>CM073000.1:167017629-168267629 GCA_037038555.1 Rhynchonycteris naso | reverse complement strand
TTGGGTGTCAGCTCCAATACTGTGAGTTATAGCTGTGGCCCCGCCTCAGGTGACCATGTGACCTGGGGCAGTTGCTAACTTCTTGAGGAAGCTGATATCATTGTTGGAAAAAAAAATGGTGCTAATGATGATGGTCCCTATGTCAGAGGACTGATAGGAAAATCAGATGAGCTAGTGTATGTAAAGGACTCAAATGGGCACTAGACATACCAGTGAAAGTCCAGAGAGCATTAGCTAGCTTTTAAGCCATCACTATAATTATATGGGACATGTCAGCCCAGGCATAAGCTGCTAACCTGCTCGGGAACACTGGCCACGAGATAATATGTACAGCTGTATGCAAACTCATTATTGCTAAAGTCACCACGCCAGAAGCTCAATGAGAGCAGAAATACATTTCAGATATTTTTAAAACTTACCCATAGCTACCTTACACAAGGCTTTGAACATACCAGGAAATCAACTTCTCTTTGGAGAAAGAGAGGGAGAAGAGAAAAAATTGGGGATAAAGCAAGTGAGGTGTAGAAATAAACTAGTCATTCTAAGTCATGCTTTTATTTCTCAGATGAGTCTATCAAAAAATAAGTAAATAAATAAAACAAAATATTTAAAATGTTAGGTGAATGTGACTACTATCTAGAAAATAATAAAGAAGCATTTCTTCAGCCCTACAGTCTCCACTTCCGAAATTTAATCAGTTTTTGGTTTAATACAGAGTTATGAAAAAGGCATCCAAAAGATATAGACACCCACCATACCTTTCAGAGTATTTCATGTCTGCAACTAACAGCTAGTTATCACAAGTGTTTTCATTAATTATGGCTTTGGGACCCCAACAGACTCTCACTGAATATCTCCTATCATGCAGGATCGCTTGACCTCTGAAGCCACTGACACTTCTAGCCAGAGAAGGACCCAACTTACAGTGCCTCATTTCTACATGAACAGTGGACGTGTTCAAGGTAGGTAACCTGCCTGTGTAATCCAGTGCACGTGGATGAGGAGCAGGAAACATTTGTGGATGGCAGCCTGGAGCATCAGATCAACAGAGATCCCTGTTAGCCAGGGTTCTGGGTGTTGCTTCCCAAGCTACAGAGGAAGACAGCAAGAACATCACTGTGATTGCCTGACTCTTTGCTTTTAACTTTTCCAATCAAGCTAAAGCAAGGCGTGAGAAGAGAGACCCTGAAACAGTGCTTTAAAAACGAATGAAACCATTTGCCCCACCTTTTAACACCAAAAAACAGCAAGTCACACATATTTGTGTAGGATTTTAGTTTATAAAGAACTTTCACAAGCTTGTTTGAGCCTTATAACTGACCCGGAAGGTAGGCTGAAACATTATTCTGCTTTACAGGTAAGAAAATTTGGGCTGATAAGGTTCGATGACTGTCACACAGTCATACAGCTGGTGAATGTGACAAGGCTGGAACACTCCTGAGTCGCAGGCTATTGTGTTATTGCCTTATTCATCATATCCCATCTGTCCCACAGGGGAAAACAGTAGAGCTTTTTCTTTAAAAATATCTGAAACTCTCCAAATGAGGGCCATAATAATGTTCATAATGATTAATAATGTCATTTATAAAACAAACCCGTTTTCAGAGTAAATGTCAATTTAATGAGAATTACTTAATCTGTCAGCAAAATTTACACGAAGCGACCTTGCAATAGATAAAGATACAACTCCCCAATGTTCTCCCTCCACTGGCAATATGCCACAATGACCAGAACATCGAAAACCGGGTAGGCACACATCGGTGGATAAAGATGCATTTTTACAATGAAAACTTCTTCTTTATGGCATATACTAGCTACTGTGGCCCTATATATTTGTGTTCAGTTTTTCAACTTTTTTCTCAATTATAGAATACTATTGGTTTCTTTTCTTCATTTCAATAATTTCTTCTTCCTCCTCCGTCCACTAGAATTAACTTATTTTGTTGTTATTTCTCATTTTAAAAAACCTCTTTCCTCTTACTTTGGTTTGGTGTATTTTGGAATGTTTAGAATGGCAAGATTCTGAAACAAGGCTTCAAAGTCCAAGTAATAAACACCCCATAAAGTAAATGAGTAATGATTATATACAGCGTTGCTGTATTTTCAGTAATGCTGATATAAAGCTATATACTGTACTTTGTCAATTCACATTCATCAAGTCCCAGAAATATTAGAAAATCATTAGAGGCTTATGTTGAGCTTGCAGAGAATACTAACATATAAGTCAAGACTGAAATATGGTAATCAGAGAAACAGTTGAAAAGTGTCAATACACTGTAAAACACCCGTGGTGGGGTTGTGAAGCCTGTATCAGAGAGTCGGCCATGTGAAGAAACGGAAATGGGTATTTTGGTCACACTGTGGGTCAGCTGCTGTTATGTGTCAGGCTAGCAGAAGAGACAGGGTGACTCAGGATTCCAGCACAGGGACCTGGGAACTCCTGAGAGCTGCTGAGCATTTGGTGAGTCCCACTTATCTCCGAGGACGCCGGCAGCCATCAATACAAAGCCTGCCATCCATCAATCTGGAGGCCTCTTCAGACATCCTCTGTCTGTTGATCAGAGGAAGACTTTGGGAATTAGGGCTCCATTATCAGGATTTCGTCTGTGATCTGAACAAGCCACAAAACCTTTAACTTCTCACTTGGCAGAAGCATATATGCTGGAAAAGTCCTGACAGTTCATTCATTTTGCTCCATCCTGGAGCCAGCTGATGTCTGACTGGTGAGACCCACCCTCTTTGATGTTGTACTCTTTTGAGAGTGCCCTGCTGTGAAAAAAATTTTATCCATCCAAATTAAAGAGAAATATTTCTGCATCCAGCTGCTAGCTGTGACATGTTTGCCATTTTTCAGGGCACTGGCTTAGTGCCATCCACAGGCTCTGTTGCAAACCTATCTTCCCCCTCTCCTCCGCTGCAGAAATAATATCCACAGTGCATAACTGTCTCCAGGGTCCATACAACATCAACACTAAAAAGGAAAATACTGCTAATCCTGCATTGCTAAGAACAGCCTCAGAAATATTTCCATGTAGCTATTTTTTCATTTCTTTTAGTATTCTCATTAATGTCTTTCACAAACTGTAAAATTCTTTGACGCAATTCACCCACTTAAACATTGCTTTTATTCAGTTTACTGAAAACCTGGTTTTTACTTAAGGTAATCAAAAGTCCTGACTTCTGTTAAACACATTTACAAATGCAATGAATTTGGAGCCCGTGAAAGCTTGTTTCATAGGCTCCAAGTCTACCTTCAAAAACGGACATTTGCTCAGTGGAGAGAGATCTGTGTAAATGAAGAAAAACTCTCATGAAAGCTTGAATAAACATTTAGATCAGAGTAACCAAGAAAGCCTGTACCTTCCCATATTTATTAAGTGCCACTGGGGGCTTATAAAGGCTGCTGCCATGCACTGTGTGATAAACAAAGGGGCAGCTCAGGTTAGTGCCACGTTTTTCTCCATACCCGAAGATGAATGAGTAAAACACCACAGCCGCCTGCAAGCCTCCCGTTCTGGCCTCTTCTGCTCTTCTCCCTCTTTCACTTTTGCCAAGATGGGAAGGGACCGGTGGAACCAGACCTCCAAGGAATCCTGCGTTCAGACTGATCCTGATCGCAGGCAGGCCGACCAGAAAAAACACACAGCTCCTCGCCCTCCTTTCCCATATCAGTCAAGGTGGGTTGAGAAAACATAGACAACAAAAACACGCTATATGTGAGAAAGGATCAATTTTGGAAAAGAAACCGGAGGAAAGTCTTAGTTAACGTGCTCCTCCACCTGGAAAAGACAAAACCTTAAAGTTTTCCACCGAACAGAAAAGGGAACCATAATTTTGTGAAAATAATTCTAGAATTATTATCATTGTGAGCTAATGGGATTTGCACCTTATAAACAATAGTATAACAAGGAGTTCTGCACTAGAGAACTAGAAAATACCTCATTAAAGTTACTGCACACACTTGAATTCTCCATATGGTTTACGCAATATTCCTAACGAGGTACTTTTTAACCCTTACTATAGAGGAAATTTCCGGTTTACAAATTCTAGTAGGTGTAACACTACCTAGATCTTGGTGAAAACAATTAGTGATTTTACACTTCAACATGGTAGCTAAGAAGAACACGATTTCCAAGAAGCAGCTTAGATCAAAGCCTAGGTGCAAACTGCTACGTTAGACAGCAATCGTATTAAATGCTTACAAGGTAGTAAGCAGGGAATACCCACTTTAAAAAATCAGACAGAGGCTACTTCCATGTATGTGCAGACACACACCCTCTTTTTCTTTTAGCAAGAACATTCTGAAGACACAAAATATTTGTCCCAATGAAGTAATGGTTTCCTATGGTTTTACTTTCTCTTCAGAGCAGTCTACAGCTTTATTTCTTTGCTCAAATGTGTCACTCTTTAAATTATTATGTTTCTCTAAATCTACGACATTCTTTTCCTAACCACACCAATAAAGTATGATTGTCAGACACACTCTATTAGAGGGAAAGTGACCATCCATCTATTCAAGTACAAAACCTATTTTGAAATTGTAAGTGAAGTTAGGAGACAGTCCTTATATCAAGGCGAGACAGCACTGAACATACACTCCAATTTACACCCGCCTGCCACCCCAAGTCCCGGGACCACAGCAGAGATTTTGTCAACTTGCATAGTCATAGTGCTTCCAAAAGTGGGAATGTGAGGGTCACAACTGACCTAGACCAGCCATGGTCCCGAGGGAAAGTCCCCGGAAGTTGCTCTCCTCCCAAGATAACTGCTTACAGGAAAAACCTAATGAAATTCCAAGTTTGTCCTAGAACAAGAGACACACGACAGGAATGCATTTTGGTGTCTCTGAACCCTTTTTCGTGAAGGAAGGGTTGCACAGTTGTACAGAGGACTGTACAAATACACTCATTTGCCACAGGTCTTCTCCTCATCAAGATCCAGAAGAAGAGGTACCGAGGATAGAAGGTGATGGTGGAAATGGTGAGCCTCGAGGTGGACTTCTGACCTTCCTGCTGACATTTTTTCAACAAACATTTAGTAAGCAGCTAGTATGTGCCAGCCACCATGCCTAACAGGGCGTGTAAAACTTAAGACCCAGTCCCTATCCTAAAATAATGAACAGTTCAATAGGAGAGATACAGACAAATCTGAAGACATTTATTCTGGCACCACAATCTGTAGATTTTCCCATCTAAACTGTAGACATATGATGTCTAGAATGGGGTTGCTAGGTGTAGGAAGGGTCATTCATTGCAATTTTACAAAAAGAATATGAGAACTTAAAAGGTTAAAGCTATTTGTTTAAACAAATCTGGACTGTTGAAGCCAGCATTAAACAAACGCTTAATTAAAATCTGCCAAAGTAAAACCTCACTGAGGGCAAAGATAAAATTTGTCGTTTGCCATAATATCCCTGGTAATTAACAGAGTTTAGCTTACTGTAGTACCTGGTGTTCAGTAAATGGTTGGTTGGTTGGATGGATGGGTAGAGAAAAAGAGAGATGGCCATGATAATAGAAATGATACACTACCTTCTAGGTACCCAAGCACTAAAGGCTGGACCATGTCTCTCTGCTCTCTGGGTAGGTCAACACAGCTAGGGCAGAGCTGAAAATCCAACAGGGAGTTGTTTTTTTTTTTTAATTTCTTTCATTCTTTTTTATTTTATTTTATTTTTACATTTTTATTTATTTATTTTTGGGAGAGGGAAAGAGAGAGAGAGAACGAGGAGCAGGAAGCATCAACTCCCATATGTGCCTTGACCAAGCAAGCCTAGAGTTTCGAAACCATGACCTCAGAGTTCCAGGTTGAATCTTTACCCACTGCGACACCACAAGCCAGGCCAACTGGGAGAATTTTAAGAAATGCAACATTACCTGAAAAAGTGTGCTCTGCCTCATTGGCTAAAATGAACAATTCTTTTATTATTTTTTTCTCTTAGTTCTTTAGGGTTTTTTTTTTTCAGCTTTATTTAGGTATAATGGACAAATAAAATTATAAGATATTTGAATTGTACCTTATGGTGATTTTATATGCTATACATTATGAAAAAAAACCCTTCCCATATTATTAATTAATATATCCATCACCTTCACATAGTTATCTTTTTTTTTTTTAAAGACTATTTAAGTTTAAATAGTTTAAACTTTAAAAATGCTCAACAGTCTCTGCGTCATTAAGGTCTCTACAAAGCAGCTGGATGGAGATCAGTCACTGAGGAGACCAGGAACACACCTGCCTCTCTGCCAGTGTTGGTCCCTCCTCCCATCCCAATCCCCCCCTAATGTGTCCCCTGCTGAGGGTTACTGTTACGACCCCTGGTATTCCCTGCAGGTGACTCCTTTTCTACCCTCCATCCATCATGCTTCAGTCCCTCTTTGCTGGGTCCCGCGCTCACTTACATCAGGATCCTGGCATTTTTACTCCTAGCTATAAACCTAGGTCAAGGTGCTACTCCTGGAAAGAATATTTGCATTTTGAGCTTTACCCCATTCAAGTGAGGCTTAAATGGGGGCACAATGCCATCTGAAAGAAATTCAAAGCACCATAGCAGGTGAGGCCATCCTGGGGAGAACAAGTGGCCAAGTGCTGGGACTCTTCCTATTGCCTGCCTGGCTGTTTTTGTCCTGGTAGTGACCCAAGGTGAGGCCTGGCGCTGTGTTGCTGCAGTTCCAGGAAAAGAGCACAGACTTCCTCCCACAGGTGGAGGCTCAGGTAGGAGCTCTGAGCCCAGGTGGGAGCTCAAAGGAAAAGGTGCAGGATTCTGGTGACAGGGCAACCCCGGCTCCTCCTGCAAAAGAGTCTTCTGCAGAAACTCCAAAGGGCGTGCCGGCAGGGCCTCTCCATAAAGGGCCTCAAGTTTAGACCTCTGAAGTCATTTTCTAACGAGGCTATACATACAATCACACAGACAGACAGGATTAAAAGGAAGCCTTCTTTGCACACTCTAAACTTGGGTCTTGAGACTGGACCACACCGCCGGTAGTGAGCCATAAACGAACATTTTTATAAATCCCGTAATTAACTTATGAATAGCACAATTATATGTTTCTGGTATTAAAAGTATTAAGTTGTTAAAGGTAAACATTTAAAGTATACCCCTGTTTTTGCAACCCTGTTTTGCCTTTTTTTTTTTTCATTTTTCCATATATCAAGGGCCTCAAAAAATGGAAGTGGCCCAGCCTTCCCAACAGCCCTTGCTCAGGCTTGCTGAGAAAGCTCCTTTCACTCTGTCAGGCTGGAGGGCAGGCCAGTGTGTGGCCGGCACTGGAACACGAAGCTTACCCACTGAGAGACAGTCCTGTGTTCCCGGACAGGCACTCAGTTCCACAGGGCAAGATTCTCCGGAAATCCAACCAAGAAATCCGGTAAACCTGAATGTCTGGGGCACAAGGTTTGCAAAGCCTCTGGTTAGCAGAGATGTGACTAATGTCAACACCAAAGCAAAGCAAGCACCTAACCACCACACTGTTGTAACCTGTATGCTTCCTAAGACCTAGGATTCACTTTCCACAGGCTAAAAGAAAAGAATGGAAAGAGATCTCTTACACTGGGGTCCACAGAAAGATTTCAGAGAAGGCTACAAATACCCTGGAATCTCAAGATAATAATGTATGTGCATCTAAGTAATCTTCTGGAAAGATGGTCCATAGATTTTAGTAGATTTTCAAAGCGGGTATATTTACACACACACACGTACATACTGAGTCTAAAAACTACTGCAAAATTCCACACGTTCAGCTAGATGGACAGTACTGAATGAAGAGAAGGAAATAACATGTGTAGATAAGCTAGAATTCTTGGGGTGTTTTATGTACGTTTGAGGAGGTGCTTTTCAAGACAAGTGTCTTTGGTCTCTGAATTACTTGATCTCATCATCATTTCCTCCTCTCTGGAGCTACAGACGCTGAGCTTCTTAGGACACTTTCAATGTATTTTTATTTTGTATTTGATTGCAACTCTTTTGATGTACTGAATGCACCTAAATCTCTGACCACAGTTCCAGGACCACTAGAAAAGTAAACTGGACTACAGTCCTTTGGTTGGTTTATTTCATAAAACAGATATTTTTAGATTCGAGACCCTGTAAACGGGCTGGATTACAACGTGCAGCTCAGTGTTTCGTCTCTGTGAACATTAACCACGGCCTATTCTGGATTTAGTGAGTCAACAGTTATTAATACCTTTCACCTATGATCAAACCCTTTGAGGGCACCATTTTTCCCTACTAATCACATAAAGTCAGTCTATCCAAGAGAACCACTTGTTTTGTAACCTATAAATGTTTTATAAAGTGAAGCGCTTTTTATCTTTCTCTGGCTTATGCCTTTATAGCTCCTAGTTCATTCACTGGTGGATGAGCTACAGACCAGAAACCCTAGGTTCTATTCTGACTAGGACAGCTGACTTTGAGAAGCAGTAAGTCAGTTTACCTGACTCTGCACAACCTCCGATGTGAAGTACGGACATTAACATTAAATAAGATGATCTCTCAGATCCTCCTGCCCAACTCCTATGATGCTATGATATGATGACTACGTAAATGTATCTTAAAAATATGTACATGGCTGCTGGAATCCAGAAGGATAAAAGCCATAACATAACCACTTTAAGCATAAATAAAACTATTCCAATGCCCAATAAAGGGGGTAGAATAGCATAAGTCACATACTTTTTCATTAGACCTGTGCAAATGTGATTATAATTTATACCTTCCAAGTTGTAGAGTATAAGTCAAAAATAAACTCTTAAGAAGTTATTTTTTTAAATTCTTTGTAATTGAAAGTGAACTCAATTATACAAATATGTAATGCATACACTTAGATTTCAGTGAAATGGAGACATGGTAATGGAGCAGAATCAGACTGGCTGGGTCTGAACCTTGGATTCAGCAATTAGCAGCTGTGTCATCCTGGGCAAAAACACTTATCTCATTTGTAAGATGAGAAAAACATTAATGCAACTTCAAAGGGTTTTTGTGAGAATGAAATGAGATAATCAGTGTAAGCGTCTGACACATAGTAAGTGCTCAACAAACAGCACCAGTATTGTTGCTTTTTCCTAGTGGGTTTGAGTATTCCTTTCCAAAGCAAATTGCCTTCTGCTTCAATGTTTCTTAAAAACTAAGCACAGAAGAAAATGACAGACTTTTCAATCCTTAGATGTTGTGTGTTAAGTGGAATCGAACAGGGCGGGAATCAAACCTCAGTGGTGTGACTTAAAGCACATTACTTAATATCTCCATTTTGTTTTCTGATGTGTAGAAAGAGAATAATAACTCAAGAGGGTGTGCAAGGATTTACAGAAAAGGCATATAAAAGACAGAAAATAGTGACTAAGATGTAGTTACAACAGAGAATACTAAAAGTGCCAAATAATAACAAATTCTAAAACATCTCTATACCATTGTTGTGAATTAAAAATATAAACATCAAGGTATGTGATTATGTTTAAAATGTTGACCTGACCTGTAGTGATGCAGTAGGTAAAGCATCGACCTGGAATGCTGAGGTCGTTGGTGTGAAATCCTGGGCTTGCCTGGTCAAGGCACACAAAAGAAGCAACTACGAGTTGGTGCTTTCCCCTCTTCTCTCCCGCCCCCTGTCTTTCTCTCTCTCCTCTCTCTAAAATCAATAAATAAAATCTTTTAAAGAAAGTGTTAATTGAGGCACATTTAAACTTGAAAATAAATTTCCAATCATCTCAGACTTATTTCATTGGATCACAGTGGATTTCTTTTTAAGTTAAAAGTAATAGTTTAAAGGGAAAAATAGTTATTACTCCTATATCTTCAAAACAATCCAAATTTGATATAATTTCTTTTTATAAAACAATTCTGAGCTTGGGAGATAATTACTCAAACCTGGGTTATAAAACCAAGAAAGTACAACCGTGAGAAGTTTCACAGAATTTATACTTTTCTCTATCTTGATAGAAATATTTATAGTTTCTATAATCACCCTTGTAATAACCCTGAAAAATAACTGACTTTATTTTTACAAAAATGTTTAACTTTTATTAAAAGGGTAGACATGTCTGGTGAAATATTATGCCAATAAACAACTTTAGAAACAATAATAGCTGTAACTATAATTTATTTAAGAATTAACAACTTGCTTTTCTTGACCAGTAAAGCATTTGCAAACCAAAGTCCCAGCAAGAGTAAATACAATATCACTTCCATGCACCAACAGGAGGACTGAACCCAGAGATTCCATCTCATTCATAGAACCCATTTCTCAGATCTTTGCTTTCATTAGAAAGCAAAACTATGTAGCCTTATAAAGATATGTGCCATTTTTTATTAGGTAAGAGTCTTGTTTTTCTATAAACCATCTTTGCATTTCTTTTGCCATAAATTAAATACATGTCACATTCTAAAAGGCATAATTAAAACCCAACAAATATCTTTTTATTTAAATTGAATAATTTTGTCTTGCTTAGAAGTTGCATGAATCTTGGCTAGTTTGCACATTTTTGCTTTCAAGGGTAATGTAACCATTGGAGCTATTATATCATGTAAATAAATTTCAAAGATGGTATTAATATAAAAACTATATCACAAAACCTTAAAAATTTAAGATAGCTGCCAGGGTAATAACCAGATCATTTTTCCAAACAAATATATATTTCATCATGTCATTTTGAACTTTTTCTGAACTTTTTTTTTAAGAAAGTAAACTACAATTGAGACCAAATGTTTTGTGAAAGAAAATACTGGCAAGCTAATTTGGCCAAGTATAGATAATTTCAGGATAAAGATGTTACTCTTAGAACTTAACCCATTTTTTTTCATTAGCCACAGTCATTATAATTATGATCTGACACTCTGATGTCACTTAGAAAGCCTATGAACTTGTAATAGTGCTTAGAATAGATTTTGAATGGTTTGTTATCAACTATGACTACTAATTACATAGTTTCTTTCTTTTAAAAATTAAAGGCAGGGTTTACTGCAGTTTGCAATAAGAGCTACAATTCTGTCAGCATCTTTTCACAAATTGTAAAAATGAATTCAATTTTTTTTAGGGTTAATTCTGGTAGCTCCTACTAGGGTATTTATATAAACTAAAGGTTGCTATTGAGTTAGAGAAAAGTACAAATTCTGTGCTTCGCGTGGTTTTACGTTCTTGGTTTCATAACCCACTTTCCAGTGATTTACCTGAAGGCCGTTCCAGCAGTATCTTTTCTACTTCCCATCCTTCCTCCCTCCAGGTCATCTGCTCCCATGACCCAGCCCAACCCTTGCTCTCCTCTCACTCCTGTTTAGTTCAACTCCTATTGGTTCCAGAATCTCTGTCTTCTTTCATTTCAACTCTGTGCCTATAATAAACTCGAAGTCCCCAAATCCTCGCATTGTAAGTACTGGTCGGATCAGTCAATACAATCAAAACCAGGAGATGCAGTGACTTTTATAGAATTAAGTCATCAGGGTCGGCATGGCCTGCACACACTGTGTGAAGCCTGTACTGCCAAAGATGAGCTCAGTATGTACCAATAAAGAAAGAACTCTCCAAAGACCCTTTCAAGAAAACAAAATTTTAAAAAAAAGAGGATGCTAATTTAATAACATAATAACAAGACCTAGCTTTCCCTAAATACTATCAGTACATTACAAGCTATACTCCTTCTGGATTGTCCCCATGAAGAGATGAGTTCACAGATCATGTAAAAAAGGGTGCTTTTTAGAATATCCCAAGAGATTTCATGTTATACTTTAAAGCTGATTTGGGACAAGCTAGATCCCTACTTTGAGGGATAATAACAACCTCTCCTTTTTCTTATTTGTCAAAAACTGCAAACTGAACATTAGGATTTTTATTCACTTAATAAATGACCTAGTACACTTTAAAAAGCAGGAGGAAGGGACACGGACTTAACAAGGGTCAGGAGGAGAGCAGCAACACTTCCAGAGGCTTCCCTCTGTGCTCCAGGCCTTCAGAAACAAACAACACACAACACAAACAAACAACACACGACACAACAAAACCCAACACTTGTCTAATACGCACAAATCTTGAACGTTTTGATTGTCTGCTTTGCTTTAAGAATACATGAGATATAAAAATCCAAATCTACAAAAAATAAAGTAGTGATTTTTCCTGAACAAAAAGCTTTAGTGTTGCTTTCCTTAAAGTATCCAACTTCTTCAGAGCCCTAAAGTATGACTCGAATAAAACAAATTCAAAGAATTTATAACGTATCGAAAATACAGCTACTGTGTGAAGTAGGGTTTACCTGTGTGTACATACAGATAAAGAGATGAAATAGCGCTGAGCAATCTGGGCTAAAAGTGAATGAGTGAATGTTCACATGCATGTGATAAGATAACCTGCCGCTATCAGAAGCATTCCTGACATTTTGGTTTTCGTATCTGCCTTTTCCTTCTAAAGTGCGTTTCACACTTCCCTCAACTTGGTGCAATTGCCAACTACTGGGTCTTTCTTGCACTTAGGATTCCAGAACAGTATTTTGGATGCTGAACCAATATTTTCTTGTGCTCTGATATCTTTTAGAAAGTATTCAAATAGAAAAAACTCAGGCCTACAAAGGTTTTTTTATCTTTGACATATACTCATGAATAAAAAATTCCTTTTTTCCCCAGAGACGGGGGGTGGGGGTGGGGGGGATAGATAGGGACAGACAGGCAGGAACAGAAAGAGATGAGAAGTAGCAATCTTCAGTTTTTTGTTGAGACACCTTAGTTGTTCATTGATTGCTTTCTCATATGTGCCTTGACCGTGGGCCTTCAGCAGACTGAGCAACCCCTTGCTTGAGCCAGAACCTTGGGTCCAAACTGGTGAGCTTTTTGCTCAAGCCAGATGAACCCGCGCTCAAGCTGGCGACCTTGGGGTCTCAAACCTGGGTCCTTCTGCATCCCAGTCCGACACTCTATCAACTGCGCCATCACCTGGTCAGGCTAAAACATTCTTGAATTACAGAAAACAATGCGGTCACACAGTTCTGGACTCTATCACTGTTCAAAAGGGCTAAAGTAAACATGGAGTAGGCAGGATTCCCCTTACCTCAACATTGACATAAATGATTTTTGCTTTATCTTTACACTCTCTGTACCATTATGTATTGAATATTTTTCTTTAAATGATTGTAACTCAATTTTTCATGTTAGCCTCACAGTAAGCAATAATATTTATGAAATCGTGGGTTTGATGTACTAGATGCAAGTAATTTCAAGCTCTGTGGCTCTTCTGGCTTACTCTTCCATAAGTAAAATGTCAAGGTAATGTCAAAAGTCTTTTCTAATTCAAAAATGTGATGATCCCAGGATTTTTGGAGTCATTTGCACAGATATCTGACACAGTAAAACAGAGCAATACCAGATCCAGACCTCGAGCTTCTGGACTCCTAACTGCGTCCTCCTTTGTCCTCACCCTACTGTGTACACAAAGGTGCAAGCGACCAGGAAATGAGCGTGGAAGTGGTAGCTAACGTGGATTTAGTGATGACCCTGTGCCAGGGATGGTTCCAGGGATGCAGCATATATTATATTCCTTAATCTTCAGAACAGTTCAGTTACCCATTTCACGGAGAAGAAACTGAAGCATGAAGAGAAGTTACTTGCACAAGATGCTAGGGGCACTGGAAAGGCTGTAGCTGGGAACTGGAACCCCAGGAACCTGATTGTAGCATGTGGGCTTTTATCACAACACACCGTGTATTCGGGGCGTTTCTCAGTTGTTAAGGTCCCCATGCACATTTGCTGGCAGCACTCAGCATGTGAAAGCAGTGGGGATGAACAGAGAGAAAACACCAAAAAATAATGAGAATGATGGCTGGAAAATGATAAGGAAACTGAACAAAGAAATACACTACAACATGTATTCTTTTGCTTATGTTTAGCACAAATAAGATCAACAATATTAAGCTTTTTAGTAGCACTACAAGTAACTGGGGAAAAATCCAAATAACGTTACATACCTATCCTCTTCCCCACCAAATAAAATAATTAAAATTAAAAAGAAAATTTATGGCCAAAATCTCCCCAAATAGAGTCAAATGTACTAAAATATATGAACCAACAGTTGTAATCTGTTATATTTACTAGCTAATTGAATAGTTTCTAACTAGGTTATTTTGTTTTTATATTTTTTTCTACAAAAGAGCAGAAAATAATAATAACTAGAAACATTTTGACTGGCCTTCTCAGCATCTTCTTTGTAAAAATATCTACTGAATTGGGTGAATAACATCGTATAGCTCACCGCTATTCTCGGCCAACATGAACCCTATAAACACATTAAAACAGGGCAGAAATAAAATAGAAGTGATGTTCACTTTAGGTCTACGTAGTTCAGGTTACACCATACAAAATGCCAAAAAGTACATTCAAAGTTGTAGTCTCAGGATCATAGTCTTAAAACTTGTAAACGGAATGATTTCCAGAAGGAAATAAAAGTCTGAATTCTGAGTGGGATGGAGCTGGAAATACAGCTTTATAATTGAAGTTCTCCCTGAAACTCTCACAAGAAACCTAGTCAGCCTCCCTTCACAGAGACCTCTGCTAAACCTAAACCCATGCATGTCTAGCAGAACAGTGAGACTTGGCCAAACAAGAAAGTTTCGTTTTTATTGTACGATCTTGGACCATCTGAAATATAATTTTAATACTTTAATTTCCTTTACTTAGGGAGATTGAAAAGTAATAAAAATGAAAAAACAAAATCTCAAAGTAGTGTGACGGTTAACAAAACCAGCAAATGAAATTCTAAAATAATTATGTTGAGCTCTGCCATCCAAACAGAATGATCTGGTTATTTTAACATGTGTGTTACACGAATAAATATGTATGTATTGGGGGTGTGAATGTTCATGACTAGATTCTTAGGAATTTCAAAATTCATCCAAAATTCAGCAGTTTGAGATGACTTAATGAGTTTGAGAATAGGACATAGAAACTTTAATTCTTAAATCATTTGTTTTATTTCAAAGAAGTCAGGGGTGATCAATCAGCATTAGTAATAGTTTAGTGGCTTAAGCAATAGTTTCTGGGGCTCTGGACGAGGGGGTTGAAGGGTAACGTTGCATTACCAACAGCCCATCTATAGCAACCATTAATGGACACACCCTAAAGTATTATTAAATCCACAAGTCTTTAATATAAAGCTAGACTGCAACTCTTAGACATGTGGACAGAATGGAGCCGCCTCTTGGGAGAAACCCCTGTATTTCCTCTTACAGCCAGGAATACCTCTGCTTTGTTTTGTTTGTGTTTTGGGGAATGGCCTCAGCTTTTCAGGGTGGGGGGTTTTACAACCTTACAGTGCCTTGAAGACTCTCCACTGATGCTTTTATCTGAGTTAATGATTTCTAAGCCTTCCCGAACAGGATGAGAAAAATGTTTTACATGCACATAGGCAAAGGTGGCTTCATTCATGCTCACATGACTATACTGTGCACTTGTCTAGACTTTATTGTTTTGAAAATACTTTCATATACTTTACCTCACTATGGTTCTGAGCCTATGTAAACCATCTGAAGATGGTTAATTCTGGGATGACCATGAATCTTTTAAATCAAGACAACCATAGAGATCTGTTTTTCAGCAGAAGCTTTTCATTACTTAAAAAACAAAACAGGGATTTAGAATTTTCTTTTAGAGAATTTTTTTTGCCCCATTTATCCATTTATTTTTATAAGATCTGAATATCCTATTGCCTGTGAAGGCTGAATGTGTCAATCACTGCAGGTTCAATGTCTCTGCATTGTGATTACCTTCTTAAAACACTGCCTTATATAATGTTCTATCATACACCTCAGCATACTGAGTAGTAACTGGAAATGAACCAATTAATTGAAATATACTTAGAGAATGAAATTTCTGGAAGCTAAACCACATACTATTTAGCAGTAATCTTATACTAGAAATGATCTGTGGAGATATGAAGTTAATAATTTTTATGTCTTTTAACTGTAATTCTGGCTTAATTCCATTGAATTAATCCATTTTATGACAAACATAAAAGGTTCAGTTTCTTTCAAAATTAAATTTAAATGTAACCATAAATAAGCTTTCTGTGTGTGCTACTATGATTTAGTATATATAAAAGTGAAAATGCTTCCTAAACAGACTGCAAGGATACATTTAAATCTACCTACATATACCAACCTAGATTGTATTAACTGATAGCACCAACCCTCTTTCTTAAAGTAAGCTTATTCTATTATCTTGAAATTAACATGTGCAATTTTTTTTCCCATTTCTTCTAAACACTAATTTGAAGAACTAAAATAAAGATCTAACTGAAAAACTGAACTGACTTTGAGTACATCCACATTCTTTTGGAGTTAAAGTCTCCAATAATTAAAACCAATACAATCATTAAGAAAAAGAGAACAAGGAACCGAAATACAGTGGTAAAATCGGGATAGGAAAAATATTATGTAAATCCGACATTTATTTTTCAGATACGCTTTGAGATATTACTAGGGGAGAAGACCGCAGCTTTGCTGACACTTTGAGAAATATATTTGGTAATAGGACAAAGTAACTTCGGAGTTGTTGGAACTATTTATACAGAAGTAACCCAAAAGTCTGTAAAGTGATCCTTTAACTGGTTTGATTAAAAGCGGGTAGTTAATACATGACAAGACAGAAAGAAAAGTTCATTGTAGCATTTGATAAACCACCCAAGAAGTTAATTCAGTGCTTTTCTGTTTAATTTCACTATTTGTTTTTCCATTTGAGCTGCCAATTTTTTTAATATGCTTTAGAAGGAAGAGAAAATACATTTTTTTGGATTGATAAACATCACAGATTTTTGTTTCAAGTCATCTGAACTTTTCAAGATGATCCCTGATTTTGCTGTCACACTTGTGGTGAAGCCATTATTCTATCAAAACTCTTTAGATAGCCTCCCCTCCCTTTTATTCTTTAACTACTTTGACAAGAATACTATAAACAGTTCACATCACCCCTGACCTTCAGGGTGTATATCATCTTGTCAACATATAAACAAACACACTATTGGTTGTATTTTAATAGATTTTATAAATATCAAGATCCACTTTATCAAAAGGTTCACCCTAAGTGACAGCTCTGAAATTCTGGATTGTGTTTGCAATGCCAATTCTGACTTTTAATGAAAAAGGATATTTTGGTTATATTTTGGCCTTTTGTCTTTTTTTTCCCCAAGAAATATAGTAAACTATCAGACTTTTTTTCCCCGACCTTTTCTATGATGAAAGCTTTGACTCCAATAGTATTTCAAAAGGAGAATACTTCTCATACTATCAAAGGTGATTATTTCTCTTGGTTAGAAAAAACACAAGTCTGTACAAGAAAAATTTATGACATTGCTACTACTCCCTACTTAGTTTGGCAAAATTCATGACCTATAATAGAAAGAATACTTTGCTTTAAATGGAAAAAGGAGATTATGACAAAGGAAATAAACACTATTTCTGCAACCAAGACATTCTCTTTTTAATTCCATATTCACAGCCATCTCACACTAGGTGTCTCTGACTTTGAATCTTCTTTTCAAAACATAAACTGTCATCAGAATTAATGTGCTCTCTCTCCTGGCAAGGCCCTTTACTAGGATGGTAGTTATAGGAACATTGTACACTTCAGGGACTAGGTTAATTGGGTGGACAAAATGTCCTGTTCATCAGAAAATGGTCTTTTAGATAACATTGGTTAAATACAACATGTAAGAGTTTACCAAACTTCAACAATTGTAAAGCTATAATACTTATATCTTAACAAAACAGAAAAAAAATAACAAAAAAGGTAATACTGTATCTGGGAGCAAAATTTTTAAATAATTGAAACCTCTAAAATAATAAGAGAATGGCAAGGGCGTGTAAGAGATAACGACGAGCATAGACACGTGTGTGTGTACAAGCACCGTTCTATCATTAGAACTCATCCTTGGAAACTATCTGGAGTAGGCACATTTCTCTGAGTCTGGGCCAACCACTCAGCCCAAACCTCTGATGCATTTAGAAACATTCAAAGCTTCCTGAAATGTCAACACACTTTGAGAGTGCTCAACCAGAGATACGGAGATGATATACCTCCTCTTGTGAAAAAACTAAACAAGGAAACCATTTAGAGAAGGTACTTAAAGAACATCCAAGATTTGGAAACTTCCCTTTGATATAAGCTAGGAAGAGAAAACAAACAACCCCCCCCCCCAAAAAAAAAAAAAGAAATTCACTTTCTTGGACAGAGGAGGTTGTTTAGCCGTATGTGGAGGCAGAGCCAGTAATACTTCTGAAATGCCTGAGGTGCTGCTCCACATTTATGTCCCCCACTGTTAATGAATGTGATTTTTAGTGCTGAAAAGACCACAGTGTAGGAAGTTAGCTCAAGTCATGGATAAAAGAACATTTTAAAGCAGGACATCGAGAAAGCTAATGTACACACAGTGAGCATACTTACAGTCATTTTGCCTCTGGAGGCATCTGAGACACAGAAAGGCGAAGCAGTTCACCCAAGGACACACTTCCATGAGGGGACAAAGCTGAGATGCAAACCTAAGTCATCCTAGATGCAAAACATACGGCCCTGGTCCAGGCACACAGCAAGCCCTCAATATTGATAAGTAACTCCCATCATCAGTGTTCGCTCGCAAATATTTATCAAAACTTGAGAGTATACGTTTAAGTCAGACATGACCTTTGACCTGAAGTGGCTTTTATTCAGTCTATTGAGAAAGACAAATATTAAAATTTATGGCTATAATGCATCATGGTGTTTAACAGATTTAGTCTCTTTGGTCCTCAGTTTTTGATGTATAAAACGGAAATAATTGAACTATCCTCAAAGGGACGATTCAAGGATTAAGATGGATAATGTGTGCAAGTGTACAGAACAATGCCTGGCATACCGTAAATGCTGTTAATATTAATAGTGATAATTTTAACATAATAAACAGTATAGTAGCTGGGAATACTGTGTGTAAAAATACAAGTGCAACTTCACAGCCGTAAAACTGCTCAGATGATCTTCTGAGAGAGAATTAATGCTTATTGACTATCATCTGGTTCAAATGCAACTTTTAATTTCTTAATACTATAAACACTTTAATGGAACATATGAACTTTTTTTTTTTTTTTAAAAAAGAACTCTAAATAAATCAGACAATTTAACTAAAACTATTACAAAAAGAGACCCTCTATGCCTGATTCTAATCCAAAAACATTTGTGCATGGCCTCATATATTAAAAAGTTAGTTATTCTTCATGCTTAAGGGTTTCCTGATTCTTCAGGATGTGTTTCAGGGCTAAGTTCTGGTGAAAATGAGATAAAGAAAGAGAGGAGGTGGGGAGAAAAGGAGAGAGGGAAGAAGGGAGGGATGGCCACCAAGCCAGTTCAGATGCTATTTTTATAAACTAGAATTGCTTAGGTTTAAAATACTGGCTTTCTGATTTTCTCTGGCTTAGATCTTAAATAAAACAGAACTTCATACTCAAAATATTTTTAACATGATAAAGAATAGGATACATTTACAGAGAACCTACTATGTGACAACCAACATGCTATGAAATGTATATAACAGTTTGATTTAATTCTTATCCAAGTCATGAAAAGACTGGTACTCCTCGTCTTATGAATGAGCAAACTGAAGCTAAGAAAAGTTAGAAGTGACTTGCCCAAAGCTGCACGAAGTACAGGGAGAATTTGAGACAACCTGCATGATTTCTAAGGCCCTATTCACTGTGTTATCCCATGCAGTTCCTTTCATATCATGGTTCATTCCTAGCATAGCACTAGAAGAAAGAAGATCACACAATAACCTTTATTTAATGTCTTCAAGTGTTGTTGAGCTTGTTTATAATACATGGTATTTTCCAGACATCTTCTGTGGCTTTAGGGTAGGCTTACAGCTTTAAAGAATACCTCAGGAGAATATGACTGCACTTAAAATTTAAAGATTTTAAAGATGTTGTTTGCTAATGATAATCTATATACCAAGTCTTGGATTTGATATGATCCTACATTGCTTCCTAATAACATACTATTTGAGGAAGCTCTTAGAATATCACTTCTCTAAAAAGTTCTGTTTTAGGATCAAAATCCTCTGCTATATTTTCATCCATAGATCTTTCCAGGCATAGATTTAAAAGTTAATAAACCTTGAGAAGTATTAAGTCTCATAACTAACAATGTTATCATTTTTTCAACCCTAAACAAGTGGTTGCTTCTCCATTTACTCTCTCAGTGGTGCCGCAGACCGGATCTTTTGCCCTCAAACTTACAGTTATAATAATTAAACATGAGAACTTTTTCTCCACATCCTGATTTTGTTTCCCTTCCACCTCAACTGTCAGATTTTCCCAGTATTTCCAGTAATAAGGAGTTAAAGAAAGTAAGTTTTGGAAGTAGGGTGTGCTCTCTGTGTAAATTTTGAAAGTCTGAGTTTTCAGTTAAATTTACTAACTCAGTTGTACCAAAAACAATAAACATTTGTCAGCTTTCCTCATGCCAAATAGAAGAAACCATTTTGTGACATATTATAAAACATTTTAAAAGCTTATTAATGACTATGATCAATACAATCAGTCTTGGGAGGCTAGGATCAGGTGAGCAGCTAAAAGAGTTCTTTCTTGGCAGCAAAGGGAGGGACAGGTATAACACCTTTGTTATTGGCTACAAACATTCCCTTTAAAATTCATCTTATTTCCTACATTCTAAGAAAAAAATGTAGGAATGTGTATCATCTGTTGCCCAGGAGATATATCTTGCTTAAACAGACAAACTTGGTTAAAATGAAACCCGGTAACTGGCAGCGTCTTAAGAGAACTGGGCTGATGCTGAGACTATGTCAAAACCCAGGTAGCGACTGGCATAAGATCATTTCCATAATTAATTAGCTAAGCCCAGAAAAAATGCTCATCCACCACTGCTCACTGCCAGGATTCTCAGCCCTTCGTTACTACAGAGATGCTACATTTGAAACTTTACCAGAAAAATTATGATCAGTTAGGGTCAACAACTCCTTGCTTTCAGACTTACAAACAGTCACTTACCTCTGACATTTCACGCCAAGCAAGAGACATAGTAATTGCGACAGATGTGGTATAACTCAAGAAATACTGGTCCATCTTTCTCCCTTTATTGGTACTAGCCTACACCCTCTCAGATTAACGATAAGAACTGGGTCCCATTAGGCATAAATGAGAGGAAAAGCTGAAACAAATCTGTGAGAATTCCTTGCAGCTTGGTTCCTCATTCCCAGAACTTGTCTGCTATGCCAACTTAGTCCCTTCTTCCTAACTATTGAAATGGAATTACAACCTTAAAGTAATAGCTGGTCAGCTGTAAATGAACTACTACATCTCCTATTCTCCCAGCCCTACACACAAGCGCGCACACGCACGAGAACAACAGAATAAACATACAGGGATTGGGACAGGAACGCTCCAGCCCTGACACTGTCCTGAAAATGAGCACACATATGCTGTTCTCCAATATCCCTGAGAAAGGACATTCACAATTTCTCTCTGGACCCTGCACCTTTGGGTCTTAATATCCTTCAGAGCATAACACTTTCTCTCTCTTCAATGAGACCATTTTGGGAGAGTGCCTCCTTTTCTGGTGCCTGAAACCAAAAATACTTTGTTTTTCTAACTTTCAAGTCTTTCCTATTGGAAATCATAAAAAGACCAAAGACCCGGAGGAGGAAGTGTTCCATTCTGAATACCAGGTAACATTTCCGAAGCCAAATTACAATTTCCCCCAACCAAGAGTATTCATCTAGCTTACGTTTAGCTTTAAATCTATTAAGCACATAGATGGAGTAAGACTGGAGGAGGGACCATGTCAAGTAGGCTTTGAAATTCTGGCAAATAGCTCACTGTATATTTCATTTCAAAGGCCTAATTATGTCTGCATAAATAAACTGTGCTACGCAGCTTGATGCATGGCCATTTGTCATATTAAAACAATGGCATCCAAAATAAATCCCCATTAACATTGTTTAACTTTAATGCTTTGGGGTGTTTGCTGCTCAAATGATTAAAAAATGGAGTGATTTATGATACCACAATTTAAATGAGGCACGAAAACAAATAGACTGTGAGTCATCAAGGGCTAGAATACACTACAAGCCCAGCTGGGTTTGCAGTACAAAGGACACCCACAGCTGAAGAGTCCCCGGGGTGGGTGGGCGTGGGTATGAGTGTGGGTATGTGTGGATGTGTGTGCGGGTGCGGGTGCATGTGTAGTTACAAGGATTGAGCAACGTACTGGAAGAGTTTGCAGGAAAATGAAATGCAAGTTTTAAGAAACTGTTTTATAAGTTGCCCACACTCAGTCTCCAGGGAAATATTTGTAATGATGAGGTTCTAGTATCAAACCTTTGGAGTATACAATATGAATATAGAAGAAAAAATAAAATTTTTTTACAGATCTGGATGCAAAAGCATAGATTCTTTTCCCCTTTATTTTACTTTTCTCCTTTAGAAAACTAGAAGTAGAATACCTTTATTTTATAAGAAGAAAAAATACAGAGATTGAAGACATACCCTTTCAGAGTTCATCGATCAGCCTTCTAAAGTAAAACATGTTGCATAGGCCAAGAAATTAATAAATGGCATAGTTGTCTAACTCTCCAGACATTTCGGTCTTAACCATAAATTTTCCAGATGCAGCAATGTCTTGATTTTTACTGCTGTCAAACTTGCCCACTTTCCTCCTGAGTAGAGAGTTTTAATCCCTGACCCCTGTCCCACCTAAATCAAGGCAGTACGACTGCCAAAAACAGCAAAGCTTCTGAATTAGACACTGTATCTGTGAAAGACTCAAATCGTTGCGTTTAATGCCAGCTCTAAGTTGGGTTTTATTGTCTTCTAAAGGAGATTGGGATAGTCATTTACCAATGGAGTAATAATGTTTTTGCCTTAGCCCATGAGAAGCAAACTTCCTGTAAATACTTCCATAAAAATACTTGGAGGTCTTTTAAAACAAAGCACCATATGAAGTGTGTCTAAACAGCACAAAAGTAAACTGATATTTGGCAACATTCCTTCTAACAATGTGAGTGGCTAAAGTGGACAATTTAAGATAAAATCATTTCCATTTAAGTCTGAATTATCCTGCTGGCCATCTACACTGAAATAATTATTTAGAAAAGCACCAGATTGGCTCTTCCTGTTGTGGTGCAGAAACAGTCACAAATGCAAAGAATTCTGGTGTGTTTGCGGAGGATAACTGAAGTCCAAAACAGAGATGCACAACCCATCTGGCCTTCAGCACAGAAGGAGCAGCTGCCCAGCCTGGCAGGTCAGTCTCTAAGGTTGGCCCGCCCACAGCCAGGTCAAAATTTGCCAGGGATCCTGTCTTCCCTGACCTTGCTCATTCTACTCTGGTGAGCTTTGCTTAATAGCCATAACCCACTCCATACCATGGATTCCTCCAGTTTAAAAAACGCCAATATCCCAGCTCTCCCTTTCCCCACCCAAACCTCAGCTGTCCCTCCCTTGCTTCTCTATGTTATTCTTTTCTTCAGTTACCTGTAATGAGGGCCCATCTGAGACAGGAGACTAGACTAAAGGCAGCCAGAAAGCCAGATAAGAAATCAGGAGACACATCACAAGGTCTGTATCGAATGGGCTTATAGTTTCAAAATTTGATTCGAGTGGCATCTGAGATGTTGGGAGAAAGTGAACATATGCCTACTGTAGGATTGGTATAAACATGGGAAGAGAATAAAGGGCAATAAAAATGGAAATAATATACCCAATTGTAAAATTTTCTTATTTGCAAATTTAGACCCCAAGGATCTTAATAATTGGCAACGTTTATTTATTTTGTATTTATTTTGCTTACCTGTGAAATGCAACCACCTCTAGAACCTGGGCATTTCATTATCTCTGCCAAAAATGCAATATTTAAAATGTTCAAATTAGATGGGGAAAAAAAAATCAATAGCCAGCTACATAGTTCTGATTCTCCTTCATCCCAGTAATGGGAGCCAGAGCTTCTGAACTGACCACAGGTGGCTTTCCAGGCCTCCAAAGCATGTTTTCCTAAAACTCAAAGAGAGAAAAGGGCCTAATCATGAATCATCATGTATGATATACCTCAGAAAGCATAACTGAGGTCCTAGATTAACAACCACTAATATGAAAAGGGAGGAACACATAAATGGTTTATAATAGAAATGACCACAGTGTAGACAAAGGATCAGAGTAACGCTCTTCCACTGAGAGGAACGTAAACTGATACAACCCTTCTGAAGGCAAATCTGGCAAAATAAAAGCTGTATAAACATTTTAACTCAGAAATATAAAAATTAAACCAAGGAAACAGACATAAATGTGCAAAGAAATATTAGGGATTCTAATAAAATATTATCCACACCAGGGAACAATTTGAACAAGATACCGTAAATATCAAAAGTAAAGCATACTCATCTGCTGAAATACTACTAAGCTTATAGTAAAGAATATTTAGTCATTAAAAAAACTGCAAAAAGTTACAAAAATGTTCATAGTAGGATTTTAGGCGTTGTCTTTAAAACGTCTCCTGCCATGTGAAAAGACTAGAATGAAATACAATGAAAATACTAACAGTGAATATCTTCAAGCAGAGAGATTATAAGTGATTTCTGCCTACCTCCCCACATATTCTTGGTCATACATTTTTTTGCCAACAAATGATAACTACGGATAGAACACAGACAGAGAAGTCTGAACACAGACCTCTCAACAGAAAGCAGTGGAAACGCCCATAACAAGGAATGATCACTGGGAGAAGAAACGATTGTAGAAAAAAGCGTATATTCTCTCAATCATCAGCTATACAGGAAGTGAGTCCCATTGTGAGGAAACCCAATAAATAAAGCGGTCACGTTTATAAAATAAATAAACTAGGGAACAAGGGGGTGATTGTTTACATTTTAAACAGTTTACTCTGCAACTAAAAAATTCATTCCAAAGGTGTCTGAAATATGCTCCTTTGTACAGGGGTTCTCAAAGCTGTCTGTCCATTAGAATCAGCAATAGAGCTTTTATTAAACGCAGACCATGAGACTGCATCCCTGACTCTGATTTGGTAGGTTTCAGGGGAGACTCAAGAATTCTCATTTACAAAAAACAAAAACCATTCCCATCTATTGAACTGTTAAAAATTTTAAAAGACCTAAAAGTTATTTCAACAAAATGTAATGTAAAGATCTTTTATTGACTGTCATTCAAACAACTCAATTGTTAAAAGATTTGAAGAGCCTGACCAGGCGGTGGCGCAGTGCATAGAGTGTCGAACTGGGATGCGGAATACCCAGGTTCGAGACCCGAGCTTGCCACCTTGAGCACGCGGGGGGGCATCTGGTTTGAGCAAAAAGCTCTCCAGCTTGGACCCAAGGTCGCTGGCTCCAGCAAGGGGTGGCTCGGTCTGCTGAAGGCCCACAGTCAAGGCACATGTGAGAAAGCAATCAATGAACAACTATGGTGTCACAACGGCAATGAAAAACTAATGATTGATGCTTCTCACCTCCCTCCGTTCCTGTCTGTCTGTCCCTATCTATCCCTCTCTCTGACTCTCTCTCTGTCCCTGTAAAAAAAAAAAAAAAAAAAAAAAAGATTTGAAGAAGGGGATGGAAATTAGGTGACATTACCATTAACATTACTGTGTATGATTATGGTGTTGTGGTTATGTGCTATTTTTTAATCTGTACCTTTTAATCTCAAGTATTTAAAGATAAAATGTTATAGCATCAAAATTACAGTAGTCCAACAAAAAAGTACAAAATGAAATAAAAGCAAAGCAAAATAAAAGGCAGGAAAGAACAAAGGAAACAAGAATGGAAAGAAAAATTATTCAAAATGCATGTTGGATACAAGTGGATTTATCATGCTATTTCTATGTAGTTTACCCTACTGCTTATATTTTAAATTCTATAAACAGTTAGAAAAAAATACCCCAGTGGTTTGGAGACCCCTGTCCTAGTGGTTTAAAGATGTTCAGTTTGTAAAGCTGGACCTGAAAAGCCAGTTTTCAGAACCCTCTCTCCTGTATAAACTAAGGAATTTTGCATTTTTGTAATTATCATTTTGAGAACATCATTGAGTTACGTTTGTAAATATCAACTCACATATCCTTAAAACATCCCTGTTAAGCCAAAAGGTTAAAAGGGGGAGGGGGTTGATTAATGAGCACTCGCTGTTTATCTTCTATTACTTTCCCGTTATTATCATAGCCCTGTAGGAGCGACACAATTTCCAACACTTAGAAGTCAAAATTATGGCTCAAAAAGATTTAGTAACATGTATACATATGTTCACTAAAACGATGAAACAAACTATAGACAACACAGATGCTACATGTCTAACAATAAAAACAGTGAAGCAAATTCTGACTTGGCTTCAGGTGATGATATAGGAAATAAAATTATTACAAAAATAATGATAGCAGGACATGTTTAGGTAATAAGTTAAAGAAAAAATTTCAGCATAACACATACACATATACATATATATATAACTTTTTAGAAATAATTCATTTAAAATTATGGGCTGTAAAATTTTAAATCTTTTTCTATATTTCCTAATTTGGTGGTAATGAACACTAATTACTTGTTTGCTAAGAAAAACAACAATTTAATAAAGAAACACAGCATTGCACAACTAGTCAGCTACACCCCACAGCCTGAGACTGTGACCTGCCGGACTCTGTCCACTGTATGACACTGCCTCCAAGTAATGGAACAAAACATCACACACCATGGCAACGTCACACCCATTCTACGAACTACAGGACATCAGGTAACCGTGTCAAGGCAGCACTGTTGGACATAACACATTCTGGCATTCAAACAATAATTAGAATATTTTTTTAAATAATGCACGTTTGTTTCTATTTAGAATTCTCCATTTTCACCTTCTCAAAACGTTTCTCCATCTCTAAGACTTTCTAAGAGCCACTTTAAATCTTTGCTTTTGGAGCCAGGTGAATGCAGAATAAACAAAGCCCTTTATAAAATAAAAGGCATTCCAAACTAACCAATAACTCTTTACAAGATGCCTATGTATTGATATTGTGGAAGAAATGATAAGGGGAACGTTTAAAAATAATTTTTAACTTAACTTAAAAATTTCAAATTAAATACATTTTGAAGTATAAATTACAACACAATTTTTTAACCTTGTATAAAACTCTGGAATAAAACTGAGCTGACTAAACTGGTAGTACTATATATTTTTTAATTGAAATGGTTTTACTTAGCTGGCCCCCTTGAATTCCTTTCTATTGCTTCATTTCCAAACAAGTGATATTACTGCTAGTCTTGAATGAATCATCTGAGAAGGGTCTGACACAGCTGAAAATGTCGTTCTAAAAACAAAATTATAGATTATTAGAGAAGGAAGTTTAGAAGTATCAGCTCAGGGTCTGAAGTATGTCTTGGAAGGCCACCCAAGGACTCCAGCTTTCCTTGTAGTCCCCCAGCCTGAAACTCTAATCTTCAACCCACAAACAGATGCATTCCTCTAATTCCAAGAGGGGGCAGGGCTAGGCATCACCCGCAGAATCCTGTGGTCGCTGTGGCAGGAGAGGAGGTGCTGCAGCTCAGGAAGCAGCCCGCTGGCCCTGAAGAGGGCAGGACTGGAAACCCCACCTGTGCTGCGCACGCACCGCACCGCACCGGAGCTCCCGCTGCTCCGCTGCACTCAGTGCTCCCCGCCCCCTCCAGAGCTTTTCTCCCCTTCGTATAGACAACCGCCCTTTGCCCAGGTCTTCTTCTCAACTGCCAACCTCTATCCCCCATTTTGTTCTCGTTCCTCCATCTTTGGTAACTCGCACATCCTGTTTTTCTCTGCAGGACACTGGACTCACTTAAAAATTTGCATTCCTTAGTGTTCTTATTAGTTTGGAGGTTAGTTCTGGATTTAGAGTATTTTCTCTCTCCTATTTCTTGATGGCTAGAACATAGGAACAGTTCATGCTACCCACCACACATTAACCACTCAGGGTACTACCCGAATTTTTCTGGAAGTGTCAATATGAACACCACCCGACGCCCACCTTCATCTTTTAACTCTGTGCTCCTAGACAGCTGGGTTTTCTGTATTGTTGGGTTTTTATTTATTTATTTATTTTTAATTTGTGTTTGCACAGCTCAGTGCTGTTTGTTGAAGGACTACAAAAGGGCAGAGACTTTAGATCCTGAATCTAACAAAACACAATCATCTGTCACAAAGCAGAAGGTACTCTTCTTTGTTCCAACAGAAGACCATACAACTGTGTGGGACCCTAACATAATCACCCTGAGGGGGAAAAAATGTTTCTAACACAGAGAATTGTTTTCTACATTAAAGAGGCTCTTCATCCCCTTTTGCGTATCACCTGGTTCTTATATGCCCCACACACACACACACCTTTGTCCATCTATATACTACTCAGCTGTTACTTGGAGTCACATACCAAAACTAAGACATTACACCGTTCGAGTGCCCGAAAAGTACTGTGCACCCTAACTGCCAGCTCAGGTGCAAGACGAGCTGTGTTTCAGTCACTGACATTCTCTGGGGAGCCTCATTTGTTACTGTCACCCCGCAGAGAGAGACCCACAAACCAAGTCAACCTTTTAAACAAAATGACTTGCTTACTCCTCTCCTGGGCTTTTGCACTGTTCTTTTTCCCAACTTAAATTCCAGCTCTCCTCTTGGTTACTATCCACGTACTTTCTTCCCTGAGACACGCTGAGCGCAAACCCTCTTCAGGTGACTCTCCTCCCCACGGCTCCTTCATTCACTGACAGTTGTCCCTCTGGATTTTCACAATCAGGTGGCTATCACGTCATCTGGCCTTATTTGTTTCATTGCAATACCTTTCTCAGATAGTTGACGTCTTCCTTACAGACTGTAAGCTTCTCCCAGGCACAGATCGGGTCTTTCTAACACAACAATACCCTCCAACGACCCTGTATACTATCTAGCATATAAGAGAATTTATCAGATCTATGCTGAATGAGTGGGAGAATGGCTCTCCTCAGCCACACTGCAAACACACTGCAAAAAACTGGGATTGCCTCCATGAATACTCTACACATATCCACAATTCCTGGTCCAGTTCTCAGTTTGACCGTCACCATGCATACAAAGCAGAGCTGCTGGGACTTTACACTCACCCTTCAGCAACACGCTCCACAGTTGCTTTGAATAAAACGCCTTGCTCTGGCAACCACAGCAAGATTTAAATAGGACTTCTATCATTAGAGATCTTACATCAACAGAGTGACTCTAAGGAGAATCCATCGGTGACTAGCCAAAAGGAAAGGGGGTGACACAACAAAAGGAAGCCCACCTTCTTTCCTACAAGTAATCTACTCTTTTCTAATGTGTCCCTGCAGTGTCCATTTTAAACTTTCCAGACACAAATTCTCTGCCGTCCAAAGTCAAGAGCATGAAAATTTCCATTGTGCCAGGCTACTAAAAAGAGTTTTCAGAAGTAGCAGTCACAGCCGCTCTGCTCCCTTGGCCAGGGGGAAAATGCCAAAACCAGAGATACCTCCAGTGACGCACTGCCTTCTCGGGGAGTCTCCAGCCTCGGCTGTGACCCCTTCAGCCACGGCGCCCTAGCAGATTGCCAGGGCATGTTTACTGCTCGCTCCCAACCTTCACCAGCCTTTCTAAGAGCCGTAAGACTGTCAAAAGTTTTATAATACCAAAATTACTCTGGACCTAGCTCCAAAATTAAATGAACTATGGCAATACTGGGTATCCTGGAGGCCCCCGGGGGAAAGTCATCAGAAAGCCCAATTGGAGATCTTGAGGTCCTCGGAGGGGTGGCAAGAACCAGTTTATACATAAAAGCCAGGGCCGGGACAAGAATCTCACAACAGAACGTGGTAGCTGGAAAGCCAGGTTGTTTGAGGTTCGGAACACAGGAATTTGCCAGCTCCACAGACGTGAAATAAATTAGGGAGAACAAGGAAATTACTGGCTGGGAGACAGAGTCATTATGAAAAGCTGATTTCACTGTCCAAAAATGTTAGCCTGCATTTATTCTCAAAATTATCCAAATATTTCAGCAATTATCTATTTATATGGTTGTTTTCTGGACATGTCCTTACTGTTTCTCTCCAGCGCTTTATAAAGTGTGAAAGCGATTTGCTTTTGAAACCAGTTCCTCATTTTCATCACAATCTGCAAGGCCTAATAATCTATTGGCCCCTCTAGATCCACAAAGGTTTGTACTTGGAAGAGGGTTTCAGCAGGCCTGAAGCAAAATGTCCTGGAATAGAAAAGAAAGTTTGTTGTTTTTTTTCACTTTGCTACATAATTAAGTTTGATTTGCATATTTATCTGCTCCAACAGCCACTGTTGACAGTGGTCTAAATGAGCTTTTAGAAGATATTCCGTTTTCCTGTAGAACTCCAGACCTGGAATACAAGATGTGCAAAGACACGAAACAGCATTCTCAGCTGGAACCCAGTTCAATATTACCTTGGCGATGTAAAGTTTGCAAACAAACTTCTCTCTGTTTTGCCCAATTTAGAAAACAAAGCTCATAATAATGAGCGCGTGAGTCATTTGCATGGAGGTGACTTCTAATTCAAAGTGAATTAGCTGTACATGCAAGCAACTGGAGAAAAATTAAGGCCTTATGTTCAGTGTTGTCATTACATTTGTTAGGGATTTCATCACTGCAAGGAGGCCTTTAGTGCCAGGCTCACAGTTGGACAGATGCAAAGCTCTCTGGGAGCACACGGGTCAGTCAGGAGAGCCAGCTCCAGGTCTTCCGAGGAGGGGCAGGCAGCCTCCGAGCCCCAGCTTCCCCATTTCACTCACACCAGGCAGGACAGAGAGCTCCCGGTGCCTGCCAGCCCACCCGAGAGGCTGCAGCTACAGAACCACTGAGCTAGTTGTGAAATCTCTTCTAAAGTAGAAAGTGACGGACAAATGTTTGCTGTTGTTCCGAGTACTCTCTTTGTTAGTACAAGGAGAGTTTCTCTCTGTGTGTATTATTCTCCTGCAGGTATTTTGACAAGCATGATCCAATACACTCAGGATACTAAATGATCAGTAATACTTTCAAAGTGAGAAGAAAGGAAGAAAGGGAAGATCAACACAAAAATTGAATTTGACCCTATTAAGAGCAGAGAGCCAATACATTTTTTTACAGTATGTAGCTAATCATTTTTATTGGCTATATACTCAAAGAATTTCAATACAGAGAAGTTGCTTATAATTTTATGAAGCAAACAGCATGTTTTCATTTATATGTTAAAAGGAAATACTAACTGCAATAAGAGTGGCATCAAATTATAACTCATTTTTCTTTCCGTTTTAAAATATTTTTCAAATTCTCTTTCACAAATATGTTTAACCTTTGTGATCATAAAAATATAAAGACTTAGCCCTGGCCGGTAAGCTCATTCAGTTAAGAGCATCATCCCCAAACGACAAGGTTTTAGATTTGATCCCCGGTCAGGGCACACATGGGAAACAACAAATGAATGTTTCCTTTCCTTCCCCCTTCCCTCTCTCTCCCTTCCTGACTCTGTCTCTAAAAAGAATTAAGTCCTGGCAGGATAGCTCAGTTGGTTGGAGCATTGTCCCAGAGCACAGAGGTTGCCAGTTCAATTCCCTGGTCAGGGCACATATAGGAGCTCGATGTTCTTGTCTCTCTCTGTCTCTCTCAAAAAAAAGAGAGAGCCTTCTCAAGAAGCACTGTGAAAACTGCAAGAGAATAAGTGAGATGGCCCCTCCTGAGTAGAGGAGATACAGTAAATGAGATTTTCAGTAAAAGATTTAGGTGAGTCAGATTTAGTATCCCTCTCTTTGGGGAAGGATTCCAGTGCAGACCTCAACTGGACCATATAATGACCAGAGGCCAACACACTTAGGAGTGGCGTCATCATTTGGAAGTCACTAGACTCCTGCCTCACTGTCCCATCAACCATTCCGGCAAAAGTGAGGCTCGTTCCCATTACCAGCAGAGAAGCGAAATGAGATGAGCTGCCCAGACTACTCCAACTGACAGAGGTGAGTATGTAAAGAACAGAGTTCATTCTTGTATTGTTACTTGTTAATGGCTGTATTGTTTTCCATAAAAACAACTATAAACCTACTTTGTCACACCATGTATATGGCTCTTCATCCACATTCAACCTACTGATCCAATGGACAGATTTATGCAACTGGGGACATATGAGCCCCCTTTAGACAAAGCTCTGCCTACCCACACTCCCCAGTTGACCTCAGAGGGTCTGATGGAGCTATGGGCTCACAACTCCTCATTTATTTCTCCACCTACCTCTTGTCCTCTGAGTTCCACCCTTGCCCCCCCCCCAGACTGTCCTCCACACAACACCCAGAGTGAGCAGTTAGTGCTACTCCTTGCTGACGGCCTACTTCACGCAGACTAAATGCCAAGTCTTTCCCCCACCCTCATTTATCTGAGCCCAGCTACTCCTGCCCTCATCTCCCATCACACTCCTCTGAGCTGCCCGGGCTCTGACACCCTGGTCTCCCGGACAGTCACGAGGCCCATTCCTTTTCTCTCAGGTCTCTCCTCAGCTGTCTACGTAATAAAGTTGCCAAATTTAGCAAATCAAAACATGGGGCTCAAAGTTGAATTATAGATAAGTAACAAATAATTCTTAGTCTAAGTATGTCCCAAGTATGAATCTACCCAAACTGAGGCTGTGACATCAGGTGAAAATGAGAAACTTTCACAACTGTCGGGAGGCTGGCTGAAGAAAATGTGGGAAGGGTCGTGAAAACAGGATTGGCCCAATATGAATATTGGGAGATGTGGCTTGAAAAAAGCAAAGATACAGATTGACCACAAGAAGAAAGGAGAGCCTTCCAGATAAAGAAACAGCTCTGGCTAAATCACAGCCCTGGAAGTCAGCGAGACGTTGGTTAAGAGCAGGAAGCAGTTCACTAGAGGGAAGGAGCAGACAGGCATAACAGGGTCTGGAAGGGCAGTGGAGCTCCATGGATGAGGGCTGATCATCCCCCAGGAGCATCTCTCCCCCCTGTCTGACTCCTGGGGTAGTAACCATTTCAGTCCCCAGGTTCAAGTCCTCCTCCTTCCCTGATCTTCCCAGCAGGAGGTCGCCTCTTTTTTCTGTGACCACAAAAAGCAATTTTTTGCACACAATTTCCAACTGGAATTACTCAGTCTCGCTACCCTACAGTCTTTGAGGTCAGAGCTGGCCTTGTCTATCTCTGTGACCGGCAAGCCATCTCATGCACAGTAGTTTCTTAATAAATGTGTGTCTCTGAATGCTGGGGAGTTTAGATATTCTGCGATAATAAATATGGAGCCCAGGGTCCTAGAACACATGTGGACTAATCACGTCAAGGCCTGAGCTACAGGATCCCACCAGCTCTGGCGGGGCTGTGTCTGAGAAACCATGCAGTGTCCACCAAAGAGGGAGAGCTCACCCCTGGGTGCAGACGTCAGGGCACTGTGGCAGAAACTGGGGCCCCATAACATAATGGGGGTTCAGGGCTGATAGAGGGAGGGCAGGCAGCACAGCTACAGAGTAGTTAAGAGTGAGGACTCTACAGCCACAACACCTCACTGGAAATCCTACCCTTACTGCGTACGATCTTGGGCAAGTTACTTACCTTCTCTGCGCCTTCATCTGAGAAGTTCCTTCACCTGAAAAATGACTACAATAGTTTTTATCTCACTGGGTTATTCTGAAGATGAATTAAGATAACCCCTGTAAAGCTCTTAGCAGAGTGCCTGGCACATGGTCTCAACTTAATTGTGTTAGCTCTCTTTATTGCTATCAGATCAACAGTGTTTATTTTATTAAGTGGCTTTTGTGTGCTAGACACTGTTAGTTGCTAGGATACAAATATATTAAAAAGCCATTACAGTAACTGCAAAATGTTAAGCTCATTGGCCGAAAAGGACGATGAGAGCACCGTAAGTTAAGGATAAAGGCATACCATTTGAGAAAATGGGCGGGGCGAGAAAGGGCAGGGCAGTTAGTGAAATCAACTTGATACAATGTCGGGATTTGAAAATGGAGATGTCCCACAGACAACTGAGGATATAGAACTGGAGATGAGAGCAGGCTATGGAGTCTGAGAGCCATCCCTCATAGGGAGCCACGGAAACAGTGAGAACAGGGGAGCTGTCTGAGTGTGATAAAGGAAGATCAGAAAACAGGCTGCAGCATACTCAATAAAAACAGACCATCTCCGTCAACGGCAGAAATGGGAAGCCAAGGAGGAGGACAGAAAAGGATCAGCAAGTTTGCAGCTAATATTGGATTGTGAAAAATTTAGAGACTGCAAATTGCAAATGTCATGCAAGGAGCATACACGACCTCTCCATATAATATTGCAGGGATTTTCGGCCTTTTTCATCTCATGGCACACACAGCTAATTACCAAAATTCTGCAGCATACCAAAAAAATCATTTTTTGCCAATTTGACAAAAAAAGAAAAAGAGAAAAAACAAAACAAAAAAAAATAGGTATAATTTTGATTCATTCACACCAGATGGCTATTGTTGCTTCGGCTGTTGCCTTTTTTTTTTTCTTGGACAATATAAGAAAAAGAGGTCAGTGCCCCTGACTGAATAGTCAGATATTGCATGTTTTTAAAATTCTTGTGGCACAATGGTTGAAACTCGCTGTGATAAGGGACTGCAAGGGAAGTAGAGAGGACTATGCAGTTGGATGTAGAGCTGGTGGTTAGAGCTGAGGGAGTTAAGGTATCTGCTCATAGTCACATCACTCAGACCCACTGAGAGCTGGAACTCAGGCCCTGTGAATACTACCCAATGCTTTCCTGTAGGCCACCTCCTCCTAAAGCACACCTTCCTCACTGAGGGGCTAAGTATACACTGCAGTTTACATGCAGCATACAGCTGGCTTCCTTTTTGGCTGCTTCTTTGTACCTGGCCAGGTAAACTTCTGAAATAAGATAAAAGTCATAGGCTCAATTTTGTTGTCTTTTAGAGTTCTTTTCTTAAAAAAAAAAAATGATGAAAGGAGGGAAGATAGTGAGGCAGAATCCCACATGCACCCCAACTGGGATTCACCAGGCAACCCCATTTGGGGCCAATGCTCAAGTATTGAGCTATTTTTAGCACCTGAGGCTGATATACTCCAATGGAGCCATCATCAGTGCCCAGGGTAAACCAACTGAGCCACTGGATGCCAGAGAGAAAGAGGGAGGGAAAGGGGAGAGAACAGGTAAAGGGAGGGGAAGAGAAACAGATGGTCACTTCTTTTGTGTGCCCTGACCACCAATCAAACCCAGGAGGTCCTTACGCCAGACTGACCAACCAGTGCATAGAGTGTTAGTAGTTCTTTAATATTTATATCTATCTTTAAATGTACCTACCTAGCTCTCTGGCATGGATAGTAAGGGAAGAAAATGGAAATGTCCTAAGATTAGCCAAGGTACAACAGTAATAAAAGCATGGTTGGGATTAGAACTAACACACAAACAAGACAAGGCCAGGTATGGAACTGAAGCAGAAGAGAGGTCAGGTGAGCTCAAGAATAGCCAGAACAAGGAGAGTGGTGGGGAATGGATGCTAAGAAACACAGGAGGAACGTAGAAAATGACAAGGCCTGGCATTTGCTTCTGAAAGTGTAGTTCCAGGACCACAACGAACATCTGTTAAAATAATTGATTCCTGAGTCCCAATGTAGTTCTACTGAATCAGAATTATTTTAGGGGCAAGTCCCCAGATTAAATTATACTGAGCCTCTCTGTACCTGTATGCTAGACTTTAAGAATTGCTGAGCTAGCCTGACCAGGCAGTGGTGCAGTGGATAGAGAGTCAGCCTGGGATGCAGAGGACCCAGGTTCAAAACCCTAAGGTCACCGGCCTGAGCATGTGCTCACCAGCTTGAATGCGGGGTCTCTGGCTTGAGCGTGGGATCACAGTCATGACCCTATGGTCGCTGGCTTGAGCCAAAGGTCACTGACTTTGAAACCCAAGGTCACTGGCTTGAGCCCAAGGTCACACTGGCTTGAGCAAGGGGTCACTGGCTCAGCTGGAGGCCCCCCCCGCCCCGGCCCATCAAGGCACATATGAGAAAGCAATCAATGAACAACTAAGGTGCCACAATGAAGAATTGATGCTTCTCATCTTTCTCCCTTCCTGCCTGTCCATCCCTACTTGTCTCTCTCTCTCTTTTTCTGTCCTTCTCACTTTAAAAAAAAATTGCTAAGCTAGAGAAAAAAAAATTACTAAAAAAATTAATTACCGTTTTTTTAAAATTGTTATTAAATACACATAAAATTGACTATTTTAACCATTTTATGTGCATAGTTTAGTTGTATTAAGTATATTTATATAGTTGTGCAACCAATCTCCAGAACTCTTTTATCTTGCAAAACTGAAACTTCATACCTATATTAGATTATTATTATTATTATATCCATTTTTCTTACTGTTTAATAGCTTTGCTAAAGCTCAACTAGTTACTTTAGATTTGGAGCTGACAATTAACCTATGAAGTGCAGATACGATTGCAGGCATCCAAATCTACAGCGCAGGGATAAGCTGAACTCTTTGTTGAATATTTGGATACCACCCCTGCTTAGATTACCATCTAAGTAAAAATTCCAGATACCATAATAGAAATTATAATATGAAATAAATATATATTAGGAAAAATATTAATTTTAGTCTAAATTTTTCTTTTTTATAACATGTTTTGGTATTTACATTTATTTTTTTCTTCTAAAATGTTCTAAATGTAGACTGTCACTAGGAATTCTAGTTTCTCATGGGGTCCATGCTGACATATTCAGAATTTGTATGATGTACATGGGTATTCACTGGTACACAGCTGCACACACCTCTTTATGAACACTGGCAAATGTGCCATTATGTTGAGTTGTTGTCATTTAATATTTATTGACAAGCCACAATATGCTAGGCACTGAGATGATTTTTCTATTCAGAATTCAATAGCTGGTGTCAAGCCTACCTAATGAAATGCTCCTGATCTGAGGTTCATGGTCAAAACCCCTACAGGTTTGGAGCTTCCTCATGACTTTTCTCATTTCCCTTACATTTTCAGTTTGAAAGTCAGTTCTCTCGTGTGAGGATGAAGTGTGATTTCACTTGTGTAAATCATGTACATCCAGGAAATAGGGTTCCTTATGTGCCCAATATTTGTACTTGCCCTTGTTGCCCTCCATTAGAAATACAGTTTTAGAAATTAAAGCCATCCAATTTTTTTTTTACATTCGTCTTAAAATGTGGTATCCCTTTAACACATAACTTTTTGTACTTACAAGCAGTGCTAAAGAAATATGCATTTAAATATTACTTAAGCCTGATTCTGTGCTAATTAAATCCAAACTGAGTGTCATGGTCTACTGCAGATCATTTTGTTTTAACAGACAAATAATGAGGTTCTTTGTAACTATGTGCACAGTCCACTAGAGACTTTAAAAATTACTATTAAAATCCCAATTGAAAAAGGGAAAGTCTCTTTTCTTACACAAAAGTCATAAATATTGTCTAATCTGCATAAGAGTCCAGTATGACTCTCTTTTACACATGGGGAAATTGATGTGCAAAGACATTGAGGAGTTTCACTGAAGACTCACAGACAACTGGGTAAATTAATGAGTTTTCCTACTTAGAAAAGCACTTCAAAAAGATTTATCCTATTTTCCTAACTCCTTTATGTTCTAAAAAGGAAAACAGAAATTTTTTCTTTTCTCTCTGAGGACCATTAAAATCTCCCTATGGACCCCAGAAAGGATCTAGTCTTATTAAAGATGTGCTATAAAACATACAAAAATATTGGAGAAGTGTTTCTATAATATCATATGCTCTGCGGACTATTAATAAAATAAAATTTCCCACCAGGAAAGATAGAGAGGGAAGAACAGGACTAGACACAAAATCAAAATCTATTCATGGGTGAGCCAAACTTAAAGTTTAAGTTTGGCTACTGATCTTGCCAGAGATCCTATGAAAACAGTCCCATTGGTTGCTGCTTTTAAAATGTATTTTGCAGTGTGAAGGAGTTAGTGCAAATATCTTTTACCAAAACTGTGACTCAATGAAATAAATATATATTATATTACTTAGTCATCTCTCTAAGACCATTATGAAAATCATCAACAATGGTTACCACTGGTCTATACTTTTATATACTAGTTTGAATTTCTTATGATGAGCATTAATTATTTTTAATCCCAAAGTTCATTTTCTACCACTTTAAAGCTTAATAATTATATTTTCTACTTCGTAGATTATTCAAGTCAAAGTTTAAGTTGCAATTAATTGCAATAAACTGAAATTAAGTGCTTCCTCAGTAGCCCAATATTTCCCAGGAACTATCTGGGGAAACTATTAAATGAGGTTTAATATTAGTTTGGGACAAACATAAGAAGTTCAAAAAGCACCGTATTCGAACCTGGAATTTATTTATGGGTGATCTACCACTTTGGAGTTTGCATGAGTATCTGAGAATTTAATACTGTTACTTCTGTGGTAAACATTAATATTCCCAAATGTGCTAACAACACTTAGGTCTTGGTGTTTTACAAGACACTGAAAACATGACCTGATTACATTTCATTTGATTCCAATTAAAAAACACTTAAGAAGTTTCTGCTGAATTAGATTACACTGAATGTTTCTATAGAAAACACTTCATTATCTGAGGCAGCTTCCATTTAAAATGATCACAGAGAGTGAAAAGCACTGTCCATTTTAATAAAATGGGCTTAATCCCATACCATTATTTCACAGTTGCATGCAGTAGATTTTGGCGTATTAAATAAACGTATAAGGGCGCTGGCAAAAACATACATAATATTGAATGCCTCATTCACAGTTCACTCAAAACAAATCTAGTCACATGGCATTTAAGTCTTAAGAGAAATCAAAAATACTACAAAAATATTTCTTACATGAGTTAATATCAAGACAATTGAAAATAATGCCTTTTCACTGAATTTTTAAGCAGCATATTTTACAACTAATTAAAAATGAGAGTGAACTGAGCAACTATATTAAGCAAACACAGTCATATAAAAATGCAGAGTGCCACCAAGCCACAGGACTTCCTGAAACATAACATTTCCCCTTTTGATCAAAGAACTACCTCAAGATCAAATTATTATACATACAGATCAGGACAAAGTAAAAATTTTTGGCCTTCCCAACAGTATTAAGTGAGTTTCTAAATTTTCAAGCCCGTCTGTATCAGAGGTGCAAAAAAAAGAAAATTATAATAAAAACAAAATGATGATTAAAAGTAAGTGCCTACAGTCAGTTATTTTGTACCAAGCATAAGCTGCATGGCTAGCTTCCATTGGATGGAATTCTGTACACACATTTGGTATGCACATCTCTGATATTTCAGGAATAGAGGCAACTTTGTGGTTTGTGGTTAGTGATTAAGTACCAAGTGAACTTGTCCTGCGTGTTCTTGTAGTATAGGAAAACCTGCAGCATTTTGAGAGTTTCACATGTGTAACAATGTCTTTATTATGCCATCTAAAATTAATTGACCTAAAATCCAGCAACTCCAAGATATATCTATTGGATAATTAGAACTCTAAGGACCAACAAATAAAACACATTATTGACTTTTAGATCTTCAATCAAACAAATTTTTACAGCTGCAATTTACAAAAATTATTTCCTTTTAAGTTGGCATCATCTCAAAGTCTGTGCTACTGACCTGAACCCTATCAGGATCCTCAATACCCTCCTCCAGAATTAAGATTAAAATAAAAAAATAAATGCTATAATTTTAAGAAGCACCTGCACCTACCCTTACAGCCTGGGTGGGTCTTCTCTGAAGATAAATGAAACATCATGATTATAAGTTTCTTTGAAAGTCTGCCTGACCCTGCGACCAAGAACAGCAGGGGGATGAGGAACAGTGACCTGGTTTAGTGACCAGAAGCTATAGATATCAGAGAATGTGCTTGTTGTCAATGATCGTTGCTGAAATCTGTCTATACCACACTGGAACAATCAATTTTGTAAATGATTGCAATAATCAAGGAAATTGCCTAATTTATAAATCCTTGCATACAGCATCTTAATGGATTCTTCCATTTTAATGCTGATGCCTTCAGAGCTAAATGAATTGTTGTCCAGGCTGTCATTACACAAATGATAAAAACATGCCGTCTGGTGGGGAAACCACATCTCATGGATATTCAGACCCTCAACCCATAAGCACTCATTAGTGACGACCATGAAAGTTTCATATTGCTAAGTCTTAGGAAGAGCAAAACACCAAGCTTATTTGTATCTGCATTTTCCTATAGATATCTGTATTAGTTTCGGAATTTGAATAAATCACCTTCCACTGAACTGTAAGGCACTGGATGTGTCCCCCATTCTGACAGCCTCATATTGTCATAGTTTTTCTTTTTTTTTCCTTTCTACCTAATCCCGAGCTGTTTTTTTTTTTTTTACCACCAAGCCTCAGAGTCAGCAGGCTTGGCCACTCTCCACTTCCAGATCGTGAAGCACATCAACACGACAATTCTGGATGCACTGATGTAAACGGGTGACGTTCCAACCCTTCCACTCCTGCTAACAGGTAAATCTATGGGCTATCCCTAGAAACCGAGGCTGCACACCGAGCTCTTTTCCTAAGCCCGCCACTCGTAGATTTGCTCTTCTCAGTTAAACCTTGGCCAATTGATTCCAGCCAATAGTGTGCTGTCAGTACTTTACTTACTGCTCAATCTCACTAACCTGACATTTATGGTGCACTGATTGGCCTCTGTCAGTGGTGCTGGTTGTAAATTCACTTTGAAAAGCTTTGTGTTAACAGCCTTCAACCAAGAAGAGTAGGAACAGGCAGCCTGACAATCGCTCGACCTCCTGCCCTTATTACAGTGAGTAAATCAGGGTTTGAGCCATTAGGCTGGAGCCTGGGGCCTACACAGAAAGGATTGACATGACGAAAGGTCAACCTCTGTCACACATGTGTAACAATTTGGATAATGGAATTCTGTAACTTATCTGAGTGAGGTGGCAAATGCTTACAAGGAAAAGTATATTCTGTTCTGGCTTCTCTGGCTTTTATGCTAAGTGGTTATACCGGAGTCTGTATTTCTTGTGTAAATACACAAGGAATGCCTGAACTCATGAAATCGTGGAGTATATACAATTCTTTAAAAGAAAGAAAGGAAGAGACAGAGCAAGGCAGTCTCCAAGTGGTTCTGTACCCAGCACTCTTTAAAATGGTAAAGTATTTTCCCTACACAAGCAACATTATCACCACCATCCTCTGAGAAACAAGAATTTTAATATTGTGGACATAATTCCTCAGCTAAACAGGCAGTTTACACATTCAATTTTTAAAACCCATCATATTATACTTCAACTATAAGTGATTTCTGGACAACACAATAAAATTTACTCAAATAATTAAAACTGCCTTAATTGACACACTGAAATACAAAGGCTCCCTCTCAGTTTTCTCAGGCCCAGGGTCACCATCATCACATTTTTGTCAGATCGCTTGCTGCCATGCAGTAATTGGAGGGGTGGGATTTCATCCGTCCAGGAGCCCCTGAGATTCTGATTTGACTTGCTCTACCCCACTTTTAAGTCAGTATGAAAAAAAGAAAATAATAATTATATGCTGTATGAAAACATGCTGTTACGGACCAAGAAACACATCGAGTTATTTTCTTTACATGGACACATGCTATCAATAAAAGAAGAAATCTGTAAACAACAGATAAACTGAACTGATGTGAGAAAAATAGTCTTGCTGATACAGAACACATCGCTCTATTTATAAAGTATTTGCAACTAAGGCACCACAGAGTCACATGCATATCTGGATTAAAACTGCAATAACATGAAAACTTCCAAATGGCTGTTACAATTTTTTTTTAAGTGGAGTCAAGGTGGTACTGTTCAGGGGGATGCATAAGCCAAAAGAACCAGAGCTTTAAACAGACTTCTTTGAAGCCAACTTTAAGTACTAAGTTTTGACATTTAACACAATGCTAGAAGTGATTCCAAGAGGCAGCAGATGGTTTTACAGTTTATGTAAAACTACAAAATGCTCACACTCTATCAAATGGGCACCACTGTAAAAGATATCTTCAAATCAAATGAGGCAAAACCAAAGAGATACACCAGCTGTTGCCCTGCATAATTTAAAACATAATAGTAACATTACTATGGTTTATTTTTAAGGAAAAATTATTTGGATTTCATGAAACTGACATATTCAAAACCAAGCTGACAAGCAGTCTAGTGTATTAAATAATAAATTACTATGAAACACAATTTTTCCTTCACTGAAATTGTGACAGTCACATCATTCTATCCCCTAGTGTTTTTGATGAGTCAAGCCAAAATGAGCCAAAGTCTATAAAGTAAAATATGGAGTCTATAATTACAGTTTTATCACTGGAACCAATATTTAAACAATTTTAACTTAAATATTATTTGAATTTAAAATCATTCATTTGAAGTGATTTTTTTCAATATCTAAATATATACAATTGGGTATTATAAATGGATTTGGGGTCATTTATAGAAACATATAAGATACATTTAAAATATAAAACCAATTCATTTTCTTCTAGTACCAATTACCTATGATGGTAGCAACATGTAATATATTTTTAATATTGGCTTTCATTAATGTCTTTTGACCAGAGCAAAATAGTAATGAAAAATAAACCATTTGCTTAAAAGCAAAACTCTTATTAAATCTAAAATAGTATGGCACAAAATCAAACCACAGAAAGAACCGTATTATGTTATTCCCCTTGATTTTCTGAAGAAAAATAAGGAAGGTTTCCACATAGTGCAAATGAAAATGAGACACTCAACTTTACTCAGGCAAAGAGAAGACAGGCTCTGTAAAATTGAATTCTTTCCTAATACCCTGACTATGATCCTAACAAGTCACTACATTATTTCAATTAGCAGAATAATTTTTTAAGGTGAAAATAAGTACAATTTATTTTGTCACCGTTGCTAAAATTTCTTGTCAAATCAGACTTTTGAGTTGAAAGGACTGAGTAATTCTAGCCTATCTTAAACTGTAACTTTATTTTAAACTTCCGTATTTTATTCCAGTAGAATTTTAAGTATACACTGTGTACATTCCTCAGGTCCAGTCATATTAAATTCTGATGTTAAACAGAAAGGGGAGACCATGTGCAACTAGATTAATTTATCTCAAGGGAAAAGAGCACATTAATAATTGAGATAATGTTTTCATAAATGTTGGAATCAAATGTGCCTTTTCACTTCTTTATTAGAAAACACATTAGGATAAAATTATCTCACTCTCATCAATAAGACCTAATTGCTGAGAAAGACTATGTTTTCTTTGCAAAACATTCCGAAAAAATTTTCCCATTACGTCCAAAGAGTTGGAAATATATCATGCATCCAAGTCTTGTTGGAATAAATGTATGTAAGCAAGGCAAGTGATTATTTAATCCACACTGTAATGTTTTTGTTTCATACTATCTGAATGAATAATTTTTTAGGACACATTAAAATTCTGATTCTAAAAGAAACTGGCCAAAAAGAGACTAATAATTTGGCTTTCAGCTTATTCACCTCCTTAAACTACAAAAACATCACCTTTACTTATTGCTAAAAAAAAAGAGAGAAAAAAGAAAGAAAAAAAACCACCTCTTAGAACTTCCCATAAATACCCAAAGGGTCAAAACGTATTGAAGGTAATAGAATGATATTTAACTTTCTTTAAATTGCTGTATTTTTAAGAACCAGGATTATACACAAAGAAAATATTAACTAAAAGATGATAGCATGCTTACAAACCAATCCCTCAAATAAGCTCTTTATAGCTGATGTATGTTAAATATTAAAAAGTCATTTTCTACAAATAAAATAGAGCTTTTAATTTTTAAACAAAAGGAGTAACTAAGGTGAATCTGATTTTTCTATAATAAGCTTTCATGTGTATAATAAAGTACAACCATACTAAAAACAATGAACTGTAAACTGAAACAGAAATCCATCATCTACTTGGAAACAGTAACGGGAAAAGATTAGCAATCCATTTATTGTACTGAAATAAAGATAAGTAACCCTGGTAAGATCCATCAGGACCCGAGTATTGAACTCTAAATATAAAGACATTTCTTCATCAGCAAGTGACTTGAAAAAAAATGTGAGAAGAAAAACGATTCTGGTTGACTTTTAAAATAAAATAGTCATGATTCAACTGCTTTTAATTTTTTTTTTTAAAGATCTGTTTTATGTCAATCTGATATTCTGGAAGATAGCTAAAAGAGTATGTTTTTAAAGTGGATAATTTTTACATGAGTCATTAAATAATTATTGCCAAAAGTTTCTTATAGACTTGGAGTATATTCCAATTACTGATTCTAATGTAAATAATAAAATGATTCAAAAAATTTTCACAGTTGAATTTAGGCTTGAAATGAAAGCATAAAATGTAAGGAACAATCCAACATTTAGAATCTTCTGTTATAAATATAACAATTCAAACAGCCACATTTCATAAAAATAATAAATCATAATGCTTAAAAATAAACTCATATTTCATATCTTAAAAATTATACTAATAAAATCTGAAACCTATCAAAGTGAGTGTTTTATCTTACAAATAGACATTGACTCAAAATTACCTGGCCCTAATCAGTTACATTTTACATGATCTCTCAGGAGACTGATAGATTTTGCATGGCTACATTTTAATATCCCTTCAATCTACAAACTGTGCATTATGTTAACTGTTCTTACAGATGATAAAAAACAAATAGACTGTCTTGATTAGGAGAAGGAACCTGTAGATCATTCAAGCATACACTCAGCAACTTTTTATAACACAGAACCAAGTCTATGCACCCCCCCCCACACACACACACATACACATACTCAACTCACATACAAAAACAACAGGTAAAACTCACTTTATGTCTACTGAAGTACCAACAACAACAAACTAATTAAATTCCCTAGTCTCTTTACTACAACAGCTTTTAAACTTCATCAAGCACAAGTAAAGAAAAAGATTCCATACTTTCAGTATTAATATACCGGTATGTGAACCATATTCTATATGTGTAATGGTCACCTGACAACATTCCAACCATCCAAAGATATTTAGGGTGAAAAACAAACAGTAAACTATAGGATTTTTTCATGTTTATGGCTTTTTCTCTCCAAGTCATCAAAGGGCAAGTGCTCTGTTTGAATAGTTACAGATAGAGCAAATCGAATCGTACCACTGAACAACTGCTTTACAATTTCCCCCAAAAAGTATTGGCAGGCCTTTAACTGTACAGTATTAGAGTTCCTAATAACACTGCTGGAACATGAAAACTGCCTAGAAGTGTTTTATAAACTTTAAACCACATTGGAGGTTACAACTAATTAGTCAGAAACAAAAACCAACCGGGAAGTATTTCAAAACCAAACACTTTATTTCCCACTTGTCTTTTTTTCCTATCCACAAGCTCTAACTTCTAACCTGCCTCTACATACTAAGCCATTTTCTCCTGTCCTCTCTTCCCATAAATATTTGTTAAAAAATAAAAAGCACTATTTGGTAAAATAAATATGCCCAACTTTCTTTCATTCAAGAATCCTACCCAGAAAAACTAAAACTGTATAATTTTCCAGCAATAGTTTAGGAGTGAAATGGAACTGGGGCACCAGGCACAAGGCACCAGGGGATAACTGTAGGGTATGTAGTCCATATCCCCCATGTAGTCATCCTGGGCTGTGAGCTCATACACTTAGCTCCTCCCCCATCAAAGGAGGCTTTGCAACACAGGCCACAATACCCCATTGCCAATAGTCTCCTAAGAGTTCTGGAGACCGGATCTGTTTTCCACAACACTGTATCTCCAGGACCTAACCTAATGCTGAGCAGAATGAGTGTTCGGCAAAAATATGAGTGAATTCTCAAGTCCCATGAGTTTTAGTGAGTGAATATTGAGGCAGCTCACAGTGAAAATAGTCATCTTGACAGGCCACTGAGCCAAGTGTGAGGGACAAACTGCAGTAAAAACAACCCATTGATGGACCTCTAAGGAAACTTTCTCTTCTGGCTATTCCCACTTGATATTATTGCCTGGCCTCAGTCGGGTTTACACATTCCCCTTAAAGGTAAGACTTCTAGCATCTTGTATTTCATAAATAACTCCATAGTTGGGAGGTGGCTCCATAGTGAGGGTTTACGTACAGGCTAAGGGTCTGTTTCTTCAGGGATGGACCTCAATAATCAGCCATGAAGCTTTGGGAGAAAGCTCAGGTTAACATTTTTCAAAGAGGTTATTTTTTTTTTTTTAAACACTTCTTTTTAAAGGAAGGTAGAGCTGGAAGCATCAACTCCCATATGTGCCTTGACCAGACCAGTACAGGGTTTTGAACTGGCGACCTCAGTGTTCCCAGGTTGACACTTTATCCACTGTGCCACCACAGGTCAGGCATCAAAGAGGTTATTTTTAAATAATAATTTCAGGCAAGATTGTGCTGTTAAAGCACTGTCCTCAATTGGGTTTTACCAAAGCACTCAAAGTTACTCTATGTTTTGATTTTCTATCTTCTTGAAGATTGCATCACTGGACTACAAAAGGACAACAGAGAACAACCAGAATTTGTGATTTCTGCTTCACAATACCGTATATATATATGACTTATAATTTGCTTAATTCAGGAACTTTGACAGTTATGAATTAAACATACTGCAGTCTTTCAGATTCAGTGTTTATGAAAAGTTTTTATCTGACAAAATGAGCCTCTTTTTCTTCCTGTTCATGCTGGTGCTCCTTCTTGCTCAGTGCACAGAAATACTTCGAAGAGCTTAGAATGGGACACAAAGTTCACCTAGCTCAATTCCTCAATGCCCAAGCTCTCTGCTCCATCTCCTCAGCAGGTTTTTCTTTCTCTCAAGATCCCTGGAGATCAAAGATCAAATCCATCCCAGCTAGAATAGAGAGGCGTTCAGGTGACTCCACCTTCAGAAACCTGCAGGCCCTGTCTTCCAGGTGGGGCTCTGCATCTCTGTACTGCAGGTGGGGGCAGACACCAGTATTAGCATGACCGGAGAAATCTATTCTACACTGTTTCTCTCTGGGAAACACTGGAGGCTCTCCCCAAAGTTGACACCCTCCAAAGGCCAGGCTCTTTGAGGGCCAAGGTTTTGGCTCCGGTGGCAAGATGTTGGGCGGCCGGCAACTTACCTCCCAGAGATGCTGCGTGTTTCTCACGGTGCCGGCCTGCACCTTCTCTGGGGGCAGGAGTACACCCTGGAAGGGCCCGATCCAGGTGCCCTGCTGGATCCTCTGCGCCGCGCAAATGCCGTAGGCCAGGCCGGGCACGGTGCTGGTGCACAGGCACACCTCCCGCGGCAGGTCCCGCAGCCACTCCGGCAGCTCGGGCGGGGGCGCGGCGGCCGCAGCGCTGCCGGTGCTCACCAGCCTGCGCAGCGAGTGCAGGGGCCCATGCATGGGGCACTCTCCGTGGCGGTTGTCCGCGCACATGTCGCAACCTGCCGGGAACACGCGGGAGGGAGGGAAGGGAAAGGTTAACTTCGCAGTTCCGTTGGCCCATCCTCGGGTAAACCCCGGAGACAACAGCATTATCCCCCGCCCCGGTAAGCCACCTGCAAGGGAGATGACGCCGTGAGGGCGCTGAGGCTACTGGGGGTGGGAGAGGTGAACTTGAACCGCTCCCTCGGAACCTGCAGCACCCCAATCCGTCTGGTACCGGGTCGGGATCCTGGGCGCCCCAAAAAGCCTCCTGAGCTGGCTGCGGTTGGCTTGTAGTCTCCACTGAACCGACGGCTTGCGGCTTCTCTTCCCGGTTTCTCTCTGTCCATCGCTCCCTCTTCCCCCTGATACTCTCCCCGGATTCCCCAGGGTTCTCCCTCTATCTGGTGTTTTCAAAGGGTGTTTCTCGTAGTACCACGAAGAACGCCCGACAAAGAAAGCCCGCCTCTTGCCAACGCGATACCTTTAAGAGATTCTACAGTGGTCGCCTAGATAGATATATTTGGTTAGCCCCTTTTTGCAATTATTGAAAGCACTTTAAAAATCACCAGGGAAGGTGGGCGATCTGTCAGTTGGGGAGCGCTATCCCCACTCCTCTGGACCCACGCCCCCAAGAGCCCCAGACAATAGCCACCCCGGGAGCGCAGGGGGTCCCTCGAGCGCCTCGGGCAGTGCCCGCTCTGGGCATTTCAGCAAGGTGGAGACTGGTGAGAAAAAGAGGGCCGTCCTGGCGGGTTAGGGATGTCTATGCTTGAGTGCCAGGTCTTCCCAGAAACCAAAAAGAAACGAATAGCAGATTTAACGATTGGAGTAATGGGTCTTTAGTGATCAGAAGGGTTCAATGGCGGGGGCTCCTACTCCTGCCCAGACGGCTGATTCCCCAGGCTAAATGCTATTATCTTGTGTTACAAACTGAGAGTTGTGAAGCTGTCTCATCCGACGTTCCCCAGAGCAGCCAGAGCTGGGGGCGACCTCCCACCCTCGGGGCCGGGCTGTAGACACCCAGTGTCCCTCGACTCAAACTCGAGGTAAGAGGCCAGGCGGCCGCGGGAATCAGGGTCTGCGGCAACCGCACTGTCGGATCGCAGCGCCCTCCAGGTTATTAATGGGCCTGGCGGAGCCGCTGTGTCTGCGCCCAGGGCCTGCAGACCTGCCTCGGGGAGACAGCCTCGGCGCCCGCCGGCGCAACCCGGCCTCCCTGGCTCAGCCTCCCTGGGGAGTAGCGGCTCCCTGGAGCAACAGAGCCTGGTGGCACTGAGCCTGATATTGAGCGAGTCCCAACAGGAGTAGATGGAGAGAGCTGGAGCACCAGCGTATGCACCAGTGCTGGGTGTGGGTCAGCCTTGGGGCCTCCTAGTCCCCAGGCTTTGGTGGAAACCAATCCTGGTGAATCGCACAGGGTGTGCCCTCTTCATGCTGAAACAGACAAAATGCCCAAGGAACTTGTGACAAAGTGAGTCATTGAAGAATCCTCACCCACGGAACACTTTATCAAAACCTAGCATGGTGGGCAAACCCTCGCTTTGCTATTTGCTTCACCCCGAGCTGAGGGCTTACTATCTGAGCATCCCATCTCAGGAAAATGTTCCAGTCAGCTCTGCCTCTCCAGGGTCAGCTACTTCTCCATTCTTTCCAAGAGAACCCAGGAAATGAGGGGGCCTTCTGACTACAGCTCCTTGGAGGGGTCCTCAGGCTTCTCAAGTGAAAAAGCAAAAACCAGTTTTTGCAGCTAGTGACGGATCCATGCCTCTGAACCTCCATTACAAAAAGGGCCACTCTTCCAGCAACATAAACTAATGTAAAAACTATGTCAGGCTCTGCTTTTGACCTTAGAACCTAGCTGGAATGTATTTTCACCCTTCCCAACATGTCTGCCCTTCCAGAACACATATACTTCACGACACCCTCTCGAGCTTCTGATTGTAAAAATGAAAACTTCAAGATAAAGGGGGAATGGAAAGAAAGACCAAAAACTCATTATTACCAAGTGCCAATTATGTGCCAGGTATCTTGACCCAAACAATCACCATATTATCTAAGTGTCATGATTCCCATTCTGCAGATGGCTGACTGAGGCTTCATAAGCAATGTAACTTGACCACAGACCAGAAACTAGACTAATAGAGAAAGATTCAGTCAGGTCTGCTTGACTTCAAACCCTTCACACCTAGAGATCCAGGAAGAGTAACGAAAGCTGGGATATTTTTATATCAAAACTCATAACTCATTCAATAGAATTGAAATATTTCACTGAAATCACTACTTGGAGGCACAAACATTGCTGCAGTATGACTGAATTACAGAGATTTCTCTTGTTCTTTCCCACACTCTTGAATTAGAGTTAAAGTAAGAAAATAAATTGAAAAGTAAATAGATATTGTCCATAATTTTGAATTTTAGTGCCTAACTTCAGAGATGGCCTTTCAGCACCTCAACAAAAATAGCTTAAAACAAATGACAATAAGCAAAGGCAATATGCCCATAAAAATAAATCACCCCAGGTTTTTTGATGGACTGACTGTCCCTTACTGGTTGACTCAATGAAACAAAGGGTGAGAAGCAAAAGCATTTAGTATTCACTCCCCTAACAGTACATACCAGAGATTCTGTTAACTTCCAAAATCTCCACGACATGGAACGTCACACCAACTATATCAGTAATAAAGTAAGGAACACAATGACCAACCTTAGCCACCAACCCATAGAGAGCAAACACACTCTTGATATTTGTTATTCATAATAACATTATGGCTAGTCCTTTCTCCAAGACGTCCCCTAAAGCTCTCTTCAACTTAAGTTTCATTTGTTCCCATGTGATGTTGAAAAAAGCTTAGTAGGATTTTGCAGAGTGAAAAGCTGGGTCTCTTCCAATATTTAGGAGACAACATGCATGTTAGGTCCACAGCAGAGTAGGCAAGGACAACCCACTTTAATTAGTCCACCCAACATGAGTCTTCCCAATTTATAACCCACCTTGGGGTATATCAAAATATTCTGTCAGAAAAGTTGACCAATTACATCAAAATACATGTTATATCCTAACCTTGCTAGGTGTTTTTTTTTTAATATACAAAGCTCTACCACTAAAAACATTTGGCTTCTGACTTATGTCTTGGAGTCCCAAAGAAGCCTGAGGATGTCTAAAACAAGAAACTGATTACTCAAGGTTGACAAATGTGGCACAAGTAGACAAACATTCTAGCACAGTTATTTTCTAGACAGCAAGCCATAAACACCTACATGAAAAGATTATACACACACATATAAAATACATATAATACACACAGCATCCCATGCCAAGCAATACATAATACAGTCTATTTGTAATCATAAAAAGGAGGTAAATGAATGTCTCTACTTTCTCTTAAAATCAGGCTAAGTTTTTACAGAAGTTCATAATTATTATTCATAAAGGGTTTTCTATATCTGTGACAAATATTATGATATTCTCCAAGCAAGATACATTGAAATGCCATTTTAGCATTGGGATATCTAAGAAATCATGTTCCTTTTCCTACCTTGAATTGATCTGTTAATGCTCCTGTTTATGGGGTCCCAGAATAAGGGCAGGAGGTATCATTAAGTCCCAGACTTTCACCTATTGACTTCAGCAGGCCAGGCCAAGTGGAGTGAAGAGCAGACTTTCACTCTTCATTTCATAGCCTTTGTACTGTTTGAATGTTTGTACAAGTATATCCATTACTTTTGTAATTGAAAATAGATCTATTTTAAGGTAAAGGGGGCAAAACAGACGAGGTGTTTATTTTTTTGTTTTGTTTTTCCTGGTATTTTCATTTGGCATTCTAGGAAAGGTGGAAATAGAAAACGTTTAGGGACTTTTCTGGTGTCTGGAGAGTCCCACAGGCACGTGTGGGTGCAGGCGGAACTTGGACCCATGGGAAGCACCCGGGGAACTACAGGCCTGGGTCCGAAATATCTCTCGCAGCCTTCGCTTGCCCTCACCAGTCCTTGGAAAACAAAACGAAGGAGCAGCTGAAAAGCCTGCCTCCCCTCCTGGGCAGAAGTAGCCGCAAGGCTATAAATCCTCCCCAACCACCGCTGAGGTCGCAGCCCTCGGTCTCGCAGGCTGAGCCTGGTAGGGCGGCGCCCATCGATCCCTGCCCGGTGACGCTGCCCCAGGAGTGCCGCCTGCCGGCAGCTCCTCTTGCGCTCTGGAAGGGGGCCGGCCGCGAGGGCAAGGGCAGCTGGAAACCTCCTGCACTAGGGTTCACGCCCTCCCTCTTCCCCCCTGATCCAGCCAGCACTCTCCCCTATCCCTCCCGGTGGCTCAGCTGACTAGATGGGGTGGTGATGGACGAAGCCTGCAGTGAGCGTCAGGCTGTGGGCTGGAGGGCCCCAAACAAGCCTACATTTGGAACGCCTTACCCCCTTTCCTGCCAGTGAAGGCCTCTCTTGCAAGGCCAGACGTGGCCGCTGCCACAGAAATCGGGAGAACCCATATGCCCCACCACCCACTGGGTCCTCTTCTTCTACCCAGCAAGGGTCTTCTAGGCTCTGAGGATAGGGTCTAGGAGCAGAAGTGGAGAAATCAGCCAGGCCACCAGGAAAGGTAGCCGGTTGTGGTCCGGCCCCATTGGAGACCCAGCTGGCGCAGAACCTTCTGGAGGATTCTCCCTAGGCAAGTTTAAAGTTCCTGGCCCATCTCGGAGGGGTGGGTTTTCCACGCTCCGCTGGGCTGCCGGCTGGACCCTGGGGTTAAGTGGGAGAGACAAAATGGGGGAGGAAAATAAAGAGTGGAGGGAGGAAATGTAGATTTTTATTTGTCTCCCGATGACTGCATTAATAAATTAAATGGGAGTGCCGTGTGTGCGGGTGAGGGAATACTGCGTGGAGATAAACCTCGCAGGCCCTGCCCCTGCGAAGCGGCCATATACAACGCTGAGATGATGAATAGGAGGCTAGAGAAGAGATCGAAGCGCGTCTGGGCTGGCTCCACTCGCTCCTACAAAACTATAGGGCAATTAATTGTGGCTTGTCCCCTCATCTTTCATCTCCTGGTGGCACATATCGATGGAGATTACTGCTGATGGACCATTTTATCACCTTAAATAAACAGTGGCCACCTCTTCTAACCTCAATCTAATATATGGCTCTATGTTCAGTTTCAAGGCGCAAGATAACGAATGATGTAAAATAACTAAATCATGTGTGTTATGGGATGAGGCTGGGCCTGCACACAAAAAGAGAGAAAACAGAAAAGAAAAATAGAACAACACAAAAGCCCACACACTGAAGCCCAGCCTCCCTCCCACCAGGGACCAGGTCTGAAGTCAAAGTCACTAGCTGGCCACTGACAGCCCTGACGATGGGCAGGGGTCTGCTGCCTATGTGCCCCCCGTGTCAGGAAAGCCTGCTGGTGGGTGACTAGACTCTGGAGCTTCCCAAACAGGACCTGTGTTTTCCAAATGGGTTGGAAGAGATTAGGGAATGTCAGAAAATACTCTCCTTTATCTCTTTACCTGACTCCCACCCAGACACAATAGTGCTAGGCCCAGATTTTTTTCTCTCTCCTGGCCACTGTCTCCAGGCTCTTGGAAAGGGTGGCACCTACCAACTGGACAGACTAGAGTCCTCGCTGTGCCTGGTGCTGCTCCGTGCACAGAAGAACTCCCCTAATGCAGGAGGAGACAGAGACCTGCAGCTGGGAGAGTTGCAGAAGGTCCTGATACTCGGCAGGGAGACTAGCTGAGGGCTTACTTACCTCTCACCTCTCTGCAAGGTATTGGAGGAACAGCTTCACAAACAAAATTTTTTTTTAAGGTATGAAAAGCTAATTGGCTCAGCCCTTTCTGTACAAACACAAATGCCAGGCACACCCATGGCTGCCTCTTCATACCTTTCAAGAGTAGTGACAGGGTCTCAAAGAACACACCAGAACCTGAGAAGGGGCCACTGGCACGGAGCCCAACAGTATCAATAGCTTCAGGCAACCAAGCAGCGATGAGGGCAGTTAAATTATACAAGAGGAAGAAAGGGTCCATCCCCCAATTATCTTAAAGTCTGCTCCATCAGACTTTAAAGAGATGAAAGAAGAGGCAGCTAAACATTCAGGGTTTCGGTGAAACATGTACTCCAATCATAGAATGAATTGAATATGTGCAGTTAAGATAACATATATAATAGAAAAGCCCACTCAGCTAGCTTATATGGTTTCTGCTGTTTTTAAATCTTCTTTTGTGTGTGTGGGAAAGAGAGCTAAAAGACCTTTCACCATGATATTACCGCAAATGCCAACAAAGTTTCAAGGTGAGACTACTGTTACTGATTCACAAGTGTCACTCCATTGCTGATCCCAGGCAAAATGCTACTCTTCTGTAGAATATAGGGAACTGAGGAGACCCCTTCTTTGCCTTGTAAGGAAAAGAGAAAATGACTAAATACTAAGTAACAACATAAAGCACTCTCAGTGGTCTCAAGAGTACTTTTAGAGGAAAATGGCCAAAGACTGAAAGGAAAACTAGGGAAATCTTTCTGTCATCAATAGGTGCTTTCCTACTGCCTACCTCTCACACCCTCCCCCCTACACACCCAAATACAACTTGGGAAGGAGGAGAGCTCTGATTTCCACCTTCTTTCAAGTGACAAATGCACCAACTTCCCCAGCCCAAGGAAACAGTTTCCCATCCCTTGCATTTCCGATTTCTTTTAAGCCCTTAGTTAGATTACACTCAATAACATCTCACTTCATCTTTGTAAAACAATCCCACGGTTTAAAATGAGTGTCCCTGCTGGCCCAGAGAAGTTCCTAAAGGAATGGGAGAACATGTCTCTCAGTATTACAGAGCCACGCCTGCTTTCTATTTTCTTCTTCAATTGCCCTTTAATTAGGGAGAAACCTAAAGTGTAACTGATAGGACCATCCGACTCCTTTCCCTTGTCTTTTCTCCTGTACTTTGCATATTGAAGCAATCTACTCAACTCAAAAGGAGATACCAAAAGACTAACCCAGTAGAAATAATTTAAATAAATCATACTTCATTTCCTCCAGCCAGAAGAAAAAAGTCACCTAGGCAATACACTGGTTCAGAGAGCCATATATTAATTCAGAATCTATCCCGGTGCTTTTGCTGATTAGCCTTCGTTCTTCTCTGGTGAGACAGACATGTAATATTGAATCTCAAAACTGCATTGTATAAATAGTATAGGAAGCTCAACACACAGCCCAGGCTGTGGGGTACACTGCTGGCATCTTGTTCCGCACTGATTTAATTCAGAAGAGAAACTGCGAACTTGATGAGGCATTCTCAGCGCGCAATGACTACATTTATACTTAACAGTAAAAAGAAAAAAAGAAAAAGCCTTTACCAAGCGTTTATCTTTTCATTTCACATTTTAAAAGAATTACTTTGAAAGCAACACATACAAGAAATTCAGTAGGAGCTAAGTATTTCTGCACTTCATTAAGACAATATAATTTTAAAATTTTTTTCTGACACTCTGAAACACAAGGGTCTTAACTGCAGAACTTGAGTGGAAACCCTTGTTTTAAACCAGTAGTTAACCTTCAGAGTCTAAAAAGGAACAAAGTAAATACAACTGTTCTTTTTTATTAATAATAATTATCTCCATTAGAACAATTATCTCCCACCATTATGAAAAGATTAAGACAGCTTAACCACTAGGCTCATGTCCAGTGTTTTCATCAAAGTAATGACTTTGAGAGCCCTTCCAATAACTATAACCTGAAGGTATTTTGGTTTTACAACGAATTGAAAAGTTCATGGAGTGGTAAACATTCTGCAAGAAGGGACATATTCAAAGTAGAATAATAAAAATGTTTATGATCCACACACAGAAGCTAGATGAAGAAATAAGAGGAAGAAAATGATGAGTGCTGATCTTTCAAATCCTGTATTGCTTTCAACCTGACTCTCTTAACCTGATTTAATGTTCTCTCCAGAGGTCTCTGGAAGTATATTTAGCACTTAATCCAACACGTTAGCTGTAAACATATCGTAACTTTTGAAATTACGCGAAAGAATCGGGTGCAAAGCAAATTGTTCCAAAACCTCAAAATGGAACCGTACTAGCTAGAGATCAGCGTTCAAAATTATGAATATAGGAACCAACTCTGGATAAAACCTGATGTTTGATTAGGCATTTGCTATTTACTTGGGAGACAAGGAGAGTAAGCTCCTTAAACTAAATTACTGTCACCCAATTTGTACAAATAAGTAAGGCTGGCTACGAATTGCGAACTTGTAAACGTTTGCAAGGTGAAGGGTGCCAGGAGAATGTGGGATCCACATGGAACAACCCTATCCCGGAGACAGAAATTTTCTAACTAAGCAGCTGGCTGGGTTTTTTTGTTTTTTTTCTTTTCTAAGTAAATGGTAGACCTAAAAATAATGCCTGCCTACAGAGAGAAACTGACCAAAGAGTTATCATCCCAAACTCCCTCTCCCGTGAGGCCTGGGAGGCCGTTCCCCTAGCCTAGACAGTCCCGCGGCCCGAAAATGAACTGACTCAGTTAACTGCTGAAGTAAGGGCGAGAGGAGAAACGAGCCCTGGAATCCACACTCCCCAGAAATTCTGAGCCCCTATAGTGTTTTCTCGGGACTCCCCATCACGCGCTGCCAGTAGCCGACCTTCCCCGGGCACTGTCCCCCGGGAGGGCAAAGATCTGAAAACCCCGGCCGGCGAGCGACTCGACTCCTACAGACTTGGGGCTGCGAAGTAGAGGATGAGAGGAGGGAAAGTGGTAACCCCAAGGTGCCACCCGGACACCCCATCCATTCTACTTTCTTCTCTAACGACAGAAAACTTTTGCCAGTGTGCTCTGGAAAGTGCGGGCCCGCTGCCTGGACCAGTCCACCACCCGGGGTCCCCCTCATCCAACCCGCCTCCCCGACGGGCGCCCGCCCTGGACGGCGCCAGCGCCACGGGAGAGAGCGCCGGCTACGGCTACGTACGGTTGTTGGGGTCGCTGGTGTGCTGGTTGAGCGGGATGATCTCCATGCGCTGCTGGCCGTACAGGTAATAGTCCAGCTCCTCCGCGCTGCAGCGGAAGCGCGGGCCGCCCCGACCGTCCCCGCCGCCGCCGCACTTGGAGGGCCCGGGGCCCGAGGCGGCGCCGAGGCACAGGTCCTTGGGGGGCAGCGGCTCCGCGGCGACGGCGGCGGCCAGAGGCGCGAACACCGGCAGCTGCGCCACGGGCAGGGCCGAGAGACCCGCCAGCGCGGCGGCGGCAGCGGCAGCGGCGGCGCAGGAGGAGGCGGAGGAGGCAGAGGTGGAGGAGGAAGCCGGGGTGGAGGAGGCGGAGGAGAGCGAGGCGGGCCGCGGGCGCAGGCTGTCCGGCGGCGGCTCTGCGCGCTCAGAGGGTGGCGGCGGCGGCGGCGGCTGGAGAGGCTGAGGCGCGCCCAGGGGCCCCGCGGCACCGCCGCCCTTGAGCGGGCCGCCGCCGCCGCCGTGTGGGAAGAGTTGCTGCCAGTGCTGCAGATAGGCTGGGTCCACTTTGAGGAAGGCCGAGCCGCCGGGGTCTCCGGGCTTCAGCATGTCCGATGCCTCACGCTGGGGGCAGAGGACAGAGAGGAGGGTGCGCGTGAGCCGGGCCCGGGGTCTGGTGCGAGAGGGGCGAGCAGGACGGCGGCAGAGACCCTGGAGCCGGAGCTAGAGCTCTTGGCTTTCCCGGCGGGAGCTCGGTTCGGCGGCTCCTTCCTCCCAACTCCGCTGGGGCGCAAAGTTTACTCTGAAACCGCCACACAGCGCGGTTGGAGCTGTGTACACGCTGCCTGGCCTCGCAGCCCGGTACGCCCGGCGCCGACCCTGCACGGTGGAAGCCGGAGCGAAGGCGCTCCCCGCAGAACTCGGCTGCAGACGCAGCCCCCGCCCTCGGCCGGCGCCGGAGCCGACCCCAGCCGGAGTGGCGCAGCGCCTGAGTCGCGTTAGCCTCCGGCGCTAGGAGGCGGGTCAGTCTCGCCCCCACCCACCCCCGCCAAGCCCGGGACCTCCAGCCTCCTATCCCCGGGGCCCAAGACACGCAGCCCCAGAGGAGCCTCGCCTTACCTGAAAACTCAGAGCCGCCGCCGGCGGGTGCGTGCGTGCGTGTGTCTCGGGGAGGGCGCGGGAGCGTGTGCACTTCGGGTGTGCTACATGCCCCTATCAGCGCGGGAGGAAGACCTAGAGATCCCGCGGCGAGCTGGGGCTGCGGAGGCCCGCGGCGCGCGCGAGATCAGTGCCGCCGAGAGCGCGGGCGGACCCGGGCGTGGGACAGGGTCGCTGTGGGTTGTGGCGCTCGGCCGCCTCCGCGCCCCGGCTCTTCGGCTCCACGCTCTGGCAGCCTCTCGACTAGACACGTGGGTTTTACGACAGCACAAAATACGAGTGGTGTGTGTGCGTGTGCGTGTGTGTGTGTGAGAGAGAGCGAGAGAGAGAGAGATGTAGGGGGGTGGGGAAGGTGGGAGGCGGCTGGCCAAAAGAAAGAAGGGGAGGGGAGAGGGAAGAAGGAAGTTCTAACTCGGCTAGATCCACAAACTGCCCGTGCGCCTCTCCCGCACAAGCACCTCCTCAGCCGTCCCACCCCCGACTTTTTTTTTTGGCGTGACGTCTCCCGCGCGCCAGTTGTCTCTTTCTGCCCATGATGTGTCTTTTCTAGGTGCCAGCTCACTACCCTGATCCTGAAAGCAGTGGAAACGCGGACACCGGAATGCATATCCTCACACGCTCCGCTGTCCGCATCCGGGCAGGCGCGTGCGACCCGGCGAGTGGGCCAAGTCCCGGGACCGGATTTGAGCTTTTGCCCGGCTCAGTTTTTCCAGAAGTATTGCTGGGTGCCCGATTCGACTAGCCCTCCACGCAACTTCTAGCAAAAATGTGAGGGGGACTAGAGGGGGGAGTTGGGGGGCGGGGCGGATGCACGCTGGATTGAAACCCTCAGTCCGCAGAGGAGAGGCAGGCTTTGTTAAGCGGGGAGACGTGAGACCGAGGATCTCTAAAGGGCGATGAGTCCAGGCAGGACTCGAGCCTGGCGGCTGGGCTGGAAGGCGGTTGCAATGGAGTCCCACACCGCCCTGCAATCAGCCTGCTCACTCTCGAGTTGTGTTCCTGGGGGACTCGCTCCTTCTTCTTGTTGGCATCCAAAGCAAGTATCCAGAGCTACGTCTAGTAGTACAACTGCTGCCAGACACCGGCGAACCTTTGCCTTTGCCTTTGGCTGCCTGGGACTGCCCTGGGTGGTCATGTATATAGGTTTCTCTCCCCAAAACCTAGCCTTCGAGGAGCAAGGTGGGAGTGCAGCCCCACCCACCACCTTGTCCACTCCTGCGCCTTGGGCCACGCCCGCCCTTCCCTGCTCTCACTTCCAAAAATTAGGCACTCGGTGGGGGAGGGCACGAACACGGTGTGTGAGACGGACCCACTTAGGCACATTCCCCTAGTTGGAAGTTCTGTCCACACCTCAAAGAAATGGCATTTATCTTTGCCCAAACAAAACAATTTATTAGCACACGCCACTCTGAACAATTACTAGCCACACTTTACTGATTTTTGCTTGTTTCTGTTTTCCCGCCATTAATTTCGTCTGAGTATGGGAAACTCGCTGTTTAGACTTTGTTCGGGTCTCACGCAAGATGACCCGATGCTGTTTGGGACAGGGTTGGACTGAAAATATTTTGACTGGCGTCGTTGTGACAAGGTCATCAGTCATCCCTGGATAGATTGATAGTACCCAAGTTAAAGGCAGACACCACGAGGGAAAATCCACGGTACTGTGGACACTGAGGTGGACCAGGCAAGCTCCGCGGGCTTTGAACTTCATTGGAAGGACAGGATGAAGTTCCATGCCCTTTCAGTTAATCTGCTCGCAGAACCGCCAAATAGTGGCTGTCAGGCCACTATTTCTCACACTCTTCAGGTTCAATGCAAGAAAGGAAGAGACTTTTCCGTTCCCAGGGAAAGACCCGGAGCACCGGGACGGGAACCCAGACGCTGCGGCAGCAGCTCCGGGCCTTGTTGTTTCTCCCCAACCCGACTGCTTACAAGTGCTGGGTCCACGGGACTGGCCGTCCCCAAAACACACTTGAAAATCTCAGAAATGTGAGACACTGATGACAACAACTACTCCCGAGGCCTCATGCCTCCCACATTCCCGGAAGCCCTGGGGTCCTTCGTAATAAGATTGGCGGACCGGTTTGTGAGCGCTTTCCACATGCCAGGCGCGGGTAGGCGCTTCAAGTACATTTCGTATGCCCAGCAACTATCCGGAGAAGGCATTATCATTAACCCCAATACTACTTACGGATGGGACCTCTGAAACTCAGAAAGTTAAGGTAGGTTACCTGAAGTCACGCCACTAATGAGTGATGGAGGCAAATTCAAACCCGGGTCAGTGAAGCGCCAAGTGCATTGTCCTGCTCACCCTAGCCAAACCTCTACCCTCATCGTCCGGATGGACGGACAGACGCCAGAGAAATGTGGAGCACCATAAGGGAGGTTTGGCTCCCCTTGCTGCCGGGGCCAGCAGGAGAAACAGAGGCTAGCGGAACCTCCCTTTCCCAATACACGAAAGTGTAGTGTCCCAGACCGGCCAGATTGGAGGACTCCCCAGCGGCCCCTGGCGTAAGCGGGTCTCTAAGCGACCAGACCCTAGAGCCTAGAGACCTTAGGGAACTCACATGCAGTAGGTGGGCGAAAGTTCTGTGGGGAGCTCAGAAGGCTCAGGAGTCCAGGAGCACATTCCGAATAAGGTCTCCAGGAGAGTGTAGTGGGGTCTTAGATTCCCCCAGCGCCTTCCCATGACCGGGGGGGGGGGGGGCGGGAGGAGGCGGCTGCTCCGACCGTAATCTCCAAGAGGCCAGCCAGGCTTGGCAGGGACAGAGGTCGGTGCAGTCCACCCTCCACCCCAAACCCACCCCGCACTGCAGCAATCTGCCGCTTGCCACTCACCCAACTGATCCTAGCCTCGCTTGGTCACCGCAGCTCTGGCGCAGCCCGGGCATGTCTCGGGGATTTTTCAAAAGTGAACCTAGGGACCATCAGGACATTCACCCCTCAAATATGCTCTCCTCCTCTTTATTACTTGGAGGGAGACCGCAGAAACAAATCACTTCGACCACTTAGGGAGCGATCAAACCTTTATAAAAATCCATCGCTCCCAAATCGATGGGTGAATATTTTCTGGGAATTTGTTCCAGAGAAATACATAAGGAACGTGAGTGTATTAAATGCAAACAGGGGCTGGGAGGGGGGGGGACGATGGTGTTTTTCTTCATTGATTAATGACCTCTAAAAGAAAACAAGTGGGAAGAGGCGCCTGGATCAATAAATTAACTACCCAAATTCATCATTTTCTCGAGCAATTTTTCCCCCTGAAAATTATCCTTAGGAAGCTTATTGCACCCTTAGCTCAGAAGGAAGAAGGGAACAGGAGGCCAGAACAGGGAGGGAGTGACAGGAATGGGCAGGAAAGCAAGAAGAGGACTCTGTCCGGAAAACCCTCTATCTGATTCCGTTTGACATACAATTTTCCCGTTTGCCTTTCATATTAATTTTTTTTTCCTGATGGAGGAGGGGAACAAATGGTCGGTTGCCTTTGACAGGACTCCAATAAAGAATTCAACAGCTCTCCTCTCTGCCCTCAGCACTCCGCTTCTAGGTTTAAGGTCATGGGTGGCTGAGTTAATAATTCATTAATATAGACATTTATTCAGAAGGGTTCTCTGAGATCCACTCTCCCAGCCTCCTCCCTCAGATTTATTTTCCTGGGAAATGGATAGGAGAGTTGTGAGGGGAGGTGCCAGGCTGCAGGAGGGAAGGAAGGAATAAAAGGAAAACGAAGAGAGAGTCTGAATACAGCTGGGAGGAATCTTTGCTTACTGAGGTTAGTGGGCAGGTTCCGCGATAGCCTGCCATCAAAAATTTGGTTGAAAAATGTGGCCGGCCAAACTGCACAGAGACCCTGGCCTCCAGTGATCCTATTTCCTACTTCTACATATGTTCGTTTATGCTTATTTACAAAGCACTGTTCCTCCATGCTTTAGGATCTGGGAACAGCCCGGTAACTGAGGACCTTGTAATGCAAGCAAAGGGGAATATCAGAAAAGAGTCTACCCCTCCCAAACCCCTCACCCCTATGAATTCCCAAAGGAGGAGCTTTGCAACTTGCCAGACCTGGACTCTAAAGGAAGGTCCAGTCCTAAGGGCACAGGCCGCTTCTGCTGGATACTATATCCCCTCAGAAAGGGATTGGGGGGTAGTAAAACAAAATAAAACCAAAATGTTTACATCCTCATGAAGTTTAAATTGTAGGGGGGTGGAAACAAAAAGTAAACAATAAGTAATTGTCAGATGGTAATAAGTACTACGGAGAGCAAATAAAGAAAGGATAATAAGGAAAGAGTACAGAAGGTGGAATGTTACTATTTTAAATATAGAGGTCAAGGAAGTCATCTAAGGTGACATTTGGATAGAGATTTAAAAGAAGAGGATACGTCTTTTGTGCCTAGAGTGGGGCATTGTCTGCCCTAACCTAAGGCCCAAGAACAAACACAGTAGTGGGGGCCTTCCTGAAACTCCCCCAAGGCACTGGGTAAGGATTCTGCATTGTTAAGAGCCCCTGGTGGAACATGGCTCCTTTCGCTCTTCCTATCCGTTTTTCACGAAATGCTGTAAAAGCTACTCAATACTCAAATGTATCTGTTCACTGTTTACATCAGCTGAAGTCACCTCTGTTGCTGGGGACTTAGAGCCTTACACAGTGACCTACCCAAACTGGGCCTCAGTGTCCTCAACAGTCAAATGAAAGGATGGGACTAATGTGGCCTATCTTAAACCCTTCATGAAGCAGCTACCAAATTCCAACTACCTACTTTATAGTCCATCTTCTAAATTGTGGTGGTTCTAAGGCGTATAGGGTGTCAAATGTACCGAGGAACCGGAAACCGGAAAACCCACACCATTTATGTTGGTCACTGCCATCTTTCCTTTGATCCCTTTGCATTTTCACTCATTCATCCTTAGTGACAGGAAACCACAGTGCCAGCGACCATGAGAAGGAAAGGCTGGGAGGACACGAAGCCTGAGGCAGAAGGCACTGGAGAGCATAGCAGCACCAGTCTGCTCTGTCCTTGCAGGATACAGCGTGAACCTCACCATTCCTCTGAAGTCTTGGCAGTTAACACACATGGTCTCTTAACATAATAGACTCTAGGTCCATCCATGTTGTCCCAAAGGGTGAGATTTCCTTCTTTTTCATGGCTGCATAGTACTCCATTGTGTATATGTACCACAGCTTTTTAATCCACTTGTATATTGATGGACACTTGGGCTGTTTCCAGATTATGCTGAGCAAAATAAACCAGGCAGAGAAAGAAAAATATCCTATGACTTCACTCATATGAGGAATTCAATGAACAATGTGTTCTGAGAAATGGGAGAGAGGCAGAGAAGGGGTCAAAGACTCCAGAGGGAAAGCGAGCAGAGGGAAAGGGGATGAAAGGAGGAGATCAAAGAAAGGAAAGACATTAGTAAAAGTATATACACATAACACAGAGAGATAGAGGGCAGGATAGTAAATCATGGAGGGAAGGGGGGAAGACAGTGGGAGGTGGGGGCAAGAGGGGTATCAAGGAGAACAAGGGGGGAAGGAGGGAGATATATTTGGGTGTACACTTGTAACTATGTAAACACAACAAATTAAAATCAATTAAAAAAAAAAGAAAACACACGTGGTCTCCGCCACTTTTCTCCTGTTGCAGCAGTACTGGAGGTGCGCAGGCTCCTCGCTTGCTTTGCCAGGTCACAGAAGCCTCTGGGGCCAGGAGAGCAAGCACAGCCTGTCTCTGGCCACCCTCTTTCATCCTCCACCAGCATCGCTGCAGACAGCACCTGTTTTCTTCACTTGATATGCAGCCTGGCCCTCCAGCTCCTTTCACCCTGGGCACCCAACAGCTGTCACTCAAACAATGCCTCTCAGCCACCCCAGGCCTGATTTGGATTTGACCTACTGACCTCGAGGTGAAAGGCTTTGCGGTCCATTACCAATCCCTGGGGCTGGTTCATTCTCCCAGGCAAGCCTCTAAATATATCCTTTCCGTTTCTAGGGAAATCAACTATTATTATTTGCCAAAGTCTTGTGAGTTTATAACATATCAGGGCAGTTCGGTCCTATAAAGATTTAATGAAGAGCCATGGAGTGAAAAGCAGCTGCTCTTTTTTCTTTAAGTTTTGACAAGTGAAGGAAAAGAGAAATAATTAGACAAGAACTGTCCCTTCAGAAACTTGTGTATTTCCTTCACTAAATCCTACTTATCCACCCTTCTCCCAAGAACTTACTCTTCCATTTTTCCAGAATCTATAAGAACAGATAAGCCCAATCAAAGTTTCCTACAAATTAGCAGTTATCTATAATATCTAATATGCACCTACTGTGTGCCAGAGACTACTGGTAGGGATCTTTGGGACAGTCTCCTCTGAAGCTCTTCTAGCAAATGCTGCCTGGTTCTAACAGTCTCCCTTTGATTACCAGATGATTGCCTAAATTAGCTGAAGCCTATAGGCCTTAAGTTATAGTCAAGATGAGGCAAGCATACTGCAGTGCATCTGTTTGAAATCAAGAACATATGCTATGTTTGATTCACATTGTGCGGGTTGGTGATTCCTAATGCACGGTGGGTTCCCCTGAGTGCCTGGCAACAGGCCCTAGGAGGCAGGGTGGCTTCCAGTTAGCCCTATACATGAGAGGTCCCTGACGTCTTCTCCCCACCCAGGCCAGCCTGAGGAAACAGGACGCATGTGCTCCTTACAAGGGCTCTCACATACCCCTGGGACCCTGGGAAGCCTGTCTGCCCCCTCCTCCTTCACTGTCCTGGCTGGATCAGTGCCTGCCCTTACCCTTCACTGAGTAAAGGGGTCAGAGGATGACAGTAATTGACAAGTGACATTGGAACATTGATTAGAATATTAGCATTTTGAAAATTCAGCAAATAACAATTTGGCTTTATAAAATATTAAGTTTGATCATATTTCAGGCATGTTCTTCATGTCTGTCTACATTGGCAAGCATTTTTTTTCCGTTGAAGCATATGTTTGGGTAGACAAGTATTTTATTTGGCAGCAACCTAATAGTTTAAGTATAAATTTCAAAAATCAGATGTTTGCTCCACAATCAAATGTTTTCAAACAGAAGCATTTCTCACAATTGTTTCCTCAAAATAAATGTTTGTCTTGGAACCAGTTTACTTGTCCAATAAATTTCCTCCATTTGTCCATCGCTACTATTCTGTCTCCTTCAAGATTTTCTATTGATCACATTCCCTTAGATTTCTGTGGGTTGCTTTACAGGGCTAGCGCCCCCAAAATGCTTTGTAAGAGGAGTGCAAGCATATTCAAAATGATTTATTTCTGCTAAAGATGAATCAGAAGTACATGCACATTGAGCAATGTTTCATTTCATTTGTGTAGATGTCATTATACTTGTGATATGATCACTGGGACTATTTATCATCTCATTTCCAGTTAGAGTTGTGAAAGTGGGCAGTAGGGACCCCTTCTCCCTGACAAAGAGAGAGCATCAAGTCAGTGTGAGTCTCTGAATGACTGTGTATGTGTATGTGAAGATAGAGAACCACAATGATTTATCCCCAAAATCTGAGAAGGGTGTTAAGAAGAATCAGGGATGATGTGGTCTGGCTATATTACTGAGGATTCTTTCAACCGTAGGTGACAGAAATTAAATAAACTTGAAACAGCTTTATAAGATAAAAGGGGGGGGATTCAATGGCTTACATTAGATGGTCTATTTAGTGGACATGACTTAAAAGTAGAGCATTTGGATTCAAACTTTTTTCCAACACTTAAGTTAGTAGCAGTGTGACCCCAGATAAGTTACTTAATATTTTTGTACCCCACAGACCTCATCTAAATCCCTAGTGTTGTTATGAGCATTCAATATATTTTTAGTCCTGGAAAAAATATTCATAGAAAGCACTGTCTATATGATATATCTTTACATATGTTCCCTTTAAAATTTTTTTAAAGATTTATGTCCCTTACATTTTGGTATCCTGGATGTAATTTCAGTTAACACACATGGCTCCGCAATGAACACACACATGTAGATACAGATGGTTAATTGTCCCATTTCCTTGTCTCCTTGATTTCCCTTCCCGCTTCCAAAAGGTGGAGACAGTTGGCTCCAAGAGCAGTTGGTACTTCCAAAATTACGCCACCAGTTTCCTTATTCAACTCTAGCTGAAAACCACAGTTGTTTATATTTTTACCTCTAAATGTTTATGCATCGCAACCCTATCCATATATAGACTGTGTTGTCAGGACTAAGTGCCATCTCCAAGGACCCCTTGACCACATACCTCATTCTTTCTCTTGCAACTTGATTACAATCACTTGCAAGATATTTATTCTGATGTTGGATCTGATCCCTTAAATGCACATTTACTTGCTTTGGCTGAATACATTTTCTCTTTGATTGCAAGAAAAAGCTGGATATGAAATCAATAATTATGAATGAGAACATGTATACTTCACACAAAAAGAAATACCTCAGCAGAAATATATGCCATTTAGAGTTCATAACAAGTAGGCTAAGTAGCAAGCAGGCCACTATCTTGATTATTAGGACACTCATCTTGGAGTTAACTCGTTTAATTAAAACTTCCACACCCTCAACACAAGTAGATGCTGTTTGCCAGGAAAGGACTGGGTTTCAGAATAAAGATAAGTACTTTGAGGTAAAACTTATTAAGCATAGACTGTGCCAAGTCACAAGTTAAGTGATATTCACGTAATATTCACTTTGATACAAGTTACCTTTTAAGGGTAACATTTAGGGTTTTTTCTCTTTATAGTTTTACTCCCTAAGAGTGTATATATAAATGTTATAGTAGATTTCACCTGTTTTTGAACTTAATGAATAGGGTCATACTGAGTGCTTTCTTTAGAATCTTACATTATTTTCTCAAAATGATTTCATAAGGTTTATCCACATCATTGTGTGTGACTCAGATCATTCATTTTTTTAATGTTACCTATTGTAAGCATGTACCAAAATATATCCATTTTACTGCTGATGGACATTTGAATTGCTATCATTATTCAGTTATTATGAAAAGTTCTGCTGTAAACATTCCTGAACCTGTATTCTGCCAAGTGTACACATGAGGTTCTGTATGGTACAGACTCATGAGTGCAGCTGCTGGACCATGAGGTTTACACATCTTTACACCTTATTAGAAAGTGCCACCTGACCTGTAGTGGCGCAGTGGATAAAGTGTTGCCCTGGAACGTTGAGGCCACTGGTTCAAAACCCAACATCTGAGAAGCAACTACTATGAGTTGATGCTCCCTGTTTCTTCTTCCCTCTCTGTCTCCTCCCTCTCTCTTTATTTTAAAAAAGTGTCAAACTGTTTTCCAAAACAGTCACATTACTTTGTACTCCCACAAGCAAGGGAGAGTTCTTACTATACCTTGGTTTGTTAACACTTGGTATTAATAGTTTTTAAAATTTCTTTCTATCCGGTGGCAAATTTTGACATTTTGGTATTACAGTAATTTTCATTTCCCTGATTACCAATAAGTTGAATAGCACTTCATATGGTCATTGGCTATTTAGAGTTTCTGATCTGTGTGGTGCTTAATGACGTTTGCATGATTTTATGTTGGGTTGTCTGTTTCTTAGATCCACAGGGTTTTTTTAAATCTCTTCTTGTCTCTTTATAAATTGTCAATGATATGCAATGCAGGTATCTTCTCCCCTTCTTTAACTGAATTTTCACTCTTTTCATGGTGTCTTAATTTCAATGTAAAATGTTAATCAATTCTGCATGATTAATGTTCAGTGCTTCAGAAAAAAAAAATTTCCTCTCTTGAGGAAATTAATATATTCTCCAATCTATTTTTTTCTAAAAAATTTATTGGACTTGCATTTTTAGTCAAGATAGAATAACCGAGAAGACTGAATTTACCCTCCTGTCCAACACAACTAAGAAATAGAACAAAATATATAAAACAATGGTTGTCAAAATATTGAACACCAGGCAAGAAAAGACAGTGATCTCCGAGAGGTGGAAATCAAATGAGATAAGCTGTACAAGTGGCCCACCCAGCCTATTGTGTTGAGATGGCCTCTGGGACATGACACAGGGAGGAGGAAACCAGGTGGAGACCAGCGGACTCTCTGAGTTGACAAGACAGAGCCATGATTTTGGGGAGTCCAAGGCAGCTAGAGTTTGCAGAAGGGGGCACTTGGGAGAGAGCTACATAGAGAAATTTCAGAGATCTGAAGAAAGCCCCTGAAGAGTGTTTAGCAGAATGCTAATCAATGTATGCATGTGACTCATCCATTTCTCCTTCTCTGAGGAAATGGATGATTCTGGTTTCTTACACATTCTCCCATAGATCTGTGCATATATATTCCCCCTTCTTCATATGTTACCATATAGTGTTCTGACTCTTAGTTCAGGCATTTTCAGAGCTTGTTGATATTAGGAGAATAGCTTGAAGTAGACCATGGTGGAAGTATTCACACCATTAAAATGAGCAAAGTCTACAAATAATAAAATCCCATTCCCTTATTTTGGGGGGAGAGTTGGGTGTATGGCATATGTGGCTTCTACTAACCACATTTCCAGTAATGGAATTGCTGTATCAAAAATTATGTGCATTTGTAATCTTGATAAAAACAAGGCCAAATTGCCCTTCATACAACAGCCTATTACTGAATTCTCACCAACACAGTGTTATCAAAATTATTGATCTTAGCCAACTTGATAGGTAAAATTGGTTTCTCAATACTTATGTCACTTATTATTGAAAATGAACATGTTTTTATGTTGTTTTTTATCTTAAAAAGTCTATTCATTTTGTTTTATTTAAAAAATTCAATCCTTTGCCTATTTCCCCCTTTAAAGTGCAAAGGTTTTAAAATTATTATTTGTAAGACTCCTAGGATATCAAGGAGATTGGTCCTCGTTTGGGGATATGAGTTCCTCATATCTTTTATTAAGATTTAAAAATTTATATCCCTAGAAGGAAAAACTCATGAAAGAATGTAATTTAGCAACAGAATCACTGAAAAAGAGATCTGACATGCTAAATTCATTCTTATTTTCATATCTCTATATTTTTTACTCATTCCACAGCCTCCTCTTTTTTGATAACCATCACCTTGTTCTCTATGTTTATGGATCTCTTTTCTTTTGTTTGTTTGTTTTTTAGATTCCACATATAAGTGAAATCATTCAATATTTGTCCTCCTTTGTCTGACTTATTTCACTTAGCATAACACCTCTGGGTCCATCCAGGTGGTCACAAACAGCAAGATTTCATTATTTTTTATTGTTGAATAATACTGCAATGTCAACAATATGTATCACATCTTTACCCATTTGTTTATCAATGGACACCTAGATTACTTCCATATCTTGGCTATTGTAAGTAATGATGCAATAAACATAAAGGTTCATATATCTTTACAAACTAGTGTTTTTGTTTTCTTTGGATAAATACCCAGCAGTGGAATTGCTGGGTCATATAGTAACTCAATTTTTAAGTTTTTGAGGAATCTCCACACTGTTTCCCATAGTGTCTGCACCAATTTACAATTCTACCAACAGTACACAAGTATTCCCTTTTATCTACAGAACTATATAAATAATATATAAAAAGTGCTTACAACAGTTCCTAGCATATAGTTAGTGGTGTATATAAAAGTGTTGGTGCTATATATGTGTTAGTTATTAGAATTTTGTTATATCATAAATATAACATATATCACATTTTATATTCTTATAGGTATATAAATAATTATTATATCTATATAGTAAGATTGTTCTTCCTATTCAAAGTTATCTATGAGAACTTGGATATGTAAGTGGTGCTACATGTTCAATAAAAATATGGTAATTTGTTAAATATTTAATTTATTTGATCATTAATCAAAGAACAAGTAAAAGCGATTGTCTTTAATTTTACGTAAAATTGCTGGAGTTGTAAATACAGTCATCCCTATTTCCTTGGGCTGCATTGTTAGCCCTTCCGACAGTTTATTATGTGAACCAATGCCTTCTCCTTCCTAAATGAAAAAGCACACAAGGCTTTCTCTCACTGGCAACCCTGTCTGACTCAAAACTTACTCATGTCCTCCAATATATCGCACAGAGTTAGGAAAATCAGACCTCACTCTTCTTTGTTCCCTTTCCCTTTCCTCCTCTCACTACCTATGAAGGAGGGTGCCCTTATCAGAGTTCACCTTCCCCCATACTCCCAGGCACAACACTTGACTATTGGGTAATGATGGAATCCTTAGCTACCTTCAACTGGTTTCAACAACATTACATTTCTATTCAAGAGTGCCAGTGGTTCTTAAGACATCTATCAAATAAAGTAAAAAGTAGTGCTTCTTTCATCCAAATTTGTTCATCAGTTTGGCCGTGATCTAATTTAACATTCAACTCCCATAACTTCAGATATGGCCACTTTGTTCTTGCCAGAATGATCTCTCCACTCTCCCCCATAAGCATAGCTATGATTTATGTATGGTCTTCTGCTTCTGGTTATTCTGTTTCTGCTTTGAGGCTTCTTCTCCCTATCCCATACCTGCCAAAGGCCCCCATATTTTGAGTCCTGCTCAAGTCTTACTTTCTCCAGATAGCTCCCACTGCTCACACTCACCTTGCTGAGACCTCTAATAGCTCTTACTATCTGGCTCACTTTTTTTTGGCAATGATCTTGTGAACTGCCATGTGTTGCACTAAACTCTAAAAATGTATGCTAGCCCTGGCTGGTTTGCTCAGCGGCAGAGCATCGATCCAGTGTGTGGAAGTCCCGGGTTCGATTCCTGGCCAGGGCACATAGGAGAAGTGCCCATCTGCTTCTCCACCCTTCCCCCTCTTCTTCCTCTCTATCTCTCTCTTCCCCTTCCACAGCCAAGGCTTCATTGGAGCAAAGTTGGCCTCCAGATGGTTCCATGACCTCCATCTTAGGCGCTAGAATGGCTCCTGTTTCAACGGAGCAAAGCCCCAGATGGGCAGAACATCATTCCCTCGTGGGCATTCTGAGTGGGTCTCGGTCAGGTGCATGCAGGAGTCTGTCTCTCTGCCTTCCCACTTCTCACTCCAGAAAAATACAAAAAAAAAAAAAAAGAAGTATGCTAGATTTGTCTCTCAAGTAAAATATTTCTGAAGAATAGGAATTGTGATTTAACTTTATTTTTATATATGACTCAGTACCTGACATGCCACAAGGGACATAGAGCCTGTCATTAAACACTTGTGGGATCATTGTGAAATGAGTGAGTGAGTGCCTCAGTGTGTGAGTACATGAATGAATGAGGGTATAAAGAAACATACATGGAATGAATGAGTTGTCCCCAAACCCCAATCACATGGAGGCTTGTCAGAGACAAAACCAGAAGTGTCAAAGCCAGCAAGTGGCTCATGATGTGTTGAGACAATGGAAGGGGTAAAAGATGGGGTTGGCAGATCCAGACAGAAAGAGACAGAAAGAGGCAGTTTGAGGTCAGCTCGCCTCTCTGCATCCAGAGAGTGTGTTCTTGTGCTTTCCATATACAGAAACTCACTCTCGTTCATAATGCCAGGTATGAATAACTACAACCTGAATTATTTCCCCATGGGTATCTGTTTACATTCCTAAATCCTTCCTGTAGAAGAGGATATTTTTCCTGAGATCCCCATGTGGCCCCCACACAGCCCTCTGGACTTGTTGACCTACATTTTCTTCAACAGTTCATCCAATGAAGGAAGGAAAATTAAGGGATTCCTGCCTTCGAATGAAATGGCCGATGAAATGATCGCATTACCATTATCTCTTACAGATCTTCCCTATGGTCTAATAATTCCCATTTAAGACCTGATAAGCACAAGCAAGAAGTGTGTAGTCCATTTTCTTTTAAATGGGAAATGCCACCACACATCTGTGGATTGGCATAGTACACACATACCTCACGCAGAAGCAACGCCACGACATTCTAAATGAGGTCCACTGAGTGTAATATCCATGTGGAGAAACCTAAATAGAAAGCATTATGGGATCTAATTGACAGAGAGGAAAGAATAGGAGCTTGGCCAATCCTAGCAAAGCCTTAAAAAAAGCTGAAAGAGCAATCTAATTTTTTTTTAACAGGGACAGAGAGAGAGAGAGAGTCAGAGAGAGGGATAAATAAGGACAGACAGACAGGAACGAAGAGGTGAGAAGCTTCAATCATTAGTTTTTTGTTGCCGTCACAACACCTTAGTTGTTCATTGATTGCTTTCTCACATGTGCCTTGACCGCGGGCCTTCAGCAGACTGAGCAACCCCTTGCTGGAGCCAGCGACCTTTCAAGCCAGATGGGCCCGCGCTCAAGCTGGCAAGCTCTGGGTCTTGAACCTGTGTCTTCTTCATCCCAGTCTGACGCTCTATCCACTGTGCAACCGCCTGGTCAGACCAATCAAATTTTGAACTACATGGCTCTCATGATTTCTACATGGAATGTAGAGTTTGGAATATCCAGACTTCTGAGTGACAATTGAGTAAATATACATCCTCAGAAGGAAACTCCTGCACAGCTGAATGTTGTGGCATTGGGGTGAAGTGGGGTGTGTGGTAGGCTGGGGTCAATGGAGGTCTAAGAAGGAAAAAAAGGAGTGAAGATGAAGAATAGAGGATTCTTCTCACTTCTCTGAAGAAACAGAACTCCAGGGGCTGGGGAAATGAAGTGAGAGGTCTTCTGGGAAACTTCATTGTGCCTGCCTTTTCCACTCTTCCCCCGTGAAGGGTTTGTTATGTACAGATGTAACATATAATTGTATCACGCGAAACCAGTGCACAGGCCACACAGCTAATGTGACCAGAAATGGGAGGCTGACCCCATCCAGCTTTCCATCCATGACTAGGTGGGCTGTCCACTTCCCTTTTCCTCTTGCTTTCCTCTCTTCCTTTAGACATTCTTGCTCTTAAGAAAAGAGACCATACTCTAACCAGTGACAAAGTCACATTAATTCTTTTTTCTATCAAATTCTTTATAATCCCTATTTTTTAATGCTAGAAATAAACATTTTCTTAGGAAATCTTAAACGCATTACTATTGAGGCTTTGAAAGACCTCACTGCCTTTTACGGTCCCCCCTGTGAACTGAACTCTAGCCACATTGCCCTCTTCACTGTTCCTCAAAATATCAGGCATGCTGCCAGCAAAGGGCCTTTGCACTGGCTCTTTCTCCACCTGGAATTTATTTTTCTCCCAGATATCCTCATGGTTAAATCCCCCTTCTCTTTCAGACCTTTATGAAACTATCACTTTCTCAGTAAACCTACCTTGATTTCGTCCTTCCTTCCTTATTCACCACCCTTACTTCATTTTTCTCCATAGTCTGTATAATTCTTTTTATGTTTTACTTACTTATTTGGTTTAGCATCTGTCTTCCACAATAGACTGTAAGCTCATTGAGGGCCAGAATCTTTGCCTGGTTAGTTTTCTGTTCTTACCCAGTGCCTAGAACAGTGCCTGCTCTCAGTGAACACTTGGTGAATTTCAAATGAATGTGCAATATTGTGTGTGAGGTGCCAAAGTACGAGAGTTTACGTCCCATTGTGCCTTGTCATGTTTCTAGTGACTGGCTCTGATCTCAGGCCTCCCTTAGTCTATCGCCAGGTGGGAGCAGTAACATACCAATGGGTAATCACAGGATGGCTGCACAGTGTCAGGGACCACATGCAGGACCTTGTGTGGCCTAATACAAGGGACTACATTTGTACCCATGAAATGAGATCAGAAATGAGTAGAGAGTCTGATCAATTAGATTAAGTGATCAGTAGTGTTCCAAATCCATAGCAAAACATTTTGACAAAAATTTTGTAAAATGTCGTTGAGAGGTAAAAGGTAGCAATGACAGAAGACATCTGCATTTGGTGTTGGAATACTAATGAAACCCCTCGGACAGCTGTTACCCAGGGTCAAGGAGGGAATCTAGATAGATAAAAGACCAAAGTTACCCCCACCACTACATTGTTATCATGTTAGTAAAAGGAGGGTGCTAGATAGCTCATTTGATTTCCTATGGGCTGGAAGTCTTCAGCTTCACCTCTTTGTCTGGACTGAAATGCAATACGCACTATATAATGTTCAGGATATCCATCCACCATGAAACGTAAATTAATGGAGAGAAATTTTAGAAAGGAGTTGAATAATCAATGTTTCTCTAGACTAGACACCTAGAACATTTAGTACACTGTTTTCCATGAACAACTCCCCTTGAATTTGAAATGGTCAAAGTGTGCTTGCCCTAATTTTTATTATGACAATGCAAGATTTGTGATTCTTAAGTTTTGAATGTTGAAAGTTTAGATTAAGGCATGCTAGCTTAATGATCCAGATTTTGTCCTAGAATTGGGCCATGATTTACCCATGCTTCCTCTTCACAGAGCACATCCATCCTCTTCATGGAGCATGGGCTTCATTAGACTCTTAATATAAACACCAGGGCCATTTTACGAGAGGACAGGACAGTGTGCCTGGCCTGCATGGAGTCTGAGCATAATCTCACCTGGCCTGTGTCAAGCAAGGCATCTCCTCTACATGTTATAAGGTGCTTAACATCTGAATAGTACCTGGGACCTAGAGGAGATAGATCACAATTCACTTACCGCTCACACTCTCTTTGCAATAAGGCTTTCAGGGTAGCAATAGCTTGTCGATAGAGGGATGAGTCACATGCTAATATAGCCACAAAAGTACCAACGAAGTCTACTGGACAATTACAGGAGAAATGTGTCATTTCACGTGGCAGCCTAGAGAGAAGAGGGGAGCATTCTAACATAGATTAGCACATCCAATTAGCAGAGGAGGTAAATGTGTTGCTTTCTCACATATATTATTTGCTCATTCAACAAATATGTGGTTGAATAGCAGTACCCCTGGGCCAGGCCCACTGTAAAATACAGGGGAGGCCAAGAGGAATAGGGGTAGCCTGCTCGCAAGACATGCACAGTCTGGGGACTGTCAAGGGGACATTGTACAAAGGTACCTGGTAGATCCCTTCCGAGACACTGAAGCAAGTAAGGAAACTAAGTGTTGTATAAGGTATTTGGCCCATGACAGGGTGATAGCTAGAGGTAACCAGAATATACCACATTTAAGAACATTTAAATAAAAAAGGAAGGAATGGGATAAGACTCCTGCAGTTCAGGCCTGACATAAACAAATTGAGGGCAAAATATGAAAGGAGCAATTGTTTTTAAATATTTTAACTTCAAAAATCACTTAAGTGATATATATTCAGCTTCACCTATTTGCTTAAAATGGATTTTTCAAAAACAAAGTGGAGAAGAATTTTTTTCTAAAGACCTCACCTGATAGTGGTGATAGCAGGCAGTGGTTCTGGATAGTTGTTTTTTTTTGGGGGGGGGGATCAAGTCTTTTTAATTTTTTATTTTTATTTTATTCATTTTAGAGAGGAGACACAGAGTGAGAGAGAGAGAGAGAGAGAGAGAGAGAGAGAGAGAGAGAAAGAGAGAAAGGGGGGAGGAGCTGGAAGCTCAACTCCCATATGTGCCTTGACCAGACCAGTGCAGGGTTTTGAACTGGCGACCTCAGTGTTCCCAGGTCGACGCTTTAACCACTGCGCCACCACAGGTCAGGCAGTTCTGGATAGTTTTAAGTTTCCCAAATTGCCATCAGAACCTCCCATGCCCTTCGCTCCTAATCATTGTAAAGGAAATGGACTTGTCTCCGATCTCTTCCAAAAAGCTTTGTAAACTTAGCCTCAAGAAATAACAACAACAATAAAAACACAGAACTCTTACAATCCAAATATTTACCATAAAATCTGCAACATTCATTCTCCAAATTGCAGAACTCCTCTAAGTAGAATCAGCATATGGCCCATCCTGTCCCAGCTATGTCTAGCTTCAGCCATTATCCTACTGTAATTATTCAAAGCTCCCCTTTCACTCAGGAAAACTGTCTCAACTAGACCACGAACTATATGGTCATCCGAGTTTTGAGGAATCGTCATGCACATGGCAGAGGAAAAGTCGTGCTGCATACCTGAGCCTGGGCGCGGGGATACAGAGCACATGGCAGTCACCTCTGCGCTTTCACCCAGAGGATGGCATTTTCTGTTATTTGCACTTATTAGTTATCTTTAACATATACACACATTGTTTATTTTTATTCCAGTTCATTTCGGTGGAGAAGGACAATATAGCGTGCATGTAACACCGTGTAGTGTTGTGTATCAAACGCAAAATACCCACTAATGTGCTTAATAGATGAGTGGTGTTCTCAATGCTTTGTCTGGTGGAGAAAACCTCGATGGAATTTTCTATAGCTGTGTAAGATATTCGGTGATATGTGGAGCAAATTGATTGTAATTTTTAGAGAAGCCTGGAATTTATTATAATTTTTTAAATATTTAAAATAGTGGAATATAGTCTTTCTCATTCTCCACCTGGCACACCACATTGAGAATGAGAGGCAGTTACCTCACGGGGCTGTGAAAAGTGACTAGAACATACATGTGTAAAGCATGTGGCACACAGAGAATACTCTGCCCCGCCACTTGAAATAAAAACTTTAGGTAGAGAGTAGAAGTTTCAGCCCCCAAGCTCAGGGTGCAAGAATGATAACTTCCTTTATTCACATTTCTTTTTTTTTATTATTAAGTGAGAGGCGGGGAGGCTTGCGCCCTGGCCTTCCTACCAGGTGATGCTCTGCTGGGCTGGGGACTGCTCCATTGCTTCCAGGGAGCTATTTTAGCATCTGAAGCAAGGCCATGGAGCCATCCTCAGCACCCTGGGCCAACTTTGCTCAAACCATTCAACCATTCGAGCCATGGTTGCAGGAGAGAAAGGGGGGTGGAGGGGTGGAGAAGCAAATGGTCACATCTCCTGTGTGCCCTAACCGAAAATCAAACCCAGGACACCCACACACACATCAGGGCCTACGTGCTACCATTGAGCCAAATGGCCAGGGCCCTTTATTTACTTACATTTTCAATGCCCATTTAGACTATGTGACAGAAATTTTATGCCATTTGGCAGGAGCTTCCAGCCTTCCCTAGGACTGTGACAGGACATCCTGAGGTGCTCCTGTCATGCCTGGGCCCTGGGGGTGCAAGCCCACTGGGAGCTCAGTCCATTCAGTCAGAGCTGGAGCTGCCAGTCTCTGCGTGGGTCTCCTGCTGCTTCCTGCTCTGCTGAGCCCTGTGGGGCTTAGGGGTGACAATACACAGCCTGTCCCCTCTGCTTCCTCTCTGTTGTCTTAGTTTCCAGGTGCTGCTGTTACAAATTCCCACAAACTCCAAGGCTTAAAACAACACAAATATATACTCTACCAGTTCTAGAGGCGGAAGTCCAACTAAAATCAAGGTGTCAGCAGTGCCGGGTCCTCCCGGAAGCTCTAGGATAGAGAATTGATAACTTGCTTTTTTTTTTTTTTTAATTAATTTTTTTTAAATTCATTTTAGAGAGGAGACACAGAGAGAGAGAGAGAGAGAGAGAAAGGGGGGAGGAGCTGGAAGCATCAACTCCCATCTGTGCCTTGACCAGACCAGTGCAGGGTTTTGAACTGGTGACCTCAGTGTTCCCAGGTAGATGCTTTATCCACTGCGCCACCACAGGTCGGGCTGATAACTTGCTTTTGCCACCTCCGGAGGCCACATGCTGTCTTCCATTCGGGGCCAGCCGTGTCCCCCATCTCCAAAGCCAGCAGCATAAAATCATTGTCTCTTCAATGATTCTGCTCACTTGCCTCCCTTTTTCAAGGATCTTGTGGTTACATCACATCTGGGTAGTCTAAGATAATTTTTCCCATCTCAAGATCCTTAACTTAAACCTACCTGCAAATACCTTTGTGCAATGTAAGGTAACAGTCCTAGACTCCAGGGTGAGGATGTGTACATTTTGGAGGAGGCATTATTCAGACCAGTCCCTCCCACACAATTGTATCCTCCCTGGGGCCTCAAAGCCTGAACACAGTGCCTCCCTTCTGGGACCCACAGTCCTCTCTGTGTTCATGCCCAACTACCCACCTTTGCTCTCCCCACCGCCACCCCGGCCCAGGAGGATCTGTTTTCAAGCTTGAAGGTAAAAGAAAAGCCCCTCCCTCATCCAAACATGCTGTTCAAACCCAGAATCTTCTAAGCTCCCCTACATATTTGGCCTTCTAAAGCACAAACACAAGGACTTTATAGTGTGCTTCTGCTTTTTGGCTGGTCACCTCCTTTTCCTGAGGCTGTGGACCAGAGCCAACCATCTGATTGGAAGGAGGGAGGTGAAAGGAGGAAATATGAGGAAAGTCTGTAAATTAATATCTCAAAGCATTATCCAGTCACATTGGCACAAGAACATAGGCCCTTCTGAGGGATAAGCGCAGCCGCTTGTCAGGGCTGATCCCAGAGGAAACGACCTGAAGCCCAGCTCGGAGCCGCTCCCCAGCCTCTCGCTCTCCCTCTGATGTCTCCCCACCCTGTTCCCACTGCAGCCAGCACCTCGCGTGGCTCTGGGAGCCCCCTGGTTCCTCTTTAAAGTACTGGCCCAAATCCGCATAGCACCTTCGTTCATGTTTCCCTTAGCACAGCTGGGACAGGTTGGCACTTTCCTAAAGAGCTGTACTGAGTACTAAGACAGACAAAAAAGAAATAGCTACAAAATACAAAGAGCACAAAAAACTATCATGACTCCCTCAAGCAATGGTCTAACCATGAGAATCGCCTCTGGCCAAGAAGGTGGGTACAGCTAGCTGAGAGGAGTGTCTGGCCCTCCCCTTTCCCCCACACCCCCACTGCCACCCTCCTCTTCACCTTTCACTCCAGAGCAGGCGCCACCTTATTCTCAGACAGAGGGAAGCAAACCAGGCAACTCCTCTTCTTCCTGGTGTAGGTTAAATAGAAGCCCATGTTCCCGAATCTGCCATACACCCCACCATTCAGGCTGGGGTCCTCATTGGAGAGGCACCCCCAGACTGAAAACAGAAACACAGTGATTGACAAACACCTTATCTTACTTACCACGTGAGAATTTTATATCATAGTCCTAGGTAAGGATGACCTCTATCACATACACACACAGCGCTCTACTATATAAAAATATCTCAAGGATGTGTAACTATATTTTCCCCCACATAATTCCACACTTATGAAGCAGGAAGGTAAGTTTTCCAAAAGAACAATTATAGAATTTCAGGGGAAAGCATAATTTACATTTTTAAAAAAGAAATACAAAAGCAAGCCAATTTTAATAAAATGGGCAAGAAAGCTTCGACATTTCTCTAAAGAAGACACACACGTGGCCAACAAGTACATGAAAAGATGCTCAGAATCACTAGTCGTTACAGAATGCAACTCCAAACTGCAATAAGCTACCACTCCACACTCACTAAGATGACTATCATTAAAAGAACACACCAAGAAGAAATAATGACTGCCAGTGAGGATGTGGACAAATTAGAACCTTCATACATTTTTGATGGGAATGTAAAATGTTATAGCCGCTGTGGAACACAGTTTGGCAGTTCCTCAAAAAGTTAATCATGGAATTATCATATGACCCAGCATTTCCACTCCTAGCTATATACACAAGAGAATTGGAAACATATGTCCACACAAAAATCTGTACATGAGTGCTCATAGCAACGTTACTCATAATGGCCAAAAAATGAAAACAATCCACATATCCATTAGCAATAATTAGCGTTATTTGAACAAATGTCCAATGTTCTCAGCAGCACTGTTGACAAAAACCAAAAAGTGGAAACAATCCAAATATCCATCAATGGATAAAGAAATTGTAGTATATTCATAAAAGGCAGTATTACTCATCCATGAAAAGAAATGAAGTACTGATGCATGAGACAACGTGGCTGAACCTCGAAAACATTATGCTAAGGGAAAGAAGCCAGACACCAAAGGTCGCCTATTCTATGACTTCACTTGTATGAAATATCCAGAATAGGCAAAGCCACAGAGACAGAAAGCAGATTAGGAGTGACTGCTTAATGGGTATGGAGTTTTCTTTTGGGGTGATAAAAATGTTTTAAAACTAGATAGAGGAGATGATTGCATACTATCATGAATGCACTAAATGCTACTGAATTGTACACTTTAAAATAGTTTGTTTCAGGCTGGCTTTAGCTCAGTGGTTCCTATGAGTCAAGTTCACTTGTTAAAATAGTTAATTTTGTAGTATATATAAATTTTCCATTGTGCATACATACACATGGAGTATCATTCAGCTGTAAAGAATAAGGAGATCTTCTTATTTGTGACAACATGGATGGACTTTAGGGCATTATACTGAGTGAAACATGTCAGATAGAGAAAGACAAATACTATATGACTTCACTTAATTGGCAATCCAAAACAAACAAACAAACTGGGTTCATAGATACGGAAAACAGATTGGTGGTTGCCAGAGATGGGGGTGGGGGTGGGCAAAATGGGTCAAGGAGGTCAAAAGATACAAACTTCCAGTTATAAAATAACTAAGTCATGAGGATGAAAGCAAACAAAGAATAAAATTGTTAATTTTCATGTTATCTGAATTTGACCTCATTTATAAAAAGAAAAAGAAAGAAACAGAGATACAGAACTAGGAGTAAGAGGACCAGAGAGGGAGTCCCAATTTTGATATTTATTAGCCATTTCATTATGAACAAGTAACTTAAACTCCTATGAGCCTCAGTTTCCCCACTAATAAAGTGAGACTAATAATATTTGTGCCAACTACTTGATGGAGTCATTGTAGGAACAAAAGGAGACATTGTTTATGACATTTTTGTACTATGTAACAGTGATAGAAAATGCTAGATATTATTGCTTTGAGTCATTAAAATGTATGCTCAGTAAGAAAATCCTAGCTTCCTTGCATACTTGAAAAAATCCAATTTACAGTAAATATACTGATAACATTCTATTTATAATTAATTTATATGTTACAAGCAAAGGATTAAAACAGACAATTTTCATCCACATAAGCAAGTTAACATTTTAAGAATTTACTCTACAATCTCGAATCTCATAGAATTGACCCTAGGGGAGGAAGATCAAAAAGTCTTTGTAGACAGGTGACCGAAATGTGACTCATTTTATAAGCCCAACAGGCACAAATGACACATGTTACTTGTGGTATATCAGTCTTCCTTGGAGCAGGTTTTCATATTTTCAATAGAGTAGTGATAAAAATATGGGAGGGGGAGTTAAAACAGAAATAGAACTTATCTGGTGGTTGCAATGGCTTAATGTTTAGTTGCCCTTTTAGTAAAAAATGTCCTCTCCTAAATTTCTATCTGACTTCACTCCAGTTCAAATCAGAATGCGACATTTCATTTAAAAATAATCATTCACATATTAAAGGAGTTAAGAAATACTATGAAAAGATCTCTTAATTTTTCCTTTAATACTATAAGCAGTCCTGTAGGAATCTGGTAATAAACAAGTAAAGTCTGATGAAATCATTAGGATTTATATAGCATATTTATAAGACTGGTAAATTGTTACTCTTCTCTGACTTTATATCTCTATACTAACTCCCCAAAGTATGCTAGCTGAAATTTCTTAAGACATTTTAAAGATTAAAATACAAGAGAGTTGAAGGTTTTATAGGATTTCACAAATAATCTAGACTATTTAAATATAACTATTTTTTTAGAATGTCATAGTTATTTCATGCTACAGGCCCTCTAATAATAAAAGCCTGTAATAAAATTATTCTTTATCTACTATTTAGTAATTTACAATAAAATCCTCTAACACAAACTAAACTTATGCAGTTGTTATGAGTTTAGGCAAAATTATAATAGTTCCATCTAGGTAGAACATGTGCTTTTATTGTGAACCTGGTTTAGTTTTACTACTAAACACACTCAATGTGTCTAGCAGTAAACACTTGAGTCCTCCCAATTCTGTAAGCCCATCATCATTCTGGAATTGTGACCCAGGCCTGAAATAGGTGGTTCTGAATGACCAAGGGTTTGTAGTAGTTCACGTAACCAAGTACACCTCATAAACTCCACATTTTCAGTTTCTACATATTAAGTTACATATACGACTAGTTCATTTTCTCATTTTTAATTACTCTAAGATGTGTATGTACCAAGAAAGATTGCTGACTAGCATGATACAGTAAGTTGATACATTTCCCAAAAGTGCTTAGTTAATATTATAAGTAAACATAATCATTCTATTGGTCTCTTTGAACTATTTCAAATATTTTACAGTCTCTAATTACTACTTTCAAGTTCTACACATTAGGAACGTGAGCTGTGAACAGAAAAGATCTAACAGTCCTGAGTGCTTATGACGTACTTGAGTCTATCCTAGACAAATGTATGCCCAGATGTTCATGTGTGTACATGTACACATACACACACACACATACACACACACACACACACACACACAAAATCTTATTTACCTCTCACCAAAATCTTGAGAAGAAGGTGTCACTACCACCTCCCTTTGAGAGATTAAGATACTGGAGCGCAGGTTAAATAAATTGTGTGAGGTTCCATAGCTACTAGGGCAAACTTGGGCTCAAGCCCAGGGTTTTTGACTCCAAGAACAAGGCTTACACACCCACATTAATGAGTTAACTAATGGAGCTAGAATCCTGACATCAAACAAGCCTCCTGCACGTTGAGAAGAGAAAACCAGAACCAAACCTGTTCCTATAACAGGTATTTTCCAAGTCCCTGCTATCTACCTTGCATTGTGAGGGGTGAATGAGACAGATGTGGTTCCCACCTTCAGAGAGTTTACACTCTAGAAGTGAGTTCAGATACTGAACCACTGTGACTCAAAAGAACTATGGAAGTGGCAGTGGTAACATGCCAAGGGGAAGTGTCTCTAGCTTCCGAGCAAACTCTCAGGATGATGTGGAGGAGGTGAAAAGCAATCTTATAAATGTCAAACATAATAAATTTTACATGAGAACTTTGACTGATTTAACAACCACTGACAGAGGACCAACTAAGTGCAAGGCACCAAGCTGGGCCCTTCTTTTCATAGGTATTCTAATATTTCACGTGTCTCCTATTTCATACATGCAGGCATCTCCTACAAGAAAGCTGTACTTCCACCAAAAGATCACAGGTATTTATTAACGATCTCATGGATTATTCTAAAAGTGGTATAAAGATAAGAGTCTCTTCCATGTGGGGAGCCTGGTTAGACTTGAGGACACAGGGGTGGGTGTTCCAGACCAGATTGCATGCAGGCAATGACCACAGAATCGGGGCATTCAGACCGTGTCTCCCTCCGATGCATCTAACCGTGGAAACTCAATCAGGTCCAGAAATGAATCAATTTCCTTTGCCTGTGTCCTTAAATTTGATGAATAGAGCCTTTGCTTAGAGCTACTGAAGCTGCTATTCATCTCAGTTAGTTGCTAAATAAAACGTTGTTCTTGGATGTAATTCTGGCGAATATGACTTTGGAGATTTTTCATTTAACTATGTAAGTCCAAATTATTTCCCAAGTGATTCTGCATTTGAGCTATTTTGTTCCACATGCTCTACAGTTTTTTCCATGTTAGAGACTAGGAAATGGGGAAGACCAGGTTTGCTTGTAGATTGTGAAGAGGATGAACCCGGTAAAAGTGCAAATTGTGTGATAAAACAGCTACATTCATCCTCAGTAAGATCTACTTTTCAATGCGATTTGATAATATAGAAAAATTTTGGACATTTAGTGAAGAAAGTCAAAGTTTAAGTAAACAAATAAGCCTGTGTCTGGTGAGAAAGGCAGCAATTTTGACTTGAAATAGAGGGTCTGGAGCCTCTATTACAAGAATAGTTGAACCTTCATTCACAGTTCAGAGTCCTGAGGTGTTCTCTGATTGAGGACTCGCCCATGATCATGAAACCAGTAGTGGTAGAATGTAATTGGACCATGAGTCCCTTTTTAGTCCTTTAAATTTCTAAATAATTGTTTTATTTTTATGTCAGGGAGTCATGCTCATAGCTTAGAAATCAAAAAGTAACAACTAAAAGGCTTCTCACAAAAAATACCAGTTCCTTCATCAGCCCTCACTACACCCTGGCCTCTGTCTTCAGAGGGTACCATTTTGAGTTGTTGCTTCCAGCATTTACCCATCCTCATTTCCCTAGATGATATGTTTTAATCCATAATATTTTATTATAAAAATTTCAAGCAGCATATTTATTATAATTATGCACACACATTTTCTTCATAAAAAGTAAGTTGTAAACATCATGACATTTCATTCCTAAAGACTACATAGTAGAACTAAATATCAAGTAATAATGCTATCTTTGTTTCCTCTTGCAGACTTTACTATGCGACTTTCTATTAGGGGAGCTAAGGATTTAGTTTTCTTACACCATCAACCTCTGTTTCACAACCCCCACCAACTCCAGTATCATTATGGTACAATTTTGGGTTAAATATATTCAATGTTGTATATACTCTTCGCTTTTCCTGAAATTAATAATTGCCCTGACTTTTCATTTGCTTGCTGCATTCTTTGCTTAGTTTCTTATCAGCTCTTCCTACACTCTGCAAAAACCTTTCATAACATTTCACTCACAGACCAATTTCATCAGTTAATCTATCTGTACACACACACACACACACACACACACACACACACACACACACACACAGTTTTGGTTTGTTTTAAAGATAGCCTCCTAGAGAACTCTATTTTTCCTTGAACTGCCTCTGCCTATCTCTAAGTTTAGACTCCCTGTTTCCTGGGTCTCCTGCTTGGTGTACTTGTACTCCCTATTTCAATGGGACAAAGCCTTTCATCAGTTCATGAAGAGAAAAAGGCAGCACAAAGGGACTACATCTAGTTTCTGAGTCACACTGCTTCAGTCAAGACTGGTTTCCCTCCTCACCTGGCATGCAGCTGTCACCCTGGCATCCTGTTCCCAGTTATCCTGAGGATTCCTGTCACCGTGCTGCTATGTTCCAGCTCTGTGTGCTTATACACTGTGTCTTCCTCCTTCTCGGTTTATTTACTTCCTTGCTTTGGTGGGCACAGTTTCTGAGAGCTTCCTGAGAAAGAGTGCACAGACGGTGATTCTTTTTAGAACTTTCGTGTCTGAAAATGTCTCTGTTCTATACTGGACAGATATTTGGGCTGGCAATGCGTTCTTGACTGGGAATAACTTTACTTTCGAATTTGGAGTCATTCCTCTATTACAGTCTTTCAACTTCCAGTGATGTGGTTGAGAAGTCTGAAATAATTCTGATTCTTGATTCTTTGTATATGACTCATTTTTCTTTTTTTTGAAACTTGTAGAACTTTCCTCTTATTTTGACATTTTAAGGTGATATCTTTTGGTGTGGATCGCTTTTGATTCATGATGCTGGACACTAGTGGGCCTATTCAGTCAAGATTCATGTTCTTCAATTCTGGGAAATGCTTTTGAAAAAAATTTTGATGCTTTCCCCCTTTTTCTATGTTCTCTCTCTTTTCAAGAAACTTCTATTATTAGAACTTCTGTACTAGTTATCTAACTTTATTATCTTTCACTTCCTAGTTTCCATTTGTCTTGTCTTTATTTATTTTCTGGAAAATTTATTCAACTTTCTTTTTCAGCATTTCTAATTAGAATTCCAACACCACTTTTTCTGCTATTATGCTTTTAATTTCTAAAAATCATTTTTATTTCTTTGAAAGTTCTTGGGTTTTAGTGGGGATTTTTGTGTGTTTGTCTTTTTGCCAATAGAATTTTTGCCCTAACTCTGAGGATATTAACGATCATTTTGCTGTTTTGTTTTATTCTGTTATTATTTTTTTCTTCTTTGATTTCTCCACGTTGCTTTTCCCCCCTGTCGATTCATTTTAGCTTCAGTCTTCAGGGTTAGCAACATCCCTCAGATAATTGTTGGCTGTCTGCTTATGTTTAATATGGGAAGCAGAAGGCGGATAGAAGGCTTTGAGATGGTCAGTTTGGGTTAATCCATGCTGAGCTTCACCATAGAGTGATCTGGCTGGGCTGTGTGCTGGGAAACTTCTGATAACAGGAGCTTTGCGTCTTCCCTTCAGAGCCCGTGCGTGTCCAGCTGGAACCCGTTCTCTCTCTCCCATGCAGAAAGAAGAGGCTGGCTTCCTGTGTTCTGGAAGTTCAATACAAGAGAAGGCTGAGAAGACTCATCATGCATTGCACAAACATTGCCTTAATTTCCGCTTTTAAAATATGGTAAGCCATCTTCAGCCCTGCCTGGTATCTCCCAGTTTACTCTCTCCTGAGAATAAATCTCTAGGGTGCTCCTCGGCTGGGAGAGTGGCATTTCCCAGGGTAGAGGGTCGGCCAGCTGCGGGGTCCTTTTGCTTCCACAACAGCTCTTATCAGGCCTCCTGATATTGCTCTCCACCCCTTCCCTGTGCCCCCAGCTCCAGAAGACCTTGCTGCTGCCGTTCCCAGCCATGTGAGGACCGTCCAGGGAGTCCAAATTTGCTCTCAGCTTTCCCCACTCCAGGTTCAGAATTTGGTCTCCTGTGCCCAAGATGCCTCCTGTTCATCTGCTTTCTAATTCACATAATGTTGTGGTTCTTCTCCCCTGTTGTATCTATCCCCTCCGTGAACTTGTCTTGTAAATCTCTTCACTGTAGTTTTCACAGGGTTTCAGGAGGGAGCAAAATAAGACAAATGTGTCCAATCTGTCATATCACCTAGAAAGCTTTATTGTGTCTTTTTCTCCTCCAGATAAATATCTGTGATAATTGTGGAGAGTATGTGATTCAAGGTTATTTGATAAATATAACTATGATACTTATATAAAAATCCACTTTAATCCACTGAAGTACCTATCAGGTAGAATCATGAGGTAATGACCAGAGGTTCTGAATTTTAAGAGCAAAAGTGGTTGAAAAGGGCAGGGAAGAGGAAGAGGAATCCACTTCTGTGCGTGATGGCATAAGATTTAACTTCAAACAGAGAAAACAGAAATAACTACCCCTCCAAACGATAAATGTTGACTAAATCCCCCTCAACTGATAACTAAACAATAAGGGAGAAAACATTTCAGAAAAAACCTAACATTGATATGTGCAACAATAAGAGTTGAAAACAATCCATCATTGATTCATTATTGAGCATTTGATATAAACAAACCCTGATTATACACATTTTATGTACAACCAGAGTCTTCAGTGTGATATTATAGATGCACGTTCATCTGTAGATTTCTGTAGATGGCTGAAATCTACTGCCGTCCATACTCGTGCAGTTAGCATGTATGTCTTCTCGTGTGGACAAATGAAAGGACATGGTCACTCAAAGCAATGACATTTTCAGTGGCTGTGTATTGAAAACATAGGAATTAAATGTTGAAAGTGCCAAACAGCTGACATCTCCTGTAATATCCTGCATTTCTTCTTATGTCTCTCTCCTCTCCGATTTTCTCTCCACTACTAACCCTGGAAGACTGAAGAATTCTTTTACTAAGAAAGTGAACAGCTTCATTGCAAGGAGTCTGTCTCTTTGCATGAGTGAGAAACCATGGAACACTGCAGATGAACTGGGACGGATTCACTTAAGGAGATAAGTTCCTACACCATAATTATAGATTAAAAGATTGTGACAGTTATCAGTTACCTATTACTGCATAACAAATCACCTCAAAAACTTTTCAAACAACAATTCATTACCTCTCACATGTCTGTGAGTTAACTGGACAGTTCCTCGGCTGGTCTTGCTGTCTGGGTGGCTGGGTCAGAAGTCTAAGTTGTCCCCCTTCTATGCCTGGCAGTTGGTATGCTGGCTGTAGTGTCCAATTCCAGCCCGTGTGGCCTCTCAATGTCCTGTGGGCTAGACTCCCTGCCTTTCTCAGAGCCCCAAGAAGTTAAGGCAGTTCTATGAGGCCAGTTGAGCCCAAGATTTAGAAACTCAAACCACCTCAGTTCCACCACATTCTACTGGTCAAAGTGAACAAGGCCAGCCCAAATTCAAGGGATGAAGAAATGAACTCTGCCTCTGGATAAAATGAACAGTAAAGTCACAGTAAAGAAGAAAGTGCACACTGGGATGGGGTGCGGGTGGAACCGGTGGTCATTAAACAATTTATCATACACAGGCACATTTAGAACTGACATAATTAAGCATTCAGTGATTATGTAGGAATTCCACAGTTAATACCCATCTTTTTAACAACCATCATTGTGACTAAAATTTCCCATCTTATTTTTCTTTTTGAGTTTAGAAAAATTTGAAAAACTATTTTAAAAATAACTGTAGTTGAAGGCAGTCATTTTTAGTAACCTCTTGATGATGGAATTAATAATCTCCTTGATATTTTTTAACTGTAGCTTAAAAGTCAACCACTTATAACAAAATATCACCTTTATATAGCCCCTTTAACCACAAGAGTCTAGAATTCCAAGATTTACATCAAGCCTTGAAGGACTTTATTGGGTCTTATTATTAAAAACATAGTTTTCAAGTTTCTCTGGCATGCTCCCTCAATGAATGTAAACCTTAGAGGCTTTTCAGAATCATTCAAGTCAGCTTATGATGTGTGATTGGTAGAAAAAGCGGTAAAAAATCCCCCTTCTCCCCTTTTTAAAAACTTCCATCTGGGCTTATATGCTTGAAAACAGGCCAACTGTGTCCAGGACTGCTGGGAAGTCCTCTGCTGGCAGCCTGGGGCGCAGACCAGCTGTGAAGCAGAGAAGGGGCCCCGCCCCTTCGGACTCGGAGGGAAGGAGAATGGCCGCTGTGACAGCGCCAGCCCTGGGTAGAGTAGCTTCACTGCCCCAGACCTGGGCATCCTAATCTGTTAAGTGAGAGGTGCTGGACTAAAACCCTTGCTGTTCTGATATCCAGAAATTCTAGAAGCAGGGTATATGGCGCAGGGCATTACTGCTCAGCCCCCTGCCATTTTCTCCCGACCTGCAGCACAGAGGAGGTGTGCCAGCCTAGGCTTGCAAGGAGTTCATGTGCCCTGAGAGCAGGTGGGGGACTCAGAGTGCAGCCTGAGACAGGAGTCAGTCTCCACACCCCTCCCCGCCTAGCTGGGATGCTAATTCCTTCCCCCTGCTACCTTTTCAAATTCGATTTTTTAGTTGCTTCATTTGAAAACTACTGTGTGAGATTTATAAGATTTGAACATGTTTTCTTCTGAACAATTATTTTGTTTTTGCTAAAAGAGAGACAAGATTTAATGCCTTTTCATTTCTTTAAATCATCTTATAGCTTCTAAAAACGCATCTTAAACTCGTAACTCACATATCATCTTAAAAGACATTCCAGAGCATTATGTTAATTGAATTCAATGAAAAAATAAAGTGCAAAGTTAGATGAGCAGAATAGCCAAAAGGCTGAAAGAAAAAACACCAAAATATTAACAGTTATTTACTTTGGGGAATTGGGGCTTTGAATTTTTTTCTTTTATATTCAGAATTTTAACCTTTTTATTTTAAGAAGTATATACAGGAAAAATTAACTTGCTTAAAAATATGTGTTATAATAGGCTCATACTTAGAGCTACATGTTTAAGGAGCAATTAAGAATTTGGTTCTCCCTCCTAAAATCATGCAATAGCTTTTTTGAATCAATTGACATAAAAACAGTGGCTTACAGTTTATCTTCTATTTTACTATAATTTTATGGACATGGATTAGGCTGATGACAGTGAATGCAAATTATATTTATAATAGCAGCATCTTGTTAATCTGCCACTCTAGTTCCCCCGACCATCTCAACCGAAAAGTTCAGTGGCCTTTAGACTTGCCTTTATAAGGAAAAAACAAACAAACAAACAAAACGAGAAAAGAAAGAACAATTTCAAATATGTGCTATTGACTTCTTTTCTTAAGCAGTGCTCATGACCAGAAGTCCTAGGAGTAACTGGCTTATCAGTTCACGGAGGCAAGATATTCAAAGAGAAATCCACACACACTGTTAGCCTGTGGCCAGCACCCAATGCACAAAATGATAAGAACGCTAATGTTTAAAAGACCTGGAATTTTTTTGAAACAGAGTCACACATGGACTTTGTCAATCTGATGTTTTAATGAGGAGACAGATGCCACCATTTGACTTGGCCAACTTTTTTTTTTTTTTTTGGTTGGGGGATGTTTATTTCTGAGGATGCTAATTATATCTCAAGTTGCAACCAAAAAAAAAAATTGCCTTCTAGACTATTGTTGCTACCAGCAATTGAACTCAGAATTGGGTGTTTTTGTAAAACAGTAACGCTGGAAGTATTTTAATGTCATTTAAAAATATTAACAATTTGAGTTTTCACAAACTTCCAATTTTTAAAGAGAAATCATTCCGCCAATTTCTATTACCAAGAATGCAAGTCACAGAAGTGTTTAAAGTGGAATTCCTCTCTTCTACAACAGTAGGATTTCCTTAAACACAATGAGAAGTCATTACCAATAAATAAGAATGAGTTTCCATTTTACCTTTTAAATTAAGCTTAATATATAGTATGATTCAGTCCCACAAAACCTGTTTTGAAGCAGATAAATATGCTCCTAGTAACTTCACAAATGTTCATCTGACTTTGGAATTAGTATTTTCACTGTCTCTGTGAGGGCATTTCATATGCTTATAAATCTCTTTAGTTTCTTTTTTGTGTTTTAGTGTTTCATGTTAATGGATTCCACAACTGCTAGAGAAAACACATCTATCAGCAAGGGGTTAGAAACTAACATTTATACCAAGATTGTTTAAAATTTGGCAGCCTTGGTGAATAGTAAATAACAGGGACTAGGAGAGAACATAAAAATACAGATCAATTTAATAACATATTGTCTCTAAAGAAGTTTTTTAAAAGGTTGCCTAAACTGTCAAGGCAGACACATCCAGGACTCAGAGCAATGCAGCAAGAAGTAGGAATCACCAGGGTTTCATAGAACTAGATTTTAGTTCCTTTGCATAAATAGATTTTCCCTGATTTTTGGAATATAATCAATGTTTAATCCATCTCCTACTTCACTCTACAAAAAGCGTGCACTCACCATTTCCCACCACTTCTCATTTACCATACTAAAATCCACCGATGCTTCCACGTTCCCTAAATCAACTATTTTGACCACTTGTTTTAACTATTTGTGAAATTTCCATCACACTTGAACTTCATAGAAGCATGCATGTTAAAATTTCAGATGAACTTCCATTCCTCAGTGTTATCTGTTTTTAACAATACCTAGCTCACAGGTGCAAAGGGAATACTGTATACAAGATGACTGGTATGCTGTAGGAACTCAATGAAGGCTAGACTTTCCTTCTGCAATCATTTTCAGTGAGCTGAATCTCCCACCCTATACTCTCTGGCCATTGTCTTAGATGCAACAAATGTTATTGTACATTGCTTAAACCTTTTTCTTATACACATTCTACCTTTGAAGCTCCTTGTGGACAGAAACCACACGTCTTTGTGCCTTTAGTTTTGTACCCCAATGCCCAACATGGGTAAGTGTCACCAACTGTCAATGCGACCACTTCTGTTCTGGTTTGTGAAGGAGCTCAGGAGCATGAGAACAGAGTCATCATCAGTCATTAAGAGTGTTGGCCAGTTTTGTCCAGGTGGGCAAATAAAAGCAAGATTACTTTTTTAATTCCTTGAAGACTTTATTACTGAATGTTTGACAGGGCCATCCCATGAAGGGGAGAATATTTGGGTAAGTGACTTGCTCCAGAAAACCTTGCTATGCACATGAAAGACAAGGACACTATGAAAGTCCCAGTAATTTCAAGTCCTTGCCAGTGGACCCTAATGCTTCCTGATGCTCTCAGGTGACTACACACTTTCCACATCTTAATATTTGAAAGAAATGTCCTAGGCAAAAATTCATCATTTAAATAGCTAGTAATCAATAAAAGTCATAGAGATTTATTTACTAACCATAAACTTAATTTAATAAAAGTATCTGTGCTACTTGCCTTGTAGTTTGAAGGGATGGGAATATTGGACTCAACTAAGAAGTTATTTTTATAAATAAGGGAAAAAATTAACAGTAAATAAAACATCACTGTTTTGAAAGACACTGAATGTCGCTTTGAGAGCCACAAGTATTTTAAAGTAGCAGAAATCTAAAACATGCTCTGATAACTAGGAAAAAAATTAAATATAAAAAACTATACTCTATAGTACTTATAAATCATTAAAAAGCAAAAATCTTTCTCTGTAACTACAACAAAAGAAGCTACAAAAATATTATATTTCCCTTGTTTATTTTGTTATTACACATGCCAACTGTCAACAGATTATCTAAACTTTTAAAAATTAATACATGCAATATATTTGCATACATGTAATATATAATGCACATATTTAATATTTAGTTTTATATTTTATCACTAACTTTAATTACACAATTTTATACTATGATTATATCACTTAACGTGTTTTTGAAAACATGTGAAAGAGACTCTACAAGAATAAACATAAATGAAAATAACTGTATCAGGTAGTGAGATTTATTATAAGTGACTTTTGAAGAGTTAAAAATTGAGAATTTTCCAAAATAGGTACGATATCATGTCCTAGAGTCAAGAAGCCCAATGAATCCCAAGTAAGATAAATAAAAAGAAGTACATACTCAAGCAAATCCTAATAAACCTGCTTAAAAAGCAAATATATAGAGAAAATATTAAAGTAGTCATACTGTAAAAAAGACAGATTATACTTTTGATGAAGTAACAATTAGACTAAGAGATTTCAAAATAGAAATAATAGAAGCTAGAAGTAAAAAGACATGACATATATTGTTAAAGAAATAATTTTATACTGAGTGAAAATATTCATCATGAACGACATTTTTGGCCTTGGCCAGTTGGCTCCGTGGTAGAGCATCAGCCTGGCATGTGGATGTCCCAAGTTCGATTCCAGGTCAGGGCACACAGTTACCATCTGCTTCTCCACCCATACCCGTCTCTCTTTTCTCTCTCTCTCTCTCTTCTCCTCCCCTACTGCAGCCATGGCTCAATTGGAGCGAGTTGGCCCTCGCTGAGGATGGCTCCATGGCCTCTGCCTAAGGCACTAGAAAGAAAAAAAGGTTCCAGTGGCAATACAGCAAGGGCCCCAGATGGGCAGAGCATTGCCGGGTAGTGGGCTTGCTGGATGGATCCTGGTCTGGGAACATGTGGGAGTCTATCTCTGCCTCCCTCCTCTCTAAAATAAATAAATAAATAAATAAATAAATAAATAAATAAATGGCATTTTTGGCACTGGTCAGGTGGCTCAGTGGATTGAGCATCGGTCCAGCATGCAAACTTCCCAGGTTCAATCCCCGGTCAGGGCACAAATGAGGAGTGACCATCTGATTCCCTCCCCCTCTCTCTATTCTCTGTCTTCCTCTCTCGCAGCCAGTGGCTCAGTTGGTTCGAGCATCAGTTTCAGGCACTGAGGACAGCTTGGTTGATTTGAGCATCGGTCCCAAACGGGTCTTGCCAAATAGATCCCAGTTGGGGCACATGTGGAAGCCAGTCTCTCTATCTCCTCTCTTCTCACTTAATATATATATATATATAAAGTAATATATAATATAAATATAAATGTATTAAATAAAATATACAGGGTGTCCTTGGGTTACATACAACACAGTAATGCTCCTTCGACAGGAACCTAACCTGAATTTTGGTGTAAGTCAAAACATACACTAACCTAAGTCACTTACCTATCCTAATACAATTGTAAAATCATAATCTAGAACATAAAAACACAACTAAGCCACTGAAAAAGGAAAAAGACATAAATATACTGTACTGTACACTGTACTGCATATTCTTCTACCACGTGCAACCAAACTAGTTCACCCACATAGTCCATTAAATATGCTAACAGCGTAAGCCAAAACACTCACATCTCAATTTTTTTTTAAGTTGTAATGGGAGTGAGTGTCGTAAACTTGAAATATCGTTATGTCAAGACTGTCATAATTCGAGTATTGTGTGTGTGTGTGTGTGTGTGTGTGTGTGTGCATTGAAAGGCCAATACATGTTGTGTGTATTCCAGAAGGCAAGGTTGGGTTATGATTTGAAAATTAGTGCAATTCCCCAAATTAGCAGAATAAGAAAATACCACCTAATTATTTCGGTTGATTTCAATAGATAATGTTGATCAAATTCATAATAACTCTTAAACTAGGAGTAGAAAGGAATTTTCTGAAGCTGAAAAAGGATATCCCCTCCCAAAAGAACCTTCAGCAAATATCAGACCTAATGGTGAAACACTGAAAGCTTTCCTCCTGGGATTCGGACCAATAAAGTTCAATAATTTCCTAGGTCTGCCAAACAAAGTACCACAAACTGGGTCACTTAAAACAACATAATTTAGCCTGACCAGGCAGTGGTGCAGTGGATAGAGCATTGAACTGGGATGAAGAAGACACAGGTTCAAGACCCCGAGCTCGCCAGCTTGAGCGCGGGCTCATCTGGCTTGAGCAAAAGCTCACCAGCTTGGACCCAAGGTCGCTGGCTCCAGGAAGGGGTTGTTCGGTCTGCTGAAGGCCTGCGGTCAGGACACATGTGGGAAAGTAATCAATGAACAACTAAGGTGTCACAATGGCAGCGAAAAACTGATGATTGATGCTTCTCACCTCTCTCCGTTCCTGTCTGTCTGTCCCTATCTATCCCTCTCTCTGACTCTCTCAATGTCCCTGTAAAAAATCCCACAAAAAACATAATTTATTGTTTGTCAGTTTTGGAGGCTAGAAGTATGAAGTCAAAGAGTTGGCAGGACCATACTGTCTCTGAAAGCTTTAGGGGAGGATTCTTCCTTGCTTCTTCCTAGCCTCTGGTTGTTGCCAGCAATCTTTAGCATCCCTTGCTTTAAGGGCACATAATTCCAATCTCTGTCTCTCTTTTCCCATGGTGTTTTCTTATGCGTGTCCTTGTTCTTTCTATAAGAATACCAGTCATATTGGAGTAGGGTACACCCTATTTCAGTATGACCTCAGCTCAAATTCATTATGTGTGAAGGCCCTATTTCCATATAGAGCCACATTCACAAATACTGAAGTTTAGGATGTAGGATTCTGGGGAATATTTAACCCACAAAACAAGGATTCACACGATTTTCACTTCCTTTTGCATTAAAGGTCCTAACCAATGCAATAAGGTAACAAGAAAAAATAAAAGATATAAAGATTAGAAATGATAAAATAAAACTCATTATTTATGGATGATATAGTCGTCTATACAGAAAAATCTTAAATAATTAACAGATAAATTATCAGAGTAAGTTTTTAACAAAGTTTATCTATTCATGATTAATATATAAAATTAATTTTACTACACTATAATAGCAACAAATGTAAAATAAATGTTTAATAAGGTATAATTCATCAAAGCATAGAAAAAGCAAGCACCTTGAAACAAAATATGTGTAAGGCGACAACTATGACATTTTGAATAAACTTAAAGACCTAAATAAATGGAGAAATAAGCCATGCTCATGAACTGGAAGACTGAGTATTGCAAATATGCTGTCTTTCCAATAATCTATAGATATAATGCAATCCCAATCCAAATCCCAGTTTATGAAAATTGACAAGCAGGTTCTCAAGTTTATACAGAAGATCAAGACCAGACAAAGATCTGTTGAACGAAGTGAGAGGACCGGTACCACTAAATATGAAGACTGATTAAAAAGCTATTTTCATTAAGACAATGTGGTGTCGACACAAAGACAGGCAAATAAGTCAGTGATACAGAATAGAGGTTCCACAGACCCACACACGTATAGACACTTTTTCCACAAAAGAAGTAGCAGTCTGGAACAATGCAGAAAGATGATTGTGCTGGGATGACTGGATATTCATATGGAAAAAAAAATATTGATGCCCCAAAAGAGTTACTCTCTCTCACATACACACAAACATGAATTTCACAAACATAAATTTGAGCAAAAGAATATAGCATACTCTAAGATTTTATTCATAAAAGTTAAAACTAAACCATAGTGTAAGAAGTCATGATTATGGTTAATTGGGGGAGAAGAAAGTGTTAGTAATTGGGAATCAGTACAAGAGAAGTTTCTAAAGAATAAGTATTTCATTTCTTAAGAGAGGGGGTTCTAGTTGTGTTTCTGATAATTCACTGATATGTACATTTACATTTTGTACACTTTCATCAATATTCCCAATAAATTTTTTTTAAAAAAACTAGACACTCATTCAAGAAATATTTATCTAGAAATCACTATATATCAGGAACTTTACTATATCTGGGTTATTGAAAGCATAATTTTTTGCTTTATGCATAAATACAGGCGTGCTTCCTGCTCCGGTGGCACTTGCATTCTGTTAGGATACAGACAAAAACAATTACAATAATGAATACAGGTAAATACATAGAATCAACCAGTGGGATAAGTGTTCCGATACCCTTAACCTGCTACTAAAGAGGGACTCTTTCTCTTTTGGTGTTGAGGGTGATGAAGATAGACATTTGGGCCTTCGTGGGACAAATTACTAAAATCATTCAGAAGTGTCTGTCCACCCCTCAAAAGTTGAGGTTAATTCTTTTGTATATGATGGTTCCAATGTAATTTTAGATTTATTTAGTTATACATCAGAATCCTATCTGCTTACCTGAGGAAAATCTTGGCTTGAAAGTCATGACAGCAACTCCTAAGAAAGCCAAGAAAATACCGTTTCTAATTTGCAGTTACTTTTGTAGCTATTATCCTAAGATTTTAAAAGTTCTCTTGAGATCTTAATACAAAAAGCACCATGTATCAAAATAACATTTTCTTGATTTTGAAATACATACTAAATGCAGAATATCTGGGAAATCAGAAAATTACAAAGAAAACAAATATCCATAATTCTATCACCATAGCTACCGTAAATGTTTTGGTGCATTTCTTTCCATTAAAGAAAAAATTCCTTTATTTTCAGAGTTGAGATCAGAATTTCTGTGATTTTTGCAACCCGAGTTTTCCACTTAAAAATATGATGGCCATTTCTCCATATTATTACATAATCTTTGTAAACATTATTCTTAAATTTGTAAAAAATTATATCCCCAAATAGAATCATCACAAAGAGAGATCATTTGTCATATGTAATCGAGTCAACCCATCTAGGGGTCCCAAAGTTCTGAGAGCCGTCTAAACTTCGCTAAAGGCTCTGATTCGGCACTGGAGCCTGTCAGCTGCAGTGGAGGCTACTCCGAAGGCAGCTGAGGTCACAGATGAGGACACGTCTGCAGAGTCCCTTTCTCACCCTCATGCATATTGTCACTCTGAACAGACCCAGAGCCAGGAGAACCCTCCATTTTCTGTTGGGAGTGACATGCGCCTACGAGAAGCTCCTGGAGATGCCTGAGGCTCAGGCCCTAAAGCATCCCTGAGTTCCTGGCCTCGGGCCAAGCCTGCCCATCGGGGCCCCACAGACAAGCAGCCCGGGCTCGCTCTGCCGAGGCCAGCACTCCCGCCGCAAGCGCAAACCGAGCTGCACCCGGTGCAGCGAGCCTCTGTAAGTCCCCAATTCGGTCACTGAGCCAAACTTGGGAGGAGCACGCCCCACGTTCCGGCCCTGCCCGACCTCCCCATCCCCATCCCTCCCCAACCCCCATAATCGGGAGTGCGCAGGCGCAGCCGCTGGAAGTCCTGCCACTCCTGCAGAAACACCCCAGCCGCTGCCGCCACCGCCGCGTTCACCATGGGCTCAGGTTCCTGGCTGCTGCTACCTCTGGGGCTTTGCCTGGTGCTTGGCACGCTTGTGCTTTCTGCGGGGGCCTCTGGCGTCCGCAAGCGAGGCCCCTCAGTGACGGCCAAGGTGACAGAACGACAGGCTACAACTTCCCGCCCTGCCGGCCAGGGGGATGGGGGAGTTTTGGGGACTCGGGGGCTCTGGGTTTTAGCAAGGAGGGAGGCAGAAAACGGGAGGCAGCCGCAGGGCGGTGAGAGGGGATTGCCTGCACCACGGGGGGCTGGAGGGTGGCGCTCTCCGGAATGATGGGGGCGGGGGGCACTAGTCTAAATCCCAGCCTGTCTGCTGTTTGATCTTAATCTCCCAGGTGAGTGGTCCAACCCAAGGGTTAGGGTAAGCTTCCAGAACCGGTGGGCCCTTTCTCCAGGAAGGGGACAGCCCGAGTAGAGTACTTCCTTCATCGTGGCGGGGAGTGTGGAACAGAAGCAGGAAGAATGTGGGAGGGACAGGGATACGAGGAGGAGACACGCTCCTAGCCCGGAGGTTAGAGCTGGGCAGCCCGCTGCGGGTGTCACCCAGAATAGAAGAGCCCAGGTCCAGCCCCTGCTCCGGTGGTGTCCCGGCAGGCGTCACAAGCTGTGCTCACGGAGAGGCTGTCCTCTGTTGAGGAACCTGGTCCTCCCCTGCGTGGGAGAGAGGGAGAGGTGCGTTTTTATAGACGTCATTGGCCGGTGGACAGACCCTGGGCTTGGGAAGGTCTGGCGGCAGGCACGGGCAGGCACCTGTATAACTGAGGCCAGCCTTTCTATTTCAATTAAAGGGGGGAAATCTGCCATGGACCTTCCTAGGACTTCAGTTATTTTTCCTGCATATTTAGTCAAGGTTAGAAGATAACGACAGGGTGCAGGTGGAGACAGCGGAGGGGGGAGGGAGGGAATGATTTGGTTATTTGTTAATTACCACTGCTAGAAAAACTTACTGGTGGTAGTGTCTCGGAATCTGGAAGGAAGGGCAGCTGCAAGTGGTCTTAACAACCAGTCCAAGATTAGACTGGAGGTGTTACTGCGGAAATAGTAGAGTGCTTAAATCTACCACAGACTCCACCTGAGAAGGGGGGCGGGCAAAATGGTTGGGAGGGGAGGTTCAACCCAACACCTGTTGTAGCCTGAATGAACCAAGAGGCCATGAGAAGCTGTCTGTATGAGATAAGCCTAGCCTGACTGTTTTGAGCACTGATTCTACTCCCAGCCTCTAGATCTTTTGGGTTTATCTAGCTTTGGAAATGGCTTGTGCAGGACACAGAGCTGAAGGGGGAGAGGTCTTCTTTCAGTCTCTTAGGATAGATACAGCCATAAACATATAATTCATGAAATTATGAAAAGATGAAGGAAATAAACCCTAGTATAGATAGGCTAACATTTAAAAATACCTGAAAGTTAAGAAAAAATCAGCCTGGCAAAAATTTAGGGAGGCAAACTTAGTGCATCTGCAAAGGCCTCCAGACTCCATCCAGATCATGCAGGGCCCAGATGTCACAGGAGTGTGGGTTTTGAGGCAATTACTCTTATAATTTGAGGTCCTATTCTAAGTGCAGGTAGAGCTGCCAAAGAGTTTTAAGCACGGGTTTGATAGGATCTCATATATGCTTTTAAACAGTTACTCTGGTCAGTCAGTGGAGAGAGAACTAAGGAGGTCATTTTGGGCCCTATGCCCGAGTCCAGATGGCGGGGGCTTGAATTAGGGTGGTAATTGCGGAAATGGGGAGCAAGGATGGGAGTTGGAATAGATTTTGGAAGTATAACAAGACTTACTGACAGTTTAGAAAAGAATTAGGATTGCTAGATAAAATACAGAAGGCCCAGTTAGATGTGAATTTCAGGTAAACAGTGACAAATTTCTTAGTGCGAGGATGTCCCCTGCAATGTTTGGAAACAAGCTTCACTTGGGATGTTTTAAACCTACCAGTACAGAGACCCACCCCAGAGCAAGTCAGTCACCACGTCTGGGGGTGTGCCAGCTGGATTGGGAACCTCTAGAAGAGGGGAAGCCAGGAGAGAAGGGAGCTGGTGGCTGTAGGAGGGGAGTTAAAGGTGCTGTCAGTGAGCGAGTTTCCATGTGCTCTGCTCTAGGATTACATAGGAAAGTCTTCTCCAGAATTAATTACCTTTTCAGTAACTTTTTTAAATGACAAAAATCTATTGGAAAATGGAGACATTGAAACTGATTTCTCTGAGTGTGGAAAAGTAGATTAATTGGCCACTGCTCTGATTTTTTTGTTTGTTTATTTATTGTTTTGTTTTTACCCTATCCTTCCTTTCCTTTTCATCTGATTTCTAAAAACAGGACTCTGTAAAGGAGGTGTGAGGTGCTGTCCCCTGCAGGGCCCTTGAATGGCACTCTCCTTGTCCATGAATCCTGCTGCCAGGCCTCTGGCTCAGCCTGCTGCTTGGCCAGAGGAGCTCAGCTCCGCTCTGGCTCATTGGTCTCAACAGCCACTGGATTGGCATTTGCAGCCCTGCATTTTCTGCAGAGCCGTGGGTGCTGTGTAGTCAGGCACCTACAGAGTAGAAAGTAATGCTGCCACCTTTCCAGCTGTGTTCCTGACACAGCTTACTGGCACTTTCTACCACATGGAGTGGCTATGAGACTAAGGCGGGGTGATCTTGGGCGAGTTATCTGATGTCTGAGACTCTGATTTCTTCTTTGTAAAATGGAGATGGAAATAATACCAGATGTGATAAAGCAGGTAAAGTGCTTAGCTCGGATTTAAGTTCCTGACTTAAGAGGCCAGTTGTTAGTGTTATTTGTGTTTTTAATTCCTCGGTAGCAGTGCAGACCTGAAGGGAATCTCCTGCTACTATACAGAGATGGGAGAACAGGAGCTCAGAGCTGAACTGACTTGCTCGAGAGCCCATGGACAGGTGGTGGTGGAGCTGGGTTTCCTTGACGTTACAGCTCACTTTCTTTTGGCAATGGAAGCAGGATTAACCCAACGGTGGTGTGGCACAGGCTAGTCCGAGCCTCTTCACTCTTCTCCACCCTCTCCCTGCCTCCAGTGCCCCGTAGTTTTCAAATCACTTCAAGGACAGCTCGGAGGGGAAAAAAAGAAGTGACAGGGGTGCCCATTCCTGAAGTGCAACATGGGACCCAAGTACCAACTTTTCCAGGAAGCTTGCCCTAATCCCCATAGATAATCATCACTTCTAACCCTATTTTATCCGTACTCGTCGTGTCATAAAACCCGATTGTCCATTGTATGACTGTTACTGGTATATGTTTTTTCTGTTCTGTGGGCCTGTATGCTCCATATGAGTAGGAACATTATAGCCCCTACCCCTTGTCAAGCACAGGGCCTGTTCCCAAGGGCACACAGCAACATCGGAGATGATCTCAGGGCATGAAGGTATAAAGGAAAAGTTTGCCTGGTGGCCACATGGGACCCACCCTCACTCTGGCTAAGTGTGTGTGTGCCCTGGTTCTCATTAGTTTCACCTGGCATGGGGCTATTTAGGATTTTTTGAGCCTGTATTTGAGGTGACAGTGTGCTAGGCACTGTGGACCTACAAATGCCTGTTCCTACCCCTCAGGGGTTCCCTGCCTAGATTTAGAGAGCCTTGTTAATGATACATTGCAGGCTAATTGGACGCAGCCTTGGGATGTAATTTGGGTTTTTACATTCCTGGTTGGGGAATCTTGAGAAATTACTTAACCTCCCTAATCCTCACTTTTCTCCTTTGCAAACTGGCAAGAATGAAGTGCCTGCCTCTCCCAGCAAGGATGGGGTGAGAACTAATTATATAAGATATGTAGGAAAAGTACACTGAGACACCACTGACTGACCAGGTCATGTTTTTCCTCTTCCTTTCCCGGTGTCTCCTCCAGTCCCCCCCCCACCACCACCGCAGTGCCTCTGCCCCCCACCCTGTCCTTACATTCCCTCTGCCACCCCCACCCCCACCCCCCAGTGCAGGCCATAGCGCCTCATTCTCCAACTGGTCAAGAGCCCCAGATTCCAGATTCTCCTCCCCCTGCCCCACCCCACCACACCCCCACTTGAGTAATATTCCCAAAGTTTTCTTTGGGACCTGTTCTCTACCTTCTCTCTGTTGCCTTCTAGAACCCTTTTCTGCCTTCTGGAATGGGCGAGGGTCTCCCTTGCCAGCAGGTATGGTTGGTCGAAGAGCTAGGCTAGTTCTCTGCACACAGACCTCATTTCCATCCAGCCTTGGTGCTTTGGTGGCAGGAAGAACTCTGCCAGGTGGGGCTTGGGCCCATTCTGGTCCCTGGAGGCTGCTCCCATCCATGTGCACCTTCTCCAGGCTGCCTTCCTGGTGCCCCTCTCCCACCCTGGGGATGGGGACCTTGGTGCTGTCACATGCTGCCTTGTACTGTGGTTATTCCTTTATTCATCCCATTGCTTGATTTAAGCTACCCTAGGACGGGAACTCTCTTGCGTAGCTTGTCACTTCACGTTGCCTTTTACATAGGTCTTTGATCAATACTTGTTGACCAAATAAGATTTTTACCATACAACATAATCAACAGTTCAAATGCTATAGAAATGTTTACTTGAAACCTATGTGCTCTTGTTGATCAAAGTCACCCTGTTAATAAAATTTAAAAATTAAACAAAATAAAAAAAATTAAGAAATCAGATTTTTACCATTTCCATTAGAGTTGGGGAAAACTCTGCTATATTTTCTTGCTGTCCGTCACTCGTGAAGTCAAAGGATATGGCCATTGGGGGCGGGGGGAAGGGATTGCATTCATATGTGTACTAGGCTGCATGTGAGAAAATAAGATTTTTATTGAGTGATGCTGGGCGAGAGGCACTTCTCTTCAGTTTCTCATGCTTCCTGGATTGTATTCTCTTTGCTTTCTGAACATACACTGGCTTTATTTGCTCTTCTTTGTTTCAAAAGTCTGGCAAGCTTCTCTAGTATCTTATGCAGTGTTTCTTTAAAATTACGTCCCTGATTCTTTTCCTGGTGTTGCTTGATTTTTGCCTGTGATAGAATTTACTCGTTGGCGTGGTAATCCCTTTGGAGAACGGCTTCTCCTCACCACGGGCTCTGCAGAGCCAGGCTCGTCTGCATCAGTGCAGCCAAGTTGCATTGCTGTCCTCTACGGCCTTGTCCATGGCCCCCTCTATGGCCCCGTCTGCGGTCCCATCTACGGCACTGCCTCATCTCCCAGGCTTTTCTGCATTCTATAGAGTTCTACTATGTACATAAGAATACATTTTTTGCTGCTCTGGCCATGTAAAAATTGTAAAACGCAGCATGGAACACTAAATGTCACATCATCCCATGACAGGCATACTGACATATTGGCAGAAGCTCTTGTCTCAAACTGAAGGTTGACAGTCTTTACTTCATGATTTTTCTAAACTGTAAGACATCTTTTTTCTTTGACAACCCCTATATTTTTTAAAGCCATCTCCATGAATGGCATTTTTCTTTACTCGTTCAAACATTAAATTGGTTCATATCATTTAAACTCGCTGATAGAACGCCCTTCGACTCCATGGCCTTTTCAAACGCTCTGTCTTAGAATCATCATCACCCAGTGAGTTGTGAAGCAAAATGTATATAATTTCATTGTAGATGAAAAGTTAAAAGCAAAAAAGTCCAAGAGAACTTTTAAAGTTCACCTGCAAAAAAGCGACACACACTCACTTCTGGAGATGTGTTTTTTCCTTCCGTTCTACACCATTGGGACAGAAAAAAACCACATTCTCCTTGTGTCACATGATGACTGGACTCAGTGTCTAAGTTTTCAGGGTAAATGGTTTTGTTAGGACCCGTGGGGAATGCTTGCTATACTTGGGGCGGAGCTGGGGACCTGTCACCTATGGGCGCTTGGGAATGAGTGGCAGGCCTCTGGAGGTCCGCTGTGCACTTCCATATCTTTTGTAATCCCCTTGACAACAGACGTTTACTGAGAACTCATTGGGAATGTGGCACTGTTTGAAGTTACAAAATAAAAAATTAAATAAATCTGGATGGCCAGTTTTTTTATCTTCTCACCAATTTTTTTTTTCTTTTGCCAAGATAAGAGCACATGATGTTTCCGTCTTTCAGAAGAGAAACAGTGTGCACTAACCTTCATCCACAGACTGGGAAACAGAAGCAGCAGTGCTTGTCTGGGGGCTGTGGGGAAGTAGAATTCTTGAAGACTTCACTGGCCAACTCTGACAGCATGGACTCAGTTTTAAACCCCGTACCTACCAGTGTCAGGCCCATAGGTGGTGCTCAATAAATGATTGTTGAATGAATATTTGCGAGTGAAAGACACCCACAAACTGGAATTAGAGTTTCTTTAACTTTTATCATGCTCCTTCATGTCCCCTTTTAAAAAGACTGGTGGGCAGGACTTTCATATGTGGACTGATTCGCAGATTTTAATTTTCACTTACCTTATATATGTGGCTTTTTCATGTGACCTTCCACTCTTTCAACAACATGCAGGTTTTCTTTGATGTGAGGATTGGTGACAAAGATGTTGGCAGAATTGTGATTGGCCTCTTTGGAAGAGTTGTGCCCAAGACTGTAGAAAACTTTGTCGCTTTGGCAACAGGAGAGGTAGGTCTCAGCTTTATTTCCTTTGTACACAAATTGGATTTCTCTTCTCTAAGCCAAGATAAAGATGTCTCCTGGGAAGAAAGTATTAAATTAGTAGGTCAAATGAACTTGAGATATCTTATACTATTTTATTTCATTGTTGTATAAAATTTGTATTCTTCAGGCACTCAGTGCCCTTAGGCTTCTAGAGATTGAGAGAAAACAATCATCAAGTGAAAATGCAAATTGCTCTCTTTGTATTTATTTACATGAGTACTTTACTTTCATAGTTCGTGGAGTTCTTTACTTATTTATTGATTTGATCAGTTAATAATACATTTCTAACAGTAAATCATTGCAGGGACCTAATCAAGTTCTGTAGGTATTTTGCATAATTTTCTCATTTTGTCATTTCCAGATAAAACACTGGGGTTTATCTTTCAGTATGGGTTATATCTGCTTGTATATTCAATTGACATAATCTCTTTAGAAAGGATATGGATATAAAGGAAGCAAATTTCATCGTGTCATCAAAGATTTCATGATTCAAGGAGGAGACTTCACCAATGGAGATGGCACTGGCGGTAACGTTGTCTTCCACATTTTTCCTTTCCTGCTTAACAAACGGAAACCTAAAATTTCCCCATGTAACTGAGAACCCAGATTTAAAGAACAAAGTCATAAAGACCATCACACTAATTATTTAGGAAGGATAGAGTTTTGGGGGCCAAATCTTGATAGACATAAATGAATGAGTCTTCCTAAGTTTAAACAGTATTACTTCGGGGTTCATTATCATTCTAGAGTGGAAATACATTCTTCTAGTGGATTCTTTTGAAGTTATTAACATGCTAAATGACAGCTATGCAGCTGGACAGAAAGATGTCTGCCTCAGGAAGAAAAGGCAGAATAACACTGTGTTCATGGGGACGGCAGCTAGCTGCAAATTGGATGTTGGTGGGGGGAGGTCGGGGCATCATTCTAGAATGGTGAAATATGTATTTAGATGGCAGGATTATAAGTGACTTTATGCCCTTCTTTCAAAATGATTTCATTGTGTCAACTTTTTATAATAATATAAAGTTAATAGATGAGTTGTCAAAATTATAAATTAATTTTTATCAACAATGTTAGAGTTCTATAAAGTACAAATAATTAACTTTATAGCATTTCAGATTTCCTTAAGCTTGTTGTTTCTTATCAAGAATTCCAGTTACCTAACTCCTTGGGCTATTTTCCCCCAGAAATCTAGTGAGTTCTTTTCCTGAACACACATGGTATATATAACTACACAGCATTTAAAGTTATTTCAGGTTTAAGATTTTTAATTTAGCAAATAGCAGTTTGGGTGGGTATTAAACTGCTAACTTTTTAAAGAAACCTAGGCCTTTTTCCAGCACTATTGCTAATTTTATGTTCAGTGCAATGGTTTATTTATAACAAAATGACTACCAGTAAGTGCTTGGATTTGCTGGGCACTTCAGGAAGATTACTTTTAGTCCCTGCAGAAATGCTGCAAGGGTGTAGCATGGAGCAGGTCACTTGGTAAATGGGGTTAGTGAGGGCAGGCAGGGAAGCAATCCCAGCTGCTGCACAGCTGGGTCTCCCTGGAAAAGCCAGCCCCTGGAGGACTGATCCCCTCAGGACCGACATCCCGCCGTCCTGCCCTTGGGCCCAGCAGGAATGGGGACTGAGCTCTACTGTGTCTCTTTTTCTATATTACTCTCTCTCTCTGCCTCCCCTGTCCAGAGTGTGTGTGTATGCATGTGTGTACATGCGCAAGTGTGTGCATGCATGTCCTGAGTTCAAGTTCTCTGAGTTTTGGAGATAGGACCTTGTGGATCACTTAACTTAGCCTCAACCCCTCTGTGGGCAGAGCTTTCTGCCAGGTCACCTCATATGTCTATGCATTGCTTGCCTCCGTTGATCTGTGGTCCTTCTAACTGAGCCAGGATGTTCAGGTTGGCAATGGATGGATAAGCTCTGCTGAAGGGGAGGATGTGAGTATGACAGGCACTCAGGTGCTGGAGGATGGGGCATATACTTTTCATGGTCTATATACAATAATTTATGTGAAAAATGTGTTTTGCTCTCCCTGCTGCTTTGCTAGAACTCCAGCCCATATGCCTAGCTTTCATTCTCTTGTTCAGGTTGGATCACTAGGTGTTCCCAATTGCCATCATGCTCTGCATTTTGACGAGGTCTGACATCATCGTGTCTAATGACTCCAGGCTGCTCTTGCTCTTAGTGCTGAGGCAGGAAAAAGCACCTGATTTAGTCAGAAAGCCAGATGGTCGAGTTCTGTCCTGCTGTTTCTAAGTTTTGTAGCCTCTGCTTCTTATTGCAAAACAGGATTGGAATACCTATTCTATAAGGTTGTTCTGAGAATTAGCGAAGGGCGTATATTAAGTGCTTAATGCGCCCTGGTTGGATGCTAAGGTAGGAGTGACCCAGGACAAGTGTCCTGAAGCTCAGGACAGAGACTGAGCTACAAGGATGGCACATCCACCTTTCAATCTGGCTTTATGATGACATCCTGCCATTCAGCTGCTTCTTATTTCACAGTGAAATCACTGACCTACTTGGTCAGGGTTTGGTCCGTGGTTTGAGTCCAGAGGGTATCCTGCCATTCTGGGTCAAGTATAAGGTTTTTGTTGGTGTGTGGCCGTTTCAGTCCCCAGGGCCATGCTTCTTTAAGAAGTTAACTTCGCGCTGTCCTTCACTTCTCCTTCTGTTTTACCACCGTTTTCCCTTTCCCCACTCTTACCAGGTCCTACTTGCCAATTCTACGAAAACCTTATGTTTCCCTTTGAAGAATTTACTTTTATATAACATCTGCTGATTCTCCTCTTTCTTGTTTTGTTTCACCAGGCATAAGCATTTATGGTGAGACATTTCCAGATGAGAACTTCAAACTGAAGCATTATGGCATTGGGTGGGTCAGCATGGCCAATGGTGGGCCTGACACCAATGGCTCTCAGTTCTTTATCACCTTGACCAAGCCCTCCTGGTTGGATGGCAAACATGTAGTATTTGGAAAAGTCATCGATGGAATGGTAACTTGATATATTATTTTTGTCATTTCAAGCTTTATATTTATAATGAGAGTACTTTCAATGATTTACTTTAATCTTAAGATGCGCTTGTTAAAGATCCATCATTATATGCTGATTGGACTCTTCAAAAGGTGAATAAATTATAAATGAGATGGCATTTTAATTGTTAGGAGTACTGGGGCAGAAGCTGAGGACTTGATATGGAGAAGTTGAGTACTTAAGTTAATTTATTTCACTACTTGCTATAAATGGAAACTCTTTTTTAATGAAACTAAATAAAACCAGAGCCCTGTGTGTACATACAATGGAATATTGTTCAACCATAAAAAAGGAAGGAAATCTGTGACATGCTACAACATGGATGAAACTTGAGGATGTTGTTAAGTGAAATAAGTTGGTCATAAAAAGACAGTATGATTCCACTTATATGAGGTATCAAAAGAAGTCAAACACAGAAACATAAAGTAGAATAGTGGCTGCCAGTGGGTAGTGGAGGAGGAAATGGGGAGTTAGTGTTCAATGGGTGTAGAGTTTCAGTTTTGCAAGATGAAAAAGTTCTGAAGCTTAGTTGCACTACAATGTGAAGATATTCAGTACTACTGAGCTGTACTTAGAAACGGATAAGATGGTGAATACTTTATTATGTCTTTCTTACCACAATTAAAAATAAAATGTAGCCTGACCAGGCGGTGGCACAGTGGATAGAATGTCGGACTGGGACGCAGAGGACCCCGGTTTGAAACTCCAAGGTTGCCGGCTTTAGCGTGGGTTTATCTGGTCTGAGCACAGCTCACCAGCTTGAACCCAAGATCGCTGGCTTGAGCAAGGTGTCACTTGCTCTGCTATAGCCCACGGTCAAGGCTCAAAGAGAATGCAATCAATGAACAACTAAGGTGCTGCAACGAAGAATTGATGCTTCTCATCTCGCTCCCTTCCTGTCTTTCTGTCCCTATATGTCCCTCTCTCTGTCTCTGTCACACACACACACACACACACACACACACACACACACACACACAAATATATATATTCCCCAGTGCCACATGCAGTGCAGTTCAGACACGTCACCTTTAAAGACACACAGTCTAGCAACCAAAATTACAAAAGAGAAATTTATATCTAAAAAAATATTAAAGGTTTCTAATCATAATCCATAGGAACATTTCTTAAAATCCTCATTTTTTTCACTATCAATGTTTTTTCTCCTTAGCAACTGCCCAGAGTGGCTCTCTCAACATTTGAAATGGCAATTGTAAGGTCTGCCCATCCCAACCTTGGATCATCCCTGTCTTCTTCTTTATTTCATTTTGTTTTCATGTGAGTTGTTCTGTCCCCCTCATCTAAATATAAATAAACCAGTCTCACTCATTGCTATTTTTCCACAACTCCCATCTGCTATGCTGATTCTATCCAACCAGAAAATGAGCTGGCTGACTCGGAATGTCCCTTACAAGGTAACAAAGTGCCCAACCTGAGCCATCAGAGATAGAATTCTCATTATCAAGTGGGATGAGAGGGAAATAGGGTAATTACATATCACTTACTGTATCACTTCACATCCCATCACAATGAAGGTCATGCTTATAGTCTCATGACCCACAACTGTCCTCAAAACAATCTCCTCTTCAATGATAACACATGCCAGCCCTCCTCAAGCCTCTTACTGAACTTTGCTCTTGAAATGAGCTAAACATGGGCAAGCATGTGTTAAATCAGTCTGGGTTTTTGATCACTGGGGCCCAACCAGATTGTAAATAGTTTAAATGTAAACTGATTCATACTCCAATCAATGAGTCTTTTTTTTTAATGTAATATCATGCTAAGTTGTAAGAAAACTGAAGGTTTTGTTTCTTCTTCTTTTTTTAATTCAGTGAGAGGAGGGGAAGCAGAGAGACAGACTCCCACATGCTCCCCAACTGGGATCCATCTGGCAAGCCCATTAGGGGGCGATGCTCTGCCCATCTGGGGCATTGCTCTGTTCCTCAGCAACTGAGCTCTCCTTAGTGCCTGAGGCGGAGGCCATGGAGCCATCCTTAGCACCTGGGGCCAACTTGATCCAATAAAGCCATGGCCGCTTTTGTCTTAACCCTGTGTGGGAAACACCAGTGCTGACCTGCCCATTCCTTGGCCTGTCCTCCCTCCTTCAGTGTGACACGAAACGTCGGGCTGTGAAATCCGCCAAGGCAGTGAGAGGAGTCGTACTCCACTGTGGGGTGGGGTTACATTAGTATTACACTCAGCCTATAGGTTAATAGCTTGGGTCAGTTTTAAAATGGGCAAACCCAGAACTAGCCCCACTTCCAAATCTGCTTTCTGGCCCATTTTATGATGCCTAGACCTATTGTAGGTAGAGTTGAAATGGACTCAAACCCCAAGTTAACTGTTATATTGGGTTGTAGAAAGTGAATGGAAATATCTTTTATTAGAAGTAGGTATCTACAAAAATATCTAATTTTTTCAGAAAATGATTATAAGAAGTGAGGAAATACATATGTTCTCTAATTAGCAAGGTAGTAGGTAAACTTTATACTATTATATATAAATTTCCAGAATGTTCTAAGTTTTCAACAGTTATCTCGCTTTTTTTTTTTTTTTTTTTTTTTTTTTACAGAGACAGAGTGAGAATCAGAGAGAGGGATAGATAGGAACGGAGAGAGATGAGAAGCATCAATCATCAGTTTTTCGTTGTGGCACTCAGTTGTTCATTGATTGCTTTCTCACATGTGCCTTGACTGCGGGCCTTCAGCAGACTGAGTGACCCCTTGCTGGAGCCAGCGACCTTGGGTCCAAGCTGGTGAGCTTTGCTCAAACCAGATGAGCCTGCTCTCAAGCTGGTGACCTCGGGATCTCAAACCTGGGTCCTCCGCATCCCAGCCCGACGCTCTGTCCACCGCGCCACCACCTGGTCAGGCTCTTGCATGGTTTTATAATCATAAAAACAAAAACAAACTTACTTCCCCCTTGGGTTTTTAGATTTGGCGTTGGTTCCACTTTTTGATTGCCACGTTTGCTGGTCAGAAGTGAACCATGGGTCTGCCTTTCTCTCACCAGACAGTCGTCCACTCCATAGAACTCCAGGCCACTGATGGGCACGATCGACCGCTCGCCGACTGCTCCATCATCCACAGTGGCAAGATAGATGTGAAAACGCCCTTTGTGGTTGAGATCCCCGACTGGTGACGCGCTGGCGGAAGCAAGGAACATACTCTGTCAGGACGCATGTGTGTGTCTGTGTCTCTGGAGTCATCAGAGTTACTGTTTTGCTTTGTCTCTTTACTTTCTCCTTTTCCCCACTCCAGATCATAGGAGTTATAAAAGTCTGCCACTCAAAGTTTACTTTGCATGAATTTTGGTAAATCACTTGTTTAGGAACTTTGTACTTAAAAGACGTACTCCTTTCCTTCAACGGTGCTATTTTTAAACTAGAAAACTTTGTATTAGTTATTACTTTTGAAGAACACAATCATTATTTTGCTTGAATTAAATCTGATCCCCAAGTTCAGTGATGCTGGTGATCTGTCAGGAAAAGATGGGGACATGAAGTTTATTATTTTGTATTTAAAAAGTTTATTATTTTGTATTTAGGTAAAGGGAGATTTGATTAGTATAATTTGATATATGTCATAGGGACTTTTACCTAATGAAAGGTGCTTTGATGTTTTCTATATTAAATATTTCTATATAGAGCAATTCTTTTTGTAAGATTTTTAATTTAAAGTTTTTTTAAAAATTAATGTATAGCCTGACCAGGCGGTGGAGCAGTGGATAGAGTGTCAGACTGGGATGCGGAAGATCCAGGTTCGAGACCCTGAGGTCGCCAGCTTGAGCGTGGGCTCATCTGGTTCGAGTGAAAGCTCACCAGCTTGGACACAAGGTCACTGGCTTGATCAAGGGATTTCTCGGTCTGCTGAAGGCCCATGGTCAAGGCACATATGAGAAAGCAATCAATGAACAACTAAGGTGTCGCAACAAAAAACTGATGATTGATGCTTCTCATCTCTCTCCGTTCTCGTCTGTCTCTCCCTATCTATCCCTCTCTCTGACTCTCTCTCTGTCTCTGTCAAAAAAAAAAAAAAATTAATGTATAGTCCTGACTGGATAGCTTGGTTGGTTGGAGCATCGTCCTGAAGCACAGAGGTTGCTGGTTCTATCCCCGGTCAGGGCACATACAGGAGCAAATCTATGTTCCTGTCTCTCTCTCACTCTCTCCCTTCCTCTAAATATCAATAAAATAAACATTAAAAAAATAATGTACAAAAATATATACACTCTCGTGTTAACAATGAACAGATTTGAGAGGGTTCTATAAGTCAAAGTACTAATACAATTTGATAATTTGGGATGAGAACACACAGAAATGATGCCTAGCCACATCCCAAATACTTGACCTGATTATTCACTAATTTTTTCTAACTGCAACATTTTAAGAAAGTTCCTTTGATCTCTGTCCAAATGGAAATGGTATCTTAGAAAATAGCCTCATTGCTTCTCCTCCAGGTTCTGTGCTGCGAGGAGTCCAAAAAAACCCATCCCTTTTGCCTTATGCTAAGAAAATTGCTTCAAGGAGAGATGAGATGCAATAAGCATCCTTATGCTGATGGGGGATTAATCCCTGCAGCCCTCTTGGAGAGCAGTTTGTTAATTTTTTTTCCCAACAAAAACGTATTAAAGGCCTTTGATGTGTTAGGTTCCGGTTCTGAGTTTGGGGATATAGGAGCAGACAATGAGAAAGGGCTTCATGGGGTAAATAAGGTGTGAATAAAATAACTGAGGGCAGTGCTGTTCCAGTGGCCAACGACAGCCCTGAGGGGACATGGGAGCTATGGTCTGAAGAAGAAAGAGCAGGGGGTGGTCAGGGAGGTCTGCCATTCACCTGCTAGGCAGAGAGAGAAGGGGGAGTAGGTGGTCCTAAGCTGAGAGGGCGTGGCTCTGGAGCAGAAGCAAAAGCCAGCATGCTGGACCTTGAGAGGTCAGAGATCAGGGCCAAGCCTAGATCATGTTGGCCTCAGGGGCCAGGGGCAGGTGCCTTTACTTACCGGGCACTGGGTAGCGGTCAGTTTTAAGCTGGGGAGGGGCATGCTGTGGTCAGAATTTGAGAAAGATTACCTTTAAAGAGAGCTAAAGTAGTATTTAGAAACTCAAAACATTTCTATCCTTTGAAGTCCCACTCCTGGAAATCTGCTTTAGAAAGTAACCAGAAATTGTAATGGGTGTTATTGTTTTGGTCAATCTGCATTTAGTTCCCTGTGTTTTGAGAATGGATGCCCGTTTTTTTGGGGGAATCACACCATTTTCTTTCTGGAATTTCCTCAAGCATTTCTCATCCTTAGTGTTGGCTGACCCTACGGGTGTGAGTATGTACCCGGCCTGGCAAACTCATTCATGAACTCACTTGATAAATATCTATTGAGTGCTGAATAGGGCAGCACTGTCAGCCCTCATGGTTCCCATGGAAGAAGACAAATAATTCACATGTATACCACATGAAAATAGTAATAAGTTTACAGGGGGAAAAAAAAAAAAGGCAGGTAGAGAGTATAGAGAGTGAAGAAGTAGGTGATTGGGGAAGTCCTTGAGTGGGGCATGAGGAAGGGAGAAGTAGTGGCCTTGGGGACACTGGGAGAAGAGATATGCAAGGCAGAGGGGACCAAGAGAAGTGGTTCTGGGTGAAGGACAGGTTGGTGGGTTGAAGGAACAGCAGAGAGTCCAGGTGTGCAGTGCCAGAGTGAAGGGGAATGAGGTAGGAAGCAGCAGGGGTGTCCCATAGGCCATCTAGAACATTCCCTCACCCTGACCCCGCAACTGGCTCAGAGATAGGTGTGCGAGTGACCCCAGTTGTGCTAGAGAGCCTCCATCATGGGACTTCCACTGGAATTATCAGGGAAGAGCTGCTGGCTTTCTTCTATGAGGATGGGAGGAGCAGGCCTGAGAAGAAAAGCAGCACAGAGGGAGGGAAGCTGGCCCAGGAGACAGAAAGATGAGGCCAGCAATGCCTGCAGTCTCTCTGTGCCCTAGTTTAGCAGCTATGCAGGCTAATACATTTCCTTTCTTGCTTAAGTCAGGATGAATTATTTTGTGTGATTTGCAACCTAAAGTCATTGTCTAATACAGCAAGACTGGGAAAGTTTTATGTATAAAGATGTGAACTGCAGAATTATTTATGATCACAAAATACTGGAAGCAACTTGAGTGTCTTAAAATGGTTATAAAACATGCCTCCCATAATAGAATAGTGTGCATTCATTAAGACTGATGCTACAGAACTTGGGAGTATCATGTGAAAATGGATATTTTTCCAGAAGAAAAGTAGGAATTCTGTATGTAGCATGATCTCCATTATGTAAATACATACTCATAAAGCAAACACAACAGAATATAAATGGACATAAAGCAAATGCAAATGGGATTTTTAAAATCTCTTACCTTTTTAGTTTTTACTTTTTTTCAGTCTCCCAATTTTTCTCTGGAGTACATTTCTTTATTTTTTATTCTTTTTATTTTTTATTTTATTTTTTTCAGAGACATAGAGAGAGTCAGAGAGAGGGATAGTTAGGGACAGACAGACAGGAACGGAGAGAGGTGAGAAGCATCAATCATAAGTTTTTCTTTGCCATCGCAACACCTTAGTTGTTCATTGATTGCTTTCTCACATGTGCCTTGACTGCGGTACTTCAGCAGGCCGAGCAACCCCTTGCTGGAGCCAGCGACCTTGGGTCCAATTGATGAGCTTTTGCTCAAGCCAGATGGGCCCACACTCAAGCTGGCGAGCTCGGGGTCTCAAACCTGGGTCTTCCGCATCCCAGTCCAATGCGCTATTCACTGCGCCACCGCCTGGTCAGGCTGGAGTGCATTTCTTTCTAATAGTTATAAAAAGGAAACATTAAAAATATTTTAAGATAACATGCAAAGAAATTAGAAACAAATGACCCCTTTTGTTAGATATGTAGATATAGAAAGTGTCTTAAATCTCAGATGTCAGAGATCACATAAGCCACTGCTACCCACCCTGTGGAAGGACGTATACTTAATACCATACTTGCCATCCAGTCTTTTCATTAGTGCGAGCATAATGACATCTCTCTAGCAACAAAACAGGGTGTGGTTCATTTTCAAAGTGCTGAAGTTCTGAGACCACACTAATGTGTAGGTAGTAAATTGTCAGGCTGTCCATTGTTACCAAATGACCAATAAACTAACGACACCCCTCCCTACTAAAAGTTTATTTCTTGTACTCTGCAGTTCAGGCCCTATACCAAAAACAATGGGAAACTGATGACTACAAACTATTGCTTTACAAAAAGAAAATCTATGCTTTCTGCAAAAGCTTTTGAAATAAGCAGTGCACTATTTTACCAGCTGTGCTGCTAGAAGGACACATATGGAGCCCAGGGTGCACATGGAGTCAGAGGGAAAAGAACAGGCTACCACCACCACCATGCCCAGATTACAACTTAGTCTTAAATCACTTTCATAAACAATTCAAAACATTTTGGTATCCTTAGCAATAAGTTGTTTTATTCTAAATGTCACTTAGCAATTTTCTGGATCATTGAATAAGAACTTGGTAAATTTTATTCTTGGGTTAGATTAATTAGAATGCCACTTTCGCAATTATCATGCACTCCATTTCTGATGAATTCTCAAGGTGTTGAACGGAACTCACCAACTTCATAGTTTAGTTCAGCCGTTTTGAGTTACATAAAGACAAAAACATGGCAAGGTCTTTATAGCAGGAAAAAAATTTGTTTTTGTTTTTTAACATTCCTATAACTCCGACAGCTGAAGAAATCTTTGATCTGGAAGGCTAAGAAATTCAAAGCCCCCTCAAGGTACTTTTTTCTTTTTAATTAAGAGAGAATAAAAACAGTATTTGTAATGGAAAATTTTGTTGCCATTAAGTACATAATGGCATTTACATAAGCTTGAGATTCATCTTGTGAATTTAAGATTTTGGCCAAGCATTAAGTCTTAGGTGTGATATAACATAACCTATTCAGGGAAATGGTAGTGTCACTGATATTCTAGAGCAAAGGAGGAACCAATGGACATTAATGCGGAATCAGAAGGAGGACTAGTCCCAGCAGCCCTGTCTGAAAAAAACTAAACAAAAACACAGTCCATCTGATGAGTATTAAGAGTCACAACAAAATGAATTACAAAATCCACAAGTGCAGTTTAATTCCGTCACTAGTTTGATCAGAATGCATAAATTCCAAATTCGAAGGGTTTGGAAAGGACTCAACATGCCCATATCCCTTCAGCTGCCTACTTCTGACATTTTACTAGCAGTCATGTAAGTCTTCACCCCCCCACCCTGCCACCCCTCCACACCCGTTCATTTTTTAGAGGGTGTGAAGGGTTTTCTTCCTGTAGCACAGTATGCCTTTAAAGTGCTATGAACACCATGATCACCATCAATCCTGGTAGTAAATATGTCCTCTCATTTGGATAGACATCTCAATTTGAAAACTTGAACCTTTTTCTTCCAACCATGACATTAAAGACAGGTCTGCTTCCTGTGCCTCTTCTGCGCTCCAGAACCCGCACTGTGACACGATAGCATGAGCAGAGGAATAAGGCTGGCCAGCCTGCAGCAGAAAACTCAAGGCTTAACCCCATGGTCCTGGAAGTGCAGCTTTCTCATAAGACCTCAGCACTCCTGATTTTGCCCCAAGCCATGTACGAGCATTCTCTACAGTCCTGCCCACCCCTTCTGCTTCCAGCCAATCTGAGACTCAGAACGTGGGACCCTCCGCAAGCCTGCACTGGGCACTTGCTCACACCTTGTTCTAACTGCTACTGGGATATCTCCCACCTCCTTCTTGGACAGAGACCTCCAGGGCAAGGATGAGATCTTGTTCCTAATCTACCCCCGCACAGTGTTTCATGAGTAACTGCTGCTCAATAATTAGGTTTAGAGGATTAATCACTGAAAAGAATATGCCTATATTTATACAATGAGGTACTTAAATTCTCTCAGGACAATAAAGATTGTTAAACGTTGGTATTCATCTTTCAACTGTTTCTACTCTTTTTCAGACTGTTAGCTTTTAAAAAATAAACTTTCCCTCTATATTCTGAGTTGGGGTTTGAAGAACATGGTAGAGGCAGACTGGCAAAAGTGAGGTGGGTGGCATGTGCGCAGAGGAAAAACCTAGGTGGCAGTGAGCCTTATGTGGCAGTGCTTGTGGTGAAAGGTAGCTGCCTTCGGTGTTGTGCTTTGGCCGTGAGTGTAGCATGCTGCTGACAGTTGGTAGAGGCCCAGCCTTGAGCTGAACAGCTTAGATTTGACCCAAGAGGTGATGAGATACCACTCTTTCTAGTCTTAGGCAGTGGTGTGATTCAGCCAGCTTGTACTGGTTCGGCAGAACTTATATCTAATTTTTTGTTGAGTTCAGCAAACCAGTTGTTAAAATGGCACTTGTAATCAGGGTTCTCTCTAAGGTGGGCGCCTGGGCAGCCGCCAATGTAGAAATCACAAATTTAGATTCTTTACTCATTTTTTTTTAATGTTCATCTGTACAACAGCCTATTCTAGGTGCCTGTAGTAATGATCATTACGTCCATAGGTGAAAATAATTGCAAGTGAGGACACCACTCAAGAAGAAATGTGGAGAGAAAGCAATCAATGAACAATTAAGGTGCCGCAACTATAAATTGATGCTTCTTACCCCACCTCCTTTCTGTCTGTCTGTCCCTATCTGTCCCTCCGTCTCTCTCTTGTTAAAAAAAGAAAAAAGAAAGCAGCAATATGGAAACATCTTAACAGGTTTATTGTTTTTGTCAGGTATTATTTAATATTTTTCATAAATATTTTAAAACTCCTATCATCTAATTTTGTGTACCTCTTTTATTGTTATTTATTAAATGCATGAAATAACAAACTACCTTTTGGTATATCTTTTTTATACTCAAGACGGTCATTAGGACAGAAAAGCAGCTGTTAAATGATCTGAATCTCACCACTGGTCTTAGGTACTGTGGAAGCCATGGCGACCACTATGGAAAGCCTTACATTTGAATCCTCATTTGGGGGGTGATACAGTGGCCTTCATGGGGCTCAATGAGAAAAACGTGGACGATGACACTGCTCACTACTTGTAACTCCAGTAGCAGTTTGATGTGCTTTGACTGTGGTTCAAGTCACAGGTCTGCTCTCTGCACTTCACTTTGTTCCTGGCTACAGATCACGTTCGTGACCCTCATGAACTCGGCAAGAAGTGAGAGGTAGTTTGGCACAAGTCTGTTGCCAAAACAGAAAATACCTAGATTGGTTTCCTTCTGTGGATAGGCCAGTGCTGCAGCTGGTTTCGCTTTCAAGTAGGGGCAGCTGTAACTAGCAAACCAGAATCAAAGTGGCTGAACTGAAGGAGGAAAGGCCTAGGAGAGCAACCTGGCACCCCTGGGGTAGATGTCCTTTTTAGCTCAGGCTGCTACAGCAAAATACCATAGACTGGCGGCTTAGAAACAACAGAAATGTAGTTCTCACTCTTTTGGAACTTGGGATCCAAGATGAAGGCCCTGGCAGAGCTGGGAACTGGTAAGTACCCTCTTCCTGACCCAGAGATGCCAATTTTTGCTGTGTCCTCACATAGTAGAAGGGAAAGAGAACCCTCCATTGTCGTGACCTAATCAGCCCTTAAAGGCCCACCTTCTTCAAATACAACTACATTGGGGATTAGGTTTCAACATATGAATTTGGAGGGGAGACAGACATTCAGTGTATAGCAGGTCCCAAAGCCTCACTGCCAGCCCCAATCAATGAGTAGCTCCAGCATCCACCTAGTGTTCCAGCCAAACACCCACCCTTGCCTTCTTCCACCTTCATTTTCCCTATCCAAATCCAGCAGCCGGTGCCCCGGCAGCTCTGCAGTGCATCTTAAATACCTACGTCCCCTGCTCTCCACTACCACCACCCAGACCAGAGCATTACTGGTCCTGTGGAGTTGATGGGCAGGCCTCCTAATAGCCTCTCTGTTCCGGATCCTGCGCCTCTGCTGGCCATTTTCCACGGGTCAACAGTGTGGTCTTTCAAAAATAAATCAGATCAAGTGTGATACATCATATATATGTTATGATAAATTGTAGTTTGCTGATGCCTGCAAGCTGTTTGGAGGATTTAAAAATAAATTCATATTTTAAAATTTCACACCTAATAAAGAAAAATAAATGAATGTAAAAATGTCATTATTTGTCCATTATATCTCAATAAAGCTGAAAAACAATAAATCAGAACATAGTCCTCCTGTGTGAAACCTGTCAGTGGTCTCCGACCACATACAGGCTATGAGCCAAACTCCTGACTGCCACATCTCAAGGAGGGCCCTACAGGATCTGGCCCCAGACCCTCACATCCTCCACTCCCAAGGTTTCCTGGGGGACCTGGACTGCAGCTCTCTCCTGATTCGAGGCTTTGGAACCCAGTGATGTCTCTGCGGTGATGACCCTTCCCTGTCCCCACTCTTGGCCTAGAAAATTCCTTCAACATCCTTAAGGTGTCAACTTCCGCTCCGCCCAGATCTAAACGAGGTTTATTTTCCCTGCACATCATAGAAGTAAACCTTGTTTTTCCTTCAGAGCACTTAACACACTTTACACATTTGGGGGATGTTTATCCAATATAACATTATTCTGTAAGTTCCATGAAAGCAAGGATCTTAGTTTACTCAAACACAAGTTTAGAAAGATACCAAGAATTTATAGACACGATGTTTACTTCTGTGATGAAAGAACAATTACCCTGATGAGTAGATATAAAAGTTCATTTAAGAGAAGACAATCTCTAAGTGTTTCTTTCTTACCTTTTATTACTACATTTAAAATACCTCATTGGGTCTGTTGGGTTGCTGATGGGCTGAACTGTTGTGTTAAATGAATCACCAGTTTTTGTAGTAGCCATCCTGGCATTGTTTGATATCGTTCCCGTGTCCCCTAGTAGCACTGAGGGTGTTCTTAATTTTAAAAAGTTTAAACCTTTTAAAAAGTTGCAACATGAAAATAATTTGAAATGCCCCGAGATTGTGGTCCTCACACTTAATTGTGCATCAGAATTATCCGGAGGGCTTGTCAGGTTTCCGGGCCCTTTCAGTGTCTAAGGCTCTTTCAAGTTCTTGGGTGATGCTGACACTGTTGGTCCAGGGTCCAAACTTCAAATCCACTGCCCTGGGATGTCACAAAGCCATGGTTGGCAATCACTGAAATTAGCTTATTCACTTGTAAAGAAAGATAGCACTTAAGGAATCATCCTAGTGTGTAGTTACTCCATTACCAACCACTCTGTATCAACTTGGTGAGTACACTGTAGAAAATCACTATTTCCAGATCATTCAGGATGGAATGAATCATTGTGGTAATCTGGGATGTTAGCATATCCTGACTGCGAGGTCATGTACCCACACACATTTACGGGGCCTCTTCCATGAAGCATATACCCAGCACTAAGCTGGGTGATGGGAACACAGGCTGCCAGCTGTCTATTCCACCAAGTTCCTGAGATTTATTGCGGGAGAAAGTGTCAACAGTCAGACACTGTCCCTGCTCTCATGGGGAAGGGCAACACAGTAAACAAGTAAGATAATTTCAGATGGTGATAACTGCTAAGCAGGAAATAAGTTTGTTGTAATAGACATGGTGCGGAACGGAAGTTGGGAGATGGGGTGACTGAAGAGGGGCTCTTTGAGGAGGTGACATTTAGGCTGAGTCTGAAGGTCTGAGAATGTCCAGTCTTAAGAGATCAGAAGGGTTTCAAGCAGAAACCAGCAGGTCCAGAGGGCTGGAGAGCGGACCAAGGCTGGCAAGTCCTGAAAACTGAGAAGTCAGTGTTTCCAATAAAACGCGTCCCGACTTTGGAGCGGGCAGTGGGAGTTTTCATTTTTAGTGGGAATCGAAGCTATCAGAGGATTTTGAGCAAGGGAGTAACATGACGTGATGGACATTTTAAAAAGAGGGCTGTGGCTCTTGTGTGGAGAATGGACTACAGTAAAATAGAAGCAGGGAGACCTGCGGAGAAGCTGCAGCTGAGAGCAGAGCTTGGTTTAATCAGAAGAGATGGGAAAGCACTTTGGAATACATAACACAGTATAGAAATATTAGCAACTATCACAACTGGTTCTTTCCAATTTGAGTACTTGGGTGGTTCTAAACGCACATTATACAAACAGGTTCGACTCGAGGCTGCTGGGGGAATGAATTATCCAGTTTCATGGATGAAACATTGAAATCCTCATTCCCTTTATTAACTGGCAGCCACGGTCAAACTGTTTTTCTCTTTCCAGCCTTATTTTCCTTACTGTAAAGGGGAATAATAACAATACTTACCTTATAAAGAGGTGAGGCTTCAACAAAATAATCTGTGGACAGAATTTAGCCCAGGATCTCTTAGCCCCCAAATTAGTGATCAGTCAAGTTAGCTACTTATTATTAATCTCCCTGGTCTTCAATTTCTTCTTCAATAAAAGTTCATAAGACATTTCTATAATGGAATCAAGTAGTAAAAGCCTTACTCCCACAGCACGCAGCACCCAGCAGGAGCTCAGCATACAGGAGGACCTGAGTGAAGACTATCAAAGCTGGTGACATTGCTGATGTCACTATGACTGATGTCAGAGCAATAAAGACAAAAAGGTTCACATTTATAGAAAATGGTTCACATTTTATAGGTCACTTTTACAATTATAGGATATAATAAAAAAATTTTTCTCTAGTAAATTACATGCATTCCAATGGCTTAACATTTTAATGCACCTTCAATATCCTCACACAAACCTAACTGCCTCTTTACCCTGATCAGAATCCAGACAGTCACTATATACCTGCATGGACAAAAAGGTTGGAAGAATTGCACTTTGCAGTTAGTGTCTGCTATTTCCCTGGGTTTTCACTACTGAATTCCAAATGTGTAATAAACATCTAGGATGGAAACCAAAAGAAAGCCAACATGAAAACGATTGCTTCAAGTTGACTACAGAGACTGGAGAAGGAAGCCTAGATCATTGAACCTTAGATCCAATTCAGTTAAATAGACACAGTAAATGACTAAAAATTCCAGAAAACAGAATAACATATTTATTCTTTAGATGACCAACATCATGCTTTAATCCAGCAAGGGAACTCAAGGGCCTTTCACTGAATGAGTAGAGCAGGGGTCCCCAAACTACAGCCAGTGGGTCGCATGCGGCCCCCTGAGGCCATTTATCTGGCCCCCGCCGCACTTCCGGAAGGGGCACCTCTTTCATTGGTGGTCAGTGAGAGGAGCACAGGATGCATCTGCACCCATAGTTCTGATTGAAATACTGGTCAGCTTGTTGATTTACATTTACTTGTTCTTTATTTTAAATATTGTATTTGTTCCCATTTTGTTTTTTTACTTTAAAATAAGATATGCGCAGTGTGCATAGGGATTTGTTCATAGTTTTTTTTTATAGTCTGGCCCTCCAACGGTGTGAGGGACAGTAAACTGGCCCCCTGTGTAAAAAGTTTGGGACCCCTGGAGTAGATGAATGAATGAATATACATTCTCATAGGATGCACTCAGTGCACTAATCAAACTTGTCTGTCATCCTCACTGCTTGCTATGTTCTGAACGTCTGTGTGTGTCCCCCACCCCCATTCCTATGTTGAAACTTAATGTGATGGTGTTTGGAGATGGAGCCTTTGTAAGGATTGGAAGGTGGCCCAGAGAGATTCCTCGCCGCTTTCCCACTAGAGGAGGACACAGTGTGAAAAGGGGGCCACTCACCAGACACCACGGTTCAGATTTCCCAGCCTCCAGGACTGTAAGAAATAAATTTGTGTTGCTTATCAGCCACCCAGTTTATGGCATTTCTTGTCACAGCAGCCTGAATGAGTAAAGACCAGTCCCTCTCTGAAGGACCCCCCTGTAGTACCCCAAGAATTGAATCAAATTCCTCCTGTACCCTTGGCTAACATCCCCAATTGCTTTCTATACTCTTGCCCACTGATCACACACTCACTCAAGATCATTTTTGTAAAAAAGCATTTTAAAATATTGTGTTAAAATATACTCGACCTACAATTGACACTTTTAAGCTTTTTTTTTTTTTTTACAGGGACAGAGAGAGAGTCAGAGAGAGGGATAGACAGACAGGAATGGAGAGAGGTGAGAAGCATCAATCATTAGTTTTTCATTGTTGTCGCAACACCTTAGTTGTTCATTGATTGCTTTCTCACATGGGCCTTGACCACGGGCCTTCAGCAGACCGAGCAACCCCCTGCTGGAGCGAGCGACCCCCTGCTGGAGCGAGCGACCCTGGGTCCAAGCTGGCGAGCTTTTTGCTCAAGCCAGATGGGCCTGTGCTCAAGCTGGCGAGCTCGGGGTCTCGAACCTGGGTCTTCCGCATCCCAGGCCAATGCTCTATCCACTGCGCCACCGCCTGGTCAGGCACTTTTAAGCATTTTTAAGTGTAAAGTTCAATAGCATGAAGTACATTCACACTGTTGCGCCACCATCCCTGTCATCCTGCTCCAGACTTCTCTTGTCTTTCCCCGCCACCATTCTACCTTGTTTCTGTGAGTCTTACTATTCTAGGTACCGCAAATAAGTCCCTTTGTGATTGGCTTATGTCACTTAACATGTCTTCGTGGTTCATCCATGTTGTTGCATGTGTCAGAACTTCCTTTCTTAAAGGTAAAGTGACATTTGATTGTATGTATAGAACACATGTTGTTTATCTATTTGTCCACCGATGGACGCTTGGGTTGTTTCCACCATTTGGCTATTGTGAATGATGCTACTGTGAACATGGGTCCCTGCTTTCACTTCTTTTGAATATACATCCAGAAGTGGAATCGCTGGATCACATGGTAATTCTGCATTTAATTTCCTGAAAAACTGCTAAATCATTTTCCACAGAGGATGCACCATTTTACATCCCCCACCAACAATGTATAAGGGTTTGAATGTCTCCACATCCTTGACAACACTTGTGTTTCTCTGTTTTTTATAGTAGCCACTCTTAACAGGTGTCCGAATTCTTCTTAAGAAGTACTTTAGGAAGCCATTATCAATACAAAGTTGCCAGATGAGATAAGAGCCATCTGTTGTTTCTAAATTGTGATCATGAGATGTCTACACTTTTCACAGTGAAATGACTGGAGGATTTACAAGCTAGCGATGGCCACAGCGTTACCTGGCGGGATGGGAGGAGTAGTAAGGACACCAGGGTTGCCAGGTGATGGAGACGAGACCCCAGAGAGGCTCTGCATAAAACAGCACTGGGAGACGGTATGAGATTAGTCCCTGGTAAATTACCAAAATCTAGGGAGATGGGGGAATGAGGTCTGCCCCCACATTCTGGCTTAAGTGGTGATGAAATTTCTTTTCCTTATTCTGTTTTCTTCCCTCTACTCTTTCATTGTTTATTCCCTATGAACCCATGCCTTGAAAAGTCTATGTTTTGTAAGAAAGAGGAAGATGGAATGTATGCACGCTAGATGGGCATCATTGCTTGTGTGCACGTGAACTTTCTCTGGAGGTATACATGTAAACTAAGGACAGTGGTTGTCTGTAGGAGGGGAATCAGGAACATAGAAGGCAGGGTGGGAGATTTTTCTTTCTTATATAGCCTTTCATGTTGGAGGGGTTGAGGACTTTTACCTCCTGAAGCAGCCTCCTGACTCCCTGAATTCCTGCTTAAGGCAGAGGTTGTAGCTCCCCTGGCATGTAGGTACTGAAGGTTGCCAGAATGTTCTAGAAGTTGTTCCTGGAGACCCACCAGAGTTCCTTTCATCCTTTCAGAGCTTCTGTAAGTACTCAGTTTCTCATAGTTTCACTCTGCTTAAAGATACCTAGCATGGCTTCTATTTTCTGCAACGGAATTGAAATGGAATATAAAATCACATATCAAACATTTATATAAAAATAAAAAATGAAAGTCATCATTAGGAAAACATTAATTCTCAAAAAATAGTTTTTAGTAGTTTGCCACCAAATATGCTAGGTCTTTATTTTTTTTAAATTTACACTATCTTGGTAAAGCATAACTATTTAATGAGTACTTTTTGGCTTAACAGATGAGGTAATTAGTATTTACCTTGTCACATTAGAAATAAATATCCATGGAAATCCACGAGAAGTTGTGTGTGTATGTGTGTATGTGTAGAGACAAGACACAATTTGTATTTCCAACAAAATCTTAGGAGCAGAAGACAAATTCAAATATTTCTTGTTCTTTGTTTTTATTTAACTCAAAATAGCTAATAACAAAAATGTTAAAAAAATATCTCCAACACTTGACTATTCAGTTATTTTGGTTGAGGACACTTGATTATTTAGCTCTTGCTTATATCCAACATGTAGTAACATAGCTACCATAAATACAGCTCTAAAAGTTTGCAGCAGGCTTTAAACTTGTATATTTATATCCTAATCAAATAACATGATTCAGTAATTGGTTTTGAATTTAAATATTCCTTCTCTCACACAGAAGCGTATTAAAATGAATAATCATAAATAGTCTAGCTATTCATTAATTAGTTTTCAAGGAAATGCCCAAACGCAGCACACACATACAGCTTGCATATATGCTTATATCCTTCGCTGCTCAAAATATGAACGCCAGTAAGATGTACAATGAAGTCATATATTATAAACGCATCAAACTAACTTGTATTCATCCAAGCTGAGAGGTCAGTGAAAAGGAAATGGTAGGACGATAACAGTAACTCCTATGGCAATTCCACCTCGTCAGTGAGTGGACGCCCTTGAGTAAACCAAGCTGAGTGTTGTCACTCCCTTGGTCACTGTCAGCTCACGTTCCGTCTTACAGAGGGCAAGCATCTTGCAGGGGGAAGTGAGGGTCTAGTGTTAAAAGGTCTGTTTTTGTTTTTGCTTTTTTTTATATATGAAATCGCCCCTTTACAAACACCAACAACTTCCAACTGATTTTCAATGAAAGAACAATCATTTCTTCCAACCTGGAGGAAAAACCTGGTCATGATAGACAGAGCTCCACTATGGTGCCTTTCTAACTTAGATATCACATTTTATCTTATGTCCTGACATTTGAAGCTAACTAACCCCTGGGTCTGATGCAACTCCATTGTAACGCAAGTTAAAATGCCACGATTTAAAAAGTGCCTTAACATCGTCAACATAATGTAATGTCCAGTTTGGCTCCTCCCTCACAGCCCCGTGTGTTTCTGTGCCTCTCTCCCGATGCCAGCATTCAGAATGCAGCTACCACTGGCTGAGAAAATCTCATAATGAAAAGATTAGTGTGTCACAAAATCCAAATAAAAAAGCTACCAGAGTTGATCAGTCTCTGTGTGATTCAGTGTAAGATTTTCAATTAGCAAGAGGTTCGCACAAAGCTGAGTCAATTTGTTTGGTCACACTGGGTGCTCCTGGGGACCTTCTATAACCTCCTTTCCATGGGTTTCTAAATTGGAAGCTACCTTCTACTCTTTAAACATCTGGCCTTAACCTCAGCGAGGCCCTGGTTCAGTTTCTATTTTTAAAAGCACCATTCCAATGAAAATGTCCCTGCCCTGAATTAAGCTGGGACTGTGAATTTCACCACTAGCTAGAGCAGTTCCATCATAACGTTTAGGTTAATGTGGTAGTTATTGATTTCCTTGACTACAACTTTGAAACTGGTATCAGCTTCTTCTGGCCAGGTAGGCTTTCTACCTGGGCTGTAGATGAGGGTAGAATATCCCATGGAGAACTCCTTCAATAACCACATTGGGAAAATCTGAAAAACAAAAAGAAAATTGCTTTTCTTATGTGCATCAGTAAAATATGATTGCACTTTGCAGAATGAACAGGCAAAGGCCCACTGTGACTTAGGAATCTGCATCCCCATGCAGTTTGGTTTCAAATGTGCTATTCGTCATGCAGCTGCAGCCTAAAGTCACTTCACTGGAGCGCCGGGCGCTGCAGGATTGCGCGGCCAGATTTGTAGCTTATTGATTTAAGGGATGTTCTAATGGTTAATGCTGCTGGGGCCCCGCTCTTTATCTAAACGTTTTCTCACAAGGAAGATGGATTACGCTGGCAATTCAATTTCTAACAAAATCTCAATATACTTGAAGGAATTCCAAGATTTCTACTGGGAATACTTCGCTGCAGTTTTTCCACTGTGGTTTACAGTGGCTAGTTTAGTCCGAGTTGTCTTGAGTATGCTTGTTCTATTATGCTAGCTCTTAGAGAGCAGGACGATGGGAAGCCTGTCTTCTGAACTTCAAAGGGCAAATTTCTGACAAAAGCCATCCCACCGAACATGAAAAATCAGCTGCATTTTTACAGGAGATGCACAGGAAAGCCCGTGCTATAGGTGTGCCGCACCCATCCCAGTCACTGGGGCAGGTGACACGTGTGTGCAGGACCTGAACAGGGGAGCCTATCTATCCCATGGCCAATTACTAAGAATATAAGGAAATAACATCCCTGCCCATTCCAGTGGGACTGGCATACTAGTCAGAGAGACAAGCAAATGAATAAACTAAATATGTTTTAAAAATACTGCCAATACATGAGTGTTCAATTACTTTGGTTGATGACACTTGATTTCTTAGTGTCAGCTTTTATCCAACATGAAGTAAAATAATTTAGAAAACTAAAACTTATCTTTAGAAGTTTATAGGACTTACATTTGTATGTTTAGATTCCAATGTAAAACAATGATTCGGCTAAGTTCATTTTAATTCTAAATGCATCACTTCACACAGAAATGTACTGAAACTAACAGCCATATAAAACTGTTGATTAATTTTCAATATATTGCCCAACTAGGACATATTACATTCATTAGCATCTATGCATTTATTCTCTGCCACCCAAAACATAAAAGACTATTGGAAGGTTAGTGAAATTACATCGTAAGCATATGTAACTTAAGAGGATTCAAATATGCTTAGCAAAAAAGGGCAAAAAGATCATGTTAAATACATTGGTAATTCTGTAGTGCTGTAATAGGTCAATCGGTGGTTTAAGAACAAGGAAAGAAGTAAAGCAGGGCAAGGGGCTAGAGAGAGATAGGGGTGGGTTAGGGGTGGGATGGGGAAGGCCTTGGGGCAGAAAAGCCATTGGAATGAAGTGGTGTTGCAGCCAAGTGTGAGGGTCCCTGGATGAAGGGCATTCCCGGCAGAGGGAACAGCATATGCCAGGCCCTGTATTCAAGTGCTGAGCACACGCCAGATTCTGGAGACGCAGAGGGTGAATAAAACAGAGAGAGAGAGAGAGAAAGGGGAATGAAGTTTGTGATCACTGCTATAAAGGAAGCTAATCAGTGCTCTGATAAAAGTGACCAGAAGAGAAGTATTTCATAACATGGTTCACCAGTGAATGACCAATGATGAGACAATCAGAGGTCACCTCCCCCCTTCATCTGTTCCCTTCTAAATTGCATTCTGGCTTCATCGTAAGTATGACTGAATAGTGTCCATTATTACCTGGAAATTTAGAAAATGCCCCTTGCCTTGGTTTCCCTTTGATAAGAAGAAATGTGAATGAGAATAGTTTGCTGTTATTTTTGTTTGTTTTCATCTATTTCATACACATTTATTATGAACCTTATAAAAAAGTGACTGGGGTGGAAGGGTTCGTGGACGCTCCTCGATGGGAGAGTCAGTGAGGGCTCAGAAACTGCACCTGAAAGATGACACAGCCAATAATGTGTGGGGACAAGATGAGATGGGTTCAAGAAAGAAGAATCAGCAAGTGCACTGAGGGGGAAGGAGACAGCACATTTGAGGCTAACTCGCAAGATGTCCAGTGTGGCAGAAGCAGCGTGTGTGAGGGGCCCCTGTAGGAACAGGAGCCAGGGCCAGCCCATGGAGGGCCTGTAACCACGGTGAGAGTGTGGGGCTCATGGAGAGAGTTGGGATGGAATCCAATACGGTCACTCAGCGGTCTACACAGGTAAGCGAGGCCACAAGCAAGGAGGAGATTATTCAAAAGGGTCAATGACAGGTGCGGTGCCAGAGAATGTAAGAAAAGGAGAAAAGCAGTGAGGCCAGTTATGTTGGAAGGAGGAGAAAGGGCGGGAACTGGTTAAGAGGTCAAGTAAGAAGAGGGCTGAAACATGTCCACAGAATTTAGCTACACTGTAATTGCTGGGGACCTCAGCAAGAGTTGGTATAAATTTCCCAGAAAAATCAAAACAAAGGCTGAAAGGCATATGCTATGAGAATAATATTTGATCATTAGCATTTTGTAAGATGGTAATGTTCACTTGTTAGAACTTTAAATAGAGACTGTCCTCTAATATTGTGAAGATCGGTATACCTGTTAAGGTATTTTCAAGTTCATACCCACATCCTCTGGAAGAGGAACCTTAACATTTTGTTAGGAGGCATAATAACTAAAAAATGAGATGCTAGTACAATTTATCTTTAAATTAAATGCTAAAGGTTTGCAAGAGTATATCACTAATATAATACTTTTAGGGCAAGAGGAATCAAATTTATGAAATTCCATGAAAATAGATTTCGCTCTACAAAAGTATTTACCAAGAAATTGCCAGAATGAGGCAGAAAAACAATAGCATTGTTACCAGGATCCTTGAAAGCTCAATGCTTTCTCCATATATAATTCCACTCTGTCCATCAAACTTGTGGTTTTCATTTACTTTCAAACAGGAATCACCTTTCTGTACAACTTCTACCAATGACACATACTTCTTACTCTAATTCCAGACATTTGCCCCTGATGTCCTTTTCCAGAAAGTTCCTCCTATTCTTCATTGTCAAGTCAGGTGCATAGGACATGGTGTTTAATAAGCTAGATGAATTGATTTTAAGGGTCATAAAATATTTTTTTTCTTCCATAAAACACCCTGGCTACTCTAGTCTCCAGTGAGCATTCTGCTCTCTACATTTCTACAGGAATTTTGGTCAAATGCATGAAATATCTGAGTATAAACAATCCCTGGATTCATTTTTAAAAGATAATAATACTTCATAAAACCTCGCCCTTCTAATCCAGACAAGGTTACATTATGAGTATTTGTTAAATATAACATTTGGTTAACTTACATCAACTGATATAACATGCATATTTGCTAAAGAAAGGCAATTATCCCTATGCGACCATACTGTTGCAAGCAAAGGCAGCTAGCTCTCTATTGTCAGGGATTTTAGAATGGTCCCCCCACAGAGCAGGGCTACAGCCTGGCAAGCCTTCCTTAAACAACAGGTATATGGGTGATCTGAATACACACACCCTTGCTCTATCTTGCTGGGGATGAGATTTTGTCAGAATGTAGGAATGGTTTCAATAGGTAATTTATCTACTGCTATTTTTACTTGCTATGCTATTTAGTTTCTCTCAGGAACAAAGGCTGAAAACTCACTATATGCAAAGAGAACAAAAGGAGAAATTGTGCAATAAGGGGTCCACCCATCAACCGTGTGAAACTGAACAAGGCAGGTGCCTCCCTGAGCCCCAATTCTCTCGTTAACCAATGATCATACCTGTCCTACCTATTTCATAAGGTTGTGAAGAAAATTAAATAAGATAATGTCTGAGACTATACTCATGAAGATGTTCACAGTGAAACGCTTTCAGAGGAACCAAGTTTTTAAATTTCTTGACACAAAGAAAGGACTCAGGCTAAAATATTGATTACATTTATACTTAAATTATTCATTATATCTAAATATACAACTTTAAGAAATATATATTTAACCATCAAAGACACTGTAATCTAAATGGAAATGGAGATAGATAGTGTACATAGATTTCTGGAAGAAGCAATTTTAAAAAGGATGAAAGCCTTGGACCGAACCCTAGCATCTGGAAAAAAACAACCAGAGGCCAGCATAACACCACCAAAAAATTAAAGCCAAAGACACCTTCCTCCCTCATTACTCTCATTCAAAATAGCCTAGTAAGAAAGAAAGAAAAAAATGATATTTCCTCCTGAAAGGCCTGCCCCAATTAATATTCTAAATGTCTCTTACACCAAGAGCACTGGTTTATTGGCAGATTATTAAGCCCTGGACCAATGTCACTCTGTTAGACCTGTATTAAAAACGTGGTTTATGTGGTGCAGGGTCAGATCAGTAAAGAGCTGTTAGCAGATGACAGGTTTGATTACCGCTGGCTGCAGGCAAGACGTATGGATCCCTGAGGAACAGCAACACCGGCTGGTGGGACAGTTTGCTGGAAAGGTCAAGAACAGGCATGTCAGCATCAGGGGACGACGGTAAACAGAAAACACTACAAACTAGCTTTGAGGGGATCAAACTGCTGTGCAGGGACGTCTCAAGGTTTATGTATCTAAGAGTGTGGGTGAATAATAGCGAGCAGTATTAGAGGGAGCACACGGGTACTGTGCTCTTCCCAACGTGGCTTCGTGGGATTTGAAGCAGATATACAATCTATACAATAAATCATTGCTGAAAAGTGTTTTTTTTTAATCTTGTAGTACGATTATTGATAAAAACAGTAGTCTTATTATTTGTATGAAACAAGGTAGGGCTCTGATGCCAGCTCTCCTAGATGGAACTGGTTACTTCTGTAACTTCCTATCAAACCTTTATCATCTCAAAACCAATTTTCTAACAAAGGCTTTCAAAAATAAATTATGATCTGAAAACTTATCCTATGGTAATTAAACATGTAACAAAATCATAGTCCTTGACTTATACTGTATAACTCCCGAAGGACTACTGTTAGTTCTTACCTTGACTCTTCAGACTCTGTCTCATCAAAAGATCTAAAACATTTTTTTAAAAGAAAAAGATTGTATAAGTTGGGTTCATATTGATGCTTACAAAGGAAAAAATAGCCAGTATTCCTAAAGCTCTAAGTTGGGCAACATTCTGAAAAGAGAATTCAGTATTTTCTCAGAGTTGCCACATGGTTGATGCCTAATTCTTAGAATCTTAAAACTGCAATATTCTTTTTTGTGTGTGTGTGTGTGTGTGTGTGTGACAGAGACAGAGAGAGACAGAAAGAGGGACAGATAGGGACAGACAGATAGGAAGGGAGAGATGAGAAGTATCAATTCTTCATTGTAGCACCTTAGTTGTTCAATGATTGCTTGCTCATATGTGCCTTGACCAGGGGGGCTACAGCAGAGCGAATGACCCCATGCTCAAGCCAGTGACCTTGGGCCAAGCTGGTGAGCCTTGCTCAAACTAGATGAGCCAGTGCTCAAGCCGGAGACTTCAGAGTTTTGAACCTGGGTCCTTCCGCATCCTAGTCCGACACTCTATCCACTGTGCCACCGCCTGGTCAGGCAAGACTGCACTATTCTTGAATTTCAATTTTCTCCAGATCACTTAAAAAACCCTATAGTTTTACTTTTGGATTTATATACTGGAGAAAAGGTCTCATTCATTGTCATTTTCAACATCTCTTCTTAAAAATATGCAACCTCAAATGAACTACAACCTCCCAGTAAATGCACGCCAGTTGGAACTGGGTACCATGATGAGATGTATTCTCTGGTGAGCAGAGTGTGTAATCCTTGCTCTGGGGTATGTGGAAAGTGGCACTGAGTATATCCTGCTGGGGAGGGAGCTGGGACAAGTATCGGCAGCCTCCTACTCAGCAGATGGCTGGGTTTAACAGGATTTTGGAGGTGGTTAGCTTGAATGTCTTGTAGTTAGTATGGGCCCTTCAGGCAGGGGCAGAGAGTTTGAGATGATGTATTTTTTTGTAAACGGATTTAATATATCAGGGTTGTTGCTGACGACCTTCAAGTGACCAGCTCAACACAAATTACGTTCCCAGAGCTGGGCAAGTGACTTATTTCCAAGGTAATTCTTCAGAAATTTTCCCAATGGCTGATGATATCAACTGCCTGATTCTGTGGCAGATAGAGATCAGGGTCTATGTAGCCCAGCCTTGGAAGTTCCCAAGGGAGAGAAAGCAGAACAGTGGGCAGGAGAGCTGGAAGGCCTGGCCTCTGCCAGCTACAAGGAGAGAGACCTTGGGAATGCCACTTAATCCCCGTGTCTCAGCTTGCTCAACTCTAAAATAAAGAGAATTGGGAATTCATCTCTAAGGTCATTTATAACTTTAATATTATCTGGATTCATTTGCCAATGGGATATAGACTTTGCTCAAGTGTGCACATAAAAACATATTAGTCCCTAAGCAGGATACCTAGATTCATAATGTCCATCATGTAACACTGCTCCATGTATAGCGTAATTTAAAAATTCAGTTCCTTAAATCTAAGCCTGAGCATTGGCCATTGGGCCCCAGGAGGAATTCCAATGACTACAAGTAGGGGGCGAGCGAGTGCTGTCCCAAGCCAAAGAATGGTGTAGCCAGGCTGCCCCTTTCAGCACCACTGTGGGACATTTGTTAGGCCAATATGGGATTGAAGAGTAACATAAAAAAAAAAAAAAGTCCAATAAGTAAACAGCAATTCTTACCCACAACTCTCTGCCTTTGGTAGAGATGGCAAGTGTCGTATATTTAGGAAATCAAGAAACAGTTTGGGAAGTTCTTCATTTTCTAAAATGACAGCCTGTAAAAGCAGAAAACAGACTAAGAAAATAAAGTTTGCTAGGGAATCAATCAAATAAACTATTTCAAGAAGTCATAACCATCCATCAAAGTTCTTACCAAAATCATTCCTCACCATCAATATGAGACATGGCCCCCACTTCACCCGCCAAGAACTCAGGCCCACAACCCTTCTACTCAGTACCAGCAAATGCTCCATTTGATCTATTCTTTCTCCCAAACAGCATTTACAGAGCATCTACTATTCAGAAACTGATAAGGGGGCCATACAGTGGGGCACCAGGTAGACATAGCTCCTGCCTTAATGGAGATTCTAATCTGGAGGAACATCAATAATACTGTCACAATACGTACATCAAACTTTCCTTAATGAGAAATAAGGTGGTATGAAGTATGTATGTGTGTATCTATGAGAGACCACTACTGTTTAGGAAATACCACTCGTGGCTTTTTAACTGGAAGATTTAGTCAAGATCCCTCAGCTATCACCTGTTTCAGCATTCGGATCAACTGACATTTATTGCTCTTTGGACAGCTCCATTTAAAGGGTCAGTAACAACTTTACCGCTCAGTGTAAATCAGCGTATATGCTGAAAAAAATCTATAGAGTTGTTCTATTTATAGAGCTCTGCTAAAAAGCTGGCATAATGGCATGACCATGTCAGTTCTCAGATATCCAAATTATGCTATTCGAAAGAGAAATTTAATGGAGAACTAGCGAGTGCATTTTCCTGTGTATCTATTTTTAAAACAATGATTGCACATTTGCCCCCTCCATTTCTTTTTAGCAAAGGCCATGGAGAAAGCATCAAAGGATGAAATTAATTCCTGAAATTATTATAACTATTTTCAAGGGTCATTTTCATAATTTACCATGGCTGATCTTCCTTCCAATAAGCACATGCTGTTTAAAGATCAATGAGAATGATAGTGAAAGATCATTCAAACAGCTGATCAGGAACAGCTCTGCTAGGTGATGCATAAGGTACGTCATGAATGACAAGAGTGAGGCTGAATGATGTGTATCTTGTGTGTGCAGAATTCTATCTATTTTTTCAGTGATAATTTACATATGAGCGGCCCCATTTCCCACAGAGTTTTGAAATACTGTTACCCGGTTCATGGCACATAAATGAAGTGAGAGACAACTCAGGTCACCAGTCCTCGCGGGCTGGCCTCTCTACTCCAACCAGTGCTCAACCCTCCTGCTGTTCAGTCCCTGGAGAGGGGTCATTTGGAGAACCCCAGTCCTGTCTGGGGCTCTTGCTGTTTCTTACACAGCCCATTGTATCCACTGATGCTTAAGGAATAAATAAAAAAGAGAAACAAAGAAAAGTACTTTGGGGTTATACTTTACCAGTTAAATAAATAGCATCTATTATGTTAGGCATTGCTTAATGGCAGTGAATACAACAGTCAAGTAGAGTGTGGGCTGGAGGAGAAAACCAGTGGCAAACAAGTAAACAAAACACATGTAACCTAAACTTACTTGCCTTCTAATGCAGTGACATGGAACGGATAACGCTACTATTCTCTAAATATTTTTCCTTCACCCACCCAACTTTCATCCATCTAAAATGTGTACTCTCCTCTCGATTATAAAAGTACAAACATTTAAAAATTCATAAAATAGAAAGGAAAAAATTCCTCTATTCATAGACATACTTTCATTACAATTTCAGTTAATTTCCTTCAAATCGTTTGACCTTCATCTGAATTTTTATGAGAAAATTATGGGGGTGCCAGACAGTAATTATTTCAGTGCCCAGAACTCTAGGTTCTATGAACATACATATGAAGCTCCAAGGATTTTTTTGCCATGACACAAGTTGCGATGATTATCTATTTGTTTCTAAATATCAAGAGAATAATATGTATTTGAATAACAAAGCCTAAGGTTGTAACAAATACAGAGCTGTTCACCTAAGCAATAGTTTTAATTATGTGTACATACAAGTGGTAGCTTTCAGATTTTAAAAAAAAATGGGGGAGGAATATTCTTATCTCCACCCCCACCTTTTAAAATAAATTAAATCAATAACAAGTGTGGGACACTTTTAATGACCTGAACTACTTAATTTCCAGGATCTTTAGACATGTCATCCATCACAGCAGTATAGAGGAAGACATCTCTTGAGTGTTCAGGGGGTTACTTTGGTTTTATTAATGCAAGATTTAAGGAATTTTAACAAGGTGAATTGTTTATTTGCCTTGACAGATTGGCTTACAATGCACTGGCTACCTCTCCAGCATGATCATTAATGACAAAAGACAGGCAAAAAGCTGTTTACACTGCAACACCAGGACGGGAATTAATCCTGTTCAGTCTCCCCAAACAGAGTATTCCAAATAGATGATGGCATTGTTTTAGGTAAGATATGCTGATAAAAAAAAAAAAGGAATGTGGAAGACTCCAGAAATTTGTGAGCATTTCTGTTGAATGTTCACTGAATGTGCTCCAATAATATTTTTCATAAAGCAATGACCAACATGGATTTTAGGATTTCCAGTTAGCAAAAAAGCAGCATTGAGAGGTTGAACATTCAGTTATGTGGTTGGAGTGTTTCTTAAACTCTGCTAATAAGGTTTGTAAGAAAATATTTAAACCTTAAGCCCAAGCAGAGATAGAGTATAATATACGTAGTAGAATTTACCTAATTTAATATGGTTTGTATAAGTGAATGACTGCCATGAGTTAGTAGACAGATGCAAAACAAATTAAATTAGTTCAACCAAATCTTTTGGTTCATAAACACATGATCTCATTCCATGAGAGACGCAACAGTAAAGTGAGGCCTCTTGACTGTTCCATTTAGATCTTCACTTGCTTCAAAAGCTTTTGTTCAAAAAGAACCACTCCTAGAAGCTGAATCCTGGGGCCATCCCACATGCTTAGGGCCACAGTCTAGTCCCGTGATGGCGAACCTATGACATGCCTGCGTGTCAGCACTGACACACATAGCCATTTCCATTGACACGGGGCCGCGTGCGGCCGCATACCAGAGAAGTATGGGGCCACATGCCAAGAAGGACGTTTCATCCTCGGCTCCTACACGGCCAGGTGCAGTAACCGGGGATAAAACATCTGCTGTAGTGTAGACACTCTGTGCCGGAGATCTGTAGGACAAAACAACAGAACTCCGGCACAGAGTGTCTAGTTCTGGGACTTCTGTTTTGGCTGTTTTTCTCCAAGTGACACACCGCCCGAGTTATGCTCGGTTTTTTGGTTAATTTTTACACACCAAGCTCAAAAGATTGCCCATCGCTGGTCTAGTCTAAATCACCCAACTTCATTCAACAGATAAGCCCTTAATTTTTAAAAATATATAAATTAATATTTTAATATCAAATCATATTTCTCCATTGTTTTAGCTTGCTTCTCTTTATTTTTGATTAATGTTCAATGGCTAGTCATTTTCATTCTTTAGAGAGGCAGTGTGGTGAGCAGGAAGTATGTGGCTTAAGAACAAGACCTGGGTTTGAACACCTTCTCTACCCGAGAGGGTTATCGGGAGGACTGGGCGATGTCTCCAAGAGGCTTTGGCACACAATTAACATTCAATAAATGTTAATTCTGTTTCCTTTGAATCTTTTTTGTTGTCTCAATTCCCACCAACCTATTTTATCGGTTTTAGAAGTTTGGATTATTGTCCATCTAGCACCCAGCGCTTCTTGGCCTTCAATGATTCATGGATCCCTTTGAAAATTGGATGAAAGCTGAGACTTTTGCTTGCTGAAAAATACACATGCATATATAATTGTGCTGACAGTGGCAGAGGGTTCACAGGCCCTGCGGCCCAGCCAAAGACAGCTGCTTTTAGCTCCAATGTGGCGGCCATGGTGCTGGGCAGTCTTCATGAAGTCTGCAGCCTGAGGCATTGCTGGGCCTGCGCTGCATGCCAGCTTCCCAAAGGACACGCGGGCCTTCTTATTGCGGCTTTCTCCTCTTTTGTCAACTGGAACCTCACGGGAGTGTGGGCTGCACTGCTATTAAAATTCATTAGTGCTTTCAGCTCAGAGCTGAGGTTGAAAATATTTGTCTGCCAGTGAGGCTGCCCTGGTGAAGGATTCTTTCTGATAGTCCAAAATCTATTGCTGCACCAAATTTAGAAAGTAGTTCATACCCACGGCCTCTGCGTCTGTTTTGTATGTAACTCTAGACATGGACAATCTGTGGCGCTGAGGGTTCCCCAAGTTAGCAAAACGAAGGATAATATGATTTCAACTCTATGACTTACTGCAGGGTCAGCGTACAGTTGAGAAGGCACAAGTACACTGCCCTGTTATGAGATGGGCATTTTGAACTGCTGAGCAGTGATGGGTCCCAGGCCCAGGGTCACCTAACTGTGTAACTAATAACTCTTGATGGCAGAATTGTGACAATGGAGGCAAGTTGGGGTGCATGGGTGGACAACTCATTTATGCAGTGAAACATCAAGATTTGAAATGAATGTGACAAGCTGGAGGAAAAGTTGGAACTAAAGCCCAAGAAATTAAAATGAACAGGTATAAGTACTGAGTCAAATGCTATCCGAGGCAGAATGAAGTACCCAGACGTGAGACGGAGATTGGTGGCTTCTGCACCAGTGCGGTCGGTCAGCAAGCAAGGCTGCTCCTACATGGGGTGCAGGGAGCAGAGCAAGCCTCTCACTCCACTTCCTGCAACATCATCTTCTTCCAGAGGATGCCGTCACCCAGGAGTGGGGGCCATGCAGGGAACGAGGCAGGGAGGGCCGAGGAGATATGGGGTCATTAAATGAATTAACCGCTCTGTTAAGGAGGGTCATGATTTTCAAAGTCGCTAGCACAAGAAGAAAGTACTGTTCAAACTAGCAGGGGAAGAGCCTGTCTGTAACAGAAGCCTCTGCAATAAACCTAGCAGAATGGGACAGGAAGCATCGTAAGAGCTTCTAAATATCCTGGGCTCTGAATGTTTTCAGTTGCTCTTTCAGACAAATGCAGACTGGAGATGCGAAAGAATTAACAGGAAAACTCAGTAAAGATATTCCTGCCCAATTTACCGCTTAGGAAGCATGTAGACCAAAAAACTCAGGTTATTATTAAGATGCACACAGGGAGCGGGGTTATATCAAAGAACTGTAACAAGTGTGCGACATACCATGTAACAGACTTTGCTACTACTATATCCAACTCTGATAAACAGTAAAACTGGCTGAGTGCGCCTGGTAAGAAGCAAAAGAATTATTATTCTTTACACAATGTTACTCGTTTTCAGAAGAATACATGACTTTCCTTAAAATAAACCAGATTTCTTCAGAAATATCACTCTAGAAGAATAGGGAAGGACATTTCATGCTCTACAAAAACATTGATAAAATATTGCCAAAACAGGGCAGAAAAACAACAGCATTGCTACCAGCATTCCTTGAAAGCTCTGTTTACTCCTAGAGAAGTCTCTTCTTTTTTTTTTTTGAAAAGGTGCAATTATCATCATGTAACACAAATCGCAAAATCCCAATTTTTCTACCTTATCAGCTTTATAAAATCATGTTCCCAAAGGATACCATTGATTAGTTGCACATGCTCTTCCTGTGACATCCCAAATACTTAATTGTCAGTTATCTTTTCTTCTTCAGTAAGTAAAATGTAGTCACAAAATTACAGAGGGACTTGTTCTGCCTTAACCTTCGCTAGATGCCATCATGCAGTGGAAAACACTGGTAAAATATCACAGGATAACGCCGTCCGACAAGGGAGACCTATAAACACTGTAATGATTTCCCACGAGTTTCCATTTTAGAAAATTGTCACTAAGGCGAGCATACACGGTGACACGTCTCCACCGAGGACACGGGGAAATCGAACGCTGGCATTCTAGTTAGGTCTAAACCTACCCAGCAGCCAATTATAACAGGAACGGAACATCTTGTTGAAAACTTGGACGAGAGCACTTTGCTAACCTTCCAAGCTCGCTGCACAAAGCTGCGTTGTTTTCACTGATTTGATCCTTTTATTCTCTTTTTAAAACATTAGGGAAAAAGCCACATTTCTTCCCATTGTCTATCAAGGTTTGTTATAAACTGCAGGGAACCTCTGTCACAAAAGCCAGGGGACTGAACTAAGTCAGGAGGTTTCCAGGAGTCCGTAAAGGCCTTTTCCATGTAGTTTGGTTTGAAATGTCCGATGGTTGAGGTGACAGAGTTCATGACAGTTTTTCCTCGCCTCACCAGGAAAGATGCTTCATAACACACTTACTTCAGAAGTGCAGCAAGAACAAGAAGGGAGAAAAATCAATACCTCCTCCTCACCACAGTAAGTGGCTGCAGTGTCACCGTCCTCGGGGACCAAAACCTACAAGCACACAAAGCTTTGCGGTCCTCAGTCTTCCACTTACCCACTCCCCGGCACTTGCTCACAATTTCACAAATGAGCCCCAGTAAAGGTGAGCAAAGGAACACTTGTAAAAAGTAAGCCGGTAAGCAGGTCTAAGAAGGTTTGTGATCTCCAAAAACATACAGATGAGATGTTTGTCTTCTGAAGAACCCATGGCACCAACCACCCTTCTTTTTATGAGACACCATTCCCAAGATGTGTCTGCTCTGTGCCTGGAAAAACTGTACTATTCACAGAATTCAAACAGATACTTGCTGTGGTTTCACAGGCCTTTATGGACTATTGTGCAAGAAATGAGGACCTGCGCTAGGAGCTGAATGCTGACGAGGACCTATTTTAAATGGTCAGGAATCTGTGAAAAGAAATAATGCAATTTGACTGCAGAACAATTTGAAAGAAGAAATAGCACTTGTGATCATATGGCTAAAAAGACAAAACTAACCATGGAGCAACAGGCAGTGGAAAACCGACTATCTTTTGAGCTATTTTAATAGCAAAATTTATGCTCTGAAATACGCATATAAAAATATTTAACACCTAGTAAGTACAACCACTGGCACAATGATTAGCCAACCATGGTCCTGTCCTGGACTCCCAAGACTTACAGTCTAGTGGGGAAGGACAGCATTCAAATAATCACAGTAATGAGCATGAGACTGAAAACTGAAACAAGCACCCTAAAGGGAAGTAGCACCTTTATTGGGTGAAGGAAAGCTTCCCTGGGAAGGTGATCTTCAACTGGGAGTTGAGTGAGCCAATGGATAAAAGGAGGGGGATGTTTCAGACACAAAGCACAGCAAGGTCACAGGCCTGTGGAGGATGGAAAAGCATGGGCTTAGAAAAACAAAGAAGCAGCCAGTGTGGCTGTGCCCCAGAAAACAATGACGCTGACAATGAAGTAGGAGAAGCTGGACAGGTTGGGTGGGCTTGTGGGCCATGAGGAGGACTTTGCTCTTTCTCCTCTGTGGATTTGGGGCTCATCGAGTGGTGTTACTGGTGGGTGTTAAGTGGGGTATCTGGGAACACATAACACAATCTGATTTAAGGTTTGACTACAACGAGAACAGCAGATGTGTTCCTCAGATCCAAGGACCAGGAGAGAAATCCTCTTTTGGCCGTCTCTAAATGCTTCCTTATCAAGCCGTGGAGTTTACGTTAATGACTGCATTTTCATTTTTGGTTCCTTTTCAAATCTGCCTGGTCTGTTTTTCTTAGATTCTTGATCTTTTCTTATGCCTTCAATTATTTTAGGCATTTTTATATTGGGTTTCTATTAAATTGTCCTTTCACTTGCTCTTGGGATTTAATCCTGCTGTTTTGTGTCTGTTGATTCTCACTCATGGCTGTTTAGATTCTTCTCTGTTTTGTAGTTTTGATCCATGAGCTCATCTTCAGCAGGGCTGTATTTGTGAAATAGACCAGGCCAAGTCCGGGATATGTCCCCCGAGTGGTTCTGCTTCTGCTCCTAGGAATGCGCTCCCTGACTGGGATCCTGGGGTATAACCAGCGCTGGGCTGATGATTATGTTATCTTTTTAGATTGGGAGTTCTGAGACCATGCAGATACTGAAAATATAAACCCCGAAATCTCACAAAACATGGCTGAGAAGCATTAGGAAAACTTTTGTCCATGCTCAGTGTATTTTTCATATGCCAGGGGTCTCTAAGGTGGGTTACAGACAAGTGTGAAGTTAAGCAAGACCATTAATTGTGATTTGGGAAAACAAGTATTAGAATGTGTATTTATTTTAGATTAAAAAAATAAAGAAATGTATCTTTCCTAATTTTTTAAAAATGAGAGTCATGAAGCCTATTGTTTTTTTTTAAATTCAGTTTAGAAAGGCGGGGGGTGGGGGGAGTAAGGGAGGAGCAGGAAGCATCAACTCCCAACTGCCAACTGACCAGGCAGGCCCAGGGTTTGGAACTGGCAACCTCAGTATTTCAGGTGGACGCTTTACCCACTGTGAAACCACAGGTCACGTTCTAATATTTGATGAATGGATTTTTTAGTATATAACTTATTAAATATGCATATATTGAAGTGTTATGTGCAAACTTTTTTTTTATAAGGATATATAGTCCTAGGCCAGTAGACTATGCCGCTGACTACAGTGTAAAAAAGAGTTTGTAATACCCAGTAAGCTCCAATCTATCCAAATTGCGCTATTGAAATAGTTCACCTTAGCCTAGTTTATCTTTCATCTGAGGATATAAGTCTTTTATTGCAAATGCCCTTCTCACCTCTTTTCAAGTGGCCAACTCCTATTTATCTTTCAAGTCTCAGCTCAAGGGTTACCTCCCTTAGTTAGGAAACTTTCCCTAAACACTCAGGTTGGGCTAAGTTACCTTTTTCGGCAAAATTATAGAATCGTTTTATGTGATATGATGAATACTGGATTGAGTCATATTCACTTTCTCCAATTTTAACCTACCAAATATGGCAAATTTCACATGGTTTTTAACAATAATATTTACCTAATGTCCACTCTGTGGCAGGTTCTTTATATTTTTAATTTTCATAATACTGTGAGAAGCTATCACTATCCAAATTCTACATATGAGGTATTTGGGGCTCAAAATAGCTAGATCATTTGTGTAAGGAGCCAGTCAAGATCAGAACCCAGGTTTTACTGGTTCCCAAAGTACTAGTCAACTGAGGTATCAATTCACTGAGTAACTCATTCATTCCATAAAATATTTAGTAACATTTGCTGCATGCACAACAGCACTGTGCCACATAGTTTAGTTCTTTTCTTATTGAGTTTTATTGGAATCTTTTATCTTCCCCACTATATATGCTTCTAATGTGTTTAAATTTTAATTCATCCCATAGATAAATTTAAGGTAGCCACTAAAATGAACTACCTTAAAATATATTCCTGATTGTCCTTGGATTTTAAATTTATCTTAACATCTTAACTAATTCTTACAAGCATATAAAAACTCCCAGAAAAATAAAAGCAACAAATTCCATTAATCTCTGTCCTTTATTTAAAAAAGTGAAAACAGAACAAGAGTAAAACCCAAAATAGTCTGGCCTCATAACATTATCTTTTCTTTTTCCTTTTTTAAGTGAAAGGAAGTGAGATGGTGAGACAGACTCCTGCATGTGCCCCAACTAGGATTCACTCAGTAACCCCTGTCTGGGGCCAATGCTAGAATCAGTTGAGCTGTTTTAGCACCTGAGGCTGACACACTCAGACCAGCCAAGCTGTCCTCACCACTCCTGAACTATCTCCCTGCCTTTTGCCACTGGATTCTATAATACAGACTGTCAGTGGCCTACCCAAGAACCATTCTTCCCTTTTTTCTTATCAATGGAACACTGATTTTGCCAGGGCGGGGAGGGGCATGGGGCGGCAAGTTGCCAAGCTAAAAAAAAAACAAACACAAAAACCCTATCAAAAAACAATAACAAGAAACAATGACAATATCAAACCCATTTCTCCAATGTTTCCCAGGTTCCCTTGCCAGGTGACACAGATCTGGCAACTAAGAAGTTAGTGGAAGTCACTGGGAGGAAAGATCCAAAAAGTTCCCTAAAGGTGAATGGCCAGGCCCTATAGGCCCTCACCTTTTTACCCATCTCACCACCCTTCTCATTCCTCTTGCCTGGAACTTGAGCATGATCTCTAAGCTTAGCTGCCATCTTGTTATCACGAAGGAAAGGCCCAAATTATCAGTGCGATCCAATCCCTGATAATCTGAAGCTACTGAACCAAAACCCACAATTACTGAGCATTGGCAATGCATGAGAAAATAGTATACTAGAGAAAGACGGGACCCGCTTTTCATTAAGGGCTGTCATTTGGACTTTACCTCTTGCCAGAGCAAAGAACTGGGAAGAATATTTTATTAAAAAGGGAGATGAAAATAAACAATTCTCCTATTCTATTTTTTTTAATTTACAACTTTACTTCTGGGTAGAATACTTTTAAAAGGAAGAAAGGGAGGGAGGAAAAGAGGGTAGGAGGGGAGGGGAGGGGAGGAGAGGGGAAGGGAGGGGAGGGAATGGGAGGGGAGGGGAAAGGAGGGGAAAGGAAGGGAAGGGAAGGGAAGGGAAAGGAAGGGAAGGGAAGGGAAGGGAAGGGAAAGGAAAGGAAAGAGGAAGAGAAAGAGAGAAAGAGGGAAGAATGAAAGGAGAAATGGAAGGAGGAATGGAGGGAGAAGTGGAGGGAGTGAAGAGAAAACAAGCAGCCATGATGTTCTATTTTTAACTTACTACTTAAGAAAAGTCCACACAGCATAAGTAAGAGCCTATGAAAAGTAAAAAAGCAATTAGGCTCACACGAACAAAATACTGTCTATAAAAAGCAAGAAAACGACCAATATGAGAAAAGCTCGTCTGCCTTAACACAGCAGGTGCCAAGAACACAGATTACAGAACAGTAAAGAAATCAAGCATATGGGTACTGAGATGAGACTAAACAAAGAAAAATGTAAGCTGATTATCCTGAAAAATATCCTGCCAAATTGGGTCTATGAAACAAACCATAGATAGCATTCCTATGGAAACAGCAAGTGTTTCATTGAACTTATTTTACAAAGGACGTCCAAAGCACCGTGGAATGGGCCAGAGGCGATAACTGAACATTGGCCAGAGAAAGAAAATACAAGTCTACTTTATCAGCCCCTTTTAACCACAAATTTTATGATCTTTTAACAGCTTTGTATTAAGAGCAATTAAAAGGAGAAAGCAAAAAGGTTTATACGCATACTCTAGCGAGTTAAAATGACTACGTAAATCTTCAAGCAGGAGCTTTATATTGTAAAGATCTTACCTAAATTTGAGGGGAAAAAACACTATTTACTAAAAAATTACATAAGTAATAAAAAGCTGTAAGAGGTGCCTCTGCTGTCTGAAAATAACGTACTTGGATCCATTTTTTGCTCCCTGCTCATGGCTGTCCTTGGTCTACAGGATGCTGAGGTGCCGGACATCACTGGTGCTGGGCAGAGGTGCAGAGGAAACAGAGCAATGGCTGAATACAAGGAAGGGACCACTGCACAACAACCTGGACCCCTTGTCAGGCCAAGACACTACCCAGGCTAGTTGACCAGACCACCCCTCCCAGGCAGTGGTCTATTCACCTGTCCTCACCCCTGCCTGTCCCAACTGTGCCATAGAGTGGAGCCAGGAAGTACATGGTTTCAGTTCATAATGGCCGGATGTACTTTGAAACCTTTACTTAAATTGTTTAAAATTAACCTTAGGCCTAAGTTTCTTAGGCCTTTTGTGCTTCGATGGAGTCAATAATGGCATCCACCTCAGAGGTTGTAGACATGATGAGAGAAGATTCATGCCTATAAAGAACTGCTACAGTGCCTGATGTACCGTCAAAATCTAATAAGTATTATTATTTATAATTATTTTTAGTAATAATGGTAATATAAGATAAACAAAAATAACCTATTGCAGAAGCTGAATAATTTAAATAGCTGATTTAAAGAAAGAAACCATTTTCTTACTTGGTTTTACTTGTGTCATTATTAACGTCTTATAAGAAGCCTTGTTCTTTGCATGGAATCCAACTATGTTGGAACTTCTTGGTCACCTAATGCATGTACTAGCACATACAGATAGGCCAAAAATATTTGTTCTGTTGAACTTTTGCACAGAACTCATTCAGTCAGATCTTCAAAGTACCAGCTCTGTGGGTCAGTAAGCTCAGACATGGCCCAGCTCTGCTATATGGAGCCCTTCTTTGCAATGGTGTTGTTCCACTGCTATCAGTGAGACTTCCAACCCAATGACCTGGAACTTTCTCACTTCCATCAGCCTCCTGTGACTTGCCTGCCCTCCCGGTCCAGCTTAAGATTCTATGATCTACCAACATAACCAGTTCCCTGAAATGCCTGTAAACCCATCAGCCCCCCCCCCCCCCAGTTCTAGGTGAATTCTAGCATGTCTTACCCATGCCTCGTTCAAGCTGCTAAACGTGGTGAGAAAACCACACTATACAAACAAACTGGTATCACTTTAAATTCAAGCTCTTATCCACAAAATACCGTCTTGTTACTTTTTTCTAGAACAGCGATTCTCGAACTTTAGCCAGCATCAGAATCACCTGCAGGGCTTGCTAAAACACAGACTACTGGATCCCTCCCCTAGTCTTTCAGATCCAATCCGGTAGGTCTGGAGTGGGGCCTCAGATCTGCATTTCAAAGCACTTCCTGGGTTCCCAGTTGATGCTGGTGCTGCTGGTCCAGGAACCATACTTTGAGAATCACTGTTCTAAAGGGGCCACCTTCACCCATTTCACACCTTTTCCTCTTTCTTTGAGTCTCCCTTCCTCCTTCCTTCACACTCCTTCCTTCTCAGCTGATAACCACTCTTCACACTTCAGTGAGAATACAGAAGCCACCTGGCTTGATGTCTCTCATGTTCAACCCACCTACTCTCTCCATATTATTTTTCTGTCAACCTCTCTTCCTTCCTCTGCTATATTCAGGTAAGTGCCCCTCCTTCTACCAGAGGCCAGTTACTCTCTGGCTCTTAGTCCACCTCTTGACTTTCTCAAGTATTTAGACCTTTAGTTATAACCCTTTTATCCTCTGCCTAATTACTATCTAATTCAATCCACCCATCGGTGCATCCATCCATCCATCCAACCTATCATCTCTGCTGAATCCTTCTTATTATCATATAAAGACATAATAGGATCTCATTTTAAAACAGCAGAACAAAGCAAACCAAAAGAAATCCCTCCAAGGGTACAACTTATTTGCTGTTTCTTTTCACGATGAAAGTTCTCAGGAATGTCCTACACATGCTGTTTCCCTTTCTCGTCTCCAGTTCATCCATCCCTCCATGCTTACAAACTGGCTTTGGCTTCCACCACCATTCACAGCTTGTCAAGATCACGGATCTCTTCGGAGTTGTTAAATTCAATGACCACTTTTGTCCTCAGCTTACTCAACTCCTGAGCAGCCAGCCCTCTAACCAGACACCCACTCTCCCAAATCCTGATATACTGTTTTTGCAACTCTTCTCTTTTACCTCCTATCTCATTTTCACTCCACTTTGTTGCCTCTTCCTTTTCTACTTGACCTCACAATGCTGGGACTTTGCAAGGTGTGGCCAGCAGCCTCTTCTCTGCCCATCCTCTGTCCCTGGCTGAGCCTCCCAACTGCCAGGGATGTGAAGACCTTCATGCCCACAAGGTGCAGATTCACATCTCCAGGTTGGACCTCTCTTCTGGAACTAAATATTTTAACATCTCCACTGGAATTTCTTATAGACATCTTCAATTCAAAATGTCCACACCAGAACCTCGTTGGTATCCTTCAAAAACAAATATCCTACCCTACCCCCAAAATACCACCCCCTCCTCCGTCACCTTCCTCATCTCAGCAAATGATAGCATCCTCCACCCAGCCACCCTAGCCGGAAGCTGCCTTTCCCCCACTTTCCACATCCGGCGGCTCATCAGGTGCAGTGGGCCCCCCCTTCTGTTCACTCAGAAAAGGCAGCCACTGGTCGTCAAAGCCCCAAAGGTGCCTACACTTCCTCCACCCACAGCTGCCTTCTCATGCTCCACCTGCTGAATCCTCCTCAGCCTTCAGTCTCGGCCTAGACTTGACCTCAGAGGAGTCACCCTGGACCACCTGAACTCAACCACCCACTCTCCCCCCGACCACTGTTTTCTTGCTCTCTTATTTGTTTCCTTTATGGCATTAGTGATTCTTTCCTTTACATGTTTACTTGGTTTTTGCCCAATCAGCTCCAGCTCCAAGGGTGGGTCTGGGTCTGCCTCATGCACCCTTTACCTCTGCACCCAAGACAGGGCTTTGAATGTGTGAGGGCTGTTCCCGTGGCCGAATCAGGGCCAGCAAAGGTAAATACTGAGAAGGGGGAAATCTGGCTTCATATAAAGAGAAACTTTATAACTGAAGTCTAGCATGAAATGTTATGATTTGGGAGGTAACAAGGACCACTGCAGCAAGTTTTTGACCAAAAGCAGCTGGAGGGCCAGTTGCTACAGAATGTCATAGCGAGTATTCACAGACTGGCAGGAAATTAGGCAAGGCGTTTGCTAAGAAAAATAGTCATATCTAATATCTACATAATACTCTATAGCCTGCTAAGTGGCTTCACATATATCCAGTCACCTATTCCTCACAGTGAGGTAAATAAGATCAAGAGTATTTTATGGTTGAGAAAACTTATTCTGAGATGTTAAATGACTTGTTTCCCCGATTATTAACACCAGGCTGGGATCCTCAGAGGAAGACAGTCTGCCCCTGGGGTTAGTGCACTACCTCCTGGCTGTACTCTCTCCCTGAAGGGTCCTTGTGGTTCCTCCTCTCTGCCACCTGTGGGTCCTTCAAAGGTCAGCTGCTCCCGCCTCACCCTCTGGCTATGGGTGGGCCCATACCCCCTCCTGTAAGCTCTACAGCCAGGTGGGGCTGAGTATTTAAGCAACACCCAACCAAGGAGAATTACAGAGGGAAACAAGTAAAGAGGGTCATGAGACTATTTATGGATGAGGCTTATTATGCATTACCAATAAAATGAGTGACTGCTCACCCGAGTCTTGGGGAAAATAAACCAAACAGAACAGGGACACTGCCGTTTGGTGTCAGATTTCCCTGCTACTCAAATGACACCCTTTTCAACCCCTTTATTAAAACTCATTAATGGGATAAAAATCAATGAGTATAAAAAGGGAAACTGGACATAGCTTTCTTTAGTACACTTTTAATTTTTAAAAATGCAGGTTGAAAATAAACAAGCTCAATTTATCTTTAATTTAAAAATTTTAAAATCATAATGAGTGCTAAAAATCAATTGTTAAAATTTCAAATTTTCCGTTTCTTTTTTTTTTTACACAGCCAACCGTGCCTTCCTCTTAGGAAGAGGAAAACTGCTATTTGCCAGAGTTATGTTGTCTTGAGGACAATTCTGCAGCCAGAAAACAACTGACCCAGACAGCAAACAGAACTCTTCAAACATGCCCCTGAATGATTAATAATGCGGTGAGGAGAAGCTTCCCAACTATGATAACTTTTCTTGTTTTGTCTTATGGATATTTTCTTGTGGGGGTTCTTGGGTCAGAGTCAACTCCTGAGGACTGAGCTGACATTCCCTTTGAAACTAATTACATTAAACAGCAGGTGTCCACTTCCAGTCTGGGCAGGAGAATGCAAGATGGTCAGGGAATTCAGTGCATTTGGGGTTAATGCTCTCAGTTTTAAGAGCTTCTTTATGCTTACATCTCCCCAGATCCACTATGTAGCTGCTCTCAGAATACACTCTGAAATGTTTAAGTGCTTAAAAATTAATTGCCTGATAATCTAAAGGGAAAAGTCTACCTTTCAAGTTAAGACGTTCAATAGATCACTGCAATGATCATATACTTGTGTGTGTGTGTGTGGGGGGGGGGGTTGACTGCAAGAGAGGAGTGTAATGAGTCTGTATCTGTGTTTGAACTCTCTACCACTAAACCCAGTCTTGACAGGCTAGGCATTTCTCCACTAATGAATGCAAACAGGGGTTACTCTGGAAAATACATTGATGCTAACGCTATATCAAACCACTGGCTCTCAGTGACTGTTCAGTGTCCTTCTATTATTAATCTGATGAATGGATACACAATAAATATGAATACTTAGCCAATCCAAAGTACACCTTTTCAAATCTATCAACTTTATAAGAAACAGAAATAATACAATCACAGGTTTAAAATAACAGCTCCTTACTTTGCTGCTTGCATTTGAAGTATCTTGATGAAGTTTGAATAGGCAGTCATGCTAATGGAATAAGCTGAACTCCTGGTCTTGGTCTGAAATATCTGAAAGTCTGCCTTGATCAGTAACTCAAATGAATTTTACGTTGAGATGAACAGAATCTTTAAAAAAAATGGTTATTTTATGCATATGATATATGATAGAGCCAGACATTAAAAAATGTTTTAAAAAAATCACATTTATAAATTGCCTTCAGGCAGGCAAAGGAAAAAAGAGACACTATATAAGATGCTCTTTAGTTATTTAAAAGTAAGCAGTATATGCAAAATTTAAATAATATTGCGTCTAAGAGAATAAAAAGGGAACGGAAGTGAAAGAATATCAAAACACAACCTGTTATTGTATCTGTGAACAATAACGTTGAGAAAGTTCACTTGAGTTCTTTATTAGGAATAGATATGTGTTTCATTTATTTCTGTCTTTGAGACTAATTTAATGATTATTTTTTTAAGTATAGAGAAGAAAATATTTATTGAAAATAGAACTTTCGCCTGACCAGGCGGTGGCGCAGTGGATAGAGCATTGGACTGGGATACGGAAGACCCAGGTTCGAGACCCCGAGCTCACCAGCTTGAGTGCAGGACCATCTGGCTTGAGCAAAAGCTCGCCAGCTTGGACCCAAGGTCGCTGGCTCCAGCAAGGGGTTGCTCAGTCTGCTGAAGGCCCGCGGTCGAGGCACATGTGAGAAAGCAATCAATGAATAAGTAAGGTGTTGCAATGGCAACGAAAAACTAATGATTGATGCTTCTCACCTCTCTCCGTTCCTGTCTGTCTATCTCTCTCTCTGTCCCTGTTAAAAAAAAAAAAAAAAAAAGAAAATAGAACTTTCTTTTATTCTGATTTTCTCAATTTCTAAGTGAAATAGATGAGGTTTGGAAGTAAATATTTATTTTACTTGGAGAAGCAAATCAATAACTAGTGGTAACTTTTATTATTATTATTATCATCACTACTGCTACTGCTATTACAATTATTGAAATAGCTTTGGAGAAGAGTTACTCTTTTTCCAAATTGAAATATCTCACACTTAGGCAAATACTTCATGTATTAGTCATTGTAGATAATACAAGAAAATTCAGTGGGTGGACTAATCTTTGTTATTTTTACTTTTAAATTTAATACCAGGTTTTATTTTATTAAAATGCTTTGTTGAAAGCTAAGTAATTTCTTGGAACCACCCAAATAACAAATCAAACTGTTTTCCCTTTAGTGTTTATACATTATTGTACACATTTCTTTCACACATATTAACATTGTACGTAGTTGTTTAGATATCTGAATGGCCAAACAAAATTCCTCAAAGGCACATATATGTGTCAATACTTTGTTCTATACCAGGCAGCTCCCATAGTAGATGCTCAATAAGTATCTACTAAACATTGGCATCTTTTCCCCCACTTTTTGACAGCATGCTACATAATCCGTTAACTATAAAATTTTATTCCATGAAAAATGCTTCGTTATCACTTACCATTATAGATGACCCATAAGCCTTTTTCTTTTTTTCCAGGAGCACAAATAATTAAGTTGCCTGTAATTCTTAATTTTTATAATACATGAAGTAGTTTAATTTGCAGCAAAATACTGCAATTTCCACGCTAAATGGGATATGACCAAACCTGTGCTGAAAGAAAGGTGACTACAACACTCACCAGGTGAGTAAGTGGCAGTGGAATGGGGCACAACAGCTTCTTCAGTTCAATCCACCACGGGTAGGAAGTCCTTGAAACATAGCAGGTGTTCAACAAGTATAAGTTTCCCTTCCCTTTCCCCCTAGAATTCACTACTACTGGGGAGTCGGAGATGAGATTTCTTATTTTCTACCAGCTACTCTTCTATGGGAAATAAAAATGTGTCCCAAAGGAAATGACTAAGGCACAAACAGAATGAGTTATATCACTTTCTTCCTGCCCCCTCCACCTTCTGTCTCATTCTCTTGAGTGTCTGAAAGTGCAGGTTCCAATAGCCATGTGTTAAGTATAGCCTTAGCCATAACTTTTCGGGGTGGAGCACATTTCAAGGGAAAGTCACCTTCCAAATTTAAAGCAGAATGATGAGTAGAGACTTAAAGACTAATGAATAAAAACAAGGGAGGAACTACCAATTGTATTTAATTTTTCAAATTTATAATAAAACTTGCTCAAACTGTACAGGCAAAATATAGATTCTAGGGGCATGAGAGAAATTCGGAGAAGTGATACACATGTTCTAAAACTGGATTGTGCTGATGGTCACAAAACTGTATCAATTTCCTAAAAATGATTGAATTGTACACTAATAATCTGTGTATTTTATGGTATGTAGATTATACTTCAGTAAAGCTATTAAAAATGTGTATCTTTGTCTTTTCACTCTCTTGTGGCTCACATGCAAGAGTCTAATTGTCAGTTGATTTGGTTAAATACATACTATAAGATGCCGACCCAGTTTTTCTTGGATCAATGAAAAGACTGTTAAATATGGCTGATACTTGGTGTCAGATGATGCCAAGAGAATCGAGAAAAATATTATTTTACTAATAAAAGATTAATTAAACATGCCACTTTTTGTATACATAGTTGTATGTCTGGCAGAAATAGTACTTATCTACTAAAAACTTACTAAATGGGCCCAAATTACATGTCATACCTGAGTTTGGACAAGTCCAAAATGAGAAATTTTAAGTAGATTTCAATGACAACCTCTAACTATCTTAAATGACCAATCAATCCTAACCTTAATAATCTTTTTTTTTTTAAATTAGGAATAGATATGAAGCACATAGCTATTCCTAATAAAGAACTCAAGTGAACTTTCTCAATCAACACATTGGCATGCAAATGGAGTGTGGGTAAATTGGTTTGGATTGTGAAGCATTCTAAACTCTTTACTACCACATCATCTGCTCTTTGCTGATTATCTCTTGGCCTCACGGACACAGCTCTTGTCTGAAACAAGCCATGAGCATTGTCAATATCACGGGCCCTGGCCCTACCATGATTCTCCTTTCCCGATGTGTTCTGCTCACCTACTCACAGTAAGTAGCAAAGAGAAGGGCTCCCTTCCCCTTCCCCTTCCCTTCCTTCCTTCCTTCCTTCCTTCCTTCCTTCCTTCCTTCCTTCCTTCTTTCCTTCCTTCCTTCCTTCCACCTTCCTTTCTTTTGAGCTTGACAGAGCTGAAGCTAACTAGTCATTCTCTCTTTACCTTGGAAATGAGAGCTCTTATATATATTTCCAAGGAAAAGCACCGAATAGATATTCTCTTCATCATACTAGACAGCGGAAGGCACAGGGAGCAAGTAAAACATGGTGATGGCCAATAAGAACACACCACTGACTCAACACAGCAGCATTTCAGGTACGCCCCCTTCCCCTTCAACCACTTCACCACTTCTGCTCCCCAAGCCTGCGTCTAGAGGAAAAGGGTTGCAAAATTAGTTGGGTTTTCTGGTACCAGAAAAAGAGAAGAGGAGAAAAAGTGAAGAGCAACTGCTTTCTGTTATAGAAGCAAATAAATTAAATCCACGTTACCTCCCCAAACCTCTATTGCCAGGGTAGGGAGGGGTACGGGAGGAAAGAGGAGAGTCAACGTTCACACAGGACTTAACTGCAGTCAAGCGATGTGAACCTGCCCCTCTCCCCCACAAACAAGGAAAAACAGCCTATAATGAAGTGTTTCTAGTATAAAGAATAATGCTGATGGCAATGCTTTTAGAACAATCATTTGTAGTAACAGTTTATGAGACAGAACCTAGTAGATTCTGCTATCAGAGGCAAGCAGCTTCACTACAAATTTTTGTTGAGTATTTTACTTGCATTTGAAATCATAAATTGCAAAAAATATTAAGTTATTTAGCTAAGCTTCACTAACATATGTATTACTGAATGACAAATAGGTGTTTTATTATGTGAATATATTTACTATTTGTTCACATTGTTTTTGACAAGTGGTTTTCTGTATTTAATGCGGCTGGAAGGAAAGAAAGCCACAATCGCTAGGTCAGCCTATGCTTAGTTTCTTAGATGTAAAGTCATTGTTGGACGGAGCTTCAAGGAAAATATTTATAAATTCAACATCTGTAACTACCTATTATGCAAAGCCATTTCAAAACCAAATGTGATCGCTGACAAAGGCTAGGGTGGACTGTTGTATAATGGAGATGGCACAATGGTAAATAAGGAGTGGGCTGTCGGCAGGGCTTACGTGCACGGTTGTTTAAGGACAGACGGCGCAGCCGTGGACATTACATGGTATCTGAAGATGACCTAATTTTACCCCAAAGGCAGGAGAAAAGATTTCATTTAGTTTTTTAAAAAAATAGAATGTGCTTAAAATTAGTATTCTGTGATCATTACTCTATTTGTTATTCATTGGAGACATCTGCATAAGTGATGACCACAAACGTTCTTCAACAGCACTAGCACATACATATCTGATGATTACATTATTTGGGGTTGCCATTTAAGTAGGAATTCATGGTTTCCAAATAAGATTTTTTTTTCCTTAGGATTTTAGGGGGGGATTAGTCAGTCCTTCTTGGCTTCCATCCTGGTCCCCAAATCTACACCCCTTTTCACAATGAGTGGGCATGCAGGGTTGCAGGCTGCTCCTTAACTATGGAAGCAAATCAATAGCAGCTGAATGCCATCTGCTTCGGGCCGCAGAACAGAACCAAAGTGTAAGCCATGCATCTTCCCTTATTGAAAGGTTATTTTATGCAAGTAAACAATTCATCGTCTTCTTGCACGCTTGATGCTCATTTACCACTTTGATCAATAAAATATGCAAAACAACAAAAAAAATTGAATCCTAAGAGTAGTTCTGATGCCAGCGTGATAGTTAATCAATACGCGGCCTCTGTTCACTAGGCTAGGGCAAGGGGTGGGGGTACTCTGATTGTAACCTGTGAAATCCACAGTGGTAGACGGGGCTCTTTTTTCAGAAAAGACTCCCTTTTAGAAGGGAGTCCATTACATTTACCCTATAGATTAAACAGGGGAACACATTCTCATTAAATTAAATCCAAATACTAATATCAACAGGCTTGAATGTTACTGATTCAAGCCAGCAGGTCTAAAAGCTCAAGAAAAAGTAAGTTTGGTTTATATGCCTTTTAGAATCTCAAAGACAAATATTGGATGAGATCACTGACATGAACCTTTGGACAGCAACCCTTTTGGCTCTTTCTCAGTTCTCTTACTCAGGCTTGGTTTTCAATGTATTCATGTTTCAGGTGAACTCAGTTTTTCTTCTAAAAACAAACTGCTGTGGGAATTTCTTGCGCACAGTGTTTCTTTTAGTCATACCACAAGCTGCCTTATATTAAATCTCTTGACAATTGATTAGGGCAGAATACTTTTCTCCTAAAACAGAAAACTATATCATCTCACAGATGCTAGCATATAAAAGCCCTCAATTCAAGACTATTTTCCATCAAAATACAAAAGCACTAAGTAACCTAGAATTCTTTTCCATTTTAACTAGATCCCTCTAGCTGAATTATGTATTTAAGCATAACACCAAAACAAAAAATTAAGATACATTAGATATTGTTTTGGAAAGGATAAAAAGCATTTAATGGAAAGAAACTGTGAAATAAGACTTGCCCCTGAGAAGATGGCCTTTCTATTAACATGGTTTCAGATGTTCTGTATACTACAAAAATGACAAGGGTTACCTAGTAATCAAATACTGTTCAGTGTTCCAGAAAACTATTGTAACACAGTTTAATAATCTAACCTTTTTATTCCTTACCCTGCTCTATTGAATTCATCACACTTACACATGCCTCTCTGATCAGTGTATATAATTTATGTTGACCAGTAAACATATTTTGTCTTCACTGTTAAAAGATCTAAATGATATATGGGGGAAATGTGTAATGCTGTTTACTAGGTAGAAGGAAGGAAAATAGATATTAAAAGTCTTAATGGCCCTGGCTGGGTGGATCAGTGGATAGAACGTCGTCCCAGTGCACTGAGGTCAAGGGTTTGATACCTGGTCAGGGCACACATGAGAAGCAACCAATGAGTGCACAACTAAATGGAACAACTATGTGGAACAATGAATTGATGCTTCTCTCTCTCTCCCTTCCTCTCTCTCTTTCTCAAATCAATGGGAATAATTCTTTTAAGTCTTAATGAGATATCTTTAGTATGAAGAAAAAGAAAACAATGAAAAACCCTATTAAATTTCTTCACTACATTAGTATTCATTTCACATCCAAGACTACTATAAAGTTTTCTTTACAAAGTATTTAGCTGAGACTAAAATTTCCCTAAGTTCTCCATTATGATACAAACTAAATTATACAGCATTGATTGTGCAAAGTCATTTCCTTGCGATATTGCTAGCTACCTACAACAGAACACTCTCTTTCTAGTTTTTATTTTAAAATCATCATTCTAGAACTGTATCTAACTCGTGTACTCAGATTTTAAAACACTCTACACATGTACGGCAATTAAAATATTTATTTGAGCCGAATAACTATGATGAAATTAACAACAACACCATGACTACAGAAGTGCAGTAGCTCGGAGTCAATGACCCAACTGGCGGCAAGGGTATAATTTAAAGGCAGAGATTTCCAGTGCACGCACCGTTAGCCACAGTGAACCTGTTACCGCTCTAAAGGGAATTGTTTGCCTCTTATTAGATTTTCTACAGCCCAGCCATAAGTGATAAATGTACTGCTGTACTCACTGTCAAGTTAATCAATGCTGCCAAAGTTTTGTTGACCTAACAGTAATCCATAAAGTAAGCAGCATTTTCTCCAGTCCTATGACATCTCAGTCGGCAGAAGGGCTGCGGATCCGAAAGGACCTTCACAGGAGAAAGCGTTGGGGTTGGGGGTGGGGCATCAGGGTGGGGGTGGATTGGAGTGAGAGGCTGATAGAATAGACAGATTGGGTGATTTTCAAAATTAGCAGGTATCCTGGGTCCCCTGTACTGATTTTTAAAAAAGCATTTAAGATCACAACCACACACCGAAATAAGCCCCCTCAATTTTGATGTTATATAACTCTTCTGATGAGAGATCATTCTTTCCACAATCCCCCTCTCTCACCTCAAAACAAAACACGTAATAATAAACCCAAACCTTCAAGAATCTTCAAGCAAAATAGACATTTGTAGTACATGGTCTATGCCTGTCTACAGTTCAATGCACTGATCAAATCCAGCATGGGCACCCGTAATAAGAAGAATGGTCATGTGGACAAGGAAGAAAAGCCCCAAATTTTGCTTCATGGTAAAGCAGGGCATGTGAAAGACAGGACCATTAGAAATAAGGAAAGAAAGGAAACAACAGGAGAGGAAAAGCTGCCCTGCAAACAAACCGCTGCCACGCTTTCACAAGCAATTACAGACATAGGAAATATGAATTGCAATTGATTTTTCTTCCTGGGGTCACTGTGCTCCATGTTTTACGCACTCTAGGCATTTATTTGGGCAGCACACTGACGAGTTTGGTAGAATGACCTGAGCTGTGTAATCTTTGCTCAGTCACAGGCACTTCATTGTGGCTTCTCATCCTTGACACCTGTCCCTCCCATAAACTTACTGGCAAGAGATTCCTTGATAGAGACATGGAACAATGCAATTACAGGCATAAAGGGCTGGCAGAACCTGACCAGGCGATGTTTAGCAACCTGTCGTGTACCGATGGAAAATAAATAGCATCCATCTGGAAGAATGACTGTCATCCCTATAGTTCTACAGCGAATTTCTTATTTGGCTACTGAGCATACAGCAGGATTACTGAATTTATGTGCTCTGTCTTCCCAAGAAGAAGGACAGTAAAAAAATTGTTATTTATGAGAATAAATAATATAGATTTCTTATACTTAAATAAGACTTCTAAAAACTTCAGCCATAAAAAGATGTTGTGTTTACTTGTTCTCCCTAACATTGACTGATGATCAGATTGTCCTGTCTTTTGATCTTTACGGAGCTCTAAGTTGTGATTGCTATTGATCGTGACAGAAAGCATTACTTAAAAACATGTCTTTTGGACAAATTCCTTACTTGTATCTGCATCAGTCCCTGGGTCTCGACACCTGTCCTTACCAGTATATACAGTTATGGCATTCTTTTGAAGTACTATGGAGTATTTTGTATAGCTTTCCAGTCTGTAAATACTTAAAAATAGTTTTTAAACTTACTGGCCAATTTTTTTTTTTTAGTTATAGCACAATAGAATAAATGTCTTACATCCAGCATAACCTAATCTAATTATACAAAAATAATTGTAGGATAAATTCACAGAGCAGAAATTGCCTAACCGCTTTCTAAAAGGTTGCCACAACTAAAAGTCCCTTAAAGGTATATGGGAAAGTTTCTTCCTTACCAATGATGACTCAGACATTTTGCTCTATTCTTCACAGAGCTCTAAGTATATTATTATTTTACTTTAACTGACCATTCTCTAAACCAGTGTTTTTCAGCCACCAGTCCAATTGGCATGGTCCATGAGCCAATGGTTGAAAACCACTGCTCTAAGTAATAATGAAATAATTTTTTCTCTTGTTTATTGACCACTTATAATTATTTTTTAATGAAAGAATTCTGCCCATTTTTCTATTGGATATCTTTCTCCTGGTGATTTGTAAAAGCTCTTTGCCTGTCATGGGAATTAGACCTTTGTCATATTTATCTTTTGATTTGAATTGCTGGTGAATTTTTGGCTGTATAAAATTTAAAAATTTTTATGCAGCTAAACTTTAAATGTTATGCATATAAAAAAACAGAGAAAAACCATTACCAAGTCAGAAAATAAGTCACAATGAAAGTTGATATTATTTACATCTGAGTCTAATATTATATCCCAAATTATCAAAGAGAATAAAAAGATATAACAAAAGGGCTAGGATCACATCAAATATCATGAAGATCACATTATCTGGCAGTTTTGGGGATGTTGGGGGTAGCCGAGCGGGGTGGAACGGAGGACTGATAGCCAGGGTAGAGAAGATAAGTACTCTAAGAGCTAATTACACAGAAGGTAGAATGGGATGGGGTGGGATAATGGTTAACCAAGATGCGCTCAGGTTTAAGAATATCATATCTGGGTGTAGAAATCAAGAAAGGTCCCATGAAAGAGGGGTTACCAAAAATGAGCCTTGCAGGATGCTTTGGTAAACAGAGATGAGAGAGGGGGATATACTAAATACAAGGCACAAGAAACATGAGGGCCAAGGCAAGGACAGTGGCTAGTGCGGCTGGCACATAAAATACATGTAGAATAAGGCCGGCACTCTGAACACTTGGCCTAGGAATATCACAATTTGGTAACTGATAAGGAGCTGGGAAATAATTTTTTGGTAGGTGGGTATGATCAGAGATGAAGTTGAGAAGGAATATCCATCATAGGGTGAACTAGAGTAGCCAGAACTAATGAGGAAACTACCATGATGATCTTGGAGAAAACAAACAAAGCCCTAAACAATGATGACAGTGGGGATGACCAACAAAAACAAGTCCTCCTTCAGCTATCCGTGAGTGGCTTCCTGGGCATAGTTACGGAAATATTTTTAGGGAAGAAAGTGATTTTTATAAATAAATCTAAGAATGGCCCAGAATTTTCCACAGTAGTATGAGAGGCTCTATGGTAAAAGTGTCCAATAGGGGGATGGCAAGGCAAAGGTTTCTAAGACTGGAAATAAGCCCTGAGAACATTTTCGGTATGATGGTGGGGACTCGTTGTGTACAATATAGAGAAGGTCTCAGTAAGACATGAGGTATACAGGGTTACTCTGCTATCATGAATGGTTTAAAACAAGAACAAAGACAGATAACCAGAGTTCCATGTCATTGCCATAGCCTCCTGCCCAAGTGGATGAGGGAGAAGAAGAAAATTTATTTGTGTGTCTGCTACATGAAAGAAACTCTGGGACAAGAGACAAATCACCGGGAGGGTTGGGAAACAGAGAAGATGAAATAAAAGCCACAATTCTCACTGAAGAAGCAAACATCCTCTGTGGAAAAAAAAAGATAGAGGGGCAAGATGGCGATGGAGTAAGCAGACGTACCAACTTCCAACTCCCAGAACCAAAGTGGATTATAACTTGATTTTAAGAACCATCATCTGGATAAACCAATGCTGAACTGGACTGAGAGGACTCTTCAACCAGGGAACACTGAAGAAGCCACACTGAGATTGGTAGGAAAAGCAAAAACGCAGAAAGGGCTGTCCAGCTCCCCGGAGCAAAAGGCAGCCTGGAGAGACTCGCGTGGCGGGAGGAGAGTTTGGCGGAAAGGGAGGTACCTGGGTCCTAGGAACAAAGCCCCAGCCTGCAGCCCCAAGCTTAGAAGAGGCGTTTGGACAGTATTTAGCTGGGAAACAGGTTAGGACACTGTTTGTGAGAAAGAGACAGTTGTCTTAGACCCAGGATTCTTCTTAAAGGGACGACGCAGTAAACTTCTCTCACAACCACTCACCAGGGACTCCGGGAGACAGGGAGAGAGGAGAGGACCGGAGCAGCGGGAAGTGATTGCGGTCTGGAAGGCACAGGGAGAAAAGCTTTGAGGGACAGCCACCCTAAACACTGGGCTGAGTCACTCCACAAATGTGAAACAATATTTCCCCTGGAACCAGCAAGGGGAAGCAGGACACCAGCCAAACAGAATCCCCTGCAGCAATCAGAGCTCAGTCGCTTAGAAGAAAGGAGCTTTCAGGACTACATTATGGAGTGTTAGGGTCTCAGCTGCAGTGCCCCCACCCACACTGCTGAGGGCTTGCTGGAGGGCAGGAGGTGGCGGGATGTGGAAGTGTGGTTCCATCGGCGGGGGCAGAGGCGGAGCTCAGTCTAGCCCAGCAGGGGCAAAAGGGATGCGCGAAAGTGATCCGGCGGCTACGGTCTGCATGCGACCCCACCTGTGGGGGAAAAGTGGGAGCCCAGAACGGGCAGAGATCCGCCGCTGGGCAGGGGCAAGCAGGAGCGCAGCTGCACCCGGCCTCCCACGCTTGAAGCCCTGCCTGAACCAGCTTTGCCCATAGGTGTGGCGGAAGCCTAGGCTAGCAGCTAAGCGTGCACCAGAAGCCCCTCATGGCTGGAGAAACAGGCTGACAGGGACCCGCAGCTGAGCAAAAGTGCTCACCCTTGCCCATGGTGCCCAGGCTTGTGGCCTGAGTGTGGTGCACGGTCCCACCCGTGGAAGAGGGGCGAAGGCTGAGACTGCCTGAGGCTCGTATAGCCTGGCATGAAAACACAGCCCCTCCTGCGGAGGCGAGGCGAAACCGCAGCAGCCACGGCAGCCAGCGCCAGCAACACCCACAACCAACAGCCCTACGAAGCGACAGAAGGGGTGGTGGGCCTGTAGACAGACCACACTTAGGGAACACAGAGGCAACACCCATTGGAATCCAGTAGCCAAACCTTTCCTACACACAGACAAAATGGGCAGGCAGAGGAATGCAACCCAAATGAATCAAGAGAAATCCCCAGAGAAGGACCTGAATGAATCAGATATAACCAAACTACCTGATGCAGAGTTTAAAATAATGATAGTTAGGATGTTTAAAGAGCTTAGAGCAACAATGGATAGTCATTACGGAAACCTAAATAAAGAGATAGCAAGTATAAAAAAGGGAAATTGACATAATAAAAAAGAATCAGATGGAAATGACAAATACAGTATCAGAACTGAAGACCACAATGGAAGGAATTAAAAGCAGGATTATGAAGCTGAGGATCAAATCAGTGAGTTAGAGGACAAAATAAACAAAGGCACAGAAGCAGAGCAAAAAAATGAAAAGAGACTCAAAAAATCTGAGGAAACTTTAAGGGAGCTCTGTGACAACATGAAGAGAAATAACACCCGCATTATAGGGGTTCCTGAAGAAGAGGAAAAAGAACAAGGGATAGAAACTTTGTTCAATCAAATCATAGCTAAAAACTTCCCTAAATTAAGACTGGAAAATGTTTCACACGTTCAAGAAGCACAGAGAACTCCATTAAAGAGAAACCCAAAGAAATCTGCACCAAGACACATCATAGTTAAAATACCAAAGCTAAGTGATAAAGAGAAAATTTTAAAAGCTGCTAGAGAAAAAAAGGCTATCACCTACAAAAGAGCCCCCATAAGGATGACATTCCACTTCTCAACAGAAACACTAGAGGCCAGAAGGGAATGGCAAGATATATTCAAAGTAATGCAGAACAAGAACCTACAACCAAGACTACTCTATCCAGCAAGGCTAACGTATAAAATTGAAGGAGAAATAAAGAGCTTCCCAGAAAAAAAAAAAACCTAAAGGAATTCAATAAACCAAACCAATTCTGCAACAGATGCTAAGGGGCTTGTTCTGAACAGCTCAAAGGGGGAAAAGATATAGCAAAAGAAGAATACAGCTTTAAAGAATAAAATGGCAATAAACAACTACATACCAATAATAACCTTAACTGTTAATGGATTAAATGATCCAATCAAAAGACATAGGGTAGCTGTGTGGATAAAGAAACAGGACCCATACATATGCTGTCTACAAGAGACACACCTTAAAACAAAAGATGCACATAGACTGAAGGTAAAAGGATGGAAAAAATATTTCATGCAAATGGAAATGAAAAAATAGCCGGCGTAGCAATACTTATATCAGACAAAATGGACTTTAAAACAAAGGCTGTAGTAAGAGATAAAGAAGGACACTACATAATGATAAAGGGAAAAACTCAACAGGAAGATATAACCATTATAAATATCTACGCACAAAACATAGGAGCCCTGACATACATAAAGCAGACTTTGATGGATATAAAGGACGAGATTAACAGCAATACTATAATAGTAGGGGATTTCAATACCCTGCTAACATCACTGAATAGATCCTCAAGAAAGAAAACTAACAAAGAAACAGCAGACTTAAAGGATACACTAGATCAGTGGTTCTTTTTTTTTTGATCAGTGGTTCTTAACCTTTTTTGAGGTACTGAACCCACCAGTTTCATATGCGCATTCACCAAACCCTTCTTTAGTGATAAATAAAATATGATTTCTTTTTCCAAATTCAAGACATAGGTATATGTTTTTTGACTGGTGCACAAAATGAGCCGTGCATGAACATCACCTTGCTCAAAGAACAAAACCAACAAAGTGCATGAACTCACAACAAATTACGGTATTACTTTATTCTGGCCTCCGAGGCAGAGGCTTCTCTGAACCCCTGAGACCGACTCATCGAACCCTTAGGGTTCGACAGAACCCAGGTTAAGAACCACTGTACTAGATCAACTCGATTTAATAGATATCTTCAGAACTTTTCACCCTAAAGCAGTAGAATATACATTCTTCTCATGCGCTCATGGTACATTCTCTAGGATAGACCACATGTTAGGACACAAAAGTGGTCCCAACAAATTTAAGAAGATTGAAATCATATCAAGCATTTTCTCTGATCACAATGCCATAAAACTAGAAATTAACCACAAAAGAAAAACTGAAAAACACTCAAACACTTGGAAACTAAATAGCATGTTATTAAATGACAAATGGATTAACAATGAGATCAAAGAAGAAATAAAAAAGTTTCTAGAAATGAATGATAATGAGCATACATCAACTCAAAATTTATGGGACACAGCAAAAGCAGTACTGAGAGGGAAGTTCATAGCACTACAGGAATACCATTAGAAGCTAGAAAAAGCTCAAATAAGCAACTTGACCCTGCATCTAAAAGAAATAGAAAGACAACAGCAAGTAAAGCCCAGGAGTAGTAGAAGGAAGAAATTAATAAAGATCTGAGCGGAAATAAATGACATAGAGGCTAAGGAAACAATACAGAGGATCAATGAAACCAGGAGCTGGTTCTTTGAAAAGGTAAACAAAATCGATGAACCTTTAGCTAGACTGACCAAGAAAAAAAGAGAGAGGACTCAAATAAATAAAATTAGAAAGGAGAGTGGAGAAATAACAACTGACACAACAGAAATACAAAGCATTGTAAGAAAATACTATGAAGAACTCTATGCCAAATAATTAGACAACCTAGGTGAAATGGACAAATTTCTTGAATCATATAATCTTTCAAAAATCAATCTGGAAGAATCAGAACACCTAAAAAGACCAATTACAAAAAAGGAGATTGAAACAGTTATCAAAAAACTCCCAACAAAGTAAAGTACTGGGTCTGATGGCTTCACAAGTGAATTCTACCAAAGAACTAACTCCTATCTTCCACAAGCTATTTCAAAAAATTCAAGAAGAAGGAAGACTTCCAAACTCCTTTTATGAGGTGAGCATAATTCTGATTCCCAAACCAGGCAAAGACAACACAAAGAAAGAAAATTATAGGCCAATATCCCTGATGAATTTAGTTGCTAAAATTCTCAACAAAATATTAGCCAACTGGATCCAGCAATATATGAAAAAATCATACATCATGATCAAGTGGGATTTATTCTGGGGAGGCAAGGCTGGTTCAATATTCATAAATCAATCAATGTGATTCATCACATAAACAAAAGGAAGGACAAAAATCACATGATAATTTCAATAGATGCAAAACAAGCATTTGATAAAATCCAGCACCCATTCATGATCAAACCTCTCAGTAAAGTGGGAACATTCCTTAACATGACAAAGGCCATCTATGACAAACCCACAGCAAACATCATACTAAATGGGCAAAAATTAAAAGCAATCCCCTTAAGATCAGTAACCAGGCAGGGGTGCCCCCTTTCACCACTCTTATTCAACATAGTTCTGGTAGTCCTAGCTACAGCAATAAGACAAGAAGAATAAATAAAAGGCATCCAAATTGAAAAAGAAGAAGTAAAACTGTCATTATTTGCAGATCATATGATATTGTATATAGAAAACCCTAAAGTCTCAGTCAAAAAATTACTAGACCTGATAAATGAATTCAGCATGGTGGCAGGATATAAAATTAATACTCAGAAATCAGAGGCATTTTTATATACAAACAATGAACTGTCAGCAAAAGAAATTAAGGAAACAATCCACTTCACTATTGCAACCAAAAAAATAAAGTACCTACGAGTAAATTTAACCAAGGAGGTTAAGGACTTGTACTCGGAAAATTATAAAACATTGATAAAAGAAATCAAGGAAGATACAAACAAGTGGAAGCATATACCGTGCTCATGGTTAGGAAGAATAAACATCATTAAAATGTCTATATTACCCAAAGCAATTTATAAATTCAATACAATACCAATTAAAATACCAATGACATATTTCAAAGATATAGAACACATATTCCAAAAATTTATATGGAACCAAAAAAGAACACGAATAGCTCAGCAATATTAAAAAGAAAAAATAAAGCAGGAGGTATCACTCTTCCGGATATCAAGGTTTACCATAAGGCCATTATACTCAAGATAGCCTGGTACTGGCATAAGAACAGGCACATAGATCAATGGAACAGAACAGAGAACCCAGAAATAAACCCACAGCTTTATGGACAACTGATATTTGACAAAGGAGGAAAGAACATACAATGGAGTAAAGATAGCCTCTTTAACAAATGGTGTTGGGAAAATTGGACATCTACCTGCAAACAAATGAAACTAGACCATCAACTTACACCATTCACAAAAAAAAACTCAAAATGGATAAAAGACTTAAATGTAACCCGTAAAACCATAAGCATCCTAGAAGAAAACACAGGCAGTAAGCTCTTCGACATCTGTTGCAGCAGTATATTTGCTAATTTATCTCCAGGGGCAAATGAAATAAAAGGCAGGATAAACAAATGGGACTATAACAAACTAAAATGTTTTTGCACAGCTAAAGACAATAAGAACAGAATAAAAAGACAAAGCACACAATGGGAAAACATATTCGACAATACTCTGATAATGGGTTAATAACCAAAATTTATAAAGAACTTATAAAACTCAACACCAGGAAGACAAACAATCCAATCAAAAAATGGGCAAAAGAAATGCATAGAAATTTCTCCCAAGAGGACATACAGATGGCCAATAGGCATATGAAAAAATGCTCAACATCACTAATCATTAGAGAAATGCAAATTAAAACCACAATGAGATATCACCTCACACCAGTCAGAATGGTGCTCATCAGCAAAACAACACAGAATAACTGCTGGCGAGGATGTGGAGAAAAGGCAACCCTCCTGCACTGCTGGTGGGAATGCAGACTGGTGCAGCCACTGTGGAAAACAGTATGGAGATTCCTCAAAAAATTAAAATTTGAACTGCCTTTTGACCCAGCTATCCCACTTATAGGAATATACCCTAAGAACACCATAGCACTGTTTGAAAAGAAGAAATGCGCCCCCATGTTCATGGCAGCATTGTTCACAATAGCGAAGATCTGGAACCAGCCCAAGTGTCTGTCAGAGGACGAGTGGATTAAAAAGCTTTGGTACATATATACTATGGAATACTACTCAGCCATAAGAAATGATGACATCGGATCATTTACAACAAAATGGATGGACCTTGATAACATTATATGGAGTGAGATTAAGTACAACAGAAAAAAACTGAGAACTGCATGATTTCATACATAGGTGGGACATAAAAATGAGACTATGAGACATGGACAAGAGTGTGGTGGTTACGGGGTGGGGGGAGGAAAGAGAGCGAGGGAGCGGGGCGGGGGGGGGGGCGCGGGGAGGTAGTGGAGGGGCACAAAGAAAACCAGATCGAAGGTGACAGAGGACAATATGACTTTGGGTGATGGGTATGCAACATAATTGAATGACAGGATAACCTGGAGATGTTTTCTTTGAACATATATACCCTGATTTATTAATGTTACTCCATTAAAATTAATTAAAAAAAATAAAAGATATTTTTAAAAGCCAATATCCACTCTGTAAATGGGGAGGGGAGAGAGAAAGAAAGTAGAGAAGGCAAAGCCAGGGAAAGTTTTAGAAAGTCTTAGGTTTTTTAGACCTTAATTGCCACAAATACAATTCACTCTGGACTAGGGTGTGTGTAGGTGAGCCTCTTCATCTAGCCTGGAAATAACCTAACACACGTAGCCCACAAGCAAGGTGCAAGTTTGCCAAATTCTGTATTGGGAAAGGCCTATTAAAATAAAATATTTGGAAGTAGAGTACTTCATTTAATAAATTATAAATGAGTAGTATAAGAAGAACGTCTTTAAAAGAAATAGTTCTAGCCTGACCTGTGGTGGTACAGTGGATCAAGTGTTGACCTGGAAAGCTGATGTCGCCGGTTCAAAAGCCTGGGCTTACCCAGTTAAGGCACGTATGGGAGTTGATGCTTCCTTCTCCTCACACTTTGTGTCTCCCCTCTCTCTCTCTCTCTCTCTCTCTTCTCTCTCAAATTAATAAATTAAATCTTAAAAAAAAAAGTTCTAAACACACTGTATGCTGTTTTATTTAAGTAAAAGCACACCAGCATGACTGGAACGGGGTTCTTCTGATGGTGGAGCAGTGACGTAGAGCAGTGCCCCCCAAACACTTCCTATCGCACACCTCTCAAGTGAAAACGGGCAGAGCTCTCACCCTACAGTATATATATTTATTTAACTATACACAATGTAATGGTACAACTATATTAATTATGTCCAATACAAAACATACACAAAAGAAAATATAAGATGAAATAATATTTAGAACAAATTTTATTTTACTGTATCAGTGATGTAAAGGATGTTTCTGTTCTTACTAAAATTTACAGCTCATGATATTGTAACATGAAACAAACACAACTGAATATCCTCTCAGGTTGGAACACGGTGATTGTTTTTCATCATGGTCAAGAGTAAATGAAAATTCTGCTTATTTTATAAATATTTGGTTATAATGACTGTCTTTGTTGAAAACAATATATCACAAAGACAAGTAGATCCTATGGTAGCACTTACTAAATCATCACACTAATATTTCCAGTTCTTTGCTCCAATAATACAAAGACTTTGCGATGAGATTTGGCCAAGAAATTCCCTTCTTTCTTGATGTCACACAGCTGTTTTTATGGAACAACTGGAATATGTCGAAATTTAGAAAAAAGTCTGGGTCTAAAACCCACTTAAACTCTTCTTGTAAAATACTTTTTGAACTGACTAGAAAGTTCTGTTTTTGAGTTTTAAGGAAGATAGAGAGAATTTTGGGTTACTCACAATAATTCTGGCAACAGAACCCCTACATGATACAACCGTTTAAATGTCTATTTCAACACGTTCTCTCCCAGACCTGTGTCCTTTCAAATGCCACTGATTTTCCAATACTTGGTGTGCCAGGGGCCGTCCTTCTTTCCGAAGGGCAGGTGCAGTGAAAATTACAAAGACTGTACCTTTGTAATTTTCACTGCACCTGCCCTTCGGAGGCAAGGACGGCCCCTGGCTCACCAAGTAGGAAAATCAGTGGCTTTGGACAGTGCCAGCACCTCCCTGCCACTGTCCTGCTGTGCATGGGGCGCTCGGCTAGCATTTTTTAGTTTTGTCTTTAATCTGTGGTTTCTTTGCAGGACTCCTGTTAGGCCACAGGGTTGCCTTCTGTGATGTCGAGCTGAAAGCAGATCACATAGCCCATAAAGTCACCTACTCAGGAGCTGCAAACTGTAACAGGCTATAGGGAACAAACAGGCGAGGGTGTTGGTGGACCTCAGGCTGCCTGACATTTGGGCTTGGGAAAGGGCTGGTATCGGTGTGAACAGCAGTTATCAATAAAACTCAATTCACTGATTTATCAGAGAAAAAAATAAATGTAAATGAGAGTTTCACAACTGCTTCCTGTACCCAGTGGGCCATGGTGGACAGGCCACCTTCGACACTTGCCAGTGAGAGGGCTGCAGCCAGGCCTCCCTCAGGAGAGAGATTCCTACCCTGGCACTCTCTAAATCTGCCCCCTTGACCAGCAGGCTCTTTAAAAAATAAAAACTAATTTGCCTGCTGGTTACTAGTGTGTTGCCTACTGAGGAAATCAGAAGTACTTTAGAGATAGGCTTTCACATGCCATCCTACAAAATATGGTCCCTGTTCAGGCAGGCTGACTTCAAATACTGGCTGATGCTGTTGAGTGACGGTGATGCTGAGGACGATGAAATAATAAATGGAAACAGCCATGCAAATTATCTAGTCCAGATAGGTCCTTTAAAGACGTTTGTTTTATTAACTAATGAATAAGTGTGTGAATGAATAAAAGATGGCATCAGAACTTTCTAGTGACAACACTCCGCATTGTTTAGGGAATTTCTGCCTGGTATGGCCCCCAGTGGCATTTTACATTAGTCATGGGTTTAGCTGAATTGGTGAGACGATTCTCGAAAGAATATTTACTAATTGAATTTTTAAAGCTAAATAATAAAATTATTGGCATTAATCCTTGTGGCCCCTTGAAGTCCTAGGGATATTCTAGGATTTGGAGATATGAGGACAAAATGTACATTCCAAATATGGCCCACATCCGAGGACAGAATCATGTAAGCTTAATCTATTTCAGGAACTGGATAATACATTGTGTATATTAGCTCAGGTCCTCCCCCTGAACAATTCTATGAGGTATACCTTCTTATCCTCCTTTACAGAAAAGGTAACTGACTGGTGCACAGAGAAGTTAATTAGCTACCCTCACTTAGACAGCAGTGAATGGAAGTGCAGGACTTTGAACCCATACATCCACCTGATCAGGCCACAATCTTCATTCCAGTCCCCTGCTCCTGCCCATTCACCCCAATCTGCTACCAATTGAGGTGCAGGTGTTAACTATAGCCCAAGGGTCAAGTCTGGCCTGCTGCCTAGTTTTGTAAATAAAGTTTTATTGAAACACCTCTCCTTTGTTTATGCATCATCTATGACAGCTTTCACACTACAAAGGCAGAGTTGAATAGTATGGCAGCCCATATGGCCCACATAACCTAAAAACATTTATAGCTGGGCTTCTACAGAAGAATTCTGCTGACTCTTACCCTGTGTAGACACTTCTGTTTACAACTCTACCCCCTACTGTCAGACGGACAATACACGTCTCTTTTAATTAATTCACTTTCTCCTCCCTAAAGTCAAGGGTCAATTTTGATTTAGAGCACATCAAAAGTCCTTCTCATGTAACTTGATATTTAGGAAAACAAATGGTTTTTGGTACTAAGAAATCATAAGCAATATGGTAACATTTAATCAATTTCCTGTTTTGATTGGCCAGGAGGTACAAGTGACATAGTTACTGTGCCAAAAATTGCCAAAATCATTAACAAGGTTGGTTCACTTTACCTATTTTAAAGAACCTGGAACTAATTGCTCTCCATTAATCTGCTCCACTCTTTGATCGCTTATTTATCAGAGTGGGAAAGATAGATTTAATAGTGCTGGCTGGAAACAGGTTCTTTAATTGGAAACATCACAGCATTTAGCTCACTTTGTACTCCAGCAATTAAGAACAATTTGGAAAAGTGTTGTTGATTTTTTTCCACACTATTGTCTCCTTGATTAGATTTCCGAAGATCCAGACAAAACAAATGACAATACTAGCTACCACTATTGGTACAAATAAAAGCCCAACAGCCAGATTACTTACTATGAGAAATGTGAGCCATCCTCATCCATTTCATCAGTGCCTTACATTTATTTCCCTGTTCCCTTGTCTCTTGTGTAGGTAAGTGGCAATACCTCTTACAAAAGGCATCATTTTGCATCCAGCTTTACACAATTATCTTTTCTTCAAATAAGCCAAATCAACAGGAGAAATTATTTTTCTTGATTAAGCACCCACATTTCTCTTGGGAGTGAACAAAACAAACAATTAATCTTTCCTTATTTGTTCTCAGAAGCCCCTGCCTCCTGAAACGCAGGCGATCCAGGTACCTGTGGCAGCCAGTCGGCAGCAATTAGGCCTGAGCGGAAAATGAATGGACTGCAGGCTGAGGGTCTAATGTGCTGAGGGTCTGTGCGAGAGGGCGAGGTTACCCCGGGAAAATTCCCTTGTTGTCGGAACACCAGTCAAAATTACTACCTGACTTCAGCATAATTAACCAGGCTTGGGAATTTATATGAACTAAGTAATTGGAAAGAATTAGCAAGAGATATGTACATTAATCTTTACCAGTTACCCAGTGTTTAATGAAATTAAGGGCTGGCGCTCACTCTTGCCTTGCTTAGCTTGCACACTTGCTACCTCACCTGTAGAACAAGGAGAATCTGCCAGAGAAATTTCCAATGAAAACAAAACTCTAGGGAGAAAACTAGAAACCACCCCCAAACTCAATCCACAGCATAGTTTTTATGCTTTGTTAAGTGAACTATAATGCATCCTTCCTTAGCATTGAATATCATGGAGCCTTATTAAAATTGTTTTCTTTAATGATCTTTATCAGTTAGAGATACATACTAAAATATGTATAGATGAAAATATGATACCTGAGAGTTTTTTCAAAATAATATGGGAGGATGGGATACATATGAGAATACTGAGAAGACTGCCCCTGAGTCAATAATTATTGAAGCCGGATGACAGGATTTTATTATATGATTCTGTCTACTTTTTTTTTATATGTTGAAAACTGTCATAATAAAAAGTTAAGACATTAAGAAAAGCCTTGTCTTAGAGAAATATTTAATATAGAGTAAATGTTTGTGATATGTTTTTAAATTAAAAGAAGAGTTTATAAAGCATTAGAGATGATAATACAGATATTTTAAATATATGATTAAAAATATTCATACTACATAGGCAAAGGAAGGACACCCTAATTTTGAGATGTCTAAGTCAGATTAATGGCTGTTTGTTGGGGCTGTCCTGTGCACTGTAGGATGGTTAGCAGCATCCTTGACCTCTACCCACTAGATGCTAATATCAGCCCCATCCTCAACTGTGACAACCAAAAATGTCCCTATGCATCACCAAGTGTCCCCTGGGAGGTAAAATGCCCCACATTTTGAACTAGTGGTCTAAGTGGAAGAATTATAGAAAATTATTTTTATTCTTTGTAGTTTTCAAAATTGCTGAATATGCACGTGTGTATAAATCACAACAATAACAAAAATGCTATTATACTAAAAATATATTAACCTTATAAAGAGAGAAATCTTGATGTCTGTGAAGAAAAAGACTACTTATATCAGAAATGACTACAGAATAAGATACATAGTCATCTTCCTTTGATTAAGCTAGAGTCATCAAGCTAAAAGTACACCTCACTACAAAAGCCAGTTCTTTTAAAACTCACAAGTCCATCACCCACAAATCGGACAAAATACAAATCAAAAGTATCTCAAGAATAATGTCAGGCTTCCTAAAATCTTCCCTGAATGAAAAACTGCAGTATTAAAGAAAGACTCAAGCCCACTAAAGCCACCTAAAAGGAACTGATATTCACAGAAATATAATGCTAGCTCAAGGTGTTAAGTTTTTTTTATCAGATAAAAACTTTTAAGGAGAAGTTTAAATGTGAAGAAAAGGTAGTGTGTGGTGTCTGCATATACAGGACCACCTGTCTGTATCACTGACCACCTGTTTTTAGAAGGGGTTCCAAGCTAGCTTTCCAGAAATGAGAGCAGGTCTGTGTGTTCCCACACATCTTGCCAGTCCTCTTTCTAGAAAAGCATGCAGCCGGGAGCCCTGCCAACATGCACAGCCAGCTCTTAGAGGAGAATTTAACCCAAAACATTCATTTTATTAACCCAGGGATCCAGGTTAGGTCACTGAACCTTTGTTAATATCTATAGAAAGTATTTTTAAAATCAGTACAGATGCCAAACCAGGTGGTCAACATTTGATGATTCATAGGTATAAAACTCCAAAAGTTTCACATTTTAAGCTTGATCAAAGCTTTGTAGTCATTGTACACTGGAATGCTTATTACTACTCCATTCCTTTCTTTCACAAAGATTCCTCTCCATGAAATCATGCACATTTTTTGAGGTTCCCAAGGCTTTTAAAAATACCATTACTGACCTCACTTTCACTGACCTATATTACCTCTGAAGGCTCATTATCCACAGTTCTGATGGTCAGGGCTCTGGCAGGCTCCAACATACCCAAACCTGAGCAAGAATGCATCAGTCTTCTTAAATTTTTTAAATACTCATGTAATTTCTTTCTTTGAAAGTAAAGTATATTGTTTTCTTTAAAGAAATAATATATATGACTCGTTACATAAGTTTAAGAAATTGTTCTTCACTAAAACTTATTTAAAATGAAATATAAATCATTTTGAGATCAAGAGAAAGCTTGCAAATCACTGTGAAAAATAAAATGCACTTGAAATTAAACAGTTCAATTCTATATAATTAAATGCAAACCTTTAAAATACATAAGGAAATAAAACCCAGAAATAAAACCACATATATATAGACAAATCATCTTTGACAAAGGAGCCAAACACACAATGGAAAAAAGAAAGCCTCTTCAATAAACAGTGCTAGGAAAATTGAAAAGCCACATGAAAAAGAATGAAACTTGACTACACCTTGTTCCCAGGCACAAAAATTAATTCAAATAGATCAAAAACCTAAGTATTAGATCTGAAACAGTAAATTACACAGAAGAAATATAGGTACTAAACTTATGTACTTTGACCGTAGAGGACACTTTATGAATTTGACCCCAAAGGCAAGGGAAGTAAAGGTAAAAATAAATAAATGAAGCGGTATTAAACTCAAAAGCTTTTGAACAGCAAAAGAATTCAATAACAAAACAAAAAGATAGTCAACCAAATGGAGATAATATTTGCAAACAATAGCTTCTGATAAAGGGTTAATATCCAATAAATATATAAAGAACTCACAAAGTTCAGCAACAAGCAAGCAAATAATTCAATTAAAAAATGGGGAGAAGACCTACCTGAACAGACACTTCAATCATGAAGACACACATTTGGCTAACAGATATATGAAAAGATCTTAATTAGCAATTAGAGAAATGTAAATCAAAACTACAATGAGATACCACCTCACACCTGTTAGATTAGCTATTATCAACAAGACAAGTAACCCTCATTTATTGCTGGTAGAAATGCAAATCAGTATAACCTTTATGGGAAGAAAGTACGGTGGATCCTCAAAAAATTAAGAATAGAATTACCATATGACCCAGCAACCCCTTTACCCAAAAAACTCAAAAACAGTGGTATGCAAAGACACATGCACCCCCATGTTCATCGCAGCATTATTCACGGTGGTCAAGACATGGAAACCACTGCTGAAGTGTCGCTCGATAGAGGATTGTATAATACGTGGTACATATATATACTATGAAAACTATGGAATACTACTCAGCCATAACAAATGATATATTGCTGTTTATGACATGGATGGATCTTGAGAACATTATCCTGAGTGAAATAAGAAAACCAGAAAAAGCTAAGAACTGTATGATTTCACACATAAGTGGGATATAAAACTGAGACTCATGGACATAGATAAAAGTGAAGTGGTTACCAGGGGGAGGGGGTTGGGAGAGGTGAGTAAAGAGGGACAAATATACGGTGATGGAAAATGACTTGATTTTGAGTGATGGGCAAACAACACAAACAACAGTTCAAATGCTATAGAGATGTTCACCTGAAACCTGTGCACTCTTATTGATCAGTGTCATCCCATTAAATTTAATTTTTAAATTAAAAAATACAGAAGGATACCACAAGAGTAATAAAGTATTTTGAAATGGTCGATATATGGTTATAATGGAAACTAAAAAACAAAAAGGGGGGGGGAGGCAATATATACTGAACTGTCTTCACCATCATCTCTTTTAAAACTGAAAATACTTTAAACGTGCATTAAATAAATTTTTTAAAATTTCCTGGATAAAAAGACCATTCTCTTCTTAGTAAGACCAGGATACTCTTCAGGAATAACATTCAAATTTCTGCCCAGTCCTGAAGCTAAACGAAGTCTACCGGCTGTGTGAATCTGACTTTGGGCCTGGGCTGGTGGCATGCAAATGAACAAACAAATAAACAAACAAAATGCATATTGAGAAGAAATATTGTACATTGCCCTAGGTCATTATTTGTATCCTTCAGAAGGCATTTTTAACTTAACATAGAAAAGTCTTCTAGAACGACCATGAAACCTAAGAATTTATATGCCCCTGCCTAAAATAACTAAATTTAGAAAACAGACACTTCTAAAGTGGTTTTTCTTTATTCATATTTTGTCAATTATTTCACTAATTATGGTGACAAACTTGTCTATAAAACTCTGGAGAAATGGTTAGGGTTTTCCTGTATGAAAACCAACTACTGAATTCAGGTTACAGGATTTCTAACCAGGCACAACAGAAACATGTATGCACAACAGAATCTGAAAACACTTGCTAGCAATGATGGATTTAAGTTATTAACAGATCAAAAAGAGATGGATGGTGGTTTGCTTTTCTTAATCTACATCATCATCTAGATCTATTTAAAGATACATGGTGCACTAACAAACTTGGTTAAGGTTTTGATAAAATCAGTAAAAATAATCTGCCCCCGTTACACTGAGTCTGTATCGATCAATAAAACCACTTGTACAAGGGAAGTACTGTTAAGTACTGACAATCCCAGCCATTAATATTATTTAACACACTGTTCACAATCTTTAACAAGAACAAAGAACAGCCTGTCTCATGTTATAAGCAGGGCTTTCGCCGATACTGTTACTTCTGTAGGTTTCTATGGTGCTTTTTTGAAGTTCAAACTACACATCCCACTCTCACCAGTACGCCTCTCCCACAATACATAGGTCTTGTTCTTTCCTTCAGCTGCAGTTTAAAGGAAGTCCTTTGAAAGAAGGAAAACAGCTTCGTAATCTGTAAATTAACCTCAAAATTCTAAAGAGCTAAGCTAAGGGATAACGGGGTGGCTGTCGGGAAAGCCGGGGGCCTCTCTGCTACATGCATTCAGCTTCATCAAGGTTTACTATCAGGGCTGGATTAAAAGAGAAATTTTCAACTACTCCTCAGCCAGAGTTGGAGGGCTAGGAACAGATATATGTGTCCGACTTAAAATCATGAAAGTGGAAAGTGGAGAAAAAGGAGAGATAAAAATAATTTATGTAAGAATTTTTTTTACTTTTATAAATATCTAAGATTATATGAACGATAATAATGAGAAAACTCCTTTAAGAAGTAAAGCTAATTTACAGATAATTATAATTCTAAGATCTTAAGTAGAAACCTGTTCTAAACATGGGCTTTGCAGTTCTGAGGGCTCGCACCCAGCAGGGAGTGGCAAACCCTGGTTTGCAGTTAGCTGAGGTAAACCAGGGGCTGCTTCTCTGGTTAAGCCAGCCTTGGAAGCACTACAACCCTGGACCTCAGGCCAGTTTCACTCAGCCTGCTATTCTCGGTTCTATCATGCCAACCCTATAATCCCCATTGAATGATTGGAAACCAAAAACCAAAACAACTTTGGGGGTCTGCACAGGACTTGGAGGAAAGGCCTGTAAAAGAATATTCATTGATATCACTCTTCAGTGAAGTAAGAAAAACATGAAAATATATACCTACAAATGGCTCTTGGCCATAAAAGAGGTGTTTCAGGTAACGTCAGGTAAAACGTCAAATTTGTAAGTGGTTTCCAGTCTTTAAATGGAGTCCACAGCCTGACCGGGTGGTGGCGCAGTGGATAGAGCGTCGGACTGGGATGCGGAAGACCCAGGTTCGAGACCCCCAGGTCGCCAGCTTGAGTGTGGGTCCATCTGGTTTGAGCAAAAGCTCGCCAGCTTGGACCCAAGGTCGCTGGCTCCAGCAAGGGGTTGCTCGGTCTGCTGAAGGCCCGCAGTCAAGGCACATGTGAGAAAGCAATCAACGAACAACTATGGTGTCACAACAGCAATGAAAAACTAATGATTGATGCTTCTCACCTCTCTCCCTTCCTGTCTGTCTATCCCTCTCTCTGACTCTTTCTGTCTCTGTAAAAAAAAAAAAAGAAAAAAGAATTTTCATCTAGCGACAAGTGACAGGGGAAGTGTGCAGGTAAACAGAGTAACTGTTTCACTATAAAACACCACTCCAGCATCTTAAAACCAGTTCCTATTGCATAACGTGGAAGGGACTAAGTTGCTGCAGAACCTTTAGGAGAGTCAAGAAGCTAGAGGAAGAGCCTGACCTGTGGTGGCGCAGTGGATAAAGCGTCAAACTGGAACACTGAGGTCCCTGGTTCAAAACCCTGGGCTTGCCCGGTCAAGGCACATATGGGAGTTGATGCTTCCTGCTCCTCCCCCACTTCTCTCTCTCTCTCTCTCTCCTCTAAAATGAATAAATAAATAAAGATAATTAAAATATTAAAAAAAAAAAAAGAAGCTAGAGGAAGAGAACAGTAACAGGCTGAAAAATATGCCCAGTGCAAGTAGGAAGGCAGCCTACTCTGAAAGACAATGTCTTGTTAATTGTTAAGCACAGCAGGGGGCAGTGGGGTTGAAAAGGGTCAAAGGCAAGACACAGAGACCATTATTCTGTGAATCCCATGACATTACGCCTACACTCAGGCTGTGTAATAACAAAACAGGTTTAAAACAGTTATGATGCAGCCTTTTTGGGGACTATCTTGTGGGCCACTGAAGGTCTACTTCATACCACATGTGTACCAGAACAAGAGACTGCCTTTTACCCAGGTATATGCTTCAGCTGGCCTGAGCTGAAATGCACTCTCGGTGTGACCAGTCACCTGCTCCGAACATAGATGGGCCCTAACAGAGGATCCTGCATAACCTCCTTCCCACCCCTGAATAAAGAGATGAAGAAATCTACTGCCAAATCAAATCTAATGGTCAGTACAATAATTAAACTCATTTTTCTAAACTTGCCATGTTGAAGAACGTCTCATAGAAAAATATGTATGCTCCCGCTCAGAGAAGTTTCCAGTGTAGCTGTTGGCAATACCTGGACAACTGGAAAGAGTGATTTAGCACCTGAACACTCATGAGGGCACATATTTCCTTGGAAAGGAATCCTTAGGGTCCTGAAAACGCCATATGTATGTAATTCTAAAATTGCATCACTGAGGTGGTAAGAAAGTGAAAAGATCTACAGCAGCCTTAAATTGAATATAGCCAGAAGAAACCCTGACAGAGAAGCCAGCACCAAAGCTGGCTCTGCCTCATAGGTGGGGGAGCTATGAACCCGAACAGGTGAGCTCCAAATACAGTGGCCAAAGGATACATCCCAGGGGAAGGGAGAATGAGAGATGAACACCTTCACAGGTGTATAACCTATATAAATGCCTTCCGGGTCACCCGCAAACCTCTTCAAGCTAAAATAAAGTCTCAGTTAATAGTGTTCTCAAATGATTGGCTAAAGCAAATAAAAATTATCTCTGCAGAAATTGAGTTCAATTCAGGTAAGAAAAAAAATCCAAGATAAAGGTACAAGGATATTGAGTACCATGTCAAAAATCCTAATAAAATACTCAAATAAATGAAACATACTTACATATATACTACGAAGAAAGTACTATGAGCCTGACCAGGTGGTGGCGCAGTGGATAGAGCGTCGGACTGGGATGTGAAGGACCCAGGTTTGAGACCCTGAGGTCGCCAGCTTGAGCGCGGGCTCATCTGGCTTGAGCAAAAAACAGCTCACCAGCTTGAACCCAAGGTCACTGGCTCGAGCCAGTGGGTTACTTGGCCTGCTGAAGGCCCGTGGTCAAGGCACATATGAGAAAGCAATCAATGAACAACTAAGGTGTCGCAACGAAAAACTGATGATTGATGCTTCTCATCTTTCTCCATTCCTGTCTGTCTATTCCTGTCTATCCCTCTCTCTGACTCTCTGTCTCTGTAAAAAGAAAAAAAAGAAATTGCTATGAGTAAGATCTAGCAGCAAGAACAGCAACTAAGACCTATGAAGACACTTGTTTTAGAACTGTCAGACTCAAAATAAAAGGTAGAATAGAAAAATGGGGAAAGACGACATTCAAAGACTTGCCTGAGCATTTTTTAGACATGTTGAACGGTATTTACATTCCCATAAAGGGAGCACAATGCACACAAAAGCCTAAAAATATAAATTTAAAAAACTTACGCCTAGACATAGAAAAACTATTGTAATAAAGTTCTGTAGTAAAACAAAAGAACAACAGATAAAAGCGTCCTATAAGAATCAGAGATAAATGACAGATTACTTTCAAAGGGCAAAAAATTGAACATCCCTGTTTGTGAAAATTCATATTTTATGACTTTTATTCTTTCTCATGTGTCTTCCAAAAACAAAGAATAAAATTTTGTATCTTTTAAAAAAAATTGAACAAATTCTTCCTATCTTACAATTACCATGTGAGTTTACTGGATTCTTTTTAAATATGCATTATGAAATTTTAGTAAGCTTATTTTTTTCTATACCTTGTAACATTTTGCTACTTCATGGTCCCAAGTATCATTTCATCATTACTTATAAATTATTTCCAATTAAGAAAATACATACTAAAATAATTAAAGAATTATGGAATCATCTAGAAGAATAATGAAATAAATAATCATTTTATCACAGTTTAGCTTTCCTATTAAAATTTTTTCATTCAATTTATTGGGGTTACATTGGAAAATATAATTACACATATAGATTTCAAGTGTACGATCATATAATACATCATCGGTATATTGAATTGCATGTTTGCCATCCAAAGTCTAGTCTCCTTATTATGTTACCCCAAAGTACTCATCTTACAAAGAAGCCTGGAGACATCATCTTTAAAGTTTTTTTTTAAGTTTTCATTGTTAAATATTAAAAGTTGATTATTTCTATTCAAAATGGTAAATAACAACAACAAAAAACTGACAGAGGAAAGTGTTTCACAATTATTAGAAGAGCCAGACAGTGGCTCCAGGAACAGATAGGAATACTAGAGACTACCACGGCCCAACACAAGTATAATATAAGCCACATAGATACTTCGTAATAATTTTCAATGTAGATTTAACATTAAAAGTTTTAGTAGCCCCATTTAAAAAGTAAAATATATTTAGTTTAACCCAATGTATGTAAAATGTTATTTCACCTGTAATCATTATAAAAATTGAGATATTTTCAATTCTTTTTTGTACTGGTTTTAAAATCTGTAATTTTTACATTTATAGAACATTTTGATTCAGACTAACTACATTTTAAATGTTCATTAGCCACAGGTGACGAGGGGCTTCCATAACACATAGCAGGACTAGCTACACAAATAGAATCTCAGATCATGAGACTTCAGACGATATAGAACATAAATTTTCTCAAACTCAGGAATCAGTGAGGAAAAGGGAAAAGTGCCATTCTCTTGGAGCTGCTCATTTAACAGGAATTCTTTTACCATACATTATTTTGCATCAAGCAATTGGACCATTTCATTTTGTTAAAAGACTAAGAAACAGTATTCATTTACTTTTATGATGTTTATGTACGAAGATTTATTTAGAAAATGCTTGATTTGACAAAAGTAAATAGAAAAGTGAAAGAAAGGATACACATCATGTATCAATTTAAAAAACTTATTGATTTAGTCATTCTACTTGGTGTTTGTGAATCTAAGAATGAAAACATTTTGCACCTGACCAGGCAGGCAGTGGTATAGTGGATAGAACATTGGACTGGGACGCAGAGGACACAGGTTAGAAAAACTGAGGTTGCTGGCTTGAGCGTGAGCTCATTCGGCTTGAATGCAGGCTCACCAGCTTGAACGCAGGATCACTGGTTTGAGTGTGAGATCATAGATATGACCCCTTGGTCGCTGGCTTGAGCTCAAAGGTCACTGGCTTAAGCCCAAGGTTGCTGGCTTGAACAAGGGGTCACTCACTCAGCTGGAGCCCCCAGTCAAGGCACAAAGCAGTCAATGAACAACTAAAGGAGCCACAACAAAGAACTGATGTTCTCATCTCTCTTCCTTTCTGCCTGTCTATACCTATCTGTCCCTCTCTCTGTCTCTGTGGCAGAAGAAAAATAAATTTGCAATTGTGTAAAGATATTAGCCACTGTCTCCTCAGCAAAATATTAAACATCAGGTTTCCCAGAGTACTGGATTTTATCAACGCATATCCAATAAAAAGAAGCACAGACAATGATAAGGTAGAAACTATTAGAAGTATATTTAATATCTGGAATTAGTACTTATAAGATGGTTATCATTTCAGGTTCAAGCATAGCAGACGATGGTCACGGTTCACTGTTCAAAGGGTGTTGCTTATTTAAAAGTCATGGAAATATAGACTAAGATTTTGAGTTTACTATGTCAAAATTCTCATAAAGTTGTCTTTCACTCTCTGTTTGAATTTCTGTAAATTATTAATTAAAAATCTTAAAATTACAAAAAACTAAAAATGGTCCACTGGATTCAATCGCTATTGATGATCACCACGGGGGCAGGCGACTGAGAGTTAATGAGTTTAAAGAGATAAGACAGAGATTTGAAAATATGGCCAAAAAATAAAATAAAATAAAAAAGAACATGTAGGTAGATTAGAAACAAAAAATCAAATAGAACTCTTAGAACAAAAAGCATAATATTAAAGTTTAAAAGTCAATCTATGAACTTTCAATAAGATGGACTAGATGTATTTTTTCTTATTCCTCCTGCTAAATGCAAACCCCTGGATCTTACATATAAAGGAAACATAAGAAGAATATAAAAGGTTAAGGAAAGAAAGAAGACCCAAGGGATAACTCAGGGGTGAGTTCTACCCTTCCTGGATTTTCATTTTGCTTCATGTATCTCAGCTTGGAGCAGAAAAATCCGGCAACCAGAAAATGCCAACAGATCCCCAATAAAAGCCCATTTCCTTTAGGAAAAGGATCATATAAAACACAGCCTACCAAAACAGAAAACTTGTAAACACTGACAACTCTGCTCCTGACAAACACCAAAGAAATCGTGGCCACCTTCAGTCATGCCAGCAAAGGTCAAGTGGGAAGTCTAGACCTAGGGTGGAAACACTCACTGAGGGTGACACACCCCAATACCAGGGTGGTGTGAGAGAAGGCCAACTAAAAAATCAAGACTTTCATCCCCGTGAGCCAGTAATATGCCCCCACCTAGCAGTCAGTAGAGACCTCGTGGAGAGCTGGAACTCCCTTCATTTCAATGGTAATGTGGACCAACCATTCTACCTTGTGTCAAGGAAGGCAAGTGTGGAATCTTATCTTCTACTTTTACCTACAGAAATGGAGTCCTCCATCCCTACTTTCTGCAAACTGAGCAGTATCAGTAAAAGCAAGCTAAAACAGAAGGATTAAACAAGGTCCAAAGTCTTATAACATAATACAAAAATGTTTAGGATTCAATTGGAATAATTCATTATACTAAATCCAAGAAGATCTCAAACTGAATCAAAAAACAATAGATACCAATGCTGAGATGACAGAGATATTAGAATTATCTGACAGTGATTTTAAGGCAGCCATGATAAAAATGTTTCAATGAGTAAATATGAACAGATATAAAACAAAAGAAAAATAGAAAAATTCAACAAAGGAATGAAATATAAAGTCTCTGCAAAGAAGTAAAAGCTATAAAAAAGAAAATTTTAGAACTGAAAAATAGCCTAAACAAAAGGCTTAGTGGACAAATTCAACAACAGAATGAAAAAAATGGAAGAAAGAATCAGTGAACTGAAAGACAGAACAACAGAAATTACCCAATTTGACCAACAGAGAGAAAAAAATCTGAGAAAAAAAAAATCGAAAGTAAGAACAGGGTCTCTATAATAAAAACTCTACTATTTCTGTCTTCAGAGTCCTGGAAGGAGAGAAGAAAGAGGGAGAAACTAAAAAGGTACTTGATTAACTAATGGAACTAAAAAGGTACTTGATTAACTTATGGTTAATAACTTCTGAATTTGGCAAAAGAAATAAACCTACAGATTCAAGAAGCTGGGAGAACTCTAAACAGGAAAAAACGACCAAGACATACCATATTAATAATTAAACTATATAAAAAACTAAAGACAAAAATTTAATTTTGAAAGCAGCCATTTTAACACAACATCTAACATAGAGGGGAAAAACAATTTATATGACAGTGGATTTTTTAAAAAAAATCAGAAATCATGGGGGCAAGAAGGAAAACGCACAGTATTTCCAAGTGCTGGAAAAAAAAAAAGACCCTATCAACCCAGAATTCTATATTCAGGGTGATCAGACTTAAAACATTCTAAGTTCCTTGTAGTGCTCAAGAGGAAATTAAAGATAAGAGGTAACCCCCAAAAGAACAGTAATTAACTAACAGGGAGAGAAACAGGAAGAGAAAATGTGCCGCCAAATCAAAAGGAGGCAAGAAAAATAAAAACCCCTCAAAAACAGAAGTTAGTAGAAAGTTCAGATGATTGAACTATGACTAATTATTATCAGTAGTCATGAAAATATAACACATCTTTCTTTTTATAGATCAAGGGGCTAAAGCTAAGATATAGGATATTGGAATAGCATGCTTAACAAACTTGATGTGGTTATATACAGCACACTGCACTCTATAATTAGAGCATACACAATTTGAAGCACACATGGCTAATTTTAATAAAAGCTTCAATGTACTGCTAGAAATGTTAAAAATATAATGCTCTTTGATCAATGCAGACTATTGACCAATGGAACATTATAATGTATTATAATGGAACATTATAATTAGGAGAGGCTAGTCAGATCATAGGCTCTTCTGAAGATAGCACCCTGTCTCTACTGTGTAACAAGCCAGCAGCTGTGGCACTGTTTTCTTCAAACGAGCTATTTTTTAAAGAATTTATTGTAGCTTGGATGATCCTTAATCACAATTTTATTTATTTATTTTTATTTTTTGACAAGACAGAGAGAGAATTAGAGAGAGGGACGGCCAGACAGGAAGGGAGAGAGATGAGAAGCATCAATTCTTCGCTGCGGCTCCTTTAGTTGTTCATTGACTGCTTTGTGCCTTGACTGGGGGGCTACAGCAGAATGAGTGACCCCTTGCTCAAGCCAGCAACCATGGACTCAAGCCAGCGACCTTAGGGCTTAAGCCAGAGACCAGGAGGTCATGTCTATGATCCCACATTCAAGCCAGCAACCCCTCACTCAAGCTGGTGAGCCCGTGCTCAAGCCGCATGAGCCAGTGCTCAGGCCGGTGACTGGTTTGTTTCAAACCTGGGTCCTCCATGTCCCAGTCCAATGCTCTATGCACTGCATCATGGCCTGGCCTGGCTCCCTAATCATGATTTTAGAGAGATGCTCCTGTTTAGCTCCCAACACTCAATGTACATTTAATTACCATTCACTTCTAATGAAAAAGGTGAAAATACAAACAACTGTTGTTCTCAACTAGGTGATATAAACATGGGTACCTTTCTCAGAAAGAGAAATTTCATATAACTGCAACAACTGATGTACGCAAATTCCCGTAAAACAATCTTTGCCTAAAAATAATGCCAGCATATAATTTAATTTTGCTCCTGAAGAATGGAGAGAGGCCTGCCCATTAAATCAGTCTCAAATTAACAAATGAAGCCATGACTAAACCTCAACCTTACTCACCATTCATTTTTTCTTTTGTGAAAGGTTATGAATCTCCATCTCCAATGTAGTGAACTTTTTGCCAATTAAATCTAGGCACGAGAGCATTTCTGTCATTTGTTGTGTCCTCCACTTGAATCACCTTTTTTATCTAATGGCTCAGCTCCTTCAGCTTAGGGAAATTCTCAACTCTTTTTCCTTTGATTATTCCTTTCTCTACTTTGGTATATTCCCCCTTCTTTCTGTCTGGGACTCTAGAAAGAAGTAAGACATTAGACTTGGAATGGTGCTCTATGTCTCTTACTTTTTGCTGGAGAGTTTTTGTATCTGTTCTTTATGGAACAGCCTCCCAACAAGAAAGAGCAGCTACTGAATGTTTTCAACTGGAAAACACAACTAACTCTAAAACCTCTTGTGTGTTTTCCAATTTTTTCTTTCATACAGTATCCTAGTGTCATCTTTTAGATGTAATATCTTCATGAAACTCTCAATTTATTAGGTCAATACTTTGAATTACTTTTTAATTTACTGAGTTGACATGGTTTGCCAAACCATACAGGCTTCAAGTCTACAACACCATCTACCTAGCCAATATAACACCATCTACACACACCATGCCTGCCTACACCATAAGCGAAGTCTCTTTCCACATCCATGCCCCCTGCTTTGCTCTTTTCCCCCTACCTCTACCCCTCCTTTTCCTCTGGCTGTTGCCACTCTCTTGTCTGTGTCTTTGTGTTATGTATATGTTTTATGGCTAATCCCTTCACTTTCTTTGATCCAGTCCCCTCTTCCCTATGACAGCAATCTATCTGTTCCCTGCATATAGGCCTCTGTTTCTATTTTGTTCCTCAGTTTATTGTGTTCATTAGATTCCACATGAGTGAAATCATACAGTACTTGTCTTTCTCTGCCTGGCTTATTTCACTTGGCATAATAATCTCCAGGTCCATCCATGCTGTTACAAAGGATAAGATTTCCTTCATTCTTGTGGCTGCGTTGTATTCCATTGTGTAAATGTATCACAACTTTTTTATCCACTCATCCACTAATTTCATATCCTGAACTATCTTTCCTAAAGAATCAGTTTTAGGTCATGTTGGTTATCTCGTTCAAGCTACTTCTTTTCTTCAAATGCCCGGCGATCCTTGGTTGTCAGATCTCAGTGAAGAAAGTAGCCAGGGTGGCTCGGGTGGGTTCCCTCTGCTGGTGGGTCAGCAGCAGTGCTCGCCACATGCCCCCTTCTAAGTGGAAAGACAATGTGTGTGAAGCAGTCAGTCTGGCAAACTTTTCTCTGGGGGTTGTCAACTCGGGGGGCCACATTAGAAGCCTTGACTCTCCTCAGCCATTCTGATTAATATTTTGTTGTTGTTGTTTTTAGGAGGAAAGTCATAAAAATGTTTTTGACTGGTCATAAACATCAGGTTGCCTATATTATGTATAGAGTAAGAAGCATGGGCACCCGTCCCATATACGCACCCCGAATGAAACCGCTTGTTTTCACTTTCAGCGCTCACCTCAGCTTCTGCCGCACCTGCCAATTCTAAAAAACTCTCTGCCACCTGTGGGCAGGCTGCCTCCCTCTCTAGCACACACGCTCAGGGCTGTTTGGACTGCTGCTTTTTGCATCCACTCACACACTCCCAGAACATCCCGTCTATCTTCCAGAAAGTTGTTCAAAGTTTTCCTTCCTTTGATGACTCCCTCTTGCTTCTTCCCATCCACTACTTAACTGCTGGGATTTATTCTCTCTTAAGTTTTTATACTTTTATTTCAATGGGATCTCAAGAAAGCTGGGAAGTCATCTCAAATGAGGAGATAAACCTATTATATAAAACATGTTTGATAGTCAAATCAGTTTGGGAAACTCCCATTAATTTATTCTTAAGATTTTTGCTTCTATGCAGATGACTTAGCACAGAAAACAGATGCACACTCATAGTTCTCACAGGATTCTAAATATTCAAGTTATAGATTGAAAGAATCACTCATCTACTGACTCATCAAGGGAGCTGGGCGGGTGGATAGATCAGTCAATTAAATTGTGATAGTTTATGATTATAAGGTCTTTTCCTTTACCATTAATATTATATCCCTAAGTAAAATTATTTGTCAAGGCTGAAGAGTTTCCACTGACTTGGAAAATCTATAATGCATAATGAAAAGAGTCTATACTGGGAGTTAAGAGATTAAAAGTCCAGCCCCATCTCTAACTAATATGCTCCAGGAAGTGAGGCAAGTTTCTGTACACCACTAGACCTTAGTTCCTCCATCTATAAACTAAAGAAGCAGTAAGGGCTGTGAGGTCGGTTGGCAATGGGGGAAGATCACGTGAGGAACCAGGCCTGGGAAGTTTAGCTGGAACCGCCAACACTCATGCGTGACAAAAGAAACTTCCCAGGAGCCCTCTGAAAAAGAACGACTATGTCAGCCAATGAAATTTCACCATGTCATATCAACTTGCCATCACCCTAGCGACCCTATAAATTACCCCCCAGTGGAAGAATCCATGCAACTTCTCTGGCCCATTTTGCGAACCAGAGAACCTCATCTGGGATGCGCTCTACTAAATAAAGCTTTTGCTATTCCACACTTCGTGGCTACACCCTTCTTTCTTCCTAGGTGAGGAAAATAGCTTACATTTGGTGCCAAAACCCGGGAGGAATTTGAAGTCCGCAAGGGACTGCTCTTTACCCTTTCCCTTTCGAGGAAGAACCGAGATCTCCAACTTTCCACCCACTTTAGCACGTGGTGTGGTAAGTCCCCTGCCTCCAGCCTCCCCTCAGTTCTTTCCACTGAGACTCCCTGTCCGTAATCACAGCTGCTTCAGGAACCTCTTATCCGTTCCGAGTGCATGTGTGCCTGTGGAGACGTCCCAAACACACCCACTCTACCTAACCATCTGGTGACCAGAGCTAAGTTGCGGGACACCAATTCTCATCTCTGATCACTCCGAGGGCTGAGGGTGGCCATAGAGGCACAGGAATCTAAACTTGACTCAAAAACACTCCTGGAGTGCCTTATCCAGAATCTCTCCCTCCCTAAAGAAGAAGAAACTGATCTTCTTCACTGTGTCTAGGCCACTATACCCACTGGATAATCAAACCAAGTGGACTCCCGAAGGGACTTTCGATTTTAACACCCTCACCAATTTAACTACTGCCAAAGAACTGGGAACTGGTTGGAGACCCCTTACATTCAGGGCTTCTAGTATTTGCGTTTCCGTCCTAATCTCTGTGCTGCCTGCTCTACGGCGCAGGTCCTTTATGGCCAGAAAATCTCAGGTAAACCCCCCACTCCTGATCTTTCCTCCTTTGCCGACCCCCAACTCTCTCTCATCCCCTTCAGCCCGACCCCCCAGGGGTGCCCCTCCCTTGGGACCTCTCTCTGGTCCCTCTGCGAACCTCTTCTGCTCGGGTCTCTTCCCTCCAGGAAGGCCCCTCCCCTTGCCGGCCAGGAACCCCTCCCTTTTCTGCTGTGTTCTTAAGTCCCTTCCCCATCAGGCCCTCCTCCACCAGCCACTGGCCCTCACGTGGGTTTGCAGGGCTCCTGACCCCACAGCCCTACCCTGGTCTTCTTCTTTTTTTTACAGAGGCAGAGAGAGAGAGAGTCAGAGAGAGGAATAGATAGAGACAGACAGATAGGAATGGAGAGAGATGAGAAGTATCAATCATCAGTTTTTCCATTGCAACACCTTAGTTTTTCACTGATTGCTTTCTCACATGTGCCTTGACCGCGGGCCTTCAGCAGACTGAGTGACCCCTTGCTTGAGCCAGTGACCTTGGGTCCAAACTGGTGAGCTCTGCTCAAACCAGATGAACCCACACTCAAGCTGGCAACCTTGGGAGTCTCAAACCTGGGTCTTCTGCATCCCAGTCCGACGCTCTATCCACTGTGCCACCGCCTGGTCAGGCCCAACCCCCGTCTTTTTGCAGGAAGGCCTGGCCCTGTCATGCCTCTGGCTCCAGTGTTTCCACCTGGATCTGGGTGCCAGGCTCCCCAGGAGCCCTCCCGCCCTCTTATTCTCAACCCCCAAACCCCTATCTGAGACCTGATGAACATGGCATTTAAATTTTTTAATGGTTGCAATCCCAGGCTCTTGTGGCAGCCCTGGGACTGGCAGAGCAACAGGGGCAAGGCATAGGAGGTGCCCGACCCAAGTCTGGACCACAAAGAGGAACCCCACCAGAAGCTTGTTTTAAATGTGGCAAGGAGGGTCAGTGGTCCCGGCAGTGCCCCTGACCACAGCTGCCCACTGAGCCCTGCCCTGACTGCAAGCAGCCTGGTCACTGGCAGAGCGATTGCCACTTTGGGGCAACAGGCTCTTACAAGCCACCCAAATGGGAGGCCAAGCCAGCCAGGTGGGCCCACTGCTCGAATTCCTTGGCCTCATGGACGACTGATGTGGCCCGAACAAGAAGACCCCCATCACCCCCATCTAGCCCAGGGTAATACTGCAGGTAGTGGGTAAGTCCATCTCATTTCTTGTGGACATGGGGGCTACCTTCTCTGTTTTGCAATCACACTCTGGACCTCTAGTTCCCTCAGAGGTCCTCGTTATGGGAGTGGATGGGACCTCTTCTTTTCCCCTTTGCACGCCACCTCTGACATGCAGCTGGACAGGACCCCATACGGTAATACTGACTACTCCTACTGCAACCAAACTCCTAGGACAAACACCCTGGTACCATGTCTCTCGCCTCAAGCTTGTCCCTATGCAGGACTGCTGGCAGTCGGAACCACTGGGCCCTACCCATCTCCGGCTCACTAAAAGGCCTTTCAGATCTTCCTGTTGCTCTTTTCCCTCCCACCGGGAACCTGCAACCAGAGTGAGTTAAAGCAGGGAGCAATGCTGTTCAATGAGACTGGCCCAATGGAAGAAAGCATCGGGGTCCTCCACCGTCTGCAAGAGAAACTGCACAAGAACCTCTCCTCCTACATCCTGCTTAACTCCTGATGGCAGCCACCCATCCTCACCTGGGCTGCCCCTATCCTAGGTCCTCTTCTAATTATCAGCATATTACTCATATTTGCTCCTCTTTTTTAAAATTCTTACAGGACCGCATCCGCAAAGTTTCTCGAGTCACGGTCAAACAGATGCTCCTACACCCATATCCGCGACTCCTTCCGACCTCCCCTCTCCATGATGCCCCTAACCAGCAGGAAGTAGCCAGATGAATAACGGCACCCCTATCTAACATAAAAGGTCAAAATGTGAGGTCGGTTGGCAATGGGGGAAGGTCACGTGAGGAACCAGGCCCAGGAACTTTGTCCACTGCGCCACCACAGGTCAGATTAGGCCCAGGAACTTTGGCTGGAACCGCCCACACCCATTCGTGCCAAGAGAAACTTCCCAGGAGCCCTTTGAAAAAAAATGATTGTCTGTCAGCCAATGAAATTTCACCATGTCATATTAACTGGACCACCCTAACGACCCTATAAATTACCCCCAGCTGAAGAATCCACTCGACTTCTCTGGCCGGTTTTGCGGACCAGAGAACCTTGTATGGGATGCACTCTACTAAATAAAGCTTTTGCTATTCCACACTTCGTGGCTTCGCCCTTCTTTCTTCCTCAGCGGGGAAAATACCTTCCAAGGGCCACCTTTGGAAACGTGTGTGCTGCACTCACCCATGGACCAAGCTGCTCCATGGACAAAAGGAAGAGTTGTTTTCTCTTGCCCTCTCAAAAGCTGATCTGCCTGCTTTATGAGTGAGAAACAGGCTGGAGAGACGATAGATGATCAAGAACATAGCTGAAGGGCAGAAGAGGAGCTAGCTGGACTATGTAATGCCTGTGTTCCCTGTGAGGCGGGGACAGTATGACATTGGAGTATCAGTACTTTTCTGGTTATGGGTCAGAACAGGGACATCCTAGCCAGCTCAGGCCCTGACGGGTTAGCTGCAGGACAGCACCTGCTGAGAAGTGCTGGTGACACTTACCCCCTGGAGTTTCCACTCTGGTTTAAGTCCTCAGGGTGAGTGGGATTCTAATGGGAGTCACACAAGTGAGTAAAAGGAACAGTAATAACTGTCTTCTTTCTTTTTTCTAGTGTTGAATATGTCTTATTTTAAAGAGATTTTAAAACCAATGACATGTAAGCCAGGGCTTTTATTTTCTTGGGATTGCCAAAGCACTCACACTCCTCCTCCCAGTGGCCTTTCGGCTCCCGCTGCCGGCAAACAGAATCTGGTGCAAAAGGGGAAGAAAGCGTCCATGAACTCCCCAGGGACTTAACTGACTACAAATCGAATATTAAATGCACAATAAGAAACAAACCCTCTCAGTCCTTGAAACACATCTTCCAAGCCCTATTCCTGAGACTGTAAAATTCTAAGCGCAATTTGAGTGTCACTGTAACACCCTCTCTGTGCCAGAGGATTTTATCTGCATATTTACAGTCAAAGTACAAACAACTTGAAACGTTTACACTGAGTAGTAATGGAAGTCATGTGTCAAGTACAATAGGAAGAAAACAAGTAAAGCTTTCTTCAGAACTAAAGCTTGAGGATATACAGTATCTGTGGAGAATCTGTATTACAAATAAGAATGCATTGTTTATCTATACCACTTAATTACAGAGAACAGCATTTTACCCTCTGCATGCAATGTCTAAAGTCCCTTGGCACACAATGCCTACAGTCTCCTTTTTTAGTGTTTTAGCCAGGTTTTGCTCTGCAATGTTGCCCCAAGCTCTGGAAGTCTCTAAGTTCCATATACAGACTCTCAAAGCACGTGGTCACACACTTTCCTGTCATCTGTGGTCCCACTCCCTTTAATCTCCCACTCCCAGGGAGAGACAGTGAAGGACTCACCACCATGTTCAAAAGCAAAACAGCAAGAACAGTGAAGAGAACCCTCCTTAGGTAGCCTCGGGGCTCCAGCTGTGGGCTCTCCCAGTGAGCTGTGTAAAGACCCCGGAAAACCACAGGCAGCCAGGAACGGGGGCGTCTTTCCATAGGGAGGGAGTCCTCTGAATCTACCAGTGAGCACAAGCCTTGAGTGACAGCTCCTCCTCACCTGCTAATTGCCAGCTGGTCAGTCAAAACCTCTCCAAAAAGTCCTGCAGAAAAAACTGTAGGCTGGCTTTCCAGAGCCCCCTGCTACCCTTCAATGCGGAATGCACTCTGGGGTCAACACCAAAGGGGTTAGGAAGGTAATGGTGGGAGAACACATCATGCTGCCAGTAACCTTGATGCAACATGTCTTAGAGAGAAGATGGAGAGATCACCATAGTAATTTCATCACAGTTAGGTGAAGTCCAGCTTTTCTCTTTTCTTCTCTTTTTTCTTTCTGAGAGCCAAGATTCCCCAGCCCCTCTCACACCACGTCAGTCATTCTCATGTGTCAGCCTCTAAGGTGGACTCAGGTGTCCGGCCTGGACACAGGCGCCACCCTGCCTCATATCTGCACTCGCCCCCTGCCTGCTCTTTGGGTAATGACCACACCGAGCAGTCACCTGAGCCCTCCAGCCTTTTTCTTTTTAAATCTTGGAGGAGCTGTACATTCCTTTTGCTTTTTCCATCACTTGTTAGAGCGAGCATGTTTGTCCTCCTTGTTTTGGGAGTTCTGTCCGCAGCTCTGTTGCAGTAATATAAGGTTATAGTAATTAAATATATAGAAAAATGTGGAAGATATATAAAAATAATTAAGATATATATTAAAAGCAATTAAGGAAATTAAATAAAGTTATGCCATCTGGAAAGGAATTAATATAGTGTGTACAGACATGATAAACAGACTCTGCCTCTCACGCAGGGCCCAGTTAGTGCGTGTGTGAAGTTACATATAGATAAGAAATAGCTTGATGTCATAACTCTGTAGGTTGACGTAAACAGGAGGCTTCCCTAGGAACATCTTAAAAGTGGCTTGATGTACCATTTCAGCAGATTAACATAAAAAAGGCTTGCTGCTGGTAACTCCCAAAAAGGTGGTTTGAGGTGATAATCCCATAGATTTGACACCTGTTAGAAGGCAGTAGGCCAGAAAAGGTACAAAAGCTAAGCCCCCCACAGTAGTCGCCCAAATTCCAATGTTGATGTGGACTGTCTCCACACCACCCTGACCAAAGACAACCGAAAGGAGCACGCTGATGGGCCCCCTTAAATTGTACCCAGGCACGCCAAAAGGACTTGTAAATAATAAACTGCCTGTGTGATTCTTGCAACTAACTTGTGTGTCGGTCATATCTTTCCTCTGGTGGCAGTTGGTGTCGGCACTGATTAATAGTATCCTCATAGCCGCCTCAAGACTAGTCTCGAAGAGGCTGCCAGCCCTGCTGATAAGCAGGTGTGTCCTCCTGTGTGGGGAAGTTGAATCCGGGACACCTGATCGACAAAGAGCTCAAGCTCTACTGGGACAAGCTCCTAGGTGCAAAAAGGGACTCCTGCTGTACTCTTTTATAAACATAAATTTTAATTTTCAAAGAAGTTGGCACTTCATCAGAGGCAATTTTTATATACTCATTCTCAATTTGGTGTACAGATGTACTGGTCAGGCCCACCGATAAGTCAGTTTCTCTCACTGTCTCCCCAACTCCTAAACCTAGAGGCAGGGGATGCTATCAGATAGCATGATGTCGAGCGGAGAAAAACAAAAAATAAAAAAAAGTAATCTGTAGAATTGAATTAAAAGAAGAGCAACAGACATTTTCAACATCAGCTTTTTATTTCCCTAATCCACATAGCCAATTTTAAATAGAACCCAATTAAAGCTAAAGAACCAACCAGCAACGTATCTATAATTTTAAACTTTATTTTAGTCTCGAATGTTTGGTTGCTTCACATATTTCGTATCTCACCCATAAGTTCTGAGGAAAAAAACCCACTGAGATATATTATCAAACTACACTATGTATAATAAATAAGAATCTAAATACATCTTACCTGTAAATACGTTTCCAAACCTTGTCGTCGTTGTTCCAACACTTTTGGGACCCAGTTCCTCACATGTTTTGAAGGGATTTCTGGAGTTTTAATACATTTCTTAAGCTATAAGGACAGAAACAAAGAAAACAAAAACATAGAAAATGTCTCTTAATTATAAAGACATTATCAGAGGGGAAGCGAATAAAAAAACTGAACTGCTATTGTCAATAAAAAGACAGATAAAAATAAAATAACAGAAATTTTGTCAAAAATATTTTTAATTCTTTACTTAGCTGTCCTAAACAGTTGGATTTCAGGAAAACAATTTTGTGTTTTTGGTAGTTGTTGCTATTGTATATCATCTGTATTTCACTCTGAAATTATTTTTTTTCTAAAAATATTCAAAGCTCAGTAAATGAATTATAAAGGAAGTAATAACATTGATAATTTCCAAAATCAATCAATACAACAAAATTTTGGTTGCATGAAGTATTTTTTCACATAAAAAAGCAAAATAAAATGCCATTCTTTATGATCCCTGGACTGTAGAATGCCACATGAATTAGCTTATATCATTTGGAGAGTTTCTTGAAAGTTTTTATGATAGAATGAACTAAAAAGAAAAAAACAGAGAGACTGAGCCTTCCGACAGTCCTAACAACTTTGCCCAAATTCTGTTCATGAAATCTGAACGACGGTTCTCAGTTAAGCCTTTCAGAGCAGCAGTTTTAAGGGACCATATAAGTGGGGGAAAAAAACCAAAAAACAAGTTCTATTGGAGCTTGAGTTAGAAATAACCTGTGTTAGCTATCCTACTACATGCACATTCTAAACCTGTGACTATTACTTTACATGTCAAGGTACTTTGCATATTAAATTAAGTTAAGAATCTTACAATGGAGAGATCCTCCAATACCCGGGTAGGCTCAGTGTAATTATAAGAATCCTTACAAGAGGAAGACAGGAGGGTTGTCGGTCAGAGAGAGAGGGGAAGTGGCTTGCTTTGACAATGGAGAAAGGGTCATGGGCCCAGGTAACCGCTAGAAGCTGGAAATGGGTAGGAAATAAATAAGTTCTCTCTTCTAGCTTACTGATACCTTGATTTTAGCTCAGTGAAACTTATTCTGGATTTCTGACCTTAGGAAGTATAACAAATTTGTGTTGCTTTAAGCCACTAAATTTGTGCTAAAATGTTCCACCAGCAATAGGAAACTAATACACTACCCCAAAATGAAATGAATTTTAATATTCTAATTAAAAATTTGGAAAACCTACTGAGACTGTTCCTTTATTACATATGGAAAGAAAGAGCATGATAATCTCTAAGAAAATGTAGACTTAAACACCAGCAGCTAAAACCGTAACACCAAATTTTACACATACATTAGCATATATTCACCACTAACCGTTCCAGGTCAAAATCTGTCACACATCATGAAAAAGAACAGGGGCTCTGTGCATTTTGAAGATAGCACTTCTAGTGCGAAACACTAGGCAAGCCTGTTTACCTCCTCCCTCCACTCGGAAGTGCTATTAAAATGTTTGTGTGAAAATGCTAGCAGAGCCTGACCAGGCGGTGGCACAGCGGATAGAGCATTGGTCTGCGATGCAGAGAACCCAGGTTCAAAACCCCAAAGTCGCCGGCTTGAGCATGGGATTGTCAGCTTGAGCATGGGATCACAGACATGACTCTATGGTTGCTGGTTTCAGCCCAAAGGTCACTGGCTTGAAGCCCAAGGTCACTAGCTTGAGCCCAAGATCACTGATATGAGCAAGGGGTCACTGGCTCGGCTGAAGCCCCCTGGTCAAGGCACATATAAGAAAGCAACCAATGAACAACTAAGGTGCTGCAATGAAGAACTGATGCTTCTCAACTTTCTCCCTTCCTGTCATGCTCTCCCTTCATGTTTGTCCCTGTCATTACCCACTCCTCTCTCTTACTAAAAAAACCCCTGCCTGACCTGTGGTGATGCAGTGGATAAAGCGTCGACCTGGAATGCTGAGGTCACCTGTTTGAAACCCCGGGTTTGCCTGGTCAAGGCACATATGGGAGTTGATGCTTCCTGCTCCTCCCCTTGTTCTCTCTCTCTCTCTCTCATAAAAATGAATAAATCTAAAAAAAAAAAAAATGCCAGCTGAGACCCAAATTTATTCTTATCCTTCTCACCAATAAAATTACAATAATTAGAATAATAATGCATTCTGCTAAATTTAGCTAAGAAGCTAAATTTTTCAAAATCCCTTGCAGAAAGTGGAAGCCAAGTAATCATTAGTTACTGAGAAGAGCATTCTATAAAAACCCTTTTAAGGAGCAAGACGGTGACGGAGTAGGCGGACGTACCAACTTCCAACTCCCAGAACCAAAGTGGATTATAACTCAATTTTAAGAACCATCATCTGGATAAACCAACTTTGAACTAAACTAAGTGGACTCTTCAACCAAGGAACACAGAAGAAGCCACATTGAGACTGGTAGGAATAGCGAAAACGCAAAGAGGGCTGCCCAGCTCCCCAGAGCAAACGGCAGCCCAGAGAGACCCGCGTGGTGGGAGAAGAGTTTGGCAGAGAGGGAGGGACCTGGGTCCCAGGAACCAAGCCCCAACCTACAATCCCAGAGCCTAGAAGAGGCGTTTGGACAGTTTTGAGCTGTGAAACAAGTGAGGGAGCCCCCAGGCCTACAGTGTGGAGTATTAGGGCCCTTCCTACTCTGCTGAGGGTTGCTGAAGGGTATGGTGGTGGCAGGACGCTGAAACGTGGTTCTGTCAGCGTGGGCAGAGGCCAAGCCAGTATGAGCTTGGTCTAGCCCAGCAGGGGCAAAGAGGACGCGTGAAAGCGGTAGGAAGCTGCGGGCCCACCTGTAATCCCACCTGCGGGGACAAAGTGGGAGGCCAGGAACGGGCAGAGATCTGCTCTGCGACTCTGCGCAAGCCGGCCCTGACCGCAGGGACGGGGCTAGGACCAGGGACGGCGGGGACTCAGAGCTGAGCTCACGCTACCAGCCCTGCCCAGCCGGAGAAACCGCGGTTTGCCATTCTACGTGCGCGAGTGGGCTCCGAGCGCGGGGGCGGGGTGGACCCTGAGATGAGTGGAAACTAGCAGCTGAGTCCACGCTACTATCCCCGCCGGGCCGGAGAAACCGCGGTTTGCCATTCTACGTGCACGAGCGGGCTCTGAACGCGGGGGCAAGGTAGAGTCTGGGACCAGCGGAAGCTCGCAGATGAGCAGAAGACAGCAAACACGCCCAGCCAAATAAACCTTGGTTTGCGACCCTGCGCAGAAGGGCCCTGGCCTCCAGGGCGGGGGAAAGCTCCGGATGGGCAAAGGCTCACAACTGAGAGCACGTCAAAAGCCCTGCCCTACCCGTGAAACTGTGGCGAGCAGGCTCTGACTGCGGGTTCTGGTGGCAAGTCCGGAAACAGGCTGGGTCCGCAGCTGAGCAAAGGTGCTCACTTCTACCCTTGGTGCTGAGGCTTGTGGCTTGAGTGACAGCCCCTCCCGCGGAGGAGAGGCAGAAATCACAGCTAAAGCCACAGTGGGCTGGCGCTGGCAACACCCATACCCAATGGCCCTAGGCAGCGGAAGAAAGAGTGGCAGGCCTGCAGACAGACCACACCTAGAGAACACAAAGACAACACCTACTGGACTCCAGTGGCCACAACTTGCTTATACACAGACAAAATGGGCAGGCAGAGGAATGCAACCCAAATGAATCAAGAGAAATCCCCAGAGAAGGACCTGAATGAATCAGATCTAACCAAACTACCTGATGCAGAGTTTAAAATAATGATAGTTAGGATGTTTAAAGAGCTTAGAGCAACAATGGATAGTCATTACGGAAACCTAAATAAAGAGATAGCAAGTATAAAAAAAGGAAATTGAAATAATAAAAAAGAATCAGACGGATATGACAAATATAGTATCAGAACTGAAGACCACAATGGAAGGAATTAAAAGCAGGATGAATCACGCTCAGGATCGAATAAGCGAGTTAGAGGACACAATAAACAAAGGCACAGAAGCAGAGAAGAAAAAGAAAAAGAGTCTCAAAAAATGTGAGGAAACTCTAAGGGAGCTCTGTGACAACATGAAGAGAAACAACATTCGCATCATAGGGGTGTCTGAGGAAGAGGAGAGACAACAGGAAATGGAAACTTTGTTCAATCACATCATAGCAGAAAACTTCCCTAAATTAAGGCTGGGAAACACCCCACACGTTCAAGAAGCACACAGAATTCCATTAAAGAGAAACCCCAAAAGATCTACACCAAGACACATCATAGTTAAAATACCAAAGCTAATGGATAAAGAAAAAATTTTAAAAGCTGCTAGGAAAAAAAAGTCTATCACCTACAAAGGAGCCCCCATAAGGATGACATCGTACTTCTCAACAGAAACACTTGAGGCCAGAAGGGAATGGCAAGATATAATCAAAGTAATGCAGAACAAGAACCTACAACCAAGACTACTCTATCCAGCAAGGCTAACGTTTAAAATTGAAGGAGAAATAAAGAGCTTCCCAGAAAAAGAAAGCCTGAAGGAATTCATTAAAACCAAACCAATTCTGCAAGAGATACTAAGAGGCCTCTTGTGAACAGTTTAAAGGGAGGAAAGAATAGAGCAAAAGAAGAATACAGCTTTAAAGAATAAAATGGCAATAAACAACTACATATCAATAATAACCTTATATGTAAATGGATTAAATGATCCAATCAAAAGACATACGGTAGCTGCATGGATAAAGAAACAGGACCCATACATATGCTGTCTACAAGAGACACACCTTAAAACAAAAGATGCACATAGACTGAAGGTAAAAGGATGAAAAAAAATATTTCATGCAAATGGAAATGAAAAAAAAGCTGGAGCAGCAGTACTTATATCGGACAAAATGGACTTTAAAACAAAGGCTGTAGTAAAAGATAAAGAAGGACACTACATAATGATAAAGGGAACAATTCAACAGAAAGATATAACTATTATAAATATCTATGCACCAAATATAGGAGCCCCGACATACATAAAGCAGACTTTGATGGATATAAAGGGCGAGATTAACAGCAATACTATCATAGTAGGGGATTTCAATACCCCTCTAACAACACTGGATAGATCCTCAAGAAAGAAAATTAATAAAGAAACAGCAGGCTTAAAGGATACACTAGATTAACTTGATTTAATAGATATCTTCAGAACTTTTCATCCTAAAGCAGTAGAATATACATTCTTCTCAAGCGCTCATGGTACGTTTTCTAGGACAGATCACATGTTAGGACACAAATATGGTCTTAATAAATTTAAGAAGATTGAAATCATATCAAGCATTTTCTCTGATCACAATGCCATGAAACTAGAAATTAACCACAAAAGAAAAACTGAAAAATACTCAAACACTTGGAAACTAAATAGCATGATATTAAATAATGAATGGATTAACAATGAGATAAAAGGAGAAATAAAAAAGTTTCTAGAAACAAATGATAATGAGCATACATCAACTCAAAATTTATGGGACACAGCAAAAGCAGTTCTGAGACGGAAGTTCATTGCACTACAGGCATATCATAAGAAGCTAGGAAAAGCTCAAATAAGCAACTTGACCCTGCATCTAAAAGAACTAGAAAAACAACAGCAAATAAAACCCAGGACAAGTAGAAGAAAGGAAATAATAAAGATCAGAGCAGAAATAAATGACATAGAGGCTAAGGAAACAATACAGAGGATCAATGAAACCAGAAGCTGGTTCTTTGAAAAGGTAAACAAGATTGATGAACCTTTAACTAGACTCACCAAGAATAAAAGAAAGAGGACTCAAATAAATAAAATTAGAAAGGACAGTGGAGAAATAACAACTGACACAACAGAAATACAAAGCATTGTAAGAAAATACTATGAAGAACTCTATGCCAAAAAATTAGACAATTTAGATGAAATGGATAAATTTCTTGAATCATATAAACTTCCAAAAATCAATCTGGAAGAATCATAGCACCTAAACAGACCAATTACAACAGATGAGATCAAAACAGTTATCAAAATACTCCCAAAAAAGAAATGTCCTGGGCCTGATGGCTTCACAAGTGAATTCTATCAAAAATTCAAAGAAGAACTAACTCCTATCCTCCTCAAGCTATTTCAAAAAATTCAAGAGGAAGGAAGACTTCCAAACTCCTTTTATGAGGCGAGCATAGTTCTGATGTCAAAACCGGGCAAAGACAACACAAAGAAAGAAAATTATAGGCCAATAACTCTGATGAATTTAGACGCTAAAATTCTCAACAAAATATTAGCCAACCGGATCCAGCAATATATGAAAAAAATCATACACCATGATCAAGTGGGATTTATTCTGGAGAGGCAAGGCTGGTTCAATATTCGCAAATCAATCAATGTGATTCATCACATAAACAAAAGGAAGGACAAAAATCGCATGATAATTTCAATACATGAAGAAAAGCATTTGATAAAATCCAGCACCCATTCATGCTCAAAACTCTCAGTAAAGTGGGAATACAGGGAACATTCCTTAACATGATAAAGGCCATCTACGACAAACCCACAGCAAACATCATACTAAATGGACAATAATTAAAAGCAATCCCCTTAAGATCAGGAACCAGGCAGGGGTGCCCCCTTTCACCACTCTTATTCAACAGTTCTGGAAGTCCTAGCTACAGCAATCAGACAAGAAGAAGAAATAAAAGGCATCCAAATTGGAAAAGAAGAAGTAAAACTGTCACTATTTGCAGATGATATGATATTGTATATAGAAAATCCTAAAGTCTCAGTCAAAAAACTACTGGACCTTATAAATGAATTCAGCAAGGTGGCAGGATATAAAATTAATACTCAGAAATCAGAGGCATTTTTATATACAAACAATGAACTGTCAGCAAAAGAAATTAAGGAAAACAATCCTCTTCACTATTGCAGCCAAAAAAATAAAGTACCTAGGAGTAAATTTAACCAAGGAGGTTAAGGACTTGTACTTGGAAAATTATAAAACATTGATAAAAGAAATCAAGGAAGATACAAACAAGTGGAAGCATATACCGTGCTCATGGCTAGGAAGAATAAACATCATTAAAATGTCTATATTACCCAAAGCAATTTATAAATTCAATGCAATACCAATTAAAATACCAATGACATACTTCAAAGATATAGAACACATATTCCAAAAATTTATATGGAACCAAAAAAGAATGCAAATAGCCTCAGCAATCTTAAAAAGAAAAAATGAAGCAGGAGGTATCACTCTTCCAGATATCAAGGTTTACTATAAGGCCATTATACTCAAGACAGCCTGGTACTGGCATAAGAACAGGCACATAGATCAATGGAAGAGAACAGAGAACCCAGAAATAAATCCACAGCTTTATGGACAACTGATATTTGACAAAGGAGGAAAGAACATACAATGGAGTAAAGACAGCCTCTTTAACAAATGGTGTCGGGAAAATTGGACATCTACCTGCTAAAAAATGAAACTAGACCATCAACTTACACCATTCACAAAAACAAACTCAAAATGGATAAAAGACTTAAACGTAAGCCGTGAAACCATAATCATCTTAGAAGAAAACACAGGCAGCAAGCTCTCCGACATCTGTAGCAGCAATATATTTGCCAATTTATCTCCACGGGCAAATGAAATAGAAGGCAAGATAAACAAATGGGACTATATCAAACTAAAAAGTTTTTTGCACAGCTAAAGACAGTAAGAACAGAATAAAAAGACAAACCACACAATGGGAGAACATATTCGACAGCACATCTGATAAGGGGTTAATAACTAAAATTTATAAAGAACTTATAAAACTCAACACCAGGAAGACAAACAATCCAATATAAAAATGTGCAAAAGAAATAAAATAGAAATTTCTCCAAAGAGGACATACAGATGGCCAATAGGCATATGAAAAAATGCTCAACATCACTAATTATTAGAGAAATGCAAATTAAAACCACAATGAGGTATCACCTCACACCAGTCAGAATGGCACTCATCAGCAAAACAACACAGAATAAGTGCTGGCGAGGATGTGGAGAAAAGGGAACCCTTCTGCACTGCTGGTGGGAATGCAGACTGGTGCAGCTACTGTGGAAAACAGTTTGGAGATTCCTCAAAAAATTAAAAATTGAACTGCCCTTTGACCCAGCTATCCCACTTTTAGGAATATACCCTAAGAACACCATAGCACTGTTTGAAAAGAAGAAATGCGCCCCATGTTCGTGGCAGTATTGTTCACAATAGCGAAGATCTGAAAACAGCCCAAGTGTTCGTCAGAAGATGAGTGGATTAAAAAGCTATGGTACATATATACTATGGAATACTACTCAGCCATAAGAAATGATGACATAAATCATTTATAACAAAATGGATGGTCTTTGATAACATTATACGGAGTGAAATAAGTAAATCAGAAAAAAAGAAAAACTGAGAACAGCATAATTTCATACATAGGTGGGACATAAAAGTGAGACTATGAGACATGGAGAAGAGTGGTGGTTACGGGGTGGGGGGAGGGAAGGAATGGTGGGATAGGGAGGAGGGGAGGGACACAGGGAAAACCAGATAGAAGGTGACAGAGGACAATTTGACTTTTGGTGACGGGTATGCAACACAATTGAATGATAAGATAACCTGGAGATGTTTTCATTGTACATATGTACCCTGATTTATTGGTGTCACCCCATTAGAATTAATAATAATAAAATATTAAAAAAAGAAAAAAACAAACTCTTTTAACATGGAGCAAACTCAGCTGGCTTGTACTTTTAGTCTACCCCCTTCATCTGCTTCTTTCCTAAAATGTGACATGGAGCTGCTGTGACCATCTGCCACCGTGAGGCAACTCAGGGTGGAAGCCAGATGTTCCAGACGACCATGCAGAGAGAAAGAAGGAGCCTGTGGGCCGTGTGGCCTCCTGCAGCTGTCCCACGGCCCTGACCTGCCCAACTTTTTTAAGAGGAAAAAATTAACACTACCACATTCTTTTTAAGGCTACTGATATTTGGACTTTTTGATTTATGTACCTGAATTTAATCCTGGTAGACATTTAAAAAAGAAAAAGAAGAAAGCCAAAGGGAATAGGACACAGAAATACAAAAACAGGGTAGGGAAAAAGGGATAATCAACATGTAAAAGACTAACAATTCCTAAAAGACAGAATGCAGGAGTATGCCAAGGAAGGAAGAAAATAGCAGAGGAAACCCCAGCCCAGACCACCTCAAGAAGAGGACGACAATGGGTGTGGACCCCAATTTCCTCAGCGGCCCCGAGAGGATCTGTGCTCAAGACTGGCACAAGAAAAAGAACCAGACCACCCCATAGCCTATGCGAAAGCACACTCTACCACTACACACCACAGCAGGGTGACAAGCAGCCTGATTTTATCCCTGGACCCATTAAAAAAAGGATCAATGTCACTAAAGAAAATGAATGAAGTGTTTGGATTGAACACTGGTTTTTCAATTCTAGTCATACTGATTTTCATGGAGTCTCCAAACTAGTAGTCTGCTCTCCCCTCATTCTCTATAATGAGGCCTGTTAGTAGACACACCCTCCAGAAGGACCTGACTTACACTCTCAAAGCAGAGGAACCAATGACAAGTGTCCAGAATAATTAATAGCATTGGATAGGTAATCAAGAATCGCTCTTGTCAGAAAGCAGCAGTATGAAAGAGAAAAGACAAAACAAAAACAAATAAATGAAAAACAAACAAAAAGCAAACTAGTACTAAAGGAAACATGTAAGTCAATAGCAGAAGAGAGCTTTTCAAAATTATTTTAATAATTTCAGGGATATTTGAGAAGATATTGCTTCTATGAAACAAGAACAGGTTGCTATAAAAAAGAACAATTAGAAAGTAAGAAAGAGACATTAGGAATTAAAACCCATAACAGAGAGGCCCTGGCCGGTTAGCTCAGTGGTAGAGAGTCAGCCTGGCGTGTGGAAGTCCTGGGTTCAATTCCCAGTCAGGGCACACTGGAGAAGTGACCATCTACTTCTCCACCCTTCCCCCTCTCCTTCCTCTCTGTCTCTCTCTTCCCCTCTTGCAGCCAAGGCTCCATTGGAACAAAGTTGGCCCGTGTGCTGAGGATAGCTCCATGGCCTCAGCCTCAGGTGCTAGAATGGCTCTGGTTGCAATGGAGCAACAGCCCCAGATGGGCAGAGCATCCCCCCCTGGTGGGCATGCTGAGTGGATCCTGGTCAGGTGCATGCAGGGGTCTGCCTCCTCACTTCTAACTTTGGAAAAATACAAACAACAACAATAAAAAAGAGAAATTTTAAAAGAAAATTAAAAGAGAAAGAACATAAAGTGATAGAAGTCTCTCAAAGTATAGAATAAACAAAATGAGAGAAAAGGTTGGTGAAACGATAAAAACACATATAGAATTAATCCAGGAGATTTAATATAAAATTAATAAGCCTTTCATAAAAAATAAGAAAGAATTCTCAAAAGATAATAAAATTTATATGCCTAAATGTATGCCTTCAGATTAAGAACTCATTGAATAAGCCAGCACAACAGAAAGGAGCTTGGAACACAGATATTGTGAAATTGCTCCATCAATTTGGACTGCCTACCTTTTCTTCATTTTTAAATTTATGTATTGGTTTTAGAGAGAAGGAGGGAGGGAGAAAGAGATAAAGACATAGATCTGTTCTTGTATGCGTCCTGACTGAGGCTCGAACACGCAATCTCTGGGTATCAGGATGATGCTCTAATTAACCAAGCTATCTGGCCAGGGCTGACTGCCTTTCTTTCGTTTCCTTGCAGTATAAGAATAATTCACCTCTTATGCTTAAGAAATATAGTCAAGTTTCTATGATATCCAACCAAAGACAATCCTGACATAAAGGATTATCATTGTCCAGTTCTGGTGACTTTAAGGAGAGATGCCCAATAGATGTCCAAGTGGAGATGATGTGTCGACAGTTGGATATGGAGCTGTGAATCTGTGAGTAAGAATACGTGAGTGGAGCAATGACTAGAGAACCTGACATTGGGAGTTAAGTAGCGATGAAAGAAAAAGCTGGGATAGGCAGAATCCTAAGATTGCTCCCCAAATCCCTGCCCACTGGTGTACCTGCCTGTACAATCCCTCCTGTTAAGTCGAAGAAACATATTTTCTTGATTAGGTTACATTATATGACAGGTGACAAGACAGCCACCCCCTTGACCACATTACAATTTATAAGACCCAGTCCTAGCAGGCTTTGAAGAAGTAAGCTGCCACGTTATATGTGACAGGGTCACATGGCTAGGACTAGGTGGCCTCTAGGAGCTGAGAACTAGCCCTGGCTGACAGCAAGAAAAAAAGGGACCTCAGATCTATAACTGCAAGGAACTGAATTCCACCTCATTGACAGCATGACATAATACAGAGGACCCTAAGCTTCAGATGAGATCACAGCCTTGGGGGACACCTTGATTTCAGCCTGGTGAGACTGTGAACAGAGAACTCAGTACACCTGTGCCCAGGTTCCTGCCCTGGTACTGTTCTAAATAGCTAAATCTGTGGAAATCTGTTATGCTGCCCCAGAAAATCAAGATGAGGGCCACGGTCTGAGACGTCCAGCTCTGAGGGGCAGGGCAAGAGTAGCACGGAGGGGTGAAACAGTACGTTGAGTCAGGAAAGTGTATCTAGAAGGGGCTTGATCAGGCTACGCAGTTGATGCCGCAGTCAAAAACCCTGCGCAAAGAGAGCAGGCAGCCAGGAAGCAGAGGCTCCTCCTTCAAGGAAGTACTCTAGGGACGGAGCACGATGTCAAAGGTGAGTTTTCTTTTGTAAAATGGCAAATATACTTATTGATGAGACTGAGCCAGTATTAAAGAGAGAGAAAGAGGGGGTAGAGAGAGAGAGGAAGAGACACACAGAGAAAGAAAGAGAATATATACTGTATCTCTAAACTGAGGTAGTTCTCAAATAAAAACAAGAAGAAAAATGCTAAATTACTGTGTGTCAATAAGCTTTGTATATTTCAGTGTAAACACAAAGTTTCTTTTAACTACTGAATGGGAACATTTCTTACACTACAGAAGAGAAAATCAACTCCATTATCTGTGTCTCTCCTTTTTATTTTCTTTTTCTTTTTACTTTTAATCTTGAAGATATAGCACTGAAAACATTTTCCCTTTTTATTTGTGTCAGGAGTACTGAGGGGGCCGATCATCACAGCCGCGGGGCCCTGTGACAGCATTTGCAGTTGAGTAATGAATTGCTGTAGATGAGGAGAGACAAACCTGAGCTGATATGTTTCCAGTAGGGCTCAGCTGCTTGCAAGATAAATAGCCCCCTGCCACTCTGTGCGATGATTAACTGTTCTGGCCACACTGCGTCCAGCCGAACGGCCTTCCCGATACCCACAGATCGCCAGTGGGTTCCAGGACACCACCAACACAGCCCCTGCGCTGGGCGCGACCGTGCCTCTCCCATTATATTGTTAGAGGGGCATTTACAGAACTGACTCTACACAGGCCTGCCGCAAGGGCACTGGCTACAGTATCCATTTTCCCACAGAAAGGAACAAAATACTTTCCCCAAGCACATAAATACAAAGACAAAAAGAAAAAGGAAGTTAAGGAAAGAGTTAGGGACATTTGGGGAAAAATTCAATCTTTTATTTTATATTATGACTTCTCTGTCCTCAGAGTTCCCTTCAGAGACAATACACACACACACATTGAATTCCTGGCTTAGCCCCACATGGCAGTGTTTTGGTTCTTGTGAAATATGTCCTTCATTAAATTAAACAATCATGTAGTATTTTATTCAAGCCAAAGGTCGGCAGTAAGAATGAGGGCAGTGAATTCAGGAGTGAACCCGCACCATATTACCCTGAAGCCTCTGCGAATAAAATATGCTCAGGGTTTGCGAGGGTTTCTCTCCCCACACCCGTGATTTGGGGCATAAGGAGGCGATGCTGTTTCCTAGGAACACCATTTGAAGCGGTGAATTACTTGGCTGTTGTGCTGGGGCGTGAGCAGGTGTTGCTGGGGCATGGAGAAAGCACTGACAATATTAAGGCTCATTTTGTCATGACAGCTAGGCCAAGGCTGTGTAGGAAGAACACCCTCTAACTTTGTTTTAAGAACGCAGTGGGTAGAGTATTGGCCTGGGATGCTGAGGACCCAGGTTTGAAACCCCAAAGTTGCTGACTTGAGCGCAGGCTCATAAGCTTGAGCGTGAGGTCACTGGCTTGAGCATGGGATCATAGACATGACCCCATGGTTGCTGGCTTGTAGCCCAAGGTCGCTGGCTTGAAGCCCAAGGTCACTGGCTTGAGCCCAAGGTTACTGGCTCGGCAGGAGCACCCCAGTCAAGGCACATATGAAAAAACAAACAATGAACAATTAAGGTATCACAACTATAAGTCGATGCTTCTCATCTCTCCCTTCCTGTCTGTCCATCCCTGTCTGTCCTTTCTCTCTCTCACAAAAAAAGAAAAAAAGACAACTAAAAAGGATAGGATGCTAAAAGTGAACCGAGAAGGTTAGGGTGGGGTTTGTTCTGGTTTCAGTGCAGTGGCGGTGCCTCCTATCTTAACTAGCAGAGCGACAAAGGAAGCACAGTGTGACCTGGGGTTAACTTGCCAGTGAACTGAACTCCCACAGCAAGAAATATTTATCTGATGCCTGAAACGTGCCCAGTACTAACAGGCAGTGAGGAAGATACAACAGATAATACATAGGCCCTACTTTTTAAAAAATGTATCTACTACTTAGAAAAAGTTAGGGACTACTACATTTTAATCATCTCTGAAATTTTTTTTTTAAAGTAGAAATCTCTATTCTGAATGGAGCAGAGTCCAAGAACAATGGATTAAGGGAATAAAAGAAACAGGGAGGAAGGAGAAGCTGAAATGCTTTCGTTTTGTGTGAACACAAAGGGAAGGACACCCAGTATGGCCAAGGCAGGGAGGTGGTGATTCCCACACAGAGGGGGCAGGGAGACAGGTATGGCGGCCACTGACGCAGAGAGAAACAAGGTTGGCCAGTAAAGGGCTTTACAGTAGACAGAATAACAGTCCTCCCTAAAGATATCTGTGTCCTAATCCTTGAAACCTGTGAATGCATTACTTTACATGGCAAAAGGTGCTTTACAGGTGTGAGTAAATCGAATATCTTGAAATGGGAAGATTATCCTGGATTATCTATGTAGGTCCAATGTAATCACAATGGGAGGCGGAAGTGTCAAAGTCAGAGAGAGGAGAAGTGATGATGGAAGCAGAAGCTGGAGTGATGTTACTGCTGGCTTTGAAGATGGAGACGGGGCCATGGGCCAAGGACTGCAGGCAGCCTCTGGAAGATGGAAAAGGCAAGGAAACTGATTCTCTTTTAGAGCCCTCAGAAAGAATGTAGCCCTGCCAAACACATTTAGAGTAAAGAAATATAAGTGTGCTTTTAAAAGCAAAATGTGTGGTGCTTTATTACAACTGTAACAGAACTCTAATACAGGGTTTAAGATTATTGGTCTTGAGAATCATTGTCCATGATTTGAAAGACAACAAATATATTCAAACAAAAAAATGAAGATAGTGTTTTAGGAGAACTAATCTGCACCAAAACATGAATAAGAAGACAAAGATCAGAAACAGTTAAAGAAATACTTCCATAAAATAGTAAGATAGTATTGGGATGGTAAGAGTAGAAATGAAACATGCAATAGTGTTTATGACAGAAATTTGGATGAACAAAGCAACAGGACTAGATGACTCTGGATATGAAAGGTAAGAGAAAGGTAGGAAAGACCTCAAAGTTTTAAACTGTGGCTTCAGTGCATGTGATGGGAGGAGTGTGTGAGGACCGTGTCAAAGAGAAACCTTTAAAGATATAACCACACTATAGGAATTCTCAAATGTCAACAGGCATGAAGATTATTTGGAATGCTGGTTGAACACGTGGATTACTGGGCTTTATCACAAAGGTTCTGATTCAGCATGTCTGTGTGGTACCTAGGAATCTGCCCTTCAGGAAACCCTGTTCTGATTCTGGTGATCCAAAGTTCACACTCTGAAAAACACCAATCAAGAAAAACTAAAAGGAAACGACAGCAAATACTTATCATAGCTCTGGAAGAAACAACTAATCTTACGTAAAATTGAAGGGGTAAAAATGGATGTATTAGATAACATAAAAAGTTAAAACATTTGTAAATTAAGATAAATATCATAGCCAAAATAAAATGGTCCTTGGTGAACAATAGTTTCAGCAAAGGGCTAGTATTTTATTAACAGACCACACAAACTAATGAGCAAAAACAACTGAGACCCCTGCCGATAAATGGGAAAGCGTGAAAACAGAATTCCAAAAAGAAGAACTAGAACCATAAACAAACTTAAGAAACACCAATTAAAACAGCAACAAGGCAACACAGATTGCTTGCTAAATAAACAAACATCATTTTGAGGGGTAATATTCAAAGCTGATGAGATGTTGTGATACTTTCACACTTGCTGGTTGCATTATAAATCTGCTATAACCATTTTGGAAGAAAGTAATTTGGCAATATATATCAGGAGCTGTAAAAATATCCACTCTTTGACAGGAAATGCTTCTTTTAATAGTCTAACTTAAGAAAACACTCCTGAATATGGAAAAAAAATATATGTAATGAAGGCTATCAATTATTGGAAGTTTACTGTACGATATGCATGATTTCATTTAGTCTATAAAACAAGTCAATGAAGTTAGGACGGTTAGGACTCTAATTATTCCCATGCTACAAATGGGGAACCTGAGGCACTGAGAGATCATGTGACTTGCTCCAAGGACTTGAAGAGTTGGGAGAGGTAAAGGAAGGCTCTGGAACATTCTGCGACTAGAGCTCACACGCCTCATTTTTATTATCACATGGGAACATGGTCAGTGTAGTAGCATTTGTTTTATGAAAAAATGCAAGAAAAGAAGGAAAACAGGAATTGTATCACAGTAGTAGAAATACGTGTGGGCAACATTGGGTTATTTCTCCTGCTCCCAAATTTGCTGCAAGATTTATCTTCGTAAATTTAAGTTGCTTGAGGTAAAGAAAATAATGCACACAGAAAAAAATAAAAAACCACCTTTGGAATTTTTCCATAAAGTACAAAAAAAATCCTTAAAGAAGTGTAAATGTTTAGAATATTGTTTTCATATTTCAATATCGACAATGATAAAAGTTTGGGAGAAATAATAATCATTAAAAACTTTTTTCAGAAAACCAGATGAACTGGCTGGCAAACCGGCAAATGTTTTAGTCCCTGCCATAATTAGCCTGACGAGGTGCCAGGAGGCGTTTTTGTGTGTCTGTGGTACCTGGGACTACATAGCTATCATTCTACAGAAGCGAAGCACTTGTTAATTGCTTACATATTACTATTTTAGAATTCCCTTGGGGACCTTGGATAAATACTTTGAACAAGTGAGAAAACACAATGTAAAGGGTAAAAGAAATCAAGACTCTGGCCGCAGGGCAAAGTGTTTCCATGGCAGAAATAGTTGACTATTTCAAAAAAATTAAATGAGAATAAATTTAACTACATTTAAAGGGACAAATATTTAATGTGAAAATATAACTTTCAAAGCACATCACAACATTCGCATGTGGAAACTGGGATACCGAAATTCTAACAAAAGGATAAAGTTGAGAAACATGGCCAAGGTCATCAGTAAAGCTTGTACATCCTGATTAATTTTTTTTGGCCCATTTCAATCCTTCTTAACATACAATTTTACAGTCAATATTATAGATTTGTTTGTTTATATACCATACCATTATTTGCACGTCACTGTCTTTTATAGTTGCCTTTTGGCCAAATCTCATCCAAAAACAACAGGCCAAGTAAAAAGGATGTCTGGCAGTTCCCGCTCTGTGATACAGAAGATCAGGTACTGTCTCCCACTAAAAGTCTGCTGAAAAAGCTTTATTATTATTATTATTATTTTTGCTGTCCTTATACGATGTTTTAACAAGGCTGTAAGAAACAGGCAAAGTTGAGAGATCTGAAAATTTCTATTCTCTTAATTCTAGTAGGCCTGATGATATAATTATAAGAATAGCTTAAGTTATTAACAGACTTACAGAAATTAAGAAAAGTCCTAGAAAATCGAGGGTTTTTTCCTGACTGTATCTAAGTACTGCCTATAATCACTAGGGAGCAGATCCTCTTCCACAAAAAATAAATGGTATTAGAGAAGAGAGCAGGGTGAACGAGTCTCCACTCTAAGGAGCAGGGCAGCCTCTTGCTCACAGCAGGCCTAATTGGCAGGCACACAAAGTTGTGCCTTGTGTGGGGCTGGTCCCCGAGTATCCAGTGAGGACAGCCCGCTGTGTCGGGGTCACGGAGAGCTGGGCGCTGACCTGGGAGGTCAGGAAGGAGGCTACCAGGGAGTCCAGACTCTGGCCCTCAGAGGTTGGGCAGGGGATAGAGTTCCAGTTCTAACCTCACTGTGAGGACTTATTTCAGGAGGTGCCCTGCGCAACTCTCTAGAAACTGTTTCCACACACACACACACACACACACACACACACACACACACACAAAGTAAAACAGAATTTCTTGAGAAGGAAGTGAAACCCATAGCCCAGGTTTGATTCTCTGGCAGGTCTCTGGGTTGAGGTGTTTGTAAAGTTGGCTAGCAACACCAAGCCTAAACCTGCACTGACCTGTGTTGTTTCTATTGGAAGTGAACTTGGATGTAACAAAATTTTAATTGAAGACTTAAATGTAATTTAATCCTAACAGAAAAGTGTACAGGCAACTCAGAGTTCCTCTTTAAAAGAAAACAGAGGGAAACAGTCTAATTTCTCCAGAATATCCTATTAAAGTTTCTATTCAAGACTCTATACATCTAACTTAAAAAAAAGGAAAAATTTGATTTTAAAATATGCTAAAGAACTTTTAATTAATACAAAGTAAGCACACTATCACATCATTTATGCACTGACATTTCCCAGGAATTTAAGATGTGTTTAATGAAATTAAAAGAATACTTTCTTAAAAGACTCATTTAGTATTTTCCCATCTAACCTACCTAAGTAATAAAAGTAAGGAAATTAAATTATGCCATACATGTTACATATGGGTGTGCATATGCACATGCACACTCACATACATAAAAACATACACATATGAATAAGTAGATATGAGAGAAAAATGGTAAAATTGCAATAACTCATACAGTGATTATCTGGGCAATTTCATGAGGTATTTCTAGTAATAAGGTAATTTCAGCACCCCATGATCATTTATAACCTGCAAGACATTAAATTTTTGGTATAAAATAAGAAAGTGTTCATTCTTCTACCCTTTAACTCAGCTATTCTTTTGCATCTGTGCCTCTTTTATCCAAGACTTTTAATGAAACACCAGTCTTCTTAAGTGGCCTTTACAATTCAACAAAAGGCAGTGAGCCTCCTTTTACAGTTGCCTAAACAGTCCTTGAATACATGTGACATGTATATTATCTTTTCCCGGTACATATAAGTAGATTTTAATAAAATTCTTTCTATAAAGTAAAATAATCCTTTACTTTTCTTCTTTTCCTTTTTGTAAAGCCCATAAAGCATATTTTATAGATAACACAGGTCCGGGTCTTACTCTTTCTGAATCAACACGACCCAGCACAGCACAGGGCCAACAGCTTGCTGTCTCCTGTCTGTTTGTATATAAGATCTTACCGGAAAACCCACCTGCTCAGGAAGCTCACCTGCAAAGGGCTAAATAATGTACAGTGTGTCCGTAAAGTCATGGTGCACTTCTGACCGACAGAAGTGCACCATGACTTTACGGACACACTGTATTTTAAAAGGAAATGTCTGTCATGATAAAGGAAGTCACACTGTTCCAAGAACTACTGATGCTCTCAGGAAGCCCAGAAAGCGGTCTTAGAGTTCTTTATACCACCTGCCATCGACAGAGAAGGAAAACAAGTTACCTTTTTGTGCAAGGCATGAAATTCGCTGTACCTTTTCTCCACAAAATGTTTTCTTCCATTCATTAGCACTTCTATCTTAAACACCTGAGGAAAAAAAATTAAAAAGATTAATTCCACCAGTTCAAAAGCCTCAATTGTCTGATGTGGTAAGTTTGTGACCATGATATATTTCATCCCTTTAATTACAGTAGCTGATTCCTCCAAAACCCAGAAGGCTCAGGAGACCCCGGACCCAACAGCACTGATTAATGAGCTCTCAAGCCAAATGCTCACTAACAAACTATAGGATCCTCGCAAACGTCTAGAAACAACGGAAACTTAAATGCCTTAAAGTGCACCTTAACTTTTTAATCACAGGACATTCCTCCCTTAAAATTATGTCACCAAATGCAGATGATGGTGTTGGAATAAAAGTGTGATACCATGGTGAGAATCTGGTAAAAATTGCAGACCCGCAACACACCATTATGGGTGTTTCCATGAAGGAGGTGCTGTGTCATCTATAAGACAATCATGCAAACAGTGATGCATTTTAGGTTAATTTGTCACTAACCTGCATATTCATTTCTAGTCTCAGTTGGGCTAATTCTGCTGTTAGCAACACAGGGAAAATGTGGTAAAGGTTCATTTTCCCTGTGTGATACGAGTGACAGCTTGTGCTCCTACCTCCAGAAGGTTGAAAGGCCAGATGAAAAGGCTCTCTGTGTGCACTAATTAGTAGGTACTAACATGACATTTTCTTGATTCTTAGGTCAGTGGGTCAAGACTGGGAACAAGGGATGAGAAATATTGTGAAATGCTCATGAAAACACAACGTTCAGGCGGAGTGGGGGAAGGACGCAGGGCAGGAACTGAAGAGAGAAGATGCTCTATTATTTTCAAGAGTCTCTCATTGGCTCCTGCTTTGTGAGCCAGTTTGTCAACACCGGGATGAGGGAATACTGTTCAATTATTTAATAAGCCTAATGTCCTATTGCAATTGCCCTTCAGAAAAGAGCAAAAGTTGAGGTCGCATCAAACGGAGAAGGGTTAAAAGCAAACTTACTTTATCCTTACAAAGAATTTAGCAGATGAGATACAAAAGCACACTGTCATAAACCCAGATCCCAGTGGCTCTATATTTCTGCTTTATATGTAAATATGACTTATTTTGGGGGGAAAGCCAGAAATCATGTCATCAAACAAAATGCATTTGTATTTTTGTGCTTCTTAAAATCAGAGATAAAATCTTCTGTTGCTGTAAGACTCAGTTTAAGAAACCTACTTTTATTAAATAAGTGGTGAATTTTTACCAATTTAATTAACATTTTAGTCTAACGTTTAGGGAGTTTTTCAAATAATCCCCCTAAAAATACTTTTCTTTGGTGGATTTGTGAAAATATTTTCTTCTAAAAACATACACATATGCTTCAAACTCTCAGATATACCTACATTCTTTTTTAGAAAATAATTGTTTACTCATTACTCAAGAAAATTCTTCTTCTTCAAAGACCCTGCCAGGAATAGAGCAAAGAAAACACCCTGAGAAACACAAACAAAAGAAGCAAAGCTTCAACTTGGGGGCCTGGTTAATGGGACGCAGAGCTTCCTTTGCTGTGTCCGGTCCCAGATTTAAACCAGGACAACCTGGAAGCAATGAAAGTAGTTTCTATCTGCTGAGCTGCATGAACTGAATGAAGTTATGATCTGAGTCCAGTGACTTAAGGTTTCATCACAAAAACCACCACTTTAATTGGCATGTTTGCTGCAGAATCCAGAGATGGAGAAAGTTGATGATTTGTAAGGTTCAACCCACTAGGTCACCACTCCAGGTGCCCCCTCTTGAAGGCCAGAAAAACACATGACTGTGGCTGCCTCATGGAAAGCCATCCCTTCTAACGACCGGATGGTTCTATCTCCAAGGTCCAAAGTTGCTTTCCACAGGGGTGGGGGGAGGGCATGCACACACAGAGGAAAGGGTACGAGAAATTTTCATTATAATATTTTTATTATGCTGCCATTTTAAAAATGTACAATATACCTAACATTGCTCGTTTCCTTTAATTCTTATTTTTTGTTGTTTGTATTTTTCCGAAGTTAGAAGCAGGGAAGCAGTCAGACAGACTCTTTCCAGCATGCGCCCCACCAGGATCCACCTGGCATGCCCACCAGGGGGCGATGCTCTGGGGCATTGCTCCTTTGCGGCTGGAGCCATTCTAGTGCCTGAAGCAGAGGTCATGGAGCTGTCCTCAGTGCCTGAACCAACTTTGCTCCAATGGAGCCTTGGCTGCAGGAGGGGAAGAGAGAGACAGAGAGGAAGGAGAGGGGGAAGGGTGGAGAAGCAGATGGGTGCTTCTCCTGTGTGCCCTGGCTGGGAATTGAACCTGGGACTTCCACATGCCTGGCTGACACTCTAGTGCTGAGCCAACCGGCCAGGGCCCATTTCTTTTTAATTCTGGAAAAACATCTTGGAAAGAAATCTGGTTAATCAAGATTTCCATGACAATGTGAAGCAAGAAATGGAGTCAGTTTAATAAATCTTATTTTCCTGAACTCCATACCAGACTATTTTTTCTTTTTTTTTGTTTTTAAGCATTCAAAGATACATGTTGTTCCTGGCTGCCTGGGAAACCTTTTCTTTGCTTTGCTCTCCTGAAAAACTCTAGCTGTTATCTACCTCTAAGATGGAGGCAGCCCAGGACAATGTTTGTAAAGCTCCAAGCACTGTATCTGGCATTCCTTCTTTTTCTTTTAAAACATGTATTTCTTGAGGTCCTACAATGTGCCCAGTAGTTGTTCTAGGCCAGTGGTTCTTAACCTGGGTTCTATGGAACCCTAGGGGTTCGATGAGTCGGTCTCAGGGGTTCGGAGAAGCCTCTGCCGTGGAGGCCAGAATAAAGTACTACCGTAATTTGTTGTGAGTTCATGCACTTTGTTGGTTTTGTTCTTTGAGCAAGGTGATGTTCATGCACGGCTCATTTTGTGCACCAGTAAAAAAACATATACCTATGCCTTGAATTTGGAAAGAGAATCATATTTTATTTATCACTAAAGAAGGGTTCGGTGAATGCACATATGAAACTGGTGGGTTCGGTACCTCAAAAAAGGTTAAGAACCACTGTTCTAGGCGCTGGGTACTGAGCTCTGAACAGAATAGGCAGGAGCCCAGCCTTCAAGGAGCATACATCCTATCTGGTGAGGAAGGTTGACTAAATGAACAAATAGGGTGATGTAAGAAATGAGAAGAGCTGTGAAGAATACAGCAGAGTAATCAGACAGAGCTGGACAAGGTGCCATTTCAGACAGTTCGGTCAGAGGCCTCCCTAAGCAGAGAGGTGGCAAGAGGTACAAAATCTGAAGGGAATACCAGGAATAAAGTATACAGGAGTTGAATGTGGCTGGCTGCCTTTGGGATTTTGTACTGGGAATGAGTAGACAAGGACTACAATGGTACCTTGAGATATGAGCAGACCAATATTTTTTTAAAGATATGAGCTGCAACTCGGTCCATATTTTTGTTCAAGATCCGAGTGAAATTCCGAGATACGAGTCAATCATTTTTTTTACAATTAAGTTTTTGTGGTTTCATTTTAAGTAAAGAAAGTACAGTTTTAGTTCTGTTTAAAGTAAAGAAAATGCAGTTAGTTTTAGTTTACATTTAGTGTTAAGAAAGTACAGTTTTAGTTTACGTGTCTATAGTGCCTGCTTCCCTTCCTCCCTCCCTCCTCCTCCACCATTCACCTCTGTTAGCCGCACTTGTCTGTCTCTAAGGTAAGAATACAGTACTAAATAACACTTTTTTCTTTTATTTCATATATTTTGTTATGCATTGGTAAAGAATACATGTGTGTGTCTTAATTAAAAACATGTATTTTTCATAATTTAGGATGGTTTGGGGATGTTTCACAGGGCTGGAATGGATTAAATCTATTTCAGTTATTTTAAATGGGAGAAATTTGATATACGAGTTGACTAAATTACGAGCTCGGTTACAGAACGAATTAAACTTGTATCTCAAGGTACCACTGTATTTGTTTTCATTCCTACTAAATTTTTTTTTTTTTCAGTGAGAGGACAGGAAACAGAGAAAAGACTCCCACATGCACCAGACTGAAATCCACCAGGCATGCCCACTAGGGGGCGATGCTCTGCCCATCTGGGGCCCTTGCTCAGTTGCAACCGAAGCTATTTTTTAGTGCCTGAGGAAAAGGTCATGGAGCCATCCTGAGCGCACAGGGCCAACTCGCTCCAGTTGAGCCGTGGTTGCAGAAGGACAGGAGAAAAGAGAGAGGGAGAGCGAGGGAGAAAAGCAAAAGGAAGAGGGGTGGAGAAGCAGATGAGCACTTCTCCTGTGTGCTCTGAACGGGAATAAAACCTGGGACATCCACACGCTGGGCAGATAGATGCTCTACAATTGAGCAAACCCGTCAGGGCATAAATTTTTTTTTTTTAAGTTAAGCCTAGGACAGGGTAGTTTCCATTTCTGGCCAAGATGAAATACTGTAACTTGGCCAGAGGCAGATTTAACCTCCGACTTGAAACAATAAAAGACTGAGTATTTTTTTCTTTTGTTTCCCTTTCCTGTAAAAAAAAAAAATATTGCTACAAGATATAAACAAATGGGACTACATCAAACTAAAAAGTTTTGCACAGCAAAAGAAACCACTAACAAAATGAAAAGACAATCCATTAAATGGGAGAACATATTTGCCAATGATACATCTAATAAGGGAACTAATGTCCAAAATTTATAAAGAATTTATACAACTCAAAACCAAAGAGAACACACAGATGCCCAATAGACTTATGAGAAAATGCTCAATGTCACTAATCATTAGAGCCACAATGAGATATCATCACGGAATGACTATCATCAATAAATCAACAAACAATTGTTGGTGAGGATGTGGGGAAGAGGTAACCCTCCTGCGCTGCTGGTGGGAATGCAGACTGGTGCAGCCACTGTGGAAAACAGTATGGAGATTCCTTACAAAATTAAAAATGGACCCAGTGATTTCAGTTCTAAGAATATATCCAAAGAAAACATTAATTTGAAAAAATACACTTGCCCCTATGTTCATTGTGGCATTATTTACCAAGATTTGGAAGCAGCCCAAGTGCCCATCAGTAGATGAGTGGATAAAAAGGCTGTGGTACATTTACAATGAACACTTACTACCCAGCTGTAAAAAAGAAGGAAATCTTACCCTTTGTGACATCATGGATGGACCCACAAGATATTATGCTATGTGTGAAAACAGACAGTCAGAAAAAGACAAATACTACATGATTTCACTTATATGTGGAATCTAATGAACAAAATAACAACAAAAAAATAGACTCATAGATATAGAGAACAGACTGACAGCTGTTCAAGGGAAAGGGGAATGAGAGATGGGGTAAAACAGGTGAAGAGATTAAACAAGCAAACAAAAATACCCCCCAAAACTCATAGACACAGACAACAGTACGGTGATTACCAGAGGGTGATGAGGGGATCAATGGTGATGGAAGGAGACTTGACTTGGGTGGTCAACACGTGATACAATATACAGATGATGTGTTATGGAATTATATACATACTTGAAAGCTATATAATCTTATTAACCAATACAACCCCAAGAAAGTGAAGAAAAACATAAAAGAATAAATAATAAACATCTAAAAACTGGATAAAATATGAGGAAAGAAGGGCTCTCAGGACATTGGACACAAGGAAATGAAGATAGTGAGAAGGGACTCAAGCAAACTGTGATTGTCCCAGGCAGGCCCTAAGGGTCCCAGATTTAGGGAGATGAAGACTGGAGTGAGGGAAGCCAAAATAATCTCTCCAGCATTCAGATGAATCCTAATCAGTACATGGGTTTGGGAAAACTACCCAATGATGCGAAGAGATTAGAAAGAACAGTGCTCAGAGCTCACCAACAACTGGGCAGAGTGCCTGTTTCCAAAAGCCAGGCAGAAAACCTCATAATTCATGAGGCTCTAGTTACTCAGAACGGACTTGCCTTAATAGTGGGCAAAATTTAACTGCACACTTAAAACACTCTTTTAGTCTACTGCAACAAAGTTTAAGCATAAGACCTGAAGAGAGTGTTTTGTTTCTGAGCAATTTAACCCCATGCCAACACAAAGCTCAAGAATACTTTTAGGTATAAAAATATCTTCACCCAACAAGATAAAATTCAGTTTCTGGCATCCAATAAAAAAGAAACGGAAAAATATGACTCATTATGAGAAGAAAAACCAATCCATTGAAAGATACTGAAATGACACAGAAGATAAAATTAGTAAACAAAAGCATTAAAATCATTACTTCAAGGACAGTTCTTATGCTCAGAAATCCAGAGAAAATGACTGTGTTAAGTGGAGACTTGAGAGATAGAAAAACAGACTCAGACAACAGGTCTGGGTCCTGTTGACAAAATCAACAATGGTCTGATTGAAAAAAAAAACACACCAGACAGAATTAATAGCAGACTAGACATTGCAGAAGATTAGTTAAAGTGAAAATGTAGCATTAGAAACTGTCCAAAATGAAATAGAGGAAAAACTGCAAAATAAATAGAGCATTTGTGAACTGTGAGACAACTATAAATAGTAACGTATGCATGTAATTGCAGTAAAGGAGAAACAGGGAACAGGGGTTAGGAAGAAAGACAAATGTATTTGGAGAAATCATGACCAAAAATTCCCCCAATTTCGAGGATACTAAAAACCCAAAGATCTAAAAAGACCAATGAACCCAAGCACAAGAAACATGGAAAAGAAAACCCAAAAAATAAAAACCGAAGCACATCATAATCAAACAGTCTAAAAATAATAAGAAAATCTGAAAAGCAGCCAGAGAAAAAGAGATGTTACATAGAAAAGATATGCTTAATGACAAATTTATTAAATATCTCTATAAATAACCAAGCTTACATGAGTGATTCAATGCATATTCTTTGGTTATGTATTAACTTATTAGAAATGTATTCTATGTAAACTATCATGTATAAAATAATACGTACAATTAAAAGTCAGTTAAATCTTTATTAATTACTTTTAAAGTATTTTGGTAGTTCTTTTCAGTCAGATAATAATAATTATTATTAGTGCAGGCATTGCTCTAAGCTCTTTACTCATAATAATCACTCATTTAATTCTCACAGCAATCCCACATGAGCTCGGTCGGCACTATTACCTTCATTTTACACACATGGAAATTGAGGCATGGACGAAGTAACTTGTCCACAGGAGAGCTGCATTCTGAACCCAGCCATCTGGTTCCTGAATCTCCTTTCTTAACCACTGCACTTGACTGACTCCCAATGAAAAGACTCCCTTATATAGTCCTATTCATTGGAGAAACTGAACACCTCGAAATAGGAGAAACCCAGAAACATTCTAGAGTGATGACGAATCTTTCCCTCCATTTTCTTCCAAAGTTTTGTCCTCTGGAAGGGAGTTTGCAGGGTCATGGGGGGCACTGGCAGGGATGGGGGTGAGGGCATGGCACGAGGTCCTGTGCTCTTCTCCAATCAAAACACAACACCGATTGACATAAAAAGTATACACCTCTCCAGAGCAGAACAATACTTTTCTAAATAAAATACTAAATCTATCCTGTTCCAAATACTGTACTTGATTATATAATGAAAATATAAATATATGCACACACATATAATTATAACATTGGGAACCTTATCATGTTCAGTTTTCAGAATCAATCTACACAGCATCAAAGACAATTATTTTTACAGAAGAGACTGTAAATATTTTAAACCTTAGCAGTGTAAAAAATCATGGTTTAACTAGCAGAAAACAGGAGATGAACGGGGAAGGAACTGGGTGAAAGAAAGTAAATGAGGTACTGCTAAATGTTTTAGTTTTCAATCTCTCGGGTGATAAAGAAATGACTTTCTGGAATTTATGATATTCATAGGATTACAAATTCTCAGTTTAAACTCTAGTACTACTTAATTTTAGCTGCTGCTCTTGGACTGATTATTTGATTATGAAAAGTCTCCATCTTTCTTTTCCTCTTAAATGGTATCTACATGACACAAAACCAATTAATCAATTCAGAGCAAGTGGAAAAGTACAGTCAAATACATCAGGTCATATATGTTGGTTGGCTAACAGGTTTTTTTAAAATTAGTTTCAATAATGCATAATTTTGACTTAGATTTTCTAACAGATGTGAATACTGCTTCTTCTTTGATTAAATGAGTTGTGGAAATAAATCACATATTAAGTCAAACAATTAAGAATTCTGGAAGGTATACCAATTGAGCTTTATTCTCCTTTTATGATGTGCTTCATAAGAATAAAAATAGATAAATAAATTTAACCTGCACTACTTACTTAATTGGGCAAATCTAAATAACTGTGAGCTATTACTCGAATAAGAATGATAGAATGATGTCTATATCAGTTTGTTGGATAATAAAGATGTCGTGATGCTTTGTATGATGCTTTGAAAAGGAAAGAATCATTACTAATTATGAAGTGGTAGATGAATTCTCCAGAAGGAAGCAGAGAATGGTTTTCATGGGTACTTTAGGACAGCTTACCTCTTTTCATTTTAGGGCTGTGTGAGAAAGGGATTTGTGTTTGAAATTGTTTGTCTTAAGGAGGAACAAAAACTCCATTCCTCTTCTCTCAAATTGTTCAGCTACAGACTGATTGTACCTCCTTTTCACAAGGTTATGACCAGCAAAAAGGAACAACTCTTCCACCTGCCCCCAAATCCTCCAGAATCCACCCAACCCATCAATCCACAGCTCTCCTGGAGGAGCCAACACCACCCACACAGAGCGTGGTCACCACCCACAGAGCTCACAGGGGAGTCTCTCTCACACAGGGGAGTCTCTCTATCCTTGATGGTCAACCTTTTTATAAAAACTACCCACTTTTGCAGTGCTGGTCAACCAGGTCCCTACCGCCCACTAGTGGGCAGTCTAGCTTTCATGGTGGGCGGTAGGGAAGCAACCAAACAACACCGCGATTGGCCCACCATGAGAGCTAGAATGCCCACTAGTGGCCGGTAGGGACCTGGTTGACCAGCACTGCAAAAGTGGGCGGTTTTTATAAAAAGGTTGACCATCAAGGCAAGGAGTCCTATCCTACCTCCTTTCAGCCATCAAGTGAAATTCCACCTCCATTCCAGAGCCTTCTGGAATTTCAGGCATCACTGTCTTCCATACCTTGCCCCTCCCTTTTATTTTACTGATGCTCTCACCACCAAATTTATTACCATACCTGCATGTAAAATCACACATTGTATTTTTTTCTTTTTTTTTTTAATGTATTATGTTGACATGGTTCCAAGTGTCCCACTCAATATGACACCCTCTACACCCTGCATCTCCAAGTCTCTTTCCACCTGTCTTTTAACAGATCATCAAAATGGCACTATCACATTATTTAAAGTGCAGTCCCAGTATCTAATTTTCTACAATATACTACTATGACTATTTCAAATCCATATGTTGTATGCACCAAAGAAACTAAAATTTTTGAAAAATATGTTTTTTTAGGAAATAAGTTTCTTGTAGAAAACTTATTCTAGTCAGTGAAAAGAATATTGTTCATGAGTGCCTGAAAGCTACAAAGAATAACTTTGCAATAATGCCCTTTTTAAAATTTTTATTTATTCATTCATTTTTAGAGAGAGGAGAGAGAGAAAGACAGAGTGAGTGAGAGAGAAGGGGGGAGGAGCAGGAAGTATCAACTCCCATATGTGCCTTGACCAGGCAAGCCTGTGGTTTCGAACCAGTGACCTCAGCGTTCCAGATTGATGCTTTATCCACTGAGCCACCACAGCTCCAGCGCAATAAAGCCCTTTTATTAAAAAGAAACAATTAGTCTCAAAATAAGTACAATTCTGGAGATGCTACCAATGGCAAAGAGTGACAGTCTGGAGTCAGACACATACTGTTAGCTGTGTTTTCTTACAGATTTATAGGCATTGCTTATCCATTTTGAGCGTCTTTCTGCAGAGGTAATAGAAATGATAATGTGTATTCCTTAGGGCTGCTAATGGAGTAAATAAATAAGACAAAGTATACAAAGTACTTAGCACCCAGCCTGGCACATGCTTAGCATGCAACATATTATAGTATCTACCGGAATATCACTGGGTTTCTTACAAATCTAAATGAAATCTGAGGTTATTGTCTTTATTTCTCTAACATGGCATTAAGTACTATCTATGATGCCCTATGCTTATTTTCTTTAAAACCATATTTTTGCTAAAAACCTACTCAGTTCAAAAGATAAAAACTTTAAGGTACTCATCCTCTCTCTCTCCCCCTCTCCCCATACATATGTATGTGTATGTATAGATATGTATATATAAACACACACACACACACACACACACACACACACACACACACACACACATATATTTTAACCAAAAGAAGTACAAAGAGTAAACTTGGGTGGCTGAGTATTACTGGTCTCATTTATGATGAACGGGCTCCTTTCTACTGGCATCAAAAAGATAAGGTCAAGCCTGACCAGGTGGTGGCACAGTGGATAGGGCATTGATCTGCAATGCTGAGGACCCAGGTTCAAAACCCCAAGGTCGCCGACTTGAGTACAGGCTCATTCAGCTTGAGCACAGGCTCACCAGCTTGAGTGTGAGATCGCTAGCTTGAGTGTGGGATCATAGACATGATCCCATGGTTGCTGGCTTGAGCCAAAAGGTCACTGGCTTGAGCCCAAGGTCACTGGTTTGAGCAAGGGGTCACTAGCTCAGCTGCAGTATCCCAATGGAGGCACATAAGAGAAAGCAATCAATAAACAACTAAGGCACCACAACTATATGTTGATGCTTCTCATCTTTATCTCTTCCTGTCTGTCCCTCTCTCATTAAAAAAAAAAAAAAAAAAGAGAGAGATCAAGATTCTCCTGTGTTCTCCCCAAACCAAAAACTAGCCTTTATTGGACCCAGAAAGGGCATACTGCTTGGTCACAAACAGTCTGCAATACACCTGCCACCTTCAAAACTCTGCTGCTCAGCTGTGACAGATGGGCAGAGAGCAGGTAGAGAAGGACAAGCTCTGTGCCAATAAAAGAATGCAGACCATTCAGTAAACCCTAGAACTGAGGATCCTCCCCATGAAGAGTTACCTACCCTGTTCCTGTGGAGGAGAAAGAAGCTTTTCCCATTGCACAGACAGGTGCTGTTAGAGGGCAAGCATCCACAGTTTTAATAACTCACAAGAAGAAAGTAAGTTCCTCAGGATTGTAGAATTCTCAGCCTTCTTTCAAAACTTAGAATTTTAACTTTTTTAAGAAAAAGATATTTTTCAAATGCTTTCCTCTCCCAAGATATGCTTGTTTTAAAAACTGTTACACGGTGTCAGTTGGATACTAGACTCATTGGGGTGATTGATCTCTTTGTAAGTTATATAAATGTCTAATCATTATGATATATACCTGATACTAATATTTCTTTATCCAAATATTTATTGAGCTCCTCCTATGCACTAAGCACTTTTCAACGTGTCTGAAGTCTATCAGTGAAATAAAGTGACAAAGAGCTCTGCCCTCATAAAATTTACATTCTAGCAGGAGCGACAAATTTTTTAAAAAAGGAAAGGTAATTATACAGTATGTTTTCAAAAGTGATTAGTTGATATGGGGGAAAACAGAGCCAGGTAAAAAGCGACTGGGCCCAATGGGGAGAAAGTTTCAATGTTACACAGAATGGTCAGAGATGGCAATTGAAACCTATGAGGTTGCTTCACAGATCCTAACTAGTAATGGTTTCTATTTATTGTGTATCTCAAAAGTTAATCTAGTTTATAGAAAACTCACTGATGCACAACTGTTTATAATCTAAGCTTAGCTAATAAAAAAATTTACAGTAATTAAAAATTAAATATAGAAAAAAATTAAATATGAAAATCTTAAATTTCTGCATTGAATCACCTTTTCCAAATCTATAGAAAACACACTAGTGGCAAAGACTCTCTCCAAGAAGTTCGGAGTCTAATGAGGCCAGATTCAGCATGTATCACTGTCATTCTTCATGTAGAATCAGCATTTCTAAAGCTACATATAAGTAGCTGCTAAAGAGCAGGGGGAAAAAAAGAAATTCCAAGAGCTTCTCATATTGATTTATTTTATCCCAACAAAGAGATTCTCCTGGTTACATGATATATCATAATCACTTAATTTGTCCGACTCCTTTAAAGAAGAAACAATGGATTCAAGAAAGGTGTTGACTTGCAAAAATAAAATCATTTTGCAAGTTTTCTGTTGTTTGTATGGGTCATTTTTCCTTAGTAATATGACATGTGTGGTCTCTATAGAGAAACTATAAATGTAAAACTCTAATTCACGCTGCTCCCAAGAGCCTGGGCTAAATTTAAAGCAGCCCACAGCTAAACACTCCTCCACTGCTCTTGAGGAGAGGAAGGACCACCACCCCCCCCCACAAGCCTGACCTCTAGGTTTAACGTATTAGCCATTTAGTTACACCACCAGCGTCACCTGGAAGAGAGCACTTTTTTCTTTCCCTCCACAGTGTTCCCTCATGGACAGAGCCAGTGCTACTACGAACCTCCAGCATTTTCTCACAGGAGACCACACAGAGTTTAAAGAAACGTTTTGATGAAGTCCTTTCCTGGGGGTTAAGGGGGGGATGGTTCACAAGATAGGAAACTAATATTCTAACCACAACTAATTCAGCCCTTTTCTGAACATTTGCTAAGGGTCCGAGCATGCTACATCCCACCATGCTTCGCCAAGGCTACTCTTTAACAAGTTGAAATTCACTACATCAGCCTCATACGGGCTCATGCAAACATCTCCAGCCATGGAGCTGCTTGGCCCTCAGAGGAAACAGGATATCCAATTTAAATATAGTTGAGAGGAGAAAAGAAGAATTTTATTAGTTTTGTTATATAGCTTTTCATGGAGTATATCATAAAAGTAAATTAATCTAAATATATGTGAAAAACAGAAACAACAAAAATGTATAAGGATGAATAAGGATGCTTAGTCATCAACTATGGACAGAGAGTGACATGAATTATTATTGTTCCACACATCAGAGTTGAATTTTTTTTTTTTTACAGGAACAGAGAGAGAGAGAGTCAGAGAGATGAATAGATAGGGACAGACAGGAACACAGAGAGACGAGAAGCATCAATCATCAGTTTTTCGTTGGGACACCTTAGTGGTTCATTGATTGCTTTCTCATATGTGCCTTGACCGCAGGCCTTCAGCAGACAGAGTAACCCCTTGCTCAAGCCAGAGATCTTGGGTTCAAGCTGGAGAGCTTTTGCTCAAGCCAGATGGGACCGCGCTCAAGCTGGCGACCTTGGGGTCTCAAACCTGAGACCTCTGCATCCCAGTCCGACGCTCTATCCACTGTGCCACCGCCTGGTCAAACTAAATAAAATTTTATAAATTAAAAAGTATATTTATAATTATAAAAAATTATAAACAACCTAGTATTTAGTAGAATAGTTAATAAATGATGGCAAATTCATATGTCTCAGAAGATTTATTAACATAAAATAATATTAATCTTGTCAGTATTTTTGTAAAATAAAAGCAGACTATAGAAAGAGTACAGTTCCATGTCCAAATCAATTTATGCACATAATAGTTGATATACATATATACAAAAAAAGCTGGGAGAAAAGAACCACCAAAATGTTTAGGTGGGCCTGACCGGGTGGTGGCGCAGTGGATAGAACGTCAGACGGGGATGCAGAAGACCCAGGTTCGAGACCCTGAGCTCGCCAGCTTGAGTGCGGGCCCATCTGGTTTGTGCAAAGCTCACCAGCTTGGACCCAAGGTCGCTGGCTCAAGCAAGGGGTTACTTGGTCTGCAGAAGGCCCATGGTCAAGGCACATGTGAGAAAGCAATCAATGAACAACTAAGACGTTGCAATGGCAACAAAAAACTGATGATTGATGCTTCTCATCTCTCTCTGTTCCTGTCTGTCTGTCCCTATCTATCCCACTATCTCTCTGTCTCTGTAAAAAATAAAATGTGTAGGTGGAATTATGGGTAATTTTTCTTTTTCTTTTTCAAGTTTTTCCCCCCAATTTTTCTGTATTATAGATGTAGATCTCAATTTATTCGCTAAAATTTTGAGTGAAACATGCTATGATAAGAAAAAATCAGCTATAAATGAGATATGCCAGGTCCCTCTGACAATCAGCATCCATACAGGTAGAATAGTCAGTAATATATAACATGAGGGTTTTGACCAGAAAGGGAATGCAATAGTCTGTTTATGCCTATTTACCTGAGTTCTCTAGTTTCCAAACATGTCCTCTGGCCTTGGAGGAACATATAAACACCCCAGAGTCCGTGCAAACACTTGCACTCATTCTCAGGAAGGGACGGATGTGGTCAACTGTGTTAAAAGGATTCAGCTAGGATATCCGTGATAATGTGACACAGAAAATCAGGCCCATATTTTTCTAAAGTTTTTATAACCTGTGCCTCCATCATATGAGAAGGGTTTGTTGGGCTCTAATACATGTGACTTGTGTAGCCAGAGTCTGGTACTGGGACAGGAGCTGGCATCAGCTGGCTACTCGGCCCATCTCCTGGTTACTCTGCAAAAACATGTCATCCCTCTGACAGATGAAGAAGAGGAATCAGTCATTTGTTTTTGTTCCACTTAACATCATTATATCCCAGTTTTAATCACTTTCCTAATATATAAACAACCTTGAGTTAATCAGATCGTTCTAATACGCTTTCTGAAATAAAACAAAACTAAATGACTGATTTTTCTGGCCATGAACACAAAGCACTACAAGAAAGACCACAAAAGCAGGTCAAATGAAGCCCTCCCGATGGTTGCAAAATAAGACTCCCAAATGGGTTTTGTACTTTTTTAAATTCAAAGATATTCCCACTTCATTAACACAATTCTTCATTCTTTATTTCTCTGTTAGCACCACAGAGAAATTCCAGGCTTGAAAAGATTCAAATGACTTTTATCTAAATCAGACCTAGACTCTCTCTGCTCAACATGCCGATTTACACGAAATCTCTGAGAGTTTCTCTGCTTCCATAAAATGCGGGTGCCACTGACCATCATGCCCAAGTCTGCCTCTTTGCACAAACAGTCCAAAACAGTTTTCCTGATCTGTTTCAACTTGAAGTGTTGTCAATATATGGATTGTCTTGCTTTCTAATTCAGTGAAGAATCTAGTTTTCCATTAGTCTCTGCCTTTCTAATTTTCGATACAGCTTTACTAAATGTAATTATTAAAGGCAGATTCAAGAAAGCAATTACTGGTTTGAGCTCCTGGTTTGTATCTCTGAAGTCTTAATAAGTGGCAAAAAGTTGTAATTGCACTAAGAGTCTTCCATACATTTTTTCTATGGATTAGACACACATACCCTTGAAATAGTACATGGGAAGATTTAAAACAGTATCTAAAACATCCTCACTTAAAACACAAGTTTTAACCCTCATTTAAACTTGATTCCAAGGCAGCTCTGTCTGTTGTAGGGTCAGAAACAACATCTCAGAAAGGCAGCATGCCGCTCTTCCTCCGGGGCTCTGTGACTTTAGTAAAGCACTTAACTTCCCTGGGTCTCCTTTTGTTTCTCCATCTGTAAATATGTGAGAGTGTTCAACTAGATGGCCACCAAGTAATCTTTGAGCTCTAAAAGTCTATGAAATTCATCTCTGCTAGGCTTAGTCCTATACACAGGACAAACAGAGTAAGGAATCACATGAATTCTAAGCCATCACTTCCAAGGCTTAATATGTAGGAAAGAAGAAAAATGCAATTCATGTAAATAACCTAATTAATAACATAATTAATAAAAAAGCAATATACAAAATGCTATTCCAAGGATATAAACAAAATTATCTTCCCAAAATGTCCTAAGGAATAGCTGTGCATATCAACGGGGGATGCAGCCTCTTCGGTGGTCAGCCCAGTTATGCGATTTGGCTTTCTATCTGTAGGCAAACAGGGGCAGTCACCCTGTGGTCCCTTAAAAGTGGTCTTGGGCAAACAGCAGATTCTGTAAAGGGAGCCACTGTCCCCAAACCAAAATGCCTCTGAAGCAGTTAGTAGTCATCTAGTAATCACTTAATCATCCCAATCTCAGTATTGTCACATTATTTAATAACTAATGAGAGGCACAGGAACAGGTGATTGTCACAGTTTACAGATGAGAAGAATGAAGATCAGAAAAGTAAACGAATTTAAAAGTCTCGCAGCTAATCAGCAAGTGGTCTAAGCTCCAGAATATGATCCCGGGCCAATTGTCTGTAACGGTCATCAGTGAATAAGGCCATTGGAGCTTTTGTCCCTATGACTTTTCACTCTTCAGAAATATCTTCAGTGCTCTTACTCATGTCCCCTGGTTTGTGAGCAGCAATCAAAATTGTAACTGTCATTTACCTTGAACATCATAAAGCTATAGCAATCACTTCTGTCTTATATTAATTTAGTTGATATGTAAAGAACTTAACTTCTGAATTTCTAGATTCTGTGCTAATGGATTTTGGACAGTGTCCTTACATTAAGGCCTAAGAATTTATAAGCATCATTACTACTGCTATTACCTGAGAGTGCACCTGCAAACTTAAAACCACACTATGGTGGTTTTTAAAAATCTTTCATGAAAATCTGACATCAAGAAAACTAACTTTTTTTTAGCCTGACCAGGTAGTGGCGTGGTGGATAGAGCATCAGCCTGGTACCTAGGGGTCCCAGGTTTGAAACCCCGAGGTCGCCGGCTTGAGCACAGGCTCATCTGCCTTGAGTGTGCAGGCTCACCAGCTTGAGCAAGGGGTTGCCAGCTTGAGCGTGGGATCACAGACATGACCCCATGGTCACTGGCTTGAAGCCCAAGATGGTTGGCTTGAGCAAGGGGTCACTGACTCAGCTAGAGCCCCCGGTCAAGGAACATATGAGAAAGCAACCAATGAACAACTAAAGTGTCACAACTACAAGTTGATGCTTTTCATCTCTCTTTCTTCTTGTCTGTCTGTCCCCCAACTTCTCCCCAAAATATTTTTAATTAAAAAAAAAAAACAGAAACAAACAAACAGACTATTCCTTTAAATCCATAATGAAGTTGAAAACCTGTACACGAGTCCTATACTGAATCATCCTTCTTTCCAATTGCAATACATGAAGAGTCTTTTCCATGGAGCAGATATACAGAAGCCACCAGAGGTCTTTTCCTAGGGTGCCTGGGGAGCAAGGAACAAGTTTTTTCCAGGAGAGCAGACTCAAGATATTTGCAGAGTAAATTAATAAAGGGATCAAAGTGAAATTTTGTTGATCCCAATAACAACATGAAGGCCATCTAGCAAATTTTCTGTACAGTCCAGAGCTGAGAAAAAGGATCAAGATTTAGAGTTTGCCATGCAAGAATAAGGAGCCCACATTCCAACTCACCCACCAGATAAGGCTGAACCAAGTTTCCAAACAGCTGGTGTGAGGAAGAACTACTAGTCAGGCAGCTGCTGGCCAGAGATTGAGCTTTTGGGAAAACAGACTACATGCCACTATTAAGTAAACAGCTTCCTTCTTTAAAGTGAGTCAGTGAGGGCAGGGGCTGTCATTAAGCCACAGAAACAGCTAATATAGAATTTGATGTGCAAAATGTTAAAGATAAAAGCCCCAGGTCTGCTATTCAAAGATAAAGCATTTTAGAAGGAAGCACCAAGATAGACTCAGAATAAAAGCTTCTAAAATACATAAGAACAAATAATTATAAACACAAATCAGAAACAGTCGCTATAAAGACTTAAGAAAAGACAGTAAACATTCAACTCAACTTTAAAACACCAAGGGAACATAAAGGACCCCCATGAAGAACCTTAAGAGGGACACTGGGAATGAACCAGAAGGAACTAACTCCACAGAAGATCTGGAAACAAAAAGCAGAGACCCAGGTCTCACTGGAAACAAAGTCAGGAGCACATTTTGCTCCCACAGCCAGAATGAACAAGTCACGTGTGTGGACACAGTGGGAAGTGCTGTGCGCTTTGTCTTAATTCTAATATTAAGTAGCCATGATATCAGGGATAAATCTCTTACTCTCACTTATGGCTCTGGTTACTTGATTTATTCAGTAAAAAAATATATTGATCACACCGATGTGAAAACATGTGCTAGATGCTAGGAATACAGTGAACTAACAGCACAATGCACAGGCTTCTAAATGCTCAGAGGGAAAGGACTATGGGGAGAGCATGAAATATGACATCACTGAGAAAGTAGTGAAGACATTGAGACCTGATGCCTAAGGGGGAATTGAGGTGTGGAGGTGGCCTAGGCCAAGGGAGAAGGTTAGTTTAAAAAGCAGATTCATTTGAGGAACTGAGGCTGTGAGACAAGAGCTCAGGAGGAAGAATCCAGAATAGCCTCTTAGCTAGGCAGGGGCCAGACCACGCTGGGGCTCTTTAGCCAGGCTAACGACTGACTTGCCTTTAACAAATGAGCAAGGAGAACCTACTCAATGACTGGAAACAGGAGCTGACCTAATCAGATGTTCAGAACTATCTTTCTGACTGCAAAGGAATGGGTTCCGGAGAGCTCAGAGTGGATGGGAAAGACTGAATAGGAACTTATTAAAGTCTTCTTCAAAATTCCATTCCATATCAAAAATTTTGTTCCTAATGTTTTCACTTAAATTTTTTATAATTATACTAATTCAATTAAAAATGAACCCAGTTAGCTTGACTAGGCAGTGGCGCAGTGGATAGAGCGTCGGACTGGGATGCGGAGGACCCAGGTTCGAGACCCCGAAGTCGCCAGCTTGAGCACAGGCCCACCTGGCTTGAGCAAAAGCTCACCAGCTTGGACCCAAGGTCGCTGGCTCCAGCAAGGGGTTGCTCGGTCTGCTGCAGGCCCGCGGTCAAGGCACATGTGAGAAAGCAATCAATGAACAACTAAGGTGTCAAAACGAAAAACTGATGATTGATGCTTCTCACCTCTCTCCGTTCCTGTCTGTCTGTCCCTATCTATCCCTCTCTCTGACTCTCTCTCTGTCTCTGTTTAAAAAGAAAAAAAATATGAACCCAGTTATATAACAATTAGAGAGATAGAGAGATAGGCCTTTTTAAAAGTTTAAAAAAGAGAGTGGCTAATTGGCATTTTAAAAATGAACTTACCAGGACCTTTTAAGAACCCTCTCATAAAAGGCTGTTCTTCTTTCCTTATCCATACAAGACCAACAGAAGGCTGCTCTGCTGGTTAAGATGACAGGAAAAAACCACGACAGGTCTGTGGTCACTGACTATAGGATGGAAAGAGAGGAGGCCAGCGGTCCTCCACCTTCACCCACAGTATATGAAGCCCCCTGTGGGGCAATGAAGGCAGTGCAACTCAGCAGTCTGCAGGTGTTCCCAGAGGAAACACAAATTGAGGAGTGGGAATGCAGAGTGGGGGCATTGAGGGGAGAGGCAGGGGCATACCATAAAGGCTGGCTGGAGGAGAAAGGTAGAGGTAGAAGGCATCCACAGGCTCCATCAGTGCTGGACCAAGGGTGAGGTCAGCTGCCCACTTAGGTCAAATGGAAAATAGAACAAAGCAACGGATACAGTAATACCAGAATCACCATTGAGGTGACACCAGTGAGAGAACAGAATTTTAAAAGAGAAGCGGAACTGAGTTGTCCTATAAAGGAAACTGTAGGGGCAAAGTCTGAGGTCCCAAGATTAACTCTACAAAAACGGTATCTAATAACAGGCACCCACATAAGGGTGGGCCATGTCCTACAAGCTCTAGGTAAGACTAAAATCCCACGTTCAAATTCCAGCTTTACCACTTACTGTCTGTGTGTCCTACAGTAAGTTAAAGTCACAGGGCATCAGTTTTTTTCAGAGATCGTAATACTCTCTCTGTGGGAATTTAAATAAGTTAATATTTATAAACCACAAAGTATGGTGTCTAGCATATATAGTAAGCACACACAAATAATACATATTATTATTTTCATGTCCTAAGTGTCCCTGAATTTTAATGTATTTAAATGTACTTAATGACCTTTCATTCTAATAAATTTGAATGCTTTTTTCCAGCTTTGGTAATGAAGAATCAGAGCCATTTCAGAATGTGCCCTTGTTCATATTGTAGCTACTCTACAGTGTGTCCGTAAAGTCATTGTGCACTTTTGACTGGTTGACCGGCCAAAAGTGCACCATGACTTTACGGACACACTGTATTTCTTTTGGAGTACATAAGACAATTTCATAGGGTGAAAAATGATACAAAAAGATCAACAGTGAAGTCTCCCTGGAACCCCAAACACTCTGACCAGGTCACACCTTGCACTCCCTCTTCCGGTTCCACTGTTAACAGCTCATTTTGGCCTTGTTCTGTGCACATTTGAACAGTGTTATTATCTTCCCTTCCACACAAAAGGCAGCACATTACACACTGTTCTACCTCCTGCTTCTTTGCTTAGCAATGGAGCTTGGCAATCGTCCCATGAGGACATAGACTGTCCTTTCCCTCCTTTTATTGCTACATAATAGTCTATTGCATGGATACTGTTATTATAAATGTCTCTTTGGCTATATTTCTTTTTGGACTGAAACAAACTTCCCTAATCATAGTTTTAGCAGAAGGTTATGGAAAAAAATGGGTAGAAATATATCATATTTTCACTTGCCTTCATTGTTCTTAGTCAAAACCTAACAGTAACTAATTATTTTTGGTACATTTTACATAAACAATCTACATAATCACTATGCTCCAGTTTACAATAATAATTTTTCTCTTAAATTACTTTAAAACATCTGTTCTGTATTTTATATGTAGCAGGATCATTTTCCCTCCTGTTTATATGGGAAAAGTGCCGGCTGCTACAGTATCCAATCAGTTACCCCGAGGAGATGTCAGCTGTCAACCGAGTCTCGAGTCTCGCACAGTGATTTCCCTCTCCTCTCCCTTCCCACTCTGGGTGAGCTGTCAAGTTTCTAGTTTCTGATGTGCATTTACATCATTCAATGACATCTGACAGCAGTGAAAGGCCACAGAAAACTGCTTATTGATCAGAGCAAAACTAGTTGACGGAACAGATGAGGTTGTATCACAGAAATGCAGCCACATTCAGGTGATGACATTTTGCTCCCCGTACACAAGAGCTTAATGGAATACAACTTCATTATATCATGCCACTTGTGCTTACAGCACCAAACCCATCTCCTGACTGTTTTGTCTATGTGATGATGAGGACAATCTATCTGCGCTGGTATCAATGTATCACTAACCTGATTCGGTCATGAACGCTTGCAAAATACGTGTGAACCTGTCCTGACAAATATACCAAGAGACAATGAGATCTCAATCTTACTAAAATCTAATTGCGCTGTCCATTAAAAAGAAAAGAGAATTACCACTTACTGAGCCATAACTGCTCAGTTTGAAACTTTTATAACACTATGTAAAGAAGTTTAAATGGGCACTTCTTTGATTCCTGTGACGTGGTCAGAAACATAAACAAAAAAATGGTAACTTGAGATACACTCAAAATTTACTTGTAAATGGGAGGATTTAGTTATTTCTAAGAACTAAAATAGCAGATCAAGGCCCTCTGCCTACAAACTGTTCCCTTTAAAGATAACAGTTTTAACCACTTCCCATTTGCATGCCAATGCAGATAGAGGACTGTAAAGTTATACATCAGCACATGTCTGCTACAGCATCATTAAGCCAGGCAAACCCTTAATATTTTACCACAAACAAGAAAAGGAAAAGGCAGCAAATGGGACAGAATTACCAGCCTCCCTGACTCCTAGGGGAAAGATGCTAAAATTCCACCCTGAGGGTTGTCTGGCTTTTATCTCTTCTCTTTCATTTTTCTCTTGAGGCTGGAGTGTTCTCCCAAATGGTACATTCCCAGAACAATTCACAGCCTGGCCACATCTGCATCCTATCTGGGCTTTATTAAATAGCTTCTTTACTTCAATAAAATTTAAGAAAACTTTAAGTTAGGAAAAAACATACTCGTTTTAAAATTATGCTTCTTGCTAAAGGCTCTATATAGCCTGCTCCATTTTTGTAAGAAAGAGGGATAAAAAATAAAAGTAGACACAAGTTAAAGCTTTAGGAGAATTCTTTAGGGGGGTGGGAGAAACAGTGTCCCATCAAAGGTTAGGGATGGGGAAGAACTTCCTCTCTTGTGGGTCAATACCATTGAAGGTGGAGGGCCACTGAAGGCATGGACTGCAGCATCAGTGGCCTATATCCAAACACAACAACAGGGCAAGACACGGGCTCGCTCTGCCAGGCTCAACTCCTGTCCCTTCCACTTACCGTGGGGACCTCACCAAGTTATTTAACCTCTGTGCACCTCACTTTCACCTATAAAAGGGAATACTAACAGCATATAAGCCTTAATGCATCGCTCTGAGGAGTAAACGAGTGTATGGATGCATGAGGGGTGCTTAGCATAATATCCAACAGCAAGAAAAATGGTTACTAAATGTGGACATTATTCATTTCTCCACTTCTCCTTATATAGACCTTCAGTTTAAAAAATGAAAACGATAGTGGACAGAGGAAACTCAAGGCAGAGACTGTATTAAAAAAGAAATGGAGAGAAAGCGTAAGAAGAAACCATAGATTAACAAGGGGCCTGTCCAGGTGGTGGTGAAGTGGACAGTGTCAGACTAGGATGCGGAGGACACAGGTTCGAAACCCAGAGGTCGCTGGCTTGAGTGTGGGCTATCAGCTTGAGAGAGGGTACTCTGGCTTGAGTGTGGGATCATAGACATGACCCCTTAGTCGCTGGCTTGAGCCCAAAGGTTGTTGGCTTGAGGCCCAACGTCATTGGCTTGAGCCAAGGTCGCTGGCTTGAGCAAGGGGTCACTCTCTCTGCTGTATTCCCCTGGTCAAGGCACATACAAGAAAGCAATCAATGAACAAGCAATCAACGAACAACTAAGATGCTGCAATGAAGAATGGATGCTTCTCATCTCCCTCCTTTCCTTTCTGTCTGTCCCTATCTGTCCCTCTCTCTGATTCTGTCTCTCTCTCTCTCTCTCTCTCTCTCTCTCTCACACACACACACACACACAAAAAAAAAAAAGAAAGTAAGAAAGAAAGAAAAAACAAGGTAAACATGAGTCTGAGCAAGAAGAGGGTTTTCGGACCTTCTTAGCAGCCTACTTCATGCCGAAGCTTCTGCTTGCCAACTCACCCAGGTCCTATTTCTTTCTCCCAGCCAAGATCACTGCTCTCCTCTGGGCTCCAGTAACCCTGCACCAACACAGGCTCCTGCTTTACGGGCGGCCTCCCCCTCAGACCTGAGGTTCTGTGAAGACAGAGGCCACATCTTTCCCTCAGGGTCCCCAAGGCCCCCTAGCCCAGTTCAGCAAGCATAGGCTGGGGTTGGCTCAGTGATCGCACACGCTGATCACTGTCCCTTCAGGAGGGCAGGCCTCACAAGGGTGGTTATGTAGGTCTGAACAAGTGCTGTCCTGGAGAGGTTTCTGACTTTTTACTTACAGCACCAGCTTGCATAATGAGAAGAAAAAGAGAAATAGAAAAGCAGAAAGGTGTTGTGTTTATTTCAAACATGTTAGATTTTTCAAGAAATGCTGTTTTGCCATTTCATACATCACACCATATAAAATGTTTCGGCTTCATTTTTTATATTCTGAGATCACTAGCATTAATATCTTTTTCAATCACCCAGACCAAAATGTGTGCCTTAGGGCACTTGTAAATTCAGTGCTTCTAAACCAAGGCCACATGGTATTTTCCAAATACTTTTTTGCTTCACATTTTGTGTCCCATGCCTAAATGGAAACAAAGAACGGACTCAAATCAGACCCACACTGCTGTACTCACAATTAATAAGGCTCGCAACTGTTGAAACTGAAGGTCTTCACACTTTGATTAAATTTAGTTTTAAATCCTAACTCTAGAACTCATTTTTTTCTCTCTCCCCCTTTCTCTCTTTCTCTCTCTCTCTCACACACACACATACCTCTCAGAGACCTAGCCTTTCCCCCTGGATAATCAGTGACAAGCCCATACCTGACTAATGGTCATAAGGTATGGACCTCTGGCAGGCCAAAGGTAATATCTTTCTTTGTGTGTGACAGAGACAGAGAAAGATACAGAGTGAGGGACAAACAGACCAGAAGGGAGAGAGATGAGAAGCATCAATTCTTCATTGCAACTCCTTAACTTCCTAAGTTGTTCATTGATTGCTTTCTCATATGTGCCTTGACTGGGGCACTACCCCTTGCTCAAGCCAGTGAGTGACCTTGGGATTCAAACCAGTGACGTTTGGGCTCAAACCAGTGATGATGGGGTCATGTCCATGATCCCACGCTTAAGCCAATGATGCCCACGCTCAAGCTGATGAGCCTGCACTCAAGCCGACGACCTTGGGTTTTCAAACCTGGCTCCTCCGTGTCCCAGTCTGATGCTCTATTCACTGCACCATCCATCGCCTGGTCAGGCCCAAAGGTAATATCTTGACCTAAATTCCATCGTCTGGTCAGGCCCAAAGGTAATATCTTGACCTAAGTTATGTTTCAGCTCCCGAGCCCTAAGATGAAATGATTCCCTGGCTAATTCCCTATGAGACTAGACAGAGGGACTCTGGAGGACAGCTGTCCTCAAAACTTGAAGAAATGATTTATTCCCTTTGCCTCACCACCTATCAATCAGTTCCCAACATTATCCAAACCCCTAACCCACAGTGTCTTGTGATTTCACCTTATATAATCTATAACCTATGTGCCATTGAGAGTTTGATATTTTTAGAGCATAATATCTCTGCTTCCAAATTTATTGGCCAATTCAATATTAAACTACTTTTTTTCTTTATATACTACAAACTCCTGCTCGTGCATTTCTTTGGGCCAGTGTGTACAGGCAGGCGGATTCCAGGGAAAACACTGGGGTTCTGGTAACACTGTTAACTATAAGCTTGTAAGGAGCACAATGACAGCAACAGACAGGGAAGTGTGACGGACCCAACAGCAAGCCAGGTACAAGGAGGTAAGTAGAGAGAGTGGCTGTGTACCCCTGCCGCTCCCAGACAGCCAGTAACCTCTGGTATCCCAGCACAACGACCAATGCCACCACCTTTTACTTTTAATAATAAGTCAGTCTGACTAAGCTCTGCCCCCCTAAGAATGCAGAGGAAGCCCCACCCCTGCAGGTTCTGTGGTCTATCGCTCTGTGTGCTCGTGGCTCACTGTTTTATATGAGTATTATTATATACATATTTTCCAACTGACTCTTGGCTGTTATTCTACCTCCAGTGGTTTGTGGAGACCTTTCCACACAGTAGGTTCTTAATTGTGGTGAATGATTACTCCTGAGACATCCACAACTCAAACGACTAGAATACAACTGTGGGACTGAGTTTAAGAAGGAAGGCAGTAAATGGTCAGGTAAAATTAATCTACACTTGACTTAAATAATGTCCCTAAATCTGAAAACCATAATTACAAATGTAATCTAACAAATAGGAGTAACAGCCAAGTTAGAAAGTAAGAAGGATGTTTACCTCCTGCTCAGAATATGTGGGCAGTTTTCCAAATTGGTGTTCCTGGGGAAAGCTGCGACATTTTACTAAAGGTGGATGCAGAGAACCAGGAGGGCCTGTATTACCAAACCTCCTGATGAGTGTCTGAGACACGCCACCCCTCATCAACACCGGGAAGACCTAGCATCACAGGCTGCTTCTCATGCGGGTGGGACATCTCACGTGTACTGACAGTATGAACCATCTATTAGGAGCCAACCCCACACCCCTCCTGCCTCCATTCTCCACTCCATGCTGATAACCTCACAATGAAGTCAGGATCCTCATCTAACAACAACAATAACAAAGCAACCCTTGAAACCAAGCATGCCTACTTTAGCCCTGTTTCACACCTACACAGCTGGATTGTGGGTTATAAATACACTACATGTTCTAACATACACTTCCACGAAGGGCATTAAGGACTTAGAAGAACTTGTTTAAGAATGTCTACATTCTTACACAACTATTTAACATGACTCCTGGAGCCAACACCCTCCCTGGGCCCCTAGAAGTCACCTGGGACGTGAGCGGGTAAATGCCCGATCACTGCTGCAAACACGCCTGGAGTACAGGCTGTCACCTTCCGTGGGGCACACGACCTAAAGCAGTGGCTTGTCTTTCCAGTTACACTCCATGGAATGTAAAAATCAAACGAGAAATTAATCTCAGATTTATGATCAATGAGAGCCGTTCAACTTCCTTAGCTGTGTTTCCTTGGTCATGGAGTTCACTTTATACAGCATGCTGAATAGGATTAAACACATAAAGCCAAATTATCTAATGATGATGTGAATTACTAATAATTTAAAGAGTCTATAAAATATGGACAGAGCCGTAACTATACAACAATATTTTTTAAAACCTCGGAGCATGTAATTCTAAATTTGTAAAGAAAAATAAAAAAAGGTACCAGGACATTTAATGAGCATAAAATATCATACATTTTTTAAAGGTTAGAAGGCTAGGAGGCATTCCTTTACTTTAACAACTGATCATTCTCATTTAACATAGCAAAAAATGCTACGTTAATCTTAACCCACCTAACCCAAGAACTCAGAAGGGCTGCAAAAAACAAGGTCTTCAGTCTTTACCATGCCATTTATGCAGTGGACAGAGCCTCGATCTGGGATGGGCAGTTCCAGGTTCAAAACCCCATGGTTGCTGCCTAGAGCACGGGCTCATCTGTCTTGAGCGCAGGTTTATAGACATGACCGCATGGTCTCTTGCTTGAGCCCAAAGGTCACTGGCTTGAAGAAGGAGTCACTGGCTCAGCTGGAGCCACCTGGTCAAGGCACATATGAGAATCAATGAACAGTTAAAACGCCACAACTATGAGTTGAGGCTTCTCATCTCTCTCCCTTCCTTTCTCTCTTTCTCTTTCCATTTCTTTCTGTCTCTCTCTCTCTTACACACACACACACACAGAAACAAGAAAAGCAGGAGGTTATCAAAAGTGTAAAAATTCAGAAACATACTCTTCTCTGAGTGATTATTCTTTAAATTACAGGCTCATGAGGTTTAAATATACTATGGTAAACCAAGATTTAAGGATAATTAAGAAGTAAAACAGATCATTAAATACATGGCCAAAAACCTTCCAGGTTTTTTTCTTTTTAAACATTTTTTAAGAGTTTACTTATTCATTTTAGAGAGAAGAAAGAGAGAGAGAAAAGGGGGGAAGGAGCTAGAAGCATCAACTCCCATATGAGCCTTAACCAAGCAAGCCCAGGGTTTCGAACCGGCGACCTCATCGTTCCACGTCGACACTTTACTGCGTCACCACAGGTCAGGTCAAAACATCCCAGGTTTTAAAACTCCATTCAATATGGCCTTTATTTCATCCAACAAAGATGAACTCACTGTGCAGGTTCCTAGTGCATGGGATAACTGGATGCACAAAGCATAATCTGCAGGTCAGAGGTCACAGACCAGCTTGGGAGACAGACTTGTTCACTGATCGTTATAACACAATGCAAAGTTGATATAAAAGACATAAGTAGGCATTATGTACATGATGTATATGGTATGTTAAAGGCACAAAAGGGAGGGAAACTCCACCTGGGGCAGTTGGGCAATGACTCACAGAGAAGCGAGTTTCTGGGTACTGCGTTCTCTGTTTACTGGGCAGATGTGGGCCCTGGCAGGCTGAGCATGCTCCAGGACTGAGGAACAGTAAGTCCAAAGATAGAGACCCAGACTTGCCATGATGCATCCATGCAATACTAACAAACTGGCATGAGTTGAAACAGCTGAGTCTTGGGAAAGGAGATAGAAAAGGAGATCAGAAAGGCAGACAGGGAACCATACCCACAAGTCTGACCTTTGCATTGTGGTCAGCCAAAAGGCAGCAGAAACATTCAGACAAAAAGACTACCACAGAAGAGTGAGGTGGCCCTGCCGCCACGAGTACACAGGACAATGGAGGAGATGGGGGCAGGGCAGGGTGGGGACTATAGATATTTCTGGTAACTAGCTGAATGCCCAGATGAGAGAGTGACAATGATTATCCTTCTGTTTTATGTTGGTAACCTAGGTAGATGGTGATGCCCGGACTCAGAGGCACATCGGAAACTGAGATACCTATAGGAAGGGTACCTGTAGGATATCTAGATGCAGACACCCAGTAGGAAGGAAGGCGGGCAGTGATTCTCAACGGGCCAGTGGCAGAGGGTCCGGCAAGTAGACATCAACCGAGTGCTGTGTTTACCTCTGGAGGCCAAGGTCAGACACAACAGGAACAAGTGTACAAGATACACCCAGGGGAGAATAGAGGGCCAGACCATAGAAAACAGATCTGTGAAGTTCAACAGGCAATGACAGAAGACAAAGACAAAAGTGTCAAAGGCCAAGCAGACGTTGCAGTAGGACCAGAGAATGGAACAAAGACAGCAGAGGAGCAACAAGGCCTTGAACTTGGGTAGTAAGAAGGCTGCAATGTCTAAATACTATATATATGCCATGCCAACCCCTCTTGCCCAGAGTGTCCTTCCCTAAACTCTTTATTTTGTTCCCCACCATATGGTAGTTTTCACTGTTGTAACTGTAATCTCTTCAAATAGCCTATAGGAGAAAAATGGCATTTCATATCTTTTTTACATTCTCCTTAGCGTTACCCACAGTGTAAGGCATAAAGCAGGAACATAATGAATACTTGCTAGATATGAAGAAAACAAGTAACATTTTAAGAAACCAAAACTATGGTAATATGAACTAGTTCTTTATAATAACAATATTTTGTCCTATTAAAATATCTTGGCCATTTTCCCTCTCAAAACAATACGTTATTAGTAAAGAAATAAAATTATGGTTATTGGGTCTTTGAGAGGTAAGATTTTATCTTTCTTCCATTACCTTTCTAATACCTCATGATACCTATTTCCATACGGCCATACAGAGCTGAAATTTAAACATACTTTCTGGTGCATAGACTAAACTGACTTCATGATAGCTAGAGAAGTCAAGCTACTGATGCCACAGCCTACACCAAGCCTCCCCCGAGAAGCCGTGTTGCGAGAACCCTACCAACAGCAAGGGATTTACTACTGCAGCTCCAAAGTCACCGTGACTCCCAGCCAGGTGGATGTTGAAGTCAACAGCAGGGCAAGAGCAGAGCTGACTGGGCTCCTTCAGGTAAGGCTGAGATCTCATGCTGGAGGCTGGCAGCAGGTGGTGAAAGTTAACCCAGCAGGAAGGACAAAGGGTTTTCAATCAAGGGAATAACATATATAACAGTGTAACATTAATAACACTAATAACACATATAGACAGTAAGCCTCCAGTCACTGTCCCACACCCACCAAAGGATGGGGAACACTTACAGGGTTCTCTGATTCTGGGACTCTTATTTGAGAACTGCCCCATCAGTCACATTTGGGTGCCTGCTTAGTAATAAAAAGCCCGGTAGACCAATGGTTCTCAATCCTGGGTGCACATCTGTGATCTGCACAACAGTTTTAAAATATCAATGTCCAAGCCTCCAACCAGACCAACTACGTCAGTCTCCATGTAGAAAACAGTATACACAGACATATCTACCTATCATCAAGATTTAACAGATGTTTACAATTTTCCATTTTGATTTTGATTTCACTTTTTCTTTCAAGAAACAAAATGTTATTGATCCAGCTAAACCCACATTTAACCTTCACCCCAATAACTGCCTCACTTTGCTGAATCCAGGAGACTAAAACTCTAAGCTCTGTCCATAAACACACAGCGAGAAGCTGTGGGGCCTGCCAGAGCTCTGCCCCTCTGATGCCAGGCATGTGGCTCACTGCCTGTGGGGACTGGGGTTCTCATTATTAATTTAAAAACAAACAAGCAAACAGTCCAATTAAAAAATAGGGAGAAGACCTGAACAGACACTTCTTCAAAGAGGACATAAAATGGCCAACAGATATATGAAAAGATGCTCATCTTCACTAGCTATTAGAGAAATGCAAATTAAAGCTACAATGAGATACCACCTCACGCCTGTTAGACTGGCTATTATCAACAAGACAGGTAATAACAAGTGTTGGAGAGGCTGTGGAGAAAAAGGAACCCTCATCCACTGTTGGTGGGAATGTGAAGTAGTACAACCATTACGGAAGAAAGTATGGTGGTTCCTCAAAAAATTAAGAATAGAGCTACCATATGACCCAGCAATCCCTCTACTGGGTATCTACCAAATAAATTTAAAAAATAATTGGTGCACAAAGACACATGCAGCCCCATGTTAACTGCAACATTGTTCACAGTGGCCAGGACACTGATACAACCAACATGTCCCTCGACAGAGGACTGGATAAAGAAGATGTAGTATGTATATACAATGGAATACATCTCAACCATAAGAAATGATGATATATTGCCATTTATGACAACATGGACAGACCTTGAGAACATTATACTGAGTGAAATAAGTAAGTCAGAAAAGGCTAAGAACTGTATGATTCCACACATACATGAGATATAAAACTGAGATTCACAGACATAGATAAAAGTGAAATGGTTACCAGGGGGAGGGGAATAGAGGGACAAATATATGGTGATGGAAAATGATTTGACTTTGGGTGATGGGCCCACAACGCAATCAACAGTTCAAATGCTATAGAGATGTTTACCTGAAACCTATGTACTCTCATTAATCAATGTTACATCATTAAATTTAATTTCTAAATTAAAAATATTTAAAATCTCACAAATGGAAAGAAATTTTGAGTAAGTTCCACTGCATTTGAATTGCACATGTTATTATACCCTGTACTCAATCTTCTCCTTGACATCAGATTGAACACACGTCCATTTTTATTAAGTAAATCAGGAAAAATACAGTCAAAGGTAACAACACTGACTCTGTAGGGGCACACCCATGCCCCAAAGTTTCACACAGGTCCACTTGGTCACCACTAAGCTTCTCTAAATCATTATGCATGAAAGTAACATAAACTTTCTTCTGAACAGAAAATCACACAAATATCCCAGATGGCAGTACACAATCTTCACACATAAACACATGGAGCTTTCCAGAACATCTGTGCAGTCTTGATCAGTACCTGAAGAAAGCATTCTATGTTACTGCTGATCTTAACATCAAAGCCTTGTAATTGAATGAGTGAGCATCTTGATTCTCCCACAAAAGTAACAGAAGGCAAAAAGTCAAATATTTTCACTTTTTTGAAGGGGTGAGCAGAAGAATAAACCGTAGAAAGTGTGTCATATATTTAAACAATCAAGGTCCACTAATATTATTGGAAACATGATTGGTGTAGAGTTTTTTTGTTACAGAACAATGCAGAAATCTGAAGAGTAGCATAATGAATATGTAGAGTATGTAACAATACTTATTTTAAAAATCTTCAAGTGATAAACATGTATGTGCTTGACCACACACAGATTTGTTCACTGCATTTAGTGAGGAGACTTTTAAAAATTGTCTTATATTGTCACTATGAAATACTTGGAATGAAGAAATAAATCCTAACCCTTCCCTGCAAAAAAGAGTTTATAGCAATAAAGTCCAACAGAAAAGTGACATACATTAGTGCAAAACGATCCTCTCTTTCAATGGGATATATTGTCTTCTGATTTTTAGAAATATATCCCCAACAGATAGTTTTACATGTATTTAAGAGCTCACGTAAAGTAGACTCAGTATGCGAAAAAATGCTATCATATTCTCTTAAAATAACTTAAGAAGATAATATTTTAAAGTACAAAAAAAGGAAGGAGTAAAAATATTCTTGCTTACTGTTGGGAGTTCTCTTTTTGAAAAAACTGTAATGATACCTAATTTTGGAAATGCACTTAATGACAGCTTTGATTTCCTTTTAATGCACACAGTGACACCTACTGGCATACTGATGAGGCAATGAAGACAAGATCAAAAAATTCAAACATAGGCAGAGACCTTTGAAACACTACATCCGTTTGTGCATCTCATGTAAATGACAGTTAAGTACAATACTCTACAATGTTACATTGATCTAATAACAGAAATAAGCTGGAGAAAAGCCCACATGCCTGGTTTTCCATTTGAAGTTACCAGGCACTGTGAGACCAACACACACAAGATTCTGAAAGCTTTTACTGAAGTGTTCATTTCACATTTTCCGAAAACCATAAGCATTTATTTTTGGTGGTTCAAGTCAAACCTCAGACCTCACTCAAGTCAATATGTTTGACTGAGGGCAGTCACATAATGTGATAATTTTTTAAAATCATAAGAACCAAGAAAATTGTAGTGGGGAGGAGTTAGCTGCTTTTATAAACAAGCTGTGGCCTATTATAAGTAAACTGTGTCCTATTATAAATAAGCTGTGGTCTATCGTAGAAACAAGGCAAGACTTACAAGACTTTTTCTTCCGGACTGTATATATGCTGTTGTTGATTTTGGCTTTGGGGAGAGGAATAAACTCTAGATGAAGCAGGTGGAACTAATATGGGCAGGTGAGTGGAGCATCGATCAGAAATCTGGTTAAACTGGTGGTCTAACTTGAAAATAGAAATAGAAGGGTCTGGGACAGGATGGGAGGTTTCTGAGATGACAGGAGGGGTGGCTGCCATGAGGCCACCAAGGTATAAGAACAGATCCAGCCTCAGTCAGCATCAACCCTATCGGCCTGTCAACTGGAACCACACCGAATGCTACAAATAGGTACGCGGTAATTTCTGTCTGTGAAGTCAACTTGTTGACAGAAGGTAATTACCTTAAGAAGAGGATAAGCATCTCACAAGCCGAATCTGATGGACTAGGGGGGCTACACCATACTGCTATGGCAGTGGTTCTTAACCTGGGTTCTATCGAACCCTAGGGGTTCGATGAGTTGGTCTCAGGGGTTCGGAGAAGCCTCCGCCGCGGAGGCCAGAATAAAGTAATACCGTAATTTGTTGTGAGTTCATGCACTTTGTTGGTTTTGTTCTTTGAATAAGGTGATGTTCATGCACGGCTCATTTTGTGCACCAGTAAAAAAACATATACCTATGTCTTGAATTTGGAAAAAAAAAATCATATTTTATTTATCACTAAAGAAGGGTTCAGTGAATGCACATATGAAACTGGTGGGTGCGGTACCTCAAGAAAGGTTAAGAACCACTGTGCTATGGTTTCCAAGGCTGAGTTAGCAGAAAGGAGTGCTGGGATCACTTAGCAATGTTATGCAGCAGGAAATTCACAACAAAGATCTGCAACCTCATTAGCATAAGATTAAAAAAGAGACAAACAATGCCACCTCATAATCTCACCTATTCCAATCCTGCTGCATTTTCCCCTTGTGTATTTGGTTTGCCCCTTTGTTTCCGAGGGAAAATTTATTTTGCAAACTGCTCTACCTTCGCTCAAATAAGAAAGGGAGATTTTCTTTGGCTAGTTGGAAAGACATGGTGAGGGTGGTAGGGACAACCGCTGAAGCGGGCACACTGACTTGGACAGGGAGTGGCTGGTGGTGGTCGTGGAACACACTTGGCAGACGTCTCCTCTGACAGAGGTGACAGGTGATCCCCTGGCTGAGGGCCTTTAACTAAACAACACAACCTGGGTGGGGCTCTGTGTCAAGCCATCAGTACTCAAAGGTGCCAACACTCTTGACCCACGATGTGGGGTATGAGATGGAGGGAATTATCTCAGGGAGGCTGCTTCCTCTGTGTGACCAGCAATGAACTCACCACCAGTACATCACTTGACCTTTAAACCTGGCTGTAACGGATTCCATTAGAGATGACATCATGTTAAGATTTAGATGTGTTTTTTGGCTAATCCCTTCTCTTTTTCATCCAGCCGCCCCACCCCACACACTTCCTCCTCTCAGTGCTGTCCATCTGTCATGTATCCATGCTTCTGTTTCGATTTTGTTCATCAGTTTATTTTGTTCATTAGATTCAACGTGTAAGTAAGATCATATGGTATTTCTATTTCTCTGACTGGCAACTGAAAGAAAAATTCAGCTGTGTTTTGCCTGAAATAAATGAAAATGGCATAAGTTAATTATTAATAAGCTCATGGCTAAATTTATTCGCTAGGTTTATTTTCTCCTCTATAATTGTGTCATAATTTTCTATTAAAAATACATATTTAGTCATTTTAATTAGTTTGTGTACGTAGTAACACATCAAATGTGTAGACAAATTATAGTAAACTAAATCGCTACTTCCCAGCTCCAATCCAGAGGTAACCCCTTTTAAATGTTTCTACTGGTAGCTCTTCTGGTAGTTACCTCCAGAACCAGGTTAATAAGCATATTCTTCTACCTCTTCATTTGTTCACCTTAAAAAAGTATCTAATGATCCCCAAATGAAAGATGAGGATTTAGCTCATATGTGACTCCCTACTCTGCTGACCCTTCCCCAACATACAAAGTCACTGTATTTGTAGTTCTTCCACTGGTTGTTTTTGTAACTTGAACCCTTCATACTTTTAAACTTCCCCGACCCTCTCTCACCTCCTTCTCCCACCTGTCAGCTACTCTTTTACTTTAATACTGTCAAGAGTCCCTAACATGTATATTGTTTTGACACCACCAGCAAGTTTTCACGCATTGTCCGTACATTGATTCTAAAAGCTGAAAAAAGAAACAAGATCTATATTATTTTGAAATGGTATGTATGGAAGGCAAAGTGCATGCTAGGGTTATTCATAATTACACGAACCATTAAAAAATAGGCCCTGGCCTATCGGCTCAGCAGTAGAGGTTGGCCCAGCCTGTGGAAGTCCTGGGTGTGATCCAGGCCAGGACACACAGGAGAAGCGCCCATCTGCTTCTCCACCCTTCCCCCTCTCCTTTCTCTCTCTCTCTCTCTTCCCCTCCTGCAGCCAAGGCTCCATTGGGGCAAAGCTGGCCCGGGCGCTGAGGATGGCTCCATGGCCTCTGCTTCAGGCACTAGAGTGGCTCTGGTTGCAACAGAGCAATGCCCCAGATGGGCCGAGCATCGCCCCCTGGTGGGCATGCCAGGTGAATCCCGGTCAGCGCATGCAGAAGTTGTCTTTCTGCCTCCCTTCTTCTCATTTCAGAAAAATACTAAAAACCACCACCACCAACAACAACAAAAAAAACAACAAAACCATAGAAGCAAGATATTAATATGAAAATAATTATGGGAAAGCAACTAGGGGAACACAATAGATGATGAAACAAAGATCACCATTTCTTACACAATTATTAAAAACTATAATCTCTCAGCTTTTCATAGTTTTTCTTTTTTTCTAATTAAAATAACATGTAAGCTATCCTTAAAACAAGTTAAAAATATTTACAATACTGTGGTTCAGATATAGGGAGTATTTATTTGAAACTTTCTCTGAAAATAACTAACTAGAGGTTTTAGGGGTTGACTATTGCAGAAGGGATGGCAAGGTGAATATAGGCAATGGGACAAATACGAGGGCGGGACAACCTATATAATGCTGAAGGAGCTCAGACAGAGAGGTCAAACACTGCTCAAAGTCAGCCAGAAAAGTTAACCAAGGAGTCCATGTGTTCAATTTCTAAATTCCCCAAGTCAATATATATATAGTCCAGGTGGGTGTAACCACAAACCAAAAACCAAAATAGTAATTATCACATACGGATACATACGGCACATATTTCTGCAATGAATGCCAACATATACAGAACAGGCTTCCACATCTACATTAAATATTCTGTAATATCATGCAATAAATAAATGGGACTAAAAAGGAATTTTTGATGTACTACGCATTAAATATGTGATTCTAAAAATGGTATTTCCAAATCAAATTCTCTGAAAACCAAGGTAACTAGTCTCCTATAATCAGCAGTATATTGTGCAACCACATTTGTTTTTATTATGCAGGAATGAAAATTAGATATAAAATTTAAAAAAGATAAAGTAAGTAAAACAAACTTACTATTTTGGCTAAATAGTACCCATAAGAGAAAAATTTCCCTGACTTTATTTTACCTTTAAAAAGTGCTGTTAAACTAAAATAATTTCATAAAACCTAGCACTTGTAGCTCAATATATTAAACAATAACTTATTGAAGAGTATTTACCTTCACTTCAGTGGTTTCTTTGTATTTTTACTTAGAAGCAAGACTACAGCATAATATGTATTTCCATATATTTGTCTCATCCTGCTTCTATGAGAGTGTGCATTCAGATACTCAAAATTCCTAAGAACATCTAGATTAAATTAAACTACTAGGTATTGGGCCACTTTCCTTCCCAGCCCACTTCTGAGAACTTTCCCCACTAGATCAAAGCATTTCAAAGGCAGGAAATACATGTTATTCTTCATTATATCACCAAGCAGTCAAAGACAATGACTTGTCCATAACAGTTGCTCACTAAAAATTTGCTGCAGTCTGACCAAGCAGTGGTGCAGTGGATGGAGCATTGTACTGGAACACAGAGGACCCAGGTTCAAAACCCCCAGGTTGCTGGCTTGAGCATGGACTCACCAGCTTGAGCATGGGGTCACTGGCTTGAGCATGGGATCATAGACATGATCCTAAGGTCACTGGCTTAAGCCCAAGGTCTGCTGTAGTCTCCCAGTCAAGGCACATATGAGAAACCAATCAATGAACAACTAAGGTGTCGCAACGAAGAATTGATGCTTCTAATCTCTCTCCCTTCCTGTCTGTCTGTCCCTATCTGTCCCTCTATCTGTATCTCTCTGTTTCTGTCAAACACAAAAAAAATTTGCTGCATAAGTATTATTTGCAAGAGCAAAATACCAAAAACTACCCAAATGCCCAACCATTGGAGACAGTTGGATAAACTGATACAGAAGTCAAGAATAAAAGATTACATATAGTATGATATTACTTGTTATGAAAGAAAAAATAAATAGGAATATAATAAGAGATGGGGATATATTAAGAATAACTGAGTGTGTGTGTGTGTGTGTGTGTGTGTGTGTGTACAAAAGAGAAACCTAAGTATAAACCTGAACGTAATAATAGGTTACCTACAGATATATGCATAGGATCCAAGAGGAGCATGATCTTTCCAAAAATATATTTTCTATAGTTTTGAATCAAATAAACTGTTCTATATAGTCATAAATTTAAATTAAATAAAATATAAAAAAACAAACCCATAAATTAAAAACAAACAGGAAAAAGCCCTGGCCAGGTAGCTCCATTGGTTGAGCATCATCCTGATGCACCGGGTTGCAGATTCAACCCCTGGTTAGGACACATATAAGATGTCTCTCTCTCTCTCTCTGTAAAATTAGTCAATAAAAATATTGTTTTTAAATAAACAGAGAAAAGAACCTAACTTTGTTAAATTCCTTACATAACAATACAGAGTAAATTATTAATTCAAGTAACTTTTGAACACAATACTCAGATTACAGAAATATAATAGGACATATTTTCAGGCAAAAATGATTTCATAAATGCCTTAAATTTTATTTAATAGGTTCACTGTTAGAATAATTTTGATTGTGAAATACTGGAATTATTATGTATGGAGAAAAAAGAGATATATAAAATGTAGTCATAATTTAAAATTTGTATATACTCATACTTCTAAATACATATACATATATACATATGAATATATAAAAGCTATGTTAGTTATGTGTACATATGTAACTATATTTCTTACTTCTATCTACAGAAAGGGTCTAGCAGCAATGACAAATAGCACACCTAGCACACAGAGCTTGGTTTTTAGATACCACTCCCCAGAAAAAGGAATCAGAAGTCCTTGGAAAAATCTAGAACTGAGAAAGTAAGGATGGTGAACTTTCATACTTTTTGGTAAGAAAGCAGTTATCAAAGACAAATGAGGTCATATAAAAAGTACACAAGAGTCGATCTGAAGGAATATAACTTTTGGTGGGGCAGTGGATAGAGCATCAGACAAGGATGCGAAGACCCAGGTTCGAGACCCCGAGCTCACCAGCTTGAGCGCGGGCCCATCTGGCTTGAGCAAGAGCTCGCCAGCTTGGACCCACGGTCGCTGGCTCCAGCAAAGGGTTGCCCGGTCTGCTGAAGGCCTGCGGTCAAGGTACGTGTGAGAAAGCAATCAATGAACAACTAAGGTATTGCGACAGCAACGAAAAACTGATGATTGATGCTTCTCACCTCTCTCTGTTCCTGTCAGTCTGTCCCTATCTATCCCTCTCTCTGACTCTCTCTCTGTCCCTGTAAAAAATAAAAATAAAGAATAACTTGGGATAACAAAAATAAAAAAAAAACTTTTCATTAAAAAAAAATCCATGAGTCTATAGAAATATGAATTTACAGAGATATAAGAAGCCCCTTTTCACAGAAGAATGCCAGTTAATAAATGTGAAATCAATGAGAGAATGAGAAAGTCACCGCTCTGCGGCTATCAATGGCATAGCATAATCAGGTAAAGATCATTACTCTAGGTAATTAATGGATCAAAGTAATTTAGGGGTGAAAGTATGCAACTTACCTTCAAAGGGCTCAGCCAAGAAAAGTAAAGAGTGTGTGTGCATGTGTGTGTATAGAGGGAGAAAGAAACACACACACGCACAGAAAATATAAAGCAAAAGTGGCAAAATGTTAACAACTGGTAAATCTAAGTGAATATAAGTACTCCTTATACTATGCTTTCAATATTCCTTTAGGTTTAAATTTTTTCAAAATTAATCTTTGGGCCTGACCTGTGGTGGTGGTACAGGGGATAGACTGTCCACCTGGAATAGTGAGGTTGCTGGTTCGAAACCCTGGGCTTGCCTGGTCAAGGCACATATGAGAGTTGATGCTTCCTGCTCCTCCCCCCCTTCTCTCTCTCTTTCTCTCTCACCCCTCTTTAAAATAAATATATAAAGTCTTTAAAAAAATTAATTTTTTTTGGGGGGGGAAGGAAGCAAAAAGAAATAGGCCTGCCTCAAGGATGCTATTGTTTGCTGGTCCTCACTATGTTACAGACTTATGCCTTTGACCTCACACACTCATATTCTTACAGTACTTAGTAATTCCTATTCCACTAACAGAAGCACCATTTTGGTCACCAGTCTCCAGCTTACATACATCGTTCTTATATAAGTCAGTATCTATCACAATGCATTTCTTCACAGAAACACTGATTTACCTGTAAAACCCAAAATATCTACTTGAAGATTAATATAGCTGAACATAAGAGTTTGAAAAAAAGTCTATACACAAATTAATTTTTAATAAAACATAAAGGTCTAATAATATTTCTCCAGAATAATGACAGGCTTTTAGAGGGTGATACATTATTGCTGAAACACCAATAACTGTTGGATGGGACAACTGAAATTTTGAGATAATAATGGAAAACTCATACTTTTTAAAAATGAATTGTACTTTATTTGATTTAAAATACAGGTAAATTATCACTATAAAAAATGTAAACAAAACAAAGTTAAAAGTCCTGCATTTTCCCTCCCTTAAAACGGTATCTTCCCTAGAGGTAATTGTATGTATGTATCCAGAGAAATAAAATCGATTTGGTACTTTTTCCCATAAATGGTTTACTACTGTACATACCACTTGGTAACTTGCTCTTTTATTTCTTTGCCTTCTTAAAGTTACGCATTCAATATCAACCAGAAAAATAAATCCTTGGGCAAAAAGTGTTGGGTGAAAATTGTACAAGAGTGTTACCATTAAAAAGCTTATTTTATTTATTCTAACATTAATATATTCTATGTTCAAAATACTCATTGGTAGGTAAGTTTAAGAACCAAATTTATGCTGAGGTCACAAATTCAAAACCCTGGGCTTGCCTGGTCGAGGCACATATGGGAGTTGATGCTTTCTGCTCCTCCCCCATTTCTCTCTCTCTCCCCCCTTTCTAAAATGAATAAATAAATAAATATAAGAAAAAACATATGAAATAAAAGAACCTACATATTAAAAATACAATCAGTAAAATTAATAACTCAGTGCTTCAGTTAAACAACAGATTAGACAAAGCTGAAGAGAAAATTAGTAAAGTGTAAGAGAAAGCTTAGAAAATTACTCAGAACACAGCTAAAAAGATAATGACATAAACGTATGTATGAAAAGGCATGAAGGATAGATGAAGAAGACTCTGCATACATCTAAAAATAGTTCCAAGTGCTGATAGTTCCCCAGAATGCAATAAAGACATAAACCTCAGACTAAAAAACAAGCACAAAGTGATCAGAAGGATACATAAAAATTAATTCCCTCCTGGATATCCTGTAGTGAAAATGCTGAACAGCAAAGATAGGAAAAAAAGTGTTAAAAACTGCAATAGAGAAAATCATACTACAGATAAATGACAGTCAGGTTGACTGCCAGCTGAGGGCGAGATAGGAACATGGGGTGGGCAAAGGTAGTTTTACAGGTGTGAGTGCGCAAAACAGAGTTTATTCCTGTATCACTACTTATTGACTATTGTATTATTTTTCTTATGAACAATTGTAAACCTACTTTTTCCAACCCCTGTATATTCAAAGTACTGGTAGAATATGACTGTCAACAAAGACTTATGAATGAAGCTAAACTATAAGCAAGAATATAAACAAAATTAAGACTTTTTAATTTTTTTATTAATTTACTTTATTAATGTTTACCACCCAGACATCCTCACTTATATTGAAATGAACTTTATACTTCAACAAATATAGTAAAATGTGAACTCAAAGTGAAACACTGGGAATAAAAGTATTGATAAAATATTTGTTAAAATAATTTTGTTTTTTTAAAAATTGAACAAAAATTCTAGATCTTCCCACATCCTCCAAAAAAGAAAAATGGGATGTGAGAGTAGAGTAGTTGTGTGCGAAGGGCATTATTGCCTTGTTCAAGAGAAACAAAAGTAATGAATAATTTTAAATGTTGAAACATCTTTAGCAAATAAATAAATGTTAAAATTTTAATATTAAAAAAATCTAAAATATATAGCTTCCAGATGGCTGGAGAAATACGTAGGAAGGAGAGATAAAGGAAAGTAGTGCCTCTGGCCAGTTGGCTCAGTGGCAGAGCATTATAGCCTGGCGTCTGGAAGTCTCGGGTTTGGATCTCAGTCAGGGCGCACAGGAGAAGTGCCCATCTGCTTCTCCACCCCTCCCCCTTGCTCTCTTCTCTCTCTTCGCCTCCTGCAGCCAAGGTTCAATTGGAGTGAGTTAGACGGAGGTGCTGAGGATGGCCCCCTGGCCTCTGCCTCAGGTCCTAAGAAGAGCTCTGTTGGAGCAATGCCCCAGATGGACAGAGCACCACCCCCTAGTGGGCATGCGGGGTGGATCCCAGTCAGGGTGCATGTGGGAGTCTGTTTCGGCCTCCCCTCCTCTCACGAAAGAAAGAGAGAGAGAGAGAGAGAGAGAGAGAAGAAGGAAGGGAGGGAGGGAGGGAGGAAGGAAGCTAACCATCTAATACAGTGTGTCCGTAAAGTCATGGTGCACTTTTGACCGGTCACAGGAAAGCAACAAAAGACGATAGAAATGTGAAATCTGCACCAAATAAAAGGAAAACCCTCCCATTTTCTGTAGGATGATGTGGCAGCATGTGTGCATGCGCAGATGATGACATAACACTGTGTATACATTGGAGCAGCCCACGGCCATGCCAGTCGAGATGTGGATGGTACAGAGGAAAGTTCAGTGTGTTCTGTGGCTCACTAAATTCGAATCCATGACCAAAGTGCAACGTGAATATTGGCATGTTTATAACGAAGTGCCACCACATAGGAATAACATTACTCAGTGGGATAAGCAGTTGAAGGAAACCAGCAGTTTGGTGGAGAAACCCTGTTCTGGTAGGCCATCAGTCAGTGACGAGTCTGTAGAGGCTATACGGGATAGCTACCTAAGGAGCCCTAAAAAATCTGTGTGTGCATGTGCTCGACAGTTACACCTAAGCAAGACTACAGTTCATAAGGTGTTAAAGAAACGTTTCTGTTTTACGGGGTACAAATTGTGGCTGTTGCACGCTATCAAACTGGCGGATAGACCCACACGATGCGCGTTTGCTACAGATAAGCTTCATGAGATCGACAATGATGCAAGATTTTTGCAGAAGATCATGTTTAGCAATGAGGCGACCTTCCATATGTGTGGACATGTTCATCGCCATAACGTCCGAATATGGGCTGCTGAACATCATGCCTACGTTGAGTACGAATGTAACACCCCTAAAGTGAATGTGTGGTGTGGCCTGATGCATGATAAGGTGATAGGCCCATTTTTTTTTTTGCAGAGCAGTCTGTGACAGCAAACACCTACAGTATCTTGACATGTTGAAATTGTATGCAGTGCCACAATTTCCAGAAGGTGTCATCTTTCAACAGGACGGCACTCCTCCACACTACGCCATTATTGTTCGTGAGTTTCTGGATAGAACATTATTCCCCCGGTGGTGGATAGGCAGGGGTTCTGTCAAGCCATGGCCACCACGATGCCCGGATATGATGTCCTTAGACTTGTACTTTTGGGGTTATGTGAAGCAACATGTGTACATTGAACACATCAATGACATTAATCACTTAAAACAGAGAATCACAGACGTTATTCACTCTGTTACACCAGATGTCCTTACCCGTGTGTGGCAAGAAATTCACTATCGTTTGGATGTGTGTAGGGCAACAAGTGGAGCCTACATTGAACTGCACTGAATAGGTATGAAACTCGGAGAGTTTTCCTTTTATTTGGTGCAGATTTCACATTTCTATCGTCTTTTGTTGCTTTCCTGTGACCGGTCAAAAGTGTACCATGACTTTACGGACACACTGTAGAAGACAGGAAAGGAAAGAAAGAGGCAGGAACAAAGCCTGATAAACAGAAAACACAAGTTAAAATGATGGAAATGTATTAAAGTCAAAGTAAATGGATAACATGATTAAGACTCACATTAATTTTCCTCTACAAAGTATTGCATCTGGCCCTGGCCAGTTGGCTCAGCGGTAGAGCATCAGTCCAACATGTGGAAGTCCTGGGTTCGATTCCTGGTCAGGGCACACTGTTAAAGCAACCATGTGCTTCTCTACCGCTCCCCCTCTCCCTTCTCTCTATTTCTCTCTTCCCCTCCTGCAGCCATGGCTCAGTTGGAGCAAGTTGGCCTCCAGCACTGAGAATGGCTCCATGGCCTAGCCTCAGGTGCTAAAATAGCTTGGTTGCCAAGTAACAAAGCAACAGTCCCAGATGGACAGAGTATTGCCTTATAGGGAGCTTGCCCTCAGGGCACATGTGGGAGTCTGTTTCTCTGCCTCCCTACTTCTCACTTAAGAAAAAAATATATACATTGCATATGTATTTGCAAATTAATTACTACAAATTAATTTTTTCCCAAAGTCAATAATCAATTAAATATATTCAGTCTGTAAATCAAGTCCCAGCTATCACCACGAAGCTTTAGTGGCCCCTTGATCTCTCCCTCACCCACAACCATCCATACTCCCGATACTTCTGAGACCAACCACTTGCTCTGAACCTCCTCCCTGTCCTCAAGCACAACTACACTCAGTTCCCTTTGCTCTTACTTCTCCCAAACCCAGAACCCTCCAAATCTATTTTTATGCAAAATCCACAGATTCATTAACTTCCTACTTATCCATGAAAGTCTGGGCCCAAAGGGAAGTCAGGGCTGCTTGATACACGGTTGTGGGCTGGGTACAGGCTGTATGTAGCCTTTTCCCCTGGCCCTGAATTCCTAGAAATGACATTAGAGATATATTTTAAAATAACAAATCTACATCCACATTAGAAAACAGGGATAGGTGCTATCAGTAGACCAAAACCTGTCGCAGATAATTAGGCATTATCATAAAGGAGTGAAGGAGAAAACCACAGTTCTCAGAGCATTCACAAAACAAGATGATACAAAAGGTGAGAGGCTGCAGGGCATTCCAAGCCCAGAGGTGAAACCCAGAAACTGGAGGGGCCTGGGGCACTGGACACCCTGTGCCAGGCTGTGAGCAACAGATGTTTGTTCCAGATGGAACACAGAGAATAAGCTTGGGAAGAGCCAGGGAGGACAAGCAGGATAAAAGCGATGCCCAAGGAAAATGGGGGAGCCCTCCAACACAGAGAGGGCTGGTTACCGACATGCTCCCAGCCAGCCCGACCAGCCCAGCCTCCCTGCTTCCGTCTATCCTAGCAAAGGAAGGGAGCCCCCACCCTACTTAAGCCCAACCCTTCACTTGGGCTTTTTAAAAACTAAACTGTTTGACTTGCTTACTTCTCAACTGCTGATACCCATCTCATTTCAAATACCTATGTCCTTTTCCACAAAAACATGCCTCTGAAATGGCCAATGGATTCTTCAGAATATAGCTACCATCCCGGTATAACTGTCAGAAGTGAGTATTGGCATAAGTTATTTTTCTTTCTGAAGTAGATGCCTTTTTCTAAGAAGCCAGGTGTAAGAGTTTTGCTACCCATTCAGAGAGGCTGCATGGCTCCTGCTAGAACGCAGACCCTCAACAGAAAGATGCTTTTCCCTCTTGGTAAGCACATACCTCCACCCCATTCCTCGATGCCTGTTGCTCAATCCCCCATCCCCACTCCTCTGGCCACAACTTTCTCTCACTCATCACCTGAAACACGTTCCAGTCGCAGGCGCATTTAATGGCGGGTGCACTGGGCACGCACCCTGGGCCCTGACTGCTGAAGGGCTCCACAAACCCCCAACTTTACACTTTTTTCTAATGGCACCAAGTTTGGTTTCATATGTGCAATTTTCACATTAATAGTACATAATATATATTATTTACTTAAAAATATGGTTAACATGTATTTTTATTTTCCCTTTCTTTTTTTTTTTTAAAGGGACAGTGAGAGAGTCAGAGAGGGATAGATAGAGACAGACAGACAGGAACAGAGAGAGATGAGAAGCATGAATCATCAGTTTTTTGTTGCAACACCTTAGTTGTTCATTGATTGCTTTCTCATATGTGCCTTGACCGCAGGCCTTCAGCAGACCGAGCAACCCCTTGCTTGATCCAGTGACCTGGGGTCCAAGCTGGTGAGTATTTTGCTCAAGCCAGATGGGCCCACACTCAAGCTGGCGACCTTGGGGTCTTGAACCTGGGTCCTCCGGATCCCAGTCCGACGCTCCATCCACTGTGCCACCGCCTGGTCAGGCTCTCTCTCTCTCTCTTTTTTTTAAGGGGTCCAATATTTTCTTCTGCACCCGAGGCCTCAACTGACCTTAATCAGCCTCTGGTTACAGTCTCTATTTATTATTCTCTATTATTAAAGTTTAAGGTGAGTCAACTTAGGTTATGGCTGTAATTGCTAAGTACAGACTTTATTGAGAAAAATAATGTTTTATTTTTCAGATAAAAACACTGAAGCTAACTCAATATAGCAATAAGTAAACAAAATCCAGAATTCATATCAGACCAACTATTCCTATGGGAACCCAAGGAAAAGTTAGAAAATGTGTGTCATACACAAGACTTCCAAATTCCAATTTCATAAGTTAAAGTGTATGTTTATATATTCACTTGAATAAATCAAAGTGTTCATTAATACTCTGACACTAAATCTGCTTCCTCTACAGAACCAATGAGATTACCACAGAAAATATATATCAATCTATCCAACCAAAGTTCTAACATAAGAATCAATGATGTGACAATCTTGAGTAATACATTTCTGACAATTCTGAAAGCTTACTGGATACATTAACACTTTAATGTAATGCACAAACATTAATAGAAATTCAGAGAGTTACGGCTGAAGCTAACCATCACTAAAGCAACCAATTAATCAAGTTGGGCTGAAATTTGAAAAAAAAATGTAATGGTAATATTCAGAGATAGGCCGTTTATTCATTTCAAGAACATCAAAGATTTAACTAGATACAAGCCATACATAACAAATACAGAAAGATGCTAATATTAATACCTTAAGAAGAAAGGAAGACCTTAGATATACAGAAATACAGCTTAGAGAACAGTTTCAGCTTTGACAGGAGGTCATTTGGAGTCTTGATTTGAATTTATTTTCAACTTTCCTTGGGGTTACAGATTTGCAAATTCTGGAGACCTCTGTGGACACATGCTTGCAAGGTTTTACATGTAATTTCCGTATTAGAAACCCGTGTTGAAGGACAGTTACCTCCTAATTTTTGGAATACTAATGACCTAGTTAGCTGACACTGAACAAGCTTCAGTAGCCAACTTGATTCCTTCCTGGCCTCTGCACTCCCCTGCTCTGTTCTCTATTCTCCTCTCTCAGCTCCCCTCCCCCTTGGTCTGCTCCATCCAATCCTAGGCCCCATCCCCCTGTCTCTCTGCCCAGCTGTCCCCAATTCCTCCCCCATGCCCATGAATCCCATTACATCCTCCCACCCCCATCACCTCAACTGACCTAGATACGGAAATAATTGTATATTTGGGTGACTTCACTAAAGTTTTGTTCTTTCTTATAAGTGTAAAAGCCAGTGAGCTGAAAACTTCACATTTGCAGAGAGAGACTGAGAGATTAATTGTGAGGGGAGAGGGGGAAGTGAGGAAGAAAGAGAGAGAATAATACTATTTTCTAACAACAAAAAAGTTGTTTTCTATCTGGCTGTTCAGTTTTGTCTATTTTTTCCAACAGGTCCATACTAGGCAAAAGTGACTGCACCCCTGCCTCTGACAATCAGGATTGTGGTACACGGAGGAAGCCCTGAGCACCCCAGGCAGGACCAAAATGCAGGCCATAGACACCAGGGCAGGAGCTTCTAACATGGTGGCCAGGGCCAGGAGGCCAGGAGCCAGGGGAGGGCTCTGGATCCAGAGCCTGGTCCACACTGAGATGCTACTCAGCCCAATCTCCAGGAGCTAGAGGGTGCATTTTATACACCTCTCTGGGCAGCCAGCATTGTCCATGGTTCCTCCATAGGTTCTAAGTCACGATGGAGCAATGCTGTGGGACAAAGGTATGTGGTTATGTGGGAGGGAAACAAACTGCAGCCACAGGCAGCTGTGATTCATCTACAAATTCACAATCCCTGCATTGTGGAAATTATCTGCAGTGAAGTATTTCACAATTAGACAAAATTTAAGGCTCTGACAGCAAAGTCCATCAGGGTACCACTATATATACCTTTCATTGCACTGGGGAACAAAATTTTTGTTGCATCCACAAAAACACTTGTTCTTACCTAATTCAAGTGTGCTGATCTCAAATCTGGTATTAGTTTTTCTCTGTAAGCTACAGTTATTTTGCAATTCAAGATTTTAGGTTTTCATCTTATTGTAAAATTTTCAACATTTAGTTTAACATAATGAAGTAGAATGTCTTCTTGGGCATCATCTTTGTGAAAATATAATAATTTATATAATGCAGTAAATACACTAATACACTAAAAGATATTAGTGCATCAAAATTTGTCTAAAATTTCAAAATAGAACATATTAAAACACATTTTAATCATAAAATTTGTGTAAAACTTATTTAAATTCTATTCAGGAAGAAATTTGCATTTGTAGCTCTTGCATTTGTGTACTTGTTGAGGACAATCTCGTTTGATGCTCTAGCAGTAGTCTGCCATCATATTTCTGTCCCATCGCCCCTGATAACGCTCTTCCATAGTCATTAGACCTTGATGAAAGCGTTCTCCCTGCTCATCACTAACAGCTCCACGATTTTTGGGAAACTTATCAAGATGACTATTCAGGAAGTGAATCTGAACGCTCATGTTACATTCAATGTCGCGGAAAACCAACAGCATCCTTTGAACCAGAAGTTCATAGTTTTCTGCTTTTTTGTTGCCAAGGAAGTTCTTTGTAACTGCCACAAAAGACTGCCATGCTGCTTTCTCCTTCTTATTCATCTTCCTGGCAAATTCTTCATCATATATGAGGGTTCGAATTTGAGGTCCATCGAACACACCTGCTTTTATCTTCTCGAAAGACAAAGCAGGAAAAGCAGAAATAATATGTTGAAAGCATTCACTTTCTCTGTTCAAAACCTGAACAAACTGCTTCATTAAGCCAAGTTGGATGTGAAGTGGGGGAAAAATGATCCTGTCTCGATTAACTACAGGTTCATTCACAATATTTTGCAATCCCACTTCCAGAGCTTCACGTTTTGGCCACTCCTTCTGTGTCCAGTGTTTCTCCCAAGCTCAGCTGTCCCACAAACACAGAAAGCAAGGATACTTCGTGAAACCTCTCTGTTGCCCTAGCAGGAAATTTACCATTTTAAGATCCACACAAATGATCCAGTTATGCTCCTCATACTTCAGAAAGTTGAGGACAATTTTTATAATCATTATAATCTTCTCGCAGATGAGCGGAATAACCAATTGGAACCACTACATAAACATTACCGTTGTGTAGGAGAACACAATTCAGACTCCGTTAAGAGCTGTCAAGAAATTGCAGCCATTCTGTTGGACTGTAAGTGGTAACACCTAGCTGGCTGAGAAGACTACGGATATCATGACAGTAAACAAAGTGTTTGTTTTCGAAGAAAACCCCAAAAATATGTTCACGCTTCCTGAAATGGGATACTTCAGCTGACCAGTGAAGTACATTCTTTTCTTCAAGACTTGAGGCTAATAACTCAGCTACTTTCTTTGATAGGCCCAATTCTCTTACTGAGTCATTCAATTTGGGTTGGATAAACTGCTGAGGGGTTAATGACTGCTTGGCATCAGAAGAAGACCCTTCAGATTCTATAACCATTTCCTCATGCATCTTATCAAAATACACTTGATCACCACGTTCATTTTCTTTGTCCTTAGAAGAAATAAAACCATTGAAAACTGGAACCAGGAGTGTCTCAGAGTGTGGGATAGGTCGTATTGCTGAAGAAATATTAGAATATACGATCATATGCTGTGTTTTCTTGCCGATGCCTTTTGTATGGATCAGACAGAAATAACAGTCACTGCTGTGGTCCTTAGGTTCACGCCAAACCACGAGAATACCAAAAGGCATTCCTTTGCATTTTCCTTTTGTCCAGTCACGAAGCATTTCCTCACAATTATGATACACAATATGAGGAGCCCAATTCTTGTCTTGATTGCCAAGGGGAACTTGAAAATAGACAATATATGTACGTGTCATAAATGATGAAATATTGCGCCTTTGACGTTGAAGTGTGTAACAGCCACATATATAACAGAAGGCGTCAGGACTATTCTTACATTTACGCCTACATGAAGAAGCCATGATTCAATCTTAAAACAAAATAAGAGGGTGTTTTTATCAGATAATATTCTACATTTAAAAACAATTATGTAAAAGTGATGTTTGTAAAACATTAACTGCCTTGTGGTTATGTTCAATCCAAGAGTCGTTGCCCTTTAACTCCGATTTAAAAACCAATGCATGCCATTAACTGTAACAAAAAGAAATTAAAATTGCATAAAAACTAGAGCATGCACCAAAAAACAGATTTCAGATTTGGAATCAGCGATGCAGAAATATATAAAAACAGTTCTAAAACCTCATGGAACAGAAAATAAAAAAAAGAATTGTTCCCCAATGTATATGTTTTCTCTATGTCAGCACTGTACATATACATATACATATACATATATATATATATATATATATATATATATATATACATATATATATGTATATATATATATGGCAGAGAGAGAGAGAGAGGTTTGTACAGTATAGACAGATACTTATGTCTCTACGAGTTCATACTTTTATTTAATCCTCAAAATAACCATATGCTGTAACTATATATATAATCCCCACTCTATAGACAAAGAATCTAAAGCTTAGCACATTGAATAAATTGCCCAAACTCAAACATAATGAGTCAGAAAGATGGGGATGAAACACAGATGTCTTTGACTCTGTAGCCTGTGCTCCAAGCCTGAGGTTCTGGGCTGCTCAAACTTTAACATGCACACGTCTCCTCTAGGGCACTAGTGAGAAGGCAGACTGATTCTGGGAGGTCTGTGCTAGGGCCTGAGAATCTGAATTCCTAAAAAGCTCCCACCACTGTGACCCATCATTCTGAGTAGTTAGGGGTTAAATAAACTATTGCATTTAACTGATTCCATACTTCCAGCTGTGACTTCTACAAGTTGAGACTGCTGTCAACAATACATTTCTGAAGAGGTTACCACTTTTAAGATAAAAACAAGCAATATGTTTTACAGCTATTCAACTGTGCAGGGATATCTTTTTCTTAATTCAAAAAACATAATGCTACAACCTAAAACCAATTTTTAATGAAATAAAATGCATCTCCAGGTTTTCTGCACACACTCCTGTTGTCTTCAGCTAGAAGAGTCTCTCCCATGTCCTGTGCCCAAAACAGATGCATCCTGTGTCTCCTCTACAAGGAAACCATCAGAATCTATTAAAATTACTGTACGCTGATAGCTGCAAGGACATGACAAATCGCAGGCCAAGAGTCAGATACCACACAATGTGTTTCAGGGCTTTGGGGGCAGGTCCATTTGCAACCAAATGATATTGTGTGAGGCTGGCATGCTCAGTGCATGACAAACTGATGCAATTTCAGCGCTGTCTGCAGGCCAGGGGAGATTTCTCTGATGCTGGTTGTGGTTAGTTTACAGAATTGTGCCGAGTTCCCAGATTCGAATCACTTGGGGCTTGAAAGGGCTTCACTTGACAAGCTACAAATAATTACACTCTACTCTTTCCATTGTACTCTATTATTTTGCCCCCCTTATCTCCAGGATTTGAGCTTTTGTGAACAAGCAAGGTCGGCTTCTATTTTGACCACAAAACAACAAAACATTGTTCTTTTCTGATATGATAAATAAAACAAGGCCCTGCAGACTAAACATTTTTATCAGGCCCATTTTCCAACTTTGGGCTCAGGGAGAAGGGCTGAGCCAGGCATGAGCAGGCCGGCTGCTTCCTGCATCCTCACTCAGGGAGGTGCTCTAGCCATCTGGTTATCACATAAGCTCATTTGAAAAATGGGACGTTGACAGACAGATAGAGGGCACAGGCGCAGCAGCTTGCTACAGGTTTTCTACTTCCCTTGTTCCCCACCCCCGTGCTCCCAGCTCCATCCTAACAGCCTCTTCATTCACATATTCTTTTTTTTTTTTTTTTTACAGGGACAGAGAGAGAGTCAGAGAGAGGGATAGATAGGGACAGACAGACAGGAACGGAGAGAGGTGAGAAGCATCAATCATTAGTTTTTCGTTGCCATCGCAACACCTTAGTTGTTCATTGCTTGCTTTCTCACATGTGCCTTGACCGCGGGCCTTCAGCAGATATCTGAGATCTAACCCCTTGCTAGAGCTCAGATATTCTTTTTTTTTTTTTAAATGTAATACAGCATCTTTTTTTTTATTTTTATTTTTTATTTATTTTTTATTTTTAGAGAGGAGACAGAGAGTGAGAGAGAGAGAGAGAGAGAGAGAGAGAGAAAGAGAGAAAGGGGGAGGAGGTGGAAGCATCAACTCCCATATGTGCCTTGACCAGACCAGTGCAGGGTTTTGAACTGGCGACCTCAGTGTTCCTATGTCGTCGCTTTATCCACTGCACCACCACAGGTCAGGCCAGATATTCTTAATCAAAAAAAGAAAAGGTTTTTCCAACTTGGGATGCAATGACAACCAACCCGCCTTATGACACACCACTCAGAAACACCAGAGCTTCCAAATTCAAGTTTGCTCTTTCATTTGTGAAAGACTTTAAAGAGTGTATACCCACCCTAAGGGGCCTCCTACCAATAACACAGGGGGTCCTCGTGTTATAACAGTCTCAATATATGACATTTCGAGTTTATGATGCTCACTCCCATAGAAACTTAGAAAAATATTTTTACACTCAATTTTTCTTTTACTATAGGATAGTATACGCTACAGTATATTTATGTCCTTTTCTTTTTTCTGTGGTTCAGTTGTGTTTTTATGTTCTAGATTATGATTTTACAACTGTGTTAGGATAGGTAAGTGACTGAGGCTAGGGTGTGTTTCGACTTACACCAAAATCTGGGTTATGTAACTGTCGTAGGAAGAGAACTGTGTCATAACCCGAGGACCCACGGTATATTAATTACTGCTCCACATATTTTATTTTTATTTAAAAAGTATAAAATTTTATGATTTTATACTTCCCCAAAGAAAAACACAGTATTGAAGGAGATAATATTTTTGTTTAAACTCCAACCTCAAATAACATTTCATAAAGTTCTAGTCCCTAGAAAAGTTTTTAAAAAACCTATAATGGTGATTAACATGAACTCAACGTAATCTAAATATCTTCTTTTAAAATGTATTTGTTAAATCTTAAATGTGAGTCAGCCCTCCACATTTAGTTTTGCAACAACCCTATGACATAAGTGTAGAAGGAACTTCATATAATAAAATTGGTGATTACTATCCCCAGTTGCGAGGTCAGGAAACTGAGGCACAGAAAGGTAAAGTGACTAGCTCAGTGACTCTCAGCTGGTCTGTGGTAGAGCTCAGAGCGGAGCCCAAAGAGTGACTCAAGTCCCCTTGAATACAGCTTCCCGGTTCCCCAGCTTCATCTCCTTAAGGCCCAGTTGCCCACAAACACAATATCCTCCTGAGCCAAAAACGAGCACATGGAGGGTAAACATATTGACAGTGATAGTGAGATAAAGTTCCCAATAGCAGCTAAAACTTGCCTGACCAGGTGGTGGCGCAGTGGATAGAGCGTCAGACTGGGACACAAAACCCAGGTTCGAAACCTCGAGGTCGTCAGCTTGAGTGTGTGCTCATCTGGTTTGAACAAAGCCTCACCAGCTTGAGCCCAAGGTCGCTGGCTTGAGCAAGGGGTCACTTGTTCTTCTGTAGTGCTTCCCCCCCACCCCCTGTTAAGGCACATATGAGAAAGCTATCAATGAATGACTAAGGTGTCGCAACAAAAAATTGATGCTTCTCATCTCTCTCCCTTCCTGTCTGTCTGTCCCTATCTGCTCCTCTCTTTGTCTCTCTGTCTCTGTCACACACACACAAAAAAAAGTTAAAACTTGAGGCTTCAGAACCCCAAAGTGGACACCTGTACTCCTTCTTAACTATGGTTTTTGCTATAAACTAGACCCCTCCTTCTCTCAATCCGCCTTGTCCAATATAGTTGCACGCCCCACATATGGCTGCTGGGCATCTGAAATGTGGCTAGTCTGACTGGACATGTCTTGTATGCGCCATGTAAAACTCACACCAGATTTCAAAGAATTACAACAGAAAAGGATATAAGCTATCTCAATAATTTTTACAGTGGTAGCACATTGAAATAGTATTTCAGATGTGTTGTGCTCAATAAAATGCTATTACAATTTATCTCATACTTTTTAAAAATATGACCACTAGAGAACTGCAAGTCCCCACGTGGCTCGCATCATCACATCTCTATGGGAAAATGCTGCTCGAAACTCATGCCTTCATCCCAGACTCCATGTGGCTGAGTCACCAGCACAAGTCCATACCCTGACAGGGAAAGCAACTCCAAGAACAGCAGGTGGCCGCCCAGGAAGCTTCACCCCTTACACGCTCTCCTTTGAGAACCTCAGGCTCTCACACCACCACCTTCTTTCCTTGAAACACTCCCCATCTCTGTTCTGATTTAGGAAAAGCTTTCACCTGGCCCCGCTTTCCCTTCCGCTGCGATGATCTCTCCCCTTTTTTGTTGTCAAAGCATCCGGCTGGTCCACAATCATTTTTCCTTACTCTGTCCAACTTCTTAAATTCAGGGCAATCTGACCTCCATTGCCTCCACACCCCACACTGCTCCTCTAAGGTTCTCATCATCTCCATGGGTTCGGGTTTTCTCCACCTCATTCTTCTAACCCTTCTGCCCCCTCCAGGGCACCGCTGGGCCCCTAACCACACAGTGGCCCTGCCAACCCACATGCTTCCACTGAACTGAACACCGACCAGGCTCTTAGGAGCAAAGAAATGGATGTATTGGGCTCTGTGAACAAAAAACAGAAGCAGCACCAACCTCCCCACCCGGTTCTTCGACCTAGATTCCAAAGACGGATTCCAAGGACGATGCTCTCTTATTATCTAGGAATTCTTTTGCTCCAGGCAGCTGTGGCTCACGGCAACTGTGCTGTTCATGGACCCTCCCTGGTCAGCCATTAGTCTGTCGTATGGTTGGTCCCCTCTCCCCGACTTTCCTGGGCAGGATCAGGTTGAGTCTCCAGCAACATCTGAACAGAGAGGAACCCCAGCCACAGGAAGCAGCCAGCTTTCAGAGCACGGCCTGAGGGCTTCCATGGGAAACCATCACTCATTGGCTTAGAGCCTTGAAGGTGAAGGAGCAAGGAGAAAACTCTTGGGCAAAAGTGAAAATCTCACCAGTAGCTATGAGGAGGAAGTGAGACTAGAACTGGTTTGGAAGTGAAAGGAAAAGACAAGCTAGACAACTCGGAGTGGGGGAGTGGGACAGGCCTGCAGGCCGGAGGACAGGAGACTTAGAGGCACGAGAACGCCAGTCCTCCTGCCGCGGAGGGGCAGGGGCGCAGTCAGGCATGGAGGGCACAAAGTGCCAAGGGGAGAAGTAAGCAGATAAGAAATAGGGGGCACTAAATTTTATTATTTTATTCACCCTTTCTTTCCGCTGCCAATCCCAGACAGTTTCTAAAGCCCAAAGACATTCTGTCAGAATCTTGCGTGTTCATCCTATGCCACTGTCCAGTCCAGACCTTCCTTCACCCTCGTCATTTCTCCATCCCCTTAGCCTAGCTTGGGCCACAGCAACAGTCCCAGATGACTCCAGTGAACCCCCTTTAGAAACTTCCTGTACACCAAGCTAAGTTTAATCAACATGATTTCCCATTTTCACGTCACCTTGCTATTCAGAAACATGCTTTGTAGTGCTGTCGATTTTTGCACAAAATTATCAGATTTCAGAGTTTCTGATCCCAGCACCTTCCCTGATGCCAGTGATGAGCATTCTCTCCTTGGAACCCGTCTCCCCAAAGCAACTCAGACATTCCACCTGCTGGAATATGCCCACCTCTCTCCACCCCGTCAAACCGGAATGGGCTCTGACAACTTCAGCACTGGCCGCTGTCCAACTTCCAAGACAGGAGCAAACAGAACAGAGGCAGCCCTCCACAGGGACCTCTGCAAGCTGGCGCTGCCCCAGGCGCCTAAAACACTTCCGGTTTCTACCCACCACTGCACACTGCTCTCTTCCCTTCTCCCACCATATGATGTTCACTCACATCTTTCCATCTTTTGGGGAGATAGGCTCCTTCACAAAAGCCCTATCCTTTCCACACGCTTGTCCGGATTCCAATTAGGCTTACATATATGCACCTTAAGCACAATGTCTTACAGGAGGTCTTTCAGGTACTTTACTTCTCACTGATCTCATTCTCCCATCTTCATTCAGTACAATTTGTGATTTCGCCACATCCTGCCATAAAGCGCTCATTACTGCCTCGTGGGTGAGTGTCGGCTGGTGTGGAGCTAACCTGCAAGCTCCTCCAGGGCTGGCATCAGGCCTTAGAGTTGTCAATGGCCAGGAGCTGTCACCAATCGAGCATTCATAGCCTTGATTTACTGAGTGACATTGATTAATTATGCCACTTTATACTAGATAAATTTTGTGCTTCATTTGTATGTTAGACTAAGAGCCAAGAGGTTAAATGGTACTCACTGCTCTTTGTAATCTCCATCCATCTTTTATGGAACTATCCCTTAAAATTACCTATCTTACAACGTTACAAATATATTAATTAAGCAAGTGGTCAGTTCAAAATATGTTGAGGTATTTTCAAAGACTAATACAGCTTCATTTTTAGAAACGGATGCTATTATGCTATTACACACAGCCAGGAAAGATGAACATATCACTAAAATATGGTAAATGTTGCTTAAAAAAATAAAACTAACCTCCAAATCTCAAAAATTGGAAGTTTTTTACAATTCCAACTTTTACTCTTTCAAAATGACAGCACTTTAGCCACTTATAGTGGTGCCTACCCATATTCATTTAAGAACAGTCTGTATATCACTCGAAGAAAATCAGTGGAGCTGTTTTTATAAAGGCTTTGACACAGAATATCCCACAAGAAATCCTGGAGGAAAAGCTGTATGTAGTCCCACAGTCCTTCCCTACACAGTGAGGGCACTGGGCACAGGAAGCAGGAATCTCTAAATCCACCTGTCACAATCTAATATTGTAAAAACGTACACACAAACTTTCAAATCATTGTTAACCACTACTATTCAGTAAGCCAGTTTCTGGCACTTACATATCCATTTCTTTACGGTGAAGGCGTTTCCTATATTTTGACTCAACACATTACTGGGCATTTAAGCCTACAAAACACTTCCTCAAATTGTCAAAACTCACTGTACCATGAACCATCCTTTGGACTGAGTTTCTGTTTCAAATTCCTCTCCAGTATTGATGACAAGAGTGGAAAACTCTTTGCTTGCCTAAATCAGGGGTCCCCAAACTGCGGCCCGCGGGCTGCATGCAGCCCCCCTGACGCCATTTATTTGGCCCCCACCGCACTTCCGGAAGAGGCACCTCTTTCATTGGTGGTCAGTGAGAGGAGCACAGGATGCATCCGCACCCATAGTTCCCATTGAAATACTGGTTAGTTTGTTGATTTAAATTTACTTGTTCTTTATTTTAAATATTGTATTTGTTCCTGTTTTGTTTTTTTACTTTCAAATAAGATATGTGCAGTGTGCATAGGGATTTGTTCATAGTTTTTTTTATAGTCTGGCCCTCCAATGGTCTGAGGGACAATGAACTGACCCCCTGTGTAAAAAGTTTAGGGACCCCTGGCCTAAATGAACCGCCAATGAACTGGATATATGTTTCAAATGTTATTTCCAAATCCCTTGCATGCCCAGAACGTCCCCTCTCAGGCACTAGCATGATTTTCCCCTACCCCCAGACCACTTGGGCAGAAGCAGGGCCACAGACAGACCTTGGGACCCAGATGGGTTGTGAGATCCTGGTCCCTGGAACTGCTGGCACTCTGGTCCAGTCAAGAATAACTCTTCACAGCAGCAAGGCCTCTCACAGCACAAATCACAACAGGCTTCATCGTAACCTCCAGAGCAGAACCAGTGCGTCCCTTCCACCTAGGCGCGCAAACCCAAGGGCCTGCGGGCCCTGGCAGGTGACACTGAGTAAGAGAGTGGGCTGTCCAGGCCAGAGGCAGAGATGACACAAGAAGATGCAGCCCGTTTCTCATGCACAGATTGCAATAAATAGAAGTGCCATTCTGCCTCTGCTTTTTAGATCCACGTAAGTAACAGCAACTATTTTTTCAGTACATCCCTAGCCCTATACTAGGTGTCTGTCATTTATTCTCTCAATTATATTTTTGTCCTCACAACGCTCGGTGCTAGCAGTCTCCCCTCCTAGAAATAAGGAGACTGAGGCACGAGGGGCACATCCAGGTGAGAACCCTGGTCTGGCGCACCTTCGAGCCTAGATGCTTTCTGCCCTGCCGCAGTTCCCATAGCTGCAGATGCCTCAAGCAAATGATGGCAGAGTATTCAAAGAAGACTTTTTCGAAGCGCACATTTGCCTGGGTAATCCGAAAGACTTCGATGTCTCAAAATATGGGCTCTCTGGAGCTCTGGGTCACTTATTTTCATGCCACTGGGTTTCTCATTTGTTAAAACTATATCATGAATCTGTCTGGATGGAGTGTGTCTACTGGATACAAGAAACAATTCTATAAAACTCAGAGATAAAATAAAAACAGGCCTGCCTGATCACTGGTGACACAGCAGTTACAGCATTGACCTGGAACACTGAGAGGTTCCCATCTGAGACCCAGAGGTCCCCAGCTTGCACATGCGCTCACTGGCTTAAGCACAGAATCACTGACAATAATCCTAAGGTCACTGGCTTGAGGCTGAAGGTCACTGGCTTGAGTAAGGAGTCACAGGCTTAGCTTGAGCTTGAGGTCTGATCCCCAGTCACGTACAAAAAGCAATCAACGTACAACTAAAGTGAAACAACTACAAGTTGATGCTTCTCATTCTCTCTCCCTCCCTTCCTGTCTCTCCCAAAAAAGAAAATAAAAAAGCTTTAAAAATAAAACCAGGTCAAACTCTAATTCAACTTCACAAACCCCAAATCCCTTTGCCATACTGGAATTACTACTGTCAAATGTTTACTTCAAAGGCATGCTTTCTGTTGTTTCTGTTTTGTGCGGGTAATAAAGTGAAGGAATAAGAGAGGAAATCCTGGTATCAACTGTAAAAAGAAATCCTACCTAAGCCGAACTCACATCTCTCTCTATACAACCCATATAAAGACTTAAATTTTTAGGAACAAATGCCAACACTAACTACTATTGAGCCAACTATATGTTAAGGGCTTTGCACCTACTATTTATCCCATTTGTTTAAGACAACCCCTACTGGTTATGAGGCAGTTACAAGTATTTACATCACTAGACCATTAAACACATGGTTAGGAAGTGACCAGGAATGACCAACGCGAAAGTCCTCTCTTCTACTGGATTGCTACTTCTCTTCTCACAGAATGTCCTCCCAAAGAGGTCAAATTTATAAGATAAACAACATAACTCTAGCTTCTGCCTGATCCATAAAACGTGCTGACACTGGTCAGCACCCAAGGGATTCATATCAATTTCCTTCTGTACCTGATGTCACCTATTTAACGTTCCCACCCCGCTTCCCTAATGTGTTAGACAATAAGGAAACCGGCTGAGGGACCCTCTCCCAGCTGCTGTTCTGCCTTTCGCATCGGCTTCTTGACTGTATTTGACACCTGGTCCTCGGAGAAGGACTGAAACAAGGTGGTGAAGGCAGAGAGAGGCCAGATAGTAGCAGCTGCACTTACTAAGCTAACTGAAATCTGAGGCACTAATATCACCTATTCTTGGCAATGACTTATGGTTAGGTACTGCAGGCAATCCATTTTAAAGATAAGGACATGAGGTTACAGCTTATTCATATTAAAGCTCACTAACATAACTGTATTTATACGTTTAGCTCCCCATGAAGCAAATTAGCTGCCTCTACAGCTCCAGTGTGTGCTCCATGCACAAAGAGGAAGAATCCTACGAGAAAGAAATCCGGAATGACTTGGAAAGAAGACTGCTGAAAGTGATGGCATCCCAGGGCCCAGGACGGTGCTCGGTGCACTGCATGTCTTCCAGAACCACTGTTTGGATAAATGAATGTAAGTAACATTGAGGCTGACAAAATGTGCCTCACACCCTACACTCACTGCCACCCGTTCAGCCCAGGGATGGCTCTCCCCGCTAGCGCCTCTCCAGGTCCTGCACAGCATCCAGAGTGTGAACGTGCTCACAGCAAATCATATCAATTCTGAGCTAAACTTCCAATTAAAAGGACTGTTAGGTCCTGGCCCATTAGCTTAGTCAATTAGTTCGTCTACCCCAAAACACTGCAGGTTCGATCCCCCATCAGGGCACATATGGGAAGGCAAACAGTGAATGCACAATGAAACAGAACAACAAAATGAATGCTTTCCCAGCTCCCTGCACACCCTCTCTAAAATCAATCAATTAAAAAAATTTCTTTTAGTGTTTTAATTAAAGAAAAAAAGAGTTAAGAATTCTCTGAGCCCCAGAAAGATGAGTTCCATAGAACTTTTGACGCCCAGAACTCACTGAAGGAGAACACCTTGACCTCAACAACTGCTTCAAAACTAACACCCTGGGTTAAAACAACATCTGTTAAAGCTAGCCCTCTCTGAACCTGGCTAAACCTGAACACAGATGAGTCAGGAGTCAAAGTTCTACTTCTGCTCAAAGCAAAACACACAAAAACGGGTCTGAGGGAACCGGTGCCAGGATAGAGCTGTACACTACAACATTTACAAATTTAGGTTTCATGTTCTGGCCCCTTCTCGAAAGCCCTTCTCTCACCTGCAGAAAGCAGGAAATCTACTTCAGGTTTTGCCCAAGAACTCTGTTAGGAGTCTAAAGGACAGAAAAGCAACTGGAATTTCATTTAAGCACTCTGTGATAAAGAGCTGTCGTCAGAGACTGGTTGTTTAACCACATCATCTACGTTCTTCATTTGTTTTTGTTTCTTTTTGTGGCAAAGACAGAGAGAGTCAGAGAGAGAGAGACAGAGAGAGGGACAGACAGACAGGAAGGGAGAGAGATGAGAAACATCAATTCTTCGTTGCAGCTCCTTAGTTGTTCATTGATTGATTTCTCATATGATGTGCCTTGGCCATGGGGCTATGGCAGACCGAGTGACCCCTTGCTCGAGCCAGCAACCTTGAGCTCAAGCTGGTGAGCCTTGCTCAAACTAGATGAGCCCGCGCTCAAGCTGGTGTCCTCGGGGTCTTGAACCTGGGTCCTCCACATCCCAGTCCGATGCTCAATCCACTGCACTATCACTTGGTCAGGCTCTTTATTTGTTCTTAATGTGAGGTACTAGGACACTTTGGATGTCATTCTCCAATTGGAAAACACTGCAAGTTCTTCTGACACTGCTTTTAAAAAGAATTCACTTAAAGCAGTGAATTAAATTTAATGGAAGGTGAGAAAAAAGAAAAATATTTGTTCTGGATGAAAGGAAAGTTAAATATGTGACATGTTGGCTGGGTGGTACAGTGGATAGAGCATCAGACTGGAACACAGAGGACCCAGGTTCAAAACCCCGAGGTCACCAGCTTGAGAACGGGCTCATCCAGCTTGAGCACGGACACACCAGCTCGAGCCCAAGGTTGCTGGCTTGAGCAAAGGGTCACTCCGTCTGCTGTAGCCCCCTAGTCAAGGCACATATGAGAAAGCAATTAATGAACAACTAAGGAGCCGCAACGAAGAACTGATGTTTCTCATCTCTCCCTCTCTCTCCCTTCCTGTCTGTCTATCCTTATCTGTCCTTCTCTCTGACTCTCTCTGTAAAAAATAATAATAATAAAAAAAAATTAAATATGTGACATATTAACACCTACTGGCAAAACTGTAATGAGAAGTATTAGAAATAACAACAGCTGCCCACACAGGGAGTTCCTCCTGTGAGCTCGGAACTCACACTGAATACTTGTGAGGAAACTGAGGTAGGCCCATCAGGGAAACGAGGTTCAAGGAAACTAATGGCTTACACAAGTTCTCAAAGCAAGACTGTGGAACCAAGTCTGTCTGGCACCAAAGCTTAGTTATGACACTTCACAGAAGTTCCTCAAAGAGGCTGAGGTCAGAATAGTTTTCTCAAGTTCATCTGTGAATCCAAAAGCTCGACTGTGGTGTTGGCGCTCAGTCTTAGGAACACTTTTGCTGAATCCACACGTCCACCGATCCCTCAAAGCTTTACAACAAAGCTGATGCTGCTGCCTTCCTGCTATAAACATCTACAGGGTATCTTTTTCAAAACAGGGCAAGCCACCTACTCCATAGTTTGCAGGCTTGGCTACAAATTAAAATCTCCTGGAGAGCTTTTAAACCATACCAAAGCCTGAGCCCTAATTACATTAGAACCTCTGGGAATACTGCCTGAACATCTGTATTTTTAATCGCTTCTAAGAACCACTGCACTGGGGCGAATGATCTCCACAAGCATCTTAGGGACAACTTTCATTCAGTTTTCAACTTGGACAGATTATTAGAATCAGCCACACGCCTTTTAAAAATCCTGATGCTCAGGGAATCCTCCTGCACTGCTAGTGGGAATGCAGACTGGTGCAACCACTGTGGAAAACAGTATGGAGATTCCTCAAAAAATTAAAAATCGAAATGCCTTTTGACCCAGCTATCCCACTTTTAGGAATATACCCTAAGAACACCATAGCACTGTTCGAAAAGAAGAAATGTGCCCCCATGTTCGTGGCAGCATTGTTCACAATAGCGAAGATCTGGAAACAGCCCAAGTGTTCGTCAGAAGACGAGTGGATTAAAAAGCTTTGGTACATATATACTATGGAATACTACTCAGCCATAAGAAATGATGACATCGGATCATTTGTAACAACATGGATGGACCTTGATAACATTAAGTGAAATAAGTAAAACAGAAAAAAACTGAGAACTGCATGATTTCATACATAGGTGGGACAGAAAAGTGAGACTATGAGACATGGACAAGAGTGTGGTGGTTATGGGGTGGGGGGAGGGAAAAGAGGTTGGGAGAGGGGTGAGGGGAGGGGCACAAAGAAAACCAGATAGAAGGTGACAGAGGACAATTTAACTTTGGGTGATGGGTATGCAACATAATTGAATGATAAGATAACCTGGAGATGTTTTCTTTGAACATATGTACCCTGATTTATTAATGTCACCCCATTAAAATAAATTAAAAAAAAGAAATCCTGATGCTCAATTCATACCCCAGAACCATCAGGCTCTCTAAAGGTGGGATCCAGGCACCAGTCATTCGTAAAGATCTTCAGGTAAGACCTGGCCAGTTGGCTCAGTGGTAGAGTGTTGGCCTGGCGTGTGGATGTCCCAGGTTCAATTTCTGGTCAGGGCACACAGGAGAAGTAATCATCCTCTTCTCCACCTTTCTCCCTCTCTTTTCTTTCTCTCACTTGCTTGCTCTCTCTCTCTTCCCCTCCTGCAGCCATGGCTCTGGCTCGATTGGTTCAAGTGCATCGGCTCAGGCACTGAGGATGGCTTTGTGGAGCCTCCACATCAGGCACTAAAAGCTCGGTCGCAAGCATGGCCCCAGATGGGCAGAGCATCGGCCCCAGACAGGAGTTGCCAGGTGGATCCCAGTCAGGGCACATGTCTGTCTCCTCTCCTCTCAACTTGGAAAAGAAGGAAAAAATATATATATATCTCCAGGCCATTCCAACGTGCAGCCGTATCAGCTCCACAGCTAGATATTTAGCACTAGATATTTAGCAGCTAGATCAGTGGTTCTTAACCTGGGTTCCATCGAACCCTAGGGGTTCGATGAGTCAGTCTCAGGGGTTCGGCGAAGCCTCTGCCGCGGAGGCCAGAATAAAGTAATACAGTAATTTGTTGTGAGTTCATGCACTTTGTTGGTTTTGTTCTTTGACCAAGGTGATGTTCATGCATGGCTCATTTTGTGCACCAGTAAAAAAACATATACCTATGTCTTGAATTTGGAAAAAAAATCATATTTTATTTATCACTAAAGAAGAGTTCGGTGAATTCGCATATGAAACTGGTGGGTTCGGTACCTCAAAAAAGGTTAAGAACCACTGAGCTAGATATTTGCACTAGAAGCCCAAGCCTTCATTAGGACAGAGTTCCAATGGGCCATCCACTGGCAGCACTGTCACATCAACAATTAGTCTTTCTTTCACACTCCCTGCCTTCTCCTTTAGTATCAGGCACCCGAAGTTGGTGCTGACACCCCAAAGTCTTCCCATTTGTCAGTCACTTCCTAAGTGCCATGTTCACTTAGGAGAAACACTGCACGATTCTACCATCTTCCGTTCCCACTACGGAGTGATTCATCTCACATGTACATGCAACATTCGTCATTCTCTCATCACTTTCCATTTTATTATCTTCACTTCCTCTTCTCTTATTAGCATTTTCAACACTGCCACTTCTTTTGCTCTCTCAGACATAGGGGTTGATGCTCTTTTGGGCATGTGAAACCCAGGCACGAAGCTCCAGGCTAAGAAAGTACAGTGTGGCAAACACCAAACTGGCATCCTAAGAATGCTGCCCTTCACTAGAGATGGGTAGAGTTGGTGACCTTTTTCAGCTCTGGAAGATAGAAGAGCTTTGTGTTGCCTTTTAATAGCAAGCAGCTCCAAAGCTCAGCAAGTTGTCCAGGATACCCACAGCACACTTTTTGATTGACAACAAAAATCTTCATGGTTGAGAAAAATAAAAACTTTCATATATTTCAGTTCTAAACATATGAGTTAGAATTTCTCACATGGGACAGAAATAAGAAAAATTCTACACTGAAAGCAAAGTGCTTTTTATCCAATTTTAATATGTAAAAGCAACAGCATTCACTTTTTTTTTTTTTTTACAGAGACAGAGCAAGAGTCAGAGAGAGGGACCGAAAGGGACAGACAGACAGGAAGGGAGAGATGAGAAGCATCAGTTTTTCATTGTAGCTCTTTAGTTGTTCATTGATTGCTTTCTTGTATGTGCCTTGACTGGGGGCAGGGGCGGGGTTCCGGCAGGGTGAGTGACCCCTTGCTCAAGCTAGCAACCTTGGGCTTCAAGCCAGCAACCTTTGGGGATCAAACCAGCAACCATGGGGTCATGTCTATGATCTCATGCTCTAGCCAGCAACCCCGTGCTCAAGCTGGTGAGCCCGCGCTCAAGCCGATGAGTCTGCACTCAAGCCGGCAACCTCAGGGCCTTGAACCTGGGTGCGCTGCGTCCCAGTCCGGTGCTCTATCCACTGTACCACTGCCTGGTCAGGCCAGAAACAATCTTGTCAAAGCACTGTGGAGCATGGATAATAGCAAAATTTTCCCTTCATAGCTGTACCTACTGCTCCACTATGTCCCCATCCCAGACTGCCACAAGCTTCTACACAGTTCACAACTGCTTTCAGTCTCCTCTTGGCTTTCTCAAAGTTTTTCTTACTTCCACAGGCTGTGCCTCCTCCTCTATCAATATCTCAACCCTGGCTTCATAATATTAGTTGGACCTGAGAAGTATTTTTAAAATAAAAGTGCCCAGGTTCTGCTTCTGGAGATTCTGATATCATTGGTCCAAGCAGGGCTCTGGATTACCAGTAGTTTCTATAACTCCCTGGGTAAGATCAAAAAACAAAGGTTTTTGATCAGTCTCTAATTTCTTTTGAGATGACTTTGGAAAAAGTACCTCACAGCCCAGGGTTCTTAATCCTCTTATCAGAACCTGGAAACCTGTATTATGTTTAATGCTCAAATTATTGAACTCATATAACTAATAAACAAATATTTTGAAAACAAAAAAACAAACAAAAAGCTTCCCTAAGACATATACTATTATGGACTACTAATGAATGAAAATTTTAACTCAAAGCTTCACCTAGCAAACCACCCTCCTTACATATACATTATGAACAGAAAAATTCACAGAACTAAAGAAAAAACATTTGCTTGACAGAATACTTTCTGTACTAAGTAAGAGTCTGCTCATTACTTTGTTTTTCTTGACACTATCTCAGATTGTTTCTGCAAAACTATCAATGGAAAACCCACAGACAATGAATTCAGAGTCTATAATGGAAAAAGCAGACCTGATTTCCATACAAATTATGAGATAAAATGTAGCAATAATTTACTCCAATAGCTTTTAAGAGAAAGATCAAGACTATTGACTTTTAAAACAAGGTCTCCACTAATGTCCTAGATTCATTTCAATCCTCTTCCTAATAATTGGTACTTGAGAAGGAATTTTAGGATAATATCTAAAAGTTAATTAAAAACAGAGTAAGCATTCATGTCAGTCAAGTATGACCTCTGCTCTACAATGCATTTAAATGCACGTCACCTTGACCTGGAACACAGCAACGTAAAAAATTTTGGTCAATATAAATCAAATATGCACTAATTTATTCAGAAGGTTTCCTCTTTTCTGAATCAACATTAGAAATCTAACCAGTATTTGTTATTCTGTTATTGACAAAAGGCAGCATATTTAAATGATAACAAGTACTCATGGGTGTCATTTGGAAGTTAAATTGTTCCCCCAGGACAGCCTCCGCAAATATCTACATTTAAAGGTCATTCACCACCAAATTATGAACAACTGTTGCATTTATTAGCACAGGCTCAATCGCATGGAAGCCACAGCTATCAATTTTTACTGACAGTGAGATCTAATAGTTCACTACTAATAAAGAAAAACAGCTTTTATTCCCTGCACTATGATCACTTTTTTAAAAATGGAGACGCCAACCTTCTGTAGGTTTGCATCCAAAGGGAAGCAAACTTTCCAACTGCAGGAAGGACTAAACACTAAACATGGTTCACAATAAATAGCAGGTAAATATAAAAGCTTGTTTTGTATGCTAGGTTCATCTGAACTAAAACAAAACGGAGAAAAGCACTACAATGTTTGTTTATAGAAAAATGTCTATTTCACTCTTGGAAGGAAGTGTGATGATTAGTATTACCTTGGGGTGCCCAGACAGTTGATGAAACATTCTGGGTGTTTCTATGAGGGTATTTTTGGATGAGTTTAGTATCTAAACCTGCAGACTGAATAAAGCAGATTGCCCTCCCTCTTTGGATTTTGGACGAGCTCGATTCTGGGTGTGTTACTCCTGCCTCTTTACCAAGTGACCTGAAAAGCTGCTTGACCTGAAAAGCTGCTCGTTTGGGGTTGGGCCCAGAACGAGAGAAGGCTCAGCAATAGGTCCAGGCTGCTGTACTAGCTGCTCTGCCACTGGGACCAGATCAGTCAGTGGTGCTCGAAGTGGCAGTGCCACACAGGGATCACACAGGGATGCTGTCTGGAGCCTCTGGCAGACCCTACAGGTGAACCACACTGTAGGGTCTCAGGCTTTGTTGCCATCCTCTGTGGATAGCCACTCTCCTTTGGAGAAACAGCTTTTGGCCTGCGCTGAAACCTTAACCATGGGCCACGTCACCATGCAATCTGAGCTGCCCACTGTGTGAACTGAGTGCTAGTGCATTCACCAAGCTATAAAGTTGGTTGTGCCCAGCAATACTCCCTCATCAAGTGAGTGGTTTATACACTATTAGGCCCAAATAGGCCCCAAAGACACAAGTAAGTTACTTAAAGTGGCCCAGATGCCCATGGTTCCCACTCCTGCTACACTACCTTCTCTCTCCCCGCCTGCCTGTGGCCTCATGGTGAGTGTCCTCTATCAGATGACAGAGAAAGAACGGGCCTGGTTTACAGACTGTTCTGCACCCCCTGAAAGTGGACAAAGTGCAGGCACCCCCTGAAAGTGGACAACTACAGCACTGCCGCCGCTTTCTGGGACACTGGGGACGGTCAGTGCTGAAGGAAAATCCTCCCCGTGGGGAATTTCTCACCAGTGCGCCTGGCTGTTCACTCTGCCTAGAAGGAGCAATAGACAGGCAATGCTTTTGCCACAACTACCACGGACCCATGGAATACCTTACCCACCACCGTGGCCTTCCATGCAGCATTGCTTCTGACTAAGGAACTCAATCGAACACAGCAAATGAAGCGAAGCAATGGGTTTGTGATCATGGAATTCACCATTCTTACTACGTTCCTCACCATTCTGAAGCTGCTGGTTTGGAAGAATGGTGGAGTGGCCTTTTGCAGACCCAGCTACAGAGCCAGCAATGTGGCGATACCTTGCAGGGCTGGGACAAGGTTCTCCAGAAGGCCTCATATGCTCTGAATCATCATCAAACACACGGTGCTGTTTCTCCCACAGCCAGATCTCCAGGTCCAGGAATCAAGGGGTGAAAACAAGGGGGGCACCACTCACTATTACTCCTAGCACCTGCTGGCAAAAGTTTTCCATCTGTCCCTACAACTTTATGCTCTGCTGGCATGGAAGTCCGAGTTCCAAAGGGAAGAATGCTACCATCAGGAGATGGATCAACGAGTCCATGAAACTGGTAGTGAAGACTGCCATCTGGCCACTTTCTGCTCCTCAAGTCTCTGAATTAACAAGAAGGGGGTCACTGTGCTCACTAGGGTGACTGGCCCTGACTATGAAGGAGAAACTGGATACTCCTGCACAATGGAGGTGAGACGAGTATGTCTGGGATACAGGATTCCTTTGGGCATCTCTTAGCGATTAAAGTCAATGGAAAATTTAAGCAATCCAATTCAAGCAGGACTAACATTTCAGACCCTTCAGAAACGAAGGTCTGGGTCACCCCACCAGTAAAGACGAGGCACCAGCTGAGGCGCTTGCTGAAGGCAAAGGAAATACGGAGTGGGTAGCTCAAGAAGGTAGTTATAAATACCAGTCATAGAATTCGGGACCGTAACTGTCATGAGTATTCCTTTCATATTCTGTTATTAGTATGTGTGTAATGCATATGTCCATATTATTCACATATATAGCAAGTAGGTTTTCTTCCCTCTCTTATCTCCTTATCATGTGACACAAGATGTATTGACTTGATATCCTAGTATTTCAGTCACATGCTATTAAGGAGAAAAGGGACATGACTCGAGGGCTTCCCTCCTCTTCTGTGGAAGGAATTACTGTATTTTCAGTAGTATGCAGGATAGCTGCATCATATCAGGAAGAATTAGGACCTTTTTATTGCCTTTCGTTGGAGAGTATGGTTTAAAAGGTGATGTGTATGGCTGCCACATTGACAAGAGGGGCATTTGTGATGGTTAATTTTATGTGTCAATTAGATTGGCTCACAGGAAACCCAAGTATTTGGTCAAACATTTCAAATTAAGCATGTCCAAAACTGAGAACTGCTAGTCTCCCCTCATCAAATCTGCTGTACCCAAATTCTTCCATATTTCAGTAAACTGCTACCATTCTTCCATTTGCTCAAGCTAAAACTTGAGAGTCACCCTGGCTCCTCAGTTTATTCATACTCCAAATCCAATTTGTGAATCCTACTGGCTCCATGACCAAAAGCCATCCACAATCCAACAACCTTCCACCCCTTCCACTGACAAAACCACTCTAAGCATCAATGTCTTTTACTGGGATACTACAACAGCTTCCTGACTGAGCTTTCTGTCAGCCCAACCCTCTGATAGTCTAATGTTGAAATCAAAATAAGTCTGATCCTTTAAAAACATAGCTCGTATAACCAACATGGAAGGGCAGGAATTTCCATCTGTTTTCTTTGTAACTGTGTCCTCAGCATCTCGAGTGCCTCGCACATGGCTGGAGATCAGTAAATTTTACTGAATCACTTCACTCCTCTGCTTCCCACCTCTCAGAGTAAGAGCTTTATCATGACCTCCCAGGCCTACTGGCTAAGTCCTCCCCACCTAGCACTCCACCTCTCATTACCTGCCCCATTGTACTGCTGAGAAATAGTGATGAAAAAACAGAGTGGTTGTGGTCAAGGTGTTAAATTAACTTCAAGTGGGCTAAGGCATAAGGAAATGATGATTCTTGTTTTCACTAACCCAGGGAACTTAAACTTTAAACTTCCAATCCTTTGTCAATACCTGGCATCAGTGTGTTGTGTGTTAATGCCCGGATATGCATCAAGCCTTCAGGTAACCATCTGAATAATCTCAAGAAAAACATGTTCCATTGTCCAGACCACCGGACATCAGACAAATCCCATCTCAGACCAATCCACGGCTAAAAATGTAGAACGTCAGCTCTCGCTCGAGAGCATACTTTTTACTGTAAAACTCTCAGACTTTTCTTTCTACCTTCAGAACACCCTATGGGTATGGCCTAGTAGTTCTGGTTTGCAAACCCTACGACTCTTTTTTTCTTTTTAACGTCTTTTTTATTTCTTTTTATTTTTATTTTTTTACAGAAACAGAGAGAGAGTCAGAAGAGAGGAATAGATAGGGACAAACAGACAGAAATGGAGAGAGATGAGAAGCATCAATCATCAGTTTTTCGTTTTGACACCTTAGTTGTTCATTGATTGCTTTCTCATATGTGCCTTGACCGTGGGCCTTCAGCAGACTGAGTAACCCCTTGCTCGAGCCAATGACCTTGGACTCAAGCTGGTGAGCTTTTTGCTCAAACCAGATGAGCCCGTGCTCAAGCTGGCGACCTTGGGGTCTCGAACCTAGCTCTTCTGTATCCCAGTCCGACACTCTATCCACTGCGCCACTGCCTGGTCAGGCAACCTACGACTCTTAAGTAAGTCATTGTCATTTATTTTCTAAGCAAAGATTCTAGACTATTTTTTAAGTTCAGTTGACCTACCTATGATCTCATCTCCTACTAGCCTTCATTCTCTGACTCCAGTCCAACCCCACTGGACTCCTTTCTGTATCAAAAACACACTGGGCTCATTCCCATTTCATCCTTTGTCCCCTCTGCCTAGGACACTCTGCCCTGGATGACCTCATCACTCACCACCTCACTTCCTTTAAGTCTCTGTTCTAATGACACCTTCTCAGTGAAGGCTTCTCTGCTGACCTCTCAGCACTCTTTACTCCCTTCCCTTGTTTACTTACTCAGCAGCACTTTCCACTATCGGAGAGACTTTGTAATTTAATCATCATGTTTATTTCTGTCCCTTCGCAACCATCTAACTAGAATGTAAGCTCCTAGAGTAGACTTTTGACTGACTCTGAGGGCAGAGACTTTTCATTTTAGAGAGGAGAGAGAGTGAAAGAAAGAGAGAGAAAGAGAGAGAAGGGAAGGAGCAGGAAGCATCAATTCCCATATGTCCCTTGACCAGACAAGTGCAGAGTTTTGAACCAGCGACCTCAGCATTCCAGGTTGACGCTTTATCTACTGCGGAGGGCAGAGACTTTTGACTGTTTTGTTCACTGCTCTATCCCCAACAAGCCACTCAGTAGGCAATAAATAACATTTGTTAAATAAGTGAATCATTTGCTTCCACTTTCCCTTGATATTATAAGCAATGCTACAATGAATAACTTTATGTGTATATATCTGTGCATTTGTGGATACTGACCATGAAGTGTAAAGGTTGGGTCAAAGGGTCTACAAATACTTTATTTAATAAATATTTCCAAACTGACTTCCAAAATATATTACAAATTACAGTCTCATCCACAATGTGTTAAGAGGCTCTGTTCTCCCTCACCCCCATTTTCATCAGTACTAGGTTTTATTAATCTTTTTCATTTTGCTTATTAAATAAAAAATAAATAACTTGTTTTCAACTTTGCCTTTCTTTAATTACTAGTGAGATTGGCTATCTCTTCACATATAGTCATTTGTATCTCTGATGTCTCCTTCCTCTTAAAAAGTAAACAGCCACTCTACTTACTCTTGCAGTTACTGGAGGACAAAATTTCTTCTGGCTATCTATAGTCCCACTAAACTGCTCAACCCACACTCCAAACTCCAGCCCCACCCCTAACACTACCCTGCTTACCAACTATTCATACATCTTACTCTTTCCCACACTCTTCCTTGAATATGAAATGATCTTCCTTTTCTCACACTGATGAACTTCCACTTATCCTTCCAGGACAAGTAATATGTCAGCTACTTCTGTACTCACACCAGTACAAGGCCTGGGAAAGGGTAGGAACATAATATATACAGTTGTTCATTGCCATATCATGGTTCACTTTTTGCAGTCTCACTGTATCACGAATTTTTAAATTGTATATATCTAATTTTGTATCATGGATTTTTCGCTATATTGTGGGATTTTGCGATATATAGGTATTTTTATATATTTATTATTTTAATCATTTTTGTAGTAAAATAATCACTCTCCAGCCTAAGGCCCTGGCCAGTTGGCTCAGCAGTAGAGCGTTGGCCTGGCGTGTGGAAGTCCTGGGTTCAATTCCCGGTTCAGGGCACACAGAAGAAGTGCCCATCTGCTTCTCCATCTTTGCCCCTCTCCTTTCTCTCTCTCTCTCCCCCTTACTCAGTCAAGGCTCCATTGTAGCAAAGTTGGCCCAGGCACTGAGGATGGCTCCATGGCCTCCAACTCAGGCACTAGAATGGCTCCAGTTGCAACGGAGCAATGTCCCAAATGGGCAGAGAGCATCGCCCCCTAGTGGGCATGCAGGGTGGATCCCAGTTAGGCACATGTGGGAGTCTGTCTCTCTGCCTCCCTGCTTCTCACTTCAGAAAAAAAAATCGAAAACAATATAAAAATTATTAATTAAAACATATTAAAAGAATATTAAATTAAAATAAAATATGTAAAATTACATAGGGTTTAAGAGTATAGAAAGTGTTTAAGAGCATAGGAAGTGTTTATAAGAATGTGAAAAAGGTTAATAACTGTGGGTAAGGTTTATAAGAGAATGGGGTTTATAAAGCCTTAAAATATATATAAATAATAAAATAAATATAAGGTTGCTACTTCGTGGATTATCACCTTTCACGGGGGGTTTCTGGAACCTAACCCCATGATAGGTGAGCAACCCCTGTAACCACAAGAGTAAATTTTTGCTCTACCTGCTTTATGTAATTCTGAAAAAAGTGATGAATTTCCAACAGCAAGGTAGAGAAAAGGGTGAGGGTTTAAAAGAGGAAGAAGTTTACAGCTTCTAAAACAATGTCTAAATTCCAAAATGTATGTAAATTCAGAGAACTAGAGAAAGCAGCCTGTAAGGCTCAATTCACAGACTGGTATTTCCTTAGAATAAGAACTATAATGTGAAAACATGAATAATATAGCTTTTTAATAAAAATCAACAGGAATAGCATATATCAAATATCGACCCACAACCCCCCCTCCCCACAAATAAAAACAACTAACGAGGGATACTAACATTGTGAGACCAGCTCAGCAATGGGGGTGCACGAAAGGAAGGCACTGCAGGACTTAAAGAAAAACACACAACACAACATACAGAAAAGTTGGGTACAGGGGACACCAGCCTCTAGGACTGAGAGCCCAGATCTCTGCAGCCTCATTGTATTTATTGGTCTCTGCTCATCAAGCAAATTAGCAGAACTGGTCAAATTAGTCTATAATGCATTCAGGTGCAGAGAAAGATGACCAACTGATGCCCCCCAGGAATGCAGGAAAATGGCTGTAGGGACCAGCTGCTTCCTATAAACAATCTTAGTAATGCTTACTGGAGCAGCATTCTGCACCCTCTCTCCCCACAGGACTTGCGTTCCAAAGTACACACCAAAGCCTTGTCTCAGGACAAGTCTTTAATTCCCAGCCATTTCCCTACACTAGCATACTAGCACACTTCAAATATTCCCAATTGAGTCATCAGAATTCATCAGTAAACCACCTGGGATCTACTGAGAAACCACTGCTCACCTATCAGACTGACAAAAGTCCAAGAGCCTAACAACACAATGGATGAATTTGTGAGAAAACATGTACTCTCACACTGCTCTGAGTATGCAAAACAGCACAATCTCTAAAGAAGGGAATTTGAAAATATCTTGCAAAATTAACTATGCCTTTACCTTTTGAGCCAGTAACTCACAGCTAAGAATCTATTCTAAAGATACACTGCCAAAAATACAAAAACATATACACACAAAGCTAGTGACTTCAGCCAACAACGAAGAACAACCGAACTCTAGAAAAGAATACAGCATCTTTGTATAGTGGTCATCACGATATACTGCAAACTTTTTTTAAGGTAACAGGTGGAAGAAATGTTTTAATATACTACTGTTTAAGAAAAGGAGTGACACAATAAGAAAAGGAGTGAAAACATACTTGAATTTATTTATATGTTTTTACATGGAAGGACAAAATGTGAGGTCCATTGACAATGGGGGAAGGTCACGTGGGGAACCATGGCCCGGGAACTTTGGCTGGAACCACCCACACCCATGCATGCCAGAAAGAAACGGCCTGGAGCCCTTTGAAAAAGAATGACTGTCTGTCAGCCAATTAAATTTTGCTACGTCTTATCAACTCGCCATCACCCTACCGACCCTATAAAGTACCCCCAAACGGGAGAATCTGCGTGACTTCTCTGGCCCGTTTTGCGGACCAGAGAACCTCGTCTGGGATGCACTCTACTAAATAAAGCTTTTGTTATTCCACACTTGGTAAATACACCCTTCTTTCTTCCTCGGTGGGGAGGGGAAATACCTTACATTTGGTGCCAAAACTCGGGAGAAGTTTGAAGCCTGCTGGGGCCACTCCTCTCCTCTTCCCTTCCGAGAAAGAACCAGGACCTCCAATCTCCCACCCACTTAGGGACATGGTGCGGTAAGTCCCCTGCCTCCAGCCTCCCCTTAGTTCTTCCCGCCAAGACTACCTGTCCATAATCGCAGCTGAGTCAGAGACCTCTTATCCGTTCCAAGTGTGTGTGTGCCCATGGAGACGTCCCAAACACACCCACCCTACCTAACCGTCCAGTGACCAGAGGTTGAGTTGCGGGATGCCAATTCTCATCTCTGATCACTCCGAAGGCTGAGGGCAGCCATAGAGGCACAGGAATCTAAACCTGACTCAAAAACACTCCTGGAGTGCCTTATCCAGAATCTCTCTCTCCCTAAAGAAGAAGAAACTGATCTTCTCCACTGTGGCCGGGCCACTATACCCGCTGGATAATCAAACCAAGTGGCCTCCTGAAGGGATTTTCAATTTTAACACCCTCACCAATTTAACTACTGCCAAAGAACTAGGAAATGGTTGGAGACCCCTTACATTCAGGGCTTCTAGTATTTGCGCTTCCGTCCTAATCTCTATGCTGCCTGCTCTACGGCGCAGGTCCTTTTTGGCCTGAGAAACCTCAGCTAAAACCCTCCACTCCTGATCTTTTCACCTTCGCCAACCCCCAACTCTCTACCCCTCCGGCCCGACCCTTGGGGAGGCACCCCTCTCTCGGGACCCCTCTCTGGTCCCTCTGTGGATCTCTTCTGCTTGGGTCTCTTCCCTCCAGGAAGCCCCCATTCCCTGCTGACTAGGGGCCCCTCCCTTCTCTGCTATGTTCTTAAACCTCTCCCCTGTCAGGCCCTCCTCCACCGGCCATTGGCCCTCACACGGGTTTGCAGGGCTCCTGACCCCACGGCCCAGCCCTGGTCTTCTTGCAGGAAGGCCTGGCCCTGTCCTGCCTCTGGCTCCAGTGTTTCCGGCTAGATCTGGGTGCTGGGCTCCCCAGGAGCCCCCCTCCTCTTATTCTCAGGTCCCAAACCCCTATCCAAGACCTGATGAACATGGCATTTAAAGTTTTTAATGGTCGCGGCTAGTAGAAAAAGGCCGAGGCTGTTCGCCAGGCCCATATGCAACAGAAGGTAACTCTCCAAACCCAGACGCTTGTGGCAGCCCTGAGGCTGGCAGAACAACAGGGTCAAGGTATAGGAGGTGCCTGACCCAAGTCCGGGCCACAAAGAGGAATCCTACCAGAAGCTTGCTTTAAATGTGGCAAGGAGGGTCACTGGACCCGACAGTGCCTCTGCCCAAGGCCACCCACTAAGCCCTGCCCTGACTGCAAACAGCCCGATCACTGGCAGAGCTATTGCACCTTTTGGGCAACAGGCTCTTCCTCGGCGCTTCTACGTGGAGGACAAGCCACCCAAATGGGAGGCCAAGCCAGCCAGGCAGGCCCATTGCTCGAACTCCTCGGCCTCAACAACTGATGTGGCCCGGACTCGAAGACCCCCATCACCCTTGCCGAACCCAGGGTAATGCTGCAGGAACTGGTAAGTCCATCTCATTTCTTGTGGACACGGGAGCTGCCTTCGCTGTTTTGCCATCACACTCTGGTCCTCTAGTTCCCTCACAGGTCTCGGTTATGGGAGTGGATGGGACCCCTTTTTTCCCCTTCGCACGCCACCCAACATGCAGTTTGGACAGAATCCCGTTTTGTGCACTCCTTCAGATTCTTTCTTTCCTCGATCTAATAGGCTTCTTTCGACACTGAATTCCCAATCTTGCTCTCTTAGCCAAAACTCCCTCCTCTTGCCACCTACTTCCCTTTTCCGTCTTTACTCCATCTTCTCAGGGAACATGCAGACCGGACACTTCCTCCCAAAAGGGGTCCAGATGAAGCACACCCAGCAGTCCCCCTCCAGCCAGGAGACAGGGTTCTTCTGAGGGAGCCCCAGCCTGGCTCCCTACAGCCCAGATGGACAGGACCCCATACGGTAATACTGACTACTCCTACTGCAGCCAAGCCCCTAGGGCAAACACTTGGTACCATGTCTCTTGCCTCAAGTTTGCCCCCATGCAGGACCGCTGGCATTTGGAACCACTGGGCCCTAACCATCTCTGGCTCACTAAAAGGTTGGGCCCTGCAAATCCTCCTGTTGCTCCTTTCCCTCCCACCGGAAACCTGCAACCAGAGTGAGTTAAAGCAGGGAGCAATGCTGTTCAATGAGACTGGCCTGATGGAAAAAAACATCAATGTCCTCAACCGTCTATAAGAGAAACTGCGCAGGGATCTCTCCTCCTACAACCTGCTTAACTCCTGGTGGCAGCCACCCATTCTCACCTGGGCTGCCCCTATCCTAGGTCCTCTTCTAATTATCAGCATATTACTCATGTTTGCTCCTCCTCTTTAGATTCTTACAGGGCCAATAGGCGACTCCCCTCAGAGCCACCACCTTCCGACCTCCCCTCCCACAGTGCCTCTAACTAGCAGGAAGTAGCCAGGTGAATAGTGGCGCCCCTATCTAACATAAGAGCTTGGAATGTGAGGTCAGTTGGCAATGGGGGAAGGTCACGTGGGGAACCATGGCCCAGGAACTTTGGCTGGAACTGCCCACACCCACGCATGCCATAAAGAAATGGCCTGGAGCCCTTTGAAAAAGAACGACTGTCTGTCAGCCAATGAAATTTCGCCACGTCATATCAACTTGCCTTCACCTTACCGACCCTATAAATTACCCCCAAACAGGAGAATCTGCGCAACTTCTCTGGCTTGTTTTGCAGTTTTGTGAACCAGAGAACCTCGTTCGGGATGTACTCTACTAAATAAAGCTTTTGCTATTCCACACTCGGTAAATACACCCTTCTTTCTTCCTGGGGGGGTGGTGGTGGTGGTGGTGGAGGGGATACCTTACACAAACCATACTTACATTTTTTTTTTTTTATTGTCAAAGAATCTGTAATTGAAATTTTCTTTTTGCGGTTCTTAACTTGCTGGGCATTCCACTACTCCACTGTCATCTATGACAACAAGAGGGTGGTGGCCCAGTCTTCTGCAGCCCCAGGGCAGTCCTCTGGTTCTCTTTAATGGTTTCAGAGAGTTCTCTAGCTGAGAAAAGTGCCACAGTGGCACATCTGTTGGGCAATGTTGACAGTCTCATCAAAGGTGATGTTTCCACCGTGCTTAAAGATGTTTTGCTTCTTTCTGCTTTGTGGAGGTTCTCTGAGGGCTGTGCTGATTAGGACAGGGCAGGGCAGGGTAAGGCAAGGCAGAGGCTGGAGGCACTACCTCAGTCTGGGCCTGTCTGTCCTGAATGGTCAGACTCTCCGTAATCCTCAGACCTGTCCAAGCACCAGTTGCTTTGGTGATCACGTTGTTAATGGTATGATAATTAAGACACACTGATTGTATGATGTGAGATCAGGTAAATTATTACTCATATAATTTCTAATTCTATCAACCTCAGCATCTAAACTCATGAGATTTTTCAGTAAAGGAGAAAGAAGACAAAGTTGAAGATCGAAGAGACTAAGAAAAAACAATTCTGTTGTCCTGAATTTACCACATATTTTATCTTTAAAACATCTCTAGTCACTGAAAAGATCTAGAAACCTCCACAAACCCGGTGTCAGAGTATATACCTTGTGCCCAGATCATGGGCTCTAAATATCATTTTTCACCAAAAGCAAATAGGGATCTTTAGAGAGAAAGCAAATTCCAGACCTGCGGTGAGAAAGGTAAAACAGGTATGGAGTAATTATCTTGTTTGGTAGAAAGCAAGTATGTTATCAAAGATCCCTAAGGTTATGTCAAGGACATGCCACCGAACTTGACAAAGCCAAACCTGAAAATAACGAGATAGGACAAAATATGTGTTAGAATGATCAATACAATGGATTGAACTACATCAAATACACTAACCTCCACACATTCATAACAATACTAATCTTTTTTAAGAAAGATTCTATGATCACTTTCAGTGTGTGATCTTTGGAGGCAACCAACTCATTATTTTGAAAAATACATAATAAAAGAAAGAATCAAGCATTTATCCTAACTTTTTTTTTTATAAAAGCTACATCGCAGAGCAACTAATATATGACACAAAAGCCAATAAATGAAAGCAATAAACAAAGAAAGAATGACAAAATTCAAATATCAGTACTTAGCAACCACTAATGAGTTAATAGATCTAGGCAATGCTCTTCAATAGCTGGCTCTTAGAATCACAAATCAAATCTGAAAATGATCAAGGCTGTAACTTTTTACAATATAAGGGACAGAAGAATGCGTTAATAATGACACAAGGATGTAATCAGCAAAATCCGGTGTGGGAAAGTCTACCTCACAGTTTATACAGAAGAATGAAAAAAGACAGAGATGGAAAAAGAACCCATAGATTAAAAAAGACGATGGAGATATGTTACATGACGTCATTATACGGACCTAGTTTCAATCCCAATTCAAACACAGTGCATTTAAAAGAAAAGAATATGCATGGAAAAATTAAGGAAATGTAAAAATGAATTGATGTTTATGAATTATTGCTTATTTTGAAGTGTCTGATAATGATATTGTAATTATACTTTAATAAAGGAACCTTTGTTTTTTAAACATACAAAATGAAAATATTCAGAAAGATCTGAGATTTGCTTCAGAACTAAATGGGAGAGGACATGTGAGGAGTAGTGGAAAATGGTATGAAACAAAATTGGCTGAGAGTTTATTGTTTTTGAAGCTGAATAAAGGGGTTCTTATTCTCTTCACTGCTAAATATGTTGAAATTTTCCATAATAAACAGTTATTTTTAAAAGAAAGGAGGAACAAGATAACAATTGCAAACTAAAACAAAAAAGACACATAGAAAGCAAAATAACAGGTAATTCCACTAAAAGTCTGAATGAGTACCTGGAAAACCAGCATCTGAATGCAATGTATGAGACTAACCAGTGGTGGTGCAGTGGACAGAGCTTCTACCTGGGACGCTGAGGTCCCAGGTTTGAAACCCAAGGTTGCCAGCCTGAGTGTGATGTTGCTGGCTGGAGCGTGGGATCACTGAAATGAACCCAAAGTTCAATGGCTTGAGTCCTAGGCCACTGGCTTGAGCAAGGGGTGTCATTAGCTTGACTTGAGCACCCCCAGGCCCCATCAAAACACATATAAGAAGCAGTCAATGAATAACTAAAGAAACGCTCCCATGAATTGATGCTTCTCATCTCTCTACCTCTCTTGTGTATGCTAAAACAAAACAAAACAAAAAATGCAAGGTATGAGCCTAATGGTTCCTTTACTTTGGAGGGGAATGGAAGAGAATGACAGGGTAGAAAATATGTATCCCTATGTACTCTACAATACTATATCCTAATCATTTATGTATATATAATAGCTTTTATGATCTTGAAGATAAAAATACATATGTAGTGCCTGACCAGGCGGTGGCGCAGTGGATAGAGCGTCGAACTGGGATGCAGAAGGACCCAGATTCGAGACCCCGAGGTCGCCAGCGTGAGCACAGGCTCATCTGGTTTGAGCAAAGCTCACCAGCTTGGACCCAAGGTCACTGGCTCGAGCAAGGGGTTACTTGGTCTGCTGAAGCCCCACGGTCAAGGCACATATGAGAAAGCAATCAATGAACAACTAAGGTGTCACAACAAAAAACTGATGATTGATGCTTCTCATCTCTCTTCGTTCCTGTCTGTCCCTGTTTATCCCTCTCTCTGTCTCTGTAAAAAACAAACAAATAAAATACATAAGTAGTAAATAAGGCTAAAAAACTAGACCCAGGCCCTGGCTGGTTGCCTTAGTGGTAGGGAATTGGACAGTAGTGTGGATGTCCTGGGTTTGATTCCCAGTCAGGGCACACAGGAGAGGTGACCATCTTCTCCACTCCTCCCCTTTCAACTCTCTCCCTTCTCTCCCTCTCTCTTCTCCTCCTGCAGCCATAGCTCAGTTGGAACAAGTTGACCCAGGCACTGAGGATGGCTCCATGGCGTTTACTCAGGCACAAAAAGAGTCTGGTTGCCAAGCAACAGAGCAATGGCTGCAGATGGACAGAGCATTGCCCCACAGGGGGCTTGCTAGGTGTATCCTGGTCAGGGCACATGCGGGAGTCTGTCTCTCTGCCTCCCCACTTCTCACTTAAGGGGAAAAAAAACTAGACCCAAATTGATATAAACAATCGGCAAGTTTTTTAAGAGCAGTTCATTATAGGTAATTGTTCATTCCAAACCACTTCAAAGTATTTGCAAAGAGTTTATTTTAAATCGCATAAATATTTCGGGACTTCTGTTTATATCATTAGTTCACATGAAAGAGCTTTAAAAGAAAAAAGTAAACTTCAGGGCAACCCTTATTTATTTTCTTTAAATATTTTATTTATTCATTTTAGAGAGGGAAGAGAGAGGAGTGGGGTGAGGAGCAGGAAGCATCAATTCCCATATGTGCCTTGACCAGGCAAGGCCAGAGTTTCAAACCGGTGACCTCAGTGTTCCAGGTTGATGCTTTATCCACTGCGCCACCACAGGTCAGGCAGGGTAACCCTTATTTGAAATACTATAAGACTTAAGAACACAGCTAGAGCCTGACCAGGTGGTGGTGCAATGGATAGAGCGTCAACCTGGGATGCTAAGGATCCAGGTTAAAAACCCTGAGGGCGCCAGCTTAAGCATGGGCTCACCAGCTTGAGCTTGGGGTCATTGGCTTGAGCGTGGGATCACAGATATGATCCCATGGTCACTGGCTTGAGCAAGGGGATTACTGGCTTTGCTGGAGCCCTCCCAAAAAAGGCACCTATAAGAAAGCAATCAATGAACAACTAAGGTGCCACAATGAAGAACTGTTACTTCTCATCTCTCTCCCTTCCTGTCTTTCCCTATCTGCCCTCCACCCATCTTGTGGCTGGGGCTCATGCTAAAAAAAAGAAATAAAAAAGAAACACTACTAGAGATACCATTCCTTACTAGTATTCTTCCCCCTTTTACAGATAAGAAAAATAAGACACAGGCAGATTAAGTAGCTTGCCCAAAGATATTTAGGGAAGATTTTGGGATAAATGCTGGAAGCAAGATTTGAATGCAGACAGTATGAGTTAATAGCCTGTGCCTTTCACCTTGAGGCTCCTGTGTCAGCTTCTGTCATAACTGGTAGGATTTACAAATAGGCTTTTGCCAACTGGCAAAACTTACCCAGGAACCATGTAAAATGAACAATCTTTGATTTGCTCTGTACAGGTTCATTTCTAATAACATGTTTGCCTCATTTTTGAGACAGTGTGTTACAATTTGGACTATCATATCAAAGCAGAAAAAAACAATGCACTGTGGTATCCTGGATCAGATCCTGGAACAGAAAAAGGGCATTAGTGAAAAAACTGGTGAAATCCAAATAAAGACTGGAGTTTAGTTAATCATAATGTACCAATACTAGTTTCCTTGTTTTGACATTACAGTGGTAATGCATGTTAACAATGAGGGAAAACTGGGTGAGAGGTATATAGGAACTCTATTAAGCTGCAATTTTTCTGCAAATATAAAGTTATTTCAAAATTAAAAGTTTATATAAAAATACATTACAGCCTGACCAGGCGGTGGTGCAGTGGATAGAGCGTCAGACTGGGATGCGGAGGACCCAGGTTCGAAACCTCAAGGTCGCCGGCTTGCGTGTGGGCTCATCTGGTTTAGGCAAAACTCACTAGCTTGGACCCAAGGTTCCTGGCTCGAGCAAGGGGTCACTCGGTCTACTGAAGGCCCGCGGTCAAGGAACATATGAGAAAGCCATCAGTGAAAAACTAAGGTGTCGCAATGAAAAACTGATGATTGATGCTTCTTGTCTCTCTTCATTCCTGTCTGTCTGTCCCTATCTATCCCTCTCTCTGACTCTTTCTGTCTCTTAAAAAAAAAAAAAAAAACATTACAAAGTAAAAACTACTGAAAAAAAGTACCGCTGGATAAGGTTTGTGTTAATGCCAGTAGTCGCGGCCACAAAGTGAGCATATTATATTTTATCTGCCCAACAGTTTGCTATTATTTTGTTGAGGATTTTAGCATCTATGTTCACCAGATATACTGATCTATAATTATTTTCTTTGTAGTATCTTTATCTGGTTTTAGAATTAGGATAATGCTGGCCTCATAAAATGAGCTTGGGAATCTTTCCTCCTCTTGAAATTTTCTGAATAGTGTGAGAGGGATAGGTGTTAGGTCTCTGAATACTTGGTAAAATTCACTTATAAAGCAATCTGGTCAGAACTTTTGTTAGTTGGGAGTTTTTTGATTACTCCTTCAATTTCACTAGTTGTAATCTGTCTTTTCAGATTCTCTGATTCTTCCTGATTCGGTTCTGGAAGATTTTATATTTATAGGAATTTACTCATTTCATTCAGATTGCCCAATTTGTTGGCATATAGTTGTTCATACTATTTTCTTACAACCTTTTGTATTTCTTTGGTGTCAGTTGTTACTTCTCCTCTTTCATTTCTGATTTTATTTTGGTCCTCTCTCTTTTTTCTTGATAAGTCTGGTTAAAGGTTTGTCAATCTTATCTTTTCAAAGAACCAGCTTTTGGTTTCATCAATCTCTTGTTTTGTTTTCTTAGGCTCTATTTTGTTTATTTATACTCTGATCTTTATTATTTCCTTCCTTCTACTCACTTTGGGCCTTGTTATTATTTTTCAAGTTCCTTGAAGTGTAAACTTGGATTGTTTATTTGAAATTTTTCTTGTTTCTTGGGTAGACCTGTAATGCTACGAATTTCCCTCTTAGGACTGCTTTCGCTGTATCTTATAGACTTTTGGATTATTGCGTTCTTTTTTTAATGAGAGAGAGAGAGGACATTTCATTTGTTTCAAAGTATCTTTTGATTTCTCCTTTATTCTCATTGTTTACCCATTCATGATCAAACAGGATTTAAAAAAAAAAATTTAAGGTTTTATTCATTTGAGAGAGAAAGAGAGAAGGGTGAGGAACAAGAAGCATCAAGTTCCACATGTGCCGTGACCAGGCAAGCCCAGAGTTTCAAAACGGCGACCTCATCATGAGGGCAATGCTTTACCCACTGCACCACTACAGATCAGATAGATCAAGCAGGATTTATTCTGGGGATGTAAGTTTGGTACAATGTTCACAAATCAATATATGTGACACATCATGTAAAAAAAAATGAAGTTAAGTCACATAATCATATCAATAGATGCAGAAAAAGCATTTGATAAAACCTAGCACTCATTTATGATAAAAAGCTTTCAGCAAAATGGGAAAAGGAGGAACATACCTCAAAGTAACAAAGGCCATACATGGCAAACACACAGCCAACATCATACTCATGGGCAAAACTATAAGCATTTCCCTTAAGATTGAGAACAATACAGGGATGTTCACTTTCACCACTCTTATTCAACACTGCACTGGAAGTTCTAGTCAAAGCAATCAGACAAGAAGAAATAAAAGGCATCTAAATTGGAAAGGAAGAGTAAAACTGTCATTATTTGCAAATAATATGATACTTTATATAGAATACTAGAAATCCACCAAAAAAACTGTTACAACTGATAAATGAATTCAGTAAAGTAGCAGAATACAAAATCAATATTTAGAAATCAGTTGCATTTTAATACTCCAATAATGAAAAAGAAACTAAGAAAACAATCCCATTTACAAGTGCTTCAAAAAAGAATATCTAAAAATAAATTTAACAAAGTATGTAAAAAACCTGTACTCGAAAAATTACAAGATACTGAGGAAAGAAACTGAAGATAGACTGTATTCTTTGTTCCATAAGACGCACCTACCATAAGAAACACCTAGGGTTTTAAGGAGTATAAGAAAATAAATATTCTGAACCAAATGGTGTGTTAAAATATTTACTAAAATACCATATTTTTCACTCCATAATATGCACGGGCATTTCCCCCTCCAATTTTTTTTGGGGAAAAAAGTACGTTTTATGGAGGGAAAAATATAGTAAATAAGTGGAATAATATCTAGTTTTCATGAATAGGAAAAAATTACATCATTAAAATGTCCATACTACCCATAGCAATCTATAAATTCAATGCAATTCGTACCCAGATATCAATGGCATATTTCACAGAATTAGAACAAATATTTCAAAAATTTATAATGAAACTACAAAAAACCCCAAAAAACAACATCAAGCTTGAGAAGGAAGAAAAATGTTGGAGGAATCACACTACTTGATATCAAACTATGTTACAAAGCACAGTAATTGAAACAGCATGGCACTGGCATAAAAACAGACACATAGATCAATGGAACAGACCTTTACAGTCAATTAATATTTGACAAATGATGCAAAAACATACAATGGGGTAAAGATAGTCTATTCAATAAATGGTGTTGGGAATACTGAACACAAACATGCAAAAAAACCCAAAGAAAGTGGATGGACCACTTTCTTACACGATACACAAGAATAAACTCAAAAATTAAAGACTTAAAATGTTAGACTTGAAATCATAAAAATCCTAGAAGAAAAATCTCATACATTTCTCATAGCATTATATTTTCTGATATATCTCCGCAGGCAAGGGAAACAAAAGGAAAAATAAACAACTGAGACTATATCAAACTAACAAGTTTTTGCACAGCAAAGAAAATTATCAACAAAATGAAAAAAACCCATTGAATGGGAGAATATATTTTCTGACATATCTTTTAAAGGGTTAATATCCAAAATTTATTTTAAAAACTTGTAAAACTTGCCCTGGCCAGATAGCTAATTTGTTTAGAGCAGTGGTAGTCAACCTGGTCCTACCGCCCACTAGTGGGCATTCCAGCTTTCATGGTGGGTGGCATCAGAGCAACCAAATGGCACCGCGATTACATAGATTTAACAATCCAATTAAAGAATGGGCAACAGACCCTAATAGACTTTCTGCAAAGAAAGACAGATGGCCAATAAACATATGAAATGATGCTCAATATCCCTAGTAAGTTGTTTTATAAAGATTTATTCTGCCAAACTTAGCGAAAATCCTACATAAAATACTTGGTAAGTAATTATTATTATATGCTTTAACTTGCTGTAACTCTGCTTTATAAATTTTATAAAGTAAAGTTACTTCCCTACTTTATAAATCACCATTACTATGGAACCGGTGGGTGGTTAGAAAATTTTACTACTAACAGAGATACAAAAGTGGGCAGTAGGTATAAAAAGATTGACTACCCCTGGTTTAGAGTGTCATCCCAAAGCTCAGAGGTTGCTGGTTCAATTTCTGGTCAGGGCACACGCAGGAACAGATCAATGTTTCCCCCCCCCCTTTCTCTTCCCATTCCTCTCTCCCTCAGGTCAATAAATAAACTTTTTTTTTAAAAAAAAGAACTTATAAAACTCAACACCAAAAAAACAAACAATCGAATTAAAGAATGGGCAACAGACCCTAATAGACTTTCTGCAAAGAAAGACAGATGGCTAATAAACATATGAAATGATGCTCAATATTACTAGTTATCAGAGAAATGCAAATTAAAACCATAAGTCTGGCCTGACCAGGCGGTGGCGCAGTGGATAGAGTATCGGACTGGGATGTGGAGGATCCAGGTTCGAGACACCAAGATCGCCAGCTTGAGCATGGGTTCATCTGATTTGAGCAAGGCTCACCAGCTTGGACCCAAGGTTGCTGGCTTGAGCAAGGGGTTACTCGGTCTGCTGAAGGCCCACGGTCAAGGCACATATGAGAAAGCAATCAATGAACAACTAAAGTGCCACAACAAAAAATTGATGATTCTCAACTCTCTCCCTTCATGTCTGTCTGTCCCTAGCTATCCTTCTCTCTGACTCTCTCTGCCTCTGTCAAAAACAAAAACAAAAACCGTAAGCCTGACCTGTGGTTGTACAGTAGATGAAGTGTCAATTTGGAATGCTGAGGTTGCCAGTTAGAAACCCTGGGCTTGCCTGGTCAAGGCACATACGGGAGTTGATGCTTAATGCTCCTCCCCCTTCTCTCTTCCTCTCTCTCTCTCCTCTCTAAAATAAATAAAGTCTTAAAAAAAAACCCATAATAAAATATCACCTCACATCTGTCAGAATGGCTATCATCAATAAATCAACAAACAACAGTATTGGTGAGAATGTAGGGAAGGAACCCTTGTGCACTGTTAGTGGGAATGCAGATTGGTGCAGCCTCTGTGAAAAGCACTATGGCGGCCCTCCCTGATTATTTGGATCCTTGGATAGAACATAGGCCTGGCGTATGAACGTCCTGGTTCAATTCTTGGTCAGGGCACACAGAAGAAGTGAACATCTGCTTCTGTCCCCCTCTCTATCTCCCTTCTCTCCACTTTCCCCTTCCACAGCCAGTGGCTTGATTGGTCTGAGCATCTCCCTGGGTGCTAGGCATGGCTCGACTGGTCCAAGTGCTGAGCTTCGGGCCTCAGGTGCTAAAAATATCTCAACTGATTTGAGCATCAGCCCCAGACCAGACAGGGATCGACAGGTGGATCCTGGTAGGGGTGCATGTGGGAGTCTGTATCACCATTTTTCCTCCTCTCACTTAAAATGAATGAATGAGTGAATGAATGAATGAATAAATAAATAAAAATTTTGAAAAATGGAAGCACTATGGAATTACCTCAAAAAATTTAAAATGGAACTGCCTATGACCCAGCAATTCCACTTCTGAGAATATATCTGAAGAAACCCAAAACACTAATTCTAAAGAATATATGCACCCCCTATCTTCACTGCAGTGGTTTTATAAAGATTTATTCTGCAGCAGTATTTACAATAGACAAGATCTAGAAGCAGCCCAAGCGCCCATCAGTAGATGAGTGAATAAAAAAGAAAGAAAAAAGCTACGGTACATTTACACAATGCAATACTACTCAGCTGTTAAAAAGAAGGAAATCTTATTTTTTGCAACAGCATGGATGGATGTGGAGAGCATTATGTTAAGTGAAACCAGTCAGGGAAAGACAAGTTATCATAGGATTTCACTCATATGTGGAATCTAATAAACAAAATGAACTAACAGCAATACAGAGATTGACTCATAAATACAGAGCAGGCTGACAGCTGTTGGGGGGCACTGGGTAAATGGGGGGTGGAGGGCTTGAGCAATAAAAATTAAAAGCCTGCCCAGGCGGTGGCACAGTGGATAGAGCATAGTACTGGGATGTGGAGGACCCAAGTCGAGACCCCGAGGCCGCCAGCTTGAGCGCAGGCCCATCTGGTTTGAGCAAGGCTTACCAGCTTGAGCCCAAGGTCGCTGGCTCCAGCAAGGGATGTCTAGGTCTGCTATAGACACACAATCAAGGCACATATGAGACACCAATCAATGAACAACTAAGAAGCCGCAACAAAGAACTGATGTTTCTCATTTCTCTCCCTTCCTGTCTGTCTGTCCCTCTCTCTGACTCTCTCTGTCCCTGTCCCCCCCCCCAAAAAATAATAATAATTAATTAAATTAAATTAAAATTAAAAAAGAAAAGAACAACTTATGTGCAGGGACAACAGTTTGGTGATTACCAGGGGAAACAGGGGAGGTGGAGGAGGGTATAGGAGATATAATGATGATGGACCGAGTCTATATTTGGAGTGGGCGGGGGACACAATACAGAGTACAGATGGGATGTTATAGAACTGTGCAGCAGACACTTGTATAATTTGTTAACCAGTGTTACTCCAATAAATTCAATAATAATAAAAAAATATATTTTAAAATAGCAAAGGAATCTAATTTAAAAGAATGGAAATAAGCATTAGAGTTAAGAGGGTTTTTTTAATTACTGAAAAAAGATTAAAATGTATTTCTAGCTCAATGAAAACATACTGCTGTCCTCAAATTCCTAAGCACCATATTTGCAAAATTCAATCCTTTTGTACCTACTTAGATTTTTAAGTGAATGTAGCACTGTTTGTTAATGTTCAAGAATATTTTCTAACTATATTTCTTGTCCTTAAGTATCATAACATATCTTACACATGCTTGATTTAATCACTCAACATGTATTTAATGTTCACTTATGCTGTATGCTTCCCATGAGTAAGGCAGCGTGCCAGCTTTATGCTTGCTGCACAAAGGGCTCCTTCATTACAGATGCTTATAATGGGTGATTGAACCATGCTATTGTGGCACTGTGCTCTCACTTTCCTTCTCCACTGTGACCTTCTCACACTATGCTGTCTAGAGAGTTAGGTAGCAGGAATGACTGACCTACCTCACTCCCAGCTCCAGACACCCCTCTGACTATTTAACGCCCTCTGGTTAACCTATCCAGAGGTGACTGAATCAGGAAGCTCTGGCCTCAGTCAATCGACACATAGGATTCCCTGGCAACAAGATCAGGTGAGAAACCAACTGGGGATAATGAAATGTGAACAGGGACATATTTGTTCAGAGCTTCTGGAAAAATCATGTCTGTAAAGCCAGTACTGCGGCCACCATCACAGCCGCCTGGCCCGTGCAGGTTCGCATTAGATTCGAAGAGACGGTAATGAAACAATGGAGCCAAGAACTGGTGGGCCATTAGCTTTAATCCTAGTTTGCACCTGGCAGGCGGGCAAGTAAAAACACACACTGGACTCCAAAACCCACTTATTCAGTGCTCACAAAGCCACTGACTTATCCGAGTTTCGTAGAATCAAAGGTTCCTAGCTCACCAGACTTACCTCTGTTTCCCATCTTCTCTCGGCACAAACTCTGCACAAACTGGCTTCTCCCTCAGCACTCCGCCATCTTGGCTGCTTCTCCTGGTCTCCTCCACATGGCCTTTCTCTGTTCTCCTCTCTAATGCTAATCTCAGGAACCGAGAGAGAGCAAGCTCCCGGTCTGCCCCACTTTATTGTGTAGATTCAAAACCTTTAATTCAATATACAAACAAGGAAGTCTCTGATACAAAGTCACTTATCTGAGGCATAATGGGAGGATTCCTCATGAGAGTGCACCACCCCACATCATCCAATCAGTCAAGGGTGTGGGGAAAAGCTTAGTCTTAAAACTAAGCCTTAGGCTATAATGACCCAGCCTGCTTACAGCCTGTCCCCAACACACATTAATATAATCACTCCCATCCCAAGCAAGAAGGGCAATTAATATTATCACCTGGGTGAGGGGCTTCCACGTGGGCAGTGCCATCTTTAACAAAGTGAGAATAATATATTTTATCTGCCCAACAATCAACCCTTATGCTCACTTTACTACCCACAATCTACATCACCGGCATCTCTGTACAAGGAATTTGAGCACATTACACAAATTACAACAACAGCACAAATCATACAATTTCAACAATTACCAAGGTATATTTCACGAGTCTGTTAGCACTTTGCCAAAAATGCAAAATGTCCTCGGACTTCTTTCTAGTCATTTGAAAGGCTTCCCGGGGAAGGGGGAGGACCTCTAGCAAAGCCGCCCCCCACCCCCATCAGGGTATTTCACATTGTCCAAAATCAGTAAGTCCATTCAACAAAGGAGCCAGTGCCCACTCCGGTCATAGTTCAGGAATCAGTCGACGCACATGGGGCCTCAGCCACCCCCCTCATCCCTGCCGTCCTGGCAGGTCTTACACTGTACCAAAAATGAGCACATGGCAATGGCAGTCAGCATTTCCTCCTCTGCTCTGGAGAGCATGACGGCATCCACCCCTATGTCCCAAAATCACAGACCTACCAGGAGCGTGGTAGATACTCCTTGCTGCTGGGCTCTCATCTTCTGGAGACTGCGGATCACAACAAGAGTCCGATTCTCCTCATCCTCCAAAGATGAACTGAAAACACCAGCTCCCGCCGCCGGGCTTGAGCCCCCGGCCTCCTGCCACTGCTGGCTCTCCACAACATCCAGGGCAATCTACAACTCACAAATCTGTGATTCTTCCTCTAGTGGCTGCTCCATTTTCAAGAGAATCTCACGAACCTGGTCCAGTGCTTGCTTCAGCTCCAGGGTTGGCATCTCGTTCTCCCACGTTTGCTCCAGCTCCTTCCACTGCTCGGTTTGCAGGTCCCAGGCAGCCTCTTCCACAGAGCACTTGGTTTCCTCATGCATGGCTGTAAAAGTCAGCCAGCCTACGGTCCCCAAAAGGACAGCCATAGGAAACCATAACAGTAACCAGTCCTCTACTCCACCACTCAACAGTGGTGGTGGCTCCATATCAAACTGTATCGAATCCTGACACAGATTACGCCAAATGTAAAGCCAGTAGCTGCAGCCACCATCACAGCCGCCTGGCCCATGCAGGTTCACATTAGATTCAGACAGACAGTAATGAAACAATGGAGCCAAAAACTGATGGGCCATTAGCTTTAATCCTAGCTTGCACCCGGCGGGCGGGCAAGGAAAAACACACACTGGGCTCCAAAACCAACTCATTCAGTGCTCACAAAGCCACTGACTTATCCGAGCTTCCTAGAATCAAAGGTTCCTAGCTCACCAGACTTATTCACCTCTGCTCCCCATGTCCTCCCTGCACAAGCTCTACACAAACTGGCTTCTCCCTCAGCACTCTGCCATCTTGGCTGTTTCTCCTGGTCTCCTCCACATGGCCTTTCTCTGCTCTCCTCTAATGCTAATCTCAGGAACTGAGAGAGAGAGCAAGCTCCCGGTCTGCCCCACTTTATTGTGTAGATTCAAAACCTTTAATCCAATATACAAACAAGGAAGTCTTTGATACAAAGTCACTTATCTGAGGCATAATGAGATTCCTCATGAGAGTGCACCACCCCACATAATCCAACCAGGCAAGGGTGTGGGGAAAAGCTTAGTCTTAAAACTAAGCCTTAGGCTATAATGACCCAGCCTGCTTACAGCCTGTCCCCAACACACATTAATATAATCACACCCATCCCAAGCAAGAAGGGCAATTAATATTATCACCTGGGCGAGGGGCTTCCCCGTGGGCAGCAGCATCTTTAACAAAGTGAGCATAATATATTTTATCTGCCCAACAACGTCCTCACTCTCTTCCTCTAGATGTTTATTTTACAACTTGATAGCATTTTTTTCCTCCACGTGGAAGCTACACTGTGGATGAAAGTAAACAGGAGGGCCACTCTCAGGTGGCTAGGCCCCTTAACACAACCTGCCCATCTCATTCTCCCAAATATAAAATGGCAATAATAATACATCCTGCAGGTTGTTGTTAATCCCAAGGCAATATCTGCATTGTGGTCATGTGAAAAACAATTAAGCATTGTGATTGTATTGGAACAGTGAAATGCTTGGTCTCTCTGACTCCATCTTGTTTAGGTCTGAGTTGTTTCCCTGACCTTCAGGCTAACAGCTCCTGCTTTAGATGTGCTAATCATTAGAATGCTGCTTGGCTCGAGTTTTTACAAAAACAGCCCCTCCCATTTTCCCTTCCCATGACATAAAAGAATCCTGAACTCTGTATTTTCTTAAAATGGATTTTAGGATTAGGTCTCCCACCTTTTTGGTTTGTACCTTCTCAATCAATAAATCATTCCTTACTCCAAACTCTGACATTTTGATGCCTCTGGCAATATATAAAGGTGTCACTAATTTTTTGATAAAATATTATTTTGGTTATGTTTAAGAAGTCTTTACATATCAGAAGCCATAGTAAAATACTGACAAATGAAATTATATATTGGATTTGCTTTAAAATATTCTAGAATTAAAAAAAAAAAAGAATGAGCCTGAACAGGCGGTATGCAGTGGATAGAGCATTGGACTGGGACACAGAGGACCCAGGTTCAAGTCCCTGAGGTCACCAACTTAAGCGCCAGCTCATCTGGTTTGAGCAAAGCTCACCAGCTTGAGCCCAAGGTCGCTGGCTCGAGCAAGGGGTCACTCAGTCTGCTGTAGCTCCCCAGTCAGGGCACATATGAGAAAGCAATCAATGAACAACTAAGGTGCTGCAACAAAGAATTGAAGCTTCTCATCTTTCTCCTTCCTGTCTGTCTGTCCCTATCTGTCCCTCTCTGACTCTGTCTCTGTCAAAAAAAAAAAAAATGAGGAATGGTAAATAAAATAAGAATTGTAAACTATTGAAGGTGAGGAATGAGTAAATGGTGGTTCACTATATTATTCTATATCTATACATTTTGTGGCAAATTTTAAAATTAATTTTCTAGTAGAATCTATTGGGACATCAGTCAACAAAATTATACTGGATTCAGGTGTCTTTCAATCCATAAAATATGAAAAAAATAATGATTCCTGATATATCTCAAGATTATAATTGTACATATATGAAGCAATGTATTTGTTGGGCAGATGAAATATATTATGCTCACTGTTAAAAATGGCGCTACCACGTTCAAGTTCGTTGATATTAATGTGTGTTGGGGACAGGCTCTGGGCAGGCTGGGTTGGTATAGCCTAAGACTTAGTTTTAAGAGTAAGCTTTTCCCCACACCCTTGACTGATTGGATGATGTGGGGTGGTGCACTCTCATGAGGAATCCTCCCATTATGCCTCAGAGAAGTGACTTTGTATCAGAGAATTCCTTGTTTGCAGATTGGATTAAAGGTTTAAATTTTTACACTATAAAGTGGGCTGGTCTGGAGCTTGCTCGCTCCTGGTTCCTGAGGTTAGCATTAGAGAGGAGAGCAGATTAAGGCCACGTGGAGGAGGCCAGGAGAAGCAGCCAAGATGGTGAAGTGCTAAGAAAGAAGCCAGTTTGTGCAGAGAGAAAGAGATGTGGAACAGAGGTGAATAAGGCTGGTGAGCTAGAAACCTTTGATTCTAGGAAACTTGGATAAGTCAGTAGCTTTGTGAGCACTGAATTAGTGGTTTATGGAGCCCAGTGTGTGTTTTTACTTGCCCGCCGGGTGCAAGCTAGGATTAAAGCTGATGGCTCACCAGTTCTCAGCTCCATTGTTTCATTACTGTCTGTCCGAATCTAATGCGAACCTGCACTGGCCAGGCGGCTGTGATGGCACCCTGGATACTGGCTTTACAGTACTGAAAAGCATTATACATTAAGTAATCAGTCAGAGTCCAGATCTCAAAAAAGATGTATTTGCTTAAGCACAACAGAGTCAGTCACAGAGTTAACATGGACTTGAAAAACCATCTAATTCAATGCCTTAATGTTTTATCACTGGGAAAAAATGTTATCTAATTGTATAATCAGACTTTTGTGTTGTTGCCTAAGCAGTAATTTTAGTTTTGTTGTTTTTACCAACAACATATCTGAAATTGAAAACACTAGCCGGCCCTGGCTAGTGGCTCAGTGGTAGAGGATTGACCCAGCGTGTGGCTGTCCTGGGTTCGATTCCTAGTCAGGGCACACAGGAGAAGTGGCCATCTGCTTCTTCTCCCTTCCCCCTTCTCTCTTTTCCCCTCCCTCAGTCACGGCTTAATTCATTTGAACACATCATCCTCGGGCACTAAAAATAGCTTAGTTGTGAGCATGACTCCAGATGGACAGAGCATCAACCCCAGATGGGCCTGACCAGGCAATGGCGCAGTGGATAGAGTGTCAGACTGGGATGCGAAAGACCCAGGTTTGAGACCCCAAGGTCGCCAGCTTGAGCGCAGGTCCGTTTGGCTTGAGCAAAAGCTCGCCAGCTTGGACCCAAGGTCGCTGGCTCCAGCAAGGGGTTTCGTGGTCTGCTAAAGGCCCGCTGTCAAGGTTCATGTGAGAAAGCAATCAATGAACAACTATGGCAGTGGTTCTTAACCATTTTTGAGGTACCGAACCCACCAGTTTCATATGCGCATTCACCGAACCTTCTTTAGTGATAAATAAAATAGGATTTTTTTTCCAAATTCAAGACATAAGTATATGTTTTTTTTACTGGTGCACAAAATGAGCCGTGCATGAATATCACCTTGCTCAAAGAACAAAACCAACAAAGTACATGAACTCACAACAAATTACGGTATTACTTTATTCTGGCCTCCACAGCAGAGGCTTCTCCGAACCCCTGAGACCGACTCGGCGAACCCCTAGGGTTCGATAGAACCCAGGTTAAAAACCACTGAACTATGGTGTTACAACGGCAACGAAAAACTGATGATTGATGCTTCTCACCTCTCTCTGTCTGTCCCTATCTATCCCTCTCCCTGACTCTCTCTCTGTCCCTATAAAAAAAAAACCCAGATGGGAGGGGGGGTGCCAGGTGGATCCCAGTCAGGGCCCATGTAGGAGTCTATCTTTCTATCTCCCCTCCTCTCACCAGGAAAAGAAGGGAAGAAAAGAAAAAGAAAAGACTGTCCTAGACTAAAACCTGGGACCTGCTTACCCTCATGTCCAATGGATGGTTCTCCATTATCACCTAATAAGTCCACTCAGCCACATCCAGCATCTTCTTCTTTGTAGAGTATTTACCATTCTTTTTCTTTTTTTGCCTCACAACTCTGGTTTCCTTCCCCTGCTAGATGCTACACTAATAACTCTTTGCTCACGCAAGTTCTAGGTTTTACCTTCAGTCCTCTTTCTTTCCTCATTCCACATGCTCTTCCTGGGAAAAACATCGACTTTTATGTTTTTCCATCTTTTACGCTGAATGACTTCCGAGAACCATAATTCCAGCCCTGACTTTATATATTGTGAACTTCAAAATCAAATAGCCTCACCCACCACAAAAAAGCTCATTAGGGCCTGACTAGGCGGTGGCACAGTGGATAATGTGTTGACATGGAACACTGAGGATCCAGGTTCAAAGCCGCAGAGTCACCATCTTGAGCGCAGCATCGTCTGGCTTTAGCACAGGCTCGCCAGCTTGAGTGCAGCGTTGCCAGCTTGAACACGGGATTGCTGCCTTGAGAGCAGGTTTGCCGGTTTGAGTGTGGTATCACTGACATGATCCAAAGGTCGCTGGCTTGAACCCAAAGGTTGCTAGTTTGAAGCCCAAGATTGCAGGCTTGAGCAGGGGTCACTGGTTTGGTTGGAGCCTGTTGGGCAGATAAAATATAATATGCTCACTTTGTTAAAGATGGCGCTGCCCAAATGGAAGCCCGTCACTCAGGTGATACTATTTGCCCTTATGCTTGGGATGGGCGTAATTATATTACTGGGTGTGGGGGACAGGTTGTAAGCAGGCGGGTCCTTATAGCCTAAAGTTTAGTTTTAAGAGTAAGCTTTTCCCCACACCCTTGACTGATTAGATGATGTGGGGTGGTGCACTGTCATGAGGAATCCTCCCATTATGCCTCAGATAAGTGACTTTGTATCAGAGACTTCCTTGTTTGTATATTGGATTAAGGGTTTGGATTTCTAGAGTATAAAGTAGGGCAGGCCGGGACCTTGCTCTCTCTCGGTTCCTGAAGTTAGTATTAGAAAGGAGAGCAGATTAAGGCCACGTGGAGGAGAGGAGGCAGCCAAGATGGTGGAATGCTGAGGAAGAAGCCAATTTGTGCAGAGTTTGTGTAGAAAGAAGGAGATGGGAAACAGAGCTGAATAAGTCTGGTGAGCTAGAAACCTTTTCATTCTAGGAAACTCGGATAAGTCAGTAGCTTTGTGAGCACTGAATAAGTGGGTTTTGAGCCCAGTGTGTGTTTTTGCTTGCCCGCTGGATGCAAGCTAGAATTAAAGCTGATGGCTCACTAGTTCTTGGCTCCGTTGTTTCATTACCGACTCTCCGAATCTAATGCAAACCTGCACTGGCCAGGCGGCTGTGATGGTGGCCTTGGCCACTGGCTTTACAGAGCCCCACCCTGTTGGGCAGATAAAATATATTATGCTCACTTTGTTAAAGATGGCGTTGCCCATGGGCAAGTTTTAAGAGTAAGCTTTTCCCCACACCCTTGACTGATTGAATGATGTGGGGTGGTGCACTCTCATGAGGAATCCTCCCATTATGCCTCAGATAAGTGACTGTATCAGAGACTTCCCTGTTTTTAGATTGGATTAAAAGTTTGGATTTCTAAACTATAAAGTGGGGCAGACCGGGAGCTTGCTCTCTTGGTTCCTGGGATTAGTATTAGAGGGGAGAGCAGATTAAGGCCACCTGGAGGAGAGGAGAAGAAGCCAAGATGGCGGAGTGCTGAAAGAGAAGCTAGTTTGAGCAGAGTTTGTGCAGAGACAAGGAGATGGGGAACAGAGGTGAATAAGTCTGGTGAGCTAGAAACCTTTGATTCTAGGAAACTCGGATAAGTCAGTAGCTTTGTGTTGGGCAGATAAAATATATTATGCTCACTTTGTTAAAGATGGCGCTGCCCACATGGAAGTTTGTTGATATTAATGTGTGTTCTGGAACAGGCTGTGGGCAGGCCGGGTCGTCACAGCCTAAGGCATAGTTTGAGAGTAAATTCTTCTCCACACCCTTGACTGATTGGATGATGTAGGGTGGTGCATTCTCCTGAAGAATCCCATTATCAGAGACTTTCTTGTGTGTATAATTGGATTAAAGGTTTGGATTATCTATGCTATAAACTGGGGCAGTCCAGTAGCTTGATCTCTCTCTCTTGGTTCTTGGTTCCTGAGGTATTAGAGAGGAGAGCAGATTAAGGCCATGTGGAGGAGAAGTAGCCAAGATGGCAGAGTACTGAGGAAGAAGCCAGTTTGTTAAGAGTTTGAGCAGGAGGAGATGGGAAACAGAGGTGAATAAGTCTGGTGAGCTGGAAAGCTTTGATGTTAGGAAACTCGGTTAAGTCAGTAGCTTTGTGAGCACTGAACGTGTGGGTTTTGGAGCCCAGTGTGTGTTTTTGCTTGCCTGCCGGGTACAAGCTAGAATTAAAGCTGATGGCTCACCAGTTCGTGGCTCCTGTGTTTCATTACCGACTGTTCGAATCCAATGCGAACCTGCGTGGGTCAGGCGCCTGTGATTGTGACCCCGGCTACTGGCTTTACACTTTGTGAGCACAAAATGAGTGGGTTTTGGAACCCAGTGTGTGTTTTTGCTTGCTCGCCGGGTGCAAGGTAGAATTAAAGCTGATGGCTCACTAGTTCTTGGCTCCGTTGTTTAATTACCGACTGTCCGAATCTTATGTGAACCTGCATGGGCCAGGCGGCTGTGATAATGGCCCTGGCTACTGGCTTTACACACCCCCACCCCGGTTCAGGCACATATGAGAAGCAATCAACAGACAGTTAAGGTGATGCAACTAGAGTTGATGTCTCTCATCTCCCTTCCTGTCTCTCTGTCGCAAAAAAAAAAAATCTCAGCAGGTTCCCAGATGACATTTCTCCCTTGCTTCAGCTCCTATTTGGTCACTAACCCACCATGCATGGGAGTCACCCTGCTGTCTCACATCTATCTGGTCACGAGGCCCTGGGGATTCTCGCAGTCATCCCCTTTCCTTTCCAAGTTGCCTTACTTCAGGTTCTTATACTCTTCTTTCTGAAGTTTTGCAAACTTCTCTGAAATGATTAATGCTTTGGGGTCATCTTTCTAAATGCAAAGCTCATCATGTTACTTCCTTCCTTAAAACTCTCCAGTAACTTCCCACTATCTGAGGTTGAAGTCCATCCTCCTTTGTAGCTCTCAAAGCTAGTGAGCTGGTCTTTCCCCACCTCTCTGTCAAGAATTACTCTGCTTTTCTGATTTTTTTCTCCTACTAGAGACTCAGTCAGCCATAATTTATTCAGCAGACAGGTACTGAACTCTTTAACTATGTGACAGTCCCTGTACTATGGTACAGCAATGGGGACTGACACTGCCCAGATTTAAGGTGTTTATATCCCAGCAGGGCAACAGATATTCAAGAAATAACCTGGCGGCAGGGGGAACTTGGTGAGCAGAGAAAAACCTCCTCATGAACTAAGAGTTGAGTTCAGGGGCAATTTGTTATAGTATCTTCTCCTGCTTCTTTGTAAACTAAAATGATTTAGAAGTTGCCTTTGGTTTTGGTGAATTTGGGAGTTTGAAATGTCTGATATCCAGCCCTGCATTTCCTCTTTGTAGAATTCACAATCCCAGCAAAACCCTGCTCAGAATTCAAGTCAGCATTCCTAAACACTAATGTCCCCATCCCCCAGCACAACACCCTAAGGCAGAGCAGAACTGCCCTCTCCCTGCTCAAGACTCAATTGACATCAGTCACCCTAACCCTCCCCTCTCTAACCCTTCCCTCCCTTCCCTATCAGGATGGGCTAAGAAGCCCTAAGGGCAGAAACAACATGTTTCAATCTACCCAACCTGCAACGTTTAAATGCTACAAGGTCAAAATTCCCTCTTTAAATTACTTCTTACAATACGCATAACTTTACATAAATTTCCTGAGTAACAACTGAGCAAGTTATATATAAAAACTTTAGAAGGCCCAGAAGCACTATGTCTAGTTGATGTCCTACTGAAATACTTGTAGTAGGGCATAAAAAAGTATATACAGAGATGCCTTACTTCAACATTTGACATCGTTGCTAAAAATCAGAAACAAATGTCAATAGCCATCCACAGAGATCTGCAGAAACAAATTTGGCGCATTACATGTGTGGAAGATCCCTTGCTGGTTGTCAGAGGAGGAGACTGACCTATCCATACTGACACAGGAAGACATCCATAAGCTGGAGGACGACAGTGTAAAGCCAGTAGTCGCGGCCATTATCACAGCAGCCTGACCCGTGCAGGTTCACATTAGATTCGTACAGTCGGTAATGAAACACAGGAGCCAAGAACTGGTGAGCCATCAGCTTTAATTCTAGCTTGTACCCGGTGGGCAAGCAAAATCACACACTGGGCTCCAAAACCCACACATTCAGTGCTCACAAAGCTACTGACTTATCCGAGTTTCCTAGAATCAAAGGTTTCTAGCTCACCAGACTTATTCACCTCTGTTTCCCATCTCCTCCAGCACAAACTCTTAACAAACTGACTTCTCCCTCAGCATTCTGCCATCTTGGCTGCTTCTCCTGGCCTTCACGTGGTCTTACTCTGCTCTCCTCTCTAATACTAACCTCAGGAACTCAGGAACCAAGAGAGAAAGATCAAGCTACTGCTCTCTCCCATTTTATAGCATAGACTCAAATCCTTTAATCCAATTATACAAACAAGGAAGTCTCTGTATAATGGGATTCCTCAGGAGAGTGCACCACCCTACATCATCCAATCAGTCAAGGGTGTGGGGAAGAGCTTACTCTTTTTTTTTTTTTTTAAATATACTTTTAATTTATTTTATTTTTATTTTATTCATTTTAGATAGGAGACACAGAGTGAGAGAGAGAAAGAGAAAGAGAGAAAGGGGGGAAGAGCTGGAAGCATCAACTCCCATATGTGCCTTGACCGGACCAGTGCAGGGTTTTGAACTGGCGACCTCAGTGTTCCCAGGTCGACGCTTTATCCACTGCGCTACCACAGGTCAGGCAGAGCTTACTCTTAAACTAAGCCTTAGGCTATAACGACCCGGCCTGCCCACAGCCTGTTCCAGAACACACATTAATATCAATGAACCAGTTATAGTAAAATTCTGCCATTATTTCTAAAAAAGAAACATATGTTTTCACAGCACAGGGAGAAGGGAGGGAGGGAGGGAGAAAGGAAGAAAGGAAGAAAGGAAGGAAGAAAAGAATAGAGGGAGGGAGGGAGGGAGGAAGGAAGGAAGGAAGGAAGGAAATCATTCCTCCATATTATCTCTGAAGGCACAGGACTAGAGACAGGGAAGAACCACCCTGTTTGTAAGGCCAGTGCTCAAGGCCACCATCACAGCCGCCTGGCCAGTGCAGGTTCACATTAGATTCGGACAGTCGGTAATGAAACAACGGAGCCAAAAACTGGTGAGCCATTAGCTTTAATTCTAGCTTGCACCCGGCGGGCAAGTAAAAACACACACTGGGCTCCAAAACCCACACATTCAGTGCTCACAAAGCTACTGACTTATCCGAGTTTCCTAGAATCAAAGGTTTCTAGCTCACCAGACTTATTCACATCTGTTCCCCATCTCCTTCTCTCTGCACAAACTTGCTTCTCCCTCAGCACTCCACCATCTTGGCTGCTCCTCTCCTCCATGTAGCCTTAATCTGCTCTCTTCTCTAATGTTAACCTCAGGAACCGAGCGAGCAAGCTCCTGGCCTGCCCCACTTTATAGTGTAGAAATCCAAACCTTTAATCCAATCTACAAACAAGGAAGTCTCTGATACAAAGTCACTTCTCTGAGGCATAATGGGAGGATTCCTCATGAGAGTGCACCACCCCACATAATCCAATCAGTCAAGGGTGTGGGGAAAAGCTTACTCTTAAAACTTGCATGTGGGCAGCGCCATCTTTAACAAAGTGAGCAAAATATATTTTATCTGCCCAACACTGTTCTACTTTAAACTTTCTACCACTGAATTGTAAGAATGAGATAGATTTCTTTTTCTATTTTTTTACAGGGACAGAGAGTCAGAGAGAGGAATAGATAAGGACAGACAGACAGGAACGGAGAGAGATTAGAAGCATCAATCATTAGTTTTTCATTGCCATTGCAACACCTTAGTTGTTCATTGATTGCTTTCTCACACATGGCCTTGACCGCGGGCCTTCAGCAGACTGAGCCACCCTTTGCTGGAGCCAGTGACCTTGGGTCCAAGCTGGTGAGCTTTTGCTCAAGCCAAATGGGCCTGTGCTCAATCTGGTGACCTTGGGGTCTCGAACCTTGGTTTTCTGCATCCCAGTTGGACGCTCTATCCACTGCGCCACCGCCTGGTCAGGCAAGAGATAGATTTCTTAAAATTAACACATAAACATAGTCACTAAAGTAAAAAGGTATTTTTACATTAAAGTATACATTATTTTACCAGCTTCTTGTTTAGGAAACTGAGTTTATATTTTTAAATTCAGGGGAGAGGGTATTGTTTTAAAGATGACTTATTATTCACAGCTATTGTCAACACCTACATGAGAAATATAGCAGTTACTTAGTTAACATGTGCTGAATGAATAACTGTTGTACAATTAAAAATAGTTGCTCAGGAGAAACAAAGTATCTACAGCAGCTTCTCAAACTCACAGAGGAAAAATATCACTGGCCAAAGGAATCTTAACAATATGGTTACCAAGCTAAACCAGTTAGGATTTTTTAAAAAAACATACAAACTCTCATCATGTAAGCAATCTCCAAACTACCAAGTTTGCCAAAAAAAAGGGCTCCTTTCAAATCAGTTTAGCTTAGAACTTGGCATCTGGCCCATTCCTGGCAATAATACAGGAAATAAAAAGGTAAATAAAAATTTGGAAGGAAAATACATATCTTCAAATAGAAGAAAATCCATAATGACCAATAAGCCGTAATTTTGACCTACCTTTTTTTTTTAGATTTTTATTTATTCATGTTTTAGAGAGAGGAGACAGAGAGAGAGAGAAGGGGAGAGGAGCAGAAAGCATCAACTCCCATATGTGTCTTGACCAGGCAAGCCCGGGGTTTTGAACCGGTGACCTCAGCATTCCAGGTCCACACTTTAGCCACTGCGCCACCACAGGTCAGGCAATTTTTATCTACTTTAAAGTGCTTATTTGTGGAAGTAATTCACTTGTATCTTAGACTACTGAAGCCAACTTTTCTAAAGACCAAGATGTCCAACAAGCAGCCTCAGCTTCAGATCCTAAAAGAATGCCCCAAAGATGGCAGGCCCTCGGTGACTGTTGATGCTGGTGGGAGAGGTGAGCTATCTGGGGGAAAAATGAAAGCCCACCAAGGTTGTAGGCCTAAGGGGAAAAGCCTTGTACGGTTCAGATTTAAGTTCAAACCCCACCCCCAGCCCTTTTTAAGGAACCTACAGAATATTTAACCAAGTGCTAATTCATTGGAAAGGATTGCATATCTATATAAAAGATACCCACCAGGGAGCCCAGCTAGCTCCTCCTTGGTTGCAGGTTCCTCCCCAAGAGAAAGCACTTGGAGTACTTGTTTTGGGATACTTGGACAGAGCAGTCCACTTAATTCTAAAAATCCACATATTCCCCTGGATTTTTTCTTTCAATCACTACAGTATCCCTAATTCCTTTGAGAGGATGATTTAATCCTCCCTATGAAAACACAAGATTCCCAACAGGCTGTTAAAAACAAACAGTAACATGAATAACATGTGAAAAAGGAGAGGTTAAAATACTTCTTTGCCAAATTAGTGTAACTGGTGTTTAGCAACTGAATAAATTATAAATAAAGTAAGTCCTTTCAGACTGACGTCTGAAATCTCCAAAACCCACCAGTTCTTTAACAAATAGAAATAAATTCTTCCAAGGTCTACCCAACCAGAGGCATGCCTCCCTCGAGCAATGACTCTGGACGAAGATGTCTAAACTCATTGGGAAATAAACCACCTATTGTTTACTTACTAAACTTGTTACCCAAAGGTCCCAGGCACTGGTGTCCGCCCTCCCCGCCCACTGGTCCACCACTGAGAGCAGACGCCCCGTTTTCAGTTCTCAGTGCCTGCAGTCCTACGTATAGAGCAGGTGCTCTTTAAGTACCTGATTTAGCCATTTCATGGCACAGAACTGGGGGCGCGGGGAAGAACTTTAGAAACCATGTAAAAGCAGCACATGTATTCACTTTAGTTAATAAGTAGCTACAAGTGATGCTTTTTAGATATTAACCTGTCTACCTGAATGAAACCTACAGAACTTGGAAGCCCACAGGCACCCGCCGCGGGGCCACTTCTATCTGGGCGGAGGGAGCCGCTTTGCCAGAAAGGAACGTAGCCCAGCCCGGGCTCCAGAGGCCGAGCGGCGGGGAATGGCGAGAGCTACGTCCTGGAATTCGACTCCCGAGGCTTCGCCCCCAGACCTGGAGCGGAGCGGAGCGGGAAGGGAGAAGGGACGGAACCCAGGCGTCCGCAGCCGCCACGCCGGGGGTGGGTGCCTGTTTCCTTGGCAACCGCGCGGGGCGCAGCCCTTCCTCTGGGCCGGGAAAGGGGAGGGAGCGAAGGGACCCCGGCGCGGGGGTGGCGGCGGCCCAGGGGGCACCTCCAGGCTCAGCAGCCTCGAGCCCGCGTGGCGGGGCCCGCGCCTACCGTGTATCCCCGTTCCAGGTCACTCTCCTCGTAGCGAAAAGACGGAATGTAGACCTCCATGGCCGCGCCAGCCGGCCGGCGGAGGCCGAGCAGGGACGCGCGCCCGGCCGCCGCTCCGCCCCCGGCCCGGCCGCCCCGCCTCCCTTCTCTGCGCCCGCGGGCCCCAGAGGCTGCGCGGCGCGGGCCCAGGTCCGCTGCGATGCGGTCACAGCGGCGCGCTGGGCGGGTCGACTCCCGCGTCGGTGCGGGGAAGCCAGGCGCGGGGCTTTGGGCACCTGGGTTGCAGGCCTGCAGGGCGGCGGAGACCATCTGGGCCCAGAGGAGGCGGGGCCTGAGACCTGTGAGTCCGCAGAAAAGGGGTGTGCGGCGCCTCCCGGGGACGGGGCCGCTCCCGGTGCGCTGGGTTTGCCATTTGCAAGACACTGCCCTGAACTGATTGCGAGACCGCGAGGAATAAAGAAGCAGAGAGCTTCTTGATTTGTTTTGGTTGGTTGAATTTTCATTATGTCTCTCGGAGGGCATTAGCAGTGACCCTCCAACTTTTACAAAACTTTCCTATTTCCCTACAATCCAGGGTCAGCGTCTCGTTCTGAGTTAGCCATCAATCCTGGGAATGATATAATACAGGGCCCGAAAGTCGTCTGGTCACTGAGACAAGGCTTCGGTTTCTTGCTCCAATTCTAAAATGCTGTCTCTAAGTAACTATATAGGGTTTTTTAACTGTAAGACAAAATGGAAGATGCCAGAAAGACAAAACAACAAAAAAGGTAGGACCAAATCTGCCCATAGGGCCAGGACTTAACCTAAAAGATGAGATGTCTCAGTTAAGGAAATATGGTGATCAGGTTATCTTTATAAACTCTTGAGTTCTTTTTTTAGAGCACAGAGCAGAATAGGAACTTGGAGGTGACTGGCGGGTCACTGAGAATCCACCTTACCAGTGGGAGCATCTTGACTGGCAGGCAAACTGTTGCACTTAAATTAGTTTAGGGCTTAACCCTGGGGCATTTTAACTAGGGAAACTGAAGCTTATGATACAAGACCCTAAGCCATGGAAGAGAGGAATAATAATCGGCCCTTTGCTTTTAGAGCTTGCCTAATGTGGACCCTGCAACGCCTTCTACAGTAGCCTTATGTGAAGATTCACCCTCTTCACCCACACATTTGCAGTTTCAGGATGTGGCTGCCTCTCAGAACTCCATGCCTCAGCATGAACTGTGCACTGGATGAGACTTCCTTTCCTCTTTTTCTTCTAAGGGTGGGCACCTCCTGATGTAGCCACATAGCTCTGCAGACGTCATACTGTCTGAGTTCAGAGCCCAGACTGTATGTAAGTCCCTTTAAGCTTCTGGTGACTATCACATTGTATTGTGTAATGTATTGATCTGCTTCACACACTAGGTATTAGGGAAAGTACCCTTTTTAAAAAAATGTTATTCCCTGTTTGGCATATTGCCTGGCACATTTTTTCTTGAAAGCTTTATACAAACATTTAAATACTCATCTCTACAAAAAACGATGGAATGCAGCGGGTATAATACTATGCTATTGCATAACGTGTTTTATTGAAGATTCATCACAACCCCATGAGGAAGTGTTATGTGGAACAGAACTTACAAAGACTAGAAAGTAGTGTTTCTGGTTTTTTATTTTAAAAGTAATAATGGCTGCCAATGGCAGAAGATCCCAAAACAATTACAAGATTGGTTGAAACAGGTTATTAAAATTTCAGGTAGGTGATGGAACCCACAATTATATAATCACAAAATCCTGTAGCTTGCTGGTCAAGCTTTTAAGATGCTTTCTATACTATCCTTCCAAACCAGCTTGCTAGTAGTCTGGCATATATATTTTTGTCTGACATGGTTTACCTATTTACCAGTTGGATTAAAGAGGCAGAGATGTGTAGGTCCATGAAAACCTGACAAATGTTCTATATAAAACCTATTTGCTATATTTTACTAATAGTTGTGTATAGTTTAAATTTGCCTTGCTGAAGATGTACACAAGCTCTCAGTACATGGATGTGTTCTTGAGTGACTATCAACTCGACCATAAGTATTATTGTTATAATTTTAATTATTATAGATGGCATAATTGAAGTTCAGAGAGAGTAAATTACTATGAAACTACTAGCTAATAATTAGAAGAGTTAAATTTGCTAATTAGGTTCTACATGTAACCAACCACTAAGAAAAGAATAGCACTAGAGAGAACATGGCAAATGTATTATCCTGTTATTTCTACATACATTTTAGTCTGACTCTACAATCTGACATGACAGCTAAATATCTTCTCAGAACATTAATAAAAACATAGCAAATATAGATTTAAGACATTGGCCAGTTAGTGTTTGTTAATAAAAGAAAAAAAAATGATACAGTATATCCCCAAGTTACAAATATCCGACTTACGTACAACTTGTATTTACGAATGGAACACCATAGGGCTATTTGTAATCTGCAGTTGGATCAATGAAAATGATATCATAGACCCATGGCAAAGAATTAACTAATGAAGACCTTATGTAATAAGAGCCCCAGGTGATAGCATTTAGGGAAGAATACAGGGACCTAGAAACTGCAGAATTCTACATACAAAAGTTAGCTGATGCTTTTATCTCATTGAAGCAAGAGTTAGAGGAGCAAAATCCTGTTACAGAAAAGTTTACCATACAGTTACTGAAGGCCTGAGATGCTACAGGGCCATTTATGATGAGTAAAAGAAAAGCTCTGTACAAACCTTCCTGGATACCCACTTCAAGAAACTGATTCCAGCAGCAGAATCAAACCCCAACTCTTTAGTTCCAGCCCCACCCTCTCCAAGTCCATCATCTTCTGCATCACCCAAGATTGTTTAAGGTTGTATTTGAAAATGTTTAAGTGTTTATATGCACAGAAAGGTACAAATAAATACTATGTTAGGACGAACATCTGTATATGTTGCATTTAATAGGTAAATGTACCCGTTCCAACTTACATACAAATTCAACCCGGGTTCTGCCTGTATAAGTAAATTAATAAAATACTGCTGGAATCTGGGTATAAAACTCTTACACTAAAAATACTACATTTACCAAGTATTGGGTAGAAATATATTTCAACAAATTTAATGATAAAATACTTTAAATATCAACTTTTTATTTTTTTATTGAGAGGTGGGGAGGCAGACAGACAGACTCCTGCATGCACCCAGACCGGGATCCACCCAGCAAGGCCCCTACCAGGTGATGCTCTGCCCATCTGGAGCCATTGCTCAGCAACCAAACTATTTTATTTTAGCTCCTGAGGCAAGACCATGGAGCCATACTTAGCACCTAGGACCTGAACAAATCAAGTCATGGCTGCAGGGGGGGGGGGGGAGGGGGAGGGAGAAATATAGAAAGGGGAGAGAGAAGGGGTCCTGTGTGCCCTGACCGGGAATTGCACCCAGGATATTCACACGCCAGGCTGATGCTTTTAAGTATCAACTTATATTAAAAATTTTGACCAACATATAGCTAGAATGAATTATGTATTCAGATTCAATTATAAGACCAACACAACTGAACAAGATATATCCTGGGAACTTAAAACGTTAAACATTAGGAAATCTGTTGATCTATTTCTCAACATTGTCAGATTAGAAAATAAAATTACCTGACTAGGCACTGGGGCAGTGGATATAGCATGAGCCTGGGATGCTGAGGACTCATGTTCAAAACTTGGAGGTTGCTGGCTTAAATGCAGCTATTTCGGCTTGAGAACGCACTTGCCAGTTTGAGTGCGGGGTCACTGGCTTGAGCAAGGGGTTACTGGCTCTGCTGTAGCCCCCCAGTCAAGGCATATATGAGAAAGCAATCAATGGACAACTAAACTGCAGCAACTATGAATTGATGCTTCTCTTATCTCTCCCTTCTTGTCTGTCTCTCTCTCACTTGCTAAAAATAAAAATAAACAAAATGGATTCCAATGGATTCGGAAAAAAACATTAATAAATCAGTACACCTCTTCCTAATTATTCTTAACAGGCTAGAAATAGAAAGAAACTTTTCTTTTTCTTTTTTTCCCCCTTCCCCAGAAAGAAATTTACCAAAATACTTCTTTAATAGCATTGAAAATGTTTAGTGTCTAAGGATGAACTTTACAATAAATGTTTAAGACCTATATGAAGAATACTAAAAAACTTTATTAAAGGACATAAAAGAATATCTGAAAATAGTTATATCATGTTCCTGGATGAGAAGAATCGATATATATATATATTTTACAGGGACAGAGAGAGGGATAGACAGACAGGAACAGAAAGAGGTGAGAAGCATCAATCATTAGTTTTTCATTGCCATTACGACACCTTAGTTGTTCATTGATTGCTTTCTCACATGTGCCTTGACTGTGGGCCTTCAGCAGACTAAGCAACCCCTTGCTGGAGCCAGCGGCCTTGGATCCAAGCTGGAGAGCTTTTTGCTCAAGCCAGATGGACCTGAGCTCAAGCTGCCGATCTCGGGGCCTCGAACCTGGGTCTTCCGCATCCCAGTCCGACGCTCTATCCACTGCGCCACCGCCAGGTCAGGCGAGAAGAATGAATATTTTAAGGATGTAAACTTTCATCAAAATTACTTATGAAGTTAATACAATCAAAGATCCAAAAAACTAAGAAAAATGACAAACTGGTTCTAATAGTCATTTGAAAAATGAATAACCAGAGCAGTTTGAACAAAAAGAAAAATGAATGAGGGGATAAATTAATCTAGAGGATATCAAAACATACTATAAAGCCATAGTAAGTAAACTTTGTATGATCCTGGAGCAGAATTAGACAATGATCAAGGGAACCAAATAGTCCAGAAATAGATCTCTGTGTATAGAGGAGCATGTTATGAAATAACTATGATATTTCAAGCCCATGTTGGTGGTGGTGGGGAACAAACCATTCAATAAATAGTGTTTAAATAGGAAAGTTTTAATAAATCTTTTTATTTCTTATTTTTGTGACAGAGGGACAAATAGGGACAGACAGACAGACAGAAAGGGAGAGATGAGAAGCATCAATTCTTTGTTGCGGCACCTTAGTTGTTCATTGATTGCTTTCTCAAATGTGCCTTGACCAGGGGGGCTACAGCAGACTGAGTGACCCCTTCCTTAAGCCAGTGACCTTGGGTTCAAGTTGATGAGCTGTGCTCAAACCAGATAAGCCTGCACTCAAGCCGGTGAGCTCAGTTTCGAACCTGGGTCCTCTGTGTCCCATTCTGAAGCTCTATCCACTGCACCACGACCTGGTCAGGATTAATAAATCTTAAAAATGGTTTAAATAAATGGTATAATAAATATTTTACAGATAACTGAATAGCCATCTAGGAGAAAAATAGAATAGGTTTTTAAATGAGTTCCATAAATAGTAAGAAGCTCTATGAAAAAACGTTGTAAAAATTTAAGGTAGGCAGTCTTTTTATTACAATATACAAAATATCAAAGACATTAAGGGGAAGATTACATTTTAAACTAGATAAAGATTTAAAATTAATGTAAACCAAAGACCATAAAGTTTAAAAATTTTCAATAAACTAAGAAAAATACTGCAATAAGGCTAACAAAGGATTAATGTATTTTTCCTATGTGAAGAATAACTACAGAATTCTTTTAATGGCGCAATAGGAAATGGACACAATGTGAGTAGGCTATTTCTACAAGAATTTTATTTTGTTTTTTCTTTTTCAAATTATAAGAGAAAGTTTATTTAGACAGTTACAGAGGTAGTAGAATTGAGCCAGGTCTGCATGGGCTCCGGTAGCAAGTTACAGAAGCAAAAGAAGGGCCCTTGGAGTTTAGAATAGACTGAAAGGCAGAGGTGATGCACCTGACGGGAAGAAGAGGGGAAGAGAAAGGCACAGAAGGCGTGCAGTGAAGATGTCCACCAAGGCTAGTCATCTCAAGACTCTACTAGGCAGCAGGATCCACACAAGGTGTTCACTCAACATGCCTAGCAAGTTAATGTTGGTTACGCGCACGAAGCCTCATTTCCTAGTCATGTTGACCTCTCAGTTGGACTTCTTGAATGTTCTGAAGACATCAAGGCTGGCTCCCCACAAAGCAAGATCCAAATGAGCTGAGGGCAGAGGCCACAATGACTTTTTATCCCCTACCCTTGGAAGATGTTCTTTGTCATTTCTGCAATATCCTACTGGTTACACAGCTTAGTCCTATTCAGTATGGGGGGAGAATTACACAATGGCTTACGTCTCAGGAGACAAGAATTCCTTGGGGCCAACCACATAACCATGAGCAGAGTTGATTACTTAAATCCCGTAATAATTAAAGGAATGCAAATTAAAATCATGAGGTATTGTTTTTCAACTTCTAGATAGGCAAAATTTTCAAAGATTATTCCAGTGTTGGCAAGGAAGGCGGACGATGAATATTATTAGTAAGACGTTAAACTGGGACAGCCTTGTCAAATGACAAATTAACAGTAGGTATTAGTTTCAGGCACATATTCAGTACAGAAATTTCACTTCTAGAAGTAGTTTCATATGTGCAGGGCAGAAAAGGAATGTACAAGAATACTGCATTGTTTATCACAGCAAAAAATTGGAAACATTCTATCATATTATGGATAAAAATATGTCAGTGTATTTATACTATGAATACTATGTTGCAGTTTAAAAGCTGATGCAGAGACTTCTGGGTTAAGAGAGCAAACTGAACACAACATAACTAATTTCACTCCTTCCTCCAGCCCAAGTAAAACTCTAACAAGGAATATTTCTTTTTTTAATAAAAGCCCAATGACATAGGAAAAACACAGAAAGAGAGAACAGCAGCAATATTTTTGTAAGCTAGAGAGCAGATGATGATAAGTAGCTGTTTGAGCAAACAAGAAAAAGCCCAATTTAAGCCAGCAGTGGGAAAGGTTAAAGTCTGATTAACACAGTATGCTATCCAAAAGGCTGAGACAGGAAAGAGCAGGTACCTCTAGAATGGGATGTAGTTGGCTAAGAAAGACAGTGAAAAATGAGAACCAGGAAGATCCCTTACTCGGCTCCTCCACCTTCGTACAATTCTGTAGGACATAGCCTTCAAAGACGGGGAAAGTGTCTCTGCATTGGAAGTTGACTGTCCTAGCTGAGGGCATGGACACTTACCAAAAAATACTTGGAGTCTGGGGGTAAGTGACCATATACATACTAAATGACCAGTGCTGAAAACCTTGAGAGGTTGGCAGATACAACTTTACCTTCCAGGCAGGCAACAGGAGAAGTACTCTGGGAAATCTGACCAGCCCAAGAGGAAAAATCTAGAGATAACAATACTGGAAATTCCCTACGAACAGCCCAATGAGATCACTTTTAAGTGACACTCAAATCTGACAGGCCTCATGACTACACTCAGAGCTTCTGATCAGCTCTCTATTCCTACTGCTAATCAGGAGACATCCAAGGATTAACAGATATCTCAGAAAAACATCCAATATGGAAGAAAGACCAAACTAGAAAAACAATTTGGGAAAAACTATCATTTATATCTTCAAAGAGAGAGATACAAAACAATAATATCTGTAAAGCAATAACAAAAAGCTACTTAATGCCTGACCAGGCAGTGGTATTGTGGACAGAGCACTGGACTGGGATGAAGAGGATCCAGGTTCGAAACCCCAATTGCTGGCTTGAGCCGTGGGCTCACCAGCTTAAGCCATGGGGTTATTGGCTTGAGTGTGGGATCATAGACATGACTCCATGGTCACTGGCTTGAGCCCAAAGATTGCTGGCTTGAAGCCCAACGTCACTGGCTTGACCCAAGATCACTGGCTTGCACAAGGGGTCACTTGCTCTGCTGTAGCCTCAGTCAAGGCACATATGAGAAAGCAATCAATGAATAACTAAGGTGGCACAATGAAGAATTGATGCTTCTCATCTCTCCCTTCCTGTCTGCCCCATCTGTCCCTCTCACACACACACCCTTACTTTAAAATAGGAACAACCAGAAATCAAAGTACACTCAGAAAGTAGAACAAAATGACAGATAGAAAATAGGAAGGAAAAGTAACAGCAGCAGTCCAGGACATCCACTATATGGGGAAAAAAAGTGTTCAGAAAAGATGAATACAGATGGAAGGAAATATGAGTGAAATAACTCAAGAAAATTTCCAGAACTGAATGTCATGTTTCCAGACAACACCCACACAGGATGAAAACAGATGTACACTTATAGCAGATCTCTGAGGCTTCTTTGGCTTCCCTGCGGACATCAGTCCCAGATGATGGCTTTATTCCTGTTTCACCAAGAAAATAAAAGTATTCAGGCTTTATTTCCAAATATACTTATCCTTCTCTTCCTTTTTGTTCAAAGGAAGAAAACATCCCTACTTCTTTCAGAGACTTTATCTATCTACCTGATGTCTTCACTTCCATTCTTCCTTGAAACGTTAGTTAGCATTACTCACTTTTTAGTCCTCAGCAGGTTGATCTCATTCTATTTGTTCTCTGAGGATGCCTTCATTAATGATCATAATTCTAAGGGACAGTGTGTTTGTATTTCTAAGGTTATGATGGCATGTCTAGTCCTGACTTGTTTTTATACATTTTCATGTTGAATGTCCAAATGTGCCTCAAAAACAACAAACTACAGAACATCTTTTGCAAACCTATCACTCCTGTTGTCAGTTAACCAAAGCAGCAGTATCCTAAGTCATCAAAGCCAGAAATCTGGCCATCATCCTAGACATCTTTCTTGTCTTTCTCTGAAACCCAACCCATTACTTTAGTGTCTCGCACAAAGTAGGGAGTGAACAAATATTTATTGAATGGGTATTTACCCACCTTTACTTCCATTTCCCTAGATTCTCTCCTTTTCTTCTTCCATTGCCATGGTCAGGTCCTCACCATCTCTTGGCTAGTTGATTGCCAATTCATTTGTTGTCATGATCTTCTTTCCTGTTTTTTCTTCACTGCTTATGACCTTCCCTTAGTTTACAACATACTCAATTCTTGTGTTTGTATGTGGAAATAAACTTCTTTCCCTAAGCAATTGCAACACTTCTTCTATCTTACCTTTCTTTCCTTTATCCCAGGCTTCACTAAAGGTCGCTAGCTCAATTCCTGACAAGTCTCATTTAACTAGAGTTATCTTTGTAGTGGGAGTAGTTCTAAACTATTTTGGCTAAACACAAACAGATTTTGACTGCAAGCATTCCTCCCCTCCAGTTGATCCTCAGTCCCCAGGGCTCCAAGAACAGATCTCAAGGGCAAAACTGTTCTAAATAGAAACCCTTCTGGTAAGCTCATTTAGACCCCAAAGCACATACCCTTCATTTTGAAGAAGTCCTAAAGACATGTGAAATAATCAAAATGCAGACACTCATTGGATGCATGACAACTAGTATTTATGAAGCACTTGCTACACACTTGATCTTAGCCCAAAGAGCGGTATCAAGCACTTGCTGAGAAATTCACAGCAATTATCTTAAGCCCCTTAAAGAGCGCCTGAACAAGTACTATTATTACTTTACATTTTACAGATAAGAAAACTAAATTTTAGACAAAAATAACTTGCTCCAAGTCAATGATGTAGATTCTTTAGCCAGGGTTCAAACTGGCAGGCTAAATGGATAACTACTCTTAATCATTCCGTTACACTCTCTTGGCTGTGTCTACAAGACACAAGGACACAGTTATTCCTCAAGAAGCATACAGACTAATCAAGGCAGCAAACCAGACAACTATAATGCAAGTAGACATCCCGTAAGTACAGCCTGAAAGGTGCAAAGTGTAATTCAAGCCATATTGAGAGGTCAACAGAGGTTTCCAGCTTTCATCTAGTTAGGAGACTAAAAAGGATATACAGAACATGTGGACTTAAGGATAGATAGGATTTAAAACAGTTGCTGGTAAAGAAGGTAACTCAGATGTGGTAACATCAACAGCACTGACCAGGAAAGCATACAGCATGCTCACAGACAGGGGTATCTTTAATTAAAGCACAAGGTGGGTGAAGATAACAGGGTAAGAGCAACACAGCAACAGTAGTTTGAGGCAAGATTCTGGATAATTTTGACTTTATCTGTAGTCAACAGGGATATATTAAAGATTCTGTGCATAGTATTGTAGTCATACTTCTTTAGGAAGGTCATTTTAGCAGCAGGTTGTAGCACTAGCAGACCAGCGAGACTGAAAAGACTTTGTATTTATCTCATAGGAGACTTAAAATGGTTCCGAAACATGGTCACACGATCTTGACCTCAAAAGAGAAACAGCAGAAATTAGAATAGATTTCAGAAACAGAATCAACTCGTTGGTCTTTGCAAAATAATGACACCTAAGCAATGTAACTGAAAACATAAGTATTTTGTTTTATCTCAGTTACTAAACGCTGGGAAACATTTTTCACTGAAATTAAGAAACTGAGTTTGGTTGACAAGCCTACTATCATGAATGCACACATACAAATCCACACATACTTTTACACATAAAGAATAAGAACATTTGAAATAAAGATCTAGGAAATAAAATATAGGTTAAAATCAAGATAACTCGAGACTTGACTATGGAAGCAAGAAGAAGGCAATTTATTGTTTAGTTTTGTTAATTGTTTTCTGATTTTAGTTCTTAAACAGTTACATATGTATAAATTTAAAATAGAATCCTTTTTTTCCTCATAGTACTCCCTTAAAAGCAGTTTATCGCATTAACTGGCCTTAATAAAAAAATAATTTTCTATGTATTAACAAGTGGTCAGCTTTACGTTAATTGACTTTAATTACAAAGTTTCCATTTCACCCAGTTAAGAGAAATACTTAAAACTTAATCTTTAGAGAATTTTTAAAAAGTTATGTGAAAAGAAAAAGACAAGCATTTTTAAAATTTCGTTATGTACATTAAAAGATTAGACAAGCAAGCCACAACTTTCCTCTTCTGTACAATCTTCTATTCTTAGCCGCTTCTGAAGGAATAGTTTGAAGAAATACATTCTCTGTATCCCACAGGACTTTCTAGAATTCTATATTAGTGACTAAAACAAAAATCTTGAAAAGCATATCAATACATTTTCAAGAAAGAATGCTTACAGTTAAAAGAGATTTAAAATCAGTTCCAACATAAGGAGGAAGTTGTACTGTACTAGCCAGATTTAAATTTCCTTCTCGCAATACAGTGCTAAAATTTATTCATAGTAGATATTGAGTTTACCTTCGGCTTGCAAAGCACCATGCTCTGTTTGGCATATAAACTGTACCTGCCCTTGAGAGCAAAATCTACTAGTCCTCTTTAGAGTTCTTTGCTGAATCTGAGATTGTAAACAACAAACTAGCTGTTGGACTTCCTCTCCATTTTCACCGGCATTGTCTAAACTTGTGCTACCCAGTAGCACAGGCACTAGCTAGGTAATGACAGCTGATCACTTAAAAAGTGGTTGGTCTGAGTGGAGATGTGATAAAAGTGCAAAATACACACTGGATATCAAAGACAGTATGAAAAGCAGAATGTAAAACATCGCAATCATTTTTACTATATTGGATTACATGTTAAAATATTTTAGAACTACTGGGTTAAATATTAAAATTAATTTTACCTGTTTCTTTTACTCTTAAAATTTGGCTATACTCGGGGTAGGTAAAAGAGGGTACAGGGAGAGTAAATGGTAAAAGAAGTTGAAACAACTTGGGATAGTGAACAAACAGATGCAACCTATATAATTTTATTACCCAGTCCTCTCAATAAATGCAATAAAAATAAAATTTGGCTATAAGAAATTAAAATTATACATGTGGTTCACATTATATTTAGATTGGTCTAAACTCTAAGGACGTCATCATAGATTACTATGATTTATTTATGGCTCTGAGTACAAAGAATAATCAATTATTTACATCACATTTTAATTCCCCTTTTCTTAGTATTTCTGTGTCTGGCCAACCACCTACACTCCTTATTACTTGAGGGTTAGCAATGATTCTAGAGTTGGATAAGGAAGGGGATCATAGTTCTTTCTATTCAAAGTCTTTTTTTCAATACTTTGCAACAGAGACTATGTCATACAGAGACAGCACAACGCATACCTTTTCTGACTAGTGAATATGATATGGAAATGCCTCCAAAGTTGCCAAGACAGGGTGATTGGACTTTTTCCCAGGTTTATCTTTCCTCCTCATTACCAGGGACTTCTCTTTTTTTTAAAAATAAGACAGTGTTTGTGCACCCTATCACCAGTTACTGTTACTGGATTTCTGCTGTCTCCTTGACTTGTTTTAGTCACATGACTGCCTATGTAGGGCACAAGAAAAGTGAAGTAGCCGTTTAGCTTTATAACTAGTCACATGCTTTATTTAAGACAGAGCAATGGAACTCTGACACTAAAAGGTATTTTTTAAAGGACTATAATCTTCCTTCTCTACTCACCTGATTTCTTTCCTTTAAAAAAACCTGATTTGCCTGACCTGTGGTGGCGCAGTGGATAAAGCGTCGAACTGGGAACACTGAGGTCGCCAGTTCAAAACCCTGCACTGGTCTGGTCAAGGCACATATGGGAGTTGATGCTTCCAGCTCCTCCCCACTTTCTCTCTTTCTCTCTCTCTCTCACACTCTATGTCTCCTCTCTAAAATGAATAAAAAGAATTTAAAAAAAATTTAAAAACCTGATTTTAAGAGGCTTATTTAAAAATCATTTATGAAACAATTTGTGCAAATGACCTATAAAACTTTACTAAATCTCAAAAACAAAAATAGCAAGTTTAAAGACTAACGAAACAAGAGTATTCTGAAGCTAGTATAAATATATGTATAAAACAGGTTAAATAGTTGAAAACAGCTCATCAAAAATACAATAAAAATGTTTTAGAAATCTTACTTCTAAATACATTTATTTAGCTTTAGCCTTCTTTAATTGATATAAGGTGGTTTTGATTAGATTAGAATTTTATTTATATTAAGTTTGGTATTATAAACAAAATGAAGTAGAAGGCACTTCGGAAATCAGAGTATTATAATCTTGTCTTCTAGATGAGCTGTAAGTGATATGCCCAGTCACATACCAAGTGATAGATGCAAAACTGAACAGATGGATGTAACCCCCAGTTCAGCCTGTTCCACTGTGTTATACTGCCTTAGTCTTTCTTTAACTTTCATCTGATTAAAGTACTCAAATTCAAACCTAAACAACTGAAAATTGTTATCAGGATTAATGCTTTTGTTCTTTTTATTTAGAATGAAAGTATTTTAGTAATAGAAACAGGAGATGTAAAAATTGATGGGTATAAATAGGCAGATGTGGAAGAAATTAAATCCTGTTAAAATGTTGGTATGTATCAGAGGCTCATATAATTTATTTGATATTTCCAACGGACTCCTTATCTGCTAGCAAATTTGTTAAGGGGAATGAAGTCAAGAAGGGGTAGGGGTCTACTATTCTATTCAGCTTGATGAAAATTAAAAATATTTATTTTACTTGAAGGTACTGAATCTTCAAATGAACATACACCACTGTGGAATTAAAAATTTTGGCTTAAATAGCTAAGTTATAATCTATATTTAAACTACATCTTTGGAAGTAATATAATAACTATGGATATCATACTAGGACATTATTTTAGTGAAATAATCCCCAGTAAGCCTAATATTATTCAATATTAATGGGTAAACAAGATAGCATCTCATATATATTACCATGAATTACTCATTTTTCAAAAGTTTCTACGTCATCTCCAAAAGTAGCAATAGAAGGTTGTACTATTTCTGCTCCTGTTTCTTCTTAAAGGAGCAAACTTTATTTTGCATCTTTCATGATTTTCTTTTTCCTGTTCAAGTCATTAATTATTAATGCTATTATGTGTCAAATACTCTTCTGGGTTCTAGGAATATAAACATAAGTAATACCTACAGTATACTTAAAATAATAAACTAAAGTGGTGGAAGCAAACACAACCTGAGGATCTCCTAGTTTGACATACTAATTGTATCTAGTAAGCTGCTAGAAAGGACACAGGTACACATACTGTATCTGACTCCTCTGGGAGATTTAGTTGTTAAGCTTGAGAAATGAGGCAACCTTAAGAATACTTTTGAAAAAATGAAAATAACTCTAATGCCCATCACAAATTAACTTTCATCAGTATTAAGGATAATAGCCATCTAAACAGGATACAGAATATGTAAGGCTGCTAAAGATAAATTTCATTTTACTTTGAATTTGCTTTGTGTCATCCTTGGTTAGTAATGAAATCACAGGGTATTTATTTTAGCACGGTGCCATTCTTTGTCAATTATGACCACAGAGGATCAACTTTGTTTAAAACAAAAACAAAGAAAGGCAAGTGAATAAATTAAATACATGCAAAGTCTTGGATTTTGAAGATAATAGTAGATGAGCAAAATCCCTAAGACTTGTAACAGAAGCACAATACATTCTTCCTAATTCTTAAACCGGGTACTTTTAATAGAGATAAACACAAGCAAAGAAATTATTCTCTCCTTTACTCAAGACAAGAGCATTCCCCAGAACTGAATCAAAAGATAAATATTCTTTGGTTTGTGATAATTTCATAAGAAAATTTAAGCTTCATTAAGTAATTTAATGATGAGTTCAACTCATTCTGTCAATTAAAAAAATATACGCATCTAGAATAAAAAGTTTCTTCCTATTAAAAATGCTTTTTAAAAGATCCCTAAAATGTTAATATACCCAAATAATTTGTTACTAATACTTCATAAGGAATATCATTTTATTACTGTAATCACAAAATCATAACTTCTGTACAGAAATGTGTAAGTGAACATTAATCAATGCATTGATAAATCACTTCATAAAGAGGGTGAACACACTACAGAACAAATGGTAAAGAAAAAATATTGCAAAATTTTCTGGCCTTGCAGCGCACTTTTTAGTGCGAGTATTTAAGACACAATAGTGTTCAATTCAGCAAAGTATTGCAGAATATCATGCCACAGTCCACTTAATTCAAAGAGGGTCAGGACATGCAGCTTGTAATAAAATGTCAAAGTATGTGTATATATATATAGATATATATATATATATATAAAACCACATGTAATTCACAAAATATATAGTGGTTTATTTAGATGGTTTTAAATGATTTCATGGTGGAATTCAGCATAACTGGAAAAAACATCCAAGATCTTCTTTAAAGGAGTAATCTTCTTGCTAGGCAATGGCTTTGGCTTCAGGTAGAAATGCCTCCCAGTATTTTATCAGCTGTGGATGATAACAAAAGTAAAAGCTATTCTCATTACCTTTGTCATTTATACATATATCCTGCAGAGCATTAAAAAAAAATCCAAAAACTATGCAAATAGCCAATAGTGGTTAAGATGGTTTTTTTAAAAGCTTTTATTTTTTTACTTTATTTTTGTTTTATAGAGACAGAAAAAGAGTCAGAGAGAGGGATAGATAGGGACAGACAGACAGGAACGGAGAGAGGTGAGAAGCATCAATCATTAGTTTTTCGTTGCCATTGTGACACCTTAGTTGTTCATTGATTGCTTTCTCACATGTGCCTTGACCGCGGGCCTTCAGCAGACCGAGCCACCCCTGGCTGGAGCCAGCGACCTTGGGTCCAAGCTGGAGAGCTTTTGCTCAAGCCAGATGGGCCCGCGCTCAAGCTGGCGACCTCGAGGTCTCGAACCTGGGTCTGCAGCATCCCAGTCAGACAGACACTCTATCTACTGCGCCACCGCCTGGTCAGGCAATAGTGGTTAAGATTTACTAAAATCTGATTCTTCAAATCATTCTTATTCCCTTACCTAAAGTTTATCAATAAAATGCATGTATAAATTATTTAATTTATTAATTACTTTGGCTAATGTGTTTTTAAATTATTTTTTTTATTTATTTATTCATTTTAGAGGAAAGGGAGAGAGAGAGAAAGAGAGAGAGAGAGAGAGAGAGAGAGAAGGGGGGAGGAGCAGGAAGCTTCAACTCCCATATGTGCCTTGACCGGGCAAGCCCAGGGTTTTGAACTGGCAACCTCAGCATTCCAGGCCGATGCTTTATCCACTGTGCCACCACAGGTCAGGCAAGCTGGCTAATGTGTTTTTGATATAAACAATTAGTTTTTAAAATAGCCAAAAAACGGTATTTTTTGATTTATGCAGAAGTGTGTGTAGAAACAGACTGTTAGTATAAATTAAGATTACCTTAAATAATAAAACTGCAATCAGCTTTGCCAATATAATGTGATAACATCTAAGTGAGAGGATAGTCATATTTTATGTTATTTCTAGCCAAAAAAAGATGAGGAAAACGGCCCTGGTTGATTGGCTTAGTAGTAGACCGTTGGCCTGGCATGTGGAAATCCCGGGTTCAATTCCTGGTCAGGGCACACAGAAGTGCCCATCTGCTTCTTCACCCTTCCCCCTCTCCTTCCTATCTCTCTCTTCCCCTCCTGCAGCCAAGGCTCCATTGGAGCAAAGTTGGCCCGGGTGCTGAGGATAGCTCCATGGCCTCCATCCACCTCAGGCTCAGGCTCTCGATTGCTCAGGCCACAACAGAGCAACACCCCAGATAGGCAGAGCATCGCCCCCTGATGGGCATGCCTGGGGGATCCTGGTTGGGCACATGCAGGAGTCTGTCTGACTGCCTCCCTGTTTCTCACTTTGGAGAAATACAGGGAAAGAAAAAAAGAAAAAGGTAAAAGGAGGAAGAAAAGAAAATATAAGAATGGGAAAGGAGACTGGAAAAAACTAACTGCCATCTTTCCTGGGAAGTCCAGAGAATAGATTGAGATATAAACAAAAGTTACATTTAAAACATTCCTTTAAAAGCAAGCTTATATAACTTATTATATTTTTAAAATCTGATCTTATGAAATATTTAAAATAAAAAACATAATTAAAAATATAATGTCATCATCTAGTTCAAAAAAATTATATAGGCAAGTTTCTATTCCACATATTTTAAAACTAATTGAAGAAAGATATCCTTCTATTCAAGACATTAAGCAATTTGATCTATTACTCAAATTTACATTGAAACACATAGACAAAAATGCTGCCATTATCTTATTAGAGACTTTTATTTAATGTAGCATGAATAGCAATCTCCTCTACCTCTAGTTAAGGAAACAAATACCACTATTTGTGGCATATAATCACCATTTATCTCACATGAAATAAAAATCAAAACAATATTTTAATACCCTTAAAAGATATTCTTTTTAGTTTAAGTTTTCTCTTTTAGGAAAGAGAAGAACTTGGTATAAAAACGTACTCAAATAGGTATGATCAATAGGGAAATAAAACCGGGAAGACAGAGAAAGGGCAAGTTGCCAGGTCTATCTCCCCAGCCCAAACCCGGGCTGAGCCTCTCTAGCCTAATGGTTAGAAAGCAGAGAGGCAACAAGGACCTTAGAGTTTCCAGTTACCTTCACTACCATTTTTTCCTTTGCTGTTATCAGTTTTCTCTACTTCATTTCTTATTCCTCTTTAGGTATAAAAGCTCCTTTCACTGACTATCATCTTTAAAATGAAAAAGTATACCAAAAATAAACTCTGGAAGAAGTTTTGAAAGTTATAAAAAAAAAGTAGCTTACCTGCTGTTGTGTTTGTACTAATGATTCTAAGTACTTGATAATAACAGTTTTAAAATCTTTCACTCGTTCTTTCTGTTAGAGGACAATACATGAAAAAAAAAAGGCCCATTAATTCAAAACAAAATTTGATTTTACCATAAAATTGCAGCAAATGTGACCACACTGGTAAGAAAAGTGTAAAATTTTTATACTTGCCTCAAATCTTCCCACTTCTTTTCGAATTGTTTTAGAGATCTGTTCAAAATCTCTTTCTCCTTGTTGTACTTTTGCCTCCCACTAATAAAAACAAACAAAAATGTACAAAGTTTTTATTCTTGTCTGGAAAACAATTATGAAACTAGTAGTCATGACAAGTCAATTTACTGTAATGCCTGAAAACCCCGAGAAAGTTCAATATTGACCAAGTCCAATTTTGCATCATTCAAACTTGTATCTAACTTTCTAGTTAGAGATGCAGATCAGCTTAATTTCCATTTCACTGTCTGATTTACTCAAAATTAGGATATTCTAGTACTTACTGAACTACAATCTCCATTGCTGGATTAACTATAAAACAGATGACATAATTTTGAGTATAAAATTCACTATCAAATAATTTAGCAGTGTTGTATTTTAATTGTCTCATTTTTATATCACTGATTATTTGAAAATATACCAACTACCTTTTAAGACTGCATGTTCATCACAATTTATATGCCCATGGAAATACTTTAAATTAGAAAAACTGAAAAACAAACATTTAAAAAAACACTTCTGTAACGGCAAAATGTTTAGATTAAAAAAATTGTGAAATATGGTCTACTGAAGACCTATCGGTAAACATTAAATTCAGTACAGATAACAAGACATGATTAAAGTGACCAATGAAACAGCTAAAATAAAAAAGCTATGAAATGGTATTTTCCCACTATGTAACCAAAACACTGGTACATACTCTTCCAAGAGCAGGTATATTTACTTTGAGTAACATAAAGGTTGTCCTACCTCTTCAATTTCCTTATTGAAGCATGGCAAAAAAAGTGTATAAATTATAATAAACTTATACAAATTTACTAAAATACCATATATAATACATATATATGGGAGATAATGTTGCCTGTACAGCTAAATGAGGGACAAGTCCACCTCTAAAACTATTTTTAGACACAAATTTAGTAATTATCTGAAATCAAATTGATCATCTTCAAACAAATGTGTAATTCTTAAATATAAATTTAAATATTTTCCTTATATGTTTATTCATTCCACACTCATGTAAAAGTAACAGAGGACTCTGAAGATTTTAATGAAAATCAAATATTAAGGTAATTCAACATAGTTCATAAAATTGTGAAAAAGTAGCTACTAGGTATTAAATGGTTCAGAAAAAAATTTATGAAAAATTATGCATATATGAATGAATGACTCGTGAAAAATTTAGTAAAGAGATAAATAAAGCATTTCGTATTAATCACCTCTCTTATTTCATTTTTAGCTTGCTGTATTTTATCTGGTTTGTTAGCAACCATCATTTTTGCCTCAGTTTCACGTTTTTTGAGCAAAGTAATTTGAGCATCTTCCCATTTCTGCCAGCACTTCATTCGATGATCAAACACACCCTATAAGTAAATGACATAATGCTATTAAGTGACAGTTAACACCAAAATACATTCATACTAGAAGTGCTATAATATTAGAAACAACAAAACCTAGTATTTAAATTCTATTCTAATATACTGAAGTACTGAAAATAAACATGCCAGTATCAAAAAATAAATTTCCATATTCATTAGCTTAAAAAAAAAAAGAAATTCCAGTGACTGGATAAAATATAAGAGCTCAGAATTCACAATAAAAGGAATATACAAAATCCATTTAACTAGTGTTTAGGGTTTAAAATTTTTTCTTTTAAATTTTATTTATTGATTTTAGCAAGAGAGGAAGAGAGAGATAAATAGAGAAACAGAAATATCAATCTATTCCTGTATGTGCCCTGGCCGGGGATCAAAGCAGCAACCTCTGTGCTTCATAATGATACTCTAATCAAAGGAGCCAGGGCTAAATGTGTCTTATAATAAGATTTCTAACAGAGTTTTATACCTTCAAGAAAAATGTCTTCAATAGAAAAACCCTGATGTCATATCTACACTGGAAGTTTTCCCACTAAATAATATCAAGGTAGGTTTAAGTGTTGGAACTATGCCGGAAATTGAAAAAAGAAAATGGGAAAACTCCAGAATAGAAAGTAAAAATGTGGTAGAAGAGATTGCCAATAGTAAATAAAAGCAAAAAAATTAAAAAATATAACAAAAAAATAGTCCTACAAAGATAAAAAGGGCAAACAAATACACACACACACACAATTATGTAGAACTAAAGAATCAGACAAGAAGACTTTAACAGAACAAGTCAATCAAGCCCATTACTTCTTCTCATGGGATTTGGCAGAGAGAGAGCAAGTGAATAGAGGAAATAAATAAAATATAATCTCATGAAAAAAAAAAATGATGGATATAAGAGAACAAAATCTATTCTCTAATTTGAGATTGGGGATACAGTCACATTATTTAGTATTTACTAACTGAACAAATGAAGCAAGCATTAATTGGGTAAACCAGAAAGCACAAAATTAGAGTAATTTTCATTTGTCCCAAATAGCTTTTTTGGATCAACAGTAAATAATATACATGTTCTTAATGGGACCTGCAGAAGAAAAAGTATGTAGACGGTACACTTAAAAAAATGTCAGTTCTTGCTTAACCGTTCTTGCTTAACCAGTGGTGGTACAGTGGATAGAGCAGTGATGGGCAATCTTTTGAACTTGGTGTGTCAAAATTCGCCAAAAAACCGAGCATAACTCAGGTGGTGTGTCACTTTGAGAAAAACAGCCTAACTGGAAGTCCCAGAACTAGACACTCTGTGCTGTTGTTTTGGCCTACAGACCTACGGCACAGAGTGTCTACACTACAGCAAATGTTTTATCTTCGGATATTGCACCTGGCCGTGCAGGAACCAAGGATGAAACGTCCTTCTTGGCATGCGGCCCCATACTTCTCTGGCATGAGACCACATGTCATCGAAAATGGCTACGCGTGTCAGTGCTGACACGCGTGTCATAGGTTCACCATCATGGGGATAGAGCAAGGACCTGGGATGCTGAGGTTTCAGGTTCAGAACCTCGAAGCACTGGCCTGAGTGCAGGTTCGGCAGCTTGAATGTGGGATCACTAGCATGACCTTATGGTCGCCAGCTTGAACAAGGGGGTCACTGGCTTGGCTTGAGCCTCTTGGTCAAGGCACATATGAGAACCATGATCCCCTGGTCACTGGCTTGAGCAAGGTCACTGGCTTGGCTTGAGCCTCTTGGTCAAGGCACATATGAGAACCATGATCCCCTGGTCACTGGCTTGAGCAAGGTCACTGGCTTGGCTTGAGCCCCCTCGTCAAGGCACGTAAGAGAAGCAATCAATGGACAACTCAAGTGACACAACTACGAGATGGTGCATTTCTCTCCCTTCCTGCCTGTTTGTCTCTCTTGTTTTTTTTTTTTTTTTTTTTTTTAAGTAAGCTCTAGATCAAACTTGGCTTTAAATACTGGCTTTGTCACTGTATGATGTTGGGTAAATTAATTTAATTTCTATACAGGTATTGATCGACTTACGACCTATGCAACTTACGACCATTCGACTTTACAACCACAATCACTAGCCACAACTGCTCCACGTCTGGAGCAGTTTTTGTATGCACCTGTATTTTGTATGTTTTGCAAATATTAAACCAGTTGTACTGGTAATGCAGTGCTTTACTTAAACCTGACAAATGTAAAAATAAGAAACAAAATGGTGTAGAGATAATTCAAATGGCATAAAATGAACAAAGAAAATTATGATATATAACAATAATGAAAGAAAATTATGACAAAATATGACTTAAAGATTTTTATAACATTATTTCACAATACTGTACAAATAGCCTACTCAACTTATGACCAAATCGTATTACGACCTGTCTGTTGGAACCAATCGTGGTCGTAAGTCGAGCACTAGCTGTAGACCTTAGAGTCTTCCAAATATAAAAGAAATAATATATTTTGGATTAGAAATAAAATGACAAGTATGCAGAGTATCTTAACCTAGTGCCGTAATGGTGAACCTCTGACACGCGTGTCAGCACTGACACACGTAGCCATTTTCGATGACACGCAGCCGCATATGGCCACATACCAGAGAAGTATGGGGGCCGCATGCCGAGAAGGACGTTTCATCCTCGGCTCCTGCACGGCCAGGTAAACATTTGCTGTAGTGTGGACACTCTGTGCCGGAGGTCTGTAGGCCAAAACAACAGAACTCCAGCACAGAGTGTCTAGTTCTGGGACTTCTGGTTAGGCCGTTTTTCTCAAAGTGACGCACCACCTGAGTTATGCTCGGGCTTTTGCAGAATTTTGACACACCAAGCTCAAAACATTGCCTACCACTGACCTAGTGTATATTTAATAATGAGTAGGTGCTATTGAGTCACTTCTAAATAACATACACATATAAATATATACTGCTCACAAAAATTGGGATATTTCAAAAAGAATATGAAGCAGTAAAATATCCCCTAATTTTTGTGAGCAGTATACTTGATTAACTCAAGATTTCTACTAAAAGTACAAATAATAATTAGTAATATAAAAAGAATAATTGGACTGCATTTATATCATATAAGCAAATTTTAAAAATATAGCAAGGATATCAGAAACTCCAAATCAACCTGAAACCAAAGTATTTTATACTAGAGAGTTCTTACATATTGTACACATTTTAAATTATCCAGGACAACAGACACCCTGAGCAAACTGGTAATTCAAAGCATTCTATCTATAGGTTTTAAAACCCACTGTGCTGGACTAATTTGTCATCTCATATAATTTATATCCTCACAGTAAGTCTTACTGTCCCCACTCTGCATTTCCTGTATTAAAAGACCACATTTTCTTTAAAATATTTATTATTCATTCATTTTGCTATAGCCAAATTAATTTGAGCCAAAATCACCAAAGTAATATATTTAACGTAATAAACAAACTCAGAAAAAGTCACTGCTATCTAAAACAATCCCTGACTCCTACCCCCTATGCATACACATCCACAGAACCAAAAAGTAATTTAAAGTTTTAGGCCTAGTCTTTCTCTTTAGGAGAATGGGGTCATATCATATTAAAAGCTCTCCATTTATATATTCCTCTGTTCAATGACAATTTGATGACTTATATATACCAATACAGAGCAAAAGCTAACCAAAATGCCCTTGAATTCCAATATTTGCTTACGACCTAAATACAGGGTGAGGCAAAATTGTTCACCAAGAAAGTAATAAAATAATTAATAAATTAAAATATAACTTAATTATATTTCATGTACTCACAACTGTAAATCTACTTTTGCTCTACCTTGTATGTATCAATGGGCTTTTTTACTGATATACTAATTTAAAGTAATTTGGTCCCTAACCAATTTATTATGTCATAATATTCCAAAACCACCACATCTTTATTGTGGTGCAGATGTAGGAGTTATGGTAAAGGTAAGACTACTAAAGTCAAATTATTTCAGAAAAAAATTTAATCTTAACTGTAAAATTAAAATTATTCATTTGTTTTTCTACCTTTGTGACATTGGAAAATAAAACAACCATAACCATACTAACTCTTCTAAAAATGCTATCTTAAAAAGCAATTAAATTAGCCCTGGCTAGATGGCTCAGTTGGTTAGAGCTTTGTCCCGAAGCACAGAGGTTGCGGGTTCAGTCCCCAGTCAGGGCACATACAGGAGTGGGTTGATGTTCCTGCCCTTCCCTATCCCCCTTCCTCTCTCTCTAAAATAAAAAAAATAAAATAAAAATTGTTTTAAAAAAACAACTAAATCAGAAAAATGTCTTTGTATTTGAAGATGATCTTACTCTAGAACCAGCCTCCTCTGTAAAAGGGAGTTATATACACTGATGATCCACTTTGGACCTCCCCCTCTCCCCCCACCCATGTATAGTACACATTTGCATGCAAGCTGGTCTAGGTTGGACAGGTTGCAGTTGTGAAGCAGTCTTCATAGCCCACCAATAAATTTGAGGCCGCAATTTTAATTTAATTAATGCTATATTCTAATTCAGTGAATCTGAAAATATGCTGCTTAGCCTCCTGGAGTTCTGAGAGGAGGCTGATTACTTATGGCCAAATAATGAAGATTTTAGACTCCTTGGGGAACCATCTATTGGTTTTTGTTATTTTTAAATATTTTATATATTTGGACTCCCAGTAAGAATTCTTAACAAAGCTTTCTAGTGCTAAAAACAAATCATAACCATCCATTACCCTCAATCTCTGACTCTACTGTAGTGGTTCACAGAAGGTGAATACATAAGAATGCAAGCAAAGAGTTTACCATTTAATAAATATTAACTAACAGTACTGACCAAATACAAATATATGTCAGAGACCCTATACTGTACAAAAGAGAAAAACAAGAGCTCCCTGGATAGAAGGCCAGGTCTAGGCAATATTCTGAATGGGTAACTTCTTTTTCTTTTCTTCTATTTTTAGCGAGAGTGAGACACACAAAGACAGACAGTCAGAGAGGGAGATGAGAAGCATCAACTCGTAGTTGTAGCAATTTTTAGTTGGTCATTCATTGTTTCTCATACATGCCTTGACCGGGGGCTCCCACCAAGCCAGTAATCCCTTGCTCAAGCCAGTGACCTAGAGCTTAAGCAGTGATCACAGGATCATGTTCATGGTCCCACACTCAAGATGGCAGCCCCGCACTGAAGCTGGATAAGCCTGCGCTAAAGCCGCTGACCGCAGGGTTTTGAATTTGGGTCCTCAGTGTCCCAGGTCGAAGCTCTAACCACTGCACCACCACCAGTCAGGCTTGAATGGGTAAAATTTAATTTTTTTTAGGGTCCCAATTTCTAATGTTTTTTGTTGTTTTTTTGTTTTGTTTTGTTTTTTACAGAGACAGAGAGAGGGACAGGGACAGACAGGCAGAGAGATAGAAGCATCAGTTCTTTGTTGCAGCTCCTTAGATGTTCATTGATTGCATTCTCATATGTGTCTTAACCAGAGGGGCTACAGCACAGCAAGTGACCCCTTGCTCAAGCCAGTGACCTTGAGCTCAAGCCAGCAACCATGGGCTCATGTCCATAATCCCACGCTCAAACCAGAGACTCTGTGCGCTCAAGCTGGTAAGTCCATGATCAAGCCAGATGAGCCGTGCTCAAGCCAGCAACATCAGGGTTTCAAAACTGGGTCCTCTGCGTCCCAGTCCAATGATAAATGCATTGCGCCACTGTCTAGTCAGGCTTCTGATGCGTTTAGCTTCCTATTTTTGCTCAATATTTTATTTATTTTTTATTTTTTTATTATTTTTATTTTTTTTTACAGAGAGAGAGTCATAGAGAGGGACAGACAGGCAGGAATGCAGAGAGATGAGAAGCATCAATTATGTTTTTCGTTGCAACACCTTAGTTGTTCATTGATTGCTTTCTCATATGTGCCTTGACCGTGGGCCTTCAGCAGACCAAGTAACCCCTTGCCTTGCTCAAGCCAGCGATCTTGGGTCCAAGCTGGTGAGCTTTTTTTTGCTCAAACCAGATGAGTCCATGCTCAAACTGGTGACCTTGGGGTCTTGAACCTGGGTCCTCCATATCCCAGTACGACGCTCTATCCACTGAGCCACCACCTGGTCAGGCTTGCTCGATATTTTAATTCCCAAAGTATTCCTAGTTTGAAAACAATCATCAGAAAAGTAGCCTTAGTATGGATAAAACAAAAGGCTAAGGAGTATTAAACAGCCATTAGAAATACATAGAAAAAACAAAAACTGAACAAAGGACATTATATAAAAAGAAAAAAGAAAAGTGATGGCTCATCATTTATAAAGATACTTAAATTCACATTAACTAAAAAAATTAAAACATACAAAAAGCCTGACCAGGCAGCAGTGCAATGGATAGAACACTGGACTGGGATACAGAAGCCCCAGGTTTGAAACCCCAAGGTCACCGGCTTGAGCAAGGACTCATGTGGTTTGAGCACAGTTCACCAGCTGAGCACAAGGTCACTGGCTTAAATCACTTGCTCTGCTGTAGCCCCCCTCCCCCCCCCCATCAGGGCACATGTGAGAAAGCAATCAATGAACAACTAAGTTGCTGCAACGAAGAATTGATGTTTCTCATCTCTCTCTCTCTTCCTGTCTGTCACACACACACACACATACAAATATATATATATATATATATATATATATATATATATATATATATATATATATATATATATATGTTTATATTCTACTTCCAAGAATTTTATGCCCAAAGAGTTATTATCAAAATACTTAATATTGAGCTGGTTAAATAATTCAAAGCACACCTATATGCTATATGATGAAATACTATGCTGATATAGAGACCTATCTGAAATAGAATGGGTGAAAAAAGCAGGCAAAGTGGTGCATACAACTTTTGGTGTCAATGTTCTGGAGTGCCTATTCTAGGAAACATGGCTAGAGCTGTAGTTCCATGAAGCCTGAAAGCACAGCAGGACCTGGGCAGCGCAGAAAAGCTGTTCCTGAGGGACCACCCTCCATTACACAGACAGGCTGTCCCTGCCAAGGAGGGCTCTCCCATCCAGGTCAGCTCCTCTCAACAGGCACCTCTTCCTACAGACACTGCCTAGCTTCCCTTTTTGGATCCACAGGGTTTTGTTCTGTTTTTTTTTCTTTCAGTTATACTTTTTTACAACAGCTCTCATGCTAGTGGAAGCTCTGGAATAGTGAGAGGAGGTGAAAAATAAAAAGAAACCGTTATCTATAAAATGGATTTCTGTATATCTCAAATTACCTATATATAAAGTATTCTCTCATAACTGCTACCTATATTAACATCTTTAAATACCTGAAAAGATAAATTAACCACCAGGGATATAAAAAGTACATCTAAAAGTAAATATAAGCAAAACTGGTAATTTTACCAAACCTAAGAAAGCACCATTTTTGAAAGGTTAAGAAACTTCTAGTAGACTGTCACCATTAACTTGAGAACCAAATCATCAATAAGTACGCAATGTATCAGTGTTTTGTTTATAGATGAATACTAATTTCATCACATTTGTCAGATAAAAATATTTTGCATTAGAAAGCAAGGAAAAAGGTCTCATTAACTAAGATCTTAAAGTATTTTCTAAAACATAAGATAGATAAATTAATATTCAGTTCAGTTTAATTATTTGCATATTGGAGATAACTATAAAATATTGAGTCATTAGTTAACTGCATTACTTTTCTAACTATTCAGAAATTGAAGACTGCTCATTCTCAAACATTACCACTAGATAGTACTTAATAGCTAATCTAGTTCCATCTCATCCATAAATACATGGTGACTACACATTTTGGAATATACACAGAATGTTTGTTTACAGTCCAAATTCATGCTAAAGCATAAAACATGGTCACACAACAATCAATTCCAGTTTTGTCCTGCTTTTCATTATAGATTTAATGGTGGAAATAAAATCCATGAGTAGTTTCAGTTCATGTTACAATAAGCAAATAAATGTCATGGATTATTTGCAAACTTGTATATGTAAATATGTAAATCATGTATTGTTTTTATCTTATTTGGCATTCCTTAGACTTCTTAAAAACATCAATTCTGTCTACTGTATGGTCCAATACACATAAAAAAATTTAAGCTATGAATAATCATCTTGAAGTCATTTTAGATGTACTAGTATAGTACTAAACTTACACGCTTAAATACATGCCTAACAGGAAACCAAATTAGTTTATAAGCAAACAGCCAAAGAAGAATTCAAGAAAGATAGCAAAATAGGGCTTACTTTCACTGCAGCAATAAGACGAATGTAGTCACTAAGTAGTTCTGAAAACATATAAAAGTCAGCAAAAGCTTGTTCTTGATGTAACTGGTCTATCTTCTCCTCAACCTCTGCAAGCTGAGACAAAGCTCTAGATAAAGCAGTATGATCCTCAGAATTACCTAACATGGCAGCACTTTTAGCAAAGGCAGCTGTGTTGGCTGAAAGTTCTGAAATAGAAAAGCAGAAACATATTCACTTTTAATGCTCACTAGTAGTTTTAAATTATTGCTTTGATTTTTTTTACGTTCTCTCTAAATTTTGTCTATTTACAAATTGCTCAAATAATATTTTTAAATTAACATAAATTATTAACATAATAATCAATCATTAAAACGTCTTGGGCATAAATGCCATCTACTCAAAGTCTATTGAAAGGTAAGAAGAACCATTGCATATATTTCAAGATGAACTATGTTTAATAATTTAATTAAATAATCTGTCTCCCTTTTCTCTCCTAAAGTGCTTACTCTTTCTATTCCTTAAAATTTAAATAAGTATAATCATATTTAATATGGAAAGCATTGAGAACACAAGTTTTGATTTACACTACTCTGCCTTTAAAAGTTTCTCATCTAAAGTAATGTCTATAATTTTTAATGAGAATATCATTTGGCCAACAGGAGGAAAGCAAGGTAAAAACGGTACATACAGTTCTCATAGGCCTTAATTCTTTTTTCTTTGCATGCAAGAATGTTTGGTGAAATATTGAGAATTTCTAAAAAAGTTTTAGGACATAATTATACTAGATATTTCATATAAAAATGATGTCCACAGGCTGGTCAGTGACTAACAACTACATTGTCTGTAAATTGCTCCGTTGCTCTGCATTATGTAAAGTGATCTAAAAGACCCTTAAAGCCCATTCACTAAGGGACATAATACAAATGGCACAAGCTATTACAAATTGCTCTTAACAAATCAGCTTTCTGTAATTCTCTTCAAATGTATTGCTGGTAATGGTACATTCAAAATTACTTACCAAGAATTTTAAAAATCTAGTATTAAAAACCTTCTTTAAAAATAAAAAACAAAAAAACACCATTAAATTTCACAATTCAGAATTTTTCTAGAAAATAAAGGCACAAAACAAATACCTTGAAAAAAATTTCAGACATCAAATTTTGAATCTTGTATTTTTTATTATAATTAGTTACTAAGACATCTTCATTCAGTGAGTGGTAGATATATTTAACGAAGAGTTAATCAACTGAACCAAGTTTAATTCATAATTCAAAACACACTGTACTTTTATAAGGTCAGGATTTTTCTACTTATAAATTAGAAGTTAAATTAAAATAGAACAAAAACAATAACAAAGTTGAAACAGAAAACATTCTCTTCAATTATTTTCTCTCTTCCATAATAACTTCAGTACATTCATTTTAATAACATTTAAATAATGTTTCAATTAAGTCAGTGTTAAAACACATAAATAACAAGGCCAACAAACCTTTTCTATGACAGACCAAGGCTTCAACATTGGCATGAAGTTTCCTAAGTTGCTGATCCAGATTTTCAAATTGCTGCTGCTTTTCTTCAAACCACTAACAAAAAAATGAAAAATGGAGCTAATTTAACCAGAACAAACCACTGTAAATTAGGTTACCAATAGCAAGCAAGCTACATTCCTTGTTTTAAATCAACAAATTAACCATGGATAACCATGGTGGTCAACTGATGTGGTGAGAACTAAACTCAATAAGCAAATTAATATCCTATTTTCTACTTGTACAGCTTTAAAATGCAATTGTTGGGCTCATTAATTCATCTCATTATTCAAGTCGAAAAATCAGCTCTTACTGCATCCGATTCATTCATCTTGATTGTCATTTTGTTGACAGCGTCGGCAGCCTTGTTCACCATCCTCAATATTCCTGCTCCACTCAGAGCCTGTGTATTAACTGCTCTAGGCAGCTGGAATTGAATGACAAATAAGGGCAAACAAACCGGTTAAAAGCCTGGAGGTTTAACTGGGCACAAAAGGGATTGTCCCCTCCCCCTCCAAAAATAGTAAAAGAAAAAAGGAGGTTGTATTTTCTTCACTCTCATACATTTCAATAGTGAGATCTAATTTCTCAAATACACTACTTGTACATTCTCAAAGGAAAACTTAAAAAATAGACTTTCCATTTGTTTTTCTTCTGCACGTTTACATTTAGATGGAACAACAGTCTATTTGTCAAAATATATTAAGTAATTGCCAAGCACCTTAACACTGGCCACCTGTTTGCTAGCAGAAATAAATTGTTTATAGAGAAAGAAGAAAGTCTTTTAAAAAATCTCCTTATGCTCAATTAAGACTGTGCAATTTTTAATTTTTTAAATATTCTGGGATTCAATAAATTTTTAGATGATCTCAAATGAAAACAATTAGAACTACTTTTTAAGAGCCCAACATGTACCAGACACCTCGAATATAAAGAACATGATTATAATTTAAACTTTCAAGTTACAAATTTGCATTTCAAAACCTTAAGAATGTTAGAATCACACATAAACACATTCAACTGTCTCTAAAAATGTTTTCTGAATAAGCTTATTCCAATATAATACCTAAGCAACAATTTAGAGCACTAAAATTTGACTACACAAGCCATTCTTTTAAATCTGGTTTAAATTCTTTTCTTTTTTTTCTTTTTTTGGCAGAGAGAGAGAGAGCCAGAGAGAGGGACAGATAGGGACAGACAGACAGGAAGGAAAGGAGGTGAGAAGCATCAATTCTTTGTTGTGGTTCCTTAGTTGTTCATTGACTGCTTTCTCATATATGCCTTGACCGGGAGCTACAGCAAACCGAGTGACCCCTCACTCGAGCCAGCGACCTTGGGCTCAAGCTGGTGAGCCTTGCTCAAACCAGAGGAGCTTGCGCTCAAGCTCGTGACTTCGGGGTCTTGAACCTGGGTCCTCCACATCCCAGTCCAACGCTCTATCCACTGCACCACCACCTGGTCAGGCTGGTTTTAAATTTTCAAAGAAGGGACTGATAATCCTGTAATACAAAGAAGACATTTTGCTAATAATTTAGTTAGGTAATTAAAGCACGAGCCCCCACCCCCATATATATATATTGCTTTATTCCATGTATTAATCCATTTATTTACTAAACACCTCTATTCTTATATACATTATTACACTGAGAAATATAAATACCGAGAACATTTATATACAAAATTTTAAAGGAGAAATAATACCTCTGAACTTTCCAAGAACTGCCTTAAATCAGGATCCTGTAGTAAAGTGGGATGCTTTACTGTTCTTTGAAGATACCTAGGTTTAAGAATAAAATTGCTCCTTTACTTATCAGAAGCATTTTATTTTAATTCAATAAAATAATATATAAATAAATTTGGTAAAAAATGTCTTCAATCTGTCTCCTATCATATCAGTCTGCCTTACTCTAATTATTCAGAATCTTACAACAATTTAAGGATTAAAAAGCTTTATATATATCCATTTGAAAATCCGTAGTTATCTAAAAAGAGATATGGCAGGGGAAGGCAGTGGGAGGAGAAGAGTTTAAATACATTACCGAACTTCTCACTGCAGAGTATACAAGGATATGTGATTTTATCTTTGGTTGGAGTTACTATGTTCCCAGTTATTACTTCAAAGCCCTAAGAAACACATTACTATTTCTATTACAGTCAACTACTGTTTTATTATTACCTATTACCAAACTGGAGAACAGCCTATCAATTTTATTCCTTGTCAGCAGATTTAAATGATTAAATCAGCTCTGTTCCTTATTTGACGAGGACTAAATTTTCTTCAATATTTGTCTTTTTAAGGTTTTGTTTTTACTGATAAATGTTTTCCTTATATGACACCACATAAAACTGAATAGTAGAGAAACACCATTATTAAATCACTATTAGCCCAGCTTTAGTCATTTTCCTTACTAGAAAATACCACATTTCCCTATCATTCATAATAAAGTACCATTCTTTAATAAAAAGAAGTCTATTATTGATTCTTTTTAAGCACAAGAGAGAGGAAGAGACAGGGACAGACGGGAAGGAAGAGATGAGAAGCATCAACTTATAGTTGTGGCATGTTAGTTGTTTATTGATTGCTTTCTCATATGTGCCTTGACCCAGGGCTCAAGCCAGTGACATTGGGCTTTAAACTAGAGGCCTTGGTCATCCCAAGCCAGTGAACATGCACTCAAGCTTTTGAGCCCACCTCAGGGTTTCAAACCTGGGTCCTCAGTGTCCCAAGCTGATGCTCTATCCACTGAGCCACCCCCTAGTCAGGCTACTATTGATTACTTGCTTATCTAGTCCTATTTTTTTTAAAAAATTAGCTCTTTCCCCAGATTAACAATTACATAAAGTAGTATTTCAATTATATTTTACACCTCAGTTAATATACCTTTATTTCTACAAAATCAATAGTCTTAATTGTTCCTACCTTTTTACAAGATTATAAAATATGCTAAAATAAAGTTTTTAGAAAAAAATGAATACCTGCTCTAAAGTCAAATTCTACACAATAGTTAAAATCCCTTTTATAGTGTTTTTCTGTATATTTAAAATACATACCATAATGAACTTCATTTTAAGTCATTAGGCCATATAAGTCATTATAATAAAAATAAAGCATTCAACAGATACCTGCATACAATCTATACTGTCGTTTGAAATAATATTTGCTGCTTATATTATTAAGCTAAAAGAGATGCAGCAGGGACACTAATCCACTACATTTAAGAAATGTTAGTATTTTCCCACTGGAATTTTATTTACAATTTAAATACTGGGGTTCTCCAGTACTATTAGGTAGGTTATTTCATTGTTTAGACTGCTGCCACTGCTTAAAGCAGTTTGCGTAAGTTGTTTATCTGAGTGCACACAACAGCCGGTAAATAGCAAGCACTCAGACATTTGCGAAATGAACAAGAAAGAAGACAAGACATCTAGTACACACCCTTTAAGAAATACCCCAATATTTCAAACCTAAATGAAAATACTTAATACTATTTACATTCTAAAATAACTTTCCAAAATTAGTTCATATTATATTCATATTCCTTTAATATTCATAATGGCCTGACCAGGCAGTGGCGCAGTGGATAGAGCGTCGGACTGGGATGTGGAAGACCCAGGTTCGAGACCCCAGGCTCGCCAGCTTGAGCACAGGCCCATCTGGCTTGAGCAAAAGCTCACCAGCTTGAGCCAAGGTCACTGGCTCCAGCAAGGGGTGGCTCGGTCTGCTGAAGGCCCGTGGTCAAGGTACATGTGAAAAAGCAATCAATGAACAACTAAGGTGTTGCAAGGGCAATGAGAAACTAATGATTGATGCTTTTCACCTCTCTCCGTTCCTGTCTGTCCCTATCTATCCCTCTCTCTGACTCTCTCTCTGTCCCTGGAAAAAAACAACAACAACAAAACACACACACACACAAAAGATTCATAATGAACAGCAGTATATTACATGCTGTGAGAAGTCCTGCAGGAAATAAACCTGGTTAATTTTGTTAAACCCTACCTTAACAAAACTCAATTGACCATAGATTTCCTTTTTTCATCCGACCACATACTAGCATTCTGAGGAATCAAATTTTAGAAAATGACAGTAAAATTTTTCTTCTTCTTAAGGGTTATATAAAAATAAAGAGCAAGTAACTATTAAAAACAAAAGAAGCCCTGGCCAGTCGGCTCAGCGTTAGAGCATCGGCTGGGTGTGTGAAAGTCCTGGGTTTGATTCCCAATCAGGGCACACAGGAGATGCGACCATCTGCTTCTCCACCCCTCCTCTCATTTCTCTCTCTCTCTTCCTCTCCCGCAGCCATGGCTCAATTTGGCTTGAGTGAGTTGGCCCTGGGCACTGAGAATGGTTCCATGGCCTTGCCTCAGGCACTGAAACAGCTTGGTTGCTGAGCAATGGAGGAACAGCCCCAGACGGCAGAGCACTGCCATGCAGGGCGTTTGCCAGGTGGATCCTTGTCGGGGAGCATGTGGGAGTCTGCCTCTACCTTCCTGCTTCTCACTTAATAATAATAAAAAAGTACCAAGCTTATATAATGTTATAATTTAGAATAAAAACATAAAATTATAAAATTAATTTTAAAATTAATATTGGTAAATATCCAATTCATAATTACAGTGAGGGAAGGTTGTTGATATATAAAGAAAGGATACAGATCAAAAACAGGAAAAGCATGTAGGAATAACATTTGAAAAGGGGTATGGGAAGAAACAGGAACACTGAAGGAAGACAGAAATGAAAGGCACAATGGAATTAATGAAAAGGAAGCATCAGACTTAACGAGGTGGTCAGTAGTTAACGGATTCTTCAGATGTGTTCTAAAAAAAGGTTATTGATAAATTTAAGAATATCATTTACAGCAGGGGTAGTCAACCTTTTTATACCTACCGCCCACTTTTGTATCTCTGTTATTAGTAATATTTTCTAACCGCCCACCGGTTCCATAGTAATGGTGATTTTTAAAGTAGAGAAGTAACTTTACTTTATAAAATTTATAAAGCAGAGTTATAGCAAGTTAAAGCATATAATAATTACTTACAAAGTACTTTATGTCAGATTTTTTTGCAAAGTTTGGCAGAATAAGTCTTTATAAAACAACTTACTATAGTTAAATCTATCTTTTTATTTATACTTTGGTTGCTCTGCTACCGCCACCATGAAAGCTGGAACACCCACTAGTGGGTGGTAGGGACCAGGTTGACTACCACTGATTTACAGCTTTCAAGTTCCTAATTACTTACCAAAACAAAATAAAGCAGATTATATAAAATGCTTGATAAGAACAAAATAAAATATATTTTCTTGCTTGAAACTCAAACATGGCCCTGGCCAGAGGCTCAGTGGTATATAGAGCGTCAGCCTGGATGTGGACGTTCCAGCTGATTCCTGGTCAGGGCACACAAGAGAAGCGGCCATCTGCTCCATCTGCTTATCCCACCCACCCCTCTCTCCCTTCTCCCTTCACTCCCTCTTCCCCTCCTGCAGCCAGTGGCTCCACTGGTTCAAGCGTGGCCCCAGGCACTGAGGATAGCTAGTTTAGTCTAAGCACATCAGCCTCAAATGCTAATAGCTTGGTACTGGAGCACTGGGCCCAGATGGGGTTGCTGGGTGGATTCCAGTCGGGGAGCATGTGAGAGTCTGCCTATCTCCCCTCCTTTCCCCTTAAAACAAAACAAAAAATCAAAAACTCAAACGCATGCTAATGAGAATAAAAAACTGCAAAAGAGGCCCTGGCCAGCAGCTTAGTGGATAGAGTGCTGCTGGGTTGTATGGATGTTTGGGTTTGATTCCCAGCCAGGGTACACAGGAGAAGCTACCATCTGCTTCTCTCCTCATTCTTTCTCTCTCCCCTTCCCTAAGCCAGTTCAATTGGTCTGAACTTGGCCCCAGGTACTGAGGATAGCCTGGTTGGTCTAAATGTGTCAGCCTCATGCACTAAAAATAGCTTGGTACTCGAGCATTGGCTCCAGACGGGGTTGCAGGGTGGATCCTGGTCAGGGCACTTGTAGGAGTCTGCTTTGCTATCTTCCCTCTTCTCACCTAAATAAAAACTGAAAAAATAAAAAAAGGCAAGGCCCTGGCCTGTAGGCTTAGTGGTAGAGCGTCAGCCTGGCATATGCAAGTCCCGGGTTTGATTCCCAGTCAGGGCACAAAGGAGAAAAAACCATCAGCTTCTCCACCCCTCCTAACTATCCCTTCTCTCTTTCACTCTCTTATTCTCTCTTTCTCTGTCTCCTCCCCTCCTACAGCCATGGCTTGAATAGTTCAAGCAATTTGGCCCCGGGTACTGAAGATGGCTCCATGGCCTCTGCCTCAGGCATTGAAATAGCTTGGTTGCTGAGCAACAGAGCAGCAGCCCCAGATGGGCAGAGTATTACTGTCCCTTAGCGGGCTTGCTGGGTGGATGCCCATCGCGAAAGTCTATCTCTGCCTCCCCTCCTGTCACACTGAATTAAAAAAAAAAAGAAAGAGGAGAGGGAATTAGCCAAGATACCTGGGAACAAAAGCTTTCTATGCAGTGGGAGGGGCTAATGAAAAAACCCTGAGATGAAAAACTGCCCCAGGATCTTAGAGAGGCAGCAAAAAGGTCAGTATAGCCTAGAGCGGGCAGAGTGATCGAGGATATGTGATGGCATAGGTAACAATAAGCAGTACACTTCATGTAAGGTTTTTTAAGCTATTATAAAGAATTCTGGCTTTTATTGAGTGAAATGGGGGGGGGTATTGATATGATCTATGTTTTAAAAGTATGAATCTAGTTGCTATATTGAAAGAGTAGAGTATATCTGAAACTAATATTGTATGTCAACTGTAATTGAAAAATAAATGATTTTTAAAAAAGTGAGCAGAGGTACAAAAATGGAAATGGAGAAGAATTAGGAGCCTACCAGTTAATTCAGGTATTTGGACTAGAACAGGACTGGTGAGAAATGGCTGTATTCCAGATATTAGAAGGAAGCAAAAGGATTTCCTGATGAATTAGGTAATCCTAAACATCTGCCTACCCTCCAAACTTTCTGATATGAAAGAGTGGATTAATCAATCTACACCAACTGTTTAGGCCTTTCTAGTGGTCTTTAGGTACTTGGAATGAACACATTCCTAACTGATACACTTATATCTTAAAGATAAAGAATGAATGTGCACTGTGCACTGAAGTGAGGCTCCAAAAGAGAAAGGATTCTAAATGTGCACACTATATCCTCAGTTTAGATTTGCAGAAGTGTATCCTTACCTATAAAATAGACTCACTATGCTTTTAAGGTAAGATGTGAAGCACTCTCAAGAAACTCAAGTGAGTGATTTTAGAGACACTCTTAACAGAAGTAGTTTCTCCTTAATTCACTGAGTGTGGCACAGAGAAGTATTTGGGTTCTTCTTTTTTATTTTTATTTTTTATTTTATTCATTTTAGAGAGGAGACACAGAGTGAGAGAGAGAAAGAGAGAGAGAAATAGAGAAGGGGGGAGGAGCTGGAAGCATCAACTCCCATATATGCCTTGACCAGACCAGTGCAGGGTTTTGAACTGGCAACCTCAGTGTTCCCAGGTCGACACTTTATCCACTGCGCCACCACAGGTCAGGCAGAAGTATTTGGGTTCTTAACCACTCCCTTCTTCTTCCTATAATTTAAGACCAGATGTTTATCCTTTATTTCAAGACAGTCATCAGGATTATTAAAACTGAACAAACAAATAAACGTGTCAATGAAAATCACAGTATATACAAAGAGAAGTTACTTCCTTGACCCACCAGTTTCGAAGAGGTTGGATATTTCACAGATATATTTGTTCTAATATTTTAATTTTAAGAAATGCCACAAAAAATCATTTTAGAAAATCCATTCCAGTTCCTTTGTTTCTACTAACACCTATATTTTCTAATGCAAAATAAACTTTCCCCTCAGTAGTACAGTTTCTTTTCTTTCATTATTGCAAATTCCACTAAAATAGTATTTAACAAGTAACATTAGTCAGTATAGAATCTGTCTTCATATATTAGGCTAGGTTTCACTATTTCCTTACAACTCTCCTCAATATTTCATACTGCATGAAGGTATGACAAGTACTATGCAATGCATTCAAGTTACGAGAAAGGTGAATGTAGGATCAAATTATATGTGCTTGGTACAATAAATCTTCATTAAGTTCCTTATCAAGCATGCCACCCGAAATATTTCAAATTTACTCATAGAAAAACAGGACTTGAAAGGTTTCTCAAAGGGTCATGGTTACGCTTTCAGGAAGGACTTAGCAAAACCAAGGTAGAGCATAATCTACCTTTATTATTAAAAATATTCAGTCTATGACCTCTTTCACAACAGAAGCAGTCCTAATGACTAACCTGAGTATCTCCTGGTGCGACTGAAGTCCTTTCCCCAAGTAATTACTGACTCTCAAATATATAATCTCATCTCTTAAGTCTTCTCTCAAGTAAGAATTTTAAACTGTATATCCTTCAGCTTTTCTTACTGCAACTGCTCACACCTGAGTTTACTGTGGCATTTTTTTATAATTTAAAACTTTATTACAAAAACCCAGAAATAAGTTGCCTTAAAAATAGTTTCAAAAATAGCCCGTACCTTGGACATAATATATATACCACTCACTAAAATCTCTTCTATTCCACCCCACTGCAAACACTGGTTTTAAGCCAAAACAGAAAACAAAACAAAGAACAAATGAGCAAATTCAATGAAAATAGCAAAAACATCCTATGAAATTAGAAAATGTTTAATCAATGTTCTGTACTTATGGTCTAAAAGGAAGACTTTATGATAATTTCAAAATTGTTTTCTCACATTCCCAGCCCTGCAAGGAAAGAATAAATGTTAAGATTGTGGAAGTGGGAATCTCCCATCCATCCCATCATTTTAGCTGACCAAAATGAACACAAGTCTTTAAAGCTATAGGGATCTGTGGGGTGAGATCCCAACAGATGGAAGGTAGAGCATACATGTTAGCCTTTAAAGATACAGTCAACTCAAGTAGTCACTAATGCTTTTGTATACTCAAGTGCAAATCAATTATACAAAAGTTAAAGGAGGGAGCACAAGCCTAATTTTTCAATGTATTTAATAATCTTATCCAGTAATCATTCAAAGAAACAATTGATTTAGGTCAACTATAATTAGTCAAACTATTCAACACAGTTCATGAATGTGAGTATAACTTCCTAAGGAACTAAATAATACTAAAAAGGCATTATTATTATTTTAATTAATTTATTTATTTTAGAAAGAGGAGAAGGGAGAGAGAAATAGAAACATCAATCTGTTTCTGTATGTGCCCTGACCAAGGATCAAACCAGCAACCTATACATACTGGGATGATGCTCTGACCATCTGAGTTATGTGGCCAGGGCAAGAGGTATTATTTTTATTCAAATATATTTATTAACCTTTTTCTTCCCTTCATTAAGATTCATGTTTTCTTTATTTCCTACTTCTCTTATTGACTACAGATATGACATAATAATTCTATCCTCAACTAACTCATGCCTTAATATTTCTGCCTGTAACAATGATACAAAAATAGGTGGTGTGTTGATAAACTATTGAATATTAATAAAAGCAGAACAAGCATACAGTACTATGTTGTTTAACAAAAGCAATTTTCTTAGTAAGTTTAAAGTGCTCTTGGTAAGAGTCACCAATGCTATTTTGAAAAAAACTAATCACTGAAATATAGTTGTATCATATAAGGAAATTAGACTTATATTACCAAAGTAAAAACATGAGAGTAATAAAGAAGAATTGTCTAGAATTACCTTTCAAGAGCTGCTCTCCGTTTTTCTACAAACTCAGTGGATGACAGATCTTCTTTACCCACTTTGACCTTGGTCATGCCTTTAAAAAAATAGAATGAGACTCATGATGATTTTATTACGGAACATTCTTTTATAGTCATTTCTGCCTAATTTTATTTTTTTCATTTCTGCCTAGTTTAAAATACACTTTAAATCTGAATTTGACAATGCTCCTAAACTTATAATCAGTATCATATTTTCGAGAAATTAAAACTCATGATATATTAACTCTACTTGGCAAGTACTTACAAATAAAGCAGAGTTTGAGCTGTGTCTGTAATTTTCTGACCTATAACTTTTGGATTCCTTATCTGTTATATATTATACTCCTGATAAATTAGAATGTGTCCGCAGTTCAATGGAATTAAAATTAGCAAATTTAAGCTCAATTAATACTTTCATTTCTTATCTATAATTAAGATTCTTTACCTCGGGGACAATAAAAATAAAAATAAGTGTAATCTATGAATTTGCTAAATATTATCACTTGCAGATTCTAAGAGCATATTGTTTATCATAGCTGTTTTATAATTTAAACAAGTTCTTTCACAGAGAAATTTAGAACTCTTTAAAATAAAAAATTTCCTTCAGTAGCAGTCAGAGCTTCCCAGCAGAGAAGTTACTTTTTTCACCAACCCACTATCACTGTTTGTTATTTGAAAACCACTAATTATATAATTAAAGGAGCATCCATATGTTAAATATTTCTTAGACAATGTGTTCCTTTTTCTTTTTTTAGAGAGAGACAGACAAGAAGGAGAGATGAGAAGCATCAATAGTTGCAGCACCTTAGTTGTTCAGTGATTGCTATCTCATATGTGCCTTGACAGAGGGGCTCCAGCCAAGCCAGTGACCCCTTGCTCAAGCCAGCAACCATGGGGTCATGTCTATGATTCCAATGCTCAAGTCTGCAACCCCATGCTCAAGCCAGCGAACTCTGGGTTTCGGACCTGGCTCCTCAGTGTCCCAGGCCGACACTCTATCCACTGAGCCACCGCCTGATGAGGCAATGTATTCCTTTTTACTTAAAAAAAAAAAAAAAAAGACGAACAATATAAAATTTTAAAATGACTGCTTCTCTGCTTGGTTGGCTGCCAAAAAGCTCTGAATGTAATTTGTTGCCCACCTTTAATAACTGTTCAGATTTATGCATACATTTTGAGAAAACTTTATATTGGCTTCTTACTATTTGATTGTTATTATTCCTGTTTATTTATCTTTTTAAAAAATAAAACTCCATTATATGTAGTTGTTTCAAATCCTTTAAGAGTAATGTGGTATATATATAATTTTAAAACAACTTAATCCTTAAATGTGTATTAGGCAATTCTACAATCACACAGCGTTACATTAGATTATTTTTAAAAACTGGAAGGTTTTCTAAATTAGGTAAAAAATAAAAGCAAACCATAATTGTACTGAAAACAACAACAAAAAAGAACCATACCAAAACTGAAGCAGAACAGAACAGTGGTTAAGCGTAGAAGCTCTGGAATAAATGGCCAGCTGGCATTTAAAAGTTCAGCTCTGCCTCTTAGTAGCTATATGACATGGGGCATGTTACATAACCTTGACGAACCTTAGCTTCCTTATCTATTAAATAAGGACAATTTAAGTTAACCTCCTAAAGTCATTTTGAGGATTAAACGAGAACTCACAAATTATTTAGTGTAATGCCTTAGGCACAGTAAGTACTCAATGAGTGTTAATTATTCTGATAATTTAACTGATAGTCTTATATTTTAACAGGCTACCCTGGTCATACCTATGAATAATTTTAACATAACTGTGTCACTGTCCCCTGATACCCTACCCTTTGAAGGCTGTCAAAATCAGTAGCAGAAAAGAATGCTCTAAAAATTTAGTTTCTATTTTGAATTTATAAGTGCTATTTATTTTTAGCAAGAGAGACAGAGAGAGGGACAGATAGGGATGGACAGACAGGACAGAGATGAGAAGCATCACTTCTTCGATGTGGCACCTTAGTTGTTTATTGATTGCTTTCTCATATGTGCCTTGATTTGGGGGCTCCAGCTGAGCCAATGACCTCTTGGGCTCAAGCCAGCAACCATGGGGTCATGTCTATGATTCCATGCTCAAGCCGGCGACCTCGGGGTTTCAAACCTCGGTCCTTCTTCGTGTCCCAGACTGACACTCCATCCACTGTGCCACTGCCTGGTCAGGCCATATGTGCTATTTATTATACTGCAATCACTTGTGGAAGGTTAAAGATTAAGGAGGCAAAATATTAATTTGAAAGACAATAAACCTGAGTATAAAAATTTAGGTTTTAAATATTTCGATTTTTGGTCAATGTTTAAAGACTAAACTAGCAGCAGCATATATAGCCACCAAAATAAGAGAAATAATTTGTTTTCCTCTTTTGATATTAAAAAAGTTATATGACTTTAAAGTCAAGGAAAAAAGAATATTAATAATAACTCATTTATGATAGAGCCTGACCAGGTGGTGGTGCAGTGGATAGAGTGTCGGACTGGGATGCGGAGGACCTAGGTTAGAGACCATGAGCCCACACTTGAGTGTGGGCTCATCCGGTTTGAGCAAAGTTCACCATCTTGGACCCAAGGTCACTGGCTTGAGCAAAAGGTTACTTGGTCTGCTGTAGCCCCCTGGTCAAGGCACATATGAGAAAGTAATCAATGAACAACTAAGGTGTCACAACAAAAAACTAATGATTGATGTTTCTTATCTCTCTCTGTTCCTGTTTGTCTGTCCCTATCTAACTCTGTCTCAAAAAAAAAAAATTCATTTATGATAGATACAACTTTAATTTCCCTACAAAGATAGCAGGATGCTGAAAGATACCACTGTGCTAATTTAGAGAAGAAAGAAATAAGATTATTAACCAGATCAGTTTTCAAGTATGGTTAGAATACCTAGAAGGTTTCAGAGACACTTTTTGAGTTAAGGAGGATAGTGCAAAGAAGTCTATTCCCATAATTATATTATTTTTTATTTTTACTCTCATTCTTTCATGAAAGCTCAGTTATATGATGTGTATGTCACAACAGATTGAGTGCAGAAGCAGATATAAGAATATAGCTATCTTCTATTAAGCCAGAAATAAAAGAAATTTGTAAAAATGAAAAACAAGAACAAACAAACAAGCTACTTTTAATTTTTGTCTTACAAAAATTGTTTTGACCAAAGTTTACTTGTTAACAGGTAGTTTATTTTTAAATGAATTAATAAATACAATTTTAAAACATTCTCACCTACAATAAAAATCAGTATAGCTCACAAAAGCTCTTTAGAGTTCTCAATAAATTTGAAGAATATGTCTTGAGAGCAAGAAGGTGAAGGATTACACAATTAGATTTTTGAATTAAAAAAAAAAGAATAGAACAAATCCATTCCAATATATCAGGTTTCAAAATCATAAAACTGTTCTTCAAGCTAAATGCTAGAAAAAGTAAAATAAGAATTCGAAGATCAGCAAAATTCACTTTAGGCTATTTTTCTAAATAATAATCATGTATAAGAAATCTAATGTAAGGCAAATAAAAATCTATGGCTGAAAAGATTGGTAAAAATACTAAAAAATTTTACGAGATAACAGATATCCTAATGGTGATACATTAAAAGTTCTCTTTTGTAATTTTTCTGCATATTCTTAACTATTCTTCTATTACTTGTGTAAGTAGCCATGTTTTTAAACATTAAATTAAGGTACAGAATTAGCTCCTGAGTGAGGCTAGATCAAATCTTCTTTTTAGACAATATATATAGCTGAGAGCCAAGCACCTCAATCCCTTAAAAAAAACATTAACCTGCTAATAACATTAAATACCCTCAGAATGTAATTCAGTAATATGGTACTCTAATGACCCTAAAAGGTTAAGAGTTTTCAATTGCTTTCGACCTGGCAAATTCTGACCCAATATTTAATATCATTGTATTATATACATCAAAATCCTCAGGTGTTAGAAAATAAAACTGTTAGTTTATACAGTCTTCAGTTGATGAATAATTATCATATATGAAATATTTAAAGTCAGTACTTCTAGACATTATGAAATGTCATGATAATAAATGATCATGAAATCTATAAATCTATACAGTTAAAATTGAACTAGTACAGTAACAAACAGAAGTTTTTTTTTTTTTTCACTTACCTACTAAACTCTTTTCTGGAGCTGGTGGCACAATATAACCAACATGTAAATACTTGCTTGCTAACTTGCTATGCAAACCGAGAAAGTCACTAAATCTTCTTTTAACTGAAAATTCATTCTTACTGAACATGGAAAGAGAAGTCTACAAGTGAAAAAGAGGTATTTCAAATGCTGAATACTAAGCAATTATTCAGAAGTTAATGTCATACAGAAATATGAACATACATATGTATACACACAGGTCTACTTTACAAAAGAATCCAGAGTAGCTAACTAATGTGGTATACAAATTGCTAACAAATGAAAAAACCTAAATCACACGTGTTTTACAGAATCTTAAGAGGACAGAAAATATTTGCTTTACCATATCCTTGACTCATCTTATTGATTCTATTCATATTTATGCTAATGATTCTTAAATCTTTACCTCTGACCCAGATCTCCTTTGACCTTCAGTCCAACATATCGAAATGCTCAAGGTACACCACATAAATCTCACTGACACCTCAAATTCACCGCATTTTCTTCTCTGGAACATAAGTTCCAAAGGGAAGGACACCTGTCTATATTGTTTACTGTTATACCCTAGTGCAGGGGTCCCCAAACCATGGCCTGCGGGCTGCATGCAGCCCCCTGAGGCCATTTATCCGGCCCCCGCTGCACTTGCACTTCCGGAAGGGGCACCTCTTTCATTGGTGGTCAGTGACAGGAGCACAGGATGCATCTGCACCCATAGTTCCCATTGAAATACTGGCCAGTTTGTTGATTTAAATTTACTTGTTCTTTATTTTAAATATTGTATTTGTTCCCGTTTTGTATCTTTACTTTTAAAATAAGTTATGTGCAGTGTGCATAGGGATTTGTTCATAGTTTTTTTTATAGTCCAGCCCTCCAATGATCTGAGGGACAGTGAACTGGCCCCCTGTGTAAAATGTTTGGGGACCCTTGCCCTAGTGCTAAGAAAATAGCCTGACCCATGATAAGTGTTAAATTATCTGTTAAATGAATTACCAAATCACCGCCCTGTCCACACTGTGTTTCTCTACTTGCACTGCCTTTTTTCCAGGATCACCCATATACCACAAGTTCCTCTAGTGAGGAACATGGGCATTTCCTCTTTACTTATTTCTTACATCTAAGCCCTATCAATTTTACCTCCTACACAACTCCAGAAACCATTCATTCATTTATTTATTATTGATATGAGAGAGAGACAGAGACAGGATGAGAGAGAGTGAGGAGAGAGATGAAAAGCATCACTCATACTTGCTTCACTTTTGTTGCTTCTCATATGTGCCTTGACCGGGAGGACTCAAGCTAAGCCAATGATCCCTTACTCAAGTCAGCGACCCCGTGCTCAAGCCAATGATCTCAGGGTTTCGATCTGGGAACCTCAGCATCCCAGGTCGACACTCTATCCACTGGGCGACCACGTGTCAGGCTCAAGAAACCATTTACTTTGCTCTACTCCACAACCAAATCGTTAATATAATGTATTACGTCTAACACCTAAGATTGCTACTGACCCTCTCTCTCTTTAAGACTTGAAGGCCTATAATCCTTTAGGAATTGCAAGTAGAATCCTGATTTCTACTTTGATAGTTCCAATTCCTACTGAGTTAGAGATCATTCTAAACCACAAATCTAGTGCCATACTCTTGTTTAAACCTCCTCAATGGCTTTTCATTATTCTCAAGATGAAGTTTAGATTCCTTAAGGTGGCTGTTCAAAATAAAGGGCAGCTTACTGGCAAACAATTCAATCAGGTACCACTTCTTATAGGTCCTAGAAGGCACAATGCTTTCTTGACTCCTGGCTTTTACACAAGCAAATTCCTTGGCCTGGAACATGCATTCTCTTTTCTTCCCTCACCGACTCCCCTAGTGACTCCTCCTATCTTTTGTTTATTAGAAGCCTTCCTGCAGACATTCAAAGAACACTCTATCCACCAAACCACTCACAACTAATCTGCAATCTTTACTGGATGGTCACCTTGGTAAAGACAGGGATTATACTTTAATTATCTTTGTACTTCATATAGTGAGGGCTCAGTATTTTTTAAAAGATCAAAAGGCTCACCTTTGTTGTTACTCTATATGCCATGTAAGCATTCATGCCATCACCTATAAGAAAAGTTAAACAATACTATTAAAAACATAAACTTAGCCACACACACACAAAAGATAACTATGTGAGGTAAAGTGCAAATTAACTTCACTCTGAATTTCATAATGTATATATATATATATTAAGTCATCACAATGCACATCCTAAATATATACAATTTTATGTCAACTATATCTCAATAAAGCTAGAAAAAAATTAACAAAAATCCTCCACGAGCTTAAAAATAAAAGTACCATTTTAATAGCATAACAAAGCACTTATTAGTAAAGAAAAACAGCACATTAACAACCAAGCCAATTATAAAAAAGAAGTACATAATGTAATAAATACTGACTCACCAACTTTCTCTGGATCGGATACACCAATTTCTATATCAAAAACATCTCCATTTGCTTCTTCTTCGATCTAGAAAAGATTATTTTTGGTGTTACAGATTCCAATTTATATTGTTGTTATCACACTAATTGCTATAACTTTTATCATTGAACTTTTACTAGGTGCACTGTCACATCAATTAAAAAAGCCATTCAATGATCAATTTCTAAAAAATAAAAGCTTTCTATTTCCTGACAATGTAAAAACACACACACATAAAGACAACAGGAAAAAGAACCTTTGGAAAAGTAACACAAAATGTTGTGCTCCTAGAACTCCTCAGATGGAGAAAAAGCGTTTCGGTCTTTTGCAGTAATACTGTTGATTTTTTTGTTGTTGTTCTATATATCAGATCTTCAGACTCAGATTAAATAATTAGATCACTAATTATTCTTAACAGTAAAAGTATTCAAAGTTGTATCTTTATTCTTTAGTAACACGGAGTAGATTGGCAGTAGATTACTACATATGTGCAGAAATTATAATAAGCAACTTTAGTGTCTGATTTCTTTAATTACCTAATAAACATGTTCTTCTTAAAGCCAATGAAAACAATATAAAGCTCACTGAAAAAAAACACTAAGTAGGAAAAATGATAACCCTGGGAAACTACAGAGACCTTTTTAATGGTATTTTATTTAAAAAAATTTTTTTTTTATTGACTTGAGAGAGAAGAAAGAAGGGGGAGTAGATAGAGTGAGAGGGAGGCAGAAAGAGAGGCATCTACTTGTTGTTGCACTTCAGTGGTACATTCACTGGTGGCTTCCCACATGTGCCCTGACTGGGGATCAAACCCACACCTTTGCGTTTAGGGATGACTCTCTAATCAACAGAGGCAACTGGCCAAGGCAATACCATTTAATTTTTTTCTCTTTTGTGACACAGAGAGAGAGAAAGACAGATAGAGGGACAGATAAGGAAAGACAGACAAGAAGGAAGAGAGATAAGAAGCATCAATTCTTCGTTGCGGCTCCTTAGTTGTTCACTGACTGCTTTCTCATATGTGCCTTGACCGGGAGGGGTGGGGGGGGGGCTACAGCAGAGTGAGTGACCCCTTGTTCAAGCCAGTGACCTTGGGCTCAAGCCAGTGACCTTAGGCTCAAGCCAGCGACTTGGGCTTCAAGCCAGCGACCTTTGGGCTCAAGCCGTGACCATGGGGTCATGTTTATGATCCCACACTCAAGCCAGCAACCCTGTGCTCAAGTTGGTGAGCCCATGCTCAAGCTGGCGAGCTCACGCTCAAGCTGGTGAGTCCTCACTCAAGCTGGTGAGCCTGTGCTCAAGCCGGATGAGACCAAGCTCAAGCTGGCAACCTTGGGGTTTTGAACCTGGGTCCTCTGCATCCCAGTCCAATGCCCTATTTACTGCGCCACAGCCTGGTCATGTGGCAATGGCATTTTAAAAAGCAACCCTAATAGCAACTCTTCAAGAAACTTTGTTATTCTCAAAAAGCACAGAAATTGTTAACTATTACTGATTTTCAAAAGCAATATTAATAGTCTAACAGTATTTAAAAGAAAAACGAGGGTTTTTTTAAAACCATAATCTTCTTATTTCAAGGTTACCCTCTTGCATAGATTTTTTTTTAAAGTAAGTCGTATTTGGTCCTGGCTAGTAGTGCAGTGTATAGAACTTTATTCCAGAGTGCCAAGGTCACTGGCTCAATCCCAGGTTTGCTGGCTCAACCTCACGGTTGCTGCTGGAGCCCCACTCAGGGCACGTATAAGAAGCAATCCACAGGTGCACAACTAGATGAAGCAACAACGTACTGCTTTTCTTTCTCCTCCCTTCCTCTCTCTCAAAATCAATGGGGAATAAAAAAGAAGCCACATTTGAAATATAGTAATATATGAAATATATAAATTCTACAGGTAGACTGATAACTTTCACAAAGTGAACACACCTATGTAAACAGAACCTACATCAGGAAACAAACAGTATCATTACAGCCTAAAAGGCCCTTTGATGCCTTTCTTCCAGTCAGAACTCATTCTCTACCCTGCCACATGACCACTAACATTAAATACATGCTTTTAACAAATAAAATTACTCAAAATATCACTTGCTGTGATTAAATTTTCAAGCACTTTCATACGTTATCTTATCTGACACTGGAGCCCTGAGAGGCACACATCATCGTAAGATCACAAATGACAAACTACATGACTTAGAAAGGAAAGCAATTTGCCCAAGTTACTGGGTTAAAAAGCAGTGGGAATAAAATTAGAAGTCAAATTATCAGACTCCTTTAGTCCAATGTTCTTTTCCCAAAATGTCTAAAAGGCTTTGATTAGAAATGACTAACAACAACAAAAAGGAATGACTAACAGGAGAATGACATTGGACAGGGAACAAAAATACTTAATATTTACACATTAATTTAGAATATAAACATTTTTCCATACCTCCTCCCTCGATCTGTCAAAGATCACAGGAGCAGACATGCTCTTTGATTCAATTCTGGGAGCAATGAGTGTAGTAGGAGTCACAGGTGTGACTGCAGGAGACGGGTCAGAGGAGAGGATAGGTTCCCTTTCTGGACTGTCCAGAGAAACTTCTTCTGTGGCTTCTAGATACAAATTAAACAAGTTAGTTAAGGACAGTGGTAACAAACCCCCTGTAGTCTATTTATATAACAGTTAATAAATTACAAAAAATATTTTTACAGTATCCACAAATTAATACCAAAATAATGTTATTTAAAAATAATTGTTATAAATAACTTTATGAATCCTTCCTTGTTTATCAAAACTTTGAAACCAACAGCAACCTTGTTGATTTTAGGAAGAATTCCAGTAAGTCAGCTTAATTATCTATACATAATTATCTAGTGGTAAGGAAAAAGCTAGTAGGAAAGCAATGATGTGGGTAATTCCACATTCATTTGTGTTTGGATTTGTAATATGTGTTATACTTGCGGTAACTTACCTCAAAAATCTTTTATTCAGACTTACATTGATTAATTTATACATATAAACACAAATTTTATGGCAGAAGTCTGCCCAGAAATGTCCCAAGTGGGATTAAAATTTTGTTATGGAAAATTCACAAAGTTAGTAATCTAAAACAGTTAACTGCTAAAGATTACTGGATATTAGTTGAATACACAAATATGACACAAAGTAAATAGGTGTTTATGTTTTAATTTAAAATGCTCATTTACTTGAAAAATCTAAAAATAAATGTTTAAAACCAAACAATAAATTATCTACAAGCTATGTAACGTTGTGCTAAATGTAATGTAGAAACACACAAAAAATGTAAAATATCATACCTGCCCTCAGGGAGTTTATAATCTAGTTGGGAAAATAAGACATAAGCATGTGGAATGTTAAATAATAATAGAAGACAAGTAACAGCCAAGTGAACAATTAAAAGAATGTTACAAGATTTAATCACTACAGTATATGAACTACAGGACAAACACTACAATTTGAACTAAGATGGAAGACAATACAGTAGGAAGGAGAAATCAGGAAGTTTATAAAACTGATCGGAGAAGATACAGATGGGTAGAGTTCCATTAAAATGAACAGCATAAGCAAAAAGCAAAGCCATAAAAATAAAAATTACAATCAGTGGCCACAGCTCTGCTGGTTTATAGAATTGATACCAACAGAAGGCAGGCAGAACGGCATGGTAAAATAGGATCAGATCACTGGTTTCTAGCCTGAGGTTTTTAGATTCCTAGAGGTTTGAGAAGGTAATAATGGCAGTATACTAAAAATAGAAATAATAAACAAAATCTTTCAAACTATGGTAACCAGAGGAAGAAAAATAAAGTCTATGGATGCTGAAGAGACTATGACCTTAATATAACAAACTAAAATCTTATCTGCAACTTCAGGCTGTTAAGATTGCTAGTCTTTATTTATTGATCTATATTTATAGAAATGAAACCAATGAGCAGTAAATACAAGAAAGCAGTATCAAAGCTAGAAAGTGTGAGATCTTTAATCTACGAACAAGAGAAACGGCAAGCAGAAAAGAAAACCAAATTTCGTTGAAAGAGATATTGTTCTGACTATAGAGCCTCAGAGAAACTGTGAAAGACATTATAACTTTATAGAAATATCCATACAGATAAGTCAGTCATTTTAACTTTCCAATCACATTTTACTTCACTAATAAACCAGGTTTTGTATTCTTTGTACAGACTCTAACAGGCTGTTCCATAAATAGTAGAAGGCCTCAAAATAAGAAAAGCTAAATATGATCTAAGTAACTAATATCCAGGAGAAAATGGAAATAAACAGATACAAACTTAGGTTCAGCATGCTAATACATAGTCTGCCTTGCATACTTTCATTATTTCTTTTATCAAAAGTAAAGTAACACACAAGTTCAGAAAGTTTAATTTAATTTAAATCAGACCTAAAGGTTCCAGAGGATGCCTGGAAGGTACTAAGTATAAGGATTAACTTTTCCTTAGAAGAGATACTTTGAAGTACAAATATCATCTAAGTAACATTTCATTCTTATAACAGACACCAGGGAATTTTTAAACAAAGGAATACTCATTAAACTGACAATTGATATTATCTGATAAAAAGTGTAAGTTAAATAAGCAAAGTATCCTGGCAGAAAGTTCTAAAAGTCTAGGACAATTTCAATATTGGCAATTTGCTCATCCTCATTCATCTAAGACAGTTTCCTAAATAATGTACTGTAAATGAACTATGGTGCCACAACAAATTGATGCTTCTTCTCTCTCTCCTTTCCTGTCTATCTCTATCTGTCCCTCTCAATATGTGTGTGTGTGTGTGTCTGTGTGTGTGTGTGTGTGTGTGTGTGTACACTGTATATTCAGTGAAGTTTAGTGCAGGATGCAACCAATGGTGGAGAGGTGCTCTGCAGCCAACCATAGTAGGTGAGCACTCTTTAACAGTAAACATGTCATACTTGAAATTTTTTCTGGTACCACTTCTGACATACCAGTATTTGAAATACTCCACAAAATGCATCAGCATACATACCAATACACTCTAAGCCCCTTATGGTTTTAAAATCAAAATGGCTAATCACTAGAGCAGTATCTATATTTGTCCTCTGATATAGAAGAAATAAATTAAGTACATGTTCTTACTACTGGACAATAGTTTTCACATCCTGGTAACAACACGGCTACTCTCTATTATGGTTTCCTAGTTCCTCTATAGAAGGAAGAACAATATACCTACTTAAAGGGTTTGTAAATAAGATGCAGATTTAATATTAACTCATTCATATAAAAATGATCAGATTAGGTCTTGGACAACTAATGATATCATTATGAAATGCAACTGAGTTTAAGAAAAAAGATAAAGCATAAAAAATGTATGTTCTCATAAATAACAAAGGAAACCTGACAATGTTTAGTTTTTAGTCCCTGTTTCTTTTCTGTTTAAATAAGCATGGATATGAACTATATTTGAATCACAATATTTAGTACAGACTGCTAGCAACTAAAACAAAAAATTTTTTTGTGTTTTGATTTTTCTAATCAAGCTAACTGAGCAAATAAATATCATTATTTAGTCCTCACATGGCAAACTGCACTCTCTAAAAAAATACCAAATCCTCTGCTTGTGCTTGCACACACGCACACACAGTTGTTGGAGCTTCAGCACACTTTATTTATATAACTTTAAGGTGAAAGTCTTTAATAAAATGGATAATCCAAAACTTCTATGTATGACTCTATAACAAAAATACACACAATTTTAGATTAATACTACCTATTTAGCAGAGAAAGGATTCAACTTTTAAACAAAACATAAATACAATCAAAAAACTTTTAAGGACTACCTGGAAAATGTCCGTGAAAAGAAACAAACAAAAATATTACAACTTTGGTTAATTATGATTTTATTCTAAGTTGTTAGGGAGCTATAAAAGGGGGGAGGAATATGATTGGTAGTAGGTATATTTTAAATTTTCTGATCCAATATAATACAGAAATTCATCTACAGTAAAAACTTTTCATGGCATTAATCCAGCAGAAAATTATAGGGAACTTTATGATGAAATACTGTATCTTCAAACATAATTGTACAAAATATTCAAAATGGTTTGATTATTCAAACACTATAAAAGATGAGCATACATTAAATTTTAACTCTACAAAAGCATGCTCAAGTAAATTAAGCTGTTAAACATACAGAGTTACTATTTTAATTTTTTGTGTCATTATTTCTAAGGGAAATTTGGCTTTTTAAATATCCAAATATTAAATTGTATCTAAATTTTAAGTTTTAAGCAAAACACTGTTTTAAAGAGAGTCCAATTTTTTTAAACGTAGGATGGACTACACCAAACTCTGACCCTGTATCAAAGTTATATTTTTCAAGCATGAATTTACTCACCTAAAAGAGAATGAAAATACAACAGGTGGTAAACATTGATACATCAAAAGCAAAAGATTTCAAATACACAAAGACTACAAAGTAATCTTTAAATCCAGAGTTTAATTTTGCTTTGTGATAATGTCTAATTAATAAAGAGTATAATCACTGCCATTTTTCAAAGAATGAATGCCACAACTATTACATTTTTGAGTCTAAGGACTGATCATAACAACCAAATTATAACGTGATAATTTTTTTCATAGGCTTAAAACCAGAAAAGATAACATTGTTGCTACTCTCAACTGTCTATATTTTTCATAAAATTATCTAACTAAAAATTTCTTATCCTTTTAAGTTAACAAGATGCTACCACTAATGTTTTACACAAAATTTCAGTTTTGCTTTACAGAATACTTTCTAACAGGACATATACTATAATAGACCATAATTTAAAAAAAGATAATTACTATTACCTGCAAAAAGATCTTCTCTGTCATCATCTAGCACAACTTCTGCAGGTTTTGGACCATTAGAGTTTGTACTAACATCTTCTTCTGTAAGAAGACTAACTGGTTCTGGAGATGATGGAATTGACTGTGGAAAAAGAAAACAGTAATAGATAATAGATTGGCATGTTTATCTGTTATAATTATGTCTCTATACATTACAGAAATAGAACATTCTCTTGATATGAGGGAAGAAAGAACAAGAACAGTTATTTACAGTTTCTCCTCTGAGGGCAAGAATGAACCAAAAACACATTTTTACTCATCTTCTCTCTTTTTAACAAAAAGTCACTTAAGATTGAAAAAAATCTTTTCCAGTCACCTCTTTTAAGATAACTAATTTGACCTATTGTATTATAATTAACAAAAACAAAGTTTAAGGCTTTGGTCATATATAAGATTATTATATAACAGTCAAAACCAAATTGTGAAAACATGTTAACATTTGTGAAGTTCCAAGTACTGCTTTATTATAAGAGAAAGGTTTAATACTAGTTGAATCAAGACTACTATTATTCTAAAATTTTTATAGTATCAAACTAAAAATATGTCCTCTCTCCAAATATTTAATTTTAACTTAGCTAAGGGACTATTTTTGTACTTCTTCATCTTGAAGTATAATAACCAACATAACAGAATCTAGATTGTAAAGCTTTTAGCTTTATTATAGTTTTCTTATATTTAAAACCAATACATTTTAAAAATAACGTAAAGTAAAAAGGAAACTGAGTATGTCAGAAGTGCACAGCTAGATATTTTCACAAACCCAACATCCCTGTGTAACCAGCATCTAGATCAAGAAACAGAACATTATCACCAAACCCAGAAGCTCTATTCACACCCCCTTTCATTCTTTATCCATTCCCCGCATGGGCTTCTACCAGCATGGATTAATTTTTCCTGTTTTTGCTCTTCATAAAATGGGAACCATACAGAAGACATTCATTTGTGGTAGGTTTTTGTTCTTAATGTTTTGTATATGAGATTCTTCTACATTGCTGCATGTAGTAATAGGTTACTGATTATCACAGCTGTAAAATATTTCATTGTGTGAATATACAATTAATCCATTCTACTGTTGATGGGCTTTTGGGTAGTTATCAGTTTATACCACTACCAATAGGGTGTGTGAACTTTCTGGTATATATATCTTTTAGAAACATGTGAACAAATTTTTTTGGTATGTACCTAGGGGTAGAATAGCTAGGTAACTAAACAATCTTCTAACATGATTATATAATGTATACACCCAGAAGCAATATATGGAAATTCCAGTTGCTCCTTGTCAACACTTTATGTTCCATCTTATTCATTTCAGCAGGTGTAGACTATATCTTATCGTGGTTTGAATTTTCATTTCCATGATGAATAATGATGCTCAGCAATTTTTCAAATGTTTAATGGCCATTTGATTATCCTCTTTGTAAAGGGTCTCTTCAAATATTTTGCTGATTTTTCTATTGTTCTTACTGATTTGTAGGCATTCTTTATATGTTCTGGATAAAAGTTCGTCATGTTAGCGACACATTACAAATATTTTTTCCTAGTATGTGTGGATGTCTTAACGGTAGATTTTAAATTTAAATTTTTTTTTTTTTTTACAGGGACAGAGAGAGTCAGAGAGAGGGATAGATGGGGACAGACAGACAGGAACGGAGAGAGATGAGAAGCATCAATCAGTTTTTCGTTGCAACACCTTAGTTGTTCATTGATTGCTTTCTCACATGTGCATTTACTGCAGGCCTTCAGCAGACCAAGCAACCCCTTGCTGGAGCCAGCGACCTTGGGTCCAAGCTGACGAGCTTTTGCTCAAGACAGATGGGCCTGCGCTCAAGCTGGCGAGCTCGGGGTCTCGAACCTGGTTCTTCCGCATCCCAGTCCGACGCTCTATCCACTGTGCCACCACCTGGTCAGGCTTAACGGTATATTTTAATGAACAGATTTCTTAATTTTTAGTAAGGATAAATTATCTATTTTTTCTTTGTAATTAGTAAACTTTCTGTACAATGAATAATCTTTTGAGGCCACTTCTAATCCATACAATTTTTTCGTCAGCTTCTTAAGTAAACTATCCTCTATAACATGCAACATTTCTCTAGAGCTTTGAAAACATCAATTCTTTATTGGAAAACTTAAAAGGAAAGGTCTTCATTCCTCTCAGGAGCTCTTTCTTACACACTCAAACTCTCACAAAGGCGGGCCTCCATTTACCTAAGCATTTTCACTTGAAGGAATTTAAAAACAAAGAAACTTATATAATACTTCTGAAAGATGTTCTGACAACCTCAACCTCACTTCTGAGTCCAGGTAGGTGATTGGTCTATATCAGGAGTAGCCAACCTTTTTACAAATTGACATCGTTAAATCTCTTGAAAATATCTGCCAAGTAAAAGGTATCATTCTTTACTGTTTTTAACTGCTGACAAAGATTGGTCTCATTATTACTTTCAAAAAATTGTACGACACTATCATATAATGCTACAAATCTACTGCCCATTCTGTATCTCTGTTAGTAGTAAAATTTTCTAACCGACCACCAGTTCCACAGTAATGGTGATTTATAAAGTAGCGAAGTAACTTTACTTTATAAAATTTATAAAGCAGCATTACAGCAAGTTAAAGCATGTAATAATTACTTACCAAGTTACTTTATGTTGGATTTTCGCTGTTTGGCAGAATAAATTTTTATAAAACAACTTACTATAGTTAAATCTATCTTTTTATTTATACTTTGCATACACAGAAATTACATTAGTTAATTGAATTATTAGTGGGATTATTAGTGCTGGAAAACTATATATTGAATATCCGGTTCAATTTTTGTGAGAAACAAATGAAGATCTCCCCTTTTGGAAATATTCAGGTGGTTTCTTTCTTTCGTCATAATATGATTAACAGCACTAAATCCTGATTCCACAAGATATGAGGTAGGGAAAGGTATCAATAAACTGAATACCATTTTCCACATATTTGGATATAATAAGACCGGCATTATTTTGCAATAGGTTTTCTTATCCACCACTGTCAAATTTATGTTTACTTTCTTCATCATATCTAATTTCTAACAGTTCTTGGCAAGTTCTTTCAGGCTCTTCAATATTTGTGGTAAAAGGATTTTTCATCCAGTCATATACCTTCAACTTCAAAATATCTTCAAATAGTTTCCCATGTCCAATTTAAGTTCGTTGAGGTGGCTACTGAATCTGTCAATATCCTCTGGAATTACATCATCTTTTATAGATGATAATTGAGGAAACTGATGAAATTCTCTCTTCAATAGATTATGACAAAGTAGTTCAAGTTTGTCAAATAATAGCACAATACTTTGGCAACCTATAAGAGTTTTATTAGCTCCTTGAAGCTGCAAATTGACATCGTTAAATCTCTTGAAAAATCTGCCAAGTAAAAGGCATCATTCTTTACTGTTTTTAACTGTTGACACAGATTGGTCTCATTATTACTTTCAAAAAATTGTATGACACTATCCATATAATGCTACAAATCTAGCCAAAGATGTACCCTTTGACAGCCACCGAACTTGTGTGTGCAAAAGTACTTTAATAAAATCTTCATTATTGTCCTGGCAAAGCTGCCGAAACATTCTATCATTTTTTCCATTGGATTTGATCTTGTTTATGGCTCGAATTATTATAGTTAATGATGAATGCAGACTTGTACTTAGATGTTTTCTTACAAGAAATTGTCTATGCACCACACAATGAATACATAAAACACTTGGCACTTTCTGCTTCAAATAAGCAACAAATCCATGATAGCAACCTACCATTGATGGTGCTCTATCAGTAGCGCATGCAACAATATTATTCAAAGGAATATTATTTTTTGTAAAGTATGTTCTCACAGTATTAAATATAGATAATCCTTTTGTATCTGTGATGAGACTTATAGCGAATAGCATTTCTTCTCGTAATATATTTTCATCAAAATAGCATACATATGCCATCAATAAAGCATCATTATCTGTAATGGTAGATTTGTCCAATTGCATGGAAAATGAAGAATTTTGGAGACTACTTATAAGTTTGTTTTCAACATTAACTTCCATTTCATCAATTCGTCGCTTTACTATGTTATCACTTAGGGGCAACATTTTTAAAATTCGAGGTATATCCTGATGCATTACTGTTGAGATAAATTCTTTTATAGATGGTATTATTACAGTTTCTCCAATATTATAGCTTTTACCACTTTTTGCAATTATTTGTGAAATGCAGTAAGTGGCAATTAATCCATCTTCATTCGTTGTATGTTGTTTCTTAAATGATGCAATGATAGTTGAACGATTTTGAAATTTTTTGTATATTTCCTAAAAATATTCAATGGTCTTCTCCTTGTCATTTGGATGCTTTGTAGAAAGACGGTCTCGCAATGGACTTGGCTTCATTGCCTCATTGGATAATGTTTTATGGCACAATAAACACATTGGATGTTGTTTATTTGTAACAGATTCTATGAAATCCATCTTCAGATACTCTGGCAAATAGCCGCGTGCTTTTTTTTTTCTTTTGAGACGTATATATTTCACAATATTTTGTTTGAAGCTGTAAACACATGCTTGCTCTCAGAAATTTAACTATGTACTGACTTTAGTTTTGATTACGAAATGATTTAGCTTCACTTACGCAACGTGAACAAAACTTATGCGTTTGAAGTCTGTTGTGTGGTCGCGACATTATAAGTGTCGCCATTGAGCAAGTTTGTCGAGAGGAGACTAAGTTAGTGAGTATCCGTGGTTGTGTGTTTTATAAAATTTTATGTAGCAGGTGTTGGCCAATGGCATCACTTCTTTGCAATAGGGGTGAAGTCGCGAGACATCAGCTAGTTTTGGCAGTCCAAGGGGGGGTTCCTAGAATGTCACCCTAGTACCCTAAAATCCAAAAATCGAGATGAAAATATGAGTTAATTGGTGTCTCCACTGTCCAACAGTTCCTGTCATAGAAAGAAGCATCGAACCATGGGGTTCTTTGTTTACGGGGTAATAAAACGATGAACTGCTAGTTTTTGGGCAACAATAGCAGTCATAAATTACCCGCCAGATCGGGTGGCAGGTGTGGACCCAGGGTCAGGTGCCGCTCGCGGATGCGGGCCAGGTGGTCGCGAAATAGGTCAGGTGCGGTCCCAATACAAATGCCCTGTAACAGAATCTGACTGCTGTCCTGATCTTAACTGGTCAACAGTCCATTAGTATGTAATTGGGGCGCCATTTGGTTGCTCCGCTACCGCCCACCATGAAAGCTGGAATGCCCACTAGTGGGCAGTAGGGACCAGGGTGACTACCACTGGTCTATATGCTCCCACAGAGTATCTACTTCTTCGATCATAATTGCTCTTACCACATTATAGTATAATTATCATCCATTTAGACTATAAACTCTGTAAGGAAATAAAGTATTTTTTGTTTTTTAATAATTTTTATTTAGTTCCTGGCAGCAAACACTCAATGACTGTTAAATAAATTCTAAGAACACAATTATGAATATGCCTAAGAATTGGCCAAATTGGCTACAAGTCTGTCAATAATACTGAAAATTTTGAAATAACCTACAGCATATCTACATAAAGATGTGGCAGAGTGGCTACAACACTCAACACTCACTCAAGATAAAAATCTCGGTGAACTAGGAATATAGGAGAACCCCCTCAATTTGAGAAAGGCTCTCTACAAAACAGCTACAGCTAACATTATACGTAATAATGAGAAAACTGAAGCTTTCCCACTAAGATCAGGAACAAGGGGAGAATGTCTCTTTACCACTGCTTTTTAGCATTGTATTTGAGTGTACTAAAGTAGTAGGACAAGAAAAGAAAATAACTAGTATACAGATTGGGAAGGAAGAATAAAGTTCTTGGTTCACAGATGACATGATCATCTAAATAGAAAATCCAAAAGAAATAAACAAAAAAAACCCTCCAGAACTAACAAGCAAAGTTGCAAGATACAAGGTTAATATTCAAAAGTTAATCACTTTCCACCCCACCAGCAGGGGCGCAGTGGATAAAGCATCGGACTAGGATGCAGAAGACCCCAGTTCGAAACCCCAGTTTGAGCGCTGGCTCACCAGCTTGAGTGCAGAGTCACTGGCTTGAGTGTGGGATCATAGATATGACCCCAAGGTCGCTGGCTTTAGCAAGGGGTCACTCGCTCTGCTGGAGAACCCTGGTCAAGGCACATATGAGAAAGCAATCAATGAACAACTACGGTGCCTCAATGAAGAATGGATGCTTCTCATATCTCTCCCTTCCCGTGTCTGTCTGTCTTTATCTGTCCCTCTCTCTGTCTCTGTCACACACACATAAAAGTTAATCACTTTCCTATACACTAATAGAATTTGAAATTAAGAATACCATTTATATCAGCACTACCCAAAATGAAAAATTCTTAGGTATAAATCTAATAAAATATGTGTAAGTTTCATGAGGGAAATGACAAATCTCTGATGAATGAAATCAAAGAAAAGCTAAATAAATGGAGATATATTCCATGTTTATGGGTAGGAAGGCTCAATATTGTCAAGATGGCAGTTCTTCCTAACTTGATCTACAGAGTCAATGCAACCCCTATCAAAATCCCCATAAATTATTTTGGGAGTATTGACAAAATTATACTAAAGTTTATTTATATGGAGAGGCAGAAGACCCAGAATAGCCAATTTAATATTGAAGGAGAAGAATAAAGCTAGAAGACTGAAGCTACTGACTTCAAGGCTTTACTATAAAGCTACAGCAATCAGACTGAATTCTTTCACTTAATACTATGCATTTAAGTTTCCTCTAATTCTTTTCAGACTGGCTGTTCACTAAACAGGAATTGGTGAAAGAATAAACAGATCAATGGAACAGAACAGAGACCTGAACAGACCTACATAAATATAGCTAACTGATCTTTGAGAAAGGAGCAAAGAATTACAATGGAGGAAAAAAAAACATATCTCCAATAGTGCTGGAACAACTGTACGTCCACATGCAAAAAATAGGAACCTAGACAAAGACCTTATATCGTTTAAATAAATCAACTCAAAATGGATCACAGATCTAAATGTAAAGCACAAAAGTATAAAATTCTTATAAAATACCATAGAAGAAAAATCTAAATCACCTTAGGTTTGGCCATGAGTTTTTACATACAACACAAAAGTACAATCCAAGAAATAAAGAATTGATAAGATAGACTTTAGTAAAATTAAAATTTTCTGCTGTCCAAGATACTGTCAAGAGAATGAAAAAGCAAGCTATAAACTGGGAGAAAAAAAATTTGCAAAAGACATATCTGATAAGACTGTTATCCAAAATATAGAAAGAACTCTTTAAACAGTAAGAAAATGAACACCCCAATCAAAAAATGTGCCGAAGACCTTAACAGACACTTCACTAAAGATATACACATGATAAATAAGCATATAAAAAGATGCCTCATATCTTTGTCCTCAGAAAAAAGCAAATTAAAACCACTATAAATCACTGTGGTACACTTGATACTCCTATTAGAATGGTCAAGCTCCCATTAGAATGGCCACCAAATACTGGCAAGGATATAAAGTAACAGGAACTGTTCTTATTGACTGCTGGTGGGAATGCAAAAATAGTACAGCCACTTTGGAAGATAGTCTGGCAGTTTCTTGTAGAACACTTTCAAAGGTCTAAAAAAATAGAATTATCAACCCAGAAATCTATATTTAGCAAAAATATCATTCAGGGATGAAGGTGAAATAAAGAGTTTCAGATAAAGTACAAATAAGAGAATGCATCATTAACAGGCTGCCTCTAAAAAAATGCTAAAGGAAGTTCTTTATGCTAAAGAAAAATGGCACAAGAGGGAGCAATGGGTGAAGAAAAAGCGACAGAAGTGATAAATATATGTATAACTAAAAGTCTACAGTAAGTTCTAAATATTTATTTATTTATTTACTTACTTACTTACTTACTTACTTACTTACAGGGACAGAGAGGAATAGATAGGGACAGACAGACAGGAACGAAGAGAGATGAGAAGCATCAATAATCAGTTTTTTGTTGCAACACCTTAGTTGTTCACTGATTGCTTCTCACATGTGCTTTGACTGCGGGCCTTCAGCAGACCGAGTAACCCCTTGCTGGAGCCAGCGACCTTGGGTCCAAGCTGGAGAGCTTTTGCTCAAGCCAGATGAGCCCACACTCAAGCTGGCGACCTCGGAGTCTCGAACCTGGGTCCTCCGCATCCCAGTCCAACGTTCTATCCACTGTGCCACCACCTGGGTCGGGCAATAAGTCCTGATTTAATGTAATCACTAAGTTCTTGGAAACTGCAATTTTAAGTGAAACCACAGATAATGAAACCAATTTTACCAAAAGCCAACTGATACATAAGAGTTAACTACAGCAAATTTCTGACCACAAAAATTCTCGTCTATATGGTCTATTAATCTATGACAAATGAGGCAAGGACATGCATAGATAAAGGCAGTCTCTTCAATAAGAGGTGTTGGCAAAACTGAAGATACAGCCCTAACCAGTTGGCTCAGTGGTAGAGTGTCCACCCCATGCGTGGATGTCTTAGGTTCAATTCTTGGTCAGGGCACACAAGGAGAAGCACCCATCTGCTTCTCCACCCATCTCCCTCTCTCCTCTTTCTTTCTCTCTCTCTCTCTTCCTCTCCTGCAGCATGGCTCGATTGGAGCAAGGTAGCCCCTGGCACTGAGGATGGCCCCAAGGCCTCTACCTTAGGAACTAAGAGCTAGGTTGCTAAGCAACGAAGACACGCCCAAAATGGGCAGAGCATCGCCCCCCTAGTGGGCTTGCCAGGTGGATTCTAGTCCAAGCGCATGTGGGAGACTGTCTCTCTGCCTCCCCTGGATATACATACACAAAATAAAACTAGACCATTTATACCATACACAAAAATAAATTCAAAATTGATGAAAATTTTATTAAAAATTTTTTTTTAAGACTTGATTTATTTTAGAGGAGAGAAAGAGAGAAAGAAAGGGAAGAGGGGCAGGAAGCATCAACTCCCATATGCACCTTGACCAAAGAAGCCCACGGTTTCAAACTGGCTGCCTCAGCATTCCAGGTCAAAGCTGTATCCATTGAGCCATCACAGGTGAGGCAAAAGGAATTAAAGAGTTAAATCTTAAACCTGAAATCATAAAACCCCTCAAAGAAAACATTGGCAGTAAAGCCTTTGACATGGCTCTTAGAAGTATCTTTTTGGATATATCTTTTCCAGCAAGGCAAACAAAAAGAAATACACAAATGGGAATACATTAAACTAAAAAGTTTGTGCACAGTGAAGGAAATCATTAACAAAATGGAAAGACAACATACAGAATGGGAGAAGATAGTCACAAATGAATGATTCATCTGATAAAGATGTATCAATATTCAAAATAAAGGTATATTAATATTCAAAACATACAATACACATCTACGCACCAAAATACCCGTAAAATTCAATTAAAAAATGGGCAGAGTACCTGAATAGAAAATTCTCCCTAGAGGACATAGACATGTGAAAAAATGTTCAACATCAGTAGTAAGGGCAGTGTAAATTAAAACCACAATGAGAGCCTCACCAGCCTGTGGCACAGTGGATAGAGCATCGGCCTGGGACACAGAGGACTCAGGTTCAAAACCCCGAGGTCACCGGCTTGAGCACAGGCTCATCCGGCTTGAGTATTGGGTCACTGGCTTGAGCATGGGATCATAGACATGACCCTATGGTCCTTGGCTTGAGCCCAAAGGTTGCTGGCTTGAAGCCCAAAGGTTGCTACCTTGAAGCCCAAGTTCGCTGGCTTGAGCCCAAGATCACTGGCTTAAGCAAGGGGTCACTCTGTTGGCTGTAGCCCCCTAGTCAAGGCACATATGAGAAAGCAATCAATGAACTAAGGTGCCACAACGAACTGATGCTTCTCATTTTTCTCCCTTCTTGTCTGTCCCTATCTTTCTATCTCTCGCTAAAAATAAAATAATAAGAAATAAACAAATGGGAATACATCAAACTAAAAAATAAAATAAAACCACAATATGGTATCACTTTGTACCTGTCAGAAGGGCTATCATCAATAACTCAATATGTTGGTGAGGATGTGGTGAAAATGGAACCCTTGTGTACTGTCAGCGATTCTGTAAATTTGAGCAGTCATTATGAACAACAGAATGGAGAGCCTTCAAAAAGTAAAGAAATCTGCCACATGACCCAGCAATTCCACTTTGGGGTATTTATCCAAATAAAACAAAAACACTAATTCTGATTTCTGGTGAGAAATATACAGTTCTTCTAATTCTTTCCCTAACTGTAATTTTTTTCTTTAGCTGCTTCAAGTGCCTTAATTTGGGAAGCCGTTTCTTGAAATATTTTTCTGCACTCCAAAGACCTGAATGTTAAGACTCCAATGTATAGCCAGACCTGTGGTGGTGTGGTAGATAGAGTGTCAACCTGGAATGCTGAGGTGTCAGTTCAAAACCGTGGGCTTGCTGGGGCAAGGCACATAAGTCAAGCAAACAAGGAACAACTAAAGTGAAACAGCTATGAGTTGATGCTTCTCGCTCCCCCTCTATAAAATCAATAAATAAAATCTTAAAAAAAAAAACCCACAAAACTCCAATGACATGAATGTTAAGACTTTTTTATATTGTCTCACAGGTCTCTAAATTGTTAATTTTTTCCCCCTTGTTTTTCAGACTGGATATTTTCTAATGATTTATCTTCAAGTTTACTTACCTTCAAGAAATGTAAAGGGCTTGAAATTTCACCTTCCTTGTAAGCTAATAAAATAATTGTTTTATGGTTGCTGGAAGAAGACAAGACATCATAAAGGACTGTATTATTCAAAGTATAATCACCCTGGCTGGTTGGCTCAGTAGTAGAGCATCTGCCCAGCATGTGGATGTCCCCGGTTTGATTCCTGGTCAGGGCACACAGAAGTGACCATCTGCTTCTCCACTCTCCCCCTCTCTCTTCTCTCTCTCTTTCTTTCTGCACCCCCTCCTACAGCCATGCCTTGATTGGTTCACGTGCATCTGCCCTAGGTGCTGAGGATGGCTCTGTGGCCTCTGCCTCAGGTGTTAAAAAATGGCTCAGATGCTGAGTAATGGAGCAACGGCCCCAGATGAGCAGAGCATCACCCACTAGTTGGCTTGCCGGGTGGATCCCAGTTGGAGCATATTTCTCCCCTCCTCTCACAAATATAAAAAAAATTTAAAAAGAATTTTTTTTACAGTTTAATCAGCAGCATGAGTATCATATTTGTGACAATTTCCCTTGCCCCTCACTTGTCACTGTGATGAGATGGAAGGGCCCGGGGGCAATACTGCACTGCTCTGGTTTGTGTCAAGCTGAGGAACATTAATTAGGGAAACTACATCATTTATAATAGGCAATAAATCTGCCTATTCTTTTTTTTTTACCCCACTTTTCCAAGTGAGAGGAGGGGAGATAGACTCCCACATGTACCCCAACTGGGATCTACACAGCAACCTCATCTGGAGGCCCATGCTCTGCTCATCTGGGGCCTTACTTGCAACCTATTTTTAGTGCCTAAGGCAGCAGCTCCATGGAGCCATCTTCAGCACCTAGGGCAGATGTGCTTGAACCAAACAAGCCATGACTGTGGGAGCGGGGGAGTGGGGAAGGGAGGGAGAGAGAGGAAAGGGGGAAAGAGGGAGGGAGGGAGGAAGAAAGAGAGAAGAGGGTGGAGAAGCAGATGATCGCTTCTCTGGTGTGCCCTGACCAGGAATTGAACCCTGGACATCCACATGCCCAGCCAATGCTCTACCACTGAGTTAATGGTACTGGGCCAAACCTGGCTATTCTTTTCTCCATAAGAAACATTATCTCAACTATACTAGACAGTAAACAAACCTGCTCTTTGCTAGGGAAAGATACTTATCTTTCTTCCAAGGTACTTTCCCAGAAACATGTATACTTCTCTCAGAGTTTTAGCTACCTGTACTGCCACACATTTTTGCTCAGCTAAGGCCACCCTTGTAGAAAAACAGTAAAAGAAGGAAGAGAAAAATAATAAGGATTTCTGTTACCTATTCTATAGACTATGGGTCCCCAAACTTTTTACACGGGGGGGCCAATTCACTGTCCCTCAGACCACTGGAGGGCTGGACTATAGAAAACACTATGAACAAATTCCTATACACACTGCATATATCTTATTTTAAAGTAAAAAAACAAAATGGGAACAAATACAATATTTAAAATAGAGAACAAGTAAATGTAAATCAACAAACTGACCAGTATTTCAATGGGAACTATGGGTGCGGGTACATTCTGTGCTCCTCTCACTGACTACCAATGAAAGAGGTGTCTCTTCCGGAAGTGTGGCGGGGCGGATAAATGGCCTCAGGGGGCCACATGCAACCCTCGGGCAGTAGTTTGGGGACCCCTGCTATAAACTACTAGGTTTTCATTTCCTGGCTCACCAGGCCAGAGTTGTTGATGTTCTCTTGGAGTTTTTTTTTTTTCTCCACTGATGTTATGTTCAACTTAACACATGACAAGCATATAATTTTGAGGTATATTTGTGATGTTCAAGAAAACTTTTAGCCTGACCAGGCGGTGGCACAGTGGATAGAACGCTGGACTGAGACACAGAGGACCCAGGTTCGAGACCCTGAGGTCACCAGCTTGAACGCAGGCTCATCTGGCTTGAGCAAAGCTCGCCAGCTTGAACCCAAGGTCGCTGGCTCGAGCAAGGGGTAGCTCAGTCTGCTGAAGGCCCACGGTCAAGGCACATATGAGAAAGCAATCAATGAACTAAGGTGTCGCAACGAAAAACTGATGACTGATGCTTCTCATCTCTCTCCGTTCCTGTCTGTCCCTATCTATTCCTCTCTCTGACTCTCTGTCCCTGAAAAAAAACAAGAAAAGAAAAAAGGAAACTTCTATTGAGGAGATACAGTATATGGGGACTATCTAGAGCCATTTACATTAACTATAATCACTTAAAATCCAGCTGAACTATTTTTGTTCAATTCTCAGCCCCCCAATGTCTCCCCTTTGGCAACCATCAGTTTTCTATATCTATGGAATTGTTTCTATTTTGTTTTATTTATTCACTTATGCTTTTAAGAGTCCACATATAACTGAGATATTATTTGTCTTTCTCTGCATATTTCACTTAGCATAATTACCCTCTAGGTCCAACCATGATATCACAAATGGAAAGATTTCACTTTATCTTAGTGCTGAATAATATTCCTTTGTGTGTGCGAGTGTATTACATCTTCTTTATCCATGCATCTACTGATGGGCATACATATTGACTCCATATCTTGGCTATTACTAGTAATGCTGCGAACTGTAACATAAAAGAAGGAAGGCAAATGGACCTATATGGTTCTAAGCCTCTGCATTTTATTTGTAGAAATACAATATTAACTTTAAATGGACTGAGAATGGTTAGGCATATATTGTAATTCCTAAAGCGATAACTTTAAATATATATATATTTAAGTATATATAAATTATCTATTTAAATAAATATATATGCATATCTATATATACACAGACACACACAGAGAGAAAGAGAGAGATGGAGAGAGAGGGGAGAAAGGGAGGGAGAGAGTTGAGAAAATTAAATTGGAATATTAACAAACACTAAAGTAATACAAAAAAAAGGGAGGAAAGGGAAACAGTGGAAAAACAGTAAACAAAGTGGTAGATCTAATCCAACCATACCAATGATTATATTTAATGTAAATATAGTAGTTTATACATACTAATTAGAAGACAAATGTGGCCAGACTGGATATAAAAACAATACACAACAATGTGCTGCCTACAAACAACCTACTTTAAGGGCTGGAGTATTAACTTAACACCGTGATGGTGAACCTATGACATGCGTGTCAGCACTGACCCGCATAGCAATTTTTAATGACATGCGGCCGCATACCAGAGAAGTATGGAGCTGCATGCTGAGAAAGACGTTTCATCCTCGGCTCCTGCACGGCCAGGTGCAGTGGCCGAGGATAAAACATTTGCTGTAGTGTAGACACTCTGTGCTGGAGTTCTGTTGGCCAAAACAACAGAACTCCAGCACAGAGCATCTAGTTCTGGGACCTCTGGTTAGGCCGTTTTTCTCCAAGTGACACACCACCCGAGTTATGCTCAGTTTCTTGGCGAATTTTGACACACCAAGCTCAAAAGATTGCCCATCACTGCCGTAACATCAAAGTAAACTTCAGAGTAAGGAGTATCATCAGCAATAAAGAAGGTAATCATACAATAAAAGGATCGATTTATCAAAAAATCGTATCAAAGTTAAATGTCTATGTGCCTTAACAACAAAACTTTAAAATACATAAAGGAAAAATTGAACTGAAAGAAGTAAAATATCTAAAATCTACAACTATACTTAGAGACTTTAACACTCTTCCTCAGTAACTGATAGACTAGATAATAAGAAAATAAAGACCTGGAAAATACTACCAATCAACAGTTTTGAGCAGACCAACAATAAGGCTCCCGGGGTTACGACAGTCTCGACATAAAACATTTTGAATTTATGATGTTCATGCCCATAAAAACATTTTTTTTTCTTTTTTAGAGAATTTTTACTTTCAGTTTAGAGAGGGGAGAGAGAGAAAGAGAAAGGGGGAGGAGCAGGAAGCAACTCCCAAATGTACTTTAACCAGGCAAGCCCAGGGTTTCTAACTCAGTGTTCTAACATAAAAACTTAAAAACATTGAGATGAGAGTGTTTTGGCTTACCTGTACGCGTGCTTTTGGACTACCTGGACGAACTAGTTTGGCTGTGCCTGACGGAAGAATACGCAGTAACACAGCGTGTGAGCGAGGGAGTTGGTGTCCCCCAGTAGGATTACCTACGCCATTTTCCACTGTCAAAAGTGCAAGTGTTTCATTTGTGTTGCTTTGTTTGGCGACCTTTTGGCCCTTATCATGGCTCCTAAATGAAAGTCAGAGTCTTCAGATGGTAGTGCTTTGAAGAAGAAAAAAGCCATCATGATGGATGTCAGAGAGCTACTGGCATCACATGAAGGAGCTGTCTGCTGAGGACCTCATTTAGCTGGAGAAGCAGCTGGTTTAAGAGGAAGAGATAGAAACCTCAGAATCCATGAAATTTACTACCAAGGGTTTGGCAGAAGGTTTTTCTACAGTAGAGGGAGGGTTGGCAAAATTTCAGCTTGAGGACCCCAGGGATGACAGATTCAGTAAGGTCTACAGAGCTGTTATGGATGCCTTGCAATGCTATAGGCAGACTTTGGAAGAAAAAAAGTCATCAACCTTCCAGACTAGCCTGAAACAATTTTTTAAGAAGATAGAGAGGCCTGCAACAGATCCTGTACCCTCTACATCAGCTGTTTCTCAAGATGAAACACCTGTAGCACAGGTAGAATCATCTCCAGCATCTCCTGCATGTTCCTTAGGCAATCTTGATTCACCTGACCCAGTATCTCCAGCACCTTCTGCAGGTTCTCCTGCCTTTCCAGCTTCCTCCTCCCAACAGGTCGCTCTCTCCTATCCTGTAATGCCCCTTCCAGTGTGCAAGCCAACCATAGAAAAAAAGGCAAGGAACTTTTTATACTCATTTTTTTTGTTATTACAGTAAAGTATACAGTATAGTATATTTATGTTCTTTTCCTTTTTCTGTGCCTTAGTTGTGTTTTTATGTTCTAGATTATGATTTTACAACTGTGTTAGGATAGGTAAGTGGCTAGGCTGTGTTTCAACTTACACCAAAATTAGGGTTACGTCATTGTCATAGGAACGAAACTGTGTCATAACCTGAGGACGCCCTGTCTACACAGAATATGAACTATAATAGACTATATTCTGGGCTGTAAGACAAACTTTAACAAATTTGAAAGTACTGAAATCATAAAACACTCTCTGACCATAATCAAAATAAACTAAAAATCAGTAACAGAAAGCTATCTAGAAAATTACCCAAATTTAGAAGTTAATATACCTCTAACTAAGCCACATGTTAAATAGGAAGTCACAAGAGAAACTACAAAATAGTTTAAATTTAATGAAAAGAAAAATATAATAGCAAATTTGGAAGATGCAACTAGAGTGGTTTTAGAGAAATTTGTAGCTAAATATGAATACTAAAACAATGGTCTCAAATCAATAATCTAGACATCTATCTTAAGAAATGTTAAGGCCCTGGCCAGTTGGCTTAGCGGTAGAGCATTGGCCCAGCATGTGGATGTCCCAGGATCAATTCCTGGTCAGGGCACACAGGAAAGACTCCCATCTGCTTCTCCACCCTTCCCCCTCTCCTTTCTCTCTCTCTATCTCTTCCCTTCCTGTAGCCAAGGCTCCAATGGAGCAAAGGTGGCCCAGGCGCTGAGGACGGCTCCATGACCTCAACCTCAGATGCTGGAATGGCTCCGGTTGCAATGGAGCGACGCCTCAGATGGGCAGAGCATCACCCCCTACTGGGCTTGCCAGGTGGATCCCGGTGGGGCAAATGCAGGAGTCTGTCCCTTCCCTCTGCCTCCCTGCTTCTCACTTCAGAAAAATACAAAAGAAAAAAAGGTTAAGAATAGTGCCTGACCTGTAGTGGCACAGTGGATAAAGCGTCAACCTGGAATGCTAAGGTCACTGGTTTGAAACCCCAGGCTTGCCTGGTCAAGGCACATATGGGAGATGATGCTTCCTGCTCCTCCCCCCTTTCTCTTTCTTCTCTAAAAAAATGAATAAATAAAACCTAAAAAAAATGTTAAGAATAAATTAAACACAAAGCAAGCAGAAGAAAGGAAATAAAAGACAAATCAATGAAATTAAAAACAGACAAAAATATCAGTAAACCTAAAGCTGATTCTTTGAAAAGATCCCAAGAAAATGATAATTTTTTTTTTTTTTTTCCAGAGACAGAGAGCGAGTCAGAGAGAGGGATGGATAGGGACACACAGACAGGAATGGAGAGAGATGAGAAGCATCAATCATCAGTTTTTCATTGTGACACAGTTATTCATTGATTGCTTTCTCATATGCGCCTTGACCATGGGCCTCCAGCAGACCGAGTAACCCCTTGCTCGAGCCAGCGACCTTGGGGTCTCGAACATGGGTCCTCTGCATTCTAGACTGACGCTCTATCCACTGCGCCACCACCTGGTCAGGCAAAATGATAAACCTCTTGCAAGATTAAAATAAATGAGTAAATAGAAAAGCAAAGATATAAATTATCAATATCAGGAATGACAAATGATGGGTATCACCCCATCAACACTGACATGGTAAGGAAGTATTATGAAAAATCTATGCCCATAAATTTTTCAATTTTTAATGGACAAATTCATTGAAAGACACATCTTATACCAAAGTTCACCAAGAAGTCCTCTATCAAAGATATTGAATTTGTAGTTAAAAGTCTTCCAACAAACAAAACTACATGTTCAGATGACTCCACTAGAGTTTTATCATTTAAGGAAGATATAAAAGTGATTTCTTTGAAAAATATAGAAGAGGAATAAATCAACCCACTTCATTTAATGACACCAGCACTTCTAATACCAAAATCAAACACATTATAAGTAAAAGAAAACACACAAATATCTGTCACGAATACAGACACAACAGCCTATAAACAAAATAACAGCAAGCAATGCAATAATATATAAAAATATATTATGACTGTGTGTGGTTTATACTAGGAATTCAAGATTATTTCAACATTTGAATATCAATATAATATAACTTACTTTATCAAAAAACTAAAGAAGGGCCTGACCTGTGGTGGCGCAGTGGATAAAGCGTCGACCTGGGAACACTGAGGTCGCCAGTTCAAAACCCTGCACTGGTTCAGTCAAGGCACATATGGGAGTTGATGCTTCTAGCTCCTCCCCCCTTTCTCTCTTTCTCTCTCTCTCTCTCTCTCTCTCTCTCTCTCTCACTCTGTGTCTCCTCTCTAAAATGAATAAAAGTAAAATAAATTAAAAAAAATAACTGTTTAAAAAAAAAACTAAAGAAGGAAATTATATGATTATCTTACTAGATGCAGAAAAAGCATTGTCAAAATCAACATCCATTCATACATAAAATATTTCAGAAAACTAGGAATAGAAAGAACTTCCTTAACCTGATGAAGGTCACCTACAATAAAAAAAAAAAAACCCAAAAAACAAAAGCCTTACATATAACTTTGCATTTAAGGCATAAAGAATAAATATTTTCCTTCTACGACTATGAAAGGGAAAAGAATATCCATTCTCTCTGCTTCAATTCAATATAATACTGTTGGCTGTAGTCAGTGCATTAAGGCAGTAATATTTTTTATTTTATTTTATTTTTTACCGGGACAGAGAGAGAGTCAGAGAGAGGGATAGGTAGGGATAGGTAGGGACAGAAAGACAGGAACGGAGAGATGAGAAGCATCAATCATCAGTTTTTGGTTGTGACACCTTAGTTGTTCATTGATTGCTTTCTCATATGTGCCTTGACTATGGGCCTTCAGCAAACTGAGTAACCCTTTGCTCGAGCCAGCATCCCAGTCCAATGCTCTATCCACTGTGCCACCGCCTGCCTGGTCAAGCAAGGCAGTAATATTTTTAAAAAGAGAAAGATAGGAAAGAAGGAAGAGGAGGGAAGGGGATAAGGGGAGGGAGGGAAGGAAGGGAGGCAGGAAAACAAGCAAACGAAGCACATAAGCAAGCTCTAATGACAGACTACAGGATTATCTACACAGAAAATCCCAAGGACTCTACAAAACAAAACAACTTACTAAAACTAATGAGTGTTTAGCACAATTGCAGGATACAGGGTCAATATACCACCAATGAGCAAATGTATAAAGAAATAGAAGTATGTATATGCAGAAAACTATAAACACTGCTGAAAAATATTAAATAAGACCTATTAAATGGTTTGAAAGAGTATACTTATGGCATAAAGATTCATTATTGTTAATATGTTAATTCTCCTCAAACTAATCCATGGTAGAAACCAATAAATTGATTACAAAATTATATGAAAAGGTAAAAAAACTATAAAAGTCAACAAGATTTTGAAAAGAACCAAATCAGTGGATTCACACTATCTGCTTTCAAGACTCAGTTCCAGGAATCAAGGTAGCATAACACTGGCAAAAGGACAGTCAACAGATCAATGAACAAAACAGTGACCAGAAATAGACCCACACATATATGCTAAACTGATTTTTGACAAAGATACAAAGAAAACCCAATGGAGAAACTTTCTAAGATCTTCTCTAACTTAGCTAAAGCACCTGAGATTCAACAACATTGTTGTGTGTAATGAAAAATACTATCAACTAACTTGACCTAACATGTATAGAATATTCCATCTAACATCAGATTATATATTCTTCTCAAGTGCACACATAATATTTTACATAATTAAACATATTCTGAGTCATAAAACAAAGCTTAATGAAGACCCCTCAATAAATAAATGGTGGTGAAACAAATGGATATCTACGGGTAAAAATAATAAACATCAACTCACAGGAAAATTAACTCAATGAATCCTAGGCCTATGTATAAAAGCTAAAACTATAAAACTTCTAGAATAAAAACATAGACAAAACCTTTTTGTGACACTGGATTAATGTTAGCAAAGGATTTCATATGTGACATATTGTAAAGCCAGTGCCTGCCATTGTGGCCATTCACGTGCAGGTTCGCATTAGGTTCTGACAGTCGGTAATGAAACAACGGAGCCAAGAACTAGTGGGCCATCATCTTTAATCCTAGCTTGCACCCGGTAGGCAAGTAAAAACACACACTGGGCTCCAAAACCCACTCATTCAGTGCTCACAAAGCTACTGACTTATCCGAGTTTCCTAGAATCAAAGGTTTCTAGCTCACCAGTCTTATTCACCTCTGTTCCCATCTCCTCTCTGCACAAACTGGCTTCTCCCTCAGCACTCCACCATCTTGGCTGCTTCTCCTGGCCTCCTCCACGTGGTCTAACTCTGCTCTCCTCTCTAATGCTAATCTCAGGAACAGAGAGAGAGAGAGAGAGAGAGAGAGAAAGCTCCTGGTCTACCCCACTTTATAGTGTAGAAATCCAAACCTTTAGAACCGAGAGAGAGAGAGCAAGCTCCTGGTCTACCCCTTTATAGTGTAGAAATCCAAACCTTTAATCCAATCTACAAACAAGGAAGTCTCTGATACAAAGTCACTTATCTGAGGCATAATGGGAGGATTCCTCATGAGAGTGCACCAGCCCATATCATCCCATCAGTCAAGGGTGTGGGGAAAAGCTTATTCTTAAAACTAAGTCTTAGGCTATAAAGACCGGGCCTGCCCACAGCCTGTCCTCCAACACACATTAATATCAACAGACTTGCACGTGGGCAGCGCCATTTTTAACAAAGTGAGCATAATATATTTTATCTGCCCAACACATATAAAGTACTGTCAATAAAAAAGGAAGGATAACTTTAATTTCACCAAAATAACTTTTGTTCTGTGAAAAATACTGTTAATAGCATAAAAAGACAAGCCAAAAACTGGAGAAAAAATATCTGCCAAAGGATTTGTATTAGATTATACAAAGAATTCTCAAAACTTAGTAAAGTCACCCAATGTTTAAAACTGTGCAAAAGATGTGAAAAGATGTTTCACCAAAGATATTAAGATGGTGAATATGTACATGAAAAGATACTCAGCATTATTAATCATTAGAGAACGTATATTGAAACCACAATGAGATAACAGTACATACCTATTAGAATAGCTAAAAAATCAGTTGTGTGCTGGTAAATGTTTAGCTACCAGGTCTTAGGGAGAGAAGCCCCTGATTTTATTTTTTTGACAGAAAGTCAGAGAGAGAGACAGATAGGGATAGACAGACAGGAAGGGAGAGAGATGAGAAGCATCAATTCTTTGTTGCAGCTCCTCAGTTGTTCAGTGATTGCTTTCTCTTATGTGCCTTGAGGAGGACTGGGGGGTGGGGGCTACAGCACAGCGAATGACCCCTTGCTCAAGTTAGCAACCTTGAGCTCAAGCCAGCGACCTCTGGACTCAAGCCAGCAACCATGGGGTCATGTCTATGATCCCACGCTCAAGCCAGCGACCCCTTGCTCAAGCTGGTGAGCCTCTACTCAAGCTGGATGAGCCCACTCTCAAGCTGGCCACTCGGGGTTTTGAACCTGGGTCCCCTGTGTCCCAGTCCAACACTCTATCCACTGCGCCACTGCCTGGTCAGGCGAGAGGCCCCTGATTTTTAGCTTTTGCTGATTTCTGTGGCATAAACATGCCTGCTGTGACTGATTACTCCTCACAAGACCATGAAGCTGGGGAAGTGTATTCTTTCCACCATACAGACACAATAGACATATAACCACAAGAGCACAAAAAACAGTAAAATGTAGTAGAGGAATCAGGAAGTGACAAGTTTAAAATATTTACCTTTGTTTTAATATAATTTATTTTTAACAATGGCTACATTTACTAATCAGCTTACAAAATTCCTGAAAATCGGAACAATCTCCTTATGAGCCAGTATAAGTGAGCCTCAATCTCATTCCTGCCTAAAATAAAAAGCTACACTAACAAGTGCTGACAAGGATGTGGAACAACTGGAATTCTCCTTCACTGTTGATGGGAATGCAAAATGAAACAGCTGCTCTGGAAAACAGGCAGTTTTCTCTCTCTTTTTTAGAATCTTTTATAGTTAGAGTATTTTTTTATAGTTAGAATCTTTTATAATTTTATAAGAGTTCAGAGATCAAATAAATGCGAAACTGACCAGAGACAAAAATAGACATACCCAGTTTCATCAAAGGTTCCTTGGAGCTAGCTTTCATGATTCAAACACTCAATGATACGGTCGTCCCTCATGATATCGCAGTTCACTTTTCGCGATCGCAGAGCATCACAGATTTTTAAATTGTATATATCTAATTTTGTATCACGGATTTTTCACTATATCTCAGGATTTTGCAGTATATAGGTATTTTTAAATATTTATTATTTTGATATTTTTGCAGTAATATAAGCATTTCTAGAGTGTAAAAGTGTTTATGAGTATAGGAAGTGTTTATAAAAGTGTGGAAAAGGTTAATAACTGTGGGAAAGGTTTATAAGAGTGTGGGGAGTGTTTATAAAGCCTTAAAATATATATAAATAATAAAATAAATATAAGGTTCCTACTTCGCGGATTTTCGCCTATCGTGGGGGGTTCTAGAACCTATCTCCCAGGATAGACGAGAGACCACTTGTATACACAAAACATGACTCTCTGATTAGGAATGAATTTTGATATGAAAATAACTTTTATGATACCAGGAAATACAGTAATATGCTTTTTTTCTTGAAGCATTATGCATTTCTTTTAATGAAACCACAGATAATAAATTCTCAAAACACTGTCCTACTGAACAGTCTCAAGTTATATTATAGTACAGCCATTAACTCATGGGACTAAAAGCAAATGACTTCATTTCCTTGTACCTCACCTCCATTGAACCTTTTTGGGAGAAAGTTTGGCAGTTTCTTATACAGTTAAACATATTACCCATACAACCCAGCAGTCCTACCACACAATAAATGAAAACTGTGTTCATACAAAAACCTGTACATAAATGTTTATATTGCCTTTACTCATTAATGCCAGAACTGGAAACAACAGAAATATCCTTCAATAACAAACTGTGATATAGCCATCTGATAAATTCATAAATGAACTATTGATACATGCAACAATATTGGTAAATCTCAGATGCTTTATGCTAAGTTAAAGAACCTGGACTCAAAAAGTTTCCTACTGGCCCTGGCCAGATAGTTCAGATGGTTAAAGAATCATTCCAATATGCACATGTGGTGGGATCGATCCCTGGTCAGGGCACATACAGGAAGAGATCAATGTTTCTGTTTCTCTCTCACCCTAACCCTCTCTCTAAAAATCAGTAAATTAAAAAAAAAGTTTCATATTGTATGGTTCCATTTAGATGACATTCTAGGAAAAACAAAACCACAGGCAGAAAACAAATCAGTCATTGGCAGAGGCTTGGAATAGAAGGGGTTATCTACATGAGAAAATTTTGGGGGGTGATGGAAGTAGCTCTATACCTTGACTGAGATGGTAGATCACTCATTAAACATGCAGATTCCAGTGAGACTAAGGTCTCTGCATTTTAAACAAGTATCTTATGGTTTCTCTTGCACAATGAAGTATGGTAAGAACTGTTTAAAAGAAAAGTGAAGTAATAAAAGGATATCCCTTTAAATATATTTTGGTATACCAAGAAATATAGCTATATATCCTTTCTCAAATAGTTTGAAAAGAAAATTGAAAGAAATCTTAATTTATAAATCTCATAGTTATACTACCTTAAATTTTGTTTTCCAAGTGAGAGGAGGGGAGACAAAAAGACTCCCACATGCTCCCCAACCAGGATCTACCCAGCAAGCCCCATCTGGGGATAATGCTCTGCCCATCTGGGGCCATGTTGCAATGGAGCTATTTTAAGCGCCTGAGGTGGAGGCTCCACAGAGTCATCCTCAGCGCTGGGGCCCATGTGCTTGAACCAAGTGAGCCATGGCTGCAGGAGAGGAAGGAAGAGAGGGAGGGAGGAAAGGGGAGTGGAGAAGCAGATGGTCACTTCTCCTGTGTGCCCTGATCCAGAATGGAAACCAGGTTATCCATGTGCCAGGCCGAAGCTCTAACACACAAGCCAACTGGCCAAGACCAAAATCTATAACCTAAATCTGTCTATGAAATAAGGGGTTTAGATGAACAATAAGATACCAACTTTATTTACAACTCTATAGTGCACTAACAAAGATAAATTTCTTCATACTCAAACTTCTGCAGATGGTTACTGAATAAAAGTCAAATACCTTACTAAAAAAGTCCACCCAAATGGAAACAGATTACAATTCCTCTTACTCAACTCTAAAAGATGTCAATTAAGCAGAACAATTAGTGTTCACAGTATTCTAGTTTACACTAGATCAGTCAACTTTCTCCCAATCCTTGCTGGTTATCAGAAACCTGTTACCCTCAAAGGGAATATAGGTCTTAGGATCACACAGACATTAACTTTCAATATGTGTTAAAGTAGCTGTATAATATGTATAAAGGGCTAAAAGGATACCAACCCCAAAAGGTAATTTCTTTGCAAGATCATTTTTACTAATTCTTAGAAGATGCCGGACTGTCAAAACATTTACTCAATGCAAATGTTCCAAGATTTTGTGAGGAACACAAAGATGATCAAGGCAGTATCCTTAGCCCCAAAAAGCATTATCTGAGGAGAGGTAGGGTTTGACCTGCGCCTGCAATACAATTAGCAGAATATGGTCAGTCTGTGCTGAAAACGTTCCTGAAAGTTCCCAGTTTCAGGCAACTCAATTTCAGGTTAATAGATATTTTACAGTAAATTCCAATCGATTTGGTCCAGCGCTGAACAAGCCAAGAAAGCTTCCAAAAACAAAGAAAAACCCCACTGTTTAAAAGGAAGTACAGCCCAAGGTAAACAGACAATCCTCTGGAAAATTTGCTTCCATTTTAATACACATATGCACACTTAAATTGGCCTAGGAGGGGTGTGTGCTCTCATCAAATGCAAAGCAATACAAATGTGAAATGGGTGTAGGGCACCCACCGCAGTTAAACTCATAGAGGGTGTTTCCTTTGACAAAAACAGGAACAGTCAGTTTCAGAGATCGCTGACCATGCGAGAAAAGAGGAAAGAGTGAGGACCTGTTTTTATTTCTCCCCTGGTAACTTTAAAAAAAAAAAAGTTCCCTGGAATACTCCTTCCCTTGAACTTTATATTTTACAAACAATACGATCCTTAAAATCTAGGAACTAAAGAAGACAAACAAAAGCGGTCACATGCATTTACCTACTTAATGTTCGACAAAGAGGCACCACCTTGGGGGGAACTAGCCGTCCACGAAGGGCCACGACTGGGCCAAGTGCACGCACACGTCCCCAGAGGCTGGGTCACTTGGCGCTCACTTCATCGTTCGGGGAACACCGTCCTCAGGGAAGGGAAAAGCAAGGCCTTTTGCAAAAGGGCTGCAGAGGTCGCCAGGGACAGCGGTGCCGTTTACTCGGACCCAGAGCAAGACCTTCTCTGGTCTGTTAGAAGAGGTGCAAGGAACACCCAGGAAGACCAGCTGCACAGGAACAGGGCGCTGCGATGCTCCGTCGGGTCCCTGTCCCTCTAGGGATTAGGTCAGACCCCGGCCCGTCTGCAGGTCTGAGAAGGCCTAGCCGCCCGCCAGCTGCAGCCCACTGACAAGTGCCCGAGGTGGGGCCCCGCGTCACAGGTGGCGTCCAGACCAGGTTCTTTGCAAACCCGGGGGGTGAGGAGGGCCAAGTCGGGGCAGAAAAAATGCACCTAAAGGTGAGATGTGCGGCGGAACGCAGCGCCCACGGTGACGCGGTCTCACCTCTAGGGTGGAGACAGTGCTGGTGAAAAGGTCCTCTCCGTCCTCCTGCTCCTCAAAGTCGTTGGGCTTCCCGTCCCCCAAAGGAGGAGGCTCCCTCTCCGCCGCCATCTTCGCTCGCTCAGACGACTGCGCGAGCCGGGCCTCTCGGATGTGTCACGTGAGCACGCAGGGCTCGCTGGCGCGCTGGCCGCCAGGATCCCCGCCTCTCGTAGCCCCGCCCAGCTGCGCGCGGCCCCGCCCCTGACACGTGATAGAGCTCAGCCCCGGGGGTTTGCCTCATCCCACCTCCGCGTCTGGGTTTGGGCTGCGTTTTCAACGCCCACTCGCTGTGCTGACTTTTGTGGAAGCATCTGGGACTTATGTTACCACATCGCGTATTTGTCAGTAGGCCCCACGATTTCTGTTGGCGTTACCTGTTTTAAAATCTATTTTAAGAAGTGGAAGAGTTTGGGAACCGCTTGAATAAACCCAGCCTGAGGGTTGACAGAAAAGAGCCATCTCATCAATCTCTCTAGGGCAGGGGTCCCCAAACTTTTTACACAGGGGGCCGGTTTACTGTCCCTCAGACCTTTGGAATACTGTATGTTCCGCCACATACAGTATTAGGTACACTGATCACCAATGATAGAGGTGCCCCTTCTGGCAGTGCAGCAGGGACCAGATAAATGGCCTCAGGTGGCCGCAGTTTGGCCCAGGCCCTTGTTTGGGGACCGCTGCTCTAGGGTATCCAATAGAACTTTCTGATGTGATGGAAAGGTTCTCCATCAGCCTGGTCCTATAAGTAGCCACTGGCCACGTGTAACCACTGAGACCTTGGAATGTGACTAGAGTGATTGAGGGACTTTAATTTTATTTAATTTTAATTAATTTAAATAGCCACAGGCGGTTAGAGGCTACCTACTGGTTAATACAGCTTTAGATAACAAGAAGACCCTGAATAATTTGTCGTCTGAAGTTCACTCCAGTTTCATCACAAGCCACACATTACCAGGGTTAGCAAAAGTAAATTTACAGCTGTTCCTATGCAAAGTAATACAATAATAAATAATAATATAGGAATAAACTGTGTTTCACGTACTCACAACTGTAAACCTACTTTTGCCAAGCCTGTATTTTCCTAAGAAGAAAGGCTAGAAAAATGACGGAGAAATAAGTGGATGATTGGTAAGAGCGTCATACTCAATTTCCTCATCCAGTTACTAGCTTTTTATCATGGGAAAGTCACTTGAAAACTTCAGTTTCCTTATCAGTAAAATAGGAATGTTACTTAACCCTCTAGTCCCCTCATTGGACAAGATTGTCAAGATTCAATGAGAAAATAAGTGAAAATATTCTGAAAGGGTACTATGCCAATGCAAGGTATGTTTGTGGGAAAATGTTTCTTTTTTTCTTTACTTCTTTTAAGTGAAAGGAGGGGAGTTAGACTCCCACATGCACCCTGACTGGGATCCACCAGGCAACTCCACCTGGGGCCATGCTGGCAACCAAGCTATTTTTAGCACCTGAGGAGGAGGATACACAGAACCATCCTCAGAGCCTAGGGCCAACATGTACTTGAATCAATTGAGCTTTGGCTGTGGGAGGGAAAGAAAGAAAGAAGGGGGAGAGCAAGAGGTAGAGGGGAGAATCAGATGGTCGCACCTCCTGTGTACTTCAACAAGGAATTGAACCCAGGACTTCTACATGCTGGGTCAGCACCCTACCACTGAGCAAACCAGCCAGGGCCTGTTTGTTGAAAAATAAAAGGAGACAATGCAAATAGCATCTTGACATTATAATTTTGATGGAGAAAGAAAAGATTCACAGGGATTCTTTACAAATAAAGTACAAATCCTCAGCTCTCTGGGCTAGGAGTCCTGGGTTCCAATGGCTATGTGCAAACCTATGGAATTTTTTTTAGGAGTACATTGGAGCAGAAAGATTTTCTAGTTCAGATTTCTTCTACCCCTAAGTTTTTAAAACCTCTATGGTTATTTTCCAGAAGCATCAAGCCAAACAAGACTAATTTAAGAAAGTATACTAAGGTTCCGATGTTCCCTGGGTGTGTTTGATGCATGGATCAGTTGTCAATACCATGCTATCATCACCATTGCTTTCTAGAGCCACTGCTGAAGAATGAGCAGTGGGGGCACATTCCCTGACCTGCAGTCCATCACGTGTGGACAGTCTGGGGTCTGTTACTCAGCAGAAACTTCAAGCTCTTCCGAGAGCTCACAGCCTGGGTTGGGGTGATTCTTCCTTGTATCCTTAACTTTTACCCATGCCTTTGTTTATTGCTTACTACTTTCTATCTTATGCTATGTCATTTATATGTGTAGGTTATCTTTTTTACTGGACATCTGAATTAGTTGAAATATAGGTTCAGCTGCTTAAAACAGAGAACCACATTAAAAGTAGCTTTAAAAATATTCTTTAATTATCCTTCATATAGTGCCATAAAGGCTCTATGAGATCATCAGGGATCACGAATTCCTTATGTTCTTCTGTCATCCCTAGGCTGTAATCTCTTCCTCAGGGTCTCAGTTGGCTCACAACCACAACTACATTTTAGCTGGCAGAAAAGAAGCAAAAGGGAAATGGAGTGACATCTCCTTCTCTTGAAAGGCACAGTCCAGAATTTGCACAAACCCCTTCTGCCCACATCCCTTGGATCAGGTTATTCGTTATAAGGCCTCCCTAACTCAGGGAGACTAGGAAATGCAGTTGTTGTTCTAGCTTTTAAAAACGAGGGGTTCCTTACTATTGTATGGAATCAGCAGTCTCTGTTTTAAAGCATCCATTCACATCACAGTAGTACACTTGGAATATTTTTTGGGTAACCATTACTTTCCCACCCTTGACTGAAAGTCTCCCCCAACTCAGAAATGGAGAGCATGAAGTAGGCTAAAGCCAAACATAGCACTGACTCAGCTAGTCCTAGTGATTGGTGGGAGGTCAGAATCTCCCCCAAACTCTCAGCAGCTTTGTCTTTCTTCTCCTACGTATTTAACCTAAGTCCATGAACCAGTTATAAGAATTGTCTTGCTATTTTTCTCAGTTCTTTTTTTTCAGTCATCAACTTCTCTTTTATATCCATATTGCTAACAGCATTTGAAAAATACACCCTAAACCCTGGCCAATAGCTCGCTTGGTTAGACTGCATTTACCTGAAGAGCAGAGGTTGCTGGTTTTGATCCCCAGTCAGGGCACATACAGAAGCAGATGTTCCTGTCTCTCTTCTGCCCTCTCCTTCTTCTTTCTAAAGCAGTGGTTCTTAACCTGGGTTCTAACAATTCAATGTTCTATTCATGTTAGGTCAAGTTAGTTGATAGTATTTTTCATTACACACAACAATGTTGTTGAATCTCAGGTGCTTTAGCTAAGTTAGAGAAGATCTTAGAAAGTTTCTCCATTGGGTTTTCTTTGTATCTTTGTCAAAAATCAGTTTAGCATATATGTGTGGGTCTATTTCTGGTCACTGTTTTGTTCATTGATCTGTTGACTATCCTTTTGCCAGTGTTATGCTACCTTGATTCCTGGAACTGAGTCTTGAAAGCAGATAGTGTGAATCCACTGATTTGGTTCTTTTCAAAATCTTGTTGACTTTTATAGTGGTGGGTTTAATAATTTAACAACCAGTTCTTTGCCCTAATGACTGTTTTAAGTATAAAAAAAGATATAACAAAAGGTAGTTTATTTCATGTATTTAATACTTAAATAAGAATAAAAGAGGTACACAAAACTAGATTATGTTTTGAGTTTTAAAATATTAATGAAAAATATTAAACAATACATGATATAAAACTATTAAGATATTTCCATATTGCTTCGTGTGTGTGTGTGTGTGTGTGACAAAGAGAGAGGGACAGATAGTGACAGACAGGAAGGGAGAGAGATGAGAAGCATCAATTCTTCATTGTGTCTCCTTGGTCATTCATTGATTGCTTTCTCATATGTGCCTTGACCAGGGGGCTACAGCAGAGTGAGGGACCCCTTGCTCAAGCCAGTGACCTTTTGCGCTCAAGCCAGCAACCCTGAGCTCAAGCTGGTGAGCCTGTGCTCAAGTCGGCCACCTCAGGGTTTTAAACCTGGGTCCTCTGCGTCCCAGTCGGATGCTCTATCTACACTATGCCACTGCCTGGTCAGGCTCCATATTGCTTCTTGTTTGGCATCCTCATGATTTTTTCACCTACAGGCAGAATGAACCAATTGAGCCATGGTTGCAGGAGGGCTACAGATGCTTAGAATATGCTGTTGCACAGATGAACATTAAAAAGGAGTAAGGAATGTAAATTTGTGATTTCCACATTGGGTGGCTACCCAGGGACCCACCTTAGAGAGAACTCTGATTACAAGTCCCATTTTAACAATTGGTTTGCTGAACACAACAAAAAATTAGGTATCAATTCTGCTGAACTGGTACAAACTGGCTAAATCCCACCATGGGAGAAGATATACTTCCATACTCACACCGTGAATGGTGGCAAGACTCAGGTCCTTGCTGACTGTTGACTGGCGACATGAGTTCCTCGCCAGGCGAGCCTCTGCATAAGGCTTTTCACATAACATGTCAGCTTGCTTCCCCCAGAGCAATGATTCCAAGAGCTAATGAGACAGTGCCAAGAGTGGACAACAGACAATGAGCAAGACAAAAACCAGAGTCTTTTTGTAATGTAATTTCAGAAGTGGCATCTCATTAGTTTTGCTGTACTCTGTTCATCAGAAGCTCACTGTCAAGGGGAGGGGTAAAACAACAGCGTAAAAAAGAGGAGATAGGTATCTTGAGGGCCATTTTATAGGTTACCACCAACCCTTAGTGCTTAAGAGTCAATAAAATAGATAGCCTACTAGTACTTGAAATGAATAAATGAATGAATATATGAAATTCAGAATAGAGGCCTAAGTAGAAGATATAGATCTAGTCATTGAATCCATTAGTACATGAGAGGATTGAGGTTGTCTGGGAAGCATAACCCTAAGGATCATTTAAGAAGCAGACAAAGTAAGTGGTGTGAAGAGAACTGAAAAGCAGCAGTCAGAGAGATAGGAAACAATCTAGGAAAAAGGCCATAAATGAAATAAATGGACAAAGAAGAAGAGACTGGCAGTATCAATACCTTGGGTATATTAATATGATGGTAACTAAAATGGCTGAATAATTAATGAGTACAAAAAATGAATATAACAACTTGTGATTGTTAATTTTGTATGTCTGCTTGGCTAGACCATAATGCCCAGGTATTTGGTCAAACATTATTCCAGTTATTTCTGTGAAGGTGTCTTTGAGATCAGATTAACATTTAAATAGTGGACTCTTAGTAAAGCAGATTATCCAGCATAATGTGGGCAGGCCTCATTCAATAGGCTGAAGGCCTTAATACTGTAGAACAAAGACTGACCTCAGTTGAGCAAGAAGTTCTGCAAGCAGACTGCCTTTGCACTGTAACTCTGACCTGAGTCTCCAGCCTGCTGGCCAGATTTTGGACTCACCAAACCTCCACAATTATATAAGCCAATTCCTTATAATAAATCTCCCCCATTTCTCTGTCTCTGTCTCTCTTTTATAATATATATTATGCATATATATATATATATATATATATATATATATATATATATATATATATATATATACACATTCCCTGTTCTTCATATATATAAACAAAAACATATACATGTGTGTATACACTCTCACACACACACACACACACACACACCCTGTTGATACATACATTCACACCCTAGGTCAGTAACTTACTGAAGATACAGGTTTATTTCTGTGTGTTTGTTTATTTTAATTAGATTTAAACATGTTTATATATTCAGGGCAAGGGGTAAAAAGAGACAAAGAGATTGAAAATACAATATAAGGAGTTGTAATCATAAGGAATGAGACCTGAAGATCGAAAAGCATACCAGCAATAATGGGATAAAAAGAAAGTGAAAAATGTGCCTTTAAAAAGAGAAGGTATAGCCTGACCAGGCGGTGGCCAGTGGATAGAGCGTCGGACTGGGATGCGGAAGACCCAGGTTCGAGAGCGCAGGCCCATCTGGCTTGAGCAAAAGCTCGCCAGCTTGGACCCAAGGTCGCTGGCTCCAGCAAGGGATTGCTCGGTCTGCTGAAGGCCTGTGGTCAAGGCACATGTGAGAAAGCAATCAATGAACAACTATGGTGTCCCAACGGCAACGAAAAACTAATGATTGATGCTTCTCATTTCTCTCTGTTCCTGTCTTTCTGTCCCTATGTATTCCTCTCTCTGACTCTCTATCCCTGTTAAAAAATATAAATAAATAAATAAATAAATAAATAAATAAATAAATAAATAAAAAGAGAGGTATAGCCTGACCAGGCAGTGGCGCAGTGAATAGAGCATTGGACTGGGATGCGGAGGGGCACAGGTTCGAGATCCTGAGGTCACCAGCTTGCGTGCAGGCTCATCTGGTTTGAGCAAAAGCTCACCAGCTTGAGTCCAAGGTCACTTCCTCAAGCAAGGGGTTACTCGGTCTGCTGAAAGCCGGTGGGCAAGACACATATGAGAAAGCAATCAATGAACAACTAAGGTGTCACAATGGCAACGAAAAACTGATGATAGATGCTTCTCATCTCTCTCCGTTCCTGCCTGCCTGTCTCTATCTATCCTTCTCTACCTCTCTCTCTGACTCTCTCTGTCTCTGAAAAAAAAAAAAAAGAAGAGAAGGTATACTTCTCTTGTCTTAGGGCTTGTTTCTATATCTGTGGTCAGCTGAGGGATTGACTGGCTGGACAAGGCTGGTCTTGGCTAGCACAGTTCAGCTCTGCTCCATGTGCCCTCATCTTCCTAGACTGGGCTTCTTTTCAGGGCTGTGACAGGGCTCCAAAACAGAAGGTGAAGACACACAAGGACTTTTTCAAGCTTTCACAAAACAAAGTCATATAGCAAAGCCCAGGATCAATTGAGTGACTACAAAGGCAGCCTGACTTCTGGTGGCGCAGTGGATAAAGCATCAACCTGGAACGCTGAGGTCGCTAGTTCAAAACCCTGGGCTTGCCTAGTCAAGGCACATATGGGAGTTGATACTTCCTGCTCCTCTCTTCCTTCTCTCTCTCTCTCTAAAAATCAATCAATAAATAAAATAAAATAAATTGCAGGGCAAAAGGTATGGAATAGGGAGGCCATTAATTTGGGCCAATAATGCAATCATTTTACCAAAGGGTAAATGCACTTTATAGAATTCTTTGTAAATATGGATCTGGAAATGGCAAAAGTCCACTCCTAAGAGCAATATATATTTTTAATTTTTTTTTTAAATTTATTGATTGATTTTAGAGAGAGAAACATCAATATGTTGTTTCACTTATTTATGCATTAATTGGTTGTCATATGTGCCCTGACCAGGGATCCAATCCATAATCTTGGCATACCAGAGTGATGCTCTTCCAACTAAGCTACTCAGCAAGGGCTAAGAACAATATATTTTTTTCCTATGGACTTATAAAGTTAATTTCTAAGAATAAAAGAACTCAGTATCAGCACAGGTGGTATGAGGAAATTGAAAAGTATTTTCAGTAGATCCTGTGAAGAGTGGGGAGAACATTCACCCAGGGACATATAAGGAACTGGCAAATAATACTGGAGACCTAAATGAGGTGAGACCATATGTTTCATATTTTCTCCAATAGTCTAGCATTGGGGGTATAAGAGAGGAGATGGATGCTTAAATTTATTCACGGGTAGACATTTTTAGGATTTGTTTGGTAGAGGGACATGGGGCTGAGGACTTTTCAGGCCTCTCAACAGGGAGGTGTGACCAGAAGTAGGTGGTTCTCACTGACAGGGTGGGATAGCAGGTAGCATGTATCTCAAAGAAAGAGACATTTTTTCCAAGGGTATTAAACAGTGATAGTGTGAGCTATATTTTTGGTGAAAAGTGACATATTACTCCAGGCAAGGAGGTCAATGAAACTTTCTGGGAGGAAATTTATGATGTAAGAACATGTGTTTGCATGAGCATTGCAGATATAGGAGGCATAGTAAAAATGTGAAGTTGAAAGTCAGCTATGGATTAAAGGAGTGTAGGAGGTGGAGGAGCAGGTCAAGAAGACCCTGAAGGGACCTTATCCTGAACGCAGCTCTAGTGAATGAAATGACGCACGGGGGAGGAGCTATGAACAAATAAGATTCATTATGATCTTTGCAATTATATCTGGAAAAGGCTTACTTGGTTGCTTAGCCAAATAATCATTTGTTTGCTTAATTTTAACAATAGTTAAGTAAAAATATTTAAGCTTATTATTAAAAGATAATGAAGGACTTTACTTTTGTTGAAGGAAGAAAATGAATCAGTCAAGAAGTGTTTTTAGACCCTGGCTTGGTAGCTCAGTTGGTTAGAGCAATGTGCCAACCTACTGAGGTTGTGGGGTTGATTCCTGGTCAGGACACATACAAGAATTAACCAATGATGGCATGAATGAGTGGAACTTGCTGTATCTCTCTGTCTCTCTTTCCTTTCCCCTCTCTCTAAAAATTAATTAAAAAAAAAATTTTTTTTTAAATAGTATTCTCTTTATCACAGGTCACAAATGCAAAAAAATTACCATTACTCTGTATGTGTCATCGATCCCCAAATCAGTAACACTACTTTAACTGTGAAACGGTTTTATAATTGTGACCCCCATGTTTTAGCCCCTCAATGGCAGCAGAGCCCTACATAATAAAACATTCTTTCAAAATAACTGTTTCTTCACTTGTATTTCTTGAACACCATAATGGGAGACATGCAAATTACGACAACACTTAAACAAACATAATCTGTATTTCCCCCTCCGTTTCTTTCTCATATTGCAAACTGTCCCTGTGCCTTTCTCACCCTGGAAAAAACCTCACCCTATGCCTGTGGCCCATGTTTCTCTGGTCACAGCATCCCTGGGTCCATTACTGTAGTTACACCTGGCTTTATGGTCATGAGACCTGCACAGCAACCTAGTGTCCTGCACACAGAAAAAGCAACATAGAAACCCTGTCCCATCCTAGTTTAATGCTCTGCTGTGACTGTCTTAAAATTCTTAAACATTTTTAACAAGGTCCCTGCAAATTATGTAGCTGGTCCTGTTCCAGTCTGCCAGCTATGACAGCTCCAGAGGCCAGTGGAAGGAGTGTGTGTCTCATGTCCCCCAGGGACATCTAGGCTGTGCTCCACTCTCACTGCATTCCCAAGAGAATGGACTGAATGCTTCTGGTGGCTTCACCATGCCTTTAGCTCTCTACTTCTGAGAGGAGCAACAGTGAATGTTGTTAATGTTTATACATTAATAATTTTTGTCTTATAACACATGCTTCTGAGGACACTCAGACACCTCTATGTGTATGGTTAACTTTACAAGGATTGAGACATGGAAAGAAAGACGTAAAGCACCTTTTTTAGTCGACTAGAACATTGGCAGCAAAATAAGGAAGAGAATATTTAATATTTCCAAAAGATGTGTATATGAAACAGAATTCTAGGTACCTAGTTATGCACTTGGATGAGTAAGGAAATAAGATAAGTTTGGGGGTCAGGTAGACAAAAAACCGAAAAACCAGTTATAGCAACCTCTTTTTCCGATTCTAGTCATAAAGCCCACCTCTTACATCAGAGACTTTCTTGTTCCAGTGAAATTATATACTATATATTTTTCTTTGTTGCCCTTTATATGATACTTTACACTTTGTACTTCTCAATTGATATTTGTTGTCTGGTTGAAAATAATCTAAAAAATTATTTTAGATCAAAGAAAGCAAACTGTCAGCCTGTAGGCTGACACAGATGGGTTTTATTTGGCCCACACTGTATTTTTAATATTTCGATCAATTGGAAATATTTTAAAATTGGTCAATGCAAACAAAAATCCAAATTTCTGAGTTATTTTTAGAAAAGTAAAAGATCTGCCTACATATGGCCCAGAACTATATGGGCATGCTCTCCAGCTCTCCAAAGTCCTCAGTTTACCCCGTTACCCTCTCAACATGAATGCATTTCTACCCCATTTAGCAGAGGCTGTGAGCTGATCCTCCAAATCCAACCCTACTTTAGTCTTCCTTAGGAAGAAGTATCAGGTTTCAGCAGACGTCATGGTAACCTGAATAATGAGAATTTTTCCTCCTCCCATATAGCCAGGGGTGGCTTTGTGACTCTGTGCTAGCCAGATTATTTAATGTAAACAAACTTTTATGTGCAACTTCTGGGGAATATATTTAAAAGGAGAAGACATGCCCTTCCCCCACTTTCTCCTTCTGTAGGTTGGACTTCAAATGTAATTGCTGGTGCTTCAACAGCCATGACTAGATGGTAAACTTGGGACTGGTACAGCAACATAGGGGGGGCCTGAGTCTCTGGCTCTGAGAATCTGCTCCATCAGCCCAGGGAGGCCTACCTCCAGGCTTTTAAACCAGACAAACAGTTTTTATTTTGTCTAAGCCACCATTGTTTGTGAATTTCTGTTGTGTACAGACAAACCTAATCCTAAATAATACAACTGTAAGTCATCTCCAATAAGCAAGGTTTTTCTTCTTCATCATGATTATTATTATCAAAGGTAAATAGGATGAAAAGTCCCAGTTTTGGGAAGTAGAATGTGTGCAGTAGATCCCATAGTTTGGGAGTGGTAGCTGTCCACTCCCTGAATATGAGTTGGTCGAGCCTCCTCTATCTCTGGTTATATTGTGCGGTGATAAAGCATGCAGGCCTTGGAGTTCCTGAATATCCCTATGCTTTTATTTTCTCATCTCATAGATGAGGATAACAAAAAGAGTAACTCCCTTACGGAGGGCAGTTAAGATCATTGAGGCCCTGGGTACAGAAGAAAATATTGGGCCCCTTAAAAGAAAGAGAGGAAGACAGGAAAAATAAAAATACACGTTAACCATATTTTTAAATAAATAAAAAATAGTACGTACTATTAATGTTAAAATCACACATATGAAACCAAACTTGGTGTCATTGGAAAAAAGTGTCAAGTTGGGTTTTGCAGGGTCCTTCAGAAGTCAGGGTCCAGGGCACGCATACGTTGCGCCCGCAGTTAAATTCGCCTCCGGTCCCTTAATGGTTTCTTGGAAAGTTTAGATGACATAGTGCACATAGCTAAATAAAAAAGTTTCATTCTTTACATTCTAGGCAGATGAGACAGAATGGTGTCCTGGAGTTGGGGAGGCGTGTGGAATTAAAGAGAGGCACATTTCATTTTTTCCTTACTCTGCTCTTCCCACATCAAGAAGGATTAAAAAGTGTGGGAGTAACAATGAAAATGTTTTTACCAGAATATGAAAGAGCCCAGTGTATTATTACTTTAAGCCATCATATTTAAAGTTAAGACTAATGAGGGAATCTCAAATCTTAAATGTTTTTATATCACACTTAAATTACCCCTTAAAAGTAGTAGAATCTGATGACTGTTGAACAGGTAATATATTTTCTTTCAAAGTACCATTATTAGACAAGTAAATTCTCAAAAGAACCCTGCATTTATTAAGAAACAATTCCTGCTATTGGAATGAGTCAGAATAGTTTTTATAAAATAATATCAATGTACATACAAAACATAGATATTTTTCTTATTAATAGAATAACTTCCATATATTTGCTTTTTTAAAAAAAATGTGAAAACCAATTGTGCCAGAAAATTAGAATCAGAAATTATTTTTAAATCTGTTTGGTAGTGTTTATAAAATTAGAAAATTTTTTCTTAAGCCCTTTCATAAAATTATCTCCTGTGAAGCCTGAAACTTTAAAAACATCTTTAGTTGAAAATAAATACGGGGCTTTGAATAAATAAAGAAGATGGCATCATTATAAGGAAGTAATTTAAAAATTGTTTTTACTTGCCAAATAGAGCATAACTGGAAAATCTTTGCATAGATGGAAAAAATATTATACACAAAGTCAATGTTATTTACGTAGAATTAGATTGTGACATTTTTGTTCATTACTCATAGTGTCTGTAGTGACAACATCTTGTTCTGCAGCCTGTTTTTATGAATTAGTCACTTACTAATGAGAATAATCCTTTACATATCATTCCCTCATTGCCCTCTGGATTTAAAGAAATATTCTAATTAAATAAAAAACCCAAGTCTTTCTTATATTTAATTACCAGCTGTACCCGGCCACCCATTGCTGTGGCTCGGTTTGGTTAAATGGAAAAGAAAGAAAAGAGAAAGCGCACGTTTCTAATATGTTTAATTTCACAATGCTTATGAGTATACAATATTTTTTGTTGTTCCATTGTCTGTGCAGATATAGAGATTGTCTGCTTTGCCAACTCTAGAACACACAACATATAATTGTCCATGTGAGAAGCAATCCGTGTCTAGATCTAAACCGCACAATTCTAAATATTGGCCCTGAACTGTGTTGATAGTGATTGCAAATGCCAATCGAATTGGAAATTGCAATCTCTTAAATTGAAATGGCATATCCGTTGGAAGCATAGGAATGCGAGGAATGAGGACATCTTCACCTTTGAAAAGTTCTGTCAAGATTGTTGCTTCTACAATGTTGCTCATTAATTTTTTTACTGCAAGCCATGTGCCGTTGCAAAGCTTCAGCTAGTGGATATTTTGCAACATGCTAATTGGCATGCCAATTTTCAATTGCAGTACATGCGGTGGCATCCCTGGCAGATGGAGTGAATTCAAAAATTCTGTTGGATAATGAACTGCTTCATCTGCTTCCACAACAGTATTGATGGACTTGTATGTGACTACCTTGCTTTGAATGTTAGACTGAATAATATTGTTAAGTTCATAGACGTCTTTGTTCTTGGCTGCAAGAATAGCTCATTCACTCAGTCAGTTGTGATTCTTATAATTGGTTTAAATATTGGGAAATACTTTTTCAACCAACTCTTCTTTTGATGTCACTAAATTGCAGAAGTTATGAGGCAATGAAATTTGGTCAGATCAACCGACACCTTTCCATTCCCTAATTCCAGCAATTGATGTAAGAATATCTCAGCTGATCAGTTGTTTTGCAGCTGGACACACATATTTGTAGTTAATTTTAACATCTTTACGTGTCACCACAAAGTAGAGTATTTTAGGCAATCATTTATTTCATCTGCTGGTGTCGATCCAGGAATTACAGGTAATGTTTGCCTGAAATTTCCTGCAAGCAATATTAATGCATTCCCAAATGGTCTGATGTTTCCACGCAAATCTTGCAATGATCAATCAAAAGCCTTGAGCAATGTTTTGTGTGCCATTGTGCATTCATTCCAAACAATAAGTTTGCATTTCTGCAATACTTTTCCCATGCTGGATGCTTTGGAAATGTTGTGTGTGGGAGTTTCAATGAATTGCATGTTCAATGGCAATTTCAAAGCGGAATGAGCAGTTCTTCCACCTGGTAGCAATGTCGCAGCTATTCCAGATTATGCAAAAGATATGGCTATGTCATTTTAGGATAGAAACATACATGTATTCAAATGCAACATTGTTTCAAAATTTCAAAGGAATCGGTGAAGAACTTTCAGAGATTTAAGATTTTGAACAAACAAACATTTACATTTTTATTTATATAGAAGATGATATGATGCTTCAGGAATAAATCACACAAAATGACCCTAAAAATAATTTAAGAAATCATATTGTAACTGATAGAGATTATACTAATAATATTTTTCCAACAATTTTTAAAACTCTATGAAGGTACAATTGTGGAGACATTTTCAAATGACAGTTTTCAGTTTGTTTTTGTGAGAATTTTCTAGGATAACCACTTTGGATAGGGTCAAAACCCTTGAGGTAAATGTCAATTACTATCAGGCTTTCTATCTTTGATGCCAGACTTGTGTAGTATTTGAAAACTTTCAGTGAAATAGGGGGATGAAACTTGATTAAATATAGCAGTTAAAGTTTGGGTACCAATGCTCTGTTTAAAATATTAGCATGTGACCTGACCGATGGTGGTGCAGTGGATAAAGCATCAACCTGGAAGGGCAGAGAGAGGGAGGAAAGGAAGAAAGCTTTAATGATTTTTAAAAGAATGTTTTTTAAATGATGCATTTAGAGAATGCCTGGAAGTACTCTATTGACTGAATCATAATTAAAATGTTAATAGCAGTTAATTTTTTTTGAATGCTTGTGCTAGGTACCTGCTAAATGTTTTATATACCATATCATTTAATCTTTACAAAAATCTTATGAAGTAGGTACTACCATTATCCCTATTGAAAATGTTTTGGGTGATACTGAATCATAATTAGAACTCCATTTTAATGAAAAAATTTCAATGTATTATATCAAAGGGTTAGGAGTGTTTGCATTTCCTATAAGCTGCTATGCTGTTTATTGTTCCCTGATCTTGTTTTTCTACTGCTGGGTTTTTGTTTTTGTTTGGAACAGACATGTTTTCTATGCCTTTCCTGCATAGCTGAAATTTTGGTCTCTCCTCTGGTCAAACTCAGTGACACCTCCTCCATGTTTTCTCTTCTCACCTCATCTTCTTTGAACAGTCACTTACAATGAATAGATGAATGTGTTTGGATAAGTCATCCTTCTCATTTTTGCCATACATGAGCCGTGGAACTTTGAGCAAATCAATGCCTCTGTTTTTCTACTTGCAATATGGGACTAATAATACAGGAGTAAACTGAGCTTTTTTTTTTTTTATCACATAGACCTTAAGAATCAGTAATTAATTGAGTTTCCTCTGTGCTGGTGTATAGAAATCTCAGAGGTTAATTGCTAGGTCCTCTGTGTAAAATGTCCTGGATCTTAATGCATATCTTTTCTGTACTACTCAGTTTTTCTTTGAACCATTTTTCTGTAGACTTACCTGAAAATAATAACTTAAAAATTAATTTATGAATGTGATTAAACTCTCTGCATACAAACAGAAAGCAAGTATTACCCCCGCTCACCCACTGAGGAATAATTAATACAATACACAACTGACCCTTGAACAACATGCAATTTAGGGGTGCCAACTGCCCACATCCACACCCACACCCTTGTGCAGTCGAACATTTGGAGAGTATTTTGACTGCCCAAATACTTAACTAGTAATAACCTATTGTTGACCAGAAGACTTACCTTTAATGAAACAGTTGATTAACACATATATATGTTATATGTATATTTGTTGTTTTCTTACAACAAAGTAAGCTCGAGAAAATATGTTATTAAAAAAATCATAAGGACCTGACCAGGCAGTGGTGCAGTGGATAGAACATTGAACTGGAACGCAGAGGTCCCAGGTTCGAAAACCCAAGGTCACTAGCTTGAGCATGGGATCATAGACAGAGGCGGATATAACGGTAGGCACACTGGGCAAATGCCCTAGATCCCGACTTCTGAAGGGCCCCCCAAAACTTCAACTTTACGTTTTTTTCTAATGACACCAAGTTTGGTTTCATATGTACAATTTTAACATTAATAGTATGTAATTTTTAATTTATTTATAAATATGGTTAACATGTATTTTTATTTTACCTGTCTCTCTCTCTCTTTTTTAAGGAGCCCAACATTTTCTTCTGCACCTGGGGCCTCAACCAACCTTAATCTGCCTCCAATTACAGACATGACCCCATGGTCACTGGCTTGAGCCTAAAAGTTGATGGCTTGAAGCCCAAGGTTTCTGGATTGAGCAAGAAGTCACTCACTCTGATGTGGGCACCCGGTCAAGTCACATATAAGAAAGCAATCGATGAACAACTAAGGTGCTGCAATGGAGACTTGATGTTTCTCATCTCTCTCCCTTCCTGTCTGTTCCCATCTGTCCCTCTCTCTGTCTGTCTCTGTCACACACACACACACAAAAGAGCCTGGGAGTCATTTTTTTTTTAAAGTGTGTCCTACTTAAACCTGGAAATTAAACTGGGTTTAAAGTAAGCACTTATTTAAGACAGTTATAGTGAGTGAAGCATTTAACGGTATCTAGGAATTTTATATAGCTGTACTCATATATCATATTTTAAAATAATCATAAGCCCTGGCCAGGTAGCTCAGTTGGTTAGAGTGTTGTCTGAACATACCGAAATTGTGAGTTGATCCCCAGGCAGGGCACATTGAAGGATGAACAAATGATAGCATGAATGACTAGAACAACAAATCGGCTTTTCTCTCAGTTACTCTTTCTTTCTTTCTTTCTTTCTTTCTTTCTTTCTTTCTTTCTTTCTTTCTTTCTTTCTTCTTTCTTTCTTTCTACCTTCTTTTCTTTCCAAAAGTCAATACATTTTTTAAAATGTTTAAAATAATACTATTTAAAAATGTTTTCTAATTCTAATGCATTTGTGTTTAACTGTTACCGAGTGGGAAAGCCTTCTACACATTTTTACTCAGGTAAGCACTTGTATGAGATATACCAGTTCTCTACTGGTATTTCTCTTCCAACTCCACCCTAGCTGTTGGTTCAAAGTATATAATTTGCTAACTTGCTTTGTCTCTTTCTAGTAAACAAGAGAGATTAGGCCCATGATGGCAAACCTATGACACGCGTGTCAGCACTGACACGCGTAGCCATTTTCGATGACATGCGGCTGCATACCAGAGAAGTATGGGGCCGCATGCCGAGAAGGACGTTTCATTCTCGGCTCCTGCATGGCCAGGTACAGTAGCCAAGGATAAAATATTTGCTGTAGTGTAGTGTAAAGCCAGGAGCCACGGCCCCAATCACAGCTGCCAGGCCCATGCAGGTTTGCATTAGATTCGGATAGTTGGTAATGAATCAAGGAAGCCAAGAACTGGTGGGCCATCATCTTTAATCCTAGCTTGCACTCGGTGGAAAAGTAAAAACATACTGGGCTCCAAAACCCACTTATTCAGTGCTCACAAAGCTATTGACTTATCCAAGTATCCTAGAATCAAAGGTTTCTAGCTCACTAGTCTTATTCACCTCTGTTCCCCATCTCCTCTCTGCACAAACTGGCTTCTCCCTCAGCACTCCACCATCTTGGCTGCTTCTCCTGGCCTCCTCCACGTGGCCTTTCTCTGCTCTCTAATGCTAATCTCACGAACCAAGAGAGAGCAAGCTCCCGGTCTGCCCCACTTTACAGTATAGATTCAAAACCTTTAATTCAATATACAAACAAGGAAGTCTCTGATACAAAGTCATTTATCTGAGGCATAATGGGATTCCTCATGAGAGTGCATCACCCTACATCAAAAAAGGTGGGAAAGGCTTTACAATCATCCATGTGGGCAGAGCCATCTTTAACAAAGTGAGCATAATGTATTTTATCTGCCCAACATATAGACACTCTGTGCCGGAGGTCTGTAGGCCAAAACAACAGAACTCCGACACAGAGCTTCTAGTTCTGGGACCTCTAGTTAGGCGGTTTTTCTTGAAGTGACACACCACCCGAGTTATGCTCGGTTTTTTGGCGAATTTTGATACACCAGGTTCAAAAGATTGCCCATCACTGGATTAGGCATTAGATTTTTTCCCATGCTAAAAAGGAATTTGAAAATTTGCTCCAGCTGGTCTTCAATGGAATTTTGAAGTCCTGAGCACTTTCACTGCGCTATTCCTGGCTGTCAGCCATGTGGTCAGGCCCCTTATTTATTTCTGGGGAGAAGGCACAATGATTGCTTGGCCTCCTTATGCCCAGGACTCTGAGGCTCTTGTTTCCCTTTCACTCTTCCCCCAAAGGGAAAGTTACCTAAACACCTGCCAGCCAGCTTCCTGGGTATTTTCTGGGGATTGAGCCTTGATCTAGCTTTCTCCTTTAGTAATTTTTTTTTTTTTTAACAGGGTCAGAGAGAGAGATAGATAGGGACAGACAGACAGGAACGGAGAGAGGTAAGAAGCGTCAATCATTAGCTTTTCGTTGCCGTCGCAACACCTTAGATGTTCATTGATTGCTTTCTCACATGTGCCTTGACCGCGGGCCTTCAGCAGACCAAGCAACCCCTTGCTGGAGCCAGTGACCTTGGGTCCAATCTGGTGAGCTTTTGCTCAAGCCAGATGGGCCTGCACTCAAGCTGGCGAGCTTGGGGTCTCGAATCCGGGTCTTCCGCATCCCAGTCTGATGCTCTATCCACTGCGCCACCACCTGGTCAGGCTAGTAAATCTTTTCACTGACTTTCCTGGCTCTATATCTCCTCGCAGCATCCCCACTGCAAGCCTCTGAAGCTGTACCTCTGATGGGATACCGGGTCAGACACTGTGCTCCCTGCCCTTCCATTAGCTTTCCCATTCCCTCCCTGCCTTCAGATCTTTCCCACCACTCCCAAACCGTTCCATCTAAATGCATCAAGATACTGTGCCTAAGCTGCTGACAAATACCCATTAGGAAACAATCCCTAATGGGATTATTTAGGAACTCCAAAGCACAAAGAAGAGCAAAAACATGAGACATGTCAGATCTGTGAAGTGTCACCCAGCAACTAGAAGCCACTGGGTTAGTATGTTCAGTATTTGACCAGGAACCCTATTCAGAGTTACTGCAATAGTGCAGTGACCTACGGAACACAAAGTTCTTGAGTTGCATCAGAGAGGAAGGTTAATATGTTTATGTTTATGTAAAATTCAGTCTATTCAAGTTAATGTTTAAATGACAAGGGAAAATTTTCAGCTGAGTGAGAAAAGTTTACAACAATAATATATACTCATCTTCTGTTTCTATAACATCCTGTATTCTAGGTAGAGGCTTTCTGTAAATAATATCTACTTTACTTGTTTATTTAACTTGAAAACAGACTAGTTTGGAACCGTAAACATTCAGTATAAGCATTCACATGGTTAAAGGTCTGAACAATATAATTCCCTAAGGCCATTAGGTTTGTCAAATTTACAATAAAAAATCAAAATCAATCAACAGATATTGACACAAAAGATTTCTGTGTTTATATATGCCAGTTTTTAACTAAATGAACTTGTATATTGCTTAACAAAGGGTTTGTTTTTAATATGTAGAATTGTAGAAAATAACATGATAAATCATATTTACATATAATTAATTTAAATTGACAGATGTGGTCAATTAAATATAAAAGGCTAGAGTGTATAGTAGGTACTTTGGATAAATCAATAAATAAAATACATGGTTCTTGCCCTCAAGGAATTTACAATATGAAATTTACAGTATGTCAGAACTTAAATAGAAGTATAAAAATGTTGGAAGTGCTGGGAAGTCAGCTTAGTGAGATAAGGGCTTGTCCAGGGAGAATAATGGTGAGGCGTGGGAGGGAGAAGTCAGCAAAAGCCTTTAGGATGACAGAGAGATGAATGACAGACATAAACCCATGTGAGCAGTAAATGATAGTAGATAAGCAGGCAAAGACAAATTAATATGTATTCATGTAAGAGTCATAAGACCCAGGGGTTTATATCTAGGCAAGAACAGGAATTTTGAAAGAGCTCAAAGGTCAAGTTGCAAAACACAAAGAAGGGGCTCAGTCTTTCTTTTCTTTTTTCTTCTTTTCTTTCTTTCTTTCTTTCTTTCTTTCTCTCTCTCTCTCTCTCTCTCTCTCTCTCTCTTTCTTCTTTCTTTCTTTCTTTCTTTTCTGTGTGTCTGACAGAGGTAGAGAGAGACAAAGAGAGGGACAGATGAGGACAAACAAACAGGAAGGGAGAGAGATGAGAAGCATCAATTCTTCATTGCGTCACCTTAGTTGTTCATTGATTGCTTTCTCATATGTGCCTTGACTGGGAGGCTGGGAGGCTACAGCAGAGCAAGTGACCCCTTGCTCAAGCCTGAGACCTTGGGCTCAAGCTGGTAAGCCTTGCTCAAACCAGAACCCGTGCTCAAACCTGCGACCTCGAGGTTTTCAACCTGGGTCCTTTGCATCTGTAAAGCCAGTAGTTGAGGCCACTATCAGAGCCACCTGACCTGTGCAGGTTCGCATTGGATTCGAACAGTCGGTAATGAAACAACAAAGCCAAGAACTGGTGAGCCATCAGCTTTAATTCTAGCTTGCACCCAGCAGGCAAGCAAAAACACACACTGGGCTCCAAAACCCACTCATTCAGTGCTCACAAAGCTACTGACTTATCTGAGTTTCCTAGCATCAAAGGTTTCTAGCTCACCAGACTTATTCATCTCTGTTCCCCATCTCCTTTTCTCTGCACAAACTGGCTTCTTCCTCAGCACTTTGCCATCTTGGCTGCTTCTCCTGGCCTCCTCCATGTGGCCTTAATCTGCTCTCCTTTTTAATGCTAACCTCAGGAATTGAGAGCGCAAGCTCCTGGTGTGTCCCACTTTATAGTGTAGAAATCCAAACCTTTAATCCAATCTACAAACAAGGAAGTCTCTGATACAAAGTCATTTATCTGAGGCATAATGGGATTCCTCATGAGAGTGCAACACCCCACATCATCCAATCAGTCAAGGGTGTGGGGAAAAGCTTACACTTAAAATTTGCACTTGGGTAGCGTCATCTTCAACAAAGTGAGCATAATATATTTTATCTGCTCAACAGTCCACCCCTATGCTCACTTTACTACCCACAATCTACACGACCAGCATTCCTATACAAGGAAATTAGGTACATTACACAAATTATAAATACATGACAAATCGTACAATTTCAACAATTACAAACGTACATATCACCAGTCTCTGAGCACTTTGCCAAAAGCACAAAATGTCCTCGGCCTTCTTTCTTGTCATTTGAAAGGCTTCCTGGGGCAGGGGGAGGGCCTCCAGCAAAGCCACCCCCACCCCCATCAAGGTATTTCACATTGTCCAAATTCCATAAGTCCATTCACCAAAGAGCCAGTGCTCACTCTGGTCGTAGTGCAGGAAATCAGTCCACGCACATGGGGTATTAACCTCCCCCCTCATTCCTGCCATTATGGCAGATCTCACACTGTCCTAAAGAGAAGCATGTGGCAATGGCAGTCAGCATTTCCATCTCTGCTCTGATGAGCATGATGGCATCCACCCCTATGTTCCAAAATTGCAGACCTACCAGCAGCTTAGCAGGCACTCCCTGCCATTTCAGCTGGGTTCTCATCTTCTGGAGACTGCAGATTGCAACTCTAACCAGATTCTCCTCATCCTCCAAAGAGGAACTGGAAACATCAGCTCCCGCCGCCTGGCTCCAGTCCCAGGCTGCTGCCGCCTTCTGCTCTGCAGGCCTTGCAGCTCCGGCCCTTGCAGCTTAAGCCCCAGCCTCTGCCTTCTACCACTGCTGGCTCTCCACAACATCTAGGGCAATCAGCAACTCATGAATCTGTGATTCCTTCTCCAGCGTCTGCTCCATTTCCAGGTGAATCTCACAAACCTGGTCGGCCTCCCCCTCCAGCGCTTCCTCCAGCTCCAGGGTCGGCATCTCTTTCTCACACATTTCCTGCAGCTCCTTCCACTGCTCGGTTTGCAGGTCCCTGGCAGCCTCTTCCACAGAGCTCTTCGTTTCCTCACACATGGCTGTAAAAGTCAGCCAGCCTACAGTCCCCCCAAAAACAGCTATGGGAAACCATAACAGCAGCCAGTTCTCTACTCCACCGCTCAAAGGTGGTGGTGGCTCCATACCAAACTGTATCGAATCCTGCCACAGACTACGCCAAATGTAAAGCCAGTAGTCGAGGCCACTATCAGAGCCGCCTGACCCGTGCAGGTTCGCATTAGATTCGGACAGTCAGTAAGGAAACAACAGAGCCAAGAACTGGTGAGCCATTAGCTTTAATTCTAGCTTGTACCCAGCGGGCAAGCAAAAACACACACTGGGCTCCAAAACCCACTCATTCAGTGCTCACAAAGCTACTGACTTATCTGAGTTTCCTAGTATCAAAGGTTTCTAGCTCATCAGACTTATTCGCCACTGTTTGCCATCTCCTTCTCCAGCACAAACTCTGCACAAACTGGCTTCTTCCTCAGCACTCTGCCATCCTGACTGCTTCTTTTGGCCTCCTCCATGTGGCCTTAATCTTCTCTCCTTTCTAAGCTAACCTCAGGAACCGAGAGCACAAGCTCCTGGTGTGTCCCACTTTATAGTGTAGAAACCCAAACCTTTAATCCAATCTACAAACAAGGAAGTCTCTGATACAATGTCACTTATCTGAGGCATAATGGGAGGATTCCTCATGAGAGTGCACCACCCCACATCATCCAATCAGTCAAGGGTGTGGGGAAAAGCTTACTCTTAAAACTTGTACGTGGGCAGCGCCATCTTTAACAAAGTGAGCATAATATATTTTATCTGCCCAACAGCATCCCAGTTCGATGCTCTATCCATTGCACCACCACCTGGTCAGGCAAAGGGGCTCAGCCTTTCTGTGGCATTTTCAAGTATCCAGAAACGTTACATTTCTAATAATGTTGTGTTGGGCAGATAAAATATAATATGCTCACTTTGTTAAAGATGGCGCTGCCCACATGGAAGCCCGTCACCCAGGTGATATTATTTGCCCTTATGCTTAGGATGGGTGTGGGGGAAAGGCTGTAATGTAAGCAGGCCGGGTTGTTATAGCCTAAGGCTTAGTTTTAACAGTAAGCTTTTCCCCACACCCTTGACTGATTGGATGATGTGGGGTGGTGCACTCTCCTGAGGAATTCCATTACGACTCAGATGGGTGACTTTGTATCAGAGACTTTCTTGTTTGTAGATTGGATTAAGGGTTTGGATTTCTACAGTATAAAGTGGGGCAGGCCGGGAGCTTGCTCTCTTGGTTCCTAAGGTTAGTATTAGAAAGGAGAGAAGATTAAGGCCACGTGGAGGAGAGGAGGCAGCCAAGATGGCGGAATGCTGAGGAAGAAGCCAGTTTGTGCAGTTTGTGTAGAGAGAAGGAATGGAAAACAGAGGTGATTAAGTCTGGTGAGATAGAAAGCTTTGATGCTAGGAAACTCGGAAAAGTCAGTAGTTCGTGAGCATGTTGCCATTTCATTAATTTCTTGTAAAGCCGGTATTCAGGGCCATTATCACAGCCACCTGGCCCATGCAGGTTCGCATTAGATTCGGACAGTCGGTAATGAAACAATGGAGCCAAGAACTGGTGAGCCATCAGTTTTAATCCTAGCTTGTACCCGGAAGGCAAATAAAAATACACACTGGGCTCCAAAATCCACTCATTCAGTGCTCACAAAGCTACTGACTTATCCGAGTTTCCTAGAATTAAAGGTTTCTAGTTCACCAGTCTTATTCACCTCTGTTCCCATATCCTTTCTGCACAAACTGGCTTCTCACTCAGCACTCCACCATCTTGGCTCTTCTCCTCTCCTCCACATGGCCTTTCTCTGCTCTCCTCTCTAATGCTAACCTCAGGAACCGAGAGAGAGCAAGCTCCTGGTCTGCCCCACTTTATAGTGTAGAACCCAAACCTTTAATCCAATTATACAAACAAGGAAGTCTCTGATACAAAGTCACTTATCTGAGTCATAATGGGAGGATTCCTCATGAGAGTGCACCACCCCACATCATCCAATCAGTCAAAAGAGTGGGGAAAAGCTTACTCTTAAAACTAAGCCTTAGGCTATAACGACCTGGCCTGCCCACAGCCTGGCCCCCAACACACATTAATATTAATGGACTTGCACATGGGCAGCACCATCTTTAACAAAGTGTGCATAATATATTTTATCTGCCCGACATGCTGCAACAAAGAATTGATGCTTCTCGTCTCTCTTCCTTCCTTTCTGTCTGTCCCTATCTGTCTCTCTCCCTGACTCTCTGTCTCTGCCATAAAAGAAAGAGAAGTAAAGAAGTGTGGTAGGCAGTTAGATAGGCATGTCCAGAACAAGGATGATGAGCCAGGTACAAAAGGTCATTAGGGTAGAAAGCCTCAGGTGTCTAGCAGTGGGAAAACCTGGGGAAATAAGGACCTTGCCACCAGGATGACATGCAGGGCAGATTCTCCCCCTGGTCTTTACTCCTCCGGCATGTAGCTAGTCATGCCTGTTAGACTCGCTTAGAAGGAAAACCACAATAAGGAGTCCAAAATCGTGCTTAGGCATTAAGCTTCCAGGGCAATGCCTTTCTAGCTCACATAAAATACATCTAAGCCTCAGTTGTGTTTTAGCTCCAGGCCCACAAAAGGGGAAAAACCAGACAAGCAACACCAAGGCTGACTCCAGGACCAGCTGCATTGACTAATGACTTCCTGCCTTAAGGACACTCAGGAAGAGCTAATGAGTATGCTATTCAGATCCTCCCCTGGGACCTCCCCTACAATCTCCCCTCTTAGAAGCTCTTAGGACTGAGGACCCAACTCCTCTCCCTGCCCAGAGCACACCTGCACCTTTCCCTTTCCCTCTTCTTCCCTTCCCCCAAGGCACATCTTTCTCCTAAGCTCAAGGACCCTCCCTCTGCCTCTGTACTGTTTCCTAAAGCCCATTTCTTCTACCTCTGTGACTTTCTAAATAAACTTTCTCTTACATTTTTAGTCTTGGCTCTGAATTTTTTCATGGTCCAAACTCAAGTACCTAGGTTGTTAAAGCAACTTCTGGTCTGACCACACTTGTCTAACACCTGGTGCCCTTTTCACTCTCACCGCCACCAGCAGAATTAAACTCTGTCTGATAAGATTATTCAATCAGCATTTTACAATGATTATGTTGATGGTACAATTTTGGAGTAAATGAAGAAGTGCATATTTTCCCTTAGCCATTGTTCCATACCACTGCCAGCAGGGAATAAGGAATGGGTAAAAGCAAAGGCATACCTTTGCCATCCACATATGTGCTGTGTGCTTCTGAGTGGGCCTCTTGTGGGGAATGAAATCAGAAAGGGTAGCAAATTCTTCCTACGTGTTCTTGGGCAAGGGATAATTGCTACCTCCCACCCACTGCTTGCTGTGTGGCCATTCACAGATGGAGCTGGGAATTTGACCCTAATTCTTATTTTCTCCTGTTCCTCAATATTGAGGAGAGGAGGCTGAAACTGTGCACTCTGATTCTCTATCTTAATATAAGGCCACTTTCTCCTGTCTCTTTACTCTTTAGGTGTCAGGATTAGGGAGATGTGACCTATATACGTACAGTTTGTAATTTTCCTCACACTTCTTGATCTTGTCAGATTAAATCTGGCCTCTTGAATTGAAAAGGTAACTATGTACCTCCAAGGTCCAGGAAAGGGATGACAGCAAAAGGAAGGCCCCTCAAATATCTGTCGACCTCAGCATAGCAGCGACATACTTCAATTCCTTCAGTCCCATTCCATTGGTCAGAACTAGTTACACCACCCCACCTACATGCAAGAGGGCTTGGAAATGAAGTCTTTGGCTCCAGTGAAATCCCCAGAGTCTCTCATAACCTGTGAATATCCTGTGCAATCTTTCAAACTGCCACTAGATTGTGGGCTGAATTTGGCTTCATATACATTTTACTTGGCTGAGGACAATATTGACTTGATATCATATGCATTGTGAGGGGATCTCTTTTATTAAAGGATCCTTTTCATTAAGACTTAATCAGTCTTTCTACTCTGTTCTTAATCAGGCTTGAAAAATTGAAAACAAGGAAGTATTTTAACCCCCCAAGAGAACCCTGTTAAATATACTGAAAAGCATAATTTAAAATCCTGTGAAAATAGATCTCTTTCAATTAGTTGTCAATATTTAAATATAGGGACACTTACATTTTTAAAAATCTGCATTTTGGGTTTCTTGCAAAAAAGTCAGATTGTAAATTCTGGGCCTATATTTCTGCACAGTAACTATTAGCAGGAGCTGGATGCTGCCTGCTTTCCAGTTTGCCTCCACCCCCTTTAACCATCCCAATCAATCCACCCAACTCTGTTCTCTGCTTTGGATACTTGCTTGGTCACTGCTGGCATTTGAGCTCATGATTCTGGAGGAGAAACCCAAACTATGGCCTGTCTTGGCTAGGATGGAGGAAGGCTTACTGTTTTGCCACATATATAGCTTGTTAGCATCACTGTAACAAAGTACAGTACCACAGACTAGGTAACGTAGACATTTATTGTCTCACAGTTTTTTTTAAACATTTTTATTTATTCATTTTAGAGAGGAGGGAGAGAGAGAGAGAGAGAGAAGGGGGGGGGGGAGGAGCAGTAAGCATCAACTCCCATATGTGCCTTGACCAGACCAGTGCAGGGTTTTGAACCGGCAACCTCAGCATTCCAGGTTGACACTTTATCCACTGCGCCACCACAGGTCAGGCCTGTCTCACAGTTTTTGAGGCTAGAAGTCCCAAATCAAGGTGTTGGCAAGGCTGGTTCCTGCTGAGGGTTAAGAGGAAACGAGCTGTTCCTCTTAACCCTCATCAGGCCTCTCGCTCTGGCTTGTAGATGGCCATCTTCACATTCATACGACATTCTCTGTATGTGTACCTCTGTGTCCAAATCTCCCCCTTTTATAAGGACATCAGCCATATTAAATTGGGGCCTACCATAACAAGTTGACTTTAACTTGATTACTTCTGCAAAGACCCTAGCTCCAAATAAAGTCACTTTCTGAGAGACTGCGGATTAGGAGTTCAGCATATGAATTTTGAGGGCACACACAATTTAACTCATAACACCCTATTTACTTGGTTCCACATTTAATCATCTCATGATTAAATAAAACTAGGAAAAATTCAAATGTTTTCTCGTAGAAAGTGTACCATTGTTTTGAAAATAACTGGGCATACTTTATAGAAGTATCGAGATGTACTATCAAAATGAATTTTCTTTCTTTGCAAGAAACGCCACCTTCTTGGTTTCTACAGTGCAGCTGACGTGTCTACACTGGGGCCAGAGAGGTTTCTGTATTCTGCAGGGAGAGGTTGTTCTCTGCCAAGGTCAATGCAGAGGGGGCTATGCTCCTTGGCAAAAGACAGAAGCAAACTTATCATGACAGCTTCGCTCCATCTTGTGGAACTTTTTCTCTCACAGGCAGAAAAATATGTTTCTTTGCAAGTAGTTGTCCACCCACATTTTCCTTCTCCAGAGCAGTTGTTGTGAAGTTATTATACACATACTCACTGGGTCTGTCAGTAACTGGAATCACCCCATAGAGCAACCTATGAAATGTTGAAGTTTATGTCAAAAATGTGATAGATTTAACTATTTACCGAGGTTAAGTGGGAGAGTTCTAGCTGCCATTCACATTTGTTTCAATTCCTCTCATCTAGGTGTTTCCTGAATTCTCTGAGGGGGTGTGGGGGACTTTCTGGGTGGGGACACTTGCCAGGGACAGCCCGGACAGGCCCTGGTGGTTTGAGTGAAAATGTTCCTGGAAGCCAGGGCACAATGGCATGAAGCAGGACACACCCTTTCTCTTTTGCATCCCTTTACTAATTATATACCTGGGCAAGGAGAACATCAAAGGCCGTTTAGAAACATCAATTCTCAAAACTCAGCTTATGTCCACTTGGGGCTCAAAGAGCCAAAACCAAATGGCCTAATTTAGATACAGAGGGCTAATGAATTGTTATCAAAAGTAGGGAATAAGGCTCCATTTTTGAGCCTTCGTGATGGCAGGAGTCAGTTCAACTGCTTCCTTTTTTCTATATGCCAATGATTTGACTAACTTCACCAAACAGATCAGTTGTTTGGGGACACATAAGCATAGTCCTACATTAAACACTTTTTCAATCTTCAAATAAAATCAGATCAGAGGATTATGAAGATAAACAACCCTGATGAAAAAATTAGCAAAACATTCTGCTTACATAGAAAAAGCAAGATTCAGACTTTTTGGAGTTAGTGAGACAATTCAAGGCATAGCAGTCGAATGATTCATTTCCTGCTTTATGGTATGAGAAGCTGACACCTTTCTTGAGCATTGGTTGAAAAAGAGGATCTGAGAAGTCTTCTCTAGTTGCTGAGGTGCTGAGTGGCTGAACACCACTGTGCAGAATTCATAAATCAGCACAAGTGAGATACTTCATGACTTGGTCTTCTTAGGAACAATGAGAGGAAATGGCCCATCATCTGTTTTCCTGAGTAGAGTTTTCCTTAAAACACATGTGGCCACATCCTCCTTTAACCAAGCCTCTGATGCCTGGGGCTTTCCTGGCCTTCTGTTTTTCTGGAATCACCTTTTCTTTTAATATCCAAACAACACGGCCAAGCCCATCCCACTCACTGCAGTCCAGAGACTCCCTAATACACCACTGCTGCTTCTGCACCCATTCCATGCGGCTCAGCTTCTACAGAGCCTCCTGGTTCCTCACATCACTCTTGACTTTCCCAATTGCCCCACTTCAACATTTTAAATATAAGACTATCAGACTTCTGCTGAAGGCTGGGAGAAACAGGGTAACAGAAGCTTAGGATATTAACCATTCCTGTCCTAAAATTACTCAGCTTCCTTCACTGTGTAAATCTCTTCTTGTACAAGTTTATCTCCAGTCTCCCTCTGCTGCCATATTGCTCTGGCCCTTCTCTCTGCAAGGTTACCCTACACTCGCCTCCTTCAGCTGACACTAACGTGCCAACAGCCAAGTCTGTTCATATAGTATCCATAAAAGTATACTGAACTTGTCACTCCCAGTTATGAGAAATGTTATTTTTGGTGTCTTTGATTCTATATTTCTTTCAAATCCTCATCTCTTGTTGATATGCAACTTCATCTAGCTGAAAAAATACTTCCCCAAGCTTGCTCTAGAAAGCAAATACCGAATTATGTTTATATGACAACTTTTCTTTAACTCTGGGGAGATTTCCAATTAAATATAAAAATTACGAAGTAAATAATAGATATTATTAATAATTTTTTTGTTAAGGAACAATCTAGATTTAGATGTGTTTAAAGCTTACATAATTCAATCTGTTAGAAGGACCTCATGATTTCAATTTAAAGTGATTAATTGGATAACTGTTTTATATTTGTGATTTTAGTTAAAATCTTACTAAGTTTAGAAAGAGTACAATTAGAACAATTAAGAAAATATAAAATTAATGTTTACATACACTTAACTTACTTGATTTCTAAGACTCTTCATGGGGTAAGGCAAATTTTCTAGAATTGATGGTGATGATGATTGCATAACTCTATGAGTATACTAAAGCCACTGAATTACAGATGCTTCTCTGCTTACAATGAGATTACATCCTTATGCACTTTCTGTAAATTGAAAAATACTGTAAGTCAAAAATACCTTTAATACACCTAACTTACTGAACATTATAGCTTAACCTAGCCTACCTTACAGGTGCTCAGAACACTCACCTTAGCCTACTGTTGGACAAAATAATCTTGTTGCTAATGCCCAGCATCACAAGAGAGTATGGTACTACACTTTGTTAGCCCAGGAAAAGATCACAATTCAAAATTTGATACATGGTTTCTACGGAATGGGTATTGCTTCTGCATCATTGTAAAGTTGAAAAATCTTAAATCAGGGACCATCTATACACACTTTAAATTATACATTTTAAATGGATGGATGATGGTATGTTAATTGTATTTCAATTAAGCTATTAAAAAATAATTTGTGTTCTCTTTTCTTTTTTGTATTTTTCTGAAGTGAGAAGCGAGGAGGCAGAGAGACAGATGTCTGCACGCTCCCAACTGGGATTCACCTGGCATGCCCACCAGGGAGTGATGCTCTGCCCATCTGGGGCATTGTTCCATTGCAACCAGAGCCATTCTAGCTCCTGAGGTGGAAGCCATGGAGCCATTCTTAGCACCGGGGCAAACTTTGCTTCAATGGAGCTTTGGCTGCAGAAGGGGAAGAGAGAGAAAGATAGAAAGGAAAGGGGGAAGGGTGGAAAAGCAGATGGGCACTTCTCCTGTGTGCCCTGCCTGGGACTTGAACCCAAGACTTTCACATGCCAGGCCAATGCTCTACCACTGAGCCAACCGGCCAGGGCAAAATCATTTGTGTTCTTGATAAGCTTTGTTCATGAGTTCATTGTGATACTGAGTAAAATGAAATATACACATAAGTTCAGAGTAAGACTATTTGAAAGCATTAGAGCAACTGAATTGTAAAAGCTCCCTTAAAATTGTTAAAATTTGCTAAATAATTTTAGGATTTATATATTATAATTAAAGCTTAAACAAAAGTAGGTTTTCAAACTTTTAATCTTGATAAACTGAATAAAAAATACAATACCTCCTGCATGTGTAGGACTTCCCTAAGGAAGGAAGAGGACAAACTTTATATAATACAGTCATTACAATATAAATTAGCAGTACTGACATTACTGTACAATGGATTAACAAAATTCCAGCGAAATTTGGGTTGAAAATCTAGTAGTTCCGAAATTAGGGTTAACACCTTTAACCAACTCCAGCTCTGGGAAGCTATATTTTACAGGGTGGGAAGCTGGTAAAATGTCAACTTCATCTGTTTTCTTCAATGTAAAATGAAGAAAATTATCTGCTTCCTAGAACTGTTGTGAGGATTAAATATGATAGTACATGTAAATGACTGAGTTATTGGCACAGAGAAGGTGCTAAATAAATGTTATCTATTATTACTTGCTGGTGATTGATAGAACATCTTAGGTAAATGCACAGAGTGGACAGCTGATGTCCTTGTTGTTATTTTCGGTCATTTAATTTCCATTCTCCCTTCCCAAGACTTGATTTACCTTTTGAGTAGTTACCTGTTTCCCAAAGTGCAGTCGTAGACTTGGTGGAACTCTCTAGATACTCGTCCTCATGGGAAGACAAGTAATTCAAGCCAAACTGACTGATCCCCAACTTCTGTCTCTGGAGAATTTGATTCTTGAGTGTAGTAGGGGAAGAAGGGAAAATGTTTTCTCATCTGAAATATGGGTAGTGTTATGGCACAGCCAAGCACCATGTGGTGATCCCTGGGCCATAGTTGGTCAACAGTCAGATGTTGTTGGATTTAGCATGAGGACAGTGAGGACAAGCTGAGACCCTGCTGGGCACTCCACATCTGTCTATTAACTGTAATCTGTCAGGCTCTCAAGAGGTTCTTCTTTTTCTTTTTTTAAAATTCAGTGAGAAGAGGAGAGGCAGAGAGACAGACTCCAGCATGTGTTCTACTGGGATACACCCAGCAAGCCCACTAGGGGGTGGTGCTCTGCCCATCTGTGGCATTGCTCTGTTGCTCAGCAACTGAGCTCTTCTTAGCGCCTGAGGTGGAGGTCATGGAGCCATCCTCAGCACCTGGGGCTAATTCGCTTGAACCAATTGAGACATGGCTGCAGGAGGAGAAGAGAGATAGAGTGAGAGAAAGAAAGAGAGCAGCAAGAGGGAAAGGGGTAGAGAAGTAGATGGGTGCTTCTCCTCAGTGCCCTGACTAGGAATCAAACCTGGGACATCCACATGCTGGGTTGATGCTCTACCACTGAGCCAACTGCCCAGGGCCAAAAGGGTTTTTTTTGCTCAACCCTAACTTGGAACAAGAGAGAAGGGTATTCTGAGAAAGAGAACTCTCAAACAAATCAAGTTGACACTCCAATACAAGTTTTAAGAAAATAAATGAAGACGATATATGTGAACACATCAGCACTGGACCTGTTCTCGAGTTAGTGTTTACTAAAAGCTCATTTATTTATCATGGGGTTTGTAAATCAAGTGACCTGTGCTAATAGTATTTAGACTTGAAGCCATTGCTCTTGACCATTTTAAACATGCGGATCACTGACACACACTTTGTTAACGTGAATGAATAACACTGCCAGTCCCCTCTATCTCTTCCTATGCCCATATTTGGAAAGTGTTCATATGGATAATGTACCTGTTAGTTTGTTAAATCTAAACGCAATAAATACAAACTGTACATATCTTAGATTTATTTTCACCATTTGTATAATTGTATCTTTGTTTAAAAATAAGTAGAAAGTTATTTTTATCATTTTCCTATCAAATTTTTAATTTTTAGCTCAAGACCCTTTATCTTGATATACTTTCTTCAACCTAATTTTTTTCTTTCAAATTTCTGTCACAGAACTTATTATTTATTAAACTATGCCAATTTACTGTGTTCTTTTTGCCTGTACTATTCTTACAAAAGAGGTAGCTTATTAGCTCTTAGATAAGAATCTTAGTAAGTGTAATTATATTAGAACAGTTCTGGCAGGAAACAGAAGGCAGGCTCATGAGTGGTAAAACATCAGCCCAGTGTGTGGATGTCCCAGGTTCGATTCCCATTAAGGGCACACAGGAGAAGCAACCATCTGCTTCTCCACCCCTCCCATTCTTTCTCTCTCTTTACCCTCCAATAACCATGGCTCAACTGGCTGGAGTGAGTTGGCCTGGAGCACTGAGGATGGCTCCCTGGCCTGTGCCTTAGATGCTAAAAAAATAGCTCCATTGCTGAGCAATGGAGCAACAGACCTAGATGGGCAGAACATTGTCCCCTAGTGGGCTTGCCGGGTGGATCCCAGTCGGGGTACATGCTGGAGTCTGACTTTCTCCTTTCCCTCCTCTCACTAAGAGAGAGAGAGAGAGAGATAGAGAGAGAGAGAGAGAAGGCAAGCTCAGCTGGGTATTACTTGAGCACCTAGTATTCTGGCCAGGGGAGGAAATGGCCTGGTAGGTCCTAGAGCCAAACAAGAGGAATTGCCCAACAGGAGCCATAGCTGTAAAAGAATAGAGCCTCCTCTAGAACCTGCCACTGAAGTGAGGCAGGAGTGAAGGAAGAAGTATCCGCTTCTTTCTCCTGCTCACTGATCTCCTGCCCGTGCCTCTCATTGGCAAACCCAGTTTTCTGAGTAGTCCTCTTTGGCACACACTTCTGGGTGAACAAACTTTGAATAAACTGTCTGCTCTCTTTCTTATGGCGAATTCTAAGTATTTCACTGCTAGCAATTAATTTTGTCTTCCAGTTCCATTAAAGTTATAGTATTTTCTTTTTTTGTGTGTGTGTGTGTGTGTGTGACAGAGACAGAGAGAGGGACAGACAGGAAGGGAGAGAGATGAAGAGCATCAATTCTTCATCGATTGCTTTTGCCTTGATGGTGGTGGGGCTGGGGGCGGGGGGGGGGGGGCTACAGCAGACCAAGTGACCTCTTGCTCAAACCAGTGACCTTGGGCTCAAGCTGGTGAGCCTTGCTCAAAACAGATGAGCCCTTGTTCAAGCCGGCAACCTCGGGGTCTCGAACCTGAGTCCTCCGCATCCCAGTCTGACGCTCTATCCACTGCACCTCTGCCTGGTCAGGCAAAGGTATAGTATTTTCTGTATATATCATTCTTTTCTTTTTCAGAGTGTTATTTGGGGGGAAGGAGATAATTTCTTGCTTTTGGGTGAGTAGTCCACATCATCTGGTACACAGGAGAAAACACAGCTTTCCTAAAGCTTGAATATAGTAAGTAGGTTACTTACAATTACATTTATAGGAATATTATTGATTGTTGTATTAGAATGTAGCAGGACAGGTATTTCTGAAATAATTAAGATTTAGTCTCTTTAACACACACACACGTGCGCGCGCACACACACACACACATGCGCACATACACACTTACTTTCTGGCCCAAGAGACTTGAGAAGACTGCCGTACATATAAAAAGTAGATTATGGGGAGACTTTTCCTTGATTTTAAAAAGAGACCCAGGGAAGAGAAAGGTCTTTTTTCTCGCTGTCTCTGAACACTGTATTAATATCTGAAATTATCTGTGGGGGAAGGTAATCTGAGGAGGAGGCTAATGTGCTTAGACAAAATAGAGATGGAAAGGATCAGGGACCTCAAATGTCATTCAGCAGCCACTTGACCAATTATGACTTCTTATCCTATAAGAATCAGTTTTCTTCTGCTGCTTTTTTTTTTTTTTTTTTTTTTGGGGGCCAGGCTTTCTGTCCAATTAAAAGCTAAAAGCATTCTAATTGGTTAAGTGTACCACAGGCATCATTCAAAATATTTTGGATCAAGACATGTGTGTTGTATACTTACAGTTATTTGATTTTTTTTGTGTGTGTGTGAGAAGGACAGATAGGGACAGACAGGCAGGAAGAGAGAGAGATGAGAAGCATCAATTCTTTGTTGTGGTACCTTAGTTGTTCATCGATTGCTTTCTCATATGTACCTTGATGGGGGGTTCTCTATAGCAGAGTGAGTGACTCCTTGCTCAAGCCAGCAACCTTAGGCTTCAAGCCAGTGATCTTTGGGTTCAGGCCAGTGACTATGGGGTTATGTCTACGATCCCATGCTCAAGCCAGCAACCCTGCACTCAAGCGGGATGAGCCTGTGCTCAAGCCAGCAACCTTGGCATTTTGAACCTGGGTCCCCTGTCTGTCCCACTCCGATGCTCTATCCACTGTACCACCACCTGGTCAGGCTGATTATTCAGCTATATATTTAGTATATATGCTATATTGTCAGGTAAAACATTTACAAAACTCTCATAATAAGACAGGCATTAGCTTTAGCTTTGAAACCCAAAGGAAAATAAGACATGATCCTTTCTCTTTAAACATGATTGTTCCCCAATAATTTTTATTTCTATCATGTTCTCAGGAATAAAAAAAAAGAGCTTTGTTTAATATATGTTTATGCAGTGTATTTCTTTTTTTAATATCTTTAAAGAGAGCAGAAAGCAATTATGCTATTTTAAAATCCTGGAAAGAGAACTAAGAACACATGTGAAAGGCTCAAGGACAAACCCTTATTTATGAAAATTGCTATAAATATGTATATTTTCTGTAGTTCTGTACAAGCATGCTACCTTCGGAAGGACCGAGGAAGCATATTATTTTGTATTTGCAGTATATCCCACTAGAGAGGTGAATGTTTCTATTAATGTCCTAATAAATTTTTAGCATATATTTTATGAGAAGGATGAAATATAATATTTTTGACAGCTAATCAATGAGGTATTAATTTAGTTTTACTACTTTCCAGGTTATTAGGAGCAAAAGCATTGTAGCTAGTTAAAGGATGTATCTATTTAATAAAAGGCATGTAGAATGCTAATTGGTTTTTTAAGATATATGCCATGCTCCTAGCTGCCCTCTCTGATTTCCTTAGATTGACACCGAAAAAATTAAGTTCCAAGTTCTTAGGCACCTTTCTCCTTCCTTTATTGATCTTCCTTTATATCTGTCATTGACCAGCATTTAAACGCAACACATAAATCACACATACTAAGTTATAAGGATAAAAGAGTAATATATCAAGTAACAGGGTAAACCTGTGAGACCCTGGTTAAAACCCGTTTTATATGAGAGAGTTTTTTTCCAGTCCATGAATTCATACCCTGAAGCATTTTACCATAAGGCATCCTGTTGTAGGGACTGAGTGATTTATTGCTGTTAGAGTTCATCACACCATCCCTGTGCCTCCTGCCTAGGGGACACTGTGGGCACCTTCAGGTCACCATACCAATGGACCAAAAATATTTCAGAAGTTCATTCAGGGCCTTATGTTTCAGTCTTGTCTCTGATAATGTCACAAATAACTCTTACTGGAATATTCTTGCCTTTCAAGCTGATTCCTGTTCTTTCGATGGTAAACTCAAGACTCACTGCAGTCATTACAGTATAGTCATATGCCACATCACGATGTTGTGGTCAACAAGGATCACATATACGACAGTGGTCCCATAAGGTTATAAGAAAGCTGAAAAATTCCTATCACCAAGTGACACTGTAGCCATTGCAGCGTCATAGTGCAATGTATTACGTGTTTGTGGGACGCAAACCTACTGTGCTGTTAGTCATATAAAAGTATAGCGCATAATACTCGATAGTGATAATACAGTAAGTGACTATGTTACTGGTTTCTGTACTTATTATACTATACTTTCTATCAGTATTTTAGAGTATACTCTTTCCACTTAGAAAAATGTTTGCTATAAAGCAGTATGCCGTGTTTTGCTAGCGGCAGCCTCATACATCTCTTCTTTACTGCCTCTCTTGGTTGCGTCCTTTTCTTTTTATTTCATCTTGTTTTATAAGTTTAGTGTAGCCTAAGTGTACAGCATTTATAAAGTGTACAGCAGTGCACAGGAATGTCCTGGGTCTTCACAGTCACTCACCATTCACTGATTCACCCAGAATAACTTCCAGTCCTGCAGTTTCCATTCATGGTCAGTGCCCTGTTCTGGTGTACCATTTTTTATCTTTTATACCATATTTTTACTGACCCTTTTCTATGTTCAGATATGTTTATGTACACAAATATTTAACGTAGCATTATAATTGCTTACAGTAGTTAGTATAGTTACGTGTAGCCTAGGAGCAAGAGGCTATATACCATGTAGCCTAGGTATGTAGTAGGCTGTACTATCCAGGCTTGTGTAAGTGCATTCTATGATGTTCATGCACATGATAATAAAATCACCTAACAATGCATCTCTCAAAACATATATCTGTCATTAAATGGTGCATGACTATAAAACTATGATCCCCCTTATAGATGTGACTGAGATCTACCTTATGTTCTGCTCAACTGTTTTGAGAGAGGTTAGTGGGCCTCACAGGTATATGTTGTAAGAATATACAGACCAAGCGATCTGTAAAAGGTGCTCTGGGGAATGAAAAAAAAAGGAGGGACACAGCCTCTGCTTTCACTGGGAAGCTGAATAGCTTCCATGTGACACTTTAGGTTTATTCCCCACTTTTCTCCAACCTGCTACCTGCCCCAGGACTCAGTCAGTGAGTTCCTGCAGTTCTTGGCTTTGGGTTAGGGTTGGCCAATGGGTTGTTTCGAAAGAAATTAGGGAAAATGAGGAGAATGAGGTAAGGGTATTTATGAACCTGGTTACCCTCTTGTGAAGCCACCTTTAGTTGGCGGTTATAAAAAGTGGGCCTCTCGCCTAACCAGGCAGTTGAACAGTGGATAGAGTGCTGGCCTGGGATGCAGAGGATGCTAGTTAAAAACTCCGAGGTTGCCAGCTTGAGTGTAGGCTCATCAGCTTGAGCACGGGCTCACCAGCTTGAGAGCAAGGTTGCTGGCTTGAGCGTGGGATCATAGACATGATCCTATGGTTGTTGGCTTGAGCCCAAAGGTCATGGACTTGAAACCCAAGTTTGCTGGCTCAAGTCCAATGTCACTGGTTTGAGCAAGGGGTCCCTTGCTCTGCTGTAGCCCCCTAGTCAAGGCACATAGGAGAAAGCAATCAATGAACAACTAAGGTGTTGCAACGAAGAATTTATTCTTTTCATCTCTCTCCCTTCCGGTCTGCCCTTATCTGTCCCTCCCCTCTCTCTGTTTCTGTCTCTCTCATTAAAAAAAGTGGGCCTCTCTCTGGGAGGTCCACTCTCCACAACTCTCCTTCTGGTAACCACTCCCTCCCTGAGATGGTAACAGCACCCCTTAGGAAGCCTGAATTTCTAGACTCTTTCTTGTGGTTTCTGTACATCTTGCTCAGCCCCACGTAAGAATTTCATTGTGAATTATTCCAATGTGTATGTACCATCTGCTTAGTGTTGGGACCCTGACTGTTATATTGGGCTTGTAAGACATACATACAGATATTCATAAGAGATAAATTGTGTTGCAGATAAGCTAATATAAAAGATCCCACAAAAAAGAGCAATCCATGCTATCATTGGGTGATGGGGGAGTTTTCATTGAGAAGGAGGGTTGAACAAGGTGCAGGGGAAAGGGAAGCACTGATCTTTATTTCTCATATCATGTTTGACCACAGGTCTCCACCTGCTGTGCGCATTTTGAAAAAAAGAGTGGAAGAGAAGACAAAAGGTTAAAGGTAGTCATCAGTAACAGCCAAATATATTTATCAAGTGCAAAATCTGGGGGTAAGCATTCTTTTTTACATTAACAAAACCTTATCTTCACTATTCCATATACAGTGGTACCTTGAGATACGAACAGACCAACATACAAAATTTTTTTTTTAAAGATACGAGCTGTGACTCGGTCTGTATTTTTGTTCGAGATCTGAGCAAAATTCCGAGATACAAGTTGTGATTCGGGAAGCTGCCACTAATTGGCGCGTTAGTGCATGGGTCCAGTATCAGCAGTTTGATATACGAGTTGACTGACTTACAAGCTCGGTTACAGAATGAATTAAATTCATATCTCAATGTACCAATGTATTATGTGAAAGATGCTAGAAAACATCTTGCTCCTTTACAAATTTCTTAAATTTGTTCACTGTTCCTAAGGGATAAGGAATGTAAATAAGTTACAGCCCATTAGGTTTTTAGCTCTCTCACTAATTCACAGGTTGTGAATTCATCACCTATATCTCTAATTCTATTTGCTTCAGTTAGAAAATCCGTGATTGCTGTAGAGACAAATAATTACACATATATTTCAAATGTTCATCAGAGTGCTTACATAATTCATTTATTCAATGGATATTTACATAGAGACTACTATGTGCCGGGCACTCTTCTGGACCCTAGACCTAGAACAGTGAATAATAAAAGAAATTCCTGTCCTCATGAGTCTCATATTTAGGTGGGGCAAGACTGACAATAAACAAACAATAAGTTAAATATATAGAATGTTAATGTCATAGACAAAAATAATTCAGGGGAGAAGGACAGTGAATGTTGGAGGCAGGATCATGATTTCAGACTGAGGGATAATGGAAGGGGGTGTGGCTTTCTTATTTGTAATTTGATGAGGCTAATCAATGTATCCCTTCCCTGTATGTTTCTTGTGTAGTATTTGGAGGGAAAAAGAAAAACAGCTATTATTTTGGTTTTTTATTTTTTGTGTGTGCTTGAAAGGTTGGGACAGGTATTATCTTAACTCATGTGCATTGTAGCTTACTTTCTGGCTCACTTCATTCATATGGGGCAGTGGCCAGGCCAGCAACTGCTTCAGTGTCTCTGCCTCCTGGGCCAGGTGTGTGCTTAGCTCCCTGACAAAGGAGGCCAGCTTCTCATGTAGGACACCCACATCAATGGGCTGGGGGGCAGTAAGAACTGATATGGATTATTTAACCTGTCCTGTTGAATCCCAGCATATTCTCCCCAATTTTGTGTTCCTTTTTCCTTTCTACTCTTCAATCTGTGGACTTCACTCTCCAGCATCAGATGTAAAGAAAACAGCTTCATAGAGACTACTTTACATTTTCCCACAATTGTATAGAGCCAAATCTCTAAGAAATCAGAGTTATTAAGCTATTCTATCAATATTTCTCTCTAAATAAAGGTATATATAAAGTATATACTATATAAAACAATTTAAATCTATTTTGACATATATAGATGTACATATCTATATATAGATTGATTTGTTATAGGATTGGACTTTATGCAATATGTGTGTCATCCATCCATCCATCCATCCATCCATCCATCCATCCATCCATCCATCCAGTTCCAAGTGATTTTTCTCCAGAGATAAAAACCTGTCTGAAACAGAAGGCCTAACTGAAAAGGTGGTATCTCAAAAACGACCTAAAGGAGGTGAGGGAGCAAGCTATGCAGATAGGTATCTCGTGTAAGAGTATTTCAGGTAGAGAGAATAGCAAAGGCAAATGCCCTAAAGTAAGGGCATGCCTGGTGTGATTGAGGAACAGCAAGGAAGCCAGTCAGGTGGGATCACAATAAGGGTGAGGGTGGGAAGCTGGAAAGGAGTTCAGAGGTTAAAGGTGAAGATGAGAGGCAATGCTAGAGTGTGTAGGGCTTATAGGTCATTGAATGCAGTGAGATGGGGAACTACTGGCGGGTTTTGGAACAGAGGTATGACATGATTTGGCTGATATTTGAACAGAATGCCTCTGGCAGCTGTGTGGAGAATCAACTGTCAGGAAGAAAGAGTAGCAGCAGAGATCAGCTAAGATGCTATTGAAGGATTCAAGCACGAGATAATGATGGTTTGTAACAGTGCGAGCTACTTGGTGGTGATGAGAAGTGTTGGATCTGGATATTATTTGAAGGAGAAATCAGCAGGATTTGCTGGTGAATTTTATGAAAAATATTAGGTAAAGAGAAGAATTAAGGATAATTTAATATTTTTGGACTGAGCAACTAGGTGAATAGTAAGATGAAAGAATAGATGTGGAGGAGAGTTTGTGTGAGAAAATTGAGGATGCAATTATAGATATAATCATTTAGAAACATTCAAATGGATGGTTTGTCGTTCAGATGAGGAAAAAATCCAGGCTAGAGAATAAACCTGTAAAATGTACAATGGAGTTCAAACCATGGGGGAGACTAAAATTACTTAGGGAGCTGATGATTTTGACAAGGTCTGTTTCAGTTGACTCATGGAGATCAAAGCCAAGCTGTATGTATTCAGAAAGAATGGGAGCAGAGGAATTGAAGACAGCAAACCCAGACAGTGCTCTTGAGTTTTTCTGCAGTCAATATTGATTTATAACCATAGTCAAGGTATACTTATAACATCACCTATCATTTGTATATATATATTTCTGACAGAGACAGAGAGAGTCAGAGAGAGGGACAGATAGGGACAGACAGACAGGAAGGGAGTGAGATGAGAAGCATCAATTCTTCATTGCGGCATCTTAGTTGTTCATTGATAGCTTGTTCATTGATTGCTTTCTTATATATGCCTTGATGGGGGGCGGGGGGCAACAGCATAGCAAGAGACCTCTTGCTCAAGCCAGTGACCTTGGGCTTCATGCCAGTGATCTTTGGGCTCAAGCCAGCGACCCTGCGCTTAAGCCAGATGAGCCTGCGCTCAAGCCGGTGACCTCAGGATTTCAAACCTGGGTCCTCTGTGTCCCAGTTCAATGCTCTATCTACTGCACCACTGCCAGGTCAGGACATTTGTATCTTATAGATACTTTTTACTAGAGAATCAATGATAACATTTAATTTTTGTTCATATGAGTGCCTTTCAAACCAGCCAACAAGCTCCCAGAAAAAAAATTTTTTTTCTCATCTTTCTATTCTTGTCCAGTACATCCATGAAGTAGATGTTTACTGAATAATAATTTCCTTTCATTAAGTTTTCCTCTGAGTTAAATGTATTGTCTATTTCTGTACAGTTCTTGGTGATATCGAAGAGTTCAATTTGCATGGTTTTCATATCATCACAGCAGTCAAAACCACATCCATTTAAAATATGTTACCAGTCCCAGATGGAAAGTAGGTAATAGCTCCTTTAAAGAATTATATACTTTTTTTAGAGTGAAATAAAGGAGCAGAAAAATAGAGATGAATGCAGAAACTAAAAGAGAGATTCTAGTTAGTAATTTTGCAAGTAAAGTTTTAGATTTTTAAAATATATAATGAACTTATTTTTATCTTAATGTAGTATAGGTAAATACTTATTCCATTTACGGTAGTTCATTTGCTTATCCAAGTTTTAAAATTTTAAGAAATGCAAAAATAGCTGAATTATGTTATTAGAATTCTGAAGAACCTAGAAAATGGTAATTATTAGAGAAATTACCCAAATGAGACTCTATAAGTAAGGTGGATAGAGAACCACAAGGAATTACAAAAAATGGAATGATGAGAACATTACAACATCACAGGGACAAACAAATAGAAATAGTGTTGCTACGGTCAATGTAGATGTGTCTAACAGAAAATATTTGTTACATTTATGTGTACTGCAATGCCCATGTATTGGGGGTGCTATGGACAGTATCGTATCTCCCCAAAATTCATATGTTAAATCCCTAAACCCTAATGTGACTGTGTTTGGAACTAAGGGCTTTTAATAGGTAATTAAGATTAAATGAGGTCTTATGGGTGTTTTTGCCTTATCTGATGGGATTGGTATTCTTATAAAAGAAGGAAGAGACAACAGAGCACCCTCTCTCTCCACCATGTGAGGACACAGTGAGAAGACAGCTGTTTACAACGCAGGAATAGTCGTTATCAGAAACCAAATCTTGCTGGAAACTGGATCTTGAACTTTTCTGCCCCCAGAACTGTGAGAAAATAAGTACCTGTTGTTTTAGCCTCCCAGTCTAAGGTATTTTCTATGGCAGCATGAGCTGACTAAGACAGGGCAAAACAGTTAAAAATATATATAGTACTGTTTTATTAATATATTTAAAAAAATACTCAGAACTCTTAGATTGAAATGTGTACATGATGCCAGATCCATTTAGTTTCATTTACTCTTTTTTTTTTTTTTTTACAGGGACAGAGAGAGAGTCAGAGAGAGGGATAGATAGGGACAGACAAACAGGAATGGAGAGAGATGAGAAGCATCAATCATTAGTTTTTCGTTGCGACACCTTAGTTGTTCATTCATTGCTTTCTCACACGTGCCTTGACCGTGGGCCTTCAGCAGACCGAGCAACCCCTGGCTGGAGCCAGCGACCTTGGGTCCAAGCTGGTGAGCTTTTGCTCAAGCCAGATGGGCCCTCGCTCAAGCTGGTGACCTTGGGGTCTCGAACCTGGGTCTTCCGCATCCCAGTCCGATGCTCTACCCACTGTGCCATTGCCTGGTCAGGCTCGTTTACTCTTATTAAGAATTCTCTGAGTCAGAGATTCTATTTCCCATTCTAGTGAGGCACAGAGAAATTAAGTAGTCTGTTTAAGATTACACAACTAATAAGTGTAGGAGTCAGGCTTTATACTTAATTTTGTTATCAAAAGCTGTGTGTGTTAGCCATCCATTTTATTCACTCTTCAATGGTACCTGAGTTTGTACTATATGGCAAGAACTGAAGTGGATGTGGACATAATTTTTTACTTGTTCCCTGCCCTCAAGGGGCTTACAACTTGAGGTGCTAAGGTTTGGGCCAGGATGCTATATGTAATATCCTAAAAGCCTGGGCCAGATATGGGAAGGAAACATCTCAGAGACTGAGATGGAAACACAAAAGATAAGATTTTGAGTGAAAGGTGGGAATAAGAATCTGAAGCATTCTTGCATGTTCTAGAGCAGTATTTCTCAAGCTGTGCATACATGCATATAAGTGATTCCTGTTAAAATAGTTTCTGATTCAGTAGATGTAGAATGGGGCCTAAAAGTCTGCATACCTAACAAGCTGCTCAGTTGATACAGAAGGTGCTGGTCCAGGGGCCACACTGAAAGTATCAAGAGACTAAAAATCACATGCAATATTTTTTTTCACACAGTGCCTTCACCCTTTAACCCAGAGAAACACATATTCACGCTCGCTAATGGCTTAGAAAACAGGGCCCCTTCAATAAGAAAACATGTTGTTTTTTTTTTTACTGAATTAGTCTTTATTGAATTCTATATTTTAATTTAACTAGGTTTTATGGTTCTATATAACCCCAAGTGATCACTTTCACAGAATTTTAAATTTCACAATTAATGTGTTTTATTTTTATGAGAGGTCCAGGTTTTGACTCCTTTATTTGAAATCATTGTGAAAACTCTGTGAAAGAGAGTATAGAAAGAAATTAAACAAATTCCCAAAACAAAAGCATTCTATACACAATAAAGTGTGTTTATATGCTCTGAACAGTTGCCCATGTAATTAACTTCATTTCAGTTATGGAAACTGAAGCTTGATACCTTTTCTCTTTCTTTTGCCTACACCCCTTCCCCCTGATTTATTGAGATATAATTGACTACCTTTCCTTTTTCTTAACCACCACTTCCAACAACAAATCATAGCTGAGCCTAACAAGATGATTCTTTTTCTGAGCCATAAGTAGCTAGGGAATTCCATTCTATTTTGGAATAAAACACTATCTTTTAGTAGCAGGGTTTTGGTAAAAACATTTCTGATTATTTGAGTCAGAGGCTTTCCTGTCCTTGGACAATGCTTTATTCTTTCTCAATTTTCTAATTGCTAGTGTTTTCATCCATGAAAGACTGCGAAAGACATAAACAACTTTCTAAAACTGGCTCTGAGTACTTTCATTAAAGTCAAATACAAATACTTTTTAAATGTGACAATTAAAAATATTTATAAGACATTAAAGTCTTCGTTTGTCCTTTTTATTTTTTGTGACACCCAATTTACCCTCATGATAATCAACACTTGATATTTACATAGTGGCTTTTCCCAAGTTTCTAAATATATATAACACACTTAAAAATATTGTCACAATATTCCTATGAGAGATATAGGTTGAAAGGAAGAGTAAAAGCAAATATCTTCTTGCCTTAAAAATAAGTCTTGGCCTGACCTGTGGTGGCACAGTGGATAAAGCGTCGACCTGGAATGCTGAGGTTGCCGGTTCAAAACCCTGGGCTTGCCCGGTCAAGGCACATATGGGAGTTGAAGCTTCCTGCTCCTCCCCCCCTTCTCTCTCTCTCTCTCTCTCTCCCTTTCCTCTAAAATGAATAAATAAATAAAAATAATTAAAAAAAACAAACAAGTCTTAAACTGTAAACAGAACAAAAACTTTTACAAAGGTTATGCAAATTTAAGTTTAAATGATAAGAGATTTATTTTAGGCAAAAATAAAGGGTTACACCAGAAAGGGAAGCTGCACAGGAAATAGTGGGTGTTGGACGGGAAGCAACTGCATATTATCAGAGGATGTGGCCACCCACCAGTTCAAGATTTTCTTTTCTTTCTGGTGTTTTGGTCACTTCCATACAAGAAATCATTATCACCATTAATTGTAGGTTTTTGCTTTGACTCCAAAATGACCTTTTTGCCTCCCTCACCTTTCTGTCAAATCCAGCCCATCTCCTCTTTGGCCACATGCCACAAGGTCATAGAAGCATAGAAGCACAACTACAAACCCACTTTGGCCTCCCAGCTCAGCTAAAAATCCTGTAGTGTCTTCTTGGGTATCTTTAGGTAGTGCTAGCTTCTGTAACTAACCTAAAATTGTCAGCGGCTTAACACTGTGGAAGTTTTCCAAACATATTCAGAATTAGAGAGAGTAGTAAAATGAGCTCCCATAACACTGCCAGCCAGTGTCAAAATTGTCAACTTTATTATTGTTGTTTTTGCCAGTCTCGTTTTACCTATCTCCCCAACTTTCTGTTACTTTCGTTGGATTTTTTAAAACGAATTCCAAACATCATAGCATTTTAATTGTAAATACTCCAGTAAGTAACGATAAGAAATAAGGACATTAAACAGGATGCCACTATCCTACTGAACATGCCTAATGTTATTTAATATCATCTGATACCCTGTCCTTTAAATGTTCACAGCTGGAGAAAAAAATTATTTTTATAATTGATACATTTGAGCCACTTGGTTAACATCTCTTAAATCTTTTCATCTGTAACTATTCCCTATACCATTTCTTGTTGGCTGAAGAAATCAGATCTTGCTCTTTAGATTGTCTCATATTCTGGAATTGACTGATAGTTTTACAGTTGTGTTCCCCTACCCAGCCCTTATCCCCCAACTGTTTCCTATAAAGCAGTAAATAGATCTAGATGTTTGATTAGACTCTGGAATGATTTTTTGTGGGAGAGGGGGCAAGCATACTTCATAGGATTGCATCCCATTTGTGCTAATTGGCCACCAAGATAGCCTCCAATGACTCCCACATCCTAATATTCATGCCCTTGTGCAGTTCCCTCCCACATTAAACAGTGTAGGGCTGGTGGCCGCTGCCATTGTGGCCATGCAGGGGATTCGGGCAGACAGACGGTAAAGGAACAGGCAGGGACCACTTCCCTTTTACTCAGGGATTCCAAGCCCCGACTCTTTTCTCCAGCTTTACCTGACTCACAGCCCCCACCAGCTTTAGCTCTCTCCAGGCAAACAGGCTGGGGTAAGAAAACCCTTCTTCAGCAAACAATAAAAGACAATGGCCCCTCCCAAGCAGGAAGGCAGTCCATAATTTGCAATCTGCCACCCTGGGGGCAAGCACCCTCAGCCTTTCACTGACAACACACACAGGGCACTGCTCCGTGCCAATACAGAATACAAGTGAGCAAACCTAAACACACTTGTTTCACACTTAAAACACATTGGCTTGCCCAACGAACAGATTGACTTATGAACCAATAGGATATAGCAGAAATGATGGTATGTGATATATGAAGCTAAGTTTTAAGTCAACTTCTTCCTCTTTCTTTCTTGGATCACTAAATATGTCAGTTGTCAGGGCAGGTGCAAACTTAAGCCATCTTATGGAGAAAGCCATGCAAAGAACTAAGTTCTCTTGCCAGTAGCCATGCGAGTGAGCATTCTGGAAGTGGATCCCCCAGCCTCAGACAAACCTTCAGATGACTGTTACTTTCACTGACATGTTGACTACAACCTCAAGATTTCTTGAGTTAGAATTGCATGGTTAAATCACTACTGAATTATTGATCAGAGAAACTGTGAGATGATAAGTTTTTACTGTTGTTTTAAGACACTAAGCTTTGGAATAATATGTTAGGCAGCAGCAGAAACAAATTACCAGGGCATTGCAAACTGTGTGCCTGACATACTTTTAATGATACCAAGATTATCAGTGGGTTCAGGTGCTGCCAACCTGACCTATCCATTATAGAGTTCTCCATCAACATTTCACTAATGGTATTAACAGCTGTTAATGTTCATTGACTAGGCTTATTATTTTATTGGGGGTCCTATATAATTTCTTCTGCATTTACTGGAATTCTTCTGCAAAGAACATCATTCTTTTATCAACTGCCTTAATACACTGAAATGCCATTTGGAAAGGAAAAGCCTGATAAATACGCTATTTAAAAATTTCTTAATGATGAATTTAAAAACATGACTGAAGAACTAATTATTTTGCTATTAAAATGTGCTAGCCTGACCTGTGGTGGCGCAATGGATAAAGTGTCGACTTGGAACACAGAGGCCGCCAGTTCAAAACCCTGTGCTTGCCCGGTCAAGGCACATATGGGAGTTGATGCTTCCTGCTCCTCCCCTCTTTTCTCTCTCTTTCTTTCCCCCCTCTCTAAAGTGAATAAAGTCTTAAAAAAATAAAAATTATCTCTTTTAAAAAATGTGCTAAAAATATTGGAAATCTTATGTAGGCTAAATTAAGAGATACTTTACATTCTTTAATTTCTATGTTGTTTTTACATCCCCTTTTATTGATTGGCCTAATAGAATTAAAAGTCAGTGCCTTCAAAACAGAGCATTTTAAATTAAAATGACATGAGGGTGAAGTGAGGGGGCACTTATGACATGATGCTAAATAACTTATCTGTTCTGTTTTTCAAGGGGGTAACTGGAAGTTTTGATATCAAGTAGTGAATGAGATATGACATGCAGAGCAAATGGTGCTGGTTGCAGATGCTGGTGAGTGCTGATTTTTATGAGAGACAGGTCTAATAATAGCTATCGGCATTTTCTGTTTCATTCAGCTTTAAAGAACCTCCTGGGCGAAGTGTTTTGCAAAGCAGCAAATATTACTGCCCATGTACTTCTTATGATAATCACTTTGACACAGTGGTTCTTAACGTGGGTTCTATTGAACCCTAGGGGTTCAATGAGCCAGTCTCAGAAGTTCAGAGAAGCCTCTGCCGTGGAGGCCAGAATAAAGTAATACCGTAATTTGTTGTGAGTTCATGCACTTTGTTGGTTTTGTTCTTTGAGCAAGGTGGTGTTCACGCACGGCTCATTTTGTGCACCAGTAAAAAACATATACCTATGTCTTGAATTTGGAAAAGAAATCATATTTTATTTATCACTAAAGAAGGGTTCGGTGAATGCGCATATGAAACTGGTGGGTTCGGTATCTCAAAAAAGGTTAAGAACCACTGCTTTAACATGATTGTGTGTAATCATTTCTAGGTTATAAAATGCTGTAATCCCTAATATTATAAGGTCATCTAAAATTATGGCTAAAAATATACACAATAATTGCCCACAATTCCAGAAATTATTCCCCAGCCAGACTGGGTTATAAGGATGGATTTTTCATCATCTCTACAGCTACCATATACTATATTTTCTAAATAAGTGTATCTGTTGAAATACTTTATTTCTTGGTGTTAGATGCCAGTATCTTGCTTTAAATAATTTTAACCATTTCCTCAGGGAAAGCTTTTATATATGGTTAGATTTTATTTCACATTTTATGAAAACACATTGTTTTAGGGAAAGAAAACTCTTGTGTTCTCACATTTTAAATGCTTAAGTTAGATACATGTATCTTTATTTCATGATTAGCTTTAACTTATTTTTAGGTTTGCCCTCCGTTCAATTAATTCGGTTTGCCAAGCATTTAATGAATATCTTCTAGAGGCAAAGCTTTATAATGTTCATGAGATATGAGCTATTAGGGTTACAAATATGAAAAAATAAGGATATACTGCTCAGTGTGTTCATCCAAAGTGGCCAATAAGTTTTATTTTATGAGCAAATTTTGTTTGTTTATTTATTTCTTCTGTGTGACAGAAACAGAAAGAGAGACGAAGAGAGGGACAGATAGGGACAGACAGGCCGGAAGGGAGAGAGATGAGAAACATCAATTCTTCATTGTGGCTCCTTAGTCTCCTTAGTTATTCATTGATTGCTTTCTCATATGTGCCTTGATGGGGGGGGGGGGAAGGTGGCTACAGCAGAGCGAGTGACCCCTTGCTCAAGCCAGCAACCTTGGGCTGAAGACAGCAACTTTGGGCTTCAAGCCAGCAACCTTTGGGCTCAAGCCAGTAACCACGGGGTTTCTAATCTGGGTCCTCTGCACTCCAGTCTGACACTCTATCCACTGCGCTACTGCCTGGTCAGGCTATAGCAAATTTTGATTGGTTACTAGGGATTCTCAGAAGTGCCATGTGGAGAAGAAATCTAGGGTCCTAGTCAAGGTTAGCAGACAAGACTGTCAACATCAGAATGACAGTTCTAGGGTGGGAAAATTGCAGATTTTAGCCTAAAAATGAGGAGAACATTTAGGAGATAGGATCATTATTTCTCATTTGCTTCACAGAGGAAGTAACTATAAATTAGGCCTTAGAAAAGAAGAATTTAGCTATCAGAGATTGAAGAGGGGTATCCCAGTAGAGCCCAAGCCCTATGTCAATCAGGCGTCCCTGATTCGACTTCCCTGTACAGTGGGACTCTCCTGCTGCTGTATTAGCAGGCTGGCAGCCTCTTGGAGACTACTCTTGAGGCAGCTATGAGAATTCTACTTATGAGTGCTGACATTAACTGCCACTGGAGGAAAAGCATGAGACGAACACATAAAGTTAGTTGCAAGAATCACACAAGCAAATTATTACTCACAAATCCTTTTGGTGTGCCTCGGTACAGCTTAAGGGGGCCCCGTCGGCATGCTCCTCTCAGCTGTCTTTGGTCAGAGCTCAGAGCGGAGTGGAGACAGTTCACATTCACGTTGGAGTCTGGGCAACTACCTCATCAGGGGGCCCCTCAGCTTTAGTACCTTTTCTGGCCAAAGCCTTCTAACAGGTGTCAATCTATAGGATTATCACCTCAAACCACCTTTTTGGGAGTTCCTAGCTGGGAGCCCCTTTTATGTTAATCTACTGAAATGTTACATCAAGCCATTTTTCAGATGTTCCTAGGAAAGCTTTTGTTTTTGTTAATTTACAAAGTTTTGACATCTAGCCACTTCTTATCTATGAATAACTTCACACATACTAACTGGGCTCTGCTCAAAAGTCAGAGTCTGTTTATTACATCCGCACACACTATATTAATTCCTATCCAGACGGCATAACTTTATTTAATTTCCTTAATTAATTTTAACATTATATCTTAATTACTTTTATATCTCTTCCATATTTTTTTATATTTCTATATATTTAATTACTATAACATTACATTACTACAACAAGGGGAACGGACATCCTAGACAATAGGAATCTGGAAGACCAAGATGTAGAAGTAAGCAATCCAGATCAGCCAATTGGCTGGAGCAAAGTTTGTACAAACAGATGTTGTGGGAGACAAGGTTGGAAAGAATATAGTGACTTCAGGAGGAACAAAATCATTATCTCATTAAGTATCAAAGTGGCTGGGCTTAGCATTTTATATACTTGTATATCAGACACAGTTCTTGCGAGCCTCAGTGATTCTACTCTTTATCTTAAAAATAATTTAAAAAAATACTCAGGCCCTGACTGGTTGGCTCAGTGGTAGAGTGTTGACCTGGCCTGTGGGTATCTTGGGTTTGAATCTCGGTTAGGGCACACAGGAGAAGTGACCATCTGCTACTCCACCCCTGACCCTCTCCCTTCTCTCTCTCAATCTATCTCTTCTCCTCCCATAGCTGTGGCTCAATTGGAGCAAATTGGCCCTGGGAGCTGAGGATACCTTCATAGCCTCGCCTCAGGTGCTAAAGTAGCTTGGGTGTTGAGCAACAGAGCAATGGCCCAGGTGGTCAGAACATTGCCCCATAGCAGGCTTGCCAGGTGATCCTGGTCGGGGCACATGCAGGAGTCTGTCTCTATGCCTCTCCACTTCTCACTTAAGAAAAATAAAAAAATATACTCAAAATGTATCTTCCTAACATATTATAATAATACTATCATAGTGAACACCTTGCTGCCCAACAGATTCTTTCTAGTATCTTAAATTCCCCTTGGGCCTGACCAGGCGGTGACGCAGTGGATAGAGCGTCGGACTGGGATGCGGAAGACCCAGGTTTGAGACCCCGAGGTTGCCAGCTTGAGCGCGGGCCCATCTGGCTTGAGCAAAAGCTCGCCAGCTTGGACCCAAGGTCGCTGGCTCCAGCAAGGGGTTGCTCAGTCAGCTGAAGGCTTGCGGTCAAGGCACATGTGAGAAAGCAATCAATGAACAACTAAGGTGTTGCAATGACAATGAAAAACTGATGATTTTCATTGCTTCTCACCTCTCTCCATTCCTGTCTGTCTGTTCTTATCTATCCCTCTCTCTCTGTCCCTGTAAAAAAAAAAAAAAAAAAAAAATTAAACAAAAAAATTTCTCTTGGGAGACCACTCCCCTCTACTCAGTCACATTTATATTGGAGTGATGGCGTCCTCTATTCCAGGAGAAAACTAAGTAGCAGGTCTTAATTCTCTGGCCAAGTAATGGGGTCATGATGGGCCTTTAACCCAATTAGAGCAAAGAAGACATGGAGACAGTGATTAGGTCAGTGGTTCTTAACCTGGGTTCTATTGAACCCTAGGGGTTTGATGAGTCGGTCTCAGGGGTTCGGAGAAGCCTCTGCTGTAGGGGCCAGAATAAAAAATAAAGAATAAAATAATTTGTTGTGAGTTCATGCACTTTGTTGGTTTTGTTTTTTGAGCAAGGTGATGTTCATGCACGGCTCATTTTGTGCACCAGTAAAAAAACATATACCTATGTCTTAAATTTGGAAAAGAAATCATATTTTATGTATCACTAAAGAAGGGTTTGGTGAATGCGCATATGAAACTGGTGGGTTTGGTACCTCAAAAAAGATTAAGAACCACTGGATTAGGTGTTTGAGAATGAGGAGTATTCACAAAGTTATAGAATTTGGTTATGTAAGGATGTGTAGCTAGACATTGCTAAAGCTATCTTGGTATCAGAATGGGAGATAATCTCAGCTAAAGCCAGAACAGAGGACAGAGTTGAGATTTGGGGATAAACTGAGTTCATAGAACATTGCATAACTCCCTAGAGCAAGTTATACCTGAAGCTAAAGTAGTCCCTAAGCCTGCAGATATATACATATAAATATATGCCTTTTTAAAATTAACCAGTTTGAGTTAGATTTTCATTAATCTGCAACAGAAAGAGTCCTAATTTACAGAATGGTTTTAAATCATAGTAATTTTATATTATTTTTGGAATCTAACTTAAGTTCTTTTTTGATTTAAATGCATCTTTATTAACTTGCTCCTGAAACTATTCTGATGGGCAGCCTCTAGGGAAGGAGACCAATCATTCTGTCACCCAATGGCTTTTACAACTATGTACATTGATAGGTTTCTCTAACTGTTCCTAAAATGCATTTTTTTCTTTTCTTTTGACTTTCTTAATGAAGTGTAGTTTCAAATTTCCTTCTTGCTTGATTTTCGATGGACATGTCTAAATGTCGATTCTCATTTTCTAAAATTGTAATTAGAACAAAAAAGTTCAACTAAGACTCATTTAAAAAAATAAGTTTATGTTTGAGTAATATTATAAGCATTTGAAAACCATGTTTATCTTTTTAACAAATAGAACCATGTGTCACATGATATTTTACATGCTATCTCTTCTGATTCATAGCCAAGCTTTTGAGAGTATCACAGGGATTTGAAGGTGTGAGTCAAGTTACTTGGTTCATTGTCTCCTCGAGTTGATTTGCATTAGGATTTGTATAGGCCTCAGTGAGTTTGTCTGGGATCTGAAACTGCCTTCACTGGTTTCAGTAAGGAGAAACTGATTTTCTTTTAGTAAGGAGGAACTGATTTTCTTTCTTCCTTTTTAAACATTTTCTTTAAATCATACAAATACCAGGGATCTTAAAAACCATCAAGAGATGGCCCTCAATAATTATCTTATTTTCCAATAATTCTTACTTTAGTTTGGACATTTTTGGGGGGAAGGGGGGAGATTTACTTGAAAATTTCTTTTGAAGAACTTAAGTGGTTTCATCCCTTTCTGAAAAAAGTAACTTTTCTAATCTGGTACTATAATGGTCAGTGTAAGGCCATTGGCCAAGGCCGCCATCACAACCGCCTGGCCAGTGCAGGTTCACATTTGATTCAGACAGTTGGTAATAAAACAATGGAGCCAAGAACTGGTGAGCCATTAGCTTTAATTCTAATTTGCACCTAGTGGGCAAACAAAAACACACACTGGGCTCCGAAACCCACTCTTTCAGTGCTCACAAAGTGTTGGGCAGAAAAAATATATTATGCTCACTTTGTTAAAGATGGCGCTGCCCTCATGGAAGTTCGTTGATATTAATGTGTGTTCAGGGACAGGCTGTGGGTAGGCCGGGTTGTTATAGCCTAAGGCTTAGTTTTAAGAGTAAGCTTTTTCCCACACCCTGACTGATTGGATGATGTAGGGTGGTGCACTCCTGAGGAATCCCATTATGCCTCAGATGGGTGACTTTGTACCAGAGACTTCCTTGTTTGTAGATTGGATTAAGGGTTTGGATTTCTACACTATAAAGTGGGACAGACCAGTAGCTTGCTCTCTCTCGGTTCCTGAGGTTAGAGAGGAGAGCAGATTAAGGCCACATGGAAGCCAGGAGAAGCAGCCAAGATGGTGGAGTGCTGAGTGAGAAGCCAGTTTGTGCAGAGTTTGTGCTGGAGAAGGAGATGGGGAACAGAGGTGAATAAGTCTGGGGAGCTAGAAACCTTTGATTCTAGGAAACTCGGATAAGTCAGTAGCTTTGTGAGCACTGAATGAGTGGGTTTTGGAGCCCAGTGTGTGTTTTTGCTTGCCCGCCGGGTGCAAGCTAGAATAAAAGCTGATGGCTCACCAGTTTTTGGCTCCGTTGTTTCATTACCGTCTGTTCGAATCGAATGTGAACCTGCATGGGCCAGGCTGCTGTGATGGTGCCCTTGAGCACTGGCTTTACAATCATCCAATCAGTCAAGGGTGTGGGCAAAAGCTTACTCTTAAAACTTGCATGTGGGCAATGCCATCTTTAACAAAGTGAGCAGAATATATTTTATCTTCCCAACAGGACCTATGGGTGCGGATGTATCCTGTGCTCCTCTCACTGACCACCAGTGAAAGAGGTGCCCCTTTTGGAAGTGCAGCGGGGGCCGGATAAATGGCCTCAGGGACCGCATGTGGCCCGTTGGCCGTAGTTTGGGGACCCCTGCTTCTAAGGATCCTTGTGATTACACTGCACCTACTTAGATAATCCAGGATACATTTCCCTAGTTTAAAGCTAGTTGATTAGCATTGTTAATTCCATCTGCAACCTTAATTCTCCTTTTCCATGTAAGGCAACAAATTCACAGATTCTGGGGATTAGAATGTAGACACTTTCCCATTATTCTGCCCACTACAAGCCTATAAGCGCAATGGAAATGATAGTGCATCTCTACACAGCATTAGCTGGGGTATTTGAACTGGGTTTAAAGGATCTACATACATCTGTGACAGCTCATTATGTAGCTGGCAAGTTGGTACTGAGCATCAACTGGCAGCTCAGTTCTTTAACATGTAGGCATATCCATGGGGCTGTGTAAAGCCAGTAGCCGGGGCCACCATCATAGCCGCCTGGCCAGGTTCGCATTAGATTCGAACAGTCGGTAATGAAACAATGGAGCCAAAAACTGGTGAGCCATCAGCTTTAATTCTAGCTTGCACCCGGCGGGCAAGCAAAAACACACACTGGGCTCCAAAACCCACACATTCAGTGTTCACAAAGCTACTGATTTATCTGAGTTTCCTAGAATCAAAGGTTTCTAGCTCCCCAGACTTATTCACCTCTGTTTCCCATCTCCTCCTGCACAAACTCTTAACAAACTGGCTTCTTCCTCAGCACTCTGCCATCTCGGCTGCTTCTCCTGGCCTTCACGTGGCCTTACTCTGCTCTCCTCTCTAATACTAATCTCAGGAACCCAGGAACCGAGAGAGAGAGCAAGCTCCCGGACTGCCCCAGTTTATAGCATAGAAAATCCAAACCTTTAATCCAATTATACATAAAGAAAGTCTCTGATACAAAGCCACCCATCTGAGGCATAATGGGATTCCTCAGGAGAGTGCACCACCCTACATCAATCAGTCATGAGTGTGGGGAAGTGCTTACTCTTAAACTAAGCCTTAGGCTATGACGACCCGGCCTGCCCACAGCCTGTTCCAGAACACACATTAATATCAACGAACTTCCATGTGGGCAGCGCCATCTTTAACAAAGTGAGCATAATATATTTTATCTGCCCAACAGGCTGCAAATGCTTTCTCACAATAAAGCTGGCTTATAAGAGCTATTACTCCAAAGGACAGGAAATGGAAGCTGTTGTGTAAGGCATGGGTGTGGAAATCAACACAGTGTCACTTTCATAATATTCAGTTGACCAAAGTAGTCACAGTGATGATTAAATTTAAGGGGGAAGGGCATAGACCCCCAACTCTCAAAGGGAGGAGTGTCAAAGAATTTGTGATCATCTTTAGTTCTCCATATTCCTCACTGGTAAAGTAGGGATAATTTTTATTTGTAGTATTGCTGTAGAAACAATGCCTGTAAGGTGGCTAATAACCTCCCCACTACCTGTATAACAATAAATGGAGGGAAAGAAACTCTTAAGTGTCTGTTACAATTTGGGTACATATGAATATATGAAAGCTGTGTGTTCTTAATATCTGTGAATATGGATCTGTATAAAGATCACTTTCCAAATCTGATGGTTAGTCCTCCTCCCCAGAAAAATGTACTCTCTTGGTTGATCACTTTAGGAGATTTCCAGTCTAGCTAAAGTTCTGTGGGGAGGAAGAAACTTACTACTATCCTCCTAGCTTTTTTGGCTGATCTAATAATGAAATCAACATAAGAGATTAATGAGAAAAAATGACCAAAATTAATTATGAATGTATGCATGGAAACCCATATTCATGAGAGATTCAAAGACAGAAAGTTAAGATAAAGTATATATAACTTCTGAGCTAAGGATGAGGTAAGGTGTTCTGGGGCTTCAGAGGGGAGAAAGGTCATTTGCAGAACACTAAGAAGGGATGTTTAGTAATTAGTAGTTTTCCCTGTCATATAGATGGGTTTAAGAAGTTATTTCTGGTGATAACTCTTACTGTGGTCAAAGTCCCTAATTTAAATTCTTTGAGGGAGAGGTAATAGTTCCTTGTGAGCCTACAAAGTCTTGATTGCCTTCAGTTCAAAATAATACACATGCCGAAGTAGCACATTTGGGGGATCCAGCTCTGACCCCTGAGCATGCTTAGCACTAAGACATAGAGAAGCAGTAAATGAAAACACTGCAGGAAGTGTGTGCATGTGCTGTGGGCATCATTTGGAGTTATGTCCTTTTTAGATAGGGGCGAGGGAGAGTTTTCATATCTGCTTCCAAGATATTCTGCTTTTATTTTGTTTGTTTGTTTTTGTTAAGTCAGAGATGTAGGGAAAAGATGTACTACCTAAAGTATTAAAAGTGCCTTCATTTGTTATTTTTTTCTGCTGATATAAAGGAAATACTATTAGCTAGTATTCACCTTTAAGGAAGAAAGGGCCTGAATATTTGCATTGTTCTTGTCAAAGCTCTTAATCTTCCATGGTATTTTCATTTTATCTTTTTTACATTTCTACTTTGGTTTCCTGTAGACATATATAATTGCACTTTATGCTATTTAATTATTAATTGTTTCAGTAGTATTTAAAAATTTTTTTAAAAATCTTAATTTTTTTCTTAATAATTAAAGTCATAGATACTCCTGATAATTTGAATGATACAGACATAATATAAAAAGGAAAAGGTCTTTCTAACAGGGAAGGATAACCACTGATAATGTCAATGTCCTCCCAGGCTTATTACCATGTTTATATACACATAAAACGAGAATGGAACCATAATGAAGACGTCATACAGTTGTTTTCTTTCTTCCTTAAATATATCAGACATATCTTTCTATACTAGTGCTTGTTGATCTACCTCATTCTTTTCAATGGCTGGATAATATTCCATGGTGTGGATGCATTAGAATATATTTCACAAAAAACAAAAACAAAAACAAAAAGAAACAAAATAAAACCTTAATAAGGATGTGACCAGGCTGTCGCACAGTGGATAGAGCATCGGACTGGGATGCAGAGGACCCAGGTTTGAAACCCTGATGTCATCGGCTTGAGTGTGGGCTCACCAGCTTGAGTGAGGGTTTGCTGGCTTGAGCAAACAGTCACTCGCTCTGCTGCAGCCCCCTAGGCCCCCCATCGAGGCACATATGAGAAAGCAATCAATGAACAATTAAGGTGCCAAACAAAGACTTGGTGCTTCTTATTTCTCTCCATTCCTGTCTGTCATCCCTATCTGTCCCTTTGTTTATCTCTCTGTTTCTCTCACAAACAAACAAACAAAACCATAATTAGAAGATTTTTGTTGGAAGGGACTTTAACAATTCACTGAACATATTGTAAAAAGAGATTATTTTATGTCCTTCTTTCCCTGCCCCAATTTTTTCTTATACAGATTTTACTGGAAGATTTTATTAGGAAGTTGGGCTTGAAGATTGCTCCCTTTTCATGCATTTGGGTTTGTCCTGCCATGGGCTGCAGGGCTTGCTGCTGTAGAAGCAGCTTTGAGACCTGGGATTGAATTTAAGTCTGACTCTCAGTGTATAATGGTCATGGAGAAAATAAAATGGAAAAAGCATTGATACTAGAGTCACTTAAAACATTTGGGAAGCCATTGAGGAACTGAAGTCTGTACATGTCTCATGTCCTAGTTTTTGGAACGATGGTTAAGTCACTGACCTGTTGCTGAATTCAGCTCAAGGCTGAAGAACAAACATTTGGAGCCATGATTGCTACAAGGATATATAAGGGCTTTACTTCTTCCTTATCTCAGTGACCAGGTTATCTGCGTTCTTCACCTTAATAGGGACAAATCCATGTCGAAAACCAGCATCTTCCACTTACATAATAGATCTAACCAATCCCAGCTGACTTAGCCAACATCTTTCATTTACATGGAGCACCTAAATGAAAACACTCCTATGGTTTTGCCCTTCATAAACCCTGCTTTTCTTTGTCCCCTTAGGAGTGCAGTTTAGGTTCCTACCTGAATCTGTGCCTTAAACTGCAATCCCTACTTGGCTCAAGGAAAATCTTTTTATTCTTTGTTACAGATGAAACCCTTTTTATTTTATTTTTTTTAATTAAGTGAGAGGCAGGGAAGCAAAAATAGACTCCAAATGCGCTGAAACTAGGATCCACCCAGCAAGCTCCCTACCAGGAGATACTCTATCTGGGGCCACTGCTCTGTTGCTCAGCAACTGAGCTATTCTAGTGCCTGAGGTGAGGCACTGGAGCCATCCTCAGTGCCAAGGGCCAACTTGCTCAAACCAAGCCATGGCTGTGAGTGAGGAAGAGAGAGAGAGAGAAAGAAAAAAGGAGGGATGGAGAAGCAGATGGTCGCTTCTTCTGTGTGCCCTGATCAGGAATCAAACTTGGAACTTCTATACACCAGGCCTATACTCTACCGCTGAACCAATCGGCCAGAGCCTGAAACCTTTTTTTTTTGGAAGGGGCCGGAGGGGTTAACTCTAACTCTGGGCAATTTCCTTACTTCTTTGAACTCCAGTATCCTCATGAGCAAAAGACACAAGTGAATTAACAGTGTTTCTCAACCACTGATTCGTGGACTGGTCCACCAGAAATTTCATAGTGGTCCACAAAAGAGTTAACTACCCTGATGTTGTATGAAGATTATAATTCCAATGATCTTAATTGAATTTGCTTATGCTCAGGGAGATTTCTGCTTTAGTGGTCGCCAAAATAATTCTCCTATTTTTACTGATCCCCAAGTGTAAAAAGATTGAAAATCACTGAATTAGATTGTTTCTGAGGCTCTTGACCATCTTTTCTTGGGTTTTTTGAATTCATCCTGTGCTAAGAACAACACCAGAGGCTTTCCAGGTTGTCTTTTTTATTTTTTATTTTACTTATTCATTTTAGAGAGGAGGGAGAGAGAGAGAGAGAGTAAGAGAGAAGGAGGGGAGGAGCAGGAAGCATCAACTCCCAAAAGTGCCTTAACCAGGCAAGCCTACAATTTTGAACCGGTGACCTCAACATTCTAGGTCAAAGCTTTATTCACAGCACCACCAGAGATCAGGCTTTCCAGGTTGTCTTTATACCAATTCCAAAAGGTAGATAATATAATCCCCATTTTTTCACACAGAGAATGTGGGGGTAGGGAAAATATAAGAACTCAAAAGTGTTAGAAAGAAAACCACTGGCACCAGATGGTGTCACATGGTGCTTAAAGCCCATGATACTGAACCTAGATGTAATACCTGACCTAATTGCTGTTTCAACTTGTCCCAGAAATATAATCTTAATGAACCAGTCTGAAATTTTCTGGTTAACACTAATGAGGTAATTTGTTATGTGGGCCCTCTCCATCCCCCCATAGAAAAAAGAGGTTATCTTCATGATAAAAACCTTTCTATGTTCACTTCCCCCCAAAGGATGCTGTCCTAAATACCATATGATTTTACTTATATGTGGGCTCTAAAGAACAATATAAGTGTACAAGCATAACAGAAACAGACTCACAGAGACAGAGAACAGACTGATGGTTGCCAGAGGGGAGGAGTGTTGGGAGACTGAGTAAAAAAGTTGAAGAGATTAAGAAGTACAAATTGATAGTTATAAAATAGTCATGGGGATATAAAGTACAGCACAGGGAATACAGTCAATAATATTCTAATAACTATGTACGGTGCCAGGTGGGTACTGAAAATATGGGGGAATTACTTTTTTTATTGATTTTAATTTATTATATTTACATAGATTCTAATGTTGCCCTGAATGCATCCCCCCTCCCCCGTATTCTCCTCAACATCTCCCTTGCCCTCCTCCTCATAGTGCCCACTCCCCTTCCCTTCAGGTTTATCCCATCCTATCATCCCCTTTCCCTCTGTCCTCTTTTCCTCTGGTCCCTTTGATCCCTCCTCTGTCTCAATTCCGTTCCTCAGTTCTCATTGTTCATTGGATTACTCAAATAAGTGAGGTCATATGATATTTTTCTTTTTCTCCTGGCTTATTTCACTTAACATAACACTGGGGAACAAAATTTTTGTTGCATCCACAAAAACACTTGTTCTTACCTAATTCGAGTGTGCTGATCTAAAATCTGACATTAGTTTTTCTCTGTAAGCTACAGTTTTTTTTTGCAATTCAAGAATTTAGGTTTTCATCTTATTGTAAAATTTTCAACATTTAGGTTAACATAATGAAGTAGAATGTCTTCTTGGGCATCATCTTTGTGAAAATATAATAATTTATATAATGCAGTAAATACAATAATACACTAAAATATGATTGCACCAGAATTTGTCTACAATTTTGAAATAGAACATATTAAAACACTTATTTTAATCATAAAATTAGCACAAAAATTATTTAAATTTTATTCAGGAAAAAATTTGCATTTGTAGCTCTTGCATTTGTGTACTTCTTGAGGACAATCTCGTTTGATGCTCTAGCAGTAGTGTGCCCATCACTAACAGCTCCAAGATTTTTGGGAAACTTATTAAGGTGACTGTTCAGGAAGTAAATCTTAATGCTCATGTTACATCCAATGTCGCAAAAAGCCAGCAACATCCTTTGAACCAGAAGTTCATACTTTTCTGCTTTTTAGTTGCCAAGGAAGTTCTTTGAAATTGCCACAAAAGACTGCTATGCTGCTTTCTCCTTCTTATTCATCTTTCTGGCAAATTCTTCATCACTTATGAAGGTTTGAATTTGAGGTCCATCAAATACACCTGCTTTTATCTTCTTGAAAGACAAGGCAGGAAAAGCAGAAATAATATGTTGAAAGCATTCACTTTCTCTATTCAAAACCTGAAAAAAACTGCTTCATTAAGCCAAGTTTGATGTGAAGTGGGGGAAAAATGATCTTGTCTCGATGAACTACAGGTTCATTCACAATATTTTGCATCCCTACTTTCAAAGCTTCACGTTTTGGCCACTCCTTCTGTGTCCAGTGTTTCTCCCAAGCTCGGCTGTCCCACAAACACAGAAAGCAAGGATACTTGGTGAAACCTCTCTGTTGTCCTAGAAGGAAATTTACCATTTTAAGATCCACACAAATGATCCAGTTATGCTCCTCATACTTCAGAAAGTCGAGGACAATTTTTATGTCATTATAATCTTCTCGCAGATGAGTTGAAAAACCAATTGGAACCTCTGCATAAACATTACCATTGTGTAGGAGAACACATTTCAGACTCTGTTTAGAGCTGTCAAGAAATAGCCACCATTCTTTTGGACTGTAAGTGGTAATTAATACCTAGCTGGCTGAGAAGACTACTGATATCATGACAGTAGACAAAGTGTTTGTCTTCGGGAAAAAAATACACAAAAATTTGTTCATGCTTCCTGAAATGGGATACTTTAGCTGACCAGTGAAGTCCATTCTTTCCTTGAAACCTGGAGGCTAATAACTCAGATTCTTTCTTTAATAGGCCCAAATCTCTTATTAAGTCATTCAATTTGGGTTGGCTAAACTGCTGAGGGGTTAATGACTGCTTGGCATCAGAAGAAGACCCTTCAGATTCTATAACCATTTCCTCATGCATCTTATCAAAATACATTTGATCAGCATGTTCACTTTCTTTTTCCTTAGAAGAAATAAAATCATTGGAAACTGGAACTGGGAGTGTCTCAGAGTGTGGGATAGGTTGTATTGCTCAAGGAATATTAGGATATGTGATCATATGCCATTTTTTCTTGCTGATGCCCTTTGTATGGATCAGACAGAAATAACAGTCACTTCTGTGGTCCTTAGGTTCACGCCAAACCATGGGAATACTAAAAGGCATTCCTTTGCGTTTTCTTTTTGTCCAGTCACGAAGCATTTCCTCACAATTATGACACAAATATGAGGAGATCAATTCTTGTCTTGATTGCCAAGGGGAACTTGAAAATAGGCAATATATGCACGTGTCACAAATGATGAAATATTGCGTCTTTGACGTTGAAGTGTGTAACTGCCACATATATAACAGAAGGTGTCAGGACTATTCTTACATTTATGCCTACTTGAAGAAGACATGATTCAACCTTAAAACAAAATAAGAGGGTGTTTTTATCAGATAATAATATTTTACATTTAAAAACAAGTACAATTATGTAAAAGTGATGTTTGTAAAACATTAGTTTCCTCGTGGTTATGTTCAGTCCAAGAGCTTTTGCCCTTTAACTCCAATTTAAAAACCAATGCATGCCATTAACTGTAACAAAAAGAAATTAAAATTCCATAAAAACTAGAGCATGCACCGAAAAGCAAATTTCAGATTTGGAATCGGCGATGCAGAAATATATAGGAAAAGTTCTAAAACCTCATGCAACAGAAAATGAAAAATAAATTGTTCCCCAGTGTAATAGTTTCCAGGTCCATCCATGTTGTTGCAAATGGTAAGATTTCCTTCTTTTTCATGGCCCCATAGTATAAACTAATGTCCATTGTATATATGTATACAAAATAGTCATGGAGATGTAAAGTACAGCATCAGGAATATAGTCAATAATATTCTAACAACTATGTACAGTGCCAGGTAGGTACTGGAAATATGGGGGTATTACTTTGTAAAGTATATGATGGTCTAACCACCATGCTGCATACCTGAAATTAAAACAAAATAATATTGAATATATGCTGTAATTGAAAAAAAATTAAAAAGTGATGATTTCCTGGCATAAAAATAATTTTTTTGTCTTGTTAAGTTCTCTTGCCCCATCCTTCTTTCTATAGAAACATTCCATTGTACAACCCCTCAGAGCACTCTTATATTTGCTAGATAGGCTGCTGATTGCTTCATGAATACTAATAAAACCAATTAGATTTTCAAATTTAGTCATCTGAAATTTCATTCTCTAACAAAGGGAAGAAGGGAGTCTGGCATTATAACAGGACTGAGCAAGAAAAGGAGTTGGAAATCTGAGCTCTAGAAGCAGCTTAACCTGAACTGAAGCCTGGAGTTCACCCACGCTTGATAGTTTATGGTACAATTCACAAATATTCTTTCGCTTGTGCTTCAGCAAATCCTGTGTGTAGATAAAAATATATTTTTATTCTCTTTTTGAAGGTGATAAAACAGAGAGGTTAAATGGCTTGTATAGTTCCTATAGATAGGGAGTGGTGTTAGAGCAAATTAATTTCTTGGTTAGCAAATAACAAAACCAGGCCTTCTTACCTAACCATGGTGGTCACATCATAGTTCATACTGAATTACTTAAATCCACTGTACTAATCTCCCAGCTACTATAAATAGAGAAAAGGACACTGAAGCTCATAACTGAGAAGCACACATTTGGAAGATATTTTGAGAAATCACTATATACTTGAATAGACTATTCCATTTTACATTCTCAAAATTTATTTTCTAACCATTATTTTTACTTATTGCCTCTCTGCATCTTTATATATTATTTTTAGAAAAGTAGCAACAAGAGTATCCTTTAAAAAGAGTATTAGACTCTGCTGGCCAGGCAAAGATTTGTCAAGGGAATAGGAAGAAAGGAATATTTACCAATACAGTGAATATCTAGTTTTCGTTTAGTTAGTGAAGAGTAGACAGATCCTGAGTCCATGAAGGGATCATCTTTATAAGTATTTAAATTAAATATAAATCACATTATCTAAACAAAATCCATAGTCAAGTAGGACTTAATGTTGCTATTGAAAGATCTTTAATAGCTCTCTCTCACCTTAATTTCATTTCCATTGTTGCACTTCAAAAGAAAGCTTCAACATGTATAAAACACGCAAAAAATTCCCATCTAGCCTGACCGGGCAGTGGCACAGTGGATAGAGTGTCGGACTGGGATGCGGAGGACCCAGGTTTGAGACGCTAAAATTGCCAGCTTGAGTGCGGGCCCATCTGGTTTGAGCAAGGCTCACCAGCTTGGACCCAAGGTTGCTGGCTTGAGCAAGGGGTTACTCGGTCTGCTGAAGGCCTGCAGTCAAGGCACATATGAGAAAGCAGTCAATGAACAACTAAGACAGGGGTCGAGAACCTATGGCTTGCAAGCCAGATGTGGCTCTTTTGATGGCTGCATTTGGCTCACAGACAAATTTTTAATAAAATAAATAATAACATTAAAAATAACATTCTCATGTACTACAATCCATTCATTTCCTACCGCTCATGTTCATGGTTGCGGGTGGCTGGAGCCAATCACAGCTGTCCTTTGGACAACACCAAATTTTTATTGGATAATGCGTAATGTACATGGGTCATTGTGAGGTCAGGTTCCTTTTCTTAATCAAGTATTCAGCTAGCTAATTGCAGAAACCCTTTTGACGAAGAAGATGGCTAAAAGAAAAAAGATGGGTTTCGTATAACTAGTGCTCGACTTACAACCACGATTGGTTCCGTCAGACCGGTCGTAACACGATTTGGTTGTAAGTTGAGTAGGCTATATGTACAGTACTGTGAAATGATGTTATGAAAATCTTTAAGTCATATTTTATCATAATTTTCTTTCATTATTGTTATATATCATAATTTTCTTTGTTCATTTTATGCCATTTTTATCATCTCTACACCATTTTGTTTCTTATTTTTACATTTGTCAGGTTTAAGTAAAACTTCATTACCAGTACAACTAGTTTAATAATGGCAAAACATACAAAATTACAAAATACAGGTGCATACAAAAACTGCTCCAGACACGGAGCAGTCGTGGCTAGCGATTGTGGTTGTAAAGTCAAATGGTTGTAAGTTGCATAGATCCTAAGTCAATCAATACCTGTACTTTTCAGCAGGAATGGACAGAGGAATTTGTCTTTGTGGAGAGAGCAGGTTCTGCAGTGTGTCTAACATGCAATGGTAAAATTGCATCAATGAAACAGTCAAATATAGAGCGGCACTTCGACACACATCATACTACATTTGCATTGAAATATCCAGCGAGGGACAGGAGGAAGAAAGCATGTCAAGAGCTACTGTGCAGAGTGCAAGCTAGTCAGCAGCAACTCCGTGTTTGGACCCAACAAGGTGACTGGAATTCGGCTAGCTTTGCTGGTGCTTTACCAATTGTGAGAAATGGAAAGCCATTCACAGATGGGGAGTATGCCAAAACATTCATGCTTGATGTTGCCAATGAACTTTCTGACTACTTTTCAGATAAAGACAAGATAATCAAACAAATAAAAGACATGCCTCTGTCAGCAAGAACTGTTCACGATTGTACCATCATGATGGCAAATCAAATTGAGGCAACACAAGTGAAGGACATAAATGCAGCACCATTCTTTTCTCTCACTTTGGGTGAGTCAACAGACGTAAACCATTTATCCCAGTTCAGCATGATTACAAGGTATGCTGTCGGTGACACACTACGTGAGGAAAGTCTTGCTGTTTTGCCTATGAAAGAGACAACAAGAGGGGAGAATTTATTCCAGTCTTTCACTGAGTTTGCTAAAGAAAAAAATCTACCAATGGATAAACTTATTTCGGTGTGTACTGATGGTGCTCCATGCATGGTGGGGAAAAACAGAGGATTCATAATGCTTCTTCATAAACATGAAAAGAGACCCATCCTAACATTACACTGCATCCTACATCAGGAGGTGCTTTGTGCTCAGACGTGTGGTGAGAAATTTGGTGAGGTGATGTCACAGGTCATTTGGGTAGTCAACTTTATTGTTGCCCGAGCTTTAAATGATTGTCAGTTTAAAACACTGCTGGATGAAGTTGGGAATAATTACCCTGGCCTACTTCTGCACAGCAATGTGCATTGATTGTCAAGAGGGAAGGTGCTCAGCCGTTTCGTGGCTTGTCTGAGCAAAATCTGAATTTTTCTTGAAATGAAAAACGTCGAGCATCCTGAGTTAGCTAACACTGAGTTGCTCCTGAAGTTCCACTATCTCATGGACATGACTGAACATCTGAACTAACTCAATGTGAAAATGCAAGGTGTTGGAAATACAGTCTTATCCCTTCAACAAGCAGTGTTTGCATTTGAAAACAAGCTGGAACTCTTCATCACCAACATTGAAATAGGTCATTTACTGCACTTTGAAAAACTGAGAGTTTAAAGATTCATGCACAGCAAGTGACCCTGCTCAACATCTTGATCTCCAGCAGCTAGCGGGCTTCACATCTAATCTCCTGCAGTCATTCAAAGCACGCTTTGGAGAATTTCTTGAGCTCACTTGTCTTTTTAAGTTCATCACCCATCCACACGAGTGTGCAGTGCTGACCTGAGTTACATCCCCGGTGTCTCCATCATAGATTTTGAGCTACAAGCTGCTGATCTGAAGGTCTCAGACATGTGGGTGAATAAGCTCAAGTCACTGAATGAAGATTTGAAAAGACTTGCATGACAGCAAGCAGAGTTGGCGAGCAAACACAAGTGGCAAGAAATAAAAAACTTCAACCCACAGACCAGCTGATTGTCAAAACTTGGAATATGCTTCCTGTCACATACCACACATTGCTGTATTGACAATGTTTGGCTCTACCTATGCATGTGAGCAGTCTTTCTCACATTGAAAGAATGTTAAGACCAACCTACGATCACGTTTAATGGATGGAAGTCTCAACACCTGCATGAAGCTTAACCTCACCACATATCAACCAGACTACAAAGCCATCAGCAAAACCATGCAGCACCAGAAGTCGCACTAATGGTAAGAAGTACTTTATTCATCATTGGTTAGCAACAGCATAACAATGTTATTAAAAAGAATTCAGAGACTTGTTATACTTTAAAAGTGTTGGTCTTACATAAAATGCACACATTTACTTGTATTTAGTGTTAAACAAGAATTAAAATGTAGATTTAAAAATATGTGGCATTCATGGAATGAAGAGAGATGGGAAGCATCAATCATCAGTTTTTCGTTTCTATACCTAAAACTCCACTTTTTTGTATTCGGCATGTTTTAAAGCTGATAAACTCACCTCGTGTATATACTCCCCATATATGAAACAGTTTACTAGCTTCATGTAATTGAGTAATATTTAGAATTAGAAAATATCAACTTTTAGAAAAGGCCTAGCATATGGTGACTAAAAACTTTAGGTAGTTAATTCTAGTTCCAATTAATTTTTAATAGAGACACAAAACTAATGATTGATGCTTCTCGTCTTTCTCCGTTCCTGTCTGTCTGTCCCTATCTATCCCTCTCTCTGACTCTCTCTTTGTCCCTGTAAAAATAAAATTCATCTAATAGGACTATCAAATGAGAATGTGCTAATTTATTGCCTTAAGTGTCCCTTGTTAACCCATAGTTCTTGGAGTCCATTCAACACCAAAAGGAATCCCCAACTTGAAGTGCAGTGAAGAAGGAAACTTAATTCAGTGCAAAAAGGCTCAATTGTCAGACAGCACCCTTGTGAAAACATCATGGCTCTGAGGCAGCCCTGGAGTCAGTCTCTTCTCCAGATAGACAGCTCAGCACTGCTCTGCTCTGAGCAGGTCTACTTTGAGCTGTGCTGGTCTGCTTCCAGGCCTTCTGTTCTATATCAGTGTGCTCTGACCTGCACTGGTCTGCTCTGCTCTACTCTGGTGAAACATCTTTGGTGTTTCAGCTCCAATTAGGGAAATGCAGCCCTTGGTGGGAAGGATATGTGCAAGCTCCAAGCCAGAAAGGAGTGGGTTTACATAGAAGTATCTGCCCCTGATTGGTACATCTTGATGCAAATGAGGACTTCAAATCCTATCAGTTTGATTGGTTCAAAAGGCGCCATTCTGACTGGTCAGAAATAAGCTGTTCTGATTTGTCAGTGAAGATGTTGCTGGGGGAAATATAGCTGCACAGATCTGATTGGATGGGGAAAGCCTCATTTCCACTGGTTGAAATAGGACTCCAGGAACTCCTTCATAAGGGCTGGCTCAGCTGGCAGAAATACAGTGCAGGCAGGCAGTTCAGTGCAGAGGCATGTGATTCAGTGCAGGCTTCTCCCTGAAGTGCAGTTGGTGTGAGAGGCTCCTGTGTAGGTCGCTAGGCTCTTTTTCCGCAGGGTCTACATCTGGGTATTACAACTAAGACTTGCTTAGAAAACAGGCAAGAGATCTCTGAAGTCTCTGAGGACCTCTTCCATCTCTGTGTATAAATACTGTGCCTATTCAGAATTGGCTTTTTTGATCTCACTTTTTAAACTACTTTGTCCCAACCAGTTCTGGTTTCAATTACGAATTTGGCTCAGCTCTCATCAAAGTCTTTCTCAATAGCAGCCTTACTTTTTTTCTTCCCTCCCTTCCTTCTCTCTTCTCCAGTCATTTTATAGACTTCTTTTTCTTGAACCAGGTTTTATACTGTTTTCTTTAATCTTATCAAGCTCTTCTTCTCGTTTCCTTGTAAATGTGTTCCTACCTTTGTGCTCTTCCTATACCGTAAAGAAATTTTGCTTTTTTAACTTTTTGTTTCCTCAAAGGAAGAATTTGCTATTTGCCCAACTAATTCTTTTTATTTTGTTACTCTGGCTTTATTGACATACAACACATGAAAATTTAAGGTATACAGTGTAATGATTTGATAGTATATATTGCAAAATGATTACCACAATAAGAATAGTTAATACATCCTTCCCTTTACTTAATTACCATTTAGTTGATGTTGTTATGGTGAGGACATTAAAGCATTACTATCATAGCAACTTTAAAGTATACAACACAGTATCATTCACTATAGTCACCATGCTGTACATCAGATTCCCTGTATTTATTGTACTTTTTGACAAACACATCCCTATTTACCCACCCTTTGTTTGCCCCTGGCAACCACCATTCTATTCTCTGTTTCTATGAGTTTTATGGTTTTAGATTTCACACAGAAGTGAGCTCATAGAGTATTTGTCTTTCTCTCCCTTTTTTTATGGCTGAATAACATCACATTGTATAAAATACCACATCTCTTTTTTTCTTTTTCTTTTTTAGGACCTTATGCAGATTTATTTATATCATTTTGCCTTGGGTTTATCATAAAAATACCACATCTTTATATCCATTCACCCAATAATAGACACTTTGGTTGTTTCTATTGGAGTCCATTAAACACCAAAAGGAATCCCCAACTTGGAGTGCAATAAAGAAGGAAACTTTATTTGGTGCAAAAAAGGATCAATTGTCAGACAGCATCCTTGTAAAAACATCATGGCTATTTGAATAATGCTGCAATAAACATGTGAGTGCAGATATCTCTTTAAGACAGTGATTTCTTTCCTTTAGATAAATAGCCAGAAGTGGGATTGCTGGATCATATAGTAATTCTATTTTTAAATTTTTAAGAAAACTCCATACTGACTATACCAATTTACATTCCCACCAGGGTTTCCTTTTCTTCATAGCCTTCCCAACATTTATTATCGCTTCTCTTTTTGATAATAGTTATTCTAACAGGTGTGAGGTAACATTTTATTGCGGTTTTAATTTGCATTTCCCTGATTATTAGAGATGTTCAGCATCTTTTGCATTCACTTGTTAGCCATTTAGAAAAATTTCTATTCAGGCCCTCTGCCCATTTTTTTTTTCTTTTTACAGGGACAGAGCGAGAGTCAGAGAGAGGGATAGATAGGGACAGACAGACAGGAAGGGAGAGAGATGAGAAGCATCAATCATTAGTTTTTTGTTGCCGTCGCAACACCTTAGTTGTTCATTGATTGCTTTCTCAGGTGTGCCTTGACCACGGGCCTTCGGCAGACCGAGCAACCCCTTGCTGTAGCCAGCGACCTTGGGTCCAAGCTGGTGAGCTCGGGGTCTCGAACCTGGGTCTTCCGCATCCCAGTCCGACGCTCTATGCACTGCGCCATCGCCTGGTCAGGCCCTCTGCCCATTTTTTAATAGAACTTGTTGTTTTTTTTTTGCTGTTGAGTTATATGGGTTTTTAATATATATTTAATATTAACCTCTTATTATATAAATCGTTTGCAGATATTTTCCTCCACTTGAGAGGCTGCCCTTCTTTCCCCATTGACTATTCTTGTCTCCCTTGTCAAATATTAATTGAACATATATATTTGGGCTTATTCCTGGGCTTTTGATTCTGTTCAATTAGTCTATGAGTCTGTGTTTATGCCAGTGCCTTACTGTTTTGATTATTATAGTTCTGTGACACAGTTTGAAATCAGGAAGTGTGCTGCTTCTAGCTTTGTTTTTTCTCAATACTGTTTGGCTGTTCAGAATCTTTTATGGTTCTATACAAATTCTTATTTTCTATTATAGTTATATTATCATTCTATTTATTATTTTATTATATTTCTATTATTTATACATTGCTTTTTTATTTCTGTGAAAAATGCCATTTGAATTTCGAAAGGGATTGCACTGAATCTATAGATGGCTTTGGGCAGTATGGACCTTTTAACAATATTAATTTTCCCAACCCATGAATATGAGATATTTTTCCATTTATTTGTGTTTTTCCATTTCATTCATCAAAATTTTAGTTTCCATTGTACAGATTTTTAATGTTCTCTGTTAAATTTATACTTAAGTATTTTTTTGATGTTAATGTAAATGGTATTATCTTTCTTTATTTTTGTTTATTGTTAGTGTATAGAAACACAACTGATTTTTGTATGTTGAGTTTTTATCTGCAAATTTATTGAATTCATTTATTAGTTCAAACAGTTTTAGATGGAATTTTTAAAAATTTTTTTTCAAATTAAGTTTATTGGGTGACATCGGTTAATAAGTTTATACAGGTTTAAAGTGTACAATTCTACAATACATGATCTGTATACTGCATTGTGTATCGACCAGTCAAAGTCAAATTGTTTCCCTCTGGTAATCCCCATACTGTTGTCTGCATCTATGAGTTTTTGTTATTTTTCTTGTACATTTTTTAAATGTTCCTGAAATGCAGAGGTGGCCTGGGTAAAGGCACATGTAGAAACCGATTGATGTTCCTGTCTCCTTCTCTCCCTATTTATCTCTCTAAAATCAATTTTCAAAAAATATTCCTTCCCTTTGGTAATTCCATACTGTTGTCTGTATCTATGAGTTTTTAAATTTTTTTCTTGTACATTTTTTAATGTTCTTTGTTGTCTTTTTTATTTCTTTTTTTAAAATTGATTTTAGAGAGAGCGAGGGGAAGAGAAGAAAACAGAAACATCAATCTGTTTCTACATGTGCTTCGACCAAGGATCGAACTGGCCACCTCTGAATTTCAGTATGATGCCCCAACCAACTGAACCATCCAGTTAGGGCTTGTTCACTTTTTGTTTTCAATGTTATATCCCACATATGAGTGATATCATATGGTTCTTCTCTTTTTCTGTCTGACTTATTTTGTTTAACATGATATTCTCAAGGTCCATCCATGGTTGTCACAAATGACAGTATTTTATCTTTTGTTATGGCTGAGTCCTTAGGATTTTCTATATACAGTCATATGCTATAAAATAATATTTTGGTTAATGACAGACAGCATATATTATGCTGGTCCCATGAAATTATAATGAAGCTGAAAAATTCCTATCACTGAGTTATTGTATATTCATTATAATGTCATAGCACAAAGTATTTCTCATGAGTTTGTGGTTATACTAATGTAAACAAACCTACTGCACTGCCAGCGATATAAAGAATGGCATGTACAGTTACAGTTAGTGTAAGTACACACTACGATGTTCGCACAATGACAAAATTGCCTACAGATGCATTCATCAGAAAGTATCCCCGTCTTAAGTAGTACACGCCTTTACAAGATCACGTCCGCAAACAGACAATTTTACTTCTTTTTTTTCAGAACTCGATGACTTTTGTTTTTTATTTTTTGCATAATTGCTTTGCTAGGATATCAAACACTATGTTTAATAGGAGTTGTGAGATTGGGCACCTTGTTTTGGTCCTGGTTTTATTTATTTATTTATTGAGAGAGAGAGAGAGAGAGAGAGTCAGAGTCAGAGGGAGGGACAGATAGGGACAGACAGGAAGAGAGAGAGATGAGAAGCATCAATTCTTTGTTGGGGCACCTTAGTTGTTCATTGATTTCTTTCTCATATGTGCCTTGAAGTGGGGGGCTGCAGCAGAGCAAGTGACCCCTTGCTCAAGCCAGCGACCATGGGGTCATATCTATGATCCCATACTCAAGCCATCGACCCCATGCTCAAGCTGGTGAGGCTGTGCTCAAGCTGGCAACCTCGGGGTTTTAAACCTGGGTTCTCTGTGTCCTCCGATGTTCTATCCATTGCACCACAGCCTGGTCAGGCTTGGTCTTGATTTTAGAGCAGTGGTTCTTAACCTGGGTTCTATCGAACCTTAGAGGTTTGATGAGTCGGTCTCAGGGGTTCGGAGAAGCCTCTGCCGTGGAGGCCAGAATAAAGTAATACCATAATTTGTTGTGAGTTCATGCACTTTGTTGGTTTTGTTCTTTGAGCAAGGTGATGTTCCTGCACAGCTCATTTTGTGCACCAGTAAAAAATCATATACCTATGTCTTGAATTTGGGGAAAAAAATCATATTTTATTTATCACTAAAGAAGGGTTCGGTGAATGCACATATGAAACTGGTGGGTTCAGTACCTCAAAAAAGGTTAAGAACCACTGTTTTAGAGGAAAAACTTTTAACCTTTCACCAGTGAGCAAAACGTTACTTGTGGGCTTGTCATATATGGCAATTATCATGTTAAGGCATATTACTTCTATACCCTATTTGTTGAGAACTTTTTATTGTAAAAGGATGTGAAATACTGTCAAATACTTTTTCTGCATCCCCTGAGATGGTTGTAGGATTTCTGTCTTTCATTTTATTAATGTGATGTATCACATTGACTGATTTGCGTATGTTGAAACATCCTTGCCTAACAGGGATAAATCTTACTTGATCATGATGTATAATTGTTTTAATATGCTGTTAAATTTGTTTTGCTAGTATTTTGTTGAGAATTTTTATGTTTCTATTTGTTGTTCTTCAGTTTCCCTGTAGTGTCCCTATCTGGCTTTGGTGTCATCCTAACGCTGGCCTCATGAAACTAACACAAATCCCTCTGGTTTAAAAAGCAGTGAAGTCTGCAGGGAGTCTGAATTGGTTATGTGGGCTGTTGGTTTCTTCAGTGGTGAAAGCTGCTGGGTCGTCTGCAGAGTATGTCGCTGGGAACTGTGGAGGCTTCCCCTGCATAGCTGATATTGGTATCTCTGCTCTTCTTCTGGCTTGAAGCTTTGCAGGTCTCTGAATGCAGCAGGATGAATCAGGGTTCCTTATGCAGCGTGGAGAAAGGCTGAGGAAGCTTGGTGCTCATCCTGCTCTCTCTTTCCTGGTGAGGAGAACTGTTTCTAGATGAGGAGTTCCCTCTTGGCACTGAGCAGTGATGGGAGGGGTGGCGGGAGAGGCAGGCAAAAGGAAGCTGTTCTTCCCTTTTTGTGAGATGATTCTCAGATTTTTTCCCTCTGCTGTGTTTCTGGGGTTTCTGAAGCGGATTCCTGTGCTCTCTCTGAATAGTTTTTGTTGGTGGATAGTTGTCTGATGATCTCTTCTTGTGGGGATATAGGGGTTGGGTTCTCCTACTTCCCCATTTTGTTGATGTCACCCTACTCCCTAAGCAAGTCTTGATTTTAGGACCATGTTGGGTCCTATTTGTACACAGAATCACCTCAGCTTGGGGCAGGAGAAAGAGTACTAAGTATCTGGATTTAGTATCAGGTAAGTAATTTTCATATGCATTCCCAATGAGGAAATGCCGAGGCTTCTGAAATCAATATATATTTTAAATTTTCTCTAAAAGGGTTATGAACTCAGAGATTGTTCTAGGTGTGAGTTTGAGAGAAGGCATAATTGGTCCCTAAACTTATGAGTAGGTCCTTTTCTCTTGGCTCTTTCCAGGGTGACTGCATTTTCTGTTCTCTCTGGTTATGTATGTTCTTGTTTAAGTATTTGTTAATACGGATGTTTGGCTTGTGTAACATACATTCAAAATGACAGATTATAAAATTGTTTTATTCTCACGTAATAGCCAAGTATACTCAGTCCAGGATTTCACAGTACTGAGAAACTTTGCTCTTCCCAAGTTGTTGCTTGGCCATTTTCAACACATGGCTTCTATTCATAGCAAAATGGTTACTCTAGCCATTGCCACCATGTCCACATTTTTGTTAGCAGGAGGGACAAAAGAGGGGAGCAGAGATCCTTTCTTTTTCTTTAAGGGAACAACAATGAATTTCAGCATCACTTTGGTGCATGTTATTGGCAAGAACTTAGTCAAAATAGCCAAACCTGAGTGCAAAGGAGATTGATGGCTGTTGGTCAAAGAAGTTTGTAAATATGATATATATGCTTGCTCGCTTATAGTTTGCATTGGGTTTGGGGGACAGGCTGTAAGCAGGCAGGATCCTTATAGCCTAAGGCTTAGTTTTAAAACTAAGCTTTTACCCACACCCTTGACTGTTACATGATAGGGGGTAGTGCACTCTCATGAGGAATCCCATTGTGCCTCAGATAAGTGACTTTGTATCAGAGACTTCCTTGTTTGTATATTCGATTAAAGGTTTTCATTTCTACACTATAAAATAGGGCAGACTGGGAGCTTGCTCTCGCTCGGTTCCTGAGATTAGCATTAGAGAGGAGAGCAGAGAAAGGCCACATGGAGAAGAGGACAAGTAGCCAAGATGGTGGAGTGCTGAAGGAGAAGCCAGTTTGTGCAGAGTTTGTGCAGAGAGAGGGAGATGGGGAACAGAGGTGAATAAGGCTGTTGAGGCAGAACCCTTTGATTCTAGGAAACTCGGATAAGTCATTGGCTTTGGGAGCCATGAATGGAGAGGGAAATGTTTTTCCACTGTGTGTATTTCTTGCCCACCGGATGCGAGCTAGGATTAAACCTAATGACCCACCAGTTCTTGACTCTGTTGTTTCATTACCGTCTGTCTGAATCAAATGTGAACCAGTACGGGCCAGGCGACTGTGATGGTGGCCGTGGCTATTGGCTTTTACAATGGTCATATTCCTATCATTTGGGGATTTTATTGCTAAATAAAGATGTGGAGAGTAACTATTAGAGGATAATTAATCATCTCTGCCACAGCCCACTCCTCTCACCCCCCAAATATCTGTGCACAGGCTTTTCCTCACAAATAAAGCATATTCATCTCCTTTCCAAAGAGGAGACAACTCAAAAGTCTGATCTAATCACTATATCTCAAACAAAGTCCAAGATTTCTGCGTGATGTGCAATCCTATCATTATGTCTGGATATGGATCCTTGTGGCCCAGCAACTTATGAACTATAAGACAAGTAAGCTCTTCCCTACAACATAATGTTGGGAAAATAAATTTGTAACAAGTGTTTTTTAGGTTTGCTTGCTTGTATTAGGGCAGTGCCACGTGTGTATAGTCTATGGAAGGCTGCTAGTGCTTGCCCTCAGGGCAGCAGATTGCCTTCCTCCTTGGGAGGGGCCATTGTTTTTTGGAGACAGCTATTTTTCCCCTAGCTGGTTTTGCTAAAGCATGCAGAGAGAGAGAAAGGGCGTGTTGAGGGGTTTAGGAGCCCTGAGATTTCCAGCCAGCAGATTTTGTCCGAGGAGTGCTGAGGCTGGTGGAGGCCTGTGAGTCCAGGTGAGTCTGGAATATTGAGGGGCTTGGGAGCCTTGCCTGTTTGCTCTTCTGCCATTACAAGACTTTAATAAATGAAATGGCCCACCATTTTCTGGCTCCACAGTTCTTTTATTGTTTCCCCGAATCCAATGCGAACCTGCATGGCCATGGCCTCAGCCACTGACTCTACATAATAACCCCAATTAAAACTTCCATGTAGAGAAGGAAGAAGGCTGTTGACAGTCTGGATGAGTGGAACTGGGAAGACCCTTCCCCTGAGAATAGATGCAGTTCCTTGTCGAGGCCATATGGCCGCTTCCTGTTCTATTTTCTGGGAAAAACTCTCTGTCCGTCGTCCTCTGTGGCTTCATCTGGAGTCGGCATTAGAGAATAAACATTTCTTGGAGTCAGCATAATGTCTACAGCCTATTTTCCTGGCAGTGTAGGTTTAGGGATATGTGGGATCTTTTTCATTTATTCCTCTAGATTACTGATATTTCTCCTTTTCCCTCTGATCTTTTTTTTTCTGGAAGACTGACCTGTGTGGATTACATCGATAGAGCATTTTCTGTTCTTTGTTTTATAATTAGTTTTAGCCCATAGGGAACCTGTAAGGCCAGTAGCCCCGCCACCAACACAGCCGCCTGGCCTGTGCAGGTTCACATTTGATTCGGACAGATTGTAATGAAACAACGGAGCCAAGAACTGGTGGACCATTAGCTTTAATCCTAGCTCACACCCTGTGGGCAAGAAATACACACAATGGAAAAACACTTCCCTCTCCATTCATGGCTCCCAAAGCCACTGACTTATCCGAGTTTCCTAGAATCAAAGGGTTCTGCCTCAACAGCCTTATTCACCTCTGTTCCCCATCTCCTTCTCTCTGCACAAACTGGCTTCTCCTTCAGCACTCCACCATCTTGGCTGCTTCCCCTCTCCCCCACGTGGCCTTTCTCTGCTCTCCTCTCTAATGCTAATCTCAGGAACTGAGCGAGAGCAAGCTCCTGGTCTGCCCCACTTTATAGTGTAGAAATCAAAACCTTTAATCCAATATACAAACAAGAAAGTCTCTGATACAATGTCACTTATCTGAGGCATAATGGGATTCTTCATAAGAGTGCACCCCCCACATTATGCAACAATCAAGGGTGTGGGGAAATGCTTAGTCTTAAAACTAAGCCTTAGGCTATAACGACCCTGCCTGCTTACAGCCTGTCCCCCACACCCAATGCAAATTATAAGCGAGCAAACATATAAATTATATTTACAAACTTATTTGACCAACAGAACCCTAGAGCAATATCAGAAGAAGAGAAGAGAGAGGTTTCTTTTTGTAGGCTTTCCATAGGCTGGGGATGCTCCCCAAAGGTCACAACTTTTATCAGGCAGCTCTTCTCAGTCTCCTAGTTTGATTAATTATTTTATCTCTTCCCCTGTGGCTTAAGCGTGGTAACAGCACCCACCTGTTCCTAGCCAAGTAAATGCCATACTCTCCATGTGGCCTTGTACTTCTTCCTATACAGTACTTTATAAATACTTTCTTTACTAGACTCTCCTTAAATTATACAGTTGGAATACTTCCCAATGGACCCTAACTAATATAGGGAATGAAAGCCAAAACACAACAGGCTTATGGTTTCCTTGGAAATAAAATTCCCCCAAAATTAGTTTCCTAGTTGACATCGTATCAGCTTTAGGTACAAGTAACCACAAATGCAGATTTCAGCTTGATGTAGTTTTTGAGACTGAAACATCTGACCTTTTATTCACTGGTGCCCTGCCCTTTAGCCCTATCAATGTCATACTGGTTATCTATCTTGAGGCCATTTAAAACAATGGATTGACTGGAAAGCCCAAAGCCATGACATGATGCTGTGGGCTTCATGACATAAACTGAATTGGCTCCCATTGTCTGCCAGAGACTTGTCTATTAGAGGTGCTTAAGAACAGTCAAGGCTAATGTGAGAAGCAATTAATGAACAACTAAAGTGCCGCAACTCCAAATTCATGCGCTTCTCATCTCTCTCCCTTGTTGTCTGCCTCTTTCTCTCTTTTTCTCTCATGTGCATGTGTGGACATGCGCGCGCACACACACACACACACACACACACACACATGGTTGGAGACCATAGTCTAATTTCCTCTTAGCTGCTCTTTAGAGCTACAACTTAATATTGCTTCAGTGTTTGATACAGATGAGCTGGCTTTTCCAATGCTTTGAGGGCCCACATTATTGTCCTTTTACTCAATTTAGATTTCAGGTGAGACAGAGAAAGCCTCATTTTACAAAACTAATTTTTCTTCTTTTGTGAAAAACTATTTTTTACTTCATTTCTTTTGTAAGACTTTGCTTAACATGACAAGAGGCAACTAATATGCACAATGATTCTGAGTTTTTCCCAACTAGTTCCTTTACAGTTATAGGATCTGATAGTTTGTGGCTTACCTTGAGGGTAACAGTTTAATCAAATTTCTGTCCTGGCATAGTGAGAATCACCAGCTTTCCACCCTGGATTTTCTGGGCAATTGCTGCTTTCTGCCTATTTGGTAAGCTAAGATCACATATGTCTTTTATTACAGAAGTCCCACTTCTAGATACTAAGTCTCTATTAGTTAGATACAGGTTTAACTGCTGCAACAAAGACTTTCCAAGGAGCAGTGACTAAGAAAGACAGAAGCTTATTTCTTCCATATCTTTCAGCCTGCATAAACTGATCATACCTAATATGGAAGTCCATGATGTTAAGGCAGGTCCCAATCTTGGTGAGATGAAATGAACATACACCAACTTTCTCTTCCATGAAATGCACTATAAACCTGCCCAGAACATATGCTGAAACTATTTGAGGTCTGTGAAAAGTAAATACCAGCAGGTGGATCAGGGAAGAACACAGATTTCAAAGTACCACTAAAGACGTGAGTTTACCAGTTGCCGACATCTGGTACCACCTACCATGGACTTAATACAGCATGAACCCCCAAACCTAGCATTATGGTATGTACACAGAACCCTCTAGTTCTGGCTCAAAGAATAAAGAAGAATTAAATCTCAGAGAGAGTGGAAGATATGCCCCAAGTCTATTTTCACTCTTTTCTTTTTCTTCATTTTCTCCTGCCCCAGAGAGTGGGTGGTCCCATGGGGGATGATGGGCCACACAGCAAAGGCAGCAGAGGCCACTGGCCTGGTAGACTACAGGAGTGAAAAATTGGAAGAAAAGGAACTTCCTCTATGCTCAGTTGACTACAGCTCTAAGAGGGGTACCACCAACATATTTTTCCCCTCTATTTTTCTGCTATTGTGCAATCACAGAAGTGGATAGTTTCTGAGATGCCCAGAGCAACCAAGAAGTATCAGGTTGCTAGCTGAGCAGTAGCTTAGGAAAGCAACCCCATATAGCTATTTATGAAATATTGGAATCTCTTCCAACCTGCACATTTAGGAATCTGATCTTAATTAGCATACTGGTGACTTTGAAAACTAATTTAATAGAAAGTTCTTTACCTGGGTCCCAGGAGGACCAGTGGGAGGCATACATGTGGGACATGGGTCTGAATTGCACTAACACGTTTTTTTGGAGAGCTGAACTGGCATTAGAACCATAATCAATAGAAGTTGAATAAAAACTTGTAGACTAAACCTAACTGAGTGCCCACTAAAACAAAAATATCAATAACCTCCATAAGATTTAAAGAAGACCCAAGGTCTTATAATATTCAAATGTCCACAAAGCAATATAAAATTATTTGGCAAACAGAGAATCATGAAAATCTTAAATCTTAAATCATGAGGGAAAAACAATCAACTGATTCCAATGACATGGTGATACAGATGTTAGAGTATTCTGACAAACTTTAAAGCAGATATTGATCAAGTGAACAATAATAGACACCCTTGAAACAAAAGTTAAAATATTACGTGCCAGCGAAGAACCAAAGGCTATAAAAAAAACCAAGTGAAAATGTTATAACTAAAATATATAATAACTGAAAGGGAAAATTCAGTGGATGAACTCAACAGTAGAATGACAGTTACAGAAGAAAGAGTCAGTAAACATTAAGATGGCTCAAACAGAAATTATCTGTTCTGAACGATAGAAAAATGACTTTTTCTTTTTTAAAAAAGAAAGAAAACCTCAGGTACTTGGAAACAAAACCCAAAAAATTTGACATTCATCAAGCCATCAGAATCCCAGAGGAGAAAAGAAAGAGTGTGGTGTGTGAAAACAATACATGAAGACATAGTAGCTGAAAACTTACCAAGTTTGGTAAAATATACATATCTACAAATTCATGAAAGTGTGCAAACCTCAACAAGTTAAAGTCATAGAAATCCATCTTACTGGGCATACCATAATCCAATTGATGAAAATTAAAGGCAAAGAAAAACTTAAAAGAAGTTAAAACTAAAGAACATATTAGTAATAGGGCAGGGGTCAGCAAATTTTATCTTAAAGGGCTAAGTAGAAAGTATTTTAGGATTGCAGGCCATATGTCTGTCACAACTACTCAACATTGACATGGCAGCATAAAAGAGACTTAGATAATATGTAGACAAGTAGGTGTGACGTTGTTAAAATTTAAGTAGAAAATGAACAGGCAGTCAACCCATTTTCCAGCTCTGGCTAGAGGAAACAATGACATGAGTTACTATGAATTTCTCATCAAACACTATACAGACAAGAAAACAGTAGGAATAGTATTTTTAAAGTGTTATTTGAAGAGGTCCTGGCCAGGTAACTCAGTTGGTTAGGATGTCATCTGAATGTACCAAGGTTGCAGCTTTGATCCCTAGTCAGGGCATAATAAAGAATCTACCAAATGAATGCATAAATAAGTGGAACAGCAAACTGGTATTTCTGTTTATCTCAAAATCAATAAATAAAGTGCTATTTGAAGAAAGAAAAGACAGTCATCCAATAATTTTATATTGAGAGACTGCATACTTCAGAAATTAAACTAAGAGAATCCATAGTTAGCATACATGCTTTAAAAGAATTGCTAAAGAAATTTCTTTAGAAAGAAGGAAAATGATTTCAGATGGAAACCTGAAACATTACAAGTGAAGGGACAGTGATAGAAAAGATGTTAGAATAACACAATTTCATACATCTCTACCAGAAAATACAAAAGAACATCTTTCATTTCATTTTATAAGGTCATTTAATATCCTTGTAAAGCCAATAGCCGAGGCCACTATCACAGCAGCCTGGCCAATGCAGGTTCGCATTAGATTTGAACAGACCGTAATGAAACACCATAATATATATGCCCAACAATCCTGATACCAAAACTAGACAAAGACAGTACAAAAATAAATAATATGCCTCATGAACACAGATACAAAAATCTTCAATAGAATATTTGTATTATAAATTGAATTTAGCAATATATAAAAATCCCTGAAGTAATAGGGATTTATCCCAGGAATGCAAGGCAATTCAACATTTAAAAATTAATCAATATATTTTCTTCTTTTTTTTAACCAGTCACCCAATAAATTTAATAAAAAATAAATTAATCAATATAATCTAACATCTTAACAATCTAAAGAAAAAAAAAAAAGGCCCAGGTACTTTCTGTCTTGTTACCTTTAATGGGTGACTTCTTTAACATGTGACTTCCATGTCTTTGCCAAAGACAGCTTCTCTAGCTCTTACTAGAGTATTTATGTCCCAGCCATCAAGAAGAAAAAATGGAAGTGGGGAGCATGACTCATATCTTTTTTCATATTAAACAGGGAATTGTAAATGTTACTTTTACTTATAACCCATTGGCCAGAACTTGGTCATCCTGTCACATGTAGCCTTATAGAACTTGGAAAGTATAGCTTTATTCTGGGTGGCTATATATAGCTGAAATTGTGGGGTCCACCAATTAAGAAAGGAGAATATATGTTGGAAAAAGCTAGCAATTTTTCTCACATTACCTGAATTTAAATCATGTTTCCTTTAAGAGTCTGAAGGCTGTAACCCTACCACAGTGAGTTATGTTGGTTCCTCAGTTTTCTTCAGTGGGTCTCAAATATTTTATCTTCAAAAATACTCAGACTTGAGATCTAGCTAGCCTTTTGGAACCCTCTGAATGTTGAAAATAATCCCTAAAAACAGGGTTTTTTAAAGTCTCTACCAAGAATCACACAATTCAATATTTTGTTGAAATGGTAGATAGAATCCTCCAATCTCCAAGGGAATTTTATTTCTTGATGTATGAGGAACTATAATAACAAGGAGGCCAGAAGTGAGCTGGGAAATTACAACCAAGTCTGCCTCAGCCAAAGTTTCAACTGGTTTTGCAAGACTTAAAAATTTGCTTTCAAATAACTTACTTTCTGGCAAGTATTTCTGTATAGTCAGGGTTCCCCAGAGAAACAGAACTAATATTATATATAAATTCTGTATAAATTATGTTTAGAATATAAAATAATTGGCTCACATAATTATAGAGATGGAGAAGTCCTATTATATATTTGCCATCTGTGAGTTAAAGAAGTAGAAAAGTCAGTGGTCTAATTTGGTCCAAGTCTGAAGGCCTGATATCCAATGGCAAGATAAGATGGATGCCTTAGTTCATGGAGAAAAAGTAAATTCATCCTTCCTCTGCCTTTTTGTTCTAGCTGGGCTTCCAACAAATTGGATGATGCCTACCCACATTGGTGTGGGTGGTCTTCTTTAGTTTGTCCCTCAATAACATATCCAGAAAGAATATCTTTTCAACTTTCTGGTGAAGTTGACACATGAAATTAATCATTGCAATCTGTAAATATTATAATCAGAAAGAGATGTAAATATAAGAAAAAGCCTATGATTTACATTAGAGTTAGAAATATTTTGTTTAATAATCTCTTTCCCTTTCTGCATGCAATTTATACATATTATCTCTTATCTTTTGAGGCATTAGTGTATCAATTTTTCAGATGAGAACACTGAAAATCAAAGACTAGAAAGTACCTAGAAAACCATCACTTTAAACTTTGTCTATAAAATTTAGAGATTGTGATTATTTCAGAATGACAGAATACCCACATTTTAAGGAAATCTGTAATAGATTATAGCTGGCTTTTACTCTGTGATGCATTTAAGTACCATAAATATTTACTTCTGGCAAATCACACAGGGATTCTGTTCCTTTAGAATTGATTTTTTTTTTTTTTTTTGGAAAACCAACCAAAAGAACACAAAACAAGAATAGAGTTTAGTGCCCACTAGGCACCATATGATATTATTAACTATATTCCCTCCTGAACTTCACATCCCTGGGACTATTTTATAATTACCAATTTGTACTTCTTAAGTCCTTCACCTTTTTCATTCATCTCCCTTCCCCTCTGGCAACCATCAGTTTGTTCTCTGCATCTATGAGTCTGTTTCTGTTTTGTTTGTTCATTTATTTTGTTCTTTAGATTCCACATATAAGTGAAATCATATGGTATTTGTTTTTCTCTGTGTGACTTTTTTCACTTAGCATAATATCCTCTAGGTGCATCCATGTTGTTGAAAATGGTAAGATTTTATTCATTTTTATGGCCAAGTAAGAATTATTTGAGTAATCACCCTTTCTCCTTCTTCTTCTTCTTCTTCTTCTTCTTCTTCTTCTTCTTCTTCTTCTTCTTCTTCTTCTTCTTGTTTCCTTTTTTAAAAAACTAACTGAGAGCAGGGGAGGTAGAGAGACAGACTTCCACATGACACCTACCTGGATCCACCTGGTAAGCCCCTTATGGAGCATTGCTCTGCCCATCTGGGGCATTGCTTCATTGCTTGGCAACCAAGCTATTTTAAGCACCTGAGGTGGAGACCACTGAATCATCCTCAGCCAACTCGCTAGAGTCAATTGAGCCATGACTGTGGGAGGGGGGAGGGAGAGAAAAAGAGAAACAGAGAGAGAGAGAGAGAGGAGGGGGAAGGATGGAGAAGCAGATGGTCACTTCTCCTGTGTGCTCTGAGAGGGAATCAAACCTGGGACGTCCACACACCAGGGCAAACACTCTACCACTGAGCCAACCAGCCAGGATCATCCTTTCCTATTAAAAGGCAAGATGTTTACATTGCTCTACCAGAAGTCTAAAATGAGACCATTTTTTCACTCTGAGAAAGTATTTTTCTCAATAACTACAGAATATAGAGCTTATAGAGGGAGTGCACTACTTTGCCTAAGGAATCTAGAGGCTTTCTGAGAGGGGAGGTATCAAGACCTCCCCTCTCAGAAATAGTTCCTGAGACTGAAGTTGGGGAAACTTATGAGGCTAGACTGAGGTGGTTCTGACCAAGGCCCCTCTTCAAAGAAAATGTAACAAAGGCACTGACATAAAATGACCATATGTTTTAAAATGGACAGAACCAATGGCTAGGTCTAGAACTAAGTTGGGGGATTACAAAGGCAGATGTTGGTAGACACTAAACCTGTCCCTCTTGGGAGTGGTTATGTAGCAGTGTAACTGAATCAAAGCTTCTGTAACTTTGAGAACCCTGTTGAAGTCAATGTGTAGCTATTTTTCCAGCAAAATACTAAAGAATGTTTTCTTCTTCTCAAGAAAAATGACAGCAGAGGCGGGAATCTGCACCTGGAAAAAGGATGATATAGCACCAGCTGTATCAAATTGGGCAAGTCTCTTAGTTTGAGTGAATGATTCTTCACCAGAACAAAATTCCTCCAATGGAGAAACTTAGTTGCTGTATAGCCGAGGTTACACTTGTTAATGTCTATGAAGGTCAGGTAGGCAACATAAATGAATTGGTTTGATGCAATAATCAATTAACTGAGTATATCAACTGCTATTTGTCAGGCAGTGATAAAAGCACTTGGAATATTTCAGTAAATAAACCAACCCAATCTAACACAAAACAATGCATGTCCTCAAGGAGCTTACATTCTAGGAAGGAGCATTTATAGTTGAGTTGTATGAAGACTAATGCCAACTAACAATCTCATTGTTGGCAATAAAATAGGTGAGGTCTGTGTCAAACCTGACTGTATATGCCCTGCCAGGTGATTGTTTGCTGACAGGAAGATAGTCATAGAGTCACAGAAGTTATAAAACCATGTTTTTGTATTTAATTTCCTGATTTTTAAATGTAGGCACATTCCAATGTAAAATAGTGTATGGACTATTTAAGATGTTCTTTAGGGGAGCTGTGTGATGGGTACATGTAAACTCATCATACTGATTTTGCAATGTCTTGTGACCTAAAATTATTTCTAAATAAGAAATTTAAAAAAATTGCAGGTACTAAAACATATGGTCCGGATGTGGCTTATAAGTTGTACAGTTATAAATTTTGCTCTATAAATGATTCTTTGATAAAGAAAGTTTTAAAGAGCTTAATATTCACTTTTTGTTAGTTTATTCTTTATCCATCTTTTCATTCAAAAACTACTTATTGACAATCTATAAGCATTATCTGGGTCCTGAGGGTATATTAGTGAAAAAACAGATCCTGAAACATTGTCAATGAGTAAATTATACAGTATTTTAAAAAGTGATAAATGATATGTAGAGAATTAAGTGGGGGAAGGGGGTTCGGAGTACCAGATAGAAAGAGGGTGGCAATTTAAAATAGATCAGTTACCTAAGAATGCGATCCAGTTTCTTCTGGCACTGCCCTGATAGAACATGATGCTGGGAGTGGATGTTGTTTTGCTCTGAAGACTGGGCTAGGACTAGGGATGAGCAGAATCCTTTCTTGATTGCCTTGTGGCAATGTTAGCCTCATTCCTCAAATGACAGTATAGTGACCCGAACAGAAGCCATTATTGCTCAGGGCGCTGTTGGTCTCCAGACATAGATGGCAGAGGTTGTTTAAGATTTCAGCGAGATTAGTAAGAAGTAATCAGCTGGCAGTCACTTCTGTCACCTTCTCTGAGAAACAAAGATTTTTATGTAGCTTGCTCACCCAGAACCTTGAGTTGCAAACACATTTATATTTTTATATAAGTAATACGTTTTATTTTACTGAAGGTATATCTTTATGTTTTCAGAATGATGACTTTTCATGTCATTATTTGGATGCACACTATATATTTAAATATTCACTGATTGATGTTCAGGCTTGTTTTTATTACTTTATCATATATAATTTAGCAATGAACAGGATTGAATATAAATCTTTGTGTAAATCTGTATATTTAAAAAATTTTAATTCTACTTGCTTAATTGTATTTCAAGTATTATACCAGTGTATACTTCTACCAAAATAAATAAGAAAGACCATTTTTACATATCTTTGCCAATACTTTTTTAAAATTCCAAGTCTTTTTTTAGTTTGAGTGGCAAGGAATGAACTTATTATTTTATTTTGTATTTCCTTGGATGCACTAAGTTCTTTTTTTTTTTTTTTTTGGATACACTAAGTTCTAAGAAAACCTTGTAACTTGGAATCCTACACAGGAAATCTGCTGAGTGACTCTCTTTTTGGGTTGTTAAAATGTTTTTCTATTAACTTGGAATGAAAGTTTTTAGCTTGGGTTTATCTGCTAGTTTGGTATGTGATCTTGGGGAACTGATGAACTACTCTGGGCCTCTTTTCCTTCAACTCTGAAATGATGATCACTAAGATTCCTTTTGTAATTTTTAAACGAAAACTGAGATGTAGTTAACATATAATTTTTTATTGGATATTTCTACAATATAACATCAGGATTGGGCTGTAGAGTTAATTCATATTAAACTGTCTTTTAAGGCTGAATAGCAAGGAGCTGCTGCAAATTCCTCCATTTCTTATTTTAAAAAATTCACAGTGCCTGCATAAATTAGTGTTTAAACTTCACTTTATTTTTGGTAATAAGTAACAAATCTGAAAATATTCTACATAGTCTCTTTTTAAAAACTATTGCTTCTCCCTCCCTTTTTTTTTAAATTCATGGTTGCCAATTAAACATTATAATGTAATTTTTATCCTTTATCAATCATACCTGTACACACTCCCTCTAGTGGCTTAAGCTATTAAAGTATTTATTGAACATTCCAAACCAATTTAGCTCCTAGCTGTATTGTACTGATGCTTATTTTATTTTCTTTCATGGCATTTCTTTGTCTCCAGGATCATTCTTACTTTCTTTTCTTTTTTAGGGAGTGGGGGGACAGACAGGGACAGATAGGAAGGGAGAGAGACAAAAAGCCTCAACTCATAGTTGTGGCACCTTAGTTGTTCATTGATTGCTCTCTCTCTCTCTCTCTCTCCTTCTCTTTTTAATCAGTGAGAGGAGGGGAGACAGAGACAGACTCCTGCATATGCCCAGACTGAGATCCATCTGGAAAGCTCACTAGGGGGAGATGCTTTGCCCATCTGAGGTATTGCTTTGTTGCTCAGCAACTGAGCTCTTCTTAGTGCCTGAGGCAGAGGCCATGGAGTCATCCTCAGAGCCTGGGGCCAACTCACTCCAATTGAGCCATGGCTGCTGGAAAGAAAGAGAGAGAGTGAGAAGTGAGAGAGGATAAGAGAGAAAGAGAGAGAGAAGTGAGAGGAGGTGGGGAGGAGAAGCAGATGGGTGCATCTCCTGTGTTCCCTGACCTGGAATCAAACCTGGGACATCCACATACTGAGCCAACACTCTATTACTGAGCCAACAAGCCAGGGCTGATTGTTTTCACATATACGCCTTGATGGTAGTGGGGGCTCCAGCCAAGCCAGTGACCCCTTGCTCAAGCTAGCAGCCTTAGGCTCAAGCCAGTGACCCTGGGCTTCAAGACTGACTTTTGGGCTCAAGCCAGTCTATGATCCCACACTCAAGGTGGTGACCCTGCACTGAAGCTGGTAAGCCAGCACTTAAGTCAGTGACCTCGGGGTTTTGAATCTGCACCATCCCCTGGTCAGACCTATTACTGCTTTCTAATACCTCATTTAAAATGAGGGTGGGAACAAAAAGATTTGAAGGATGATTTTGTGTTAATTCAGCACACAAGAAAACAAGGTAATCCATCAACTCAATTCAACAGAAATTTGTTAACAGTGAATGTATAGAATTAAGTTAAACAAAGAACTACAGTACGGTCTCTGTCCTCAGGGAGCTGACAGATTGGGGGAGGGCTGCGTTATCCCCATTGTGGTTTTAATTGCTGGCTTCCATCCTCACTAGTGTCCTCTGAGATGTTTGTGGTCCATTTGGTTTTCAGTCCCATGGCCCATACTGCTCTCAGCAGGCACGTCCTTTAAACATAGTCATGAGATCCCTTTGAGTCTTAGAGTCTTAGTACTTCCTCATGTCTACAGGGATAGGAGAATGGTGAACAGGGGAAACTTCCTGTTGCTTTATTGTGCCATTGTGGGACCCAAAGGAAACTCTGTCACGGTGTTATGTCAGTCTCCATGGCTCATTTCCACCTTATTGGTGGCTGTGGATTCAATCTCTAAGGCTACCAGTAGGGTACAGGTTTTAAGTCTCCTTCCAAAGGGATGCTGCACCATCCTGCATCTCTCTGCAGATCTCCCCTCTCCCCAACTCTGAGAACTCAATCCAGGCAAGGGCTGGGGAATCACATGCCTTTCTGCCAAGATTTTTGATGGAAGGGCCAAAAATTCAAGTGTTTATCCCTAGTTCCTTCCTGACACTGCCATCCTGCCCCTTTAGAGCAGTGCCAGATCTTATGGCCTGGGTAGCAGCGGGTCATAGGAAAAATAGTTAATTCCTCCTTTGTTCCAAGACAAGGGATATAATGTAGTAAGAGAGGTGTCAGCTTTATAAAGCTGCACAAAGTTTAAAAAGAAAGAGGGGGAAAATGAGAAATAGTCTTTCATTTTGAAATTAGAAGGTCATATTAGCTTTAAGAAATAAATTTCAGTCCTCTTGTAGTCTGGGGAATGAGGAAGAAGGAGGAGGAAAAGGGTGTACATAGTGGGTGAGGAAGTTTAACACTTCGTATTTACGGAACACTTACTATATACCAAGTACTGTTTTAAGTGCTTTTGATAAATTAACTTATTTAATCCTCAAAAATTTTTATTTACCTCCTACTTGCAGATACAGCAACTAAAGTTCAGATTGGTTGAGTTATTCATCCAAGGATAAGACACAACTAGTAAGTGGGAGAGGCAGCCTGGGTCCTAAAACCCTCCACGCTGCTGTGGTGGGTGAGGACCTGCTCAGGGATTGGAGGACAGCAGAACACAGGCGTTTAACTTAAAGATATCTGAACCATTGTAAAGAGAAGAGAAGGAACTGGTGGAATTGGAAGAAAATCTATCTTTCATGAAGATGTACTCAGTCACTAGCGTACAAGAGAAAGGGAATAAGAGGTGATAGAAAAACCAGGTAGGAGAGAAGACCACAGTAGGGAGGAGAGCCTGGGTTAGGGCCAGAGAGGCCTCTCCCTGTGAGACAGCCAGGGGGAAAGGTCTGAGCGAAGCCGGGGGAAAAAGTCTGAGCGAAGAATCAGGAAGCTCTGAACCACTGGCAGAAGGCCTCTGATTTTCTGATTGTACAGAGGTCAAACTGGCTGAGAGTGAGGAGGAAGACTGGGAATCCTAGGGCTGTGGAAGCTGTCCGGACTAGCTTCTGGGAGGAATGCAATACGGAGTCACAGCAAAGGAAAAAAAAACATTGCTGAGTCTCATTAAAGTATTATTATTGTGGCCCATTTATGTACCAGACAATACACGTACATTACATACCTTTTTTCACATTAGCCTTGCATGATAATATTGTTGCCCTGATTCAACTGAGTAGAAAAAGGAGAAGCAGAGAATTTAAGTAATTTGCTCATGGTTACTCATCTAGCAAGTGGTGGGACTTATAGTCAAATTTGGGTGTTACAAAATTTGGAGGAATTTCCAGTCTGGCACAGGTAGCACCAAGAGATGCCGTCTGAGGCTGTGACAATGGGAAGACCATAAAGGAGGTGGAGATAAGGACCTGTGTGTTACTAAAACCCACATGTTTCTACTACTTAATGGTATAGTAGAATGAATCTGTAAATAGGCCCCATGGGTACACTCTCAGTCTTCCCCACACAAGTCTTGGCAACTTGAGAGCAGGAAGAATAGATCATGAAGGCACCCAGTATTGTGGACAGGTGTGAGATAATGGCTATGTGGGTGAGGAATGCTGGTGGCACATCCCGGCAGCTTTGGGTCCTCCTGAAGTATAGCCGCATGTTACACTTCAGGTCAGTTTACCTTTAGTGCCTTTATAATTTATACCATTGGTCTACATTTTTACATTGTACGGAGTCTTGACTTTGTAGATAACTTTCTCTGAATTTTTTCATCTTTCTTTGAGATCACACTGTGTAGCCAGCAGCAGACCACAGGTTTAGTACATCTTGGTAGAAAAGTTTGCATCTTCAGAACTGGTTGGGAGTATGTTTTTCTAAAAATTCTGTGGTTGATATCTATCTTCTCCTCACAACCATGTAGATGAATAAATTCTCACCCTTTATTTTTCTAAACAAAATAAAATATGATATCCATTAAAAAACATTGAATAAAGGAAAAGCCAGTTTCAGCAAGACCCATGGCCATGTGATGTTTGTTGAAAGCGCCTGTCAGAAGAGTCTGAGTAATGCAGATGGGCCAAGAGAAACAAGAGACAATTAAGGCAAAATTCTTTCCCCCAAGATTGCTGAGAAGTGAGTTTATAAATCCTGAGAGGTAGAAGGCCACATGACATCTAATTGTGTCTTATTTAACTTGGCCTTTCGAATGGATAACCCTTGGCTCTCTCTGCAAATATCACGCTTTGGTCAAACTAACCTTATGTTATGTGTTTTTATTATTTTTGTAAATGTGAAGTATTTTTTTTGAAGTATTTTTTATCATACAATAGTTACTCAGCTGATAAGGTTTTCCTCTGTAAATGTAGACTATGCTTTCATGGAAACTGTATTACCAGTGGAAAGAGTCCCATTCCTTATGATATGCTAGCTCAAATAGTTCTCACAGTGGGACCTCTAACAGGGCCCCGAAAAATAGCTCAAGAAATAATACTTTTGCAGATTCACATACTCAGTTTAAATATACTGAAAAACTAAGAGACTAGGTCACCCGGATAAATAGATGTTTGTGATTGGAAAAGAAAGTTTGAAATATTGTAAACCTCAAATTGTCTTTTTGTTGCCCTATGGAAGAGTTGCACTATAGAAAAATTCAAACCAGACATAGTTCTCAAATTAATTGTCTTAGGGTTTATATTGAAATATATAATATTTCCTAAAGGAGAGATTTAACTTCTTTTCATTTTTTAAAAAATTATTAATTTTAGAGAGAGAAAGAGGTAGGGAGAGGGAGAGAGAAAAAGAGAGAAAGAGATAGGGAGAGGGAGAGAGAGAAAGAGAGAGAAAGAGACATTGATTTGTTGTTTATGTCCTGATGGATAATCAAACCCGCAACTTTTGTGTATCTAGACAATGCTGTAATCAACTGAACTATCCAGCTAGTAGTTAATTTTTTTTTCAGATGGTTTCTATAAAAGTCTTAAGGCCTCTGCTCCAGATGACCAGGGATCTAGTCTATACTTAGCCATCAACTTAAGATGTGGATGTAGGCAAATCACTCACTCATTCACTCTGGGACTCCATTCCCCATCTGTAAATTAGTGTTTGAACTAGACGATTGCCAGGTTCTCTTCCAACTCTTCCTCTATGTAACTTTATTTGATTTTCAGCATTTGTGAATAATCTGAATTTGAATTAATATGGGAAGGAGAAGGTAGTCTCTTAATGTCTTTAGTTCTGTTCTCTCCCTCCCTCCCCGTCTCCCTCTCATTTTTTATTTTAAAAGGACTTCAGAAGGCTTTTTTCCCTTGAGAAAACAAGACATCATATTCTAGGAATGCTGGGATCTGACATGGCTCCTTATGGGAATACTTAAGGCCTGGACAAAGGAAGGAAACGGAGACAACAAATAAAGGTACAAGGTAGAGAAGCTTTGGTTCTGAGGGTTTGTAATGGTTCTTAACTCACACAGACTGAATTCTTGCCTGCCTATCTACCAGGGCCTTGAGTAAGAAAGTTCTGTCATAAAATGTTAACAGTGTAAGTGACCTTCATTGGGTTTAATGATTCACTGATTGTAAAGAATGTTTTACCTAGAATAACAATGAGAATGTGTTTCTGGAGCCTATACCCACTGACCTGGAAGGAGGCCCCCCAGAAGTGTGCTAAGTGAACAGGGAAAGCAGGCTAGAGTTTATATTTATCTAACCAGATAATTGAGTGAACTAAAAGGTCTTTTATTATCCTTATGTGGATTATATACTTTGTAGGGTACCCACAGTCATTATTAAAACCATGTGTATTCTTGTCTCATTTCTGAACACCTTCTCTGAAAATCAACCCATACATGCTCAGGGACGCAAACCACACTTATTTTAAAATCAATGTAAACAAATGTAATTAAGGAGGTGAATTCACTTCAGAAGTTATCTAATGCCTTCTGTATTAAAATAGAAATGACTTTTGGCTGCTCCCATTTACTCCATTTACTCATGTGGCTCATTGTAAGTTCAGATCTGATTTTCTTGGAAAAACAAGTTTGAATCTCAACAAGCTTAATCTAGTCTCTTGTCCCCTCATAGTGACAGGTAATTTATGGAGATTACTGTCTCAGAATTTTAAATACAACATTCTTAAGACTAGAGTGAAGATAGCATCATGCCTATCAGATTGTAGGCAAAACTCAGAGTTTCAGAAGTGGTATTGAAGTGAGCAGAAACTCTCATAGGAGTTTTGAGTCAAGTATTTTTGTTCCATAGAAGAAGAAACTTATGGTTTTATTCTTGGTTATCAAGAGCAAGAAAATAAAATAGTTTCAGAAATTCCCGTTAAAATTATATTTTAATATATTCTTGCCAAGACATAAAGACTTATAAAAATTAAGTAAAATTCTTGATCCACACTGAATTCATATTATGTCATCTTTTTAATTCATTGCTCTTTCTTAAAGCTAAAAAAGGAACTAGTATTTAGTGTCTTAGTTACTATCTCATGTTACAACAAAAAGTTAGTCCACAGTAACTGATACTGTTTTTTGTGATCAAAGACATTTTAGGTTGTACATTTTTTAGAAAATATTAATCAGTAAAATATGAAAGTGAGACCTAGCAGAATAATTTTATGAGACAGTATTTCCAGATAGTTGAAGAATATTAAACACATCTCTTTTCATAGCCATTCTTACTTATTAAATATTTTCGTTTATTCATTACAGCTCTAAAAATTCAACTAATATGTCAGTGTTCTTTATATTTTACTTTAAAGGTACTAACATATTTAAAGTTCAATTTATTTAGATAATATTTAAATTTAGAATTAATATCTAGATTCATAAATATGTTCTTTTAGTCATTTTAATTTTAAAAATATTTAAAGTTTAATTATACAAGCAATAAATTCTCCTGGTAAAAATTAAAATTCCAATGATATGGATGAAGTGCTTTACTAGCAACTGGAATCTGGGTCTCCTTCCTAGATGATGTGAGCACTGCATTCTGCTTTGTGTGTATCCTTTCCTATAACTGCTCCTTGTGTATATATTTCCTTCGGAAAGTACAGAGTATTTTGAAGTAAGTTTAACATAACTGCTCTGAAATGGCTGTGTCATTCCATAGCTGGCTTTTTCACTTGGTAATTTGGTTTTGAGGAGTTTTTCCTGTTAGTATATCAGCTTCATTATTTTAATTTGCTCCTTAGTAGTGCAAGGAATAACTATTGAAAATTTATCTTCTAGTCGAATTTTAATAGGTATTTAGGTCGTTTCCCTTCTGTTTAGAATGAGAAAACATACTGCAGTGAATTACATGCCTCCTCACAATGGGCAGGCCAGAACAGCATCTTGAACAGTTTTGCTTTATTTTCTGAAGCCTTGGCACAGTCAAGACGAAGTCTCCTAAAATATTATTATTTACCGGCAAGCTTCTTTCAAGGCATTTTCCTAAACAAAGACCACTTTCTTTCTGAGAAGCATTTTGAGGACAGCTGCTGAAGTAATTAAAAAAATCTCCCAACTTATTTTGCTTATGTCCTAAGTGCTTGGCACTTGGGATAACAAATCATTAAATTTTTTTTTGATGTGTTTTCTTTGAATGAATAAATGTTATATTTCAGCCACAAAGAAAATTGCACTGGGATTAAAAGGCACTAGGTTTGTGATCTAGATAGGGGACAAATTACTTCCAGTTTTTTCTTGCTCTTCAGAAGAGAGGTGGTCAAGCATAAGATTTTGGAAGTCTTGACCATTGCTCTAGTTTGTAGTTCTTTTTGTTTGGATGTTGGTGCTTTTCACGCTGCTGTGCATTTGGTAGATGCTAAGAAAGTATTGGATTATATTACAGTTTATAATTTGCAGAGTATTAATGTAATAAAAATTTAAATGTATGTTTATAAATTCATCTCAAATGTGTGGGTAAAATATAAAAGTCAAAGCTTGAGATAATTTGTTACACTAAAATGATGAATTTATCAATCCTAAATATTAAAGGCAGGAAATACAGATCTCTAGGGATGGAAGAAAAAAATATATTGGTGATCATTTCTTAGGAAACTATTATATTTCTTTAAAGTTAGGCATTTGTGATTACATTCCCATTTTTTAAAAAGAAAAGTATGTTTATATTGGACTTGAGACAATATGTTGTTTATTAGGTGCTTCCTTTGTTCTTCTAGACCTTGTGTATTGATTACGTAAGAAGGTAGTTACACTGTCTTTTTGTTTTTTTAATCAAATGTGTCTCATTGCTACACACCAAAAGAATCATGATATTCTCTGTTTCAAATAAGTTAGCTCTTTTAGAATTGCTCCAAAATGCTCCCCAGAGCTGAATAAACGGGCTAGATTTATAAATCATGAATAAAAAGGGAGATATGTATATGTAAATGGCTCATTTGCTATAAAACTCTTTCCTATTTTGTGTTAGAATTCAAAATGAAAGAGGAACATTTTACATAAATTCTTTTACTGAAATGACAGGCTTCAGGAATTTAAAATACTAACAAGTAAAAATATATAAAACCCCAAATTCTTATATCATTGTGTAGTTAGGTAATTTATTTTTTATGATTTAAAATATTTGACCCTTGAGCATATTAAATATTTTTACTTAAACGGAACTCAGTTATGATTACTTAAATTACTATTTTCTCAGAGTCAATATGGCTCTGATTGAATCACTAGAGTTTTATTTGAAACTATCTGATTAGAACTCCCTCAAGGGATTTATTACTTCATTTTTTAGATACGTGTACTCGTTATTTTTTCAATAACAACAGTCTTTGCTTAAGAATTCTTATGTTATGGTAACATGGTAATTGTGTTTATGGCATAGAGTAATACGTATTACTATTTTTCATCAAATTGACAGACTTGAGTGTGAGGTTCTCAATACTCTTTTAAAACATTAATTTAACAAATATGCGATAGTCTTTATAAAATGATAACTTTATTAATTTTACAGAGAGGGATTCAGTAAATTTTTCACATCAATACCATGACTTCATTGCAAAGGAAAAAGTATGTAATGACATTTACTTATTTCTGCTTGTTTACAGAGTAGTTAACAATTCATTGAGGATTTATTGTGTGCCAGGGCCAATAGTAAGGTTGGTTAATCTACTATAAAGAGACTGAACAATAAATTAATGGTTCGAGAAATGTCAAAATTTATTACTTTCTCAGGCAAGAGGTTGGACTAATTGTTATTCAGGGACTCAGGCTCACAGTAGTTTGTGTGGTCTCCCAAGATCCTTCTGATGCTATTCCAGCAAGCAGGACTTAGAAATTCAGTGTAGAGGATTCTGTGTACAAGCTTTATGGTCTAGGACAGTGGTTTTTAACCTGGGTTCTATCGAACCCTAGGGGTTCGATGAGTCGGTCTCAGGGGTTCGGAGAAGCCTCTGCCGCGGAGGCCAGAATAAAGTAATACCATAATTTGTTGTGAGTCCATGCACTTTGTTCGTTTTGTTCTTTGAGCAAGGTGATGTTCATGCATAGCTCATTTTGTGCACCAGTAAGAAAACATATACCTATGTCTTGAATTTGGAAAAAAAAATCATATTTTATTTATCACTAAAGAAGGGTTCGATGAATGTGCATATGAAACTGGTGCTTTCGGTACCTCAAAAAAGGTTAAGAACCATTGGTCTAGGAAGTATCATTTTGCTTATCGTCCATTGGCTGGGGCTTAGTCACATGGCTACACCCAGTTGCAAAAGGGACTGAGAAATGCGGTCTATGGTTGGGCTGTTATTTTCCAACTACAACTCTACTGCCATAAAAGAAGGGGAGTACAGTTGGTAGATTCTGCCATGATTTAATTATTTCTTTGAGCAGAGAAGATTTTATAAAAAGGGTAACCATGGCTTATAGACTAATACCTGTCCAAGGTCACGTATATAGTTTGTAAGTGATAGAGTTAGAATTTGAACATAGGTCTGTTTGGCTCTGAAGTCTAAGTTCTTAATCTCCATGCCAGAGTATAACAATAGTTGGAACATAGCCCAATCAGTTGGGTTTAATTTGCTGTGTGTCGTGTACTATTCTAAGAAAAATCTACTCAATCTTCACCACAATTCTCTGAAGTAGATCCTAATATCCTCATTTTACAGATAAAGAAACTAAGGTGCAAAAAAGTTCAAGGTCAAAGAAATGGCAGAACTGTGATTTGAAGCCAAATCTGGCTTCAGAGTCTGGGCTCATGACCACTAGATATTATTGCCCCTACACTTAAGAACACATCAGGGAAAATATTCTTTGTTCACTCATCATTCAAAAAGGATTTCTTGAGTATTTTGGTTATTGCACTTGGTAATGGAGTAAAATGGTTCAACAATTTAGTTTTTGGTTGAGTTTAAGAAATTCGAAGAACTGTCTTTTCTTGAAGTTTTGAAACAGGAGTGTTGTCATGAATTTCTAAGTTGAGCTGAAGAAGGGGAACAGTGTGACTGACTTGTCAGGGTCCTTTGGCTGCATAAGAGCCAGGCTAGAATATGGTTCATGAAATTCTAGATACTCCTTGCTGAAAGACTATTACTCTCTTGTATTCCAAAATGAATAAACATGAATTTTACCTTTCTCCTTGTCCTTTTCTTGTCCCTCTTCTTTTTCCTCTAATACCACATCTCTCTTCTTTACCCTCCCATCATTCTCTGCCCATATATTTTCAACTTATTGCCTGAATGGGAACTCAGAAGAATGACCCAAGTCTTTCCTACTAGTAAGAAAATGTGTTAATTCAATAATCTCTCTGAATTTATTTAAAAAACAATGCTAAATGAAATATTTAAACATTTTACTTCTGAAGGCAGAGATTCAAAATTGTGTTTTATTAAATAAATTGGGTGACCTAAACTCACTCTTTATGGTCCAATAAGTTGAATACGAGCCAAATGAACTCACAGAGAAGTCAGTGTAGGAAAAGAACAGAAACATATAAAGAGGCAAAAATCCATCTGTAATCATCATGTTCCTTGTGTGTTATAGTCGCAGGCCAAAGAACTTCTCAGTGAACATATTTTTCCTCTTAGGTTGATCTATATTGACAACCACCCATGGACACTTATTTTTAAAGAGTAGGTTGTGGCTTGAAAGACGCAGAGTCAACCCTGTACTATATTTCACTGAAGCATATTTGCCATGAAAATAACAGTTATTGCTGTTGCCACTCACTGGTCAGTGCTTTTCAGTATGAATATGGGGAGTTACATAAATTATGTTTATACGAAGTTCCTTGAATCTGTGACAAGTTAGAGTTAGGGGGAAGGGGAAGCCCAGGTTGAATTATCCCTATGTTCTGTAGTTGTTGTTAGGGGAAAAAAAAGTTTAAATGGCAGGGCACACCAGGGTGAAAATATAAGCAATATTTAACCCAGTCAGTTAATAAAGAGCAAGGTTTACTTGCTAGTGCCCCAGTAAGCCATGCCTCATAAGCATTGTGGTTTCCAAAATTATTCCAGGTTAGGCACTGCTACAAGTAAAATATGCTGCTGGCTGTGAAATAATGAGAGGGATAATAAATATATAAAACTTGGAATCTCCTGATGAAAAATGAAAGAGATTTTATGAACCCAATCAGTCAAACTCAGATGAAAAACCCCCAGTGTGCTCACCATGATTAATGCCCTGGCCTTCCATGTGAGAAGCTCAGATTCAATTTCCTATTCTGATATCTTGTTCTGGAGGCAGCTATGGTTGGGGTCATTACTGAGATAGCAGATTCATCTGGTGTTGGCTCTCAGGTCCTGATGGGAGAGAATGAAAGCTTGAGGCCATGGTATGTCAGCATGTACCCAAGAAAATGTATGTATGTCTCTTTGGAATTGGGTGCAAATATTAGAGGGGATATTTAGCAACAGTAACATTGAACTGTGATATATCAATATGGAATATTCTTGTTAATTATTCTTCTGTTCATCACTGCCTCGAGAAGTAGTGAATCCGGTTTCATAAAATCATCTAACAGTTGAGGAAACAAAGGTTCAGGGAGTCTTGTGCAAGGTCACACACCTGGTGACTGGGATGTGGAGAAAAACAAAGGAAAAGCCTGATCTTACTGCTGGGTAGAGCTCTTTTCTTCATCTTTTCAGTGTCACAGTTTCCCTAACCTGCTGTTACACACACACACACACACACACACACACACACACACACACACACACACACACACACTGTGAGGTATGAACAAACCAGGCATCTTGTCTAAATTAATTTATTTCATGAGATCATTTCTCCATACTCCATTGCACATTGCCTGTGGAGACATAAACCTAGTCTTGAGTAAAAGAATGAGGACTTTGGTCCCTAATTTGGCCCTAAATGTCAGGGAGAAATGTTTTTTTAACTCAATGTGAGGCCTGGAAGGCTTGTTTGCTTGACTTTCAAATGCTGCCAGCCATAAGACACATCAGCTCTAAAATGCTTTTATAGGGAAGGCTGAATCGTGATGGAAAATTTATGCCTGGGAGGATGTGACTGCACTGAAAAGATTGAGGGGTACATGAGGTTTGGTAAAAATTATCCTTCAGCTGGACATTTTGGCCTATGGTTTCCCAAGCAAGCTTAATCTTGTGGACACTTTTATGAATGATCATAATGGTTGGTACAGCCTCTTCTCAAATTTCTTAAGTAGGGGAATGTATTTTAATTAATCTTTAAGAAAAAACAAAATAAAGCAAAAGAAAAATTACATGTTTGTCTTATTTTAGATAATGTTTTAAACTCTTTGACCCTGCTGAGCCCATACTGTGACACCAAGAAGTAAAACAAATGACCAGGTCATCACACCTTGCACATATCAGACCTCCTTTCTCATTCAATAAATGGTGATTACATGTACACCATTAACATCATAAAGGAAGATGTTTTTAGAAGTCCTTTATTTATTTCTCCTGAAGATCAGGGCTTTGGCTGAGTGCCATGGGATTCTAATCTACCTGTCAGGAGCTTCAAGAGAGATGTGCTGATGGCTGTTGAGTGCACACTCAGAGGTCTTTGTTTGAAACTAGCTTCCCTGTCATCAGTGTTGTTCTTAAGGTGGTGGAAGCCAGCAGCCACTATGTAGGATAGTTTCTGGTATACAATGGACACCTTTGCCCTAATTGCTACACAGCCATGCTTTTATAATGAGACTCCAAAGGCCCTTTTAAAAAGCAGATACATGACATCTGAAAGTGACAACAGCCCATTATCTTATCCCACAACAATGTTTCTCAATTTTAAGAGTGCATAAGAATCATGTGAAGAGCATATAAAGGCAAAGATTACTACCTCCCTCTCTCACAATTCATTAGGTTGGGGATGGGTAGGAAATACACATTTTTATAAGTTCCCATGTTACATGATACTGCTGGTAGAAGCATCCCACTTTGAGTGGCATTGTTCTAGAATTAAAATTTCAGATTAACTAGTTACCTAATGGGTATTATAATGAATGGAAAACAGAACAGTATTTTATAATAGTGTAATGGAGGACAAATATAAATATAAGTTCCCCAGAAGGGAGCTCTGAAAAACCCATGAGAGAGGGATAAATAACAACAGAGGAAAGCAGAAGGAAGAAGACCTAATCAACAATGTCCTCTTTTCACACATTTAACGAAGGCTAGTGTTGTGACCAACAATTGCAACCCAAGCACTTTCTGTTTCCTTCACTTGGGAATGGAAGCCCTTCAGAACATCCAGTACTATACATGACAGTGAAGTAAACTTTAAGAATGACAACCCAATCAGCAAGATGTAAATCAACTTTTGTTCTTGAATGACTGGGAAATTCTACCTGCCTTTAAAGTTGAATCTATTCAAATGAATGATGGGAAGAAATTGGAGATGGGTATTGAGGAGGGTGGGGAAGGGAATGGGGTGTTGGGTGTGGTTTGGGCTAGGGCACTGGGATTCTGTATACTGTTCCTTTGAATTCACCCAAGAAACTCAGATGTGGATCTGTCTGGTAGGGGTCCTTCATAAACTTTGACCGACCATGTTGTCTACCCTGGCAAAAGTTCAGTGCTGTTCTTTGTCGCTTCAAAAATGGAAAGATTGAGAACAACTTCCAAGTCTTTGAAGTGTGTGCCTGTGGGGCTGGGTCTCACATCTGTGCAAATCTGAAAATAATTAAGTATTTCACCACTGCAATGACTCAGCTGGGGTTAGAACATCACCAGATTAGAACTAGACTATTTTTAATGCATGAATTTTAATAATAGTTAGGAGGTGTGGCTTGGAATATAACCCATCCAGAAAAACTCATATCCTTATGTAGTTTCTGGCAACTCATGGTCTTTATTGCACCCTTCATAGCCACCAGTACCATTTCCTAAGCAATACCCACTTCTTTAGACTTTGCTGATTTCTCCCTGTTCCTCCCTCATCAAATGCTCTAATCAGACACTAACATAGTAAGTGACTGTGGCGAGGTAATTTAATGAAAACCATGGTTGGCTTTTTCTTGTCATTAATATCTTAGCTCATTAATTACCTTTTCAGGGAAACTTTCCCTAACCATCCAATGTAAAGAAGCAGTCACGCTGTTTCATTTTCTCCACATTTTGTACTATACTCTGAAATGACCTTGTTCTCTTACTTATTTACTAGCTTCTTCTCCACCTTCAGTGTAAGTTTAAGTGAGCTAAGATCTTGTCACTCTAACTGACTGCACTACCTCCAGTGCCTGGACCTAGTTTGACACATGACAGGTACTCACAGATATTTGTTGACTACATGAGTGCATTCAACCCAAGGTGAAGACTGGGAATGCCTATAGGTTAGACCCACAGGATAAAATACATTGTAATAAGACCCTTAATTCTTTAACTCAAAGAAAGGAAAAATGTGGGAATTTTAGTTACCCTTCCATGTATTGCTCAGCTGTGTCATTATGGTGATTAGCTTCAACCCATATGGATTCTGGGATGTTCTATCACAGAAAAGAGTTTCAGGCCAAAAGGACTAATTGGGGTCTCATAAGGGAGATGGAAAGAGCTTGTCAACCCAAATTCACCTGCCCCCGTTTTGTGAGTGCCTCCCTAGAGGGCATTCTGCCTGACAGTGGTTACCTACCTATCATTAGGCTATAGATTTTAGAGGAAAGTAACATTATTTCAAAGCTTTGTCCTAAGGTAAAATAAGCTATAAATTCCAAGTATACAAATTCTTCTTCTCTTTTCCTAAAGCAAGTCCTAAGCATCTGTTTTAAATTGAAGACCAGCATTGTTCTTTACCATTCATGTCCTTTCTGTTTCCAAAAAGAAATAATGAAAGATAGTGGTTGTGATCTTCTCTAAGGATTTATGCAGATGCCATGTTATTTTTTTCCCCACTGTTTGGGGAATTCTCCAATAAGTTTGAGAAAACCTAAGTTCTGAAAGCTTGCTGTTTGCCAGAACTGTACAAAGAGTTTGGAAAAAGAGAAAAAAATCTAAGCTCTGAAAGATATTTCTCAGTGATAATATCTCCCCAGGAATATAGTCCCAAATAGTAATTTACAAAGCGTGGTCCTGAAATCAGCAGTATCATTATCACCTGTGAATTTGTTAGCCATAAAAATTCTCAGACACCAACCTAGACTCAAGGTGTTGGTAGGGTCAGATTCCAAAGGAGACTAGGGTAGAATTCATATTTTTGCCTCTTGGAGCTTCTGGTGGCTGCCAGCATTCCTTTACTTGCAGCCACATAAGTGTTTTGATGAGCCTTCCAGGTAATTCTGATAAATGCCAAAGTTTGAGTACTGCTGTCTAGAATCTTGCTACTCAACTTGCGGCCTGTTGCCTGACCTGTGGTGGAGCAGTGGATAAAGCATCGACCTGGAATGCTGAGATCACTGGTTCAAAACCCTGGGCTTACATGGTCATCAAGGCAAATATGGGAGTTGATGCTTCCTGCTCCTCCCGCTTCTCTCTTTCTCTCTTTCTGTCTCTTCTCTCTAAAATAATAAGTAAATAAATAAATACTTAAAAATACAAAACAAAAAACTTCATGTGGCCTGTAGTCTAAAAGTGTCGGCATTATCCAGAAATTTATTAGTACTGTAGGACTATGGGTTCTGCACCAGACCCACTGAATCAGAATCAACAACTTAACAAGATCCCCAGGGGATTATTATGAACACTAAAGTTTGAGAATGGCTTGATCTAGACATTCCCTAGACTGGCATGCCCTAGCAATATCTATCAAAAACCAGGATATTAAAATATTGTGTCATGAATTTGTACTACATTTTTAGGAGCTAAGATTTTAATTTTTTTAAATTAGCACACTTTAAGAATCAGAGTAATCAGAATTTTTTTTCTTTTATAACAGTTTTTCTGTAAGTGTGCTCTGCAGATAAACCCTTTGGAGTACATATTAAAGTTCATATTCTACAACAACATCTCAGTTTTCTTTAGTTAAAATTTATGGAGGCATGCCTTCAAATTAGCATTTTGAAGAAGCATCTCGGTGATTCTTACACATTTTGGTCTAAAGGCTATGACTTTTGTCCTGGAGATAGTTTTTAAAATGTTCAATTTTGCCCTTGAATATTAACAGTTGTCAACATTCTAACAAGTAGATTGGCATGAAAATCAATGATATTAAAAGAAAAATAGTGAACAAATTTTTATTACAAATTAATAATGTTTATAATTTTAATAGCTATAGAAAGTTGCTTAGAAAAGAAAAGAAAGTTACTTAGGGCTATAATATCTTCCTTTGATATTTCTGACGTTAGCAATCTAAAGTCAGAAAGAGAAGTTTTCTAGGAAACAGCAACTCATAAAGGTCTTAGAGAAAATTGTTTATGTTGGATGAGTGTCTCTTTTATTCTTGTTCTTACTTCCCATAAAATAATTTTTTCTATCAAGAATATAACTTGTCATGAAATATTGCAAATGAGATTGAGAACTCATCCCTTCATCGTCACATACGCCTTCCCTCCATTTTGTTGAGGTTGTGTGAGAGCTGCCAAGCCATGCTCACTGGTTAACAAATGGCTAACTGACAGTCACCCATCTGTTGATGTAATTTTGGCTGTTTTCAGATAGTCAATGATCATCAGATTTTGTTTCCCCTCATGGGGGAAAGCTGTGACATACTGATTACCTGACAATGTTAGAAAGATTTTTGACATTGGTTCCGTAGATCAAGTTTATCTTCTCTTTAGGTTAGTGGTCCCATCCCACATTTCATTTCTATCTAAATCCATATAGTTCTAATTACGCTTATAATGGTAAACAGGTACTGCAGTTTTTAATGGTAGCAGTGTATAAATTGCAGTTCATACTGTGACATGTTGCAGAAATAAGCAATTGACAAAATTGGATCATATGCCTTTCTAAGCTTAAGCAATTCCCCCCTCCCCTTTCACATTCTGTGTTTTCTCATATGCCTTGTGATCTCTCTGGTACACAAGATACACACGAGCATTTTCAAAGTAGGAGGGGAAAGATGAAAGAACGACACCCTAATCTTTTCAAGGTTGGAAGCCTTGATTATACTTGGCCCAGAGGAAGTAGCTTTGAAGCAAGACATGGCCAGTGACAACTAAGCTTTGAGGCCTTGACACGAACAGAACTTTTCTCTTTGCACAATGTCTCAGCAGCATTAGTGTGGGATAACAAAGTAGCTGTGTGGTGCTAGTTTTATGTCGTTCCCTACTTTTTTGTCTTTAACCAATGACCACCCCTTCTCCTAGTGAGATTGGGCTCATTAAAATTATGATCCATCTGTAGAAATCAGTCTTTTCTAGTAGTTGTCTCCTTTTAGGCATAAACAATATAGGTCTAATGTAAGTCTCCATAAAGTGAAAGAAGACCAGTGGGAAAATAGAGTGGACTGTGATGGGGAGTGTGATAGGAGAGATAGGTAAGGAAGGGATCTGCAAGGTCTTTTAAGTTAAGAATATCAGTGTTTATCCTAGAATGAAGGGGAAGCCATGCAGCTGTTTTAGGAGAGGAATTAGAGGGGAGCAAGAAAGGAAAGAACTAGACCTATTTAGTGGTCTAAAAGAAAGATGATAGAGATTTGGTCTAGAGTGTTAGTAGTGGCTATCATGAAAATTAAATTTATTTTGGAAGACATTTAAAAAGTAAACCTGATGAATTTGAATTTTGATAATGAATTGAATATGTAAAGTGACAAAGAAAGATGTGTTTTTTCTGTTTTGTTTTTGTTTTTAAATTAGAAAAATGAATACCTTGGAGACCACAGTTTTGGTGGAGGGGGATCACTAGTTGAATTTTGAACGTGTAGAATTTGAAATACCTTTGGGATACGAAAGAAGCAATATGAACTGGGCAGATGACTGGGCCATTAATACAAATTTGTGTATAAATGGCACTCAAAACCCAACATCACAGACCTCAGAGGATTTCTTTATAGTGTTAAGATTGGAAGAGTGTTAGTCTAAGGGAAGGGTTCTCATTGGACATCCCGTCTTTATTTAAGGGCACTGGTAAAAGGTTCTAGGAGAAAAGACTCAGAATTTGGGACTGATTGTTCATTGGTTATAATGTGTCTATCATAGAGAGGAAATGAACACAGGTACTATTGTCTCTATTTTTTTTCCTTTTAATAAGTGAAGAAATAGAGGCTTAGGAAAGATGAATGGCTTTTTCAAGTCTACTGAACTACTAGGTAGTGAAGCCAGACAAGATCTAGAGCCTCTAATTTCTAGCCTAGCTCACTTTCCACTCCCTCACAAAGCATCACAAGCAGCAGAGTCAAGTTTGCTAGGTCTGTGTGCATTCAAGTCTCTTCAAAGGCATTTGTTATTTCATTTATTCTGATTAAAGTTTGTGATGACACAGTTTGGTTTGGTAACACTTTCTATAAATGTCATGAGTGGCTCTAAATGATTCTCTAAATTTGAGCATCATTTACTTCAAATGAGCAAATTGGAAACCAAGAAATATAATATAATATCTATGAGGCATGTCTTGGAGAGGGAAGGGACAGAGCAATGAGGGTAATATTTTCCACTGAGAAGTACTTAAATTCTCCTCCTTCTAGGATCCCAAGAGATGTGTGCTTAATGAATACTTTTGATGTAGTGTACTCTCTCCTCCCACCCCTGCCCAGAAGAAGAGTAAACCCAATTATAAGAAAACATAGGTCACTTAAACTAACCACTTTCTTAAGATAATTTATGGTTTATTATTTGATGACTATCTCCAAGTACTAGATTTAAGTCTACACACTTCCATTAGCATCAATTTTATTTTACTAAAATGTATTTGGGGAATAAGATATCTATGTAAAATTTGGCATTAGACCTTGCTTTCCACAGTGAACAATCTGGAAGGATCGTTAAAATGGAAAGTTCTCAAATGAATTTATCCGTGACTCAGTTCATTAAGGCATCGATTGGTCTATTTACAAGTGTGGGTGTCCCAGAGTGCATGTTTTAGTACATTTGAAAACCATCTGTGAAAATGTCTTCTAACCTTTGAAACTTCCTTTATTGATAGTCACGTTACCTGCATTTTTTTATACTAAGTTAATCTAGGCCTGTTTTAGAAGCACTGATACAACTCAGCTCTTATTCATAGAAGCATCTGGTTTGTTGGAACAACTCAAATGATTTAACTGCTTCCATAGTAAATACATTACTGTGTGATTATGTTTAATCGGCTCCTGACATCCATCAAACAGTGTCGCCTGTCACACTTTGGAGGCAGAATATTCCAACAGTATTTCAAGCTGGAATGGAAATAAGAAACTACATTTGATACAAAAAAAGTATTGAGCTGGCAGGATTTATGAAAAAATCCTCTTTATAGCTTGCTGGGCAAAGTAGTAGCCTAACCTTCTGAAAAAAGAATTAACATAGTTCATTAGAGGTTCAAGTCTACACTCATTATTTATGTTAGAATCTATGCTCTATCTAGTATTGTACATAGAAAAGGTTTAAAAAAACAACAAAGTAAAGATTTTAGTATAAAAACTCTTACTGCTGTGTTTTATTTTAAAGTGGTGATTTGTAAACAATGTGTGTTTTACAACACTTCCTTTTTTAAAGATTCATGTCCTTTTTTTAAAGGTGGAACCAAACAGACCATTTAAAAACAGCAAATTTGTAATTGGCAAGATAATGAGACAAAATGAAAGAACAAAATCAGATTATAAAGGATGTAAGAGGTAGAAATTAGTGTGGTATGAGTGTGACACTCGAGTACATTTATAGAATTTGGTTTGTGTAGATTTTATTATTTCTACAATAAACAGATTTTCTACCCTTATTGCTGAGAACAATTTGAAAGTATGTATGTATATATGAATAATATATTCTGTATATTTATCCATAGGATATGTATTTAATTCCTATATTAATTTGTATGCCCATCTTTATACAAAACATATACCCATGATGTATTTCACATGATTGGATTTAAAATGGGCATATGAGTGTGTAAATTATTGATTGATTTATATTGAGCTTATACTACTATATCAGGGGATGTAAAAAACAGTGGTAAAAACAGTTTTTTAAAGGTAACTTTTCAAAGTTCTTTTTTGTACTGTTAATAACATTGACTTTTGAAGTATTTTAATTTTTTTTCTTTCTGTGTAGTATTTGAATTTTTCCTTTATAAACAGTCATATGCTAAATAGTATGTGTGTGTGTGTGTGTGTGTGTGTGTGTGTGTGACAGAGACACAGAGAGAGAGAGAGACAGAGACAGAGAAAGGGACAGACAGGGACAGATAGACAGGAAGGGAGAGAGATGAGAAGCATCAATTCTTCATTGCAGCACCTCAGTTGTTCATTGATTGCTTTCTCATGTGTGCCTTGACTGGAGGCTCCAGCTGAGCCAATGACCTCTTGCTCAAGCTAGCAACCTTGGGCTCAAGCCAGCAACCTTTGGGCTTAAGCCAGTGACCATGGTGTCATATCTATGATCCCAGGCTCAAGCCAGCAACCCTGCACTCAAGCTGGTGAGCCCGTGCTCAAGCTGGTGACCTTGGGGTTTTGAACCTGGGTCCTCTGCATCCCAGTCTGATGCTCTATCTACTGTGCCACCACCCGGTTAGGCTGTAATATAGTATTCTTATGGTGGCTGTAATTTAGCCAGTTTTATTTACTCCTTTGGCTAAGTTTTCTAAATATATTTAACAGAGGCTAGAGATAATGAGATTTACTATACTTAGCACCCTTCAGAAATGTAGATATTTTTTTTTTATTATTATCACAACAGGTGTTTAGGAGGATGAGAGCTGAGGTCAAACAGACTAAATTCCCAATCCCAGATTAGTCTCTTATTATGGGTGACCTTTACTTTGTTAAGTCTAAGTTTTCCTGTTTGCAAAGGGGAGAATAATAGTATTTTTTTATTAGAGTGTTGGGAAGATTAAATGAGGTAACACCATATTACTTGGCACTTTGTAAGTGCACAAAATAAATTAGATAACAATTGTAGTACAGATTTTTATTTAAAGTATATAATGTGGAATATTTAATTTAGTTTGAGGCTAAAATATCTGTGTGGAGAAATAAGTTCTTATTTAACATACCTGTGTGAATGAGTTAAATGTAGAGAATTTTAACTTGTTAGCTCATTTTCAAGTAAAGCCTTTGCAAATAACCACAGCTTACAAAATAAAACAATACCCCAAAGGAAAACCTATCCTCCATATATGAACTATATATTGTATAAGTTACCCAGAATTATTGTGTAAAGATTTATGTTTCTGGAGCTTATTCAACTACAACTGTGATACTATATAGAAGGTCAATTTCTGCTCCTGGATACTAATACTTTTATTTATATAGCCTTTTACAAGGCTCTTTTACATACATTGGCTCATTTTATCTTCACAAAATTCTTCTAAGACAGTAGAGGAAAACCAAACTTTTTTTTTTTTTTTTAATATTGAGAGGAGGGGTGATTGTGAGACAAACCTCTGTATGTGTCCTGACCGGGATGCACTTGACAACCACCGTCTGGGACCGATGCTCAAATCAACCAAGCTATTCTCAGTGCCCAGGCTGATGCTTGAACCAATCAAGCTACTGACTGCCTGAGTTGCTGGGGGGGGGGAGTAAGGGGGAGAGAAGGGGGAGAAGGAGTGAGGGAGAAGTAGATAGTCACTTGTCTTATGTGCCCTGACTGAGAATCAAATCCAAGACATCCATATGCTGGGCCAATGCTCTATCTACTGAGCCAACTTGCCGGGGTCTTATCTTCAAATTATCACCCTATATTGCAGGTGAGAAAAACTATGTTCTGTAGGCCAAAGAGTTCCTAAGGAGGTAGAACTCACTTTCTGTCATTAGTTCTTGGATTCCCTCCCCGCCACCTCCACTCCATTGTTGCCTCTGTCAGCCTCAGCAATGACAGTGTTCAGAGTTATATATAAGATCAGAGAAGGTAAGTTAGTTGTTCATTATTACTCTTAAAATCTTCCAGGTCCAGTGCTAGAAGATGTGCAGGGGTCAAGTGATAGTTAACCCTCTAGTTTCTTGCCCCTATCAACTCTACCTGTATATAGAAATGTCTCAAGATGGCACTGTGAGATGAAAATAGAAATGCTTGAGATAGGAAAGAGGAAGCTAGAGTTTCAACCTGGAGAGGAAGGAGGGCCAGGGTTTGAAAAAGGAGAAGGGAGTGTGAGGAGACCATGTCTGCCTTGCTCTTCTGCCCAGCCATGAATGAAGCTCCAGGCCTGCCAATTCTGAAACATCTACTGTTCTAAGGCAGATAACAAGTAATACTGTTCCTTCTTGGAGAGCTAATTCTTTTCCAGGATCAGTGGGAGTGAATAAAATCTTTTAACCAAATCTTTATCCAACTCAACAATATAAGATCAAATGACCCAATTAAACAATGGGCAATGATGTGAAATGGTATTTCTTCTAAGAAGATATACAAATGGCCAAGCATGTGAAAAATGCTAATATGATTGGTCATTAGAGATATGCAAATCAAAAGCTCAATAGGATAGCACTTCACACTCACTAGGATGGCTAAACTAGAAAAGTAGACAATAACAAGTATTGATGAGATGTGAAGAAATTGGAATCCTCATGCATTGCTGATGGGAATATAAAATGGCGCAACAGTTTTAAGAAATAATTTGGCCATTCTCCAAAAAGTTAAATATACAGAAAGTTCACATTGGATCTAGCAATTTTACTTCATATACATACTCAAGAGAATTGGAAACATTTGTCCACACATAAAGTTGTACACTAATGTTTATAGCAGCATTATTCATAATAGCCAAAATCTATAAACAACTCAAACATCCATTAATTAATAAATTGCTAAACAAAATTGTGTGGTATATCCATACAATGGAATATTTTAAACAACCAAAAAAGGAATGAAGTACTGATACATGCTATAACATGAATGAACCTTGAAAATATACTAAGCAAGATAAGCCACACATAAAAGGTCACATATTGATTCCATTTATATGAAGTGCTCAGAATAGGCAAATCCATGGAGACAGAAAGTAGATTAATGGCTGCCACAGGCTGGGGAAAAGTGGAATGGAGAGTGATTGTTATCAGATCTGAGATTTCTTTTTGGGGTGATGAAAAGGCTCTGAAATGAGATAGTGGTGAGTGTTGAACAACTTTAAATATACTAAAACCACTGAATTACTCACTTGAAAAGGGTAATTATTATGATACATGAACTATAGCTCAATTAAAAAATTCTTATCCAAGAGTTAAATATAAGAGATCGAAGAAGGTAAGTTAGTTGTTTGTTCTTACTCTTTTCATCTTCCAGGTCCTGTGCTGAGAAGGGGTCACATGACAGGTAACCCAAATTGCTAGTAATTACTAATATTTATGAAGCAATAATACTAGAAACTATGCTAAGAGTTTTGTGGATTATTTTATTTAGTTTTCATAAGAACCATAGGGATGTTTACTCTTATTACTTTCATCTCAGAGAGAGGAAACTCAGTATTACAGAGACTTGACAATTTGCCTCAAGTCACATGGGATTCAACTCAGACTTTGGCTTTTATCACTGTGCAAAGTGCCTCTCTGATAAGCATGGATATACTTCCAATGGTTTTAGTTCTCTGTGTATTCCAGTCACTAGATTCAACTTTGGTGTTTTGGAACTTTTGATATTTTGTTCTTTCCAGATTTTAGAATTGAATGCTCTAGTGGCCAGGAACAGGAGTAGTTCTGAGTAGCAGTCTGCCCCCACTCAATAAATCACTATGTTGAAGACTGATTTTATTTTTTGTTTGTTCAAATATCATTTCTTGGAGCAGACCTTTGGATGGATCCCCTACTCTAAGGAAAGACCTCCTTATCAGAGGCTCTCACTGAACTGTGAACCTCTTTTTAAAAAAATTATTTATTTATTTATTTTAGAGAGGATAGAGAGAGAGAGATTGGGGGAGGAACAGGAAGCATCAACTCCCACATATGCCTTGACTGGGAAACACTGGGGTTTCAAACTGGCAACCTCTGCGCTCCAGGTTGATGCGTTATCCACTGTTCCACCACAGGTCAGGCTGTGCACCTCTTTTTTATAGCACCTATGACAGTCTAGTGGAGATTTAATTAATATCTTCTTTCTCCACTAGACTATAACCTTCATGATGTCAGGGATCATGCCTGTTTAGCTCACCATTGTACACTCCTTCAGTAGCACTGAGGAAGGCACTCAGGACGTATTGCTTCAATGACCGAACACAGTAAGCAGACTCCTACAATCAGCATACTTCTCTACTGTCTCCTACTGTACAGGCTCCCTTCTCAGAAATGTATATATAATTCCTCTGGCTTCTGGATCCAGTGCTTAAACTCAGTGTGGGAGTGCTTCAGAACCACTGTTGGCTCTCACAACTGGAAAGTGACGCACTCGTGGAAAGCTTGGCGTGGGTTCCAGCCGCAGAGACCTCTCGAAAACATTTCCTGTGTGCTGAGCGCCTCCACTCTGGCTGGGATTTTGACTTTCACCTCATTTCTTGCCCCACTAGCCCTTACAGCTGTTCGTAATAGCATTTCCCATTAACTCCTCCATGATCCTAAACAATTTTACACCTCAAAATCTAACAGCACTACTGAAGTGGTTAAACATGCACATTATAATATTTCCAAGGATATAAACAAGTGGAATATTTCTAGAAATGTTAACTGCTTTAGGTTAGCAGCAAATAAGTGATAGAACCAGAGTGAGAAACTACTAGATTCTAAACTTTTTAACGTCTTTTTTGTATATAGTTGCTTTTCTAACCATGCCCAGAAGAGTGCCTGGCACATATTAAGAATTTACTAAATATTTGTTGAATGAGAACCTGAAATTCTTGCTGGAGAGGACTCCATTCTGCATCAACTGATCCCCAAACACCTACCCTATCTCCCTGAAACTAAACTTTCTAAGCCACTTGAATTCTTGAATTGGAGCATCTAAATTCTAAATGTAACAACCCAGCAAAGCTACCCTACTTTCACTTGCGTTGGCAGCATAATTTTTAATCCAACTATGGAGTTGGTTTAATCTAATTCCAATAGTGTCTGGATACTGTTTTTAGATGAATTCTTCTGATTCTGATACATTCTTTTTTTTTTTTTTTTTTTTTGTATTTTTCTGAAATGAGAAGCAGGGAGGCAGAGGGACAGACTCCGCATGTGCCCGATCGGGATCCACCCCACATACCCACCAAGGGATGATGCTCAGCCCATCTGGGGCATTGCTCTATTGCAATCAGAGCCATTCTAGCTCCTGAGACAGAGGCCATGGAGCCTTCCTCAGTGCCTGGGCCAACTTTGCTCCAGTGGAGCCTTGGCTGCAGGAGGGGAAGAGAAAGACAGAGAGAAAGTAGAGGGGAAAGAGTGGAGAAGCAAATGGGCGCTTCTCCTGTATGCCCTGGCTGGAAATCGAACCCGGGACTTCCACATGCTAGGCCAATGCTCTACCACTGAGCTAGCTGGCCAGGGCCTGGTTCTGATACATTCTTCACAAAAATTTTCAACAACTTCCTACACTATTTTGCCCAACTTCAAATTCAATGAAATTCAAACTCTTTCAAAAATTATCTCAACTTATCTTTGTATCCTTATTTTTCCTTTCAATGTACATAATCTTTCTAGGCAAGTCCAAAGCAATTTCTTAGTATTCCATGGGCATAACTCATTTCCCCTTTTCCTGCTGCCTATGACTTGTTCCTTATGCTCAAATGCCTATGTCTTGGCCTAAACATCTAAAATGAAAGCACTCCAGAATTATTTTTCTTGATTTCTATCACCAGATAAAGACTTGCCATCTTTTGACTCCTCTCTAGATTTTTTTATGCCTCTTCCGTGGCATATCTACCTTGGGGTGTATAGTTTTTGGTATACATGTTATAACCTCTAGTAGGCAATGAGTTCATGATCCATACAACTTTAAACTCTACATACCAAGTTAGTGTCTTGTATATAGTGAAATAATGGAATTTAAATAGCTTTTTAAAAAATCACTCATTTCTTCCATTTATATACCTAAAAATCCACTTTTTTTTGTATTTGGCATGTTTTAAAGCTGATAAACTCACCTTGTGTATATACTCTCCATTTATGAAACTGTTTACTAGCTTCATGTAATTGAGTAATATTTAGAATTAGAAAACATCAACTTTTAAAGAAGCATATGGTGACTAAAAACTTTAGGTAGTTAATTCTAGTTCCAATTAATTTTTAATAGAGACACAATAAGAGGAAAACTTAAAATATAGCATTTAAGTGCTCAAAGGAAAATCCAATAGACTAGTCTTAGTTTACCCCCATGGAATGAAAGTTTCTGGCTTCTAAAAATATTTACTTATCTTTTTGGCTGGTTTTGAGTAGCAGTGACTGGAATTAGTGGGATTCTCCTCTGTTTGGGATGAAAAATGAAGTTAGAAAGAATGCTCATTACCATCAGGTTATGTGTTGACCAAACTGATTTTTCATCTGCCAACATATGTATACTGGCTTCTGTCTCATCTAGAGACCTCTGAAACTAGAAGTAATTGATCAAATTAGCTCAGCTCTAATCCCCCACTAGTTCTGATTGTAGCTTGTTAACCTTAGTACACTGTTTATTTAAACCATGTGGATGACATCATGAAAACCACCCCCATGTCATCAAAGTATGATGCAGACTATGAAAAACAATTTGGTTTCAAACCACTCTAAGATATGGTCTTTATTCTCCCTATATTAAAAGATAAGATGCAAAACCTCAGTTCTTAGTCATTTACTCCAGCTGGGTCTCTCCCAGTGAAATGGAAGCATTTTCATGCCATTTAGAATCAAGGAAACTAAAAATATCAAAACCAAGCTCGCTTCAGTCCTGAAAAAGGTGAATTGCTGACAGAAACTGTTATTTGATTCTCCTCTTATCCTTTATTTGCCAAGTTCACTTTTCCATGATGTACAATGGTTTCCTTCACCTCAGCTTGGCAGATAATGTCCAGCAAGATACTTACACAAGAATTAGCCACAGGACTCGTAAGCTATTTTTGTGTGTGTGGGGGGGCTGTGATTATTCTCCTTCTCAGCATCTTTATGTTCCTGTGCAACCTCTGATCTGCTCTGATCAGGAAGGTTGGTGCATGTATGTGCCCTTCTCAGCAGCTGAGGCATGCGTAGTTCCTTGGCTCCCACAATGTTTCTGCTGTCACAGTTCCAGTATCATTCCTCAGCCACAACTTCCTTCTTAGCATAACTGTTAGCATCTATAAAGCCTGATTTTTGACTATAGGTAGAAGACAAATGGGTGGACAATTCAGAAGGGAACGATTGGCCTGACCAGGTGGTGGCGCAGTAGAAAGAGTGTCAGACTGAGACTTGGAGAGCCCAGGTTCAAAACCCCAAGGTCACTGGCTTGAGTGCGGGCTCACCAGCTTGAGCATGGGGTCGCTGGCTTGAGTGTAGGATCATAGACATGACCCCATGGTCGCTGACTTGAGCCCAAAGGTTGCTGGTTTGAAGCCCAGGGTCGCTGGTTTGAGCCCAGGGGTCACTCGCTCTGCTATAGACCCCCAGTCAAGGCACATATGAGAATTCAATCACTGAACAACTAAGGAGCTGCAACGAAGAACTGATGCTTCTCATCTCTCTCCCTTCCTATCTGTCCCTATCTGTCCCTCTCTCTATCGATAAAAAAAAAGTAAAGAAAAGAAAAGGAAAGAAAGAAAGAAAGAAAGAAAGAAAGAAAGAAAGAAAGAAAGAAAGAAAGAAAGAAAGAAAGGAATGATTGTTTTCCTGGTGGCACCGATATTAGCAACACTCCAAAAGAAGAAATGAAATACAAGTAATGAAATCAATGATAGATTTATGCTGTGGGCACTTGCAATCATTATCATCTTGGATTATCAACCTACCTTTTAGATTGGGAGAATTTATTAAACTAACCAATCTGTTGTGTGTTATTAAGGCTTGTTCTAATTAGGTACTATGAGGGGTTTAAAAATATATAAAGTCATGGTCATTGTCCTTAAGAAATTGATAATTGAGTTCAGCATTTTCAAAACTGTATTCTTTGGAACATTATTTCTAAGACAAACTCTGTGATAAAAGAATTTCATGTACAAAGAAGTTTGACTTTCCTTTTGGAAAGTCATTACCTATTAAAGTCATTGAGAAATTCTGAAGTGAAGAAATGTTATATTTGTTTAACCTGCAGTTTGCCATATTTATTTGATGGTCAATCACTTTTTTCATGTAATACCTATAAATAATCTCATGGAATATATTTTGGGAAATGCTGGCTCAGTAAGCTTGAGTACAGGAATTGTGTACTCTATTTCTTTTGAGTACCACAGAAATAGCCACAAGTTTTTAGAAATACTCGGTTAAATGAATATACTGTCAAACCCAGCTGGTTAGAGAGGTGGCTTCCAAATTTCAGTCAGGAGACAGGTGTCTGTGGTCTGCATTATTATTTTTCAGGCAAGGTGTTATATATACAAATTCCTGGGCTCTGTTCCTGAAGTTTCAAAACTGTTTTTTTTTTCAATTATAGTTGACATACATTATTATATTATTTTAGAGTATACACCCCAGTGATTAGACATTATTGTTAGACTTTTTGCTATACACATTTATTGCAGAAAAAAAAAAGACCAAACTGATTTTAAAACTTGGTTCTTCACCTAACAATATACCTGGAGTCCTAGCCAGGTAGCTCTGTTGGTTAGAGCACTTTCCTGATACGTAAGGTTATGGGTTCAGTCCCAATTAGAGCACATATAAGAATCAACTAATGAATGCATAAACAAGTGAAACAAGTTGATGTTTCTTTTATTCTCTCTCGCTAAAATCAATCAATCAATCAATTTAAAAAGTAATATACTTGAAATTTGCCTGTCAATAAATATAACTCTACATTATCACTTTTTAATACTTGTTTCTTTTATTGTAAGAGAATATCATAATAAATGATTTAATTACTCCCATCTTTTGGAGATTTTGGCTATTTTAATTTTTTTTAATATTATATGTAATAATATCACATACATACATATACATATAATTATGCATATATATGTATATGTATTTATGTTTTTTCATTTGATTATTTCCTTATTATTTATTCCTGGAATTGGAAAGGTTGCATCAGAAAGTAGGAATATTTACATCTTTTAAAAAAACTTATTTTTAAATCACAGTTGACATAGACTGCTGTATGTTTCAGATATACAACATACTGATTAGACCTTTATAAAAATTTACAAAGTTATAACTCCAATAAATCTGTTACCCATCTGATACCATACATAGTTAAAAGAAGTGGAAATTTGTCACAAACACTTATTCCTAACAGAATCATATTGGCACTATTTTTTTTTGTAAAAAATACTGTTATATTTTTACTTTTTATTAAATTTATTGGGGTGACATTAATAAAATTATATAAGTTTCAGGTGTACCGTTCTATAATACATCATCTGTATATTGCAGAGGTCCCCAAACTACAGCCCGCGGGCCAAATTGCGGCCACCTGAAGCCAATTATCTGGCCCCCGCCGCACTTCCGGAAGGGGCACCTCTTTCATTGGTGGTCAGTGTATGGAGTACTTTATGTGGCGTCCCTCCAACGGTCTGAAGGACAGTGAACTGGCCCCCTGTGTAAAAAGTTTGGGGATCCCTGCTACATTGTATTGTGTGTTCACCACCTCAAGTCAAGTCTCCTTCCATCACCATTTATCCGCCCCGTTACCTTATACTACTTCCCCCACCTCCCTTTCCCTCTGGTAACCACCATACTGTTGTCTGGGTCTATGAGTTGTTGTTTTTTTAGATTCCTTCACCTTTTGCACTCAGTCCCATAACCCTCTCCCCGTAACAGTTGTTAGTCTGTTCTCTACATCTATGACTCTATTTCTATTTTGCTTAATAATTTATTTTGTTCATTTGATTCTACATATAAGTAAAGTCATATGGTACTTGTTTTTCTCTGACTGGCCGATTTCACTTAGCATAGTACTCGCTAGGTCCATCCATGCTGTTACAAAGGGTAAGATTTCGCTCCTTTTTTTCACAGCAGAATAGTAGTCTATTGTGTAAATGTACCACAGTATTTAAATTTTTTACCCATTTTAGAGAGTAGAGAGAGAGTGTGTGAGAGAGAGGGGGGGGGAGGAGCAGGAAGCATCAACTCCCATATGTGCCTTGACCAGGCAAGTGCAGGGTTTCGAACCAGCTACCTCAGCATTCCAGGTCGACACTTTATCCACTGTGCCACCACAGGGCAGGCACCACAGCATTTTTATACACTCATTTACTGATGGGCACTTGGGTCGCTTCTATAACTTGGCTATTGTAAATAATGCTGCAATAAACATAGGGATGTGTACATGTATTCTTTGAAATTAGTGTTTCAAGTTTCTTCAGGTATATTCTCAGAAGTGGAATTGCTGGGTCAGAAGGCAATTCCATTTTTAATTTTTTTTGAGGTAACTCCATACTGCTTTCCACAGTGGCTGCACCAGTGAGCTCTTCCCCACCAACAATGCACAAGGGTTCTCTTTTATCCACAGCCTTGTCAACATTTGTTTGTTTATTTATTGATGAGCGCCATTCTGACAGGTGGGAGGTAATATCTCATTGTGGTTTTAATTTGTATTTGTGTGATGATTAATAATGTTGATCATCTTTTCATATGTCTATTGACTGTATGTCCTTTCTGGAGAAGTGTCTATGTAGGTCCTTTGCCCATTTTTAACTGGATTTTTGTTGTTGTTGAGTTATGTAAATGTTTTATAAATTTTTTATATTAACCCGTTTATCAGATGTTTCATTGGTGAATATGTTCTCCCATTCTGTGAGTTGTCTTTTCATTTTGTTGATAGTTTCCTTTGCTGTGCATAAACCTTGAGAAAGAAAAACAAAGTTGGAGGAATCATACTACCTGTTATCAAACTAGACTAGAAGGCAATAGTAACCAAATAGCATGGTATTGGTATAAAAACAGACATACAGCTCAACAGCATAGAATAGAGAGTCAGAAATAAACTCATGCCTTTATGGTCAATTAATATTTGGCAAAGGAGGCAAGAACATACAATGGGATAAAGATAGTGTATTCAATAAATGGTAATGAGAAAATTGGACAGATACATGCAAAAAAACGAAACTAGCCACCTTCTTACAGTATACACAAGCATAAACTCAAAATGGATTAAAGACTTAAATGTTAGACTTGAAACCATAAAAATCCTAGATGAAAACATAGACAGTAAAACCTCGGACATTTCTCATATCAATATTTTTTCTGATATATCTCCTTGGGCAAGGGAAACAAAGAAAAAATAAACAAATGAGACCATATCAAACTAAAAAGTATTTCTGTTATTTTTTAAGTGTCACGAATCTTTTTTTTTTTTTTTTTTTTTTTTTTTTTGGTAAATGAAAGGCAGCAGAAAGGACAATAATTCAGCTGTTGGCCAACGTAAAAAGTTTTGGTGAATGCTTGCCAAATACCATTTACACTCACATACTTGCAAAGTAAATAATGATCTTGTTGCACAGCCCAGCTCCATGTGTTCAGTCAAATTTCCTCTGAAGAAATCATGAAGTGAGCTGCCACCCACAATTCAAGTTGGTTATATGTTACCTCTGGCTTTTAATAAAAATGTAAATCCCATGGGTCCAATTCTCCTTACTTGGCTCTGTATGTGTAAAGAGTGAGTTGAATAGAAATAATTAAGGACAGACTGGGAACTTTTGAAAAACTAAACTAGGGATTAACTCAGATGCACTTGGAGTTGTTTAAATTCTTTTTGACCTTGTCTTATAAACATAGCCTGTTTTAGTAACCTTGACTGCTTTGCAAAGTTGACTGGTTGACATAGCATCTCCCTGTGAGGTAGGTTCCTAAGCATTTAATCAAACATGAGACTAAGAGATAGAAGTAATAGTATGTTTATTATTTGAAATATTACTCCAGGACATGTTATATAGACTCGTTAAAAGAAAAAGCGTTTTCACACTTGCATTTCTGATTCAGTTGGGGGCTCTACTTTTATTGCCACATGGACTTTCAGAGACTCCAAGCTCATTTCGATTGGGGGTGCACGGGTATAATATATTTCAGTAATTTGGTATTTGTTTATTATTATTGTCACTTAATCCACACATCTAAAATTTATTTTTAGTTAATGAATACTGTTGTACATGAGTGGGCCTCTCAGACGCCAATAGGATACACCAAGACCCCAGGGTTAATTAAAAGTTGAGTAATGGTTTCTGTATTTATTTTTCTTTTCTTGTTGGCAAACTTTATAGATTTGGGGGCAAATTCTGTCAGTATTCTAAGATATAATCCTTTTGAAGGTATGTACAAGACACTAGCAACTGGTAAAATGTAAAATACAAATGAAATACAGATAACTTTTTTTGGAACAGCTTTTATGAGAGGTTAGAATAATGACATAATCTTTTAATTTTATCATAAATTTATGCTTTATAATCTTACAACCAAAATATGGTCGATAATAGAATCTGAATTTAAGGAGTTTGAAGAAGGTGGTGATTCTGACTCAATGATCTCTTGAGTGGGTGTGAGATTAGAAGGCATTAAGTTTTCAATTGTAGTTAGTGGAATTATACATAGTGAGGACTGTTCATTTGGTTATTATGTTTAAATTGGGTCTCATGAGAATTCTTTGAGGATTTAATAAATTAAACATAATGTGTCTAGCATACTGCCTTGCTAGCATAGAGTAGGAGCTCAAGAAATGTTACTCTTTTAAAGTTAATAGACCCAGGCTTCCCTGATACCCACACCACCAAGGATTGTTACCTATTTTATAGCTAAAGAAACAAGGTTAGAGACATTAAGGAATTTCCCCAATTCACATAGTAAGTGTTGGAACTGAGATTCAAACCCAGATTGTTGATGCTTGAACTTGACCACTGTGATAGTCAGCAAGCAGTGTTCCCTAAAAATTTCCCCCTTTACCTCTGTTAGGATATATAAAATTATTTTAGGTGAAATACAAACAGCTTTTAAAATGTAATGCATATATAGGTATATATCTATATAATTGTTTCTACTAGCCTTGCAATCCATTTTCCCCATGTTTTTCCCCCCAGTGGCATAGAATAAGAAAAATCTTTTATTTGCAAAGAAAAGCAGTTGCCTTATAAATAAAATATCTGCAGTATTCCTGAAGCACCTTTAAAATTTTTATTATTTTCTTTATTTAAATAGCAGCTTTCTTGAGACATAAGTCATACATCATTAGGTTCACCTTTTTAAAGTGTGGAATGCAGTGATTTTTAATATCTTCACCAAGTATATTGATAACTACCATCTAATTCCAGAATATTTTCCTTATCCCCTCGCCCCAGAACTCTATAGTCAGTGAGTATTCAGTGCCCTTTTCCCCTTCCCCCAGCCTACTGAAAACCATTAATTTACATTTTGTGTCTATGTACTTACCTATTTTGGATATTATTAATAAATATTAATTATGTCCTTTAGTGTCTGGCTTCAATCACTTAGCATAGTGTTTTCAAGGTTCATCCATTTTTATCAGGTGCTAGTATTTGATCCTTTTTATGACCAAATAATCCATTGTGTAGATGTACCACATTTTGTTCACCCATCCCTCAGCTGGGGGATATTTGGGTTGTTTCCACTTTTTGGCTATTATGGATCATACTGCTATGAACAACCATGTATAAGTATTTGTTTGAGTTCCCATTTTCAAATCTTTTGGGTAACGTATCTAGTAGTAGGATTGCTTGGTCTTATGACAACTCTATGTTTAACTTGTCAAGGAATCACCGAACTATTTTTCACAGTAGTTATACTATTTTACATTCATTCCCATTAGCAATAGATGACAGTTTTGATATTTCTCTGTCCTCACCAACACTTGTTATTTTCCACTTTAAAAATTATAGCCGCACATGTGTATAAAGTGGCATATGTATTTATCTTCATGAATATTTGAAAATATAATTATCATATTAAACTCATGGTATTGTTTGTTTTCCATTTGTGGCAGTGGTAAGATTTCTTAAACATGACTTTAAATATAAAAAAGTGAATCATTTAAAGAAAATAGATAAGTAATATATGAATGAAATGTGTATATGACAAAATTCATGAAGTACAGTGTGTCCGTAAAGTCAGGGTGCACTAAGTTATTTTATAAATATTTGAAGTATCCCTGAAGCACCTGGGGCAAGCTAAATTTCTTTGAGCTTCCTCACCTGTAACAAAAGGGGACACTGAGGAGGGTCGGCAAGATGGCGATGGAGTAGGCGGCCGTACCAACTTCCATCTCCTGGAACCAAAGTGGATTATAACTTAATTTTAAGAACCATCATCTGGATAAACCAACTTTGAATTAAACTAAGTGGACTCTTCAACCAAGGAACACTAAAGAAGCCACATTGAGACTGGTAGGAATAGCGAAAACGCAAAGAGGGCTGCCCAGCTCCCTGGAGCGAATGGCAGCCCGGAGAGACCCGCGTGGCGGAAAAAGAGTTTGGCGGAGAGGGAGGGACCTAGGTCCCAGGAACAAAGCCCCAGCCTGCAGCGCCAGAGCCTAGAAGAGGCGTTTGGATAGTATTGACCTGTGAAACAAGTGAGGATACTGTTTGTGAGAAAGAGACAGTTTTCTCAGACCCAGGATTCTTCTTAAAGTGATAGCACAGAAAACCTCTCTCACAACCACTCACCTGGGGTTCTGGGGGATGGGGACAGAGGAGAGGACCAGAGCAGCAGGAAGAGAGTGTGGATTGGAAGGCACAGGGAGAAACACTCTGAGGGACAGCCACCCTAACCCCTGGGCTGAGTCACTTCCCAAATAGAAAACTAATATTTCCCCTGGAACTAGCAATACCAGCAAAGGGAGAAAGGACATCAGCCGAACAAGGTCTCCTGTGGCACTTAGAGCAGAGCTGCTTAGACGGAGGGAGCTTCGGGGACTATAGTATGGAGTGTTAGGGACTGAGCTGCAGTGCCCCTACCCACACTGCTGAGGGCTTGCTGGAGGGACGGTGGCGGCAGGACGCTGAAACACGGTTCTGTCAGCGGGGGCGGTGGCCCAGCCGGCGTGAGCTCGGTCTAGCCCAGCAGGGGCAGAGGGGACCTGAGAAAGCGGTCCAGCAGCTGCAGGCCCGCCTGCAGCCCCACCTGCGGGGGGAAAGCAGGAGGCCAGGAATGGGCAGAGAGCTGCCGCTGAGCAGGGCCCCATGGACACGCAGCATCACTGGGCCTCCGAGGTTTGCGACCCTATGCAAGCCGGCCCTGACCGCGGTGGCTGAGTGCACGCCAGCAGCCCCAACCGGCCAGAGGAACCGCGGTTTGCGATCCTGCACGAGCCAGCTCTGACCATGAGGGCTGGGTGGAAGCCAGGGAACAGGTGGGGTCCGCAGCTGAGCAAAGGTGCTCACCCCTACCCTTGGTGCTGAGGCTTGTGGCTTGAGTGTGGTATGCAACCCCACCGGTGGGGGAGAGGCAAAGACCCAGACAGGCTGAGGCTTGTAGAGCCGGGCACGAGAACACAACCCCTCCCACAGAGGAGAGGAGGAAATCACAGCAACAGCCGCAGTGGGCCGGCGCTGGAAATGCCCATACCCAACCGCCCTAGGCAGCGGCAGAGGGGGTGGTGGGCCTGCAGACAGACCACACCTAGGGAACACAGAGGCAACACTCATTGGACTCCAGTGGCCACACCCTTTTTATACACAGACAAAATGGGCAGGCAGAGAAATGCAACCCAAATGAATCAAGAGAAATCCCTATGAACCAGATATAACCAAATTACCAGATGCAGAGTTTAAAATAATGATAGTTAGAATGTTTAAAGAGCTTAGAGCAACAATAGATAGTCATTATAAACACCTAAATAAAGAGATAACAAGTATAAAAAAGAAAATTGAAATAATAAAAAAGAATCAGACAGAAATGACAAATACAGTATCAGAACTGAAGACCACAGTGGAAGAAATTAAAAGCAGGATGGATGAAGGTGAGGATTGAATCAGCGAGTTAGAAGACAAAATAAACAAAGGCACAGAAGGAGAGCCGAAAAAAGAAAAGAGACTCAAAAAATGTGAGGAAACCTTAAGGGAGCTTTGTGACAACATGAAGAGAAATAACATCCTCATCATAGGAGTACCCGAAGATGAAGAGAAAGAACAAGGGATAGACACTTTGTTCAATCAAATCATAGCTGAAAACTTCCCTAAATTAAGGCTGGAAAACATTTCACATGTTCAAGAAGCACAGAGACCTCTATTAAAAAGAAACCCAAAGAAATCTACACCAAGACACATCACAGTTATAATACCAAAGCTAAGTGATAAAGAGAAAATTTTAAAAGCTGCTAGAGAAAAAAAGGCTATCACCTACAGAGGAGCTCCCATAAGGATGACATCCGACTTCTCAACAGAAACACTTGAGGCCAGAAGGGAATGGCAAGATATATTAAAAGTAATACAGAAGAAGAACCTACAAACAAGACTACTCTATCCAGCAAGGCTAATGTTTAAAATTGAAGGAGAAATAAAGAGCTTCCCAGACAAAAGAAACCTCAAGGAATTCATTAAAACCAAACCAATTCAGCAAGAGGTGCTAAGGGGCCTGTTGTGAACAGTTCAAAGGGGAAAAAGAATATAGCAAAAGAAGAACACAGCTTTAAAGAATAAAAAGGCAATAAAAAACTATATATCAATAATAACCTTAAATGTAAATGGATTAAATGATACAATCAAAAGACATAGGGTAGCTGCATGGATAAAAAAACATGACCCATAAATATGCTATCTACAAGAGACACACCTTAAAACAAAAGATGCACATAGACTGAAGGTAAAAGGATGGAAAAACATATTTCATGCAAAGGGAAATGAAAAAAAAAGCCGGGGTAGCAATACTTATATCTGACAAAATGGACTTTAAAACAAAGGCTGTAGTAAGAGATAAAGAAGGACACTACATAATGATAAAGGGAACAATTCAACAGGAAGATATAACCATTATAAATATCTATGCACCAAACATAGGAGGCCTGATATACATAAAGCAGACTTTGATGGATATAAAGGGTGAGATTAACAGCAATACTATAATAGTAGGAGATTTCAATACCCCACTAACATCACTGGATAGATCCTCAAGAAAGAAAATTAATAAAGAAACAGCAGACTTAAAGGATACACTAGATCAACTTGATTTAATAGATATCTGCAGAACTTTCACCCTAAAGCAGTAGAATATACATTCTTTTCAAGTGCTCATGGTACATTCTCTAGGATAGACCACATGTTAGGACACAAAAGTGGTCTCAACAAATTTAAGAAGATTGAAATCATACCAAGCATTTTCTCTGATCAAAATGGCATGAAACTAGAAATTAACCACAAAAGAAAAACAGAAAAATACTCAAACACTTGGAAACTAAATAGCATGTTATTAAATAATGAATGGATTAACAATGAGATCACAGAATAAAAAAGTTTCTAGAAACAAATGATAATGAGCATACATCAACTCAAAATTTATGAGACACAGCGAAAGCAGTACTGAGAGGGAAGTTCATAGCACTACAGGCATACCAAGAGAAGCTAGAAAAAGCTCATATAAGCAACTTGACCCTGCATCTAAAAGAGCAAGAAAAACAACAGCAAATAAAGCCTAGGACTAGTAGAAGGAAGGAAATAATAAAGATCAGAGTGGAAATAAATGACATAGAGGCTAAGGAAACAATACAGAGGATCATTGAAACCAGAAGCTGGTTCTTTGAAAAGGTAAACAAGATTGATGAACCTTTAACTAGACTCACCAAGAAAAAAAGAGAGGACTCAAATAAATAAAATTAGAAATGAGAGTGGAGAAATAACAACTAACACAACAGAAATACAAAGTGTTGTAAGAAAATACTATGAAGAACTCTATGCCAAAAAATTTGACAATCTAGGTGAAATGAACAAATTTCTTGAATCATATAATCATCCAAAAATCAATCTGATAGAATCAGAACACCTAGACAGACCAATTACAACAAGGGGGATTGAAACAGTTAACAAAAAACTCCCAACAAAGAAAAGTCCTGGACCTGATGGCTTCACAAGTGAGTTCTACCAAAAATTCAAAGAAGAACTAACTCCTATCCTCCTCAAGCTATTTCAAAACATTCAAGAGGAAGGAAGACTTCCAAACTCCTTTTATGAGGCGAGCATAATTCTGATCCCGAAACCAGGCAAAGACAACACAAAGAGAGAAAATTATAGGCCAATATCCCTGATGAATTTAGATGCTAAAATTCTCAACAAAATATTAGCCAACTGGATCCAGCAATATATGAAAAAAATTATACACCATGATCAAGTGGGATTAATTCTAGAGAGGCAAGGCTGGTTCAATATTCACAAATCAATCAATGTGATTCATCACATAAACAAAAGGAAGGACAAAAATCACATGATAATTTCAATAGATGCAGGAAAAGCATTTGATAAAATCCAGCACCCATTCATGATCAAAATTCTCAGTAAACTGGGAATACAGGGAACATTTTTTAACATGGTAAAGGCCATCTATGACAATCCCACAGCAAACATCATACTCAGTGGGCAAAAATTAAAAACAATCCCCTTAAGATCAGGAACCAGGCAGGGGTGCCCCTTTCACCACTCTTATTCAACATAGTTCTGGAAGTCCTACCTACAGCAATCAGACAAGAGGAAGAAATAAAAGGCATCCAAATTGAAAAAGAAGAAGTAAAACTGTCATTATTTGCAGATGATATGATATTGTATATAGAAAACTCTAAAGACTCAGTCAAAAAATTACTGGACCTGATAAATTCAGCAAGGTGGCAGGATATAAAATTAATAGTCAGAAATCAGAGGCATTTTTATATACCAAAAATAAACTGTCAGCAAAAGAAATTAAGGAAACAATCTCTTCCCTATTGCAACCAAAAAAATAAAGGACCTAGGAGTAAATTTAACCAAGGAGGTTAAGAAGTTGTACTCGGAAAATTATGAAACATCGATAAAAAAAATCAAGAAAGATACAAACAAGTGGAAGCATATACCGTGCTCATGCTTAGGAAGAATAAACATCATTAAAATGTGTATATTACCCAAAGCAATTTATAAATTCAATGCAATACCAATTCAAATACCAATGACATACTTCAAAGATACAGAACACATATTCCAAAAATTTATATGGAACCAAAAAAGAACACGAATAGCCTCAGCAATCTTAAAAAGAAAAAATAAAGTGGGAGGTATTACTCTTCCAGATATCAAGGTATACTAGAAGGCCATTTGTAAAGCCAGTAGTTGGGGCCACCATCACACCAGCCTGACCCGTGCAGGTTTACATTGGATTTGGACAGTCGGTAATGAAGCAACGGAACCAAGAACTGGTGAGCCATCAGCTTTTATTCTAGCTTGCACCCAGTGGGCAAGCAAAAACACACACTGGGCTCCAAAACCCACACATTCAGTGCTCACAAAGGTACTGACTTATCCAAGTTTCCTAGAATCAAAGGTTTCTAGCTCACCAGATTTATTCACCTCTGTTTCCCATGTCCTTCTCTCTACACAAACTCTGCACAAACTGGCTTCTTCCTCAGCACTCTGCCATCTTGACTGCTTCTCTTCTTCCACGTGGCCTTAATCTGCTCTCCTCTCTAATACCTCAGGAACCAAGAGCACAAGCTCCCGGCCTGCCCAACTTTATACTGTAGAAATCCAAACCCTTAATCTAATCTACAAACAAGAAAGTCTCTGGTACAAAGTCACCCATCTGAGGCATAATGGGATTCCTCCGGAGTGCACCACCCTACATCATTTAATCAGTCAAGGGTGTGGGGAAAAGCTTACTCTTAAAACAAAGCCTTAAACTATAATAACCTGGACTGCTTACATTACAGCCTTTCTCCCACACCCATCCCAAGCATAAGGACAAATAATATCACCTGGGTGACGGGCTTCCATGTGGGCAGCGCCATTCTTAACAAATTGAGCATATTATATTTTATCTGCCCAACACCATTGTACTCAAGACAGCCTGATACTGGCATAAGAACAGGCACATAAATCAATGGAACAGAACAGAGAACCCAGAAATAAACCCACAGCTCTATGGACAACTGATATTTGACAAAGGAGGAAAGAACATACAATGGAGTAAAGACAGCCTCTTTAACAAATGGTATTGGGAAAATTGGACATCTACCTGCAAAAGAATGAAACTAGACCATCAACTTACATCATTCACAAAAACAAACTCAAAATGGATAAAAGACTTAAACGTAAGCCGTGAAACCATAAGCTTCTTAGAAGAAAACATAGGCAGCAAGCTCTCTGACATCTTCTAGCAGCAATATATTTGCTAATTTATCTCCATGGGCAAATGAAATAAAAGGCAGGATAAATAAATGGGACTATATCAAACTAAAAAGTTTTTGCACAGCTAAAGACAATAAGAACAGAATAAAAAACAAACCACACAATGGGAGAACATATTCGACCATACATCTGATAAGGGGTTAATAACCAAAATTTATAAAGAACTTATAAAACTCAACACCAGGAAGACAAACAATCCAATCAAAAAATGGGTAAAAGAAATGAATAGAAATTTCTCCAAAGAGGACATACAGATGGTCAATAGTTATATGAAAAAATGGTCAACATCACTAATCATTAGAGAAGTGCAAATTAAAACCACAATGAGATATCACCTCACACCAGTCAGAATGGCGCTCATCAGCAAAACAACACAGAATAAGTGCTGGCGAGGATGTGGAGAAAAGGGAACCCTTCTGCACTGCTGGTGGGAATGCAGACTGGTACAGCCACTGTGGAAAACATTATGGAGATTCCTAAAAAGATTAAAAATCCAACTGTCTTTTGACCCAGCTATCCCACTTTTGGGAATATACCCTAAGAACACTATAGCACTGTTCAAAAAGAAGAAATGTGCCCCCATGTTCGTGGCAACATTGTTCACAATAGCGAAGATCTGTAAATAGCCCAAGTGTCCCTCAGAGGACGAGTGGATTAAAAAGCTTTGGTACATATATACTATGGAATACTACTCAGCCATAAGAAATGATGACATCGAATCATTTACAACAAAATGGATGGACCTTTATGACATTATACGGAGTGAAATAAGTAAAACAGAAAAAAACTGAGAACAGCATGATTTCATACATAGGTGGGACATAAAAGTGAGACTATGAGACATGGACAAGAGAGTGGTGGTTATGAGGTGGGGGGAGGGAGGGGAGAGAGGGGAGGGAGGGAGAGCAGGAAGGGGAGGGGCACAAAGAAAACCAGATAGAAGGTGACAGAGGACAATTTGACTTTGGGTGATGAGTATGCAACATAATTGAATGACAAGATAACCTTGAGATGCTTTCTTTGAACATATGTACCCTGATTTATTAATGTCACCCAATAAAATTAATAAAAAAATGTGAAAAAAAGGCAGACACTGAGCTGTTATGAGAATTAAATTGACTAATATTCATAAAGTGCTTTAAACAGTGCCTGTATATATGTATGCAAAGTATATGTATATATGTATGCAAAGTAGAGAATATGATATTGAATGACTAAAGTTTATGAAACTCTTTCAAAGTTACAGTAATGCATGTTAGTAACAGGGACTGGCTTCTTCTATAGGCAGTATTCAATCAATGGTTAATAAAATAAATGGTGGATTGAATGTAACTCAGTAACCGCACTCACCCTAGGCCTGTATATAAAGGTGCGGTGAAAATGTAGAATTGTCTTGCAGTGGGCGTGACTTGGTCAGAGAGTTCAGGTGAGTCACTGTGGACATACTGCCACAGGGAAAAACCCAAGCTTTCTCTCCATACCACTGTACTCAAGATTCTGGTGCTTGCAGGAAAGTTTGAAAAATACCACTTTCTTTTCTTCCTTAATTCTTGGGTTCTTCCTTCCTTCCTTCCCTTTTCCTTCTCCATTTCCCCTTCCCTTCCTTTACTTCCTTTTCCCCCAGTAATTTGCTAATTAACTAGTAAGGTCAGACTTCAGTTCTCCCTCATTTTGGCCACAACAGAAAGGCAAGTACACTATGACAAGAGATGATGCTATTTCACAAAGTCTCTATTTGTAGTGGGATTTGGTCTAGACGTTATTCTCAGAAGAGCTCACAGTTGCAATCAACAGCCACCACTTGACCTTTTGGGAGGTGAAAACATTATAAACAACTCCCTTCTCTTACCAGATCCATTCTCTCACACTTGGGTGTGAGCATTTAAAACATTCACGAGTGAAATGGCCAAATAAAAGTGATTGTTCCACATTAGATTAGCCATAAAGAACTTACTTGAGTAGAGCAAGAGAGTTAATGAAGAAAAATATTTCACTGATAAAAAAACACTTTAATATTCATTTACAGAATTATGAGCAGTGTAATGTTCTCTGCTCAGCGGTGCCACTGTTTTATGAATTCTTACAGTTAATAACTTATTCTAGGTATTAAATCTGTCACATTCCTTTGACTTGAGCCTGCAGAGAAGAATTTATAGCAAGAGACCTAGAACTGACCCAGCAATTTCAAAACATAACACAGATATGAATCCAATTATTCCCCATCTAAATACTGACACTTATGCCCTGCATCGATGTGACATCTAAACCAGTCATATTTAATATCTAACTCATCAAAGCCAATCCAGAAATAAAAGTAAAAGAATTCTTTCATACCCATTTTCAGAATAGAGTTTGAACAAAAACAACAACATAAAAGAGAGTGTGTCAGCCTGTTCTATGTAATTTAGATACTGACATAAAACATATTTTTTAAAGTTGTTTAAAGAACAGAATATGTGCTCCCTCTGGAGTGCTGGTCTTTTCCCTTTTACCAACTATTTTTCTGTGAAAAAGAAAGAGTTGCTTGTACAAGTTCATAAAACAAAACAAATCACTTTTGCAGCAGGAATATATCAGTGGCTTGCTGCTTTGGTCTAAGGGTCCCTGCCAAATGCTCGGATCATTTCTGTTTTTATTCTTTCTAAAATCAGCAACTGGAGCTGCTTAAGATGGTTTCCATATAAAAATGTAACTAGATCAAACAGTGGCCTTTCGAAAGGACAGAGGGTGGCCAGGGGAGATTCCTTTGAAAAAATAATTTGAAAGTTCAGGGTTGTTGTATAAATAAAAATTACTTTTAATAGGTGTAAAATGAGGAAATTTCTTCTATCCCTCTATAGTGGGGGAAAAGGGAACCACTTTAAAACTGTCTAAAAGTGATAAGCAAATAGATTTTACATTAGCGCTTCAACCAAGAATGAGGAAAGCAGCTATTGTCCTCAGTGTTGAAGGAAGCAAAAGTAACCAGAAGCTTAATTATCTAATGAGCATCAGGAGAGAGACTGAGATTGAGAGAGAGAGACCGCCTGTGTGAACGAGCACACACAACATCCTCACTGCTTTCTGTAAAGATTATAAAGTCGAAGTCAAAAGCACAGAAAGCAGATTGGTCACAAGACCTTTCTTTCTTCTTCAAATTTTGTTTATTGATTTTTGAGAGGGGACAGAGAGAGAAAGGGGGGGGAGCAGAAATCATCAACTTGTAGTAGTTGCTTCCCTCATATGTGTCCTGACAGGACAAGCCCGGGATTTGAACCAGCGACCTCAGTATTCCAAATCGATGTTCTATCCACTGAGCCACCACAGGTCAGGTTCACAAGGACCTTTCTTATGTTTGACCAGAACTAGACTCTATGTGGAAAGAAAGATTAAAATCTTTGGGGATATGTTTGACTTCTAATGGATGATATGATAATGAAGGGACCCTCAAGAAAACATGTCTTAACCATCTTTTTACATTGTGTGAATTGAACTTTGGCTTTTTATTCTCTTATATTTATGTCACGAGAGACTAATTCCAGTCTATCACAGTCACAAAGGGAACAAACCTACACAATCTAGAGCAATCCAGACTGTCTAGAACTTGAAGTAGAAACGAGAGGGAAAGGCTTAACAGCGACACTCAAAACAACAGCAGGAACAGCCTGCCTGCACCAAACACACCCATTCTACATTTGTATGTGAGCATATTTTAAGCCATGAAAAACTATGAGCTGGAAATACACCAAAATCTCTGCAGTGATTACAGTGTAGGGGAGCAGTGTGATTGCAGGATGAGGAAGGGGGCTTTCAATTATGACTTGATATTTCTTCTTTCGCACACAGGGCAGAAGGTAATGTAACACACACTCATGTACATGCCACTCAGGTTTAACAACTGTCAGCTATTGTGATCTTGGTTTCAGATTCCACATTTTGTTTTTCAAGAAATAAAATGTTACAGATACCCTGATGCACCGGTCTATGTTTCCTGAAAGTAATTTTGGAACTCACTCTAGTTTGCTTGGGCAACTAGACCAGGGGCATCCCCACCTCCTTGTTGGAGGGGCTGCCCCCCAGCTCAGCTTCCTGTGGCACTGTGCTCATCAGATTTCCACGGGCTCCATGATCCTCAAGTGAAGAACGGCTGACCATCCCAGACAACTCTATGAACAACTGATATTCAAAATGCTGACCTCCTGGCACCATGGAGCCTGTATATGCCCCCACCCACAAGGCAGCTTTTTCACCCTGTTCTATAAAAAAAAAAGCAGAAAAATGAGGGCAATGTCCCTGCAGCCCACAGACTCACCTCTCTCTGTGGCTGGTGGAGAGTCAGAGACCCTGAGTCTCCTTTTCTTGCTGATCCCAGTTATTGATACAGGCATACCTTGGTGATAGTGAGGTTTCGTTCCAGACCACCGTTGTAAAGTGAGTGCAGCAATAAAGCAAGTTGTAATTCTTTTGCTAGTGGAGGGTTTGCCTTCAATTTGTAAAAAATGCCAACACCTACAAAGTAAAATAAAATGAGGTGTGCCCATACAGGAGTTTTCTCTTCACTCAACAAAGCCCATTTCTTAACCCATTCCAGGTGAGTTGTAGAATTTGTTTTGCACCCTGGTATAGAACGGATGGATATCCAGTTGGGATTCACCTGACATGGCCCATAAAAACCATGAAAGAATTTACCCCACAAAATAGTTTTCTCCTCTTTTGTACCCTTCTCAAATCCCATTCCTACCCTCCCTAGAGGCAGCCACCATCTTGAAGCAAGTGTGTGCCCATGTTTTTGTACTTCTAGTATGTATGAATGTGTTTATACATTATATACATAATTGTTTTGTGAATCTTAAAAATTTACATTTGTAGTTTTATTCTCTTTCTGTACCTTGCTTTTTTAGTTCATCGTTACTTATCTAAGATCTATCCACATTGGTTTTGTAGTTCACTAAATCTGAGAGTCTTTATAATTTATTTAGTAAGTAAATTTAATCTATTGACATTTATTGAGATTATTGAGATGATGATGTTGATGTTGATGATTTTGGAGCTTGCAGATTCTACCAGGTGCATTGAGTTTCCTTTATTGAATTGCTTAATTGAATTAGGCTGTGTCCGTTGATTGTATTCATCTGTTAACCACCATGCAGAGATTCTTTTATTGTCCAGTATAGACCTCAGATGTGTTCTTGTTTTACATTTCCCTTCACATCTGTTAAGGGAAAATATTCACCACCTAGTTCACTCATCCATCAATAGTTCTAAGGAACTATAGAACTTTCATCCTCTATGAGTGTACAGATTTATTTCTTGACAGAGATAAAGAGTCAGAGAGAGAGATAGATAGGGACAGACAGACAGGAAGGAAGAGAGATGAGAAGCATCAATTCTTCTTTGAAGCTCTTTAGTTACTCATTGACTGCTTTCTCATATGTGCCTTGACTGGGGGGCTACAGCAGAGCAAGTGACCCCTTGCTCAAGCCAGTAGCAACCTTGGGCTCAGGCAGTGACCTTAGGCTTCAAGCCAGTGACCTTTGGGCTCAAGCCGGCGACCATGGGGTCATGTCTATGATCTCAAGCTCAAGCCAGTGACCCTGCACTCAATCTGGTGAGCCCGCGCTCAAGCCGAATGAGTCCATGCTCATCTGGATTTTGAACCTGGGACCTCTGTGTCCCAGGCTGACATTCTATCCAGTGTGCCATCACCTGGTCAGGCTATAATTTTTATTTTGTCCTTAATTTTTCTTTTAGACTTATTTATGCTCCCAGGTCTCTTTTGCAGATTTTTTTTTAGCATTGACAGTGTTAAAGAACTCCGAGGCATGTTAAGGAACACTCAGCCTTTGTTAGCATTTTCTATTTGACTAAGTTTTGTATTTTTATCATTTAAGTCACATGACATTGTCACACAAGATTTTCCTTATGGCATAATATTTTTGATCTATTCACAGGATTTGTTAGTTTCTCTTATATACATCACTTGCAATGTGACAGTCCTTTCATGCTTATTTCAGGAGTAAGTATAGCGTGGCTTTGGGCACTTGTGGTGTTCATTCTCTCCTAGGTCCTGTATTCTCAAGAAAATATAGAATTTTGGTCACCACTCCAAGGCACTAACATCAAATAGACACCCTATTGCTCTGTATCTGTGCTGTTCACATCACAGCTGTAATAGCCTTTTGCTTCAAAGTTGAGTCACAGTGTCATCTTGAAGATATTTTAAAATATATAAAAGGTCTCCAAAGTGCACCTAACTCATTTGATGTGCTGATAATATGAACAGCAGTGACCTTGGTTTTTAAAAATTTTTTTTTAAATTTCTTTTTATTTTATTCATTTTAGAGAGGAGACACAGAGTGAGAGAGAGAGTGAGAGAGAGAGAGAAAGGGGGGAGGAGCTGGAAGCATCAACTCCCATATGTGCCTTGACCGAACCAGTGCAGGGTTTTGAACTGGCGACCTCAGTGTTCCCAGGTCGACGCTTTATCCACTGCGCCACCACAAGTCAGGCTGACCTTGGTTTTTTTGCACGCACAGGTGATGATCATTATGGCCTGGCTGCCGGTACTGATAGTTTTAATTAATAAACTTCATTTTTTAAGAGAATTTTTAGGTTCACAGCAAAATTGATTGGAAGTATAGAATCCTCATATAACTTTTGCTCCCACACATGTAGAGCCTTTCACACTATCAACATCCATACCAGAGAAGTACATTTTTGTTATAATCGATGAACTTATATTGAAATCATTATCACCCAAGGTCCATAGTTAATATCAGGATTCACACGTGGTGTTGTACATTCTATGAGTCTGGACAGATGTATAATTACGCGTATCCAACATTGTTGTCTCATACAGAATAGTGTTTCTGCCCTGGAAATCCTCTCTGCTCTGCCTGTTCATCCTTTCCTGCCCCCATCCCCTGGCAACTACTACTTTTTTTTTTGTCTCCATAGTTTTGCCTTTTCTGGAATGATGTAGTTTGAATCATACAGTATGGAGCCTTTTCAGATAGGCTTCTTTCACTTGTTAATATGCATTTTAGTTTCCTCTGTGTCTTTTCATGGCTTGATAGTGCCTTTCTTTTCAGCACTTTTTATCCATTGCCTGAATGAACCACCATTTATCTATTTGCTTACTGAAGAAGAATATTTTGGTTGCTTCCAAGTTTTGGCAATTACAAAAAAGCTGTTATCAACATCTGTGTATATGTAAGTTTTCAGTTCATCTGGGTAAATATCAAGGAGTATGATTGCTGGATCATATGCTAAGATCTGTTTAGTTTTGTAAGAAACCACCAAACAGTTTCCCATAACAGCTGTCATCATTTTGAATCCCATCATCAGAGAATGAAAGCTCCTGTTGCTTCACATCCTCACCAGCATTGCTGTTGTCAGTGGTCATTTGCCATTCTAATAGATAGTGGTATCTCATTGTCATTTTAATTTGAATCCCCTGTTAACGTATAACAGTGAACGTATTTTCTTTTTTCTTTCTTTTTTTTTTTTAACGAGAGTTACAGAGATAGAGGAACAGATAGAAACAGACAGGAAGGGAGAGAGATGAGAAGAATCACTTCTTCATTGCAGCACCATGGTTGTTCATTGATTGCTTTCTCATATGTGCCTTGATAGGGGCAGAAGCTCCAGCAGAGCCAGTGACCTCTTGCTCAAGCCAGTACCTTGGGCTTTAAGCCAGTGACTTTGGGCTTCAAGCCAGTGACCTCTGGGTTCAAAGCAGTGACGATGGAGACATGTCTATGATCCCACGCTCAAGCCAGTGACCCTGCACTCAAGCTGGTGAGCCTGTGCTCAAGCCGGCAACCTGGGGGTGTTGAACCTGAGTCCTCTGTGTCCCAGGCATATGGTCTACACACTGTGCCATCACCTGGTCAGGAGAGTGAAAGTATTTTCATGTTTACTTGCCATATATGTATCTTTGGTGAGAGGTCTGTTAAGATTTTTGACCCACTTTTCAATCAGGTTGTTCATCTTATTGTGGAGACTTAATCATTTTTAAAAAAATATATTTTGGATAATAATCCTTTATCAGATGTGCCTTTTGCAAATACTTTCTTTGCATGTCTGGCATGTCTTATTCTCTTCAAGATGCCACTGATTTTAAGACATAATTAGAGATAGGGTAAAACAATGAAAAAACATGCATTTTAGAATTAGTGAAATATAGCCTGACCAGGAAGTGGTGCAGTGGATAGAGCATTGTACTGGGACACAGAGGACCCAGGTTTGAAACCCCAAAGTTACTGGCTTAAGCGCAGGCTCATCTGGCTTGAGCATGGGATCATAGACATGATCCCATGGTTGCTGGCTTGAGCCCAAAGGTCACTGGCTTGAGCAAGGGGCCACTCACTCTGCTGTAGCCCCCAGGTCAAGGCACACATGAGAAAGCAATCAATGAAAAACTAAGGTGCCACAATGAAGACTTGATGCTTCTCATCTCTCTTTCTTCCTGTCTGTTTGTCCCTATCTGTCCCTCTCTCTGTCTCTGTTGCAAAAAAAAAAAAATTAGTGAATTATAATAAGTAGTTTATCCAAAGATCTTAATGAACCAGCAATGGCAACCAAGAAGGAGAGGTCAGTTCTTGCTTTATTATGGAAACTAGATGACAGAAAGCTAGGTATAAAAACAATTTGATCCCCCAAAATCAATAGTCTGGAATAATGAGTCAAATTTAATAGAAAGAAATGTAATAGGAAGAAACAAAATCCTATACTGAAGTTCAAACAAAATGAAACAAAACAATAGTACAAGAGAGTAGAACAATTTACCAAGTATGTGGTGTTGAGAAAAATTGGCTAAATGTCCAACCATATAAAGTAACTGAATAAAAAAGACATACAGGAGAATGGCATTTTACATCATTATCAAAAGTCACAAGCAGTGTGTTTAGAAATGAGGCTAAACAACAGCAGAAAAATACACATTTTTACTCCTTGTTATAAGAAGTATTAAGCCCTGCCTTGTTGGCTCAGTGGTAGAGTGTCGGCTCGACATGTGGAAGTTCTGGGTACGATTCCCAGCCAGGGCACACAGGAGAAGCACCCATCTGCTTCTCCACCCTTCCCCCCTCTTTCTCTCTATCTCTCTCTTCCCCTTCTGTAGCCAAGGCTCCACTGGAGCAAAAGTTGGCCCAGGTGTTGAGGATGGCTCTATGGCCTCCAGCCTCAGGCACTGGAGTGGCTCCGGTTGCAATGGAGCAATGCCCCAGATGGGCAGAGCATCGCCCCCTGGTGGGCATGCTGGGCGGATCTCAGTTGGGCACATGCAGGAGTCTGTCTCTCTGCCTTCCCTCTTCTCACCTCAGAAAAATATTAAAAAAAAAGAAAGAGAAAGAAACATTAAATTTATGAGCCATGGGCGTCCAGATTCACATTTCTCATCTCATGTTTTCTTATAGGCATATGTGCACTGGGTTGGCATTATCCCTTTTTATATATTTTGTTGAAATGTGTAGTTTAAATTAAATGCACATGTGATGTAGATTCCCTGTAACATTATACTTGGCAAATATAAGAATAATTTACACCGAACAGGTAAGGGTACATCTGAAATAGTCTGCAATAAATTTCAATAAATCTTGAAATGCCTCATAGTGGAAAACATTAAAAGACCACTAAAATGCCTTTTATCAATCAGTGTTTTCTCAACTCAACTTGTTTATTCTTTAAGAAGTTTCCCGTGCTTGACCAGGTGGTGGTGCAGTGGATAGAGCATCAGTCTGGGACCTGAGGACCCAGGTTTGAAACCCTGAGGTCACTGGCTTAAGTGCAGGCTCACTAGCTTAAACATGGGCTTGCCAGCTTGAGTGTGGAATCATAGACATGACCCCATGGTCACTGGCTTCAGCCCAAAGGTCACTGGCTTGAAACCCAAAGTCACTGGCTTTTGAGCAAGGGGACATTAGCTCAGTTGGTACCTCCCAGTCAAGGCACACACAAGAAAGCAATCAATGAACAACTAAACTGCCGCAACTACAAGTTGATGCTTCTCATCTCTCTCCCTTCCTGTTTGTCTGTCCCTGTCTGACCTGCTCTCTCTCTGTCTCTGTCTCTCTCGCACTAAAAATAAATAAATTAAAAGAAGAAGAATCATCTCACATTTATAGAAAGTTGTTGACAAATGTGCAGAGGACATTGTTATTAACAAGGAATTGTACTGATGGCACAATCCCTTGTTCTGTTAAGAAGAGGTATATTTAGTTAGGAGAAGGCATCTTGAAAGCTGTCTTCAAATATTTGAAAGGCTGTCATGTTGAAGACGGATTAGATTTAAGATGTATCCTCTTGAAGTCAATACAATACTCCACGTGTGGTCAGCTAGTAGGGAGCTCAATGGGAACATAATCTCCCTTTTCCTCGAGGGCTGGAAATGTAACAAAGATTGCAGTGGCTTTCTTACCAGATCCGTCACATGATTGGCTCTTGTTTACACTTTCCATCATTAAAAAAGTCTAGTTCTTTCCACAAGATTTGTGTTTAAGACAGATCTGCCTAATCCTGTGCATGCGGTTAAATTTATCATCTTAGTGACAAGTTTTATATTTCTCTTATAAGTTGTATTAGCTTTGTTCTTCAAATTCAGTTTGCTGAGGATTTTTGAGGTAATATTAATTATAATATAATTGCAAATTATAATTGAATTTTCTCTCTTGTCTAGTTTTTGTATCTAAAAATAAAGTATAAGTGTTTTATAATTTTCATACAAGATAGTAAAGAAAAATATTGAACAAGATAGAACTAAGTGCAAATTAAGGAAGGATTTCATTGAAATACCCCTCTAATTTGATGCCAGTTTATAAATTAAGGTTATTCACCATTCTTTCCATTAGAATATTACAAAATTGAGATATATTGATTACTTTTCCTTAAAAACAGGTGAATGGTATTGATTGAAAAATTAAATTTGATTGTTATAAATTATTTTTTTTGCAAACATGTTGGCTAATTGCAATCATTTTCCAAATGCTTCTAAATTATTTAAATATCCTAAAGTTGTTTTTTGTTTCTGGAGATCAGTGTCAAATGGGTTTTACTGTTTTTAATTTCTGGACCATATCTTTATCCTCCTTTTGAAAATTGATACATTTTACTATTTCCCATTCTTCTGGCATCTGTACCATTTTCTGTGACAGACTTTGCATGAATGTACCTGCAGGGTCTCTCTGTCACTGCAGATGTGATTTGTCTGAACTTAATCAAAACAGCAAAATTATTACAGTGGTCATACATGGGGATTAATTTGTAGAGTCAGTGTGTAAAGAGAAAATTTAGTAGAGACAAAAATTACTCTTGAAATCTCTTAAATTGTACACACAGAACATGGTTTGCGGCCCTGGTTGGTTGGCTCAGAAGTAGAGCATTGGGCTGGCATGTGGAAGTCCCAGGTTTGATTCCTGGCCAGGGCACACAGGAGAAGTATTCATCTGCTTCTCCACCCTTCCCCCTCTTCCTTCTCTATTTCTCTCTTCCCATCCCACAACCAACGGCTCCATTGGAGTAGAGTTGGCCTGGGCACTGAGGATGGCTCCATGACCTCTGCCTCAGGTGCTAGAATGGCTCTGGTTGCAACAGAGCAACACCCCAGATGGGCAGAGCATCGCCCCCTAGTGGGCTTGCTGTGTGGATCCTGGTAGAGTGCATGTGGGAGTCTGTCTCTCCACCTCTCTGCTTCTCACTTCAGAAAACAAACAAACAAACAAAAAGAACATGATTTGGGTATACAATTCTGTATGTATGTGATAGATACATATCTATTGAATAGATATACAGTGTAATGTAGCCCACTGCAATTGTATATATATAATATACACAGTAATGTATAGTGTAAAATAAAGACTACCTATGATAAAACCCAGATCACACAATCTGAGGGCACACAGGGTCAAAACTCACCCAGGGGCAATGAACTCCAGGTTCACCTGGCACACAGAGCTTGAAGGAATTCAATGAATGAACATGAGAGACATGTAACTTTTCTGACTTAGAGTTCCTAGAGTTCCGTTCCCATGAATAACATGCCTCTTAATGTCCTTCCAGTGTAACTTGTTCTTCATCTTGCGCTTCATCTCTTTCTCAAACTCACTTCATTCTACTCTGATGGAGCTGTGTGTGCAAACACATCTCAAAGGTTGAAAGTCAGAATATTTGGTAACCTTGTGTAAAAAAGGAATCCTGCCTGTCATGTGGCAGATTTTACTTCCCACTGTGTCCCCTGCCCCCCTTAAACCTGTTAAGAATTATTACATAAAGCTTTTATCATTCCAGTATCTCATTGGTCTCTTCCTCAACATCATCTAACCTGTTATTCACACTCCAACTTCTTTCTATTATAAAGGAATTTCCTCCAGCTGGAAGAGAACATGACAGAAGAACCTGTATCCTCAATCTTGTAAATTTCCTGGTTGTGGGGGTAAGTGATATATTAAAAAAAAATAGCCCTAAAGTTTCATTTAGAGGAAAGAACCAAATGCTAGAAACTTCTAAATAGATTCTGAATTACAGAGCCCCTATATCAAATTCTATCTCTTCCAGGAAGGAACATGAAACCTTGAGGGATTGCACAGAAAATTCAGATAAACATTTGCTTCTCCTCCCTCCTCCCACTCACGCTATTGAGAGTCTTATGTGAAAGCAAAGCAAACCTGAGCTCCTTGCATTTCCTGTCCTCACTGTTCACACTGTGTAGTTTGCTCTCTCAGTTCTCATGCAAACAAGAAACAGAGACAGTGGGTTGTCAACCTGAAACGTGGCCCCTGAGACACGGAATATCACACAAATGCAAAACCTGAATCGTGCCAGTGAACATGACACCCAGCCCTGTGGACTTAAGACGTATCCGATCTCCTTTGGTAAATGAGATACATTGAAACTAAGGCTGGTTTTATTTGGAGGTGGAGGGGACAGGATGGCGGTAGAGGAGGTGAGTACGGGTGGGGAAAATGATCAACTTTAAAGGTCAGTGCGTCGGGAAAGAGGCCACAGAGAAAGAGGCCACAGAGAAAAAACTGTTGTGAACTATTTCATATTTGTGATTCTTTAACAATTTACAAAAGCAATGGCACGTAAGGGACGTTTCCTTCTCTTGGGTGAATCATAAATAAAATAGTGGTGTAATCAAAGGACAGAAGAAAAGAGACTTCAGGTATTTAATTCTTATTTACCTCCTTTTCCATTATGTATGATTCCTGGGCAGGCGGGAAGGTTACAGCAAACCATCACTCAGCCGCCCCGTCTGCCAGAGCGCTCCAAAATTTGAGCCTGCTGCTCTAATTTACTGCTTTCTACTTGGTGACTAGAAAGGGTGTGAAAAGGTCTTCAGGGAAAAAAAAGAAAAAGATGGAGAGGTTTCTCCTGGATTTTCTATGAGGGCTTGTTCATCTCTGATTGATCATGCTTTCTGTGGTTTAGGGTTCCAGAGAGCCTGTGCTTCTGCTGGGGGAACTTCTAGAAGCTTCTATCTGAGGTGATGGCTGGTAGTCAGGAATGGAGACAGTACTTCAGCTGGCCTCCCTGCAGTATGGGAGGTGTGAGGAGCATGAAGCATAAAGAGGCCTCTTTTCTCTCACCCCCTAGGCGGGGATTCTGGCTGTAACTCCGACATCTTTTTGAAGCCTATAACCATTCAAGCCACAGTCAATGCAGACTGAATGCTCTGTGTTAGTGTTTTAGCAGCGTTCCCTGAACATGCTAAGGAAGGAGCAACACAGTCAAAGGAGCAGTTAGCCCGGTGGAAAGCAGTGATGACCTACCATCTAAGCAATGGCTAGAGGTCCCTTCTAGGACCTTACAATGATATTACCAACAAAATTTCAAACCATAATTCGATATGTATCGCTAAAATCAAGAACAATATTTTATGATTGTCATATTTTCTAAATGCTCTCAATATTATTATTTAACATATTGTTATAGGCGAAAAAATATTTACCTTTTTCTAACTCATCACTATTCATATAATACAAATTAAGTACAGAAGAATTGTCACTTGTCTGAAGTAATTCAATGGTGCACATAAGTCTAGAAAGTATGTTCCAGCATTAAAACTAAGACATGAATATGAATCCATGAAAAAATTTGTAAGGATATGAAGGGCTTTGAAAGCCATGGTATTATAATTTGCTTCACTCATAGTCAGTGATGAAAAGAAGGGATAATCTTGTGGTCAAAGTTTCAGTTTTTGAAATAAACCATCTCTCTCTCCAAATCATTAGGAGAACAGGATCATACAAGAATTTGTATCTGAGATATTTTTCCACACAAAAATAAGAAGAAATTGGTCTAAGTAAAATGTCATGAGTTTCCTGTTCATATAAAGTAGAAATTATTTATATAACTTTTAGTTTGGAATTAAAATTTGAAAAGAGGTCCACGGATTATTACTCTTTTTCACCTGGATGGAGAGTTAGGACCAGACACTTGTGTGTGGACAAAGTAAAAGAGCTTTGAGTAAAAATTTAGCAGACTGGCTATTATTACTGTGGGCCTGGGAACTGCAGGGCCTGGACTAGGTTGAGACAAGTAAGGCACTGGGGACACAGAGTATACTCCCATGACCCTGAGAGTGCCTGGCTGCCTATCTTTTTCAAGGTGGCACATTTCCTCTTCTGACCTTCAGTTACAAGCCAAATATGATAAATAAACTGAGTTGTTTTTAGGATTAAACATCAGGCTGACTGCCATATCGTCAGACTTGCCGTAACAGCCTTTGCCCATCCAACCTGCCAGGGAGGCCCACCTTCAGATCATGTTGCCCTCTGTGACCTAACTCAGAAGGCTTCCTTCCATAAGCTGCTTCTCTTGGCTCTTAAATGTACTCTCCTCACAGAGAGGAAATGGTAATCGTGTCACATGATAGAAGTGTAACTAATCTTATTGTGGTAATCATTTTGTAATATATAAGTGCATCAAATCATCAATTGTACCACAGTGCCTGTTAAACTTATACAATGTTATAAGTCAATTCTATCTAAATATACTTTTAAAAAATAAATTGAAGATCCAAAGAGTCTCTGATAGTTAAATATTTACAATGACCAGTCTAAAGTGATTTAAAAGCAAAGCAAGTCTTTTAAAGCATTGTTTTCCCAATAAGTAGACTCTGAGGAGTATTAGTTCTATCATATCCTTAAAAAAGAAAGGGGAGGTAAGAGGAGAGTAGGGCATTCCATACATTTGAGACATGCTTTTATTCTGAGCATGCTCAGTGCCTATAACAGACTACAGAAATCTTTGAGGAAGGGGATCCAGCAGAAGGCACTGCCCAATCTTACCAGACAACAGAAAGTAAATTCTGCAGGACAAGTATTCAGTGACTCACAAGAGGAGCATGCAACTATCGGGGTCCAAGTTTCTGGAAAAGTCAATTATATGATTAAGTCTACTGTGTATGTTGAAGATGGTATGTCAGAGATCTGAAAACTAAAACATAACATTGGAAATTATAATTAATTATTGTATATTGTCTTGTACAATGTTAAAATTTCTTTTCTACCATGTAAAAATTTCAGGTTAAATAAATCAAGTATTAAAGAAAAATAAAATCGTGTTGTTTTGGGAGAGTTGATGCAGAACCAATGGAAGAAAGATGACTTTATGATATGGCTATTTAAAATTTCTTCCAAAGAACTATTTTTGCTAGCATTTCCCTAATGGCTCCAAACTGTGGGCACAGAGCAGATTGATTTCAAGTCACACTTATCTTAATCAGTTTTATCAATTCTTACCCTAATAGTATAAGCAAGTCAGTTGCTTATGAAATAATTTTAGAAGTGATGGGAAATATTTTCCTTAATGTCATACAGTGTTGAAATATAAATTGATCAAGGATCTTCTCAATATCTTTCCAATGGTCTAAGGTGAAAAACATCAGATATGGATTAGTTAATAATGAAAAGCTGGTGGAAAACCTTTGAGAATCTTCTGAAGGTGAAAAAAAAATGTTTTCTTGCATATAGTTGATTTTGCAGTCGCCAGTTGCACCCACTATATGTGCCAGAGCTATCTCGGCACAAGTGACTTACATCCGTAAATTCTCTTTCATCAGCACAATTGCCACAACTGCTCTTGAAGTACAGAAGATGGCGGGCCCATGTTTACGGATGCTCTTAGCATCTTCTTTTTCCTTCTGATTCTTTCTTCTTTAGGGGCATGCTTAGCATTGAATCAAAGACTTTCTACATTTCTTTGAAGCAGAAAAGATGTTTGCTATATTTCGCTTCATTTCACTTTTTTTAGCCTCTGTTCGGTTATAATAGTTATTTCTGATGGTACTTTCTTAAATAGGAAATAGTTAATTGCAAAAATTTTAAGGCAACCTAATCAGGTATTGTTTTCTAATTTTCTGTTCATTAAGTTTACAAAGAAATATTTTTGGCTCCTTACAAAGCCACAAACAACTAGCTATGAACGTCTGTATTTCAACAAGTCCAAGGCAAATGACAAATATTGTAACTACATGTAAGCAAACTGTTTCAATGTCAAAGGTTCAATACCAGGGGGGAGCAATGAGCTGATGACAGCAATAATTCATATTTCCAAGTATGCTTGCCATCTCATCTCTGCAGACAGATTTCTTCTGAACCACTGGTGGGAGCTTCCCAGGGTAATGCGGCTTTATTCCCGCATGGCAGACAGGAGGAGGACGCTGTGAGGAAGCCAGTGCCACCTGGCAGCCATGGTCGCACAGACTGCTGGAGAGGCACAGGTTGGAACCCAAGCCTTGTCACAGGGCAGCTGTGACAGAGGCATATGTCAAAACTGTACTGTGAATTTCACGCAAGGGGTCTTTGAAATAATTTAAAATTCTCCCTGGATTTCACACACTTTTCATCGAGAGTGAACAACTCTTCTTTGTCAACCAAAACACTGTTTGCCTATTTTATGTATCTGAAGGTGGACAGGAACTTGTGGCCATATTTTGAAAACTCTGCAGCTGATTATGCTGTTGTCAAATTTAATAAGCTACTATTGATAATTGTCTTCCTCTAAAACAAAAACAAAGACAAAAAACACCTGGGTACTTTGGCACTTCACAGCTAAAACAAAAAAATAAAAGTTAAATGATACAACCTTTGAAGAATTTCCTCACAGGGTCAGCTTTCTCAAATCACATAGACTTTTAGTCGCCAATTTGAGTATTCATTTTGTACTTACAACGGGGTTAGCCAATGAAAAGATAGTGATAATGCAAGAAGTGTACCTGGGAGAAATATTCATTTTCCCTATTAATTTCTCTAGCTACCGTCTTCCAGACAGCATTTCTGGATTGGGGTTGATCCACATTTCAGAAGGATCAATGGGGATGGCTCTTCAGGCCATAGTATCACAAAGGTGGCCGAAAGTTGCAGTATTTAGTCTCCATGTAGATACCTATCTCTGAAAGGTGAACATCAATTTTGGACTCTGGGGCTTTACTGGCATTAAGAATACCCACCTATTTGACCCAGTGACTTTGTTCTGGCCACAGGTGGGTCCAGGTTTTGTGGAACCTGAAGTTTATACAGTTCTGGGACCTTCTTCAAGCAAAATACCACAGAATTATACTTAAAAAATTAAGTCGAGGGCCTTGAGGTACTATAACTTGGGCTTCATTTACTTTATGGCAGATCCTCAGGGTCATTGTCACAAATGTACAAGCCCTACTTCTGATAGGCAGTGCAGGGTGTTGACCGAGTGTTTACACTGCTGAGAATGTGAACAGAAACTGAGAAGGTTTCGTCTGCAGCAGATTCCTTAGGGCATCAGAAAGACAATATAGCTCCTTCACCATAGGAATAAGGGCTAACATCAATGGGGCCAGCATTTAGGAAAATGTAGAGCAGCTGGTCAAATAAGAATAGGTGACTAGAATTTTATTTTTTTCCCTGTGGTTTCTACAAAATGCAGAGTTTTGAGAAAGCTGGAAAGCCAAAGAAACAACTAGTTCTAAATGGGCATTTGCCCCTTTTTATTTTATTTTTTATTTTTCTGAAGTGAGAAGCAGGGAAGAGGCAGAGAGACAGACTTCTGCAAGCGCCTGACAGGGATGGATCCACCTGGCATGCCCACCAGGGGGTGATGTTCAGCCCCTCTGGGGCGTTGCTCTGCTGCAATTGGAGCCATTCTAGTGCCTGAGGCAGAGGTCATGGAGCCATCCTCAGCACCCAGGCCAACTTTGCTCCAATGGAGCCCTGGCTGTGGGAAGGGAAGAGAGAGATAGAGAGGGAGAAGGGTGGAGAAGCAGATGGGCACTTCTGCTGTGTGCCCTGGCCGGGAATTGAACCTGAGACTTCCACATGCTGGGCCGACACTCTACCACTGAGCCAACTGGCCAGACCCACATTTGACCCTTTTTAATCAGCTGTATGAACATATATTTTATTCATTTTTAAGGTATTAACCAGCTACCCCAATTTGAAAGGGCAATTCCCGCCTTTAGCTACAAGGCAGTGCACTGAGTTTGAAGCAGATTGTTAAACTTGATCCTTACATGTTGACAGCTTATCTATAAATTACTACAAAGACCACTGCAGGAGTGCTGTTGCCACCCACAAGGGCTGCGAAAGCCCAGCCTCCTGCAAAAGTGCTCCTCTCTTGGTAGGTCATGACAAGTCTGTGCCGGGCATGGCATCTGCAGACACTGTCTTAATCAATTCAAAATCACTATATCAAAAGTTTCAGCTAAAGTGAACTCAGTTCAAAAGTGGTGAGCGCTCCCCTGAATTGGTAGGTATACAGCACATTAAAGTTCAGTCAGTACGGGGTCAGTAGCAGGGCATTATGTGTAGGAAGAAAGAGTTTTATTCACCAGCACTGAACCAGTTCCCTTGATGGCTCTGTAGAAATTGACAGGTCTATATTTTAGCCCTTTCTTCCACACTTCCTGCCCCTTCGCTTCCTCTGAGGGGGCATTTTCACACAAATCTTTTAATCTCTTGCTCTCTCTTATGAAATAAATACTGAGTACAATACATATGTGAATATTCCTTTTCTGTAGTAGGTTTTCCTAGAAGAATAAAAACCTGTAAGAGTTGTATCACTGTTCTGAACATAATTTACTCAGTACCATATTTTAGCATTTTGGAGTAGAGGTGATCAGTACAAAATGGCTGGATTCAAAAATGGAATCAGGGTCATATTGAATGGTAAGAGAAATTAAATTAATAGCCTCACATTTATAGAATGCTGTCAGGAAGAAGTTCTGGCTGCTATCAGAAGCTGGCCAATGTTGAGATTATCCAGCAATCTAGTAATACTAACCAGCCTGAAACATCCCGAGGAACAAAGCAATACTTCACCAAAGTGCATGATTGGGATTAAAGACCAGAAAGACAAGACCCTGAATGTGTAGGATCCCTCTTACCTCGCAGAATTGTTATGAGGATTAATTGTGACTATCTATATGACTGCCTTTTATAATCCTTAAGTATAACCCTTAAAATATATTCTTATTTAAAGTTTAGACATTATAATTTTGTGAGGCTGGGACATGTTTAAAAAGTTATGGGAAAAGGTAAGGGGAGTTAATCTCCATCTTGAATTCCATTGCGTTACTGATTTCTTTAAACAAAAGTTGATTTGTCTATGGACAGGATCAATGAGAAAACTTCTTCTGTGGGTAGAGGTGGATTTGGGTGGGTGATGAACAAGGTACAGGGTGAATTAAGCAATATGTTCTAAAATCTGCTTGGATGTGGATCTCACATATGGACTACATAAGACTAATTCTTTGATCCATTTAAAATAGATATTAAGGGCTCACGGCAGGTATTTTACTAGCACAGGGCTAAGCATGTGTATAGTGGGGGCAGTTATATTTCTTAAACAAATGAAAATACACTTGTAGTCCTGCCTGTCCTACTCTGCAAGTAGGGAGTAGTCACAAAGAAGTCCACACAATTAAAACTAAATAAAATAATTTCTCTAAAAGGTAGATTTTTTTCCTAATGAGAGACTATCATGTGATTTTTAGCTTGGTTGAGGTAAAGAACATAGAAAGGACTTTTTGATGTCATCCATCCTCCCATCCATCCATCCATCCATCCACTCAATAAACAGTTATTGAGAAAATGCTATATACCAGGTTCTGAGCTATATTCAGGACCTACAAAGATGAGACATGATTCCTACTCTTTGTTACTCTCACAAAGTACCTAATTTTGCTGCAACCTTTACAACCACTGTGATAAGGGCAGTGGAAAAGGAGCATGAAAGTTACTATGAGAGCACAGAGTAAGTACGCCTTACACAGTGTCAGACCCTGCAAGGGTTGTTAGCTAAGTCTACTGCAATAGATACACTCAACAGGGCAGTTAATTAATGTTACATACAATGGAAGGTTTGGCTTCAGATGTGAGCCTTATTGTAAAAAGAAAATATAGTTAAGTCACGTACACATACACAATATGTGAGAAAGGGTAAAGGCAAAAAACGGACTGAGAGTGTAAGCATTTCAGGTTATTTCTCTTCCTTTTCATCTGTAAGTAGATGGTAGAGGGAGCTAGAGAGCGATCTCTTTCTATTGTCTTCTTATTCCCTTTACACAACTATTTAGGCGCCTCCCATCTGAGCCTCATGCTCTACCTCTAAGTAGGTGTGTAAAGTTTCACAAGTGTTAGGCATTTCATTACCTTACTCTGTTGCATGGACTTAGTCTCTATCATCAGATTCAAAATTCTACTGAGCAAGTTAGGGGAGTAGGAGTGTGTGGGTGTGCTGAATTGTGATGTAAAATATTTCTTAGTCAAGATAAACACAAATTGGAAGCTCCTGGTGTCAACCCCCCAGAGCAGGTCTAAGGTTTTACTCTATTTTACCTTGAGCTGTCTGGCCTCGTCATCTGCCCATGCCAAGGGCATGCCATCATTTCTGTGGCAGGCTGTAGGCTTAGTATTACATAATAGGAAGCCTGAGATGGAAATCATAGAACTGGGACACTATGCAAACATCCTAATCACAACTCTGTGAGCCCTTGAGAATTATGCTTAAAAATTCTAGAATTTTGTAATGAAAGTAGAGTGGCCATGGCTTTTTTAAAAAATTATATTTTAATAACAGACTGAAGTGAGTGAATAGTAATGTGTGGGTACTTCTCCCCAGTTTTTCTTTGCCATCATTTGGTTGGTCCTGACAGTCTGGCTTCCAGCTGCACAGGAGGTCCTTTGGAATCACTCTATAGCACAATTCTACAAGAACCAACTTTCCCTCTGGCCCATGCTGTCCATCTCCGCCTCTCCCACCTTATGTATCTTTGGTTTTGCTTTGAACTGGAGCTACGCTCTTAGTAGGTGAGTTGGAGTGTTATCAAACAGGGTGATGATGTATCCACTCCTTGTATGAATTTTCCCGGGTTCAAAGAATTGGGTTCACTGGGGGGACCTGCCCCAAAAAACTTTGTTTTCTAGCCTAGCTGTTACCACTGTGAGCTTCTAAGACTTTTTTGTTGTTGTTAGAAACTACGATAAATGATTACAGTCTAGTCGTCAAGACATGATGGAATGGAGAGTACAAAGGTCAAAGAAAAAAGATAACGCAAGTCTCCCATCTCCTGCCCAGTGATTTTTGCTCTTAAGAAGGGAGAAGTCTTCTAGAGCAGATACCAATAGCACATACCTTTTAGTAACTGATAGTTCTATAGACTTTAAGAGGTTCTCAGATTCTCTCCCATTTTTATGCTTTCCTGTATTATATCATGTTAGCACTTCAAACCTGCCTTAATAAGGTAACATTTGATATATCTAAAAAAAGACTTCTTGCTCCTCCGCTTCCACCATCTTCCAAGGTACCCCCATAGCACACTGAACGATTATATTACTCGAAAGTGCTGAGTTTAGCTGGAGTAGTTAAAATGCAAGGTCTCTGTAGAAATTATGGGAATATGAGATGCTCTTAAGCAGAAATAAAATACTTTGTGAGTGCTTCCTGTAGGGGAGTTTCCTTTTAATACCTAAGAATTCAATTCATGCACTTTGGTGAACGTCTGGGTTTGGCTTGTATTGGTCTCCTTAAGCTCTTCCTTCCTGAAGGTGGCACCTTTGTCTTATTTGACTTTATACTCCTAGCATAGTGCCTTACAATAATTGTTTGATGAATGAGTGTTTCATTGACACCAACAGAAAATTATATTTTTATTACAGAATGTCTGTTAAAATAAAAATTATCACCAACTAAATAAACCACTATGTCATTAGAGGATTAGCAAGCTCTTCATTTAAACAGCTTCACTTTAAGGAATTAATGTTTGAGAGTACATTGTTGGGATGACTTGTTTGTTACCCACTTATAAAATAATATAGCTTTTCAAGGTGTAACAAATGATACGAGGAAAAGAAAACAAATGATCTAGCCAAAAAGTGAAGCTTTAACTTAGTAATTGTGTGTGTGTGTGTGCGTGCGCGTGCACGCCTGTGTATGAGAATGGGTGAGAAAAAAATAAACAAATGGTTGAAGGGAGAGAGAATAAGGGGACTGACAATGTCTCATTTACATCGAGCTCTGAGACCAGATATTTGTTATTGAATCTGCAAAATAAGAGCACAGCTCTTGTTTATTTACATTTGTTTTCAGTTTGAAAGACAGCTCGAGAAGTAAAATAAAATGAGAGTGCTTCAAATGCCTTATAAATTTCCCCTTAAATTGAATTTCTTCTTTTATCAGGGAACAATACTTGCACTGATGTTAGCCAGACAGCTAAAAGGTCAACAAGTTCCCTTGGTTGCCTTTTGTCAAGGGTTTTTGACTTGTCTGTGAATAAAGATCTCCCAGGAGGAGGGCAGACCTGAACTTCCTGTCATCTGGAAGACAGCAATGATTTTGAAAATGTTACAAAAAGCATAAGGGACTTCAGGCCCACCTTCAGACCCACCGCGGATGCCAATTGCTGCGCATGTAAACATGTACACAGAAATGTTTTGGATTTGTTCTGTCAACTTTGGGTTGTGAAACAAATTGTTCTGTATCAGCCCACCTTGAATACAAAATAAAGCTGAGGGATTTTTTTTTTGTTACCCTCCCCTGCCTAACCTCTCAGTTCACCCACAAGGCAAGTACTATGTTCTGCTCAGAGGAGCTGGGGAATCAGGATGAACAAAGCTCCGTTTTTCTGATCACGTTAGTTTGTTACTTGAACCTCTTTAGATCTTCATGTAGTTTTCAGCATCTGAGATTTCTGTATGTACGGTAACAGGCATAAGCCTTCGCTGCTAGCATCTCAACAAAACTAAATGAATCTCTCCCGATAAGTTTTAGTCATTCTTTGAAATAAGCGAATCTCCTCCTCCTCAGAATAGTCCCAAAAAATTCTTATGGAAGTTTGTTCTCAGAAAAGGTAAAAGGACTTTTTTCCCCTCCTTGTTAAGCTGGGAATTTATTTTATCTGGCCCAAGCTCCATTTAGGTAATTGAAACATCAACTGGGGAAGGAGGCTAGGCTGAGCAGTTAGTGGATTGTCCTTTTAGGCTATCAAGAAAGCACACAGTTCATTTCCTGCATTATTTCCAGTATAATCACAAATGTTTCCTTTCTTTCTTTCTTTCTTTCTTTCTTTCTTTCTTTCTTTCTTTCTTTCTTTCTTTCTTTCTCCCTTCCTTCCTTCCTTCCTTCCTTCTTTCCTCTTCCTTCCTTCCTTCCTTCCTTCCTTCCTTCCTTCCTTCCTTCCTTCCTTCCTTCCTTCCTTCCTTCCTTCTTTCTTTCTTTCTTTCTTTCTTTCTTTCTTTCTTTCTTTCTTTCTTTCTTTCTTTCTTTCTTTCTTTCCTTCTCCCTTCCTTCCTTCCTTCCTTCCTCTTTCTTCCTTCCTTCCTTCCTTCTTTCCTTTCTTTCTTTTTTATTATGTAAGAGGTAGGGAGGCCAAGAGACAGACTCCCAGCAAGCGCTCCCACCAGGATCCACTCGGCAAGCCTACAGTGCAATGTTCTGCCCATCTGGAGCCACTGCTCTATTGTTTGGCAACTGAGCTATTTCAGCACCTGAGGCAAGGCAATGGAACCATCCTCAGCACCTGGGGTCAACTTGCTCGAACCATTAGAGCCATGGCTGTGGGAGAAGAAAAGAGAGAGAAAGGGAAGGGGGAGGAATGGAGAAGCAGATGGTAGTTTCTCCCGTGTGCCCTGACTGGAAATTGAACCCAGGACTTCCATATGCTGGGCCAAAGCTCTACCACTGAGCCAACCAGCCAGGGCCAACAATTTTAATTCCTTATTTAAAATGTCACTAGTCAAAATACATGCTTATACATTCATTAAACAAAACAGTGTCTCCATGTAAAAGAGGTTGAATCAGGTGCTAGAGAGAAAAATAATATCAGCAACAGCAACAAGAACAACTAATGTAATCTGAACATGAACCATATGCTAGGCATTGTGTTAAGTAGTACTTTATAGTCTTTTTCAAGTCTCAGAGAAACCCTATTAAAAGTATATTCTATGAGGAAATTAAAGCTCAGAGAGATTAATTTTATGTTCCATGGTTACACACCTAGAAAGAGATGGAGCTGTGATTTGAACCTAGGACACTCTAAAATAAAATTCTGCATGAATTAATAAAAATTCTTGTTCCAAAGAAAGGTTTATCAATATCAAGTTTATTTTTTATCATGGTTCACACAGGCCTGCCAAGTGTAATGAGTTTAACTATACGTTACTGGGTGGGAAGATTCAACATCATAAACAACCTTCAATTCCTCCTCTTTTCTCATTAACCAATAAATGTGTTTTTTATTGTTGTTATTATTGGTGCAAGTATAGTAAAAATTCTTATTAGTATTTTGAGAGGGAACAAAGAATTTTTAAAAAATTTCCATTGATTTGTGAGAAAGAGAGAGTGAAGCATCAAATCATTATTTCACTTAGTTGTTCCTTTTACTTATGAACTCATTGATTGTTTCTCCTGGGTACTCTGACTGGGGGTTTGGTGTGTTGGATGCTTTATCTACTGAGCAACCCAGCCAATAAATGACTATGTTGCTGGTATATGTATTTACTATAGTTTTAAAAATTTTATCAACTTGAGAAAGAGTGGAAGGGAGAGAGAGAAACAGACAGAAACATGGATCTGTTCCTGTATTAAACAGGGATTCAACCCACAACCTTTGCATTTTGCGACGACATTCTAACCAACTGAGCTATCTGGCCATGGCTAAGAAATTCTAAAGCTCATCTGAAAGAGTAAGTCTACAGAAATGGCCAAGGAATGGAAAAATACAGCAATGATGGAATTGTTTTATTGGATAATGAAACATACTATAAAGTTATCATATTTAAATCATATAAATAATGTATTAGATTAGTCAGCAGAATAAGCCCAGAAATAGCCCCAAGAACAAATAAAATTTTAGTGTATGAGAAATGTGACATTTCAAATTAGGAAAGAAATATTCAGTTTATGTGCTGAAATAGTTGCTTCACTAACTGGAAAAAAAAGTTAAATTTAACCTCATATCCTATGCTAAATTAGTTCCAGATGGATTCAAGAAGTTTTATTCAATTTCCTTCAATTATATTTTATAGTTTTCTGTGTGTAGGATTTCTATATCTTTTAATATGTCTATTTCTGTGTACTTAGGAGTTTCAGATGTTATTATATATGGTGTCTTAATTTTTTTCTAACTGCTTGTTGTAGCCTATAGAAATAAAAATTTATCTTCAATATTGATCTTGTATCCAGTGATCTTAAAACTAACTTATTAATTCTAATATTTTGTCAATAGATTTTTCTTATTTTTTATATTCACAATTATGTTAGAGTAGTGAAGCTTCCTCCTATTTCTAATAATTTCACTATAAAAAGCAGCTTTCCTGCATCTATTGGGATGTGTATATTATTTGTTTTCTTTATTTTATTAATATGATAAATTGTGCTGATTGATTTTCAAACTTTAAACCAATGTTGCATTCCTGAAGTAACTTCAACTTGGTTGTGTTGTATTGCATTAATCACTGAATTCATTTTGCTTATATTTTGTTTTATTTTTTGTGTCTGTTATTAGTGAGATGGGCCTACAATTATTCTTTCTTGTAATGTTCTTGTCAAGTTTTATAAGATGAAAAGTATTTTCTTTATTTTAATTCTCTGGAAGAGTTTGTAAAAAAATGAAATTATTTCTTACATATTTGGTATAACTCACCGAGGAAATTCTCTGGCCCAAGACTATGGCAAAATTTTAAATTAAAGATCTAACTTTTAAATAATTATAGGGCTAATCCTGCAGTCTATTTGTTCTTATGACAGTTTATGTAAATTGTATTCTTTAAGAAATTTTTTTCATTTCATCTAAACTAATAACTTATTGGCATTATATTGTTCATTATGTTTTCTTATATTTTTCTTTAATGAAATTTTTATTTGATAATTGTTTTAGATGTACAAAATGTTGCAAAGATAGTACTAAGGATTCCCATGATATCTCACATCCCATTTCCCCTATTGCTTATAGCTTACAGGATTATGGTACATTTATCACAACCAATGAACCAACATTGATTCATTGTTATTAACTAAATGCCAGTCTATTTGGATTTTATTAGTTTTCATCTAATGCCTTTTTATCTCTTCTAGGTGCTCTTCCAGAGTATCCTACTACATTTAGTTGTCATATTCTACTTTCCTTAGACTTTCCTTGTTTTTGATGACCTTGACCATTTGAAAAGTACCAGTCAGGTATTTTGTAAACTATCCTTCAATTCAAATTTTATGATGCTTTCTCATGGTTAAACTGGGATTTTGGGTTTCAGGGAGGGAGATCAGAGAAGTTAAGTGCCATACTCATTACATCATATCAAGGGACATGTTATGTACTTATAATTTTAAAATATATGCAGGACCTATAATAATGTCTCTCTTTGCATCCTTGATATTGGTGATTTGTTATTTCTCTCATTTTTGATAATTTTGATATAATTATTTTGTCAATTTTAGGCCTTTTCAAAAAACTGGCATTTGGTTTTGATGATTTCCTCTCTTGTGTATTTGTTGCCTTTTCTATTTTGGGGTTTAATTTTCTGATCTTTTTCTAACTTCTTGAAATGGACATTAGCTATTTGATTGTTTAGCTTTTATCCTTATCTGATAATTTTAATAATATAAATTAATTCTCTAGAGGCAATATGTTAGCAGCATCAACACATTTTGATATGTAGTATTTTATTACCATTCCTTAAAAAATATACTATAATTTTTCTCATGCTTTTCTTTTTGACCTATTGGTAACTTAGATGTTATTTTTCTTGTTATTGCCATGGTTTTGTTTTAGCTTGTAGATTTATACCTCAATTCTGTTGTATTCATAGAACATATTTTTTGAAATCCATTGAGAGTTGTTTAATGGGCTAACATATGGTGAGTATTAGAACTGTTCCATGTACATTTGCCAGGAATGGGGATCTCATTACCAACTATCTGCTTTACATGGACTATGTACCATTCCCGCTGGCCTCGTGTGGTTATTAAAACTCTGGCTTCCTCCCTTAGCTCTGGAGCCAAAGGCTCCACTCAGGTCATCTTCCTGTCTAATATTCTCCCGAGGCCTCTACAGTGTCAGCTAAAATCACAGTGTCCCCTTAATTCCTAGTATACTAGATTTCCCTTTTTATGCAACCTCAGGTAGTTATAGAAAAAATGCTTTCTGTTGTATTCATAGAACATACTCTACACAGAATTTCTATGCTCTTTTAATGGGGAAGGTGATGTGCTAAATTGCCACAAATTCTACCACCTCCCCTCCATTAAAACAGACTATCTTGTATGCAAATATTGATCTAGGCTGAATTCTGAATTTTGAGGGCTGGACTGAAGAAGGTATCACTCTACATGTAAGTGAAGTGAATGCCACTTCCTCTAAATTGCTTGGGTGCTAGCAAATGTTAACATCAACGTTTAAAAATAGACTATAGACATGGTTCAGAAAGAAGAAATTTTCTTGTCAAAAGAAGATCTCTGGACCCTTCATGAGGTAGATAAGTATGAAATGAAGAACCACCACCTCCAATGGGAACTTGGATTGGAAATGGGAATTTGATTCATTTCTCCTTGGTGAATGGGAGAAAATATGAAAAAGGATCCTTAACATCAACATATTCCTAAATTGACAGCTGAATGTTTGAAATGGAACTGTGTTCCTTTTAAGTTAGCAAATGTCCTTCCTTTATGTATACTAGAAAGGTATATTTCCCTAAAGGAAATAATAATATGTAATAAAGCGAAAAAACACAGGTGCTTAAACAGGTCTATATTTCAAAGTAATAGTCTTTATATCAACAGTGATAATAATATAGTTACTCCCAAAGGGCTTAATAAATACTGTATTAAGTAAGGGCTTTACCTGGATTATTTGAGTGGTTTCTCATAGCAGCTCGAAGGTCCTTACTATAAATAAAATGTTAAATGGAAACCTATAACCGAAATACTAAGACACAATAGGAGCTGCCTTCCAAAGGAGGGTATAAAAGGAAAAGAGATTGAGAGTGCCTAAGTCCTTTGCTATAATTCCTAGTTTCACTTCAAAGAGGAAGAGTGGAGGGTGCCCCTCACCTTCAGTCTGGTGAGAGGGGCTTAAGGCAGCTTCTAGAGAGCTCAATACGTGTCCGTAGGAGTTGGGAGGGCACAAGGCAGTGTTGGCTGCCACAGGCTTGTGAGAAGAAGAACTAGGTGCACTCCCACCAATGGGGGGCTGCAAGAGTGCTTGAGCTTTCTTATGGATCAGACATGGGCCAGGAGGAGAGACAGCTGATGGCAGCTCCTTCACATCTTGTTTAAGATAATGGCCTGGAAAAGCAGTGGGACCCCAGGCATCTGCAGCGAGTGAAATGGTGAAATGCTGAAAAATCAGGGACTGAAGCAGAGCAGCAGCAGGAGAAAAAGGCAGCCCTGGCAGCCTTGCAGTACAGTAGCGTGCTCTCCATGGGACCTCAGAAGAAGATGTGAACATGCCCAGGACAGGGCAGGTCATCTTTATATATGTGCTAGGCAGATCTTCAGACAATATGAAGCCACTTCAAAATGGAACACCTTTCCTAGCTCTCCTTCCAGGACTCAAACTATGTTGGAGTCCAAACCAATAAGTGTAAGTCAGAGAATAAGAATAGGATCATGTCCTTAACAAGCACACTTAATGAAGTTTTCTGAAGTCCAGGTTTGTACCTGCAGACCTCTAGGAAGACACCATTTCTTGACAGTGCAAACATCCACACCTGCCTCCATTATGTCCCACGCTCATCATTCCATGAGCAGGGCTCATACAGTTAGGGTAGAATGTGAACATCCTCTTCCATAACCAGAGGTTGAAATTCTGATTGATGGCACTTACTTGAACCACTTGTTAATTCCTATGCTACCTAATCTTTTGGCCTGATTCCCTTGCTTGCCTAGATCCACAGAATACTCAATTAAAATATTTATTGGTTGCCTATCATGTATTATGTATCAAACAATGGGATCAACATATACATAACACAGTTTCTGAACTCAAGGAGCTTGTAGTCCTAAAGAGAAGGTGGATGTATGCACAGTGCCATTTAATAAGAGTTAATAGGGACAAACAGAAGTTGAGGGACAAGAGAGAAAATGGGTCACTCTATGAGGAAAGTTCAAGTAAACCCTTTGAAGCTGTGTCTCAAATGATGAGAGAGAGTTTGCATGGTGTAGGAACTTTCGAGAAGGGCTGCTGTGTATTTAATCACATAGTATGGAACCATCAGTGAATCAAATATTTTGATCTGGCTGGAGCACAAGGTGCCAGAAAAATGTAGGAGATAAAGCTGAAGATATGGCAGGAACAGATCATACAGCACCTCAACCATGTTTAAATTTCTCACTATGGATTTTAGAGAGCCATGATCACAAAGTTTCAAGAAGGGTTTATTATTATTATTATTATTATTATTATTATTATTTTAGCAAGAGAGAAAAAAAGAGAGGGACAGTCAGGAAGGGAGAGCAATGAGAAACATCAACTCATAATTGTGTTACCTTAGTTGTTCATTGATTGCTTTCCTTTGACCAGGAGCTCAAGCTGAGCCAGTGACCCTTTGCCCCTTTGCTCAAGCCAGAGACCTTGGGCTCAAGCCAGTGACCATGGGGTCATGTCTATGATCCCACACTCAAGCCAGCAACCCCACACTCAAGCTGGAGAACCCTCATTCAAGCTAGTGACCTTGGGGTTTCAAACCTGGGACCTCAGTGTCCCAAGCCAATGCTCCATCCACTGTGCCACTGCCTGGTCAGTCAAGAAGGGTATATTCTTTTATCATATAGTTGTTTTAGGAAGGTTACCGTGGTGGCTCTGTGAAGAATGGTTTGGGGGACAGCTACCTCACATCATGTTCTGCCTATCTTACGAAGTCAGATGTCAAACTCAGAGGGTTTATTTTTCCCCTGTGTCATTCCTAGTAGCAGCAGAAATGACACAGAAATTAGCCCAGCAATTCCTGATAGGTTGTTGTGTTTGAGGTTTAGATTTCTATTCTACTTCTGGAGTTGATCCAGCTTTTAACCTTATCGTTTTGGAATTATCTGATGCAATTAATTCCCACTGCTTGGTGTGCTTGATGATTGCTCAACACTTTTCCAGGATTCTCAAACAATATGCTCAAAATTCATAGGTCTTTAATTTTTTTATTGAGTATATATTCATTTGAGAATCCCCTGAAAACTGTATAGGCTATGTGTTTGTGCACACACAATTTTTACTCTGTTCTTAGGTGTTCATAGACACACTCAAGCCCATCGATTAATCTCCTAGGGACTATGAAAATCGGGCAGGATGCCTGCTCTAAAACCACTCAATAAACTGGAGGTTAAAATTTTGAGTTGGTGATCAAGCTTAAAAGGGTTAAATTTCATACTTCACCTTAAAGCTTTTACAGTTTACTAGAATTCTTTCATAGCCCAGAGCTGAGAATGGTGGCAGGGCTTTATGTTTGGCAGACTTTTCTCAACTGCCATCAAATTTAAGAGTCTCAACATGACCTGCTTTTGGTCTTCCTGCTGCTTCCAGCAGTAGAGGCAAATCTGTGCCAGGTTGAGGGCTTTCAAAGAAAAGCTGTGAATGCTGGGCACATGCTCAGGTGAAAGGTGGTCTTTGGTAGCTAAGTAGGCAATGGTAATCATGCCCACTTACTGATGTGGAGCCCTTGAGGTCTATGTTGTCTATCTTCTACCAATGTTGGCCTTGTGGACCGTCTTTGTAGAAGACAAGTCAATATAGTTCCCACACACTTTATTTTCTCATTTCATTATCACTACATTTTTATAGCCCCAAATATATAAAACTGGACCCATAAAAGAGCCAAGTTGAGCAGAAAAGTATAAAAGAAAATATGTCTAATCTCACATTACTGTCTGCCTGTTATCTGAGACCCATGAGCCACTGGAGCCTCGAAGTGTCTTGCTGAGTTACTCAGCAACTTAAATTTAATTTGTGTGTATTTTTGGCACAGTACTTGTTTTTGTAAGTATTTTTGGCATCTTGATTTCTGGCACTTCAAAACGCAACTTGTAGACCTTTATAATTTTTCAAAGGTTGCTTTCCCACATACTAGCTCGATGTGGCTGCCTAAGAAACCCAGATGCAATGAATTTCTTAGCAATGTAAGAGCCAAAAGACTGATTCTGTAATACACATGCTTTAGAAAATATCTGGCATCAACAGAGCCCACACTTGCTTTCTTGAGGACAGAACAAAACTGCATTTCTTTAAGCATACAGGTACATATCTCTGATGTCTCCAAAGGTCTACAAAAACAGAAACCTTTAAAAAAAATCCTGCCATTTTGGTAAATAATAATAATTATAACAACAACAAAGCAGAATCTTTCCAGCATGCAATCTTATCAGTTAGGGCAGCTAGATTTATTATATTAATATGTGTTGAGACTTTAAAAAATAGTGATCTGTAATCTGGAGAGGTTTGATTTTATCATGGTGCAACTGCAGTGCCAAATAGAATGTGGCTCTTGAAAACACAGGCTCCCTTTAAGAAGGAACCAACATAGACTCACCCTTATCAAGACCATGAGACTGACAGACATTATCTATCACTTCTTTACTTATTTTTAAAGAGTGAACTGAAGTCAATTGCCCAAGCAATGGGAAGACCCCAATAGCCATATTTATTTCTATACACTGAAGACCTCCAGACCCACTGTACGTAGCTGTGTAATCCTTGTTATTGTGATGTGGCCACAGCCCATTCCTGTTCTTGTTGTTTTCATTTTGTAAAGAAATGCTATTTTGCACTAATCCTAATGCTTAAATTTGTGAGAGCTTTGCCTGGCTAATTCCCAAATCTCACTTAAAACTCAGTATAGGTATTTCTGCCTCTAGAAAATCATCTTTGATGGCCTTTGAAATAAATAAACATTTTTGGTGTGTCATAAATGTAGTGTGTGGGCAATAAATTCAGCAAGTACTTTAGTAGGAAAGGATGATGCAAATTTGACTGAGATGTAGTTTGTTAAAACTGTTCAAACTTTTTGATATTTCCTCTAAGTTTTCTACAAAGACTCAACATTATATCTTAATATTAATGCCATGTAATTAGGTATAATGCTTCATAATTTTAAAAGGAATTATAGTGAATAAAAATACAGCCTTTGGCCTGACCAATGGTCGTGCAGTGGATGGAGCATCGACCTGAGACACTGAGGACCTAGGTTTGAAACCCAATGTCACCAGCTTGAGCATGGGTTCATCTGGCTTGAGTATGGGCTCACCAGTTTGAGCACAGGGTTGCCAGCTTGAGCCTGGAATCATAAACATGACCCCATGATCACTGTTTTGAACCCAAAGGTTGGTGGCTTGAAACCCAAGATTGCTGGCTTGAGCCCAAGGTTGCTGGCTTAAGCCCAAGGTTACTGGCTTGAGCAAGGGGTTACTGGCTTGAGCAAGGGGTTACTGGCTTGGCTGAAGACCCCTGATCACGGCATGTATGAGAAGCAATCAAAGGAACAGCTAAGGAGCTGCACTATGAGTTGATGCTTCTCCTCTCTCCCTTCCCCCCCTCTCTCTCGCTCTAAAACAAACAAACAAACAAAAATATAGCCTTTGAGGACAGACTGCCCAGGCATGACCTTTGATTCTTCTTGTTAAAAGCTGTGTGACTTAACATCTCTTGGCTTTGGTTTCTTTATTTGTAAAATAGGAACTATAGTGCTTACTTTATAGGTTTGTTGTGAGTATTCAATGCAATAATATATAAATATATATAATTATACTTGCTCCCAATTAAGTGCCCAAATACCTTTAGCTATTATTACTGTTGATGGCTTCTCAGGCTTCTGTGTCCCTTTCTCTTCTTACTGCCCTTTGTGCTTTCTCCTGAAGCTCAATTTAAAGGGACCATCTCCTCATTCAGAAAAGAATTGCTTATTAGGCACAGCTGTGTTAGCATTCACAACATTCACCCCTTTTAAATGGCACAGAATAAACATGCCACGGAGCAGTAAGTTCTGGCACTGGGTTTCACCCAGACCTCAGTTTGAAAGACCCAAGAACAGCATATATTTGCTGTTTTGCAGTGTGAGACAAAGAGCTCAAGTGGCCCACCCACTCGGGTGCTGCAGCAGTAAGCAGTGTGGCCGTCACAGCAGGGTTAGGGCTGGGAAAGTGGATGCAGACCCGCCGCACGGGGCTTTACTGGAGCAGAAGAAGGAAGAAGGAAAGGCTCGCTGGTGGTCCGGGTTAGAGAGAGTGGTTATTGTGATCTACCATGTGAGGCCTGCAGCTGAAGTAGAGAATGATCTAGCACATATTCCAGTGCCCCCAGCAATGTCCAGGGATGGGCCTAAGGAGCCCGCACGGGGAGACTGCCCTACCTTCCTCTCTGGGAAATAGACATTCACCAAGGGAGAAAAACTGTATCCATCAAGGAGCCCCCAAAGAATTCAGTTTCCTTGTTTCTAACTGGTGATTCTAGGAGCAAAACTTCTGCCTGCAGTGGCTTTCTGAAGCCAGAAATTCCATTCAAATGAACTTGGCCTAAGACAAATGTAAATGCCTAGAAGTGGTAATGTTTATACTGAAACTCATTCAGACTTAAAATTAGTTATTCACTCATTCTTCACAGGTCAGCAAAAATAATATTTAAAATATATAACATAGTGTATCACCTCTCTAATTAAGCTCGTCAATGGCTTCTCACTGCATTGAAAGTGAAGTTTGATCACTAAACTCTTGGCCATGGACTATAGACGCCTGGGAGGCGTGTCCTGGCCTCTCTATCCAGCCTTCTCTGCATGAGTTCCTACTGCAGAGTTTCTGCTTCCTCAAAGGGCCAGCTATTTTTTGCACCAGAGCCTTCGAACATGATGTTCCCCAAGGTGTCCTCCTACAGATTTCAGTTTACACGCTATTACTCAGAGAGGCTTGCGTATTGCAACTAGTCTACCCTGCCTTCCCTACTCTTCATTCTGTCATTTCCATCCTAAAACTTGTCACAATCTATGACCATGTTTATTTATTTATATATTTCTCCTCCTCTCCTCGCATCATGCACACATTTAGAAATAATTTTCAGAAGAGCAAACGTTTTATTGTCTTAGTCACTAATATCTTCCATAGGTATAGCGTGCCTTCCACATGGTACTCAATAAACATTGGTTGACTAGATGAATGGACATGTTACTATGAGGTTCCAGAAAATACCAGTCTCTTAAAATAAGGTGAGGGCATAGAAAATGGGGAGGAGTAGAGGGCATGAAACTGAAATGCTAAAGGCAGTCTTCATTTTATGGTTTGCTTAATTGCTGACTCTATTATATACCTTGATCAGATCACAGTGAATAGAAGCTTTGTGTCTAGATATCTTTGCAGTTGCTGCTTTGCTGTAAAACTTAGTTTCATGGCTCCTTCTCTAAATGCAGCATGTGAAAACATTATCAATAATAGCAAAACATGTCTGCAGCAGTTACTATGTGCCCAACACTCACATAAGGGTTATATATAAGTTAAATGATATATCTTCATAATAAGCTTATAAGATAGGGAGTATTGTTTCCCTATTTTATAGATGAGAAAACTGAGGCATAAGAGTTTCAACTATTACCCAAGGTCATATAGATTAGAAACAGCAGAGCTGAGATTTGAACTCAGGGAGTGTGGCTCCAGCATCCATACTCTTCACCCCCATGATACATTAATATTTGGTTCTTTGATTGGATTTATATTTGAGGAACTCTGGGAAACAATAATTTGCTACCTGTTGGGTATACAGCCTCTTCTTTCTAATTCTTTTCTGTAGGTCTAATCTGCTATTCGAGTTACCAAACCATATCTTAATGTCCATGAATTTGAAACTGTTTTCTCAGGAACGGTACATTTTAATTGGGAGAATTAAAACAGCACATCTTTGATTGTATGCTCTGTCATGATTTATGCTGACTGCCAACAGAAAATAGCACCAGCAGATCACTCCTGAAGATGGCAGGCTCAAATAGGCATATATGGGCTATTTCATTAGAAATTAAATGTTTTGTTTTTCTGGAGTTGTCATATTTCTGTCCTCTCACCTGATTGATCTAAATATAGAGATCTGCTGAATGAAATCGTTGATAATTTTAGAGCAAACTGCTGACATCAAGAAATGCTTCTTATCCTAAGAGAAGATCAACTCCCTACACAAGGACAAAGAAAGCAAGGTTTGGACGAAAGTGCTGAAAGCAAGCAGAAAAATGCTGATAGAATGACCTTGAGTCCCAGTCTTTTCTTTTGGTTTCATCATTGCACATGGCTTACTGGAGAAACTGGTACTTATTTTCTCAGAAAGCTACTTAGCAATTATTCAGATTAGATATACTTAAAATTTGTTCAGTTCTTTCATAAGATAAACTCAAAGGTCTTTTAATCACCTTGTGGGAAACCCTGCATATGACACAGAATCAGACTCTGCACACTCATTGTGTGACCTCAAATTATTTAGTCTTCTGGAATCCAGACCCCTCAGCTGTGAGACCGGATGACAACAGACACTTGAGAGTTTAGGTGTGAGAGGTGAGATAATGGAGGTGCAAGCACAGAGCACACCGGCGGGTACACCTGAGATGGCAGTTCTCATCATTGTCCCCGTGCACATGCTCCCCCTCTGTGCCTCCACAGAGAAGCACACACATGGGCCCACGAGTGTTTGCTTGTGCTCCTTCATTGGCTTTGTAATGACATTAAACCTTACTGCAATCAAGAACACTGCATGGCTGAGCTAGCCTCAAGAATTTTACCAGAGCCCTGATTTTGTAAAAAAGTGTAAAAATGCCCATTTCCCCATGGGTTACAAAATAATAAGGCTTTTTTCTCGTTTGTTATCCTTTCGGTTAGTTATTTCAGCGTATCACAGCATTAAAATGATTCTGTAGAAAAGGTCAGTCTCTCCGGTCAAAACATTTCTTTGCTGTTCTGTTCCCAGAGGTTCACGTGGGAACAACAATCAATACAAGAAGCTTGTGGAACAATTTGACTTACTTCTGAGGAATAGCTATTAGGTCAACATATTTTGTCATGGTTTTACAACCAATAATTTCTCTCATAATGGCATTTCCTAATCACCAGGTGAAAATAACTGCAGTTGCAATAATAGGGCTCCATCAGGATCTTTAAGATCCTTTTCAGGACTTTGACCTTAACATTCCTTTTTTTAAGTAATGAAAACAATTCCTGATGTTTCGGACTAAAGAGATGAAGCATTTTTTCACTATGATATCAGCTGCAAAATAAGAATTGCTAACCCAAGATGTCTTCACTATTAAAATTTCTCATGACTTTGAATAATACCTCTCTCCTGGGTTCAGAAAGTAACAAATGAATTTATGACTGTAGGATTGTTATTTTAACACCTCTTTACCCTGTGAGTCTGCATGCTAAGCTCTGTGAAATCCCTTAGGAGGAAGAAGGACATGCTACCAAGATTCCAATGGGAATATGTACAGTTACACTTGATATGTTAAGCACCACAATTTTAGACAGTTCCTAGAAACTATATCAACCCTTCGAAGTTCACTCCAAGGTGATGATAGATGTGAAAAAGACCTATAAATCACGTTGGCAAATTTAAAGCAAGACTCGCATATGACTCTGAAAGAGTCGTGTGTCATATCCAAATCACATCTACTCATGTATCCCTTCTTTGTCGGGTGCTCAGAAGTATCTACCAGGATGAGGTCTATGTATGTATAGGTAGCTTGGTGTGAAGTCCACTGACCTTTTTTATGGATTGTTTTATCATGTGATATTTCATACACGCAAAAGAATATATGTAAATCATGAAGCAGAGTAATAAAATAACCACTAGCACACCTGCAACTCAACTGAAGACCATGAAAATAACAAATACTGTTATTATGTAAATACTCCTCTGGGCAACTACACCAACTCCTGGAGGTAAATATGATCTTAGATTTTGTTTTTTGCATAGTTTTGAGCTTTATATGCCATTATGCTTTCAATATTGTTATTAGGTAAAGATACTATGTATTCCGTTTCACTGCTTTATAATGATCTATTGCGTGAAAATGCTTCAATTTATTTATTAATTCTCTTAATAGACCACTGGAGCAGTCTCAGTTTTTGTTATTATTTATTTATTTATTTTTACTTTTCTGAAGTGAGAAGCGGGGAGGCATAGAGACAGACTCCCTTATGCGCCCGACTGGGATTCACCTGGCAAGCTTGCTAGGGGGTGGTGCTCTGCCCATCTGGGGCATTGCTTTGTTGCAACTGGAGCCATTCTAGCACCTGAGGTGGAGGCCATGGAGCCATCCTCAGTGCCTGGGCTAGCTTTGCTCCAATAAAGCCTTGGCTGCAGGAGGGGAAGAAAGAGATAGAAAGAAAGGAAAGGGGGAAGAGTGGAGAAGCAGATGGCGCTTCTCCTGTGTGCCCTGGCCAGGAATTGAACCTGGGACTTCCACATGCCAGGCCGACACTGTATGACTGAGCCAACTGGCCAGGGCCAGTTTTTGTTATTTTGAACAACACTGCTAAGACATTTTTTGTACATTGGGTGCACATAGGCGACAACATCTCTATGGTATATACCCAGGAATGGAATTGGGTATACACCTGAGATATGCAGAGTTTGAATGATACAAAAGTAATACCAAATTATTTTACAAGAGGTTGTACCAATATGCCTTCCCCAGCTGGAGACCCACTTTGCCACCTGGGGTATGGGGGTGCTGTGGGAACCTGCTTTTTACTTTATTTGAAGCCATTTCACCTTTACACTCGACTCAGGCCCTATGGCTAAAAGAAAAAGTAAAGCCTCTCTATCATGCTGCTTCCTGTAATAACTGAACAGAGAAAGAAAGCCTTTTGGAAAAAGGATAAACCACTGGCCCATATATAATCCAGCTTATTACCCAGAAGGCAAGACCCTTAGATATCTAGATGCCTAAACATACCTCAAGATCCTTTGCAAGGAAGCATAAAGCACATAAGCCATGCAGAAGTCTTTGAGAAACAATGGATGTCCAGTAGAGTGGTGGTGGGCATCTCCTTATTCTTTCTCAGGTAAGACTAGGTTGTTAAAGTGGGACAAAAGTCACCCATCAGAATTATAATCGTTCTACATCATATATGCCCTGCTTAAATAAATATGTCCAGAACCAAATCCTAAATGTATCTATGCATTGAAGTTTCTTTTTCTTTCTTCCTTCCTTCCTTCCTTCCTTCCTTCCTTCCTTCCTTCCTTCCTTCCTTCCTTCCTTCCTTCCTTCCTTCCTTCCTTTCTTTTTCTTTCTTTCTTTCTTTCTTTCTTTCTTTCTTTCTTTCTTTCTTTCTTTCTTTCTTCTTTCTTTCTTTCCTTCTCTCTTTTTTTTTCAAAGAGAGAGAGAGAGAGAGAGGGAGAAACAGACAGACAAAAACAGACAGGAAAGGAGAGAGATGAGAAGTATCAACTTGTAGTTGTAGCACTTTTAGTTGTTCATTGATTGCTACTCATAAGTGCCTTGACCAGGGGGCTCCTGGCAAGCCTCTTGCTTAAGCCAGCAACCTTTGGGTTCAAACCAGTGACCATGGGATCATGTTATGATCCCACGGTCAAGCTGGCAGCCCTGCACTCAAGCTGGATGAGCCAGTGCTCAAGCCAGGGCCCTATCCACTGCACCACCACTGCTCAGGCTTTAAGTTGTTTTTAATAAAATCTTCATTTCTTGAGCATATTTGTAAAACTGCCTCTTCTCAAGCCACGAGGCTTGTGTTTAGTTCAGTCAAAACCTATTAGACAGAGTTGATACCTTGATTGAAATGGAATTCATTTATGCCCATGTGAAACATGGCAAACAGCAACCCATAATAAATTTTCCTGTCCTTAACTGAATGAAAATAGGTTTTTATAATTGAATTTCTTTGATGTTTCTCACATTTGCATCCTGAGGAAAATGGGAAGATTTATTATAGGCATGATATAAATTGCTCATCTGTAAAAATATTTTAATACCAGAGGTTTCTACAATGACTGGAAAGGATGGAGAGACAACAATGGGTCTGCCAACCTACCTTTATGATCAATTCAATTAATAAAAGATATAACATTGTTCTTACATTAAGATGGTATTGGTGGAAATTTTAGAAACCTATTGAAATGGAATGATCTTTTGGACTAAAAAGTCTGAATGAGTAGAATTAGTGGATTCTTATGAGGGATACGCAATAGATTTATAGCTGTAGAGAAAAAGAACTTCCCCACACACCTTGAGAACCTATCAGGTTTTGTATGAACTCGAAAACTAAGTAAGTTGTTAGTTGTAACTATAACCCTCATGACTGCTTAGCTGGACTGTTTGCCATCTTTCTTGTCATTTATCGTGATGCTTGTACATGGTAGGCTCTTGATACCTATTTGTGGTAATAATAACTAAATGTACTCACCTGACACACCCTTATCCTATTATGGAAGTTAAAAAAACACAGTGATAAAATGACAAACTATGCACAATCTTTTCTAGGGTTTCACAGATCAACCTTACATGAATCTGATAAAAATGAGAACCACAAAAATAATAGGAGGCTTTTTACTTAGTATCTGTGAATGTTTTAAGCTGGGGTTAGACACTTCATATTTAATCTTTATAACAGGAATCTAATACAAATTTTATTATTTCTATTATATAGATGAGTAAACTGAGACTTGAGAGGAAAATGGCAGATAGCTATGAAATCCGGATCCAATTTTGCACTGCCTCTCATGAAAAACATTTAAAAATTATTCCCCATGTTTGATTTATCATTAAATTTTAAAAGTAATTTTTGAAAAATTAAATATACACGGAGTGTTTGGGTTATGACACAGTTCCATTCCTACGATAGTGACATAACCCAAATTTTGGTTTAAGTCAAAACACATCCTAGCCTAAATCACTTCCCTATCCTCACACAGTTCTAAAATCATAATCTAGAACATGAAAACACAAACATGCCGTGTTACTGCATATTCATCTGCCGTGTGCAACCAAACTAGTACACCCACGCAGTCCATAAGTAGGACACTAACAGCGAAAACCAAAACATGTCTCAAATTTTTTAAGTTTCTATGAGAGTAAGCATCATAAACCCGAAACATTTGTATGTTGACACTCTCAAAACTTGAGGACTCCTTGTATACTTTCGATTCAAAGCAAAGATGATCTCATACGTTTTCTACATTACATGGAGATTTTCTTTTATTTTTTATTTAGACAATTAAATTTAACAGGGTGACATTGGTCAATCAGAGTACACAGATTTAGAGAAAACATGTCCACATTGTTTGAACAGTTGATTATGTTGTATACCCATTACCCAAAGTCAAATCATCTTCTGTCACCCCTTCCTTCCCTCTGGTAACCACTACACCCCTGTCTATGTCCATGAGTCTCAACTTTGTGTCCCACTTATGTATGGAATCATACAGTTCTTAGCTTTCTCTGATTTACTTATTTTACTCAGTATAATGTTATCAAGATCCATCCATGTTGTCGTAAATGATACTATGTCATCATTTCTTATGGCTGAGTAGTATTCCATTGTATATATGTACCACATCTTCTTTATCCAATCCTCTACTGAAGGGCACTTCAGCTATTTCAATGTTTTGGCCACCATGAACAATGCTGAGATGAACATGGGGTGCATGTGTCTTTACGTACCCATGTTTTCAGGTTTTGTGGGTATATACCCAGTAGAGAAATTGCTGGGTTATATGGTAGTTCTATTCTTAATTTTTTGAGGAACCACCATACTTTCTTCCATAATGATTGTACTACTTTACATTCCCACTAACAGTGGATGAGGGTTTTTTTTTGCTCCACAGCCGCTCCAGCACTTGTTATTACCTGTTTTGTTGATAATAGCTAATCTAACAGGTGTGAGGTGGTATCTCATTGCAGTTTTGATTTGCATTTCTCAAATATTTAGTGATGATGAGCATTTTTACATATATCTGTTGGTGGGAGAAGTGACCAGTCAAAAGTGCACCATGTCTTTACGGACACACTATATTTATGTCCTCTTCCCATATTTTATTGGATTGCTTGTTTGTTTGTTGCTGAGTTTTTTTAGTTCTTTATATATTTTGGATATTAGTCTCTTATCTGAGCTATTGTTTGAAAATATCATCACCCATTTAGTTGGTTGTTCTTTATGGCCAAGGTCCATGAGTTTAGTAACTATGTTTTCTTCTGTGTAGTTTATTGTTTCAGATCTTATGTTTAGTTCTTTGATCCATTTTGAATTAATTATTGTGCAAGGAGATAAATTGTAGTTAAGTTTCATTCTTTTGCATGTGGCTTTCCAATTTTCCCAGCACTGTTTATTGAAGAGGCTTTCTTTTCTCCATTGTGTGTTTTTGGTTCCTTTATCAAAGATGATTTGACCATATGTATATGGTTTTATTTCTGGGCTCTCTATTCTGTTCCATTGGTATGTGTGTTTGTTTTTCTGCCAGTACCATGCTGTTTTGATTATCATGGCTCTGTAGTATAATTTGAAGTCAGGTATTGTAATGCCTCCGGCTTCGTTTTTTTCCTTAGGATTACTTTGGTTATTTGAGGTTTTTATGGCTCCATATAAACCTGATAATTTTTGTTCCATTTCTTTAAAAAATGACATTGGAATTTTGATGGGATAATTCCCATTAAATTTGTATATTGCTTTGGGTAGTATGACCATTTTAACTATATTTATTTTTCCTATCCATAAACAAGGAATATTTTTCCATTTCATTGTGTCTTTTTCAATTTCCTTTAATAATGCCTTGTGTTTTTCAATATATAGGTCCCTAACATTCTTTATTATGTTTATTCCTAGGTATTTTATTTTTTTTGTTGTTGCTACTGTAAAAGCGATTATATTTTTTGAGTTCTTTTTCTGAGGTTTCATTGTTGGCATATAAGAAAGCAATAGACTTCTGTATATTTATTTTGTATCCTGTGACCTTACTGTATTGGTTTATTGTTTCTAATAGTCTTTCTGTGGAGTCTTTGGGGTTTTCTATATACAGGATTATGTCATCTGCAAAAAGTGAAACCTTTACCTCTTCTTTCCCAATATGAATGTCTTTTATTTCTTTCTCTTGTCTGATTGCTCTGGCTAAAAATTCCAGCACTATGTTGAATAGGAGGGGAGAGAGTGGGCAACCTTGTTTTGTTCCTGATTTTGGAGGAAAAGTTTTCAGTTTTTTACCATTTAGTATGATGTTAACTGATGGTTTGTCATAAATGGCCTTTATTATTTTGAGGTATTTTCCTTCTATACCCATTTTGTTGAGCATTTTAAACATAAAAGGATGTTTATTTTATTGAATAATGTTGAGCATTTATTTTATTGAATGCCTCTTCTGCATATATTGATAGGACCATATGGTTTTGTTCTTTGTGTTTTGTGTTTTTGATATGGTGTATTACGTTAATCATTTTACTTATGTTGAACAATCCTTGTGTTTCTGGGATGAATCTCACTTGATCATGATGTATTTATTACTTTTTTGATGTGTTGTTATATTCAGTTTGCTAGTATTTTGTTTAGGATTTTTGCATCTGTATTCATTAGAGACATTGGTCTGTAGTTTTCTTTTTTGTGTGTGTTGTCCTTGCCAGGTTTTGGTATGAGGGTTATGTTGGCTTCATAAAATGTGTTTTGAAGTATTGCTTTTTCCTCAATTTTTGGGAAGACTTTGAGGAAGATAGAAACCAATTCTTTGAATGTTTGGTAGAATTCACTAGTATATCCCTCTGGCCCCAGACTTTTATTTTTGGAGAGGTTTTTAACAATTGTTTCTATTTCCTCCCTGCTTATCGGTCTACTTAGGCTGTCTACTTCGTGATTTAGTCTAGGAAGATTGTATTGTTCTAGGAATGTATCCATTTCTTCTAGATTGTTGAATTTGGTGGCATATAATTTTTCATACTATTCTGCGATAATCTTTTGTATATCTATGATATCTGTGGTAATTTCTCCTCTTTCATTTTGGATTTTGTTTATATGAGTCTTTTTTTTTCTTAGTGAGTCTTGCCAGGGGTTTGTCAATTTTATTGGTCTTTTCAAAGAACCAGCTAGCTCTTTGTTGTATTAATTTTTTGTATAGTTTTTCTGTTCTCTATTTTATTTATTTCTGCTCTAATTTTCATTATTTCCTTTCTTCTGCTGATTTTGGTTTGCCTTTATTCTCCATTTTCTAGTTCTTTAAGATGTGATGTTAAGTTGTTTACTTGTGCTCTCTCTTGCTTTTTCATATAAGCATGCGATGATATGAACTTCCCTCTTATTACTGCTTTTGCTGCATTCCAGAAATTCTGATATATCATGTTGTCATTTTAATTTGTCTGTATATATATTTTGATCTCTTCTTTTATTTCTTCTTTGACCCATTATTTAGAAGTATGTTGTTTAATTTCCACATTTTTGTGTGTGTGTTTATTTCTTTTTTTGCAGTTGAATTCTAGTTTCAAAGCCTAATGGTGAGAGAATATGCTTGATATAATTTCAATCTCTCTGAATTTGTTGGTGTTGGTTTTGTGGCCCAGCATATGGTCTATTCTTGAGAATGTTCCATGTACACTGGAGAAAAATGTTTACTCTGATAGTTTTTTGGATGAAATGTCCTGTAGATGTTTATTATGCCCATTTGTTCTAGTGTTTTATTTAAGGCAGACATTTCTTTATTGATTTTCTGTTTTGATGAATGATCTAAAGCCATCAATGATGTATTGAGGTGTCCAAGTATGATTATATATTTTTTGTTTGCACTTTTAGATCAGTTAGTAGTTGTCTTATATATTTTGGTGCTCCTTGGTTTGGTGCATATATATTAAGGAGTGTTATGTCCTCTTGATACACTGTCCCCTTTATCATTATAAAATGTCCATCCTTGTCTCTGGTTACCTCTGTTGTCTTGTAGTTAGCATTATCAGATATGAGTATAGCTACTCCTGCTTTTATTGGATATTATTTGCTTGGAGAATTATTTTCCCACTTTTCACTTTGAATCTATTTTTATCCTTGTAGTTTAGATGTGTCTCTTGAAGGCAGCATACTGTTGGGTTTTGCTTCTTGATCCAATCTGCTACTCTGTGACTTTTTATTGGTGAGTTCAATCCATTTACATTTAGTGTAATTATTGACACTTGAGGATTTTCTATTGCCATTTTATATACTGCTTTCTGATAGCTTTGTGTCTTGTTTGGCTCTTCTTTTTTGTTTTTCTGTCATTTGTTTTTATTTGGTGGTGTTCCATACTTCTATCTTCTGTTTTTTCTTTTTTAAACTATGTGTTTTGCTAGTGGCATTTTCAGGGGTGGTTACCATTAGGTTATTAGAAGAAAAATTATTATATTTATTAGAGTCCATTATTTCATGAGTGCTTCTGCATTCCATACTTCGTTGCTACTCGTAATCTTTATCTTCTCCCCTTTTGTGTTATTGTTGTCACAGATTATCCTTGTTTTTATTGTGGTTTTGTTAAAAAATTTTTACTTGTAATTTTGTCTTGATTTGTTCTTTGTATCTGGTTGGATAACCCCTTTAGTATTTCCTGTAGTGGGTTTTTTCTGGTGATAAATTCCCTCAGCTTCTGTATGTCTCTAAATGTTTTCATTTCCTCTTCATATTTAAAGGATAACTTTGATGGATATAGTACTCTTGTTAGTTCCTCTCTTTCAGTACTTTAAATGTTGGGGTCCACTCTCTTCAGGCTTCTAGAGTTTCTTTTGAGAAATCTGATGATAGCCTAATGGCCCTTCCTTTGTATGTTATATCCTTCTTCTCCCTAGCTGCCTTGGCGATTCTTTCTTTGTCATTGATTTGTGATAATTTCATTTCGATGTGCCTTGGAGTAGGTTTGTTTGGGTTGAGGTAACTCAGTGTTTTGTTTGCTTCTTGGATTTGAGCTCTAACTCTTTCCACAGGGTTGGGAAGTTCTCATTCATTATTTGTTTCAATATGTTCTCCATTCCCTTTTCCATCTCTTCTTCTTTTAATATACCCGTTATTCTTATATTGCTCTCTTGATGGAGTCAGACAATTCTTGTAGGGCTTTCTCATTTTTTTAAATTGTGGGTCTCTCTTTTCTTCTTTCTGTAGTATCTCTAGTTGTCTGTCTTCAATGTCACTGATTCTCTCCTCTATCTGACTTATTCCATTGGCTAGGTTTGTTACCTCATTTTTTAGTTTGTATATTGAGTTCTTCATCTGTATTTGGTTCTTTTTTATAGTTTCAATTTCCTTGGCAAAGTACTCTTTTTGTTCATTAAGTTGTCTTTTGAGCTCACTAAATTGCCTTTCAGTGTTTTCTTGTATCTTATTGAGTATTTTTAGAGTTTCAATTTTGAATTCTGTCATTAAGCTCCAAGGTTTCCATGTAATTGAGATTTTTTTCCTGGGGATTTTTCATCATCTATTTGAGCTACGTCTCTGTCATGTATATCCATATTTGATATTTTTTCCTGGATGACATTTGCAGGTGATATTGTTAATAACCCCAATAAGAGATAATTATTCTTTTTTCTGGCTGAGGGCACTGCACTGCAAGATTTGCCTCTGTGAGATTCTTGGGTGATCTGTTAAGGCTTATCTGTCGCTTTTGTAATGATGAAGGCAGAGTCATGGTGTTGGTAGGAGGGGCTAATTGCTAGGGCTTTGAAACTTTATGATACTGGCACTGGCTGACCAGGAGTCCTCCAGGGCTCTATCCCACGTCCCCACAGAGCAGGGGATCAAGTCTCCAGGTGCCCCTGCCTCTCACAGGAGAGACCAGCTTGGAGACCTAGTGGAGGGGGGTCTGCCACCACTACTGTTTTTGCACTAAGGGGAACAATGAGGAACCGGGAGGCTGTGGTGACAGAGTCCAGTCCCTTCTCCGATATCACTGTAAACTCTCCAGGCACAACCCTGGGCTGGGCCTGGGGTGTGCACCACAAGCCAGTGTCCCTGACTTTCCAGAGCAGCTGTGGCAGAGATCAGGCTTCCTGTTCACACATGCTGAACTCCCTCTGGCAAGCCAGTGCCTGAGCTTCAGAGCTGATGGGGCACATATCCCAGATCCCAGATCAAGCAGGTCTGGTGCCAAAAGGCTAAATTGTGCCTGTTGGGTGGGTAGATAAAGCATGCCTCGTTGTTCTGTGGGTCGATCTCCACAAGATATTAGCCTGCAGTTCTTGGGAGCTTGCCCCTGGCTTTGTGTGCACCCAGTGCCTGTAATAGCTCAGCCCTGCAATCATGGGTGCTGCAGACACTGGGAAGTGGTCCTGCTTCCCATTCTTGGTTGTAGCCCCTTGCTCTGCTTCTTCCCCCCCAGACTCTTCTCCCAGCTCCTCCAGCTCCTCTGGGTCTGAGACAAAGCCTGCGCAAACAGTGCCTCCCTCCTTCAGGTCCGTGAGGAAGGAGAAAAACTCAGTCTTCTGGTGTTATTTTTTCTTCTGTGCTTTGGCCCGCTTTCTTGCGTGATCATACCTTTGTCTATCCAGTGTGCGTATATTTCATGTTCATCCTGGTTTTTTACTCTGCGTATAGTTGTAAAATTTGTTGAAATTTCAAGCGGAGAGATAACGAGTATCTCTCATGCTGCCATTTCTCTGACAACCTACATGGAGATTTTGAAAGTGAAAGCAGTCATCTTGAAATAAAGACATCAGAAATAAATAAAGTGATGCCTCGGTTTTCGTTGATAATCCGTCCAAAAACAATCGGTGAAATCAGAAACCAGCAAAAACCGAGGCAATTATTTCCATATGAAACAATGTAAATCCAATTAATTCATTCTAGACCAGTGGTTCTTAACCTTTTTTGAGGTACCGAACCCACCAATTTCATATGCACATTCACTGAACCCTTCTTTAGTGATAAATAAAATATGATTTTTTTTCCAAATTCAAGACATAGGTATATGTTTTTTTACTGGTGCACAAAATGAGCCGTGCATGAACATCACCTTCCTCAAAGAACAAAACCAACAAAGTGCGTGAACTCACAACAAATTACAGTATTACTGTATTCTGGCCCCCCAAAATATTTCGACCCCATAAAAGAAATTCAGCCCCCCAAAATATTGTTTTACTATTTTACTAATTAAAAATAAATTTGGACTTTCTAAAGAATTTAACATATTTTTAATAACTTAATTTTTTTAATTTTAAATTTAATTTGTTTTTTGTCGTTTTGAATCCACAAAATATTTTTGGGGGGCCAGAATAAAGCATTGCCCAAATTACATACCTGCAAATCAGTGTGACTTCTGTTGTTTTTAGGAGACCAGTTCAGATATGCATTGTTTCACCTTGGCAAGTGCTACTCTCATGTCATCTTCACAGCAAAATCTGTTCCTTTTCTTTGTTTTTATGTCCAGCATCCTCGAAAAGGATTGCTCACAAATATATGTTGTAACAAATGGTATAAAAAATTCCAGGGCTTTCTTAGCAATAACTGGGTACTTTTCCATTTGTTGACACCAAAAAGTTGAAAGTGTTGTTGTTCTGAAGAGCTGCAGTTGAACCTCGCTCTGCTGAATTTTAAAGATTTCATCAAGGTATTCATCATTGACATCCGCTGTCTCAACAGTAAACGTAAATGGCTGTCTCACCCATGCTGAATATGACTCTCTTTTAGAGAAACATCCGTTGAGAGACTTTGCAAGCTCATCTAAGTGCGTGGCAATTGTTTGCTTCAGTTTCATGGGTACTAAACCCTCTCTGATTCCAGACACATCTTTGATCTTACTTACACAGTAGTCCAGAAGGGGAAAGTTTGCAAAGTTATTGTTCTCTATTCGTCGTTTCCATAACGGTAGTTTTTTTTGAAAAGCCTTCAGGTTTTCTTCCGCTTCCATGATGTTGACTCCACTACCCTGCATCTGCTGATTGAGATGATTGAGAGCTGCGAATATATCAGCCATGTACGCTAAAATCACAATGAATTCAGGATTTTTGAAGCAATCTGCATGACAATGTTGCTGCTCTTGCAAAAACATGGCTAATTCCACACGCATGGCAAAAACACAATTCAGCGCCTGTCCCCGGGATAACCACCGAACATTAGAACGGTACATGAGTACTTCAAATTCAGAGCCCATTTCTTTACACAGCTCACTGAAGATGCAGTGCCTCAGAGCATCATTTCGCACATAGTTCACATATTCCACCACAGTTTTTAATACATCTGCCATTTTTTGAGGCAAGGTTTAAATTGCCAACGCATGCCTGTGCAGAATACAATGCGTAACAATGATGTGTGGTGCATCGGCTTTTAATAGCGCACCAAAACCAGACTTTCTTCCCAGCATGACTGGAGCTCCGTCCGTACAAACTGCAGAAACCATATCCCATGAAAGATTGTTGTCTCTGAAGAAGTCATCCACAAGCTTCTTCACATCGGCTGCCTTAGTTGTTGTTGTAAGAGGCTTACAAAATAAAAACTTTTTTATCATGTCTTCTTTAACATAGCGCACAAAAACAGCAAGCTGGCTTAGATTAGAAACGTCTGTGGTCTCGTCAAGTTGAAGACTGAATTTTGCCGGACTTGAAATTAGATCTGCAACTATTTGAGCCAAGATGTCTTTACTCATGTTCTCTATTCTGTCACTGATGGTGTCATTTGAAAGAGGAATTTGGGATAATTTACCTTCGGCCGCTGTTCTGAGTATCAGATTCACCATCTTTAACGCAGCTGTTTTTATGAGTGTTTCACCGATGGTGTGTGGTTTACCCTGCTTTGCGATCAAGTAAGCAACTTCATACGATGCTGTGAGGATCAGTTTGTTAACGGGTACAAATCCAAGAGCAGGCAGAGTGGCCCTTTTATTGAATCTGGCTTGTTTCACCTTGAGTTCAGCAGGCATTGTGTTCTTGTATTCACCATCTCCATGCAGCTTCAAGAAGTGTTCCTTTAGTTTTGCTGGTGTGAGACTAGAGTTGCTCAACTTGCCATTGCATATCATGCAGATAGGACGCTGACTCCCATCCCGTTCCATGATACATATGAATCCATGTTGTACATATTCGTCCGACCACTTTCTTTTTTTGCTCGACATATTTAGTATGGATTAAAATATTAAGAAAGAAACCACATGACGTACAACTACGACAGCCGTTGACTACTGCATGCACTAAATTCCCTGCAGCACTGGTTGGCCAAGCAATGTAGCGTGATCCTCTGCAGCAAGTGATGGCCAAGCGGGGCGTGTCATCACGACTTTATACAAGTGTGTCTTTACCTCCGCGGCAGAGGCTTCTCCGAACCCCTGAGACCAACTCATCAAACCCTTAGGGGTTGATAAAACCTAGGTTAAGAACCACTGTTCTAGACACTTCAAAATACATACCAAAAACACATTTTATAGAGAATAAATATAGTGTTCAATATTAAAAACAATAAGAAATTAATATAAAATGAATACAAAAGACTAATGTAAAGAATAAATGAACACTTAACATGGCATTTACCTTTCTGAAGACTCTTGTTGATGTATGGAAGACAGCAAGGAGGGGAGAAAGGAAGGAGGAAGCTTTCAGGACTACAGTATGAAGTGTTAGGGTCTGAACTACAGTGCCCCCACCCACACTGCTGAGGGCTTGCTAGAGGGTGGGCCACAATGGGACGCAGAAGCACGGTTCTGTTGGTGAAGGCAGAGGCCGTGCCAGCCAGAGTGAGCTCAGTGTAGCCCAGCAAGGGCAAAGGGGATGCGTGGCTGCGGACCTGTCTGAAAGTGGATCCAGCGGCTGCGGACCTGTCTGAAACTCCACCTGTGGGGGAAAAGCGGGAGCCCAGAACGGGCAGAGATCTGCCGCTGGGCAGGGGCGAGTGGGCACGCAGATACTGTATACACTGAAATCACATGTAATTGTAGTATTAGCACTTGCAATCAATAAAAAAAAAACCAAACACACTGGAAAACAATGGAATTGTCACACGGGGTGATGCTCACACAACGAGTAACAATGCCACACTGAGCAGGAGAACACATGGGTTGCCCTTTGTTTTCACAAAATTAGCAGTGAGGTCACGTGGGCATGCTGACGAAATTCAAGGCAAATGATGAAAATTAAGCCAAATTTTTTTGTGGAAAGAATAAACAAAAACTGAAACCGATGATAAACAAAGTCAATGAAAACTGAGCTGTTACTGTACTAAGTTGCAGTTATTGCTAGAAATACACAGAAAAACTCACAATACTCAGGGAGGGGGAAAATATCACACAATGGTGTGTGCTGGTCAAAACCACAGTGTCTGTATAAGTTATCTCTGAATTGTGTTAAATTATTTTGTCCATGTCTATGCTGGCATGAAATTTCACTGCTTAGCTGACTACTTATAGCCAAGAACTATGTCCACCACAGGGACTTAGTAACCCCAGAAGCAGACTCTCTCTAGTTTAAGATCTCAGTGCCCATCTCTCCACTTCAGGAGTGTTCCCTCATTGGAAATGGGGAAAAATTGCCCACAATTTTCCTTTTATTACCTACTTTCAACATTCACGTATTTTTTTCTTTTTTTAAAACATAGTTAGGGGGCAAGGTGGTGATGGAGTAGGCGAAGGTACCAACTTCCAACTCCCAGAACCAAAGTGGATTATAAATTAAAGAACCATTATCTGGATAAAACAACACTGAACTAAACTAAGAGGACTCTTCAACCAAGGAACACTGAAGAAGCCGCATTGAAACTGGTAGGAAAATCGAAAATGTGGAAAGGGTTGCCCAGCACCACGGAGCAAAAGGCAGCCTGGAGAGAATCGCATGGCAGGAAGAGAGGTTAGAGGAAGGGTCGCGACCTGGGTCCCAGGAACAAAGCCCCAGCTTACAGCTCCAGAGCCTAGAAGAGGCATATGGACAGTATTTAGCTGTGAAACAGGTTAGGACACTGTTTGTGAGAAAGAGACAGTTGTCTCAGACCCAGGATTCTTTTTAAAGGGATGGCGCAGAAAACCTCTCTCACAACCACTCACCTGGGGCTCTGGGGAACAGGGAGAGAGAAGAGGACCGGAGCAGCAGGAAGAGAGTGCGGTCTGAAAGGCACAGGGAGAAAAGCTTTGAGGGACAGCCACCCTAAACCCTGAGCTGAGTCACTGCACAGATCTGAAACAGTATTTCCCCTGGACCCAGCAAGGGGAAGCAGAACACCAGTCAAACAGGCTCCCCTGTGGCAATCAGAGCACAGCCGCTTAGAAGGAGGGAGCTTTCAGGACTACAGTATGAAGTGTTAGGGTCTGAACTACAGTGCCCCCACCCACACTGCTGAGGGCTTGCTAGAGGGTGGGCCACAATGGGACGCAGAAGCATGGTTCTGTTGGTGAAGGCAGAGGCCGAGCCGGCCAGAGTGAGCTCAGTGTAGCCCAGCAGGGGCAAAGGGGATGTGCGAAAGTGGATCCGGCGGCTACGGGCCTATCTGAAACCCCACCTGTGGGGGAAAAGCGGGAGCCCAGAACAGGCAGAGATCTGCCACTGGACAGGGGCGAGTGGGCACACAGCCTTGCCTCCGAGGCTTGAAACCCTGCACGAACCGGCTTTGCCAATGGGGGCGGGGTGAAAGCTTGAAAAAAAGCAGAGGTCTACAGTGGAGTGTGCACCAGCAGCCCTGCTGGATGAAGAACTGAGGTTTGCTGTCCTGCGCGAGCTGGATCTGACTGCAGGGGAGGGGCGAAAGCCTGGGCTAGCAGCTGAGAGCGCACGAGGAATTTCTCCCGGCTGAGGAGCCCAGGTGTGCGGGCTTGTGACAGACAGCTCTGACCACAAGGGCGGGCAGAAGCCAGGGCTCGCAACTGAGCATGCACCAACAGCCTCTCCCGGAGAGAAGCTGAGGTTTGCGGGGGCGGGTGAAAGCCAAGAAACAGATGGAGACTTGCAGCTGAGCATGTGACCGCGGCCCAGCCAGAGGAGCTGGCTGACAGGGACCCGCAGCTGAGTAAAGGTGCTCACTCCTGCCCTTGGTGCCCAGGCTTATGGTCTAAGTGTGGTGTGCAATCCCACCAGTGGCGGAGGGGCGAAGGCCGAAACTGGCTGAGGCTTGTAGAGCTGAGCACGAGAACACTGCCCCTCCCGTGGAGGTGAGTCGGAAACCCAAGCAACAGCCGCAATGGGCCAGCGCTGGCAACACCCATACATAACTACCCTAGGCAGCGGCAGAGGGGGTGGTGGGCCTGTAGACAGACCACACCTAGGGAACACAGAGGCAACATCTATTGGACTCTAGTGGCCAAACCCTTCTTATACACAGACAAAAATGAGCAGGCAGAGAAATGCAACCCAAATGAATCAAGAGAAATCCCCAGAGAAGGACCTGAATGAATCAGATATAACCAAACTACCTGATGCAGAATTTAAAATAATGATTGTTAGGAGTTGGGGCAGAAACCCGGCATGTGGCTGAGAGCATAGCAGCAGCCCATCCCAGCCGAGGAGCCGAGGTAGGCGGGGGCGGGGCAGAAGCCCGGGCTAGCAGCTGAGTGCGCACCAGATGGCCCTCCCAGCCAGAGGAACAGGCTGACAGGGACCTGCAGCTGAGCAAAAGTGCTCACCCTTGCCCTTGGTGCCCAGGCTTGTGGCCCGAGTGTGGTACACAGTCCCACCCATGGAAGAAGGGCAAAGGCCGAGACCAGCTGAAGCTTATAGAGCCTGGCATGAAAACACAGCCCCTCCTGTGGAGGCGAGGTGGAGAAATCAGCAGCAGCTTCAGTGGCCGGCACCGGTAACACTCACACCCAACCGCCCTAGGCATCGGCAGAGCAGGTGGTGAACCTGCAGACAGACCACACATAGGGAACACTATTGGACTCCAGTAGCCAAACCTTTCTTACACACAGACAAAATGGGCAGGCAGAAGAATGCAACCCAAATGAATCAAGAGAAATCTCCACAGAAGGACCTGAATGAATCAGATATAACCAAACTACCTGACGCAGAGTTTCAAATAATGATAGTTAGGATGTTCAAAGAGCTTAGAGCAACAATGGATAGTCATTACAAACACCTAAATAAAGAGATAGCAAGTATAAAAAAGACAATTGAAATAATTAAAAAGAATCAGACAGAAATGACAAATACAGTATCAGAACTAAAGACCACAATGGAAGGAATTAAAAGCAGGATGGATGAAGCTGAGAATCAAATCAGTGAGTTAGAGGACAAAATAAAGGCACAGAAGCAGAGCAGAAAAAGGAAAAGAGACTCAAAAAATCTGAGGAATCTTTAAGGGAGCTCTGTGACAACATGAAGAGATATAACATCCGCATCATAGGGGTTCCTGAAGAAGAAGAGAAAGAACAAGGGATAGAAACTTTGTTCAATCAAATCATAGCTGAAAACTTCCCTAAATCAAGACTAGAAAACGTTTCACACATTCAAGAAGCACAAAGAACTCCATTAAAGAGAAACACAAAAAAATCTACACCAAGACACATCATAGTTAAAATACCAAAGCTAAGGGATAAAGAGAAAAATTTAAAAGCTGCTAGAGAAAAAAAGGCTATCCTACAAAGGAGCCCCGATAAGGATGACATCCAACTTCTCAACAGAAACACTTGAGGCCAGAAGGGAATAGCCAGATATATTCAAAGTAATGCAGCACAAGAACCTACAACCAAGACTACTCTATCCAGCTAGGCTAACGTTTAAAATTGAAGGAGAAATAAAGAGCTTCCCAGACAAAAGAAACCTCAAGGAATTCATTAAAACCAAACCAATTCTGCAAGAGGTGCTAAGGGGCCTGTTGTGAAAGTTCAAAGGGAGAAAGGAATATAGCAAAAGAAGAATACAGCTTTAAAGAATAAAATGGCAATAAACAGCTACATATCAATAATAACCTTAAATGTAAATGGATTAAATGATCCAATCAAAAGACATAGGGTAGCTGCATGGATAAAAAAACAGGACCCATACATATGCTTGTGTACAAGAGACACACCTTAAAACAAAAGATGCACATAGACTGAAGATAAAAGGATGGAAAAAAATATTTCATGCAAATGGAAATGAAAAAAAAGCCGGGGTAGCAATACTTATATCTGACAAAATGGACTTTAAAACAAAGGCTGTAGTAAGAGATAAAGAAGGACACTACATAATGATAAAGGGAACAATTCAACAGGAAGATATAACCATTCAAAATATCTACACACCAAACATAGGAGCCCAGACATACATAAAGGAGACTTTAATGGATATAAAGGGCAAGATTAACAGCAACAATATAATAGTAGGGGATTTCAATACTCCACTAGCATCACTGGATAGATCCTCAAGAAAGAAAATTAACAAAGAAACAGCAGACTTAAAGGATACACTAGATCAACATGATTTAATAGATATCTTCAGAACTTTTCATCCTAAAGCAGTAGAATATACATTTTTTCAAGCAACCATGGTACATTCTCTAGGATGAACCACATATTAGGACACAAAAGTGGTCTCAACAAATTTAAGAAAATTGAAATCATATCAAGCATTTTCTCTGATCACAATGGCATGAAACTAGAAATTAACCACAAAAGAAAAACTGAAAAATACTCAAACATTTGGTAACTAAATAGCATGTTCTTAAATAATGAATGGATTAACAATAAGATCAAAGAAGAAATAAAAAAGTTTCTAGAAATGAATGATAATGAGCATACATCAACTCAAAATTTATGGGACACAGCAAAAGCAGTACTGAGAGGGAAGTTCATAGCACTACAGGCATACCAGGAGAAGCTAAAAAAAACTCAAATAAGCAACCTGACCCTGCATCTAAAAGAACTAGAAAGACAACAGTAAGTAAAGCCCAGGACCAGTAGAAGGAAGAAAATAATAAAGATCAGAGCGGAAATAAATGACATAGAGGCTAAAGAAACAATACAGAGGATCAATGATACCAGGAGCTGCTTCTTTAAAAAGGTAAGCAAAATTGATGAACCTTTAACTAGACTCACCAAGAAAAAAAGAAAGAGGACTCAAATAAATAAAATTAGAAATGAGAGTGGAGAAATAACAACTGACACAACAAAAATACAAAGTATTGTAAGAAAATACTATGAAGAACAATATGCTAAAATACTGCACAACCTAGGTGAAATGGACTAATTTCTTGAAACAGATAATCTTCCAAAAATCAATCTGGAAGAGTCAGAACACCTAAACAGACCAATTACAACAAATGAGATCGAAAAAGTTATCAAACTCCCAACAAATGAAAGTCTTGGGTCTGGTCTGACCAGGCGGTGGCGCAGTGGATAGAGCATCGGACTGGGATGCGGAAGATCCAGGTTCAAGACCCCAAGCTCGCCAGCTTGAGCGCGGGCCCATCTGGCTTGAGCAAAAAGCTTGCCAGCTTGGACCCAAGGTCGCTGGCTCCAGCAAGGGGTTGCTCGGTCTGCTGAAGGCCCGCGGTTAAGGCACATGTGAGAAAGCAATCAATGAACAACTAAGGTGTCGCAACGGCAATGATAAACTAGTGATTGATGCTTCTCACCTCTCTCCATTCCTGTCTGTCTGTCCCTATCTCTCTCTCTCTGACTCTCTCTCTGTCCCTGTTAATAATAATAATAATAATAATAATAATAATAAAAAGTCCTGGGTCTGATGGCTTCACAAGTGAATTCTACCAAAAATTCAAAAAAGAGCTAACTCCTATCCTTCTCAAGCCATTTCAAAAAATTCAAGAGGAAGGAATACTTCCAAATTCCTTTTATGAGGCGAGCATAATTCTGATCCCGAAACCAGGCAAAGACAACACAAAGAAAGAAAATTATAGGCCAATATCCCTGATGAATTTAGATGCTAAAATTCTCAACAAAATATTAGTCAACCGGATCCAGCAATATATGAAAAAAATCATACACCATGATCAAGTGGGATTTATTCTGGAGAGGCAATGTTGGTTCAATATTCGCAAATCAATTAATGTGATTCATCAGATAAACAAAAGGAAGGACAAAAATCACATGATAATTTCAATAGATGCAGAAAAAGCATTTGATAAAATCCAGCACCCATTCATGATCAAAACTCTCAGTAAAGTGGGAATACAGGGAACATTTTTTAACATGATAAAGGCCATCTATGACAAACCCACAGCCAACATCATACTCAATGGGCAAAAATTAAAAACAATCCCCTTAAGATCAGGAACCAGGCAGGGGTGCCCCCTTTCACCACTCTTATACAACATAATTCTGGAAGTACTAGACACGGCAATAAGACAAGAAGAAGAAATAAAAGGCATCCAAATTGGAAAAGAAGTGAAACTGTCACTATTTGCAGATGATATGATATTATATATAGAAAACCATAAAGTCTCAGTCAAAAACTACTGAACCTGATATATGAATTTAGCATGGTGGCAGGATTTAACATTAATACTCAGAAATCAGAGGCATTTTTATATACCAACAACGAACTGTCAGAAAGTGAAACTAAGGAAACAGTCCCCTTCACTATTGCAACCAAAAAAATAAAGTACCTAGATGTAAATTATTCAAGGAGATTAAAGACTTGTACTTGGAAAATTATAAAACATTGATAAAAGAAATCAAGGAAGATACAAACAAGTGGAAGCATATACCATGCTCATGGTTAGGAAAAATAAACATTATTAAAATGTCTATATTACCCAAAGCAATTTATAAATTCAATGCAATACCAATTAAAATACTAATGACATGTTTCAAAGATATAGAACACTTATTCCAAAAATTTATATGGAACCAAAAAAGAACACGAATAGCCTCAGCAATCTTAAAAAGGAAAAATAAAGCAGGAGGTATCACTCTTCCAGATATCAAGGTATACTACAAGGCCATTGTACTCAAGACAACCTGGTACTGGCATAAGAACAGGCACATAGATCAATGGAACAGAACAGAGAACCCACACCTTTGTATGAACAACTGATATTTGACAAAGGAGGAAAGAACATACAATGGAGTAAAGACAGCCTCTTTAACAAATGTTGTTGCGAAAATTGGACATCTACCTGAAAAAAAAAATGACACTAGACCATCAACTTATACCATTCACAAAAACAAACTCAAAATGGATAAAAGACTTAAATGTAAGCCGTGAAACCATAAGCATGTTAGAAGAAAACATAGGCAGTAAACTCTCTGACATCTGTAGCAGAAATATATTTGCCGATTTATCTCCATGGGCAAGTGAAATAAAAGGCAGGATAAATAAATGGGACTATATCAAACTAAAAAGTTTTTGCACAGCTAAAGACAATAAGAACAGAATAAAAAGACAAACCACACAATGGGAGAACATATTCGACCATACGTCTGATAAGGGGTTAATAACTAATATTTATAAAGAACTTATAAAACTCAACATCAGGCCTGACCAGGCGGTGGCACAGTGGATAGAGTGGCAACAAAAACCTAATGATTGATGCTTCTCACCTCTCTCCGCTCCTGTCTGTCTGTCCCTATCTATCCCTCTCTCTGACTCTCTCTCTCTGTCCCTGTAAAAAAACCCCAAAAAACGAAACAACCCCTCAACACCAGGAAAACAAACAATACAATCAAAAAATGGGCAAAAGAAATGAATAGAAATTTCTCCAAAGAGGACATACAGATGGCCAATAGGCATATGAAGAAATGCTCAACATCACTAATCATTAGAGAAATGCAAATTAAAACCACAATGAGGTATCACCTCACACCAGTCAGAATGGCACTCATCAGCAAAACAACACAGAACAAGTGCTGGCGAGGATGTGGAGAAAAGGGAACCCTTCTGCACTGCTGGTGGGAATGCAGACTGGTGCAGCCACTGTGGAAAACAGTATGGAGATTCCTCAAAAAATTAAAAATCGAACTGCCTTTTGACCCAGCTATCCCACTTTTAGGAATATACCCTAAGAACACCATAGCACTGTTTGAAAAGAAGAAATGTGCCCCCATGTTCGTGGCAGCATTGTTCACAATAGTGAAGATCTGGAAACAGCCCAAGTGTCTGTCAGAGGACAATTGGATTAAAAAGCTTTGGTACATATATACTATGGAATACTACTCAGCCATAAGAAATGATGGCATTGGATCATTTGTAACAATATGGATGGGTCTTGATAACATTATACTGAGTGAAGTAAGTAAATCAGAAAAAAACAAGGACTATATGAGTCCATACATAGATGGGACATAAAAATGAGGCTCAGAGACATGGACAAGAGTGTACTGGTTACCCAGGGGAGGGGGAGGTGAGGGAGGGGGTAGGGAGAGGGGAGGGGCACAAATAAAACCGGATAGTAGGTGACAGCGGACAATTTGACTTTGGGTGATGGGAATGCAATATAATCAAATGTGAAAATAACCTGAAAATATTTTCTCTGAACATAGGTGCCCTGATTTATCAATGTCACCCCATTAAAATTTTAAAAAAATAGCCAAAGAAGCACATTACATTAGGCCCAGTTCACAACAATCACAACTACTGTTTGATCACTTGGATGTGGTCTACATGCGATGACAGTGGAGATATCCAAATGCCTCTGTTATTACTCTTAAAAGAAAAATGTCCTGCCTTTTATCTAAAATAAAAAAAATCCAGCCTGACCCGGCGGTGGCGCAGTGGATAGAGCGTCAGAATGGGATGCAGAAGACCCAGGTTCGAGACCCCGAGCTTGCCAGCTTGAGCGCGGGCCCATCTGGCTTGAGCAAAAGCTTGTCAGCTCGGACCCAAGGTCGCTGGCTCCAGCAAGGGGTTGCTCGGTCTGCTGAAGGCCCGCGGTTAAGGCACATGTGAGAAAGCAATCAATGAACAACTAAGGTGTCGCAACGGCAATGAAAAACTAGTGATTGATGCTTCTCACCTCTCTCCGTTCCTGACTGTCTGTCCCTATCTATCCCTCTCTCTGACTCTCTCTCTGTCCCTGTAAAAAAAAAAAAAAAAATCCAATTTAGTTGAAAAAGAAAAAACATAGTTAAACCCTTCTTAGTTTAACCAATGTCTTGAACTTTTTCAGGGTGTGTTTGGTATGTGCATGCTCCTGAGAAAAGGTGGATTTTTGTTGGAATGTAAGCAGCTAGCGGTTCTGGTGCTGTTCAGCTCTGACCAGGGCAGGTTCTCAGATGTAATCGCTTAACACTGTAATTGCTTTATGAGGTTTCCCAGACATAAGCCTTTATCCTTACACTACAGGACCCCTATCCCCAAATACTAGATATTAGTAACCCCTTCCCTCCCCACTGGTTCACAGCCTGTATCTGGGACCAGTAAATGACAAAGTAAAGGACAGATACAAGGTAATTCTACACTGCAGCAAAATTTAGCTTGCTATCTTGAAAATAGTCATACTATTTTGGGATTTTTACAGTAAACAAAATCCAGACAGCAGACCAGAGGGGCCATTTACAAGAGTTATAAAATTGCCTGTGTGAGATAAGGCAGCTCATAAATGATTCAGCGAAGTGCACAGGATATATCTTATTTCTCATACACACAAATCCAAGGAAGATTCTGTGATGTTCTCAGCCCCTGATAATACGAGAGGAACACATGTCACATTAAGAAACTGACGTGGCATTAGAGTGCTATAAAATGTTCAATTAAACATGGCAACCGCAGGACAAATGGTACCCAGGACACAGTTCTTTGTTTGCCTTTAAGAACTTTAATGTGTCTTATTTATTGAGGGCAAAGAATATAAGGATGGTAAAGTGACAGACTCTGACCCACCTGAAAATATTTGTGTTACTGTCAAGACAAATAATAAATGGGGCTGCCTCAGGATCTTAGCCTTTTCAAAAGATGGACAGAGTTGCATTTGGTGTATTGCACCGTATGGAATTAGAGCCGACTTAAGGAAAACTGTTCCAGCATCTGTCTTCTTTCAAGCAGACTGTCAAGAGGAAAAACGACTAGGGGGTAGAGGGGGGAGAAGAAGAATGGGGGAGGGAATGGGAGAGGAGCGAGAGTGGTGGGTGGGGGAGGGAGAGAAGCAAGCAGGGACAGCTTGCATCTTTTAAACCCTCAAGGTAAGCTGTCGCTTAGAACCTTGACAGCTCCAGAACTTGACACACACGATCGCTCTCTGGGGGACTTTTCTTGCTGCTCTGCGGGCAGATCACGGCCACTGAGCCGTGATGCCCCAGCACTTGCCTGACCTGATATAATGAGCAGCTATTTACTGCAAACAAGGTAGATGGAAGAACATAGGCGTAAATGATGCTCTGGTGTAAGCAGGAATCCACTGGGATCAGTTGCAAACCAGTCAATCTTCTGGGTTTTTCCCCCGCCCCTGCTTCTTCTAGGTTGGGACTATTTATTTCTTTCCCTCAGGACGAAATCACAAATGCCTGACTCTGAGCAATGTTCCTCTTCCATTCAACCCTCTCTGCCTCCCACTCAGGATCAATACAGTGGGTTAAAGAAGCAATTGTATGACAATAAATAAAAAAGAAAACTAAGTTTGGATACCACCACTTTCAGACTGATATCTGGGCTCGTTTTTATCTATTCTTAAGGAAGAAAAAAAAAGAAAGAAAGAAAGAAAAGGAAAAAACAGCCCCAGGAGGCGTCTTGGCTAGGCTGTCAGATTGCTTCAATGAGAAACCCAATCAGACTTGATTTGTGAAGAGTGTCAGAAGCTGTAGTAAATCATGTAAACGTGGAGGGTTATTACTTAAGGTCGCTGCTCTGTAGGCTGAAGGCTCCTCATGCGTGTTTCTGAAGCTCGTGGGTGCTTATTTTTCCTGCATCTAACAATACACATTTGCACAACATGTTTTTTGATCAAGGATCACAATCAGAATGAGAGGCCCATAGGTGGTGAATGTGAGGAAACACACAACCAGTGGGCTTGGCAGTTTCTGCCTCTGTCTCCCAGATCTAAGCACATCACAGTAGATGAAGTTATCTAAAAAGTCTTCCATGGCATCTCGCTTTTCGAAGGATTTTATTTCTGTTATTGAATTTATTTCTGGTTCCGTGAGGTCAGACAGGCAGCTAGCTATACAAGAGACTCAGCCACGTTGAATTTACTTGGCAAGGTCACAGTGCCAGTAGCACAATGAGACCCATGTTTTTCAACTTCAAATCAGTCTCTTTCTCTCATAGACTTAACAAAGAGAAAGCAAGTCCTTTCCTTGAATCTTATAAAGATTTAAATGGAACAAGTAAGTTTAAAAATCCTTTTGGTCTCAATCCCTAGACTCCCAGTGCATAATCTTCTGTGAATTTCTTTACATAATATAAGAAGCTGAAATGCACAGGCTCTATTCCTTGGATCTCTGCCATGAATGGAAGCCAGGTTCCTATCGAAAACCAATACTGAGTCTTCTTTCGCAAGTAATGTTTTGTAAGTAAAACATTAGTTATGGGGGGGAGAGACATTCTGTAATTTTATTAGCAGATTGTAATAGCTGTTTTGGACATTCACACTATGTTAAGTATAGACAATACCTGGTTTTCAAACAATTTTATAAACCAAAAAAAGTCATTTTATATCTCTTCCAACTCTCCTTATTCATTCTTTGAGAAACTTTTACGAAACTTTCCTGTCACTTAATAATTATTTATTATAAAATGGAACAAGAGTAAAACAGACACTTGAAATCCATAGATAACCCTGACCCCTCAATTCAGCCGAGCCTTTCCAACTCTCCTTTGCCCGGAATTATTTGCTGGCAGTGCAATGTCTGGGCCTAGTCTAGTGTAATCTACTGCTCCTTCTGTTGTGGGCATCACTGCAGGCCCAAGGCTGGGAATCCAACAGGTTTTCTCTTCTTTTCTTCCTTTGTTTCTTTCTAAAACTTCTCTGTATCTGATTTCTTCCGGCGCCCTTCAGCTGAGCTCTTATAAGGCAAATTGCAGGTTTGAGTATTGTGAACACAATAGTCAGTTCTGCTTCTTTTTTGGGTCTGCCAAGAGTGACCTCATGTTCTGGGCTACTTTCATATTTTCAAATAAATTATTTCCAAGACTTTATTCTCATGTCGGTTCTGAGAGTTTCCACCCTTGGCTGTGATAGTGTTCTGTCAGTGGATGGCCATAGTACATTTTACAGCAACAGTCTCATTCTAGAGAAATGTAATGAGGAAGGCAGTGTTCGGGATCCTTTATAGGGAAGGAAAATGGGGATTTTGTTATCCTCACTTATCACTAAACCTTGTTAAACAATTCTGCTTAAATTAAAATTCTAACTCTATGAAGAAAACTGCATAGAAAGGTACAGTGTGGGCTATTTTTTGCTCTTTTGACAAAAAACGTGACCCTTCCTCAACCCTCCCGTCCATGAGAACAGTATATGGGATTTACATACCAGCAGCTTATAGAAGAGCTACGGCATCTGGGTGTATGTGGCATTCTGCCTTCATACCAACTTCTTAATATGGGCACTGTTTAGTCCATAGGCTACACAATGAACTAGAACATGACAAGTTTTGTAGGTAGAAATTTGGGTTTGCAATGTTCTGCAGATGTGCGGTTGCGAGCCACTGTGTTCTCAGCTTCCCCATGCTCACCACCTTGCATTCTCGTATCAATACAATCGATTGTTTTCCAATTTGAAATAAAACACTTTTCTTTAAGCTGAGCATTACTGCCATTTTAAAACAGATATTTTTGTTGTTGTTGTGGAGGGCTGTCCTGTGCATGTAGGATATTTGGCAGCATATCTGGCTTCTACTCAAGAGGCCACACCCAACCCCAATCAAAAATATCTCTAGACCTTGCCAAATATCCCTTAAGGAGGCAAAATTATTCCCGACTGGAAAACACCGAGGTAAAGTAATATATGATATACTCTTAAAATTCCCTTTTCAAAGAAGGTTGGCATTTGGAGTGACTTTTACAAAGAAGTTCTGAAGCCTTTGTGTCAGCCAAGGGGGTGTACCACTTAGATCAGGGGTCCCCAAACTTTTTACACAGGGGGCCAGTTTACTGTCCCTCAGACCGTTAAAGGGCCAGACTATAAAAAGAACTATGAACAAATCCCTATGCACACTGCACATATCTTATTTTAATATAAGAAAAACAAAACGGGAACAAATACAATATTTAAAAAAAAGAACAAGTAAATTTAAACCAACAAACTGACCAGTATTTCAATGGAAACTATGGGTGCAGATGCATCCTGTGCTCCTCTCACTGACCACCAATGAAAGAGGTACCCCTTCTGGAAGTGTGGTGGGGGCCAGATAAATGGCCTCAGGGGGCCGCATGCAGCCCACAGGCTGCAGCTTGGGAACCCCTGACTTAGATGTTCCTTCTGGAGGAACCCTGCTGGGCGGGTTCTCCCGGAGTTCTGGGTTGATGGCTCAGCACAGTGGGGCAACTGGAGGTGCACCACTTCTGCCCAACACAGAACCCCTCAAATGGGCAATAGTTACTGAGGTTCCCTCCCCATGGCCTGGCTGAGACTTCCTCAGGACTGCACTGCAATCTGAGTCTCTTCCTGCCTACCCTTCCCTCTCCTTTCCCGGTGGTCAGACCTGCGTAATGGTGGGAAATCTAGCAGCCTTCACCTGCTTCTTCTTCCCTTTATATTTCACAGGTATTTTCCTCAATAAATTTCTTGTATTTCTAATTCAGTCTTGGGTCTACTTCCTGGATTATTGGACCTGGTACAGCTGCCATTCCATACCTGCGATCCTGGCTTTCCTGCTGTTCCCACAAACACTCTGAAATTGTATCTACCACAGAGTGTTGCGAATGTACTCCTCACTTCTCTCTGCATAGCTGGTTCCATCACTCAGGTCTCAGACTAAATGTTATGTCTTTAGGGAAACCCTTCTCTGACACACAACCTAAAATCCCCTCCAGGCAGTGGCTGTCACATTACCCACTTTCATCTTCTTCATAGCATTTTTGTTGATATTTTTGGTGTCTCTGTTTCCCTCCTTTAGAATGAGCTCTTTACTACAAGATAGAAACCATGTGTGTCTTGTTCAACATTGCCTTTCTGGTGTCTAAAACAGTGCCTGAACAGATGGGAGGAAACCAAACTAAAGCTGGGGCTTCTCCCCCTTCTTCTACAAAATTTATCATGAAATAATGATTTTATACTGGTTGTTTTCCCCTGGTTTGGAGGAGATTTGCAATCTGTGTATTTACCAAAGATTTAGACTTGGTTATAAGTGAATTATATACTTTTTTAGAGTTCAAACTATTTTATATCACTGGACAAAAGGGATATATAAAACACAATTTCTGCCAGAACACATGTAAGAATTAAGAAGTTATGCAGTGAAACTCTCAACAAAAACTGTAAGTAGGCCATTTTAGCCATGGTGCCGGAAGAAAGGAAAGTGGAGAGGGGGTATTTGAAGGATAAAGTATCTGTCAAGTAGGGAACTGATCCCAGGTTGTAGAGGGCTCCCAGGCCAGAAATACTTTTTTTCTGGTCAAAAAGCTCTGAGGAGACCAGGTGATGTACGGTTTCGGTGTGTACAGGCGCCTGGGCAGGCATATCTGCAGACCCCGAAAGGAGTCAGCTTCTGATGTTTTTTCCTTTTTTAACATTAGCACAGATTTTTTTTTTTAACCTGTAGCAAGGAGTCACAACTAATGAGATAAAGACCTCATAAAAGAGTTGGAACTTTGATTAATTATAGACAGGTGTAAAATTCTTGGTTATAAGAAATTGGGGCTCAATACAAAATGAAGCAAAAGTAGGCTCACAGTTGTTTGTATGGAAAGTAATACAATAATATATAAATAATACAGGAATAAACTCTGTGCTTGGCATACAACTGTAAACCTACTTTTGCCCCACCCTGTGTAATCAGTGCGTCATGGACTGGCCTGAAACATGGAAATGGGTGGCAGATGATCTGGATAAAAGTTTGGGACAGAAGGAGACTCACAATATGGCCCTTAACCAGATATGAGTTAAGTCTGGAGTTGGTATAACTGCCTTGTTGTTATATCTATTTGTTATTTGTGTTCATTTTGTGCATGTATGTACATACCTGTATGGCCAATACAATGAAGAGGAAGTGACAGTGCCCAAGCCACACCTAGACCTTGCGCCCTCAGCCCCTGCCTTCACCAGGTAAACAAACCATCCAGCCTGGATAGAGTGTGGGAGCCCTCATGAGCTAGAGTCCAGTCAACCAGTTGTACCAAGGCCATGGAGATCTGAAAACCCAGCCAAGATCACTAGATTTATTGACCTAACAACAGCTGGCTGTTCTGAAATCACCCAAGCCTGGCCCAGACCAGCAGAACCATACACCTGACCTGCATGCAGACTTGTGAACAATGGTCCATGATTGCTGGTTAAGCTACTGAAGTCAAGGGTAGTTTGTTAGCAGCGGTAATAACTAATCACTATTCATGTATACTCTCTGTTACACTTACAATGTTGGTGGGGAGGTCAAAGGCACACACTAAACAGTAATTCCTACTAGCAAGGAGAAAGTAATGAGAGTGGGCTGAGGTAGTGAAAGGACAGATCAAGGAGAGCAAGATAGAGGGTGGACCTTAATGTCCATGCAGGATCTAACTAAGCAGGAGGATGGGTGGGTATAAGCCATTCCTGGCAGGGAAGAGCACTTATAAATGTGTGGGAATGGGAATGTGCTGCGACCAGCTCAGCAGTGGGGGTGCAAGAAAGGAAGGCACTGTAGGACTTAAGAAAAACACACAACATACAAAAGAGATGGGTACAGGGGACTCCAGCCTCTAGGGCTGAGAGCCCAGATCTCTGCAGCCTCGTCATATTTATTAGTCTTTTCTCATCAAGCAAATTAGCAGAACTGGGTCAAATTAGTCTACAATGGATTCAGGTACAGAAAAAGATGACCAACCGATGCCGCCCAGGCATGCAGGAAAATGGCTGTAGGGACCAGCTGCTTCCTATAAACAATCTTAGTAGTGCTTGCTGGGGAAGTGTTCTGCCCACACAGGACTTGGCGTTCCAAAGTCCACACCAAAGACCCATCTCAAGGCTGCAGTTTAATCTCTCGGCCATTTTCCCACAGGAATGAGAGCACAGTGTGGATGGTGGACAGTCACAACATAGGCTTCCCTGATGAGTGGCTCTAGGAGAACACCCCAGTGGCCTGTGAGGTAGGGGCATGTGTGCATGTGTGTATAGGGGAACACCTGGACCTTGATCAATCATACATGAAACTGTGTGTTTTTTTTGCCAAAGGTGTATTGTTGATTTAATCTCTGTTGATAGTTTTCTGATCACTTAATCTTTTTCTGAAATGTCTTAGCAAGTGGACCAGGGAATTGTCATTTCTGAGCTCTCTGGGTGGCGGCTGTGTAGGGGCACGGGCGCAGACCGGTGCAGTACTCTCACGAAGGCATTTGTGGGTCTTTGTGCCAGAAGCTCTCCACCATGAGCATTCCGTTTATGCTCAGCATTTTTTAGACCCTACTTGTGAGTCATAGATGACTTTTACGCCTTTGCATTTCACTTTTCTGCAGGAATTCAGAGATGAAAGTGGACAAAGGGCCCACAAGGTGCTAACAAGCAGCTTCTATACAAGGTGCCAAGACCATCCACTGCTTCTGTTTCTCTGTCACTGCTGTTGCCACGACCAAGGTGCCAGCCATGAGCGACAGCCAAGACCTATACCTCTGCCTATAGATAGTCTCTGCTAGCATCTTGGTAGAAAATACTCCAGAAAAAAAATCCAGCTCTTGATATTTAAAAAAAAATAATGTTTAGTTGTCTATTGGTATTAAGAATACAAACCAAGATGGCTCCATGTTACTGCAGCAGCATCCCACCATTCTGGCAGGTTTTCTCATTGTCAAATAATCAGAAACTTTTCCCAAATTAAAGTTAATGCAGAGAGTTAATATTGTCCAATATTAAGGGTTTGTTTTACTACAGGTGTAAACTGGGGGGATGGGGGACTGACACACTGCTGGTCTAGGGTTCTTCTAGACACAGATAGCCAAGTCCATTCCTTTCACCCTTTGTTCTTGCTCTGACTCGGGCTGCAGCAGGTGTTTCTAGGAATCTATGTGAAAGGTGGCCTCCAGACTTTCACTATTATTTTGATAACCTATTTCTACCAGTCTGAAATCTCAAAAACAAAAGTAGCAAAAGGTTACTAAGGAGGTGAGTTTGGTGGAGGAGGACAATATACTTATAGGGTCTCTGGATTTTAGAGCTCCCTACACCGTTCAGTCTGGCTTCATCTAGCCACATCCTTCTACACTCCCTGTCGCTCACTACGTGACAGCCACTCTGGCTTCTTTGAGTTCCTAGGACAACACTGATACATACGACAGAGATGTTCTTTCTTCCCTGCCCTTCCCTTCCTCCATGTGTAAGTAACTCACTTTTTCAGGATTCAGTCAACCATCGTTTCCTTAGCAAAGCCTTCCCCAAACCCAGTTATAAACTCTCTTAGTACCATTTACCTCCCATTCAGAGCACTAATTGCATTTTAAATTTATTTGGCTTTATCATCTGATTAATGCCTGTCTCTCAGGCTGAATGATCCAGAAGGTTAGAAATGCTACTTTTTTTCTCCTTGTTACATTTCCAGTGCTGGGCACATAGCAGGTGCTGAATATATATGTGTTGAATGAATGAATGAATATATGAATGAATGAATCAAGGATTTTCTCTGAGAGAGAGCATGAGATACCTACTGAGACTACACCTTTTGAGACTTCTCCTCTATTCTTACCATGACTATCTACAGAAAAATAGTAAGGGTAACTGGATTTGTTCTGGATAACTGAGTTTCACTTTTTGCTCAGGATGTATTGTTGGAAACTCTTCTGTGATAGCGTTTATAAAATACTTTCTTGAAATATTTGTGGAACAAAAGTGAAGTCTGGGCTTCCACTTTCTAGTGCATTTAGCTATGATATTTCCCTGGAGGATTTGAATAATGGACATTTTACTTTAATCCATACACCAGCCTTTCCTCTAAATTTCATAATATTGAATGATGCCATTCAAAATTTAAATGCCAAACAATAGAAATCATGAAGAGCACTTGATGAATGAATTCCATACATTAATACAATTAAATATTTTAATTAAAGTAGTCCTAGTATGATTGAAAACACCCTTGCACTGTGAATTAGGATAAATTCAGCAACTCAAAGTGATTTGCACACCAGACATGACCCAAGGAAAGACTCAAGATGATACTGCACAATTCCAGGTACTTCAGACAAACCTCATCATATCCTTGCATCCTTCAGGTAGAAAAGGAACTCTTTCCTTTGCATCCTCTCCTTTTAAGTAGTCAAGGTTTCCTTTGAATCACTCTACTCATGAGCAGTCAAAGTCATTTCAGCCCTGGCACTGTCTTGCTAAGCCATGTGGCTTACTCTAACGCATCATTGCCACTGTCACTAACTCTGAGAAATGAGCCTTCTGAAGCCTGTACAGCTCCCTTAGCCTGAATAATTTGGCAGGACTAGTCCCAGGGCACCCTTATGCTGGGAGAGTGCCCTTGGTCTTCTGTCTGGGCACTTAAGCAGTAGGTAGGACTTCAAGAAAACTCTTAGAATCAGTTGCTGCTCTGAACAAATGATTAAAATACTGGGGCAGAACATCCTCACAGACCACAGGTCTAGGGGAATAGGTGTTAAACTCAAAGTTGGGAACTTGTCTTTGACCACACACCCATCTCCAGTGCAGCCTTGAAACGCCTGCCCAACCCAACCAGAGCTCCTCTTGTCGGGTGCATAGTGCAGGTGAGTTGCTGCCTTATTTCTCCTTTTGTTCTATCTGGCTGCTGTTTGCTCCTTGAACAAACAAGTGCTTATGCTAATCGCAAGATATAACCCAACCTTAAAAAGGGTGTAGTGATCAGTATCCATCATCTTTCCAAGTGCCTTGTCACTACATCAATTAATACAATTGAGCAAAAATGTCACAGGCCCGGTGGAAAAACCTTTTCACAGCCTTTCAGGGGGAAGTTTACTTCCAGCATTTTTCCCTTGCATTAGCTCCTGTCATCTACAAAACAACAGAACCCAGTGGTGTCAATTATATTTGATTGACTGAGTAAAGCACACACACAAATAAGCGAAAACAATGGACACAAAAATCTATATATGACTCCCCTTGTCAGGGAGACTGCTTGTCTTCTCCATTTTCATGCGGCACGGTGTCCTGCTGCTCCTGGCTTAAATGTTTCCTTCAGCCCCCAAACTATCACCAATTAAGTTAGCAGGGTCTTCAAAGGTGTCAAACGACTCCCTAGGCAATCGGCTCTAACTGCTGTTCAATAAATGAGGTCTAATTTATCAGCTTAACTTCACTTCTAAAAACCTAATGCTTCACAGTGCTGGGTGCCATTTACCTAGTGTGTGAGGCTCTACCAGCCTGCAGTGTGGGTGAAAGGTATGGCACATCTCCTAACAATGGCACATTTTGTTGGGTGCATATTTTTTTCCCCCAATTCAATCTGCGTTTTCCAACTTTGTACATTTTTGCACTTATCACCTTGCACACACGCACATGCAAAATCCCCCACATACAACCCCGAGTCTGGACTATCTTTGGTGGCGACAGTTTTAATAACGAGCTAGGAGAAGCAGAGCGCTTCTCTCTCTCTTATGTTCTGCCTTTGTCTTGTCATTACATTAGAGACTCTCATTTTTAAAAACTCCAGGAGGCTAACTTTGGCAGAAGAACAGGAAATGAGCGTAGAGGCTCTTGTTCCTAAATAAATTAAACAGGTACCGATTTGGCAAAAGGACTATGTAAGTAGAGTTTTACAGATAAATATAAGTAGAGTCTTACAGATAAATAGGCCGGAAGTTTCAATTAACAGCTTATGAGTGAAAATCATTCGACTCCATTAACGAGACAAAAGAAGCTATAACTTAAAGCTCAAACAAATGAACATTAGAATTGCTCAAAACTAATCTTAATATCAAAACAATAAGCAAGATAGATAAAAAGTATTTCTTGATATATGTAATGAGTATGGGTTTATTTGCAGAGTTAGGCTATATATAAAATTTGAGCTGAGGTGAGGGGGCAGTGTTAAGGAAGTGTGGCTGAGTATGTGGTGATTAAGGATATATTTTCATTGTAATGAGAAGACCCCTAAATTTGCAGCTCTATCTCAAACAAGGAGTAACTGGGGTTTGGATAAAAATTACATTTGTCAGTAAATTTCTGTAATCCTGGCAACTCAACATCTTTCTGTGATCTTAAAAAATTTCTTAAAGACACCACACACGATATATTGAGGGCAATATTTTTAGTATGCTTTCTCTGTTGCCTCTTTGAACACATTAATTTTGCCTTAATCTACCTGAGCAATACATCTGACTAAAGGAAAATTAAGATTTGGTTACAGGAAGAAAGCCAGTAGAAATGTCCGCTTTCCACGTGCAAAATCGAATTTTAGGGCAGGAAAAATAATTAGGCGAACCAGGCGTGGAGTAACCTTTTACAGACTCCTTTGTTTTCCCTGTTAGTATTTTAAAAACCAGGAGGCTCCGACAGTCACCGTCCCCCCCCTCCCCCCCTAAAAGAAACTGGGAGAAGGAGGAAAGTTGAAAAGAGGAAGCTAAATCTTCCTCTTAATTCTTTGGCCAGGAGAGGGGGAGGTGTCTGAGATAAGGCAGTGTAATGGAGGGGGGGGGGCACGTGGTAAAAGCACAAATTAAACCAGCTGGGACAGCATGGTCAGCGGGAGGGAAGGAGCTGTCTTGAGGTTTGCTTTGCTCAAGCTGTCTTCTTTTGAATTTCAGTCGTACAGGTCTCTGGTTGCTTCAAACTGTAAAAATTCCCACTACTACCTCCCATCTCCAGCATCTTCTTGCTCTAACAGTCAACAGGATATAGTTTGGGACTTGGTTACTTTTCTTTATGGTAGCTCTGAATCTCTAGGTAGCTTGTTAATGTATTGATATTGGAGATTATTACTTGTAAACATAAATGTTTAGTTGAAGGATTATTATGAACCATATACAGGTCATTTCCAGCATTGCCACTTCCCCCGAAACCTTCCCTGTTTCCCTTTGCAATCACATTCTACTCCCTTCCCCACAAAATAACCACTACCTTACTTTTATTATAATTACTAACTTTCATATTTTATGAGCTTCACAAACCAGACATGAACCCTTAGCTCCAGGTATCTCCCCACCACCATCATCACCAAAATACACTGCTCCTCACCCAGTCTCTTCTTGGGAAGTATCATTGTTCAAGTGGTTTCTGATGTCTCTACTTGATCTCTACTTTTAATCCATCACCTCTCCTGGCATCACATTTTAAGAATGCAGCCCATCAGCCCACAGAGTATATTTCCACAAGTAACTCCCTGGCTCAAGACACCACCATCTTTCTCCCAGGAAACTGCAAAAGCTTTCTGACAGGTCTTCCAGGTTCTCTTGCGCGCTTATCGCCTGTTTTCAGTAGTGTGTTGGTAAATGTTCAGTGGGGGAAGGAAAACCTTGAGTTGTAGCACTTGCCAATTTCCTGAGATTCTGTCCTTCTAACAAGGTGCCAATATTGTAGGTGGTGCCACAGCCCCTTGGAGGGGCGAGAAGATAGAACCCATGCTTCGGATTGGGGAAATCTGATTTACAAAATTTGCTTTAATTCACAAGGCAAATTGAATAGCAGAAAGTGCTAAGAATCCTCAGTAAAACAGATTCCTGTCAGTTCTAGACTTGCTCAGGATCCTGGAGTCTTTTTGTGATGTTGAGAGCACTTTCTGCAGGTTTTTTTCTGGTTTTGGCCAGTAGGGTGTGGCATATGTGAAGCTTTTCAAAGATATAGTTTCTCCAAGACCAAGAATCAGAATATGAAGGGGTGACTATTTATATTTCTATAGCTCCATATAACTTCAACTAATAGCCAGGTTCCACCAGCCAAACTCCACCCATAGAAGACGGCAGCTGGAGCTGATCATTTGGTCACTGAATCGGGGAGGAAGAAGGGTGAGCGGGGAGAGCGAGAGGAGCTTGGTGTTGCAGTGTGCATCCTGTGATTTTACTCCATGCACACTGCCATTGAGCGCCTGCAAAGTAAGCACAGCAGCACTTGGACTTTATTGGGTTTGAAGAAACAACATTGCCTGTTTGAGTTTTCTTTAGCTCTTGGTGGATGTGTGTACACACTGTAACTGCACTTGTGACCAACTTTGAGTCATAGCAAAGACACTGGTGCTTCTGGTTTATAGCTTAAGTGAACATTATGAAAAATTGGAACTTACCTTACCGGAACTCTCTAAAGAAGAAACAACTGACCAAAAGACGTCCACGGCCAAAGCGTGATGTGTCTTGTGCATCGTGCCTGCTCCTTACTCCCATTTAGTCCAGAGACTGATTTCTCAGGTCATAATTGAGCCTAATTGAGTAAGAAAAAAAAAACCAATTACTCTGTGAAAACAGGTTATGTGAATTGTGGCATTTTCTCAGGACTTCTTATGAAGCTATTACTCAATTTTTCACATTAAAAGACATCCCCTAGACAGAATCAGCAGAGATAGGACAGGAGGAAGAAAAATGACACTGTGGTGCTCAAAGAAAACAAAACCCAATTCTAAATGCTGCCCATCAGCTCAAGCCATTCATCTTCTCTCTCCTTTCATGTCATCTTATTTTATTTCAATCGAAAATCCACCAGGCAGGGATATGCCTTTTGAGTGATCTGGTTAGCACCAGAGGTTCAATTGCTATTTAGTGAGTGTAAGCTTTGAGGCTTTTAATAGAACTGAAGGAAAAGGAAGGTCCAAAGAAAGACTGGCAAATTAGGAGAAGTGTCACCAGAGGTTTATTGAAGCAAGTAGAAAGAGTAGTAAGTGGAAATAGAAGTAAACAGAAGTTGAATTACTAGAAGATCAAGATATTTATGTTTTTTATCCAAAGATGTGATGTGTTTCAGATATCACATTTTAGTTCTTCATTTGAAATCCAAATGGTAACTATTTAAAACGAACAGGATATGTAAAACCCACATTTATCAAGCAAACGAATTGAAGGTAACCTCTACTCTGGTTTTTCATCTTTACAATGAGAACTGTAAGGGTAGTTTCAAGGACTAAGCCAGGTACATACGGCCCTTAGTGTGGTACCTGACTCAGAATAGGTACTCAGTAATTGTTAGCTATTATCAAAGATATTTAGAATGATTGTTCCAATTCACAAAAATAATTAGAAAAAGATTAATTTAAATTGTGAACTTTCTCAGTATTATCAAAAATTAGGTTAGATATATTCTCAAGTTTTTAGGATCTAGGAAGCTAAGCTGTAAATTTGCAGATAATTATTCATTTTAAGCACATGTTATTTCGTGTAGTCTCTACCCAAAATGCATTGTGCCCACCTAATACTATATAATTTCTTCTGAGTGAGATAGGTTAGTAAGCGAAAACTGAATATACAGTAAGATAAAAGCAAGGAAGGAGGTATATGTAAGAGGATATGGCAACATGGAGATCGGGCATCTTACTCAAATACGTCTTAGAGGGGGAAAAACTTAAACCAAGTGAAATCTCCATAGGAAGAAAACGTACAGGCAGAACCCCAGAAGTATGGAATGCACAGTGCATTTTAGGAAACAAAGTAACTGAGCTTGGAGTAGAGGCTGCTTGTCAGGGTGATGCTGGCCAGTAGGGAACAGTGAGGTCCTGCACCACTGGGCTTCCTGAACCGAACCAAGGTGCTGGACACCTTTAAACCACATAAATGGCATGTTTAGATTTAAATTTTAGTAAGATCACTCTTACTAAAAGTGGTGGTATGGACGTTGGGTTGGGGACCTCAGTCTTTGGTATAAGAACCTAACAATTATATGTCTGTGAGTTGCTGTGCATTTGTTTGTATTGTGGCTCAATATAATATAGTCAGCATAAATGTTTCCAAGTTGGTTTTTCAGCAATATTCCCCAAAATATCCAGATAATCTATCTGAGTTTAGTTGTGGACAACTTCATAGTATCTAGGTGGGAATTTGAGGAAATTCTTACCTGATAGCCTCTATTCCCTGCAATGTGGGAGGTTGAGGTCATTTATTAACAGTGAGTCAGGTAACCTGACCAGATGGTCATGCAGTGGATAGAGCATTGGCCTGATGCTGAGGACCCAGGTTGGAAACCCTGAGATTGCCAGCTTGAGCGTGGGATCATTAACATGGCCTACGGTTGCTGGCTTGAGCCCGAGGGTCACTGGCTTAAACCCATGGTTGCTGGCTTGAACAGGGGTCACTGGCTCAGCTGAAGGGCCAAATCAAGGTACATATGAGAAAGCAATCAATGAACAGTAAAGTGACACAACTTGAGTCGATGCTTCTCATCTTTCTCCCTTCCTGTCTCTCGCTCTCTTTCTTACTCTCTCCTTTGCTAACTAACTAACTAACTAACTAAAGAGTAAGGCAGGTAGACTTTGGGTTCTTTTTAGCCTTTTTTTTTTTTTTTTTTTTTACAGGGACAGAGAGAGAGTCAGAGAGAGGAATAGATAGGGACAGACAGTCAGGAACGGAGAGAGATGAGAAGCATCAATCATTAGTTTTTCATTGCCATTGCAACACCATAGTTGTTCATTGATTGCTTTCTCACATGTGCCTTGACCATGGGCCTTCAGCAGACCAAGCCACCTCTTGCTGGAGCCAGCGACCTTGAGTCCAAGCTGACAAGCTTTTGCTCAAACCAGATGGGCCCGGGCTCAAGCCGGCGACCTCAGTCTCAAACCCCATCCGACGCTCTATCTACTGCGCCACTACCCGGTCAGGCAGAGTTTGGGTTCTAACATCAGGCTTTAAAATCTGACTTAATCACTGAATTAACCACACCAGGAAACTGTTCTATCACCCATGACTCCCATCCTTCTCTTTCACTGGGGAACATTTTTTTTTTCATTTTCTGCATTGCTGATTCCAAATCTGAATTCCATTTTTTTGGTGCATGCTCTAGTTTTTAAGCAATTTTAATCTCTTTTTGCTACAGTTAATGGCATGCATTGGTTTTTAAATTAGAGTTAAAGGGCAATGACTCTTGGATTGAACATTACCGCAAGGCAATTAATGTTTTACAAACATCACTCTTACATAATTGTAGTTGTTTTTAAATGTAAAAAATTATTATCTTATAAAAACATCCTCTTATTTTGTTTTAAGATTGAATCATGGCTTCTTCAAGTAGGCGTAAATGTAAGAATAGTCCTGACACCTTCTGTTATATATGTGGCTGTTACACACTTCAACATCAAAGGCGCAATATTTCATCATTTGTGACACGTGCATACATTGCCTATTTTCAAGTTCCCCTTAGCGATCAAGACGAGAATTGGGCTCCTCATATTGTGTGTCATAATTGTGAGGAAATGCTTCATGACTGGACAAAAGGAAAATGCAAAAGAATGCCTTTTGGTATTCCCATGATTTGGTGTGAACCTAAGGAGCACAGCAGTGACTGTTATTTCTGTCTGATCCATACAAAGGGCATCGGCAAGAAAAAATGACATATGACTGCATATCCTAATATTCCTTCAGCAATACGACCTATCCCACACTCTGAGACACTCCCAGTTCCAGTTTTCAATGGTTTTATTTCTTCTAAGGACAAAGAAAGTGAACATGGTGATCAAGTATATTTTGATAAGATGCATGAGGAAATGGTTGTAGAATCTGAAGGGTCTTCTTCTGATGCCAAGCAGTCATTAACCCCTCAGCAGTTTAGTCAACCCGAATTGAATGACTTAGTAAGAGATTTGGGCCTATCAAAGAAAGCAGCTGAGTTTTTAGCCTCCAGGTTTCAAGAAAAGAATGTACTTCACCAGTCAGCTAAAGTATCCCATTTTAGGAAGCGTGAACAAATTTTTGTGGACTGTTTTTTCAAAGACAAACACTTTTACTGTCATGATATCAGTAGTCTTCTCAGCCAGCTAGGTGTTACCACTTACAGTCCAACAAAATGGTGGCTATTTCTTGACAGCTCTAAATGGAGTCTGAAATGTGTTCTCTTACACAACGGTAATGTTTATGCAGAGGTTCCAATTAGTTATTCAACTCATCTGCGAGAAGATTATAATGACATAAAAACTGTCCTCAACTTTCTTAAGTATGAGGAGCATAACTGGATCATTTGTGTGGATCTTAAAATGGTAAATTTTCTGCTAGGACAACAGAGAGGTTTCACGAAGTATCCTTGTTTTCTGTGTTTGTGGGACAGCCGAGCTCGGGAGAAACACTGGACATAGAAGGAGTGGCTGAAACATGAAGCTCTGGAAGTAGGGATGCAAAATATTGTGAATGTACCTGTAGTTCATCGAGACAGGATTATTTTCCCCCACTTCACATCAAATGTGGCTTAATAAAGCAGTTTGTTCAGGCTTTGAATAGAGAAAGTGAATGCTTTCAACATATTATTCTACTATTCCTACCTTGTCTTTTGAGAAGATAAAAGCGGGTGAATTTGATGGACCTCAAATTTGAACCCTCATACGTGATGAAGAATTTGCCAGGAAGATGAATAAAGAGGAGAAAGCAGCATGGCAGTCTTTTGTGGCAGTTACAAAGAACTTCCTTGGCAACAAAAATGCAAAAATCTATGAACTGGTTCAAAGGATGCTGTTGGCTTTTTGCGACATTAGATGTGACATGAGTGTTAAGATTCACTTCCTGAACAGTCACCTTGATAAGTTTCCTGAAAATCTTGGAGCTGTTAGTGATGAGCAGACTACCGCTGGAGCATCAAACGAGATTGTTCTCAACAAGTACACAAACGCAAGAGCTACAAATGCAAATTTTTGCCTGAATAGAATTTAAATAAGTTTTGCGCAAATTTTATGATTAAAATAAGTGTTTTATTATGTTCTACTTTGAAATTGTAGACAAATTCTGATGCAATCATATCTTTTATTGCACTAGTGTATTTACTGCATTATATAAATTATTATATTTTCACAAAGATGGTGCCCAAGAAGACATTCTACTTCATTGTGTTAAACTAAATGTTAAAATATTTACAATAAGATGAAAACCTAAAATCTTGGATTGCAAATAAACTGTAGCTTACAGAGAAAAACTAATGTCAGATTTGAGATCAGCACACTCGAATTAGGTAAGAACAAGTGTTTTTGTGGATGCAACAAAAATTTTGTTCCCCAGTGTTATCATTTCCTAATTCTCCTTGCATTTGGATGTCAGCCCACACTGTGTCCTATTGCAACTCCCCATTGCAGTGGTCACTACTCTGAGCATGATAGTTCCTTTGACTAAAGTCTGCCTTACCGTTCTTTAACAAGTGTCACAAATAATTTTTCTTTAATACTGCTAACCACGAAGAAGGCCAGTGCAGCCCAGCCAGCTGCTGCTGCCAATCCCATAACCCCCAGTGAAAGCAAATGCTTCTGGTTAATTGCTCCCTGCTGTTGACTTTTACTTACCCTTCTCAGTGTGGGATCCCAAACCAGACAGGGCAAATATGCCTCCAGCCTGCCCTCAGCTGAACCCTCTCAAGCCCTAATTTTTTGTCAAAAGCAAGACCAACTCCACTCCCACTCTGATCTCTATTTCTACAGTGGACTACAAGTGTCTCAGGTCATTTGTCATTACCCAAACTCTCACATGTCTGCCCTTCCTTTTCATAGACCCACATTCCTCTCCTCCCATCCCTTCCGAACCCTCCAAGGGTGCTCTCAGGTACTCCCTCCCAAATCAGTTGCCTTATAGGCGGCTTAAGGGTGGGCAAGGCAACCAGAATCAGGGTGTGTGTGTGTGGTCTTAAGGAACCTCACTTTAGCTATAGAGCCACTCTGATTCCCAATCCAGCTTTATCAGGAATTATTCTGATATCTGAGGTCTATATTTGGGTCTAGCTCCCAAATAATGGAAGGGTTAAGACTGGCACCTCACTGACTTCAACAGAAACGGCCAACCCGTGGACATCCTCTCGCCTCCTCCCCTGTTGTGTCTGTGACCCTCCTCACAATTCCCTTCCCTTCTTGTTCTGCTTAAAGTCCATGGTATACCATGACACTAATTCTTTTGAAAATATCCCGTCCCTTTCATTAAAAGTATAATTTGATCAAAATGATATATCTAGGACTCTTCCTCATTTTGCAGAAGAGAAAATCGAGCAGACAGACCACCAGAGACACAAATGGTAGCTGAAAAGTAACTTTTTCCGCCAGTCTTGTATTTTTAGAGAACGTTCTCCATCTTCACACCATCTACTTAACTGCGGGTGGTTTCACAATTTCCTGAGGCATTGCCTTTCAGTTAAACACCAAGCCCTGCAGCCAAGCCGGGGGTTCTTCTTTCCCAGTGGCTTCTCACTTTCAAAGTAGTTTGTGGCTAAGTCAGAGATCACCTTCCAGGATGGTGAGAGAAGCAGGAGCACAACTGAAATTGGTTTTGGGCCCAAAGGTCTCGATGTCTAGAGTTCCCAAAGCTCTGTAGTTGAAAATGGTGCTCCTGGCAAATCATTGCCAAGGTGTATAAAAGTTTTCAAATGAAAAATTCTAAGAAGCATGTAGATTCCAGGGTGCTATATAGGTTACTGGGAATGGTGCTGCCCATATTCTGGTCAAAGACTTGTCTCGAATGCTACCACAAGGGCCAAAATGCCCTAAACTGATCCCTCGTATTGTTAGCAAAGTATTAGACATAAAGATTTTGCCCCAGAAGAGTAACTGTCTGCCCCTCGTTCATGCTTTGTCGGCTTTGTAAGGAACAATGTGTGAACTCTGTTAGGCACGACACAGCAGAGGGAAAACCGCAAAAGGAAGGCATGTTTCCTTCTATATTCCATGTTGGTCCTGGCGTAACATTTATGCAACTCGAAATCTTATCTGTAGCAGACGATACTAGCTGTTTATCAACATTCATGCTCTTTTTACTAGAACCTCTTTCCCAGACTTTTCTGGAGCTGGGTGTGGCCATTAGCTTGAGTTCTACATAGTCAAATTAAAGGGCATGCTGTGGCGTTTCTCCTGGGCTGTGGCTCTTAAAGAAGAATCTGTGTTTCCCCTGGTTTTTTCCCCGATCCATTGGCTGGATGGGTTGGGTGCAACTGATGGTGAGGCCATAGGGAAAGGCAGAGCTGCAGAGGGGAGTCACTGAACCACCGTGTGTGAAAGGACCTTCTCCAACCAGGAGTACCTGCTTGGATACTTCCATGAGCAAGAGATAAACTTCTATTGTATTTGTCTTGTACGTTTTTGTCTGTGTGGCCTAGCTTACCTGAACTCATTCAAGATGTTCACCAGATTCACTAAATTCCTTATGCAATTTTGACAGATCTCTTATATGCAATAATATTTAGTTCAGCCTGAAAAAAAAAAAAACCCAGAGAAACAAACAAACCCACTAGTCTGCATAGAATGTTTTAAGACTGCAGTTTTTGCCATTTTAATGCTACCATTCCCAGTACTTGTGATGTGTTATTTATTTTGAATAAACATGCTCATTGTACAAGCTCAGATGTCACTCTCAGCTTTATTTTCCTCACTTCCAGTGTGTTTAGGTGTTTCTGAACAATTATTGCTGAACCTTTTTTAGATTTGTAGTAATACAATCTTCAAAGGGACGACATTTGTATATCCATAGTGTATATTATCTTTTATAGATATTGCCTCCGTAGCCCAAATCAGAGTGTGTATAAAGCCCTCATTTTTGTCAATGGCCTAATTACCACCTTTTGTTTATATTTGATTTGGCAAATTTTGAGGGATCAGAGAAGGGAGGAATATGAAAGCTACAAAGCCAGATCAGGATTTCCTTTATTCAACTCAAAGGACAGAAACTTCTTGCCACAACTTCATGATAGGATTAGACCTTTTTGCTTAGAATGTGGGCTAGGCCAATACGTTAGTAATAGCAACTAAATCTGCAAAGCCCTTTATAACTTATATGACTTTATTTATAATCTTCACAACAACCCAGAGAGATTGTAGGCAGGATATTTTGATTCTGGGATTCGATTAGAAGGAAGTGTGGTGCAGAGAAAATAAGGGATGTGCCCGAGGAATTGCGACTATAACACAACTGGCCAGTGTCCAAGGCCTTTGTTTTTTGCCTTAGACAAGACAGTGATTCTCAGCCTCTGACTGCACCATTCACATTTACATCCTGCAGAATCATTTACTCTAAGATTGGAGATCTGTGGGAGCTGCTTTCCAAGGTTCCTTGGTTTATACGTTTTATGACTACAGTAGGCTATCTGTTTTCACACACAACATTCCTAGGTATTCATTATGCTGAAGGCTTAGGGTTTTTCTCTTATGCTAATTCTGTCTTCACGGTGTTGAAAAGGGTTCAGGGTTTATTTACGAAAGAGTCCTTTCTTCATTTCTCTTCACTCAACATTGATTTCATGCCCTTAAATACATTATATGTGAAGCTGTGATTTTTTTTTTCTCCCTGAAATCGAGCCAGGAATGAAGTTAATCTCAGCCCATTACACTACTAATGCTTATCTTCACCTCAGGATGTTTTCCAAAGTACTTAAGAGTCATTATCCCTTACAGGGCCTAGCAGTTTACTAAGTTTCCACTTTGTTTAAAATTAGTGTAACCCTATAATTTATTATCTTGACCAGGATACTTTTAGTGGAAAGGAGGTTCTATTAATAATTACTCTGGGACAACTGGCATCAACTGGGACTATCTCAATCAAATGGGCTCCTCATGTGTTCAAACAACCAGTTAAAAGGTAATTTCTCTGTAAGGAAGGGTTGTGCTCCAGCCCTCCCATCTAACGCTAGTACTCCTCCTTGTTATTTTCTACTTTAGCATCCAATTATTTTTTCTCATAACTCTTACCACTATGTGTAAGAACACATTTATTTATATGCTGTAAAAATATCTATATTCCTCACTAGCCTTTTTGTTCCACAAGTGCAGGATCTAACACAGTGGTTCTTAACCTTTTCTGAGGTACCGAACCCACCAGTTTCATATGCGCATTCACCGAACCTTTCTTTAGTGATAAATAAAATATGATTTTTTTCCCAAATTCAAGACATAGGTATATGTTTTTTACTGGTGCACAAAATGAGCCGTGCATGAACATCACCTTACTCAAGGAACAAAACCAACAAAGTGCATGAACTCACAACAAATTACGGTATTACTTTATTCTGGCCTCCACGGCAGAGGCTTCTTGGAACCCCTGAGACTGACTCATCGAACCCCTAGGGTTCGATAGAACCCAGGTTAAGAACCACTGATCTAACACCTAGCATCACATTTAACACGTAGTAAGTGCTCAATAAATGCTTGTTGGATGAGGGAATGACTAGAGAGACAAGCCTAATAGTCAAAGGCATCTGACTGATTATTTCAAAAGAGCTCAAAATAAATAATGTTTTTTGCAAAGAAGAGAAAATGCCAGAAATCAGGCTATTTTCCTCGCCTATGACATCGCAATAGATTTTGTGCTGAGAAACATTCACGTTTAAGGGTGTTTCAAAATATATTAATAATGAATTGTTAATGTAAAGGTGTAAGGAAGTTTTTATTTTTTTTCTTTTCAAATGGAATGGCGTCTAAGAGTGCTTCTTAGGCTGCCCGGGGAGCCCCATAACATAGGTTTCTGGGGGAATTCATCAACTGCTTATGATCAGCAACAAAATTCTACCAGATCACTAAATTGGGAAGGTTTTAGAGGATTGTCTCATGTGAATCGAACTCAGAAGAGACCAATTAATAGGCTAGAATGTGAACTTTAAAATTTACAATGAAAATTAGGCCAAGTGTACCAGAATACCCATGTCTATGGGTCAGCACAATTTGTCTTACGGGGAAATGTGAATTAGTGCTGAAGGCTGCTTAGTAATAGACGCCAGGTTGGTAGCTGTGTGACGATAATGTCATTGGAATCAAGCTTTGGGAGTTTGAAGTGCTCAGGTTCCCCAGGGATGTAAGTAGTGTCAGGTTCTTGGGGAGTCACCTCACAGAAATACATATATCTGCTCTTTAGAGAACCCTTCTTCCCATCCAGAGCCAGATAAACTTAAACGTTTACAATTTTAATATGTAATTTTAAATGGTTTGTAATAATACACACAGTAAATGATAAAATTTTCAAATTTTAAATAAGAAAATGGGATCCAAGAAGGAATAAAAAATGGATGTGTGTGTGGTAATAGAAAATACAGGGCTATGACATCCTAGATGCTTAGCAGAGGTTGATTGTAAATTTGAGCCTGAGCTTTCTAGTAACCAGGATGGAGGAAAACACTGCTGAATTCCTCCTCTCTGGTTCCCATCAGGCCTGATGTTACCAAATAACTAAGAGAAAAGTTATATCCTGGGTTCAGAAACTGGATTGCATTGGAAAACTTCTTGTTTTTTCAGGTAAAAATGTACACATCATCTCCCAGGGAAGGTATTCCTACATATGGATGACTTACTCTTTACTTCTCTTCAGAGGGTCTTTGTTTTTAAGCTCATTTCCAAAACACTGTAAGCCGTATCCTACTTGGAAACAGATCTGTGTACAGACTCTGTTAGATCATTTAACAATAATTATAAAGATATAATATAGTCTTAGGTTAAGAATGACCAACTAGGCCCTGGCTGGTTGGCTCAGCGGTAGAGCATCAGCCCGGCATGTGGAAGTCCTGGGTTCAATTCCCGGTCAGGGAACGTAGGAGAAGCTCTCATCTGCTTCTCTTCCCTTCCTCCCCCTCTCCTTTCTTTCTATCTCTCTCTTCCCTTCCTGCAGTCAATGTTCCATTGGAGCAAAAGTTGACCCGGATGCTGAGGATGGCTCCATGGCCTCCACCTCAGGTGTTAGGGTGGCTCCTGTTGCAATGGAGCAATACCCCGGATGGGCAGAGCATCGCCCCTGGGTGGGCATGCTGGGTGGATCCTGGTCGGGCACATGTGAGTATCTGTCTCTCTGCCTCCCTGCTTCTCACTTTGGAAAAATACAAAACAAACAAACAAACAAAAAACCCACAACAACCAACTGAGCTTTGTGATATATAAACCATATATTTTTTTGAAAGAAATACTTTTATCCCCTTACTATGTATATACCATGGCCTACTATAATTGAGGCAATACCCTGGCTCATTTTTCTTTTTGTCGTAGTGTAAGCTCCTCCTTACAACATGATATGGACCACAAGAAAGAATCATTTTACTGCAGTGTAGCAATTCTCAACTGTGGTACCTCCTTATCCTCTACCACCTTCCAGCTAGATGAGATTTCCTGCGGTGCTTGGGCAGGTTCATACTCCTCAGGTGTTGGGCATGTGTCACATTCCTCAGTAGTTGAGGTTGCAACTACCAGGTTGAAAAATTACTGCCTTAGAAAATGGTATTTGGGTAAAGACTGAAATTTTTAATAATGAAGTCACCTTAATGTAGCCATTAGCTGGGACTTGAATAAAGAAATTATATAGGATGAACACATTTTAAAAACATAATCATATGTTGTGGAGAAGATGGCATATTGCTAACTTCTCCTGTCAAGGATGGATAACAATCTTCATAATGTTTGGGGGTTGCATTCAATTAGGCATCCGATAATTCCACCCCTCATTAGTTATAATCAGTGTCTAGATACTAGATTGATAGATGTTTCTAAAAGTTTGGCTGGATTTATATAGAAAAAACACTATATTGGAATCATAGAAAAATATTGAAGAAATTATTTAGTAAAATATTTGTAATTAGTTTACATGTAAAAATATCATTTTCTTCCTACCTCACTCCAAGATTAGGTAGGTCTTATTTATAAGGTGTTTTTGACTCAAAAATATACTCTTACTTGGGGTAAATGTAATGCAAAAGTTCTTATTTATAATCGACTCATGGGCCCATATAGATTTTTCTAAGTTTAATAGTCTGACTGAACAATGATATTGCAGCTTGCAAGGGATAGAGCTTGCAATTCCAAAGCCTAAACTCTGAACTATTATGTTATATGGTCAAAAGAAATGCAGAAGTGTGTGTGTTTACATATTTTCCTAGCACTAAGGTCTTTGGCTTTTGTCAGATTTTTCACAGGGTTTGTAACTTTCAAAAGGTTCAGATTTATTGTTTTACTGACCACGGGATTGATAGGGTATGATTAGGAAAAAATATAATTAAAGTTTAGAGCAGTGGTTCTTAACCTGGGTTCTATCGAACCCTAGGGGTTCAATGAGTCGGTCTCAGGGGTTCAGAGAAGCCTCTTCCGCGGAGGCCAGAATAAAGTAATACCGTAATTTGTTGTGAGTTCATGCACTTTGTTGGTTTTGTTTTTTGAGCAAAGTGATGTTCATGCACGGCTCATTTTGTGCACCAGTAAAAAAACATATACCTATGTCTTGAATTTGGGAAAAAAATCATATTTTATTTATCACTAAAGAAGGGTTCAGTGAATGCGCATATGAAACTGGTGGGTTCAGTACCTCAAAATAGGTTAAAACCACTGGTTCAGAGCTACCCTAGCTGGGTAGCTCAGATAATTAGAGAATTGTCTTCATATGCCAAGGTTGTACGTTTGATACCTGGTCAGGGCACATATGAGAGTCAAACAATGAATGCATACGTAAGTGGAACCACAAATTGATATTTTTCTCTTTCTCTCTTCCTTCCTCTCTCTTTAAAATCAATCAATAAAAAAAATTTAATTTTAAAATTTAGAGGCTTAGCTTACCAGTAATAAGAAGATGTTTATTGTGTAAAAAAGAAAGGTCAGTACTGATTTAGAAAATAAAACTAAATAGGTAACAATTTTATTAAGTTGTAATGAGAAATTAATGAGAGAATTAGTTGTAGAAATTCTACAATGCAGAGTAAAGAATTGTAGGGATTAGTTAGTTACTGCATATTGACTAGATGCCAGGGTTTCTTGTAGTTTGGAAAGTTTTAGTTTATGACAATGTTTAGCATTACTCTTGTTTAGATTTGAGTTTGAACACATCCTGTTGACATCTGGTTGATATTAGAAAAGTCAGGTCTACAGAAATCGGTCAAAATATTACCTGTTTTAGGGTCTCTTTTTTTAATTTTTTACTTAGAAAATTAAATTTAATAGGGTGTCATTGATCAATAAGAGTACATAGCTTTCAGGTGAACATCTCTGTAGCATTTGAACTGTTGATTGTGTTGTTTGCCCATCACCAAAAGTCAAGTCATTTTCCTTCACCTTATATTTGTCCCCCTTTACTCCTCTCTCCTCACCCCCTCTCCTACAGCCCTCACCCCTGGTAACCACTTCACTTTTATCTATGTCCATGAGTCTCGGTTTTATACTTCACGTATGTGTGAAATCATATAATTCTCATATTTTTCTGATTTACTTATTTCAATCAGTATAATGTTCTCGAGGTCCATCCATGTTGTCATAAATGTCACTATGTCATCATTTCTTATGGCTGAGTAGTATTTCATTGTATATATGTACCATATCTTCTTTATCCGATCCTCTATTGAGGGACACTTTGGTTGTTACCATGTCTTGGTCACTGTGAATAATGCTGCAATGAACATGGGGGTGCATGTGTCTTTATATACTAATGTTTTTCAGTTTTTTGGATAGATACCCAGGAGAGAGATTACTTGATCATAAGGTAGTTATAGTCTTAATTTTTTGTGGAACTACCATTCTGTCTTCTATAATGGCTGTACCAGTTTACATTCCCACCAGCAGTGAATGAAAGTTCCTTTTTCTCCACAACCTCTCCAACACTTGTTATTACCTGTCTTATTGATAATAGCCAATCTAACAGGTGTAAGGTGGTATCTCATTATTGTTTTGATTTGCATTTCTTCAATAGTTAGCAAAGGTGAGCATCTTTTCATAGGGTCTCATTTAAAATCATTACTCAAAACTCTGAAAATATCTATAGGTTTTTAATGTAGGCACCATATACTAAGCCTAATGTTTTTAGAACCATTTCCATAAATCGCTCTCTTATACTGTTCTGCATGCACAGCATCTGGCCTTGCTGATAAAATAAGCAATGGGAATTTGGTGCCATAGGAATTAGGCCTACAATATGAATTAACTATGCCTTTGATTCATAGGTTCATATCCCCGATCTGTGTTAATCTTAGCTTTAAGTAGGATTACTTAGGAGCTAAGTGTGCTTTGAGCAATAAGTACTGGTGACTTAATTTCATGATGAAATAGGGACAGAGTTGAAACTAGACTTCCATGTCTTGGCCCTTGTACTGGTTACTCATCCTCATAGTTGTCATGCTCCTGCTCATAGATAAAAGGGGTTCCAAAGACACTGATGTGTTAGAGTCCATTGCCGAGAAAGGCAGAGTAAGATGGTGATCTGAGGCTGAAGGTACGGGGCCAGCCCTCCACTCCGCAATCTACAGGGCATTCTGACACTGCATTGATTTGAAATCAAATCAGCTTTCCTAACCAAGACTTTTTTCTAGCTCATAGAAATCTGACGTGCTACACCTCTCTTCCCCTCCAGGGAGTGAAAAGTTCACCTTCTAAGAAACTAAAAAAGTCTGAAAACTGCCATGGACAGAGGCGGATTAAGGTCAGTTGAGGACCCAGCGCAGAAGAAAATATTGGGCCCTTTAGATCAGAAAAAAGTGTAAAGTTGGGGTTTTGCGGGGCCATTCAGAAGTTGGGGCCCAGGGTGCACCATGACTTTACTGACACACTGTATTACAGTCAAATTTTATTATTTCTGAAGGTTTTTTCATTTTATAGTTTTAATTGCAGAATTTCTGAAGGATTTGTTTGTTCATTATTTACTATAAAGATAAGATTAAAAAATGGTAGTCAATTGGATGCTTTATCAAACACATTACAATATCTGATATATTTTTAATAAGCATGTTCAAGAGCTACCGATACAGAGCAAAAACAACTAAATGTTTTATCTCCAAAATGTTAAACAAGTCACTTTTTTTTTTTGCTTCTGGCTGGGGTGACTCCTGCCTCAGGTGAGAGCCATCCTGCTTTTCATCTCTCAGAACATACAGGCATGCAGTCAGCCCTCAATGTTTATGCATGAATAAAGAAGGTGCTGACTTTTTAAAGAAACGGGTTTTGTGTTATGTTTCAAAAATGAATTTATTTTTGTGTGATTTTTTTCAAAAAAAAACCTGTAGTGAAAAAATAAGTGTGTCACATACATACTTGTGGATTTATAGAATAAAATTAGTGAAGATGTAGAGATATGACCATCGTGGTGCTGAAGAATCTAGTAAAGCTCGAAAAACTAAACTTAATTTTCTGCTAGAAGCCCATTATAACAAATACAATTTTCTACAAAAACATGGTGCATTAATATAATTTCATGCCTCAAAGGATAGCATAAGGTCTGAGTTTAATGTTACTTTCCATTAGCAGATAAGATGAACTCTTCCTATTAAAAACAAAACAAACAACCTGACCAGGTGGTGGCACAGTGAATAGAGTGTTGGACTGAGACGCACAGAGTCCAAGTATGAAACCCCACAGTCGCCAGTTTGAGCACGGGATCACAGGCTTAAACTGTGGGATCATAGACATGACCCCATGGTTGCCGGCTTGAGACCAACAGTCACTGGCTTAAAGCCCCAGGTCGCTGGTTTGAGGCCAAGGCTGCTGGCTTGCGCAAGGGCTCACTCACTCTGCTGTATTCCCCTGGTCAAAGCACATATGAGAAAGCTGTCAATGAACAACTAAGGTGCTGCAACAAAGACTTGATGCTTCTCATCTCTCTTCCTGTCTGTCTGTCTGTCCCTCTCTCCGTCTCTGTCACTAAATAAATAAATAAATAAATAAAAACAAAATACCACAAAACAGGGAAGTTTGTCAGTCTTAAAAAACAAAATAACCAAAGACCATATTTGAGGTCCCTTTACTGACAAAATATAGAATATGTTTAGATTTAACTTAAATAGGACCATCTTCCTTCCTGGATAATGATCTTTAATCTCATGCCTTTATGGTAATGAATTTATAGTCACCAACTTGTGGTCTTATACATATTTACAAAACAGATTAATTAGCTCAGTGCTTTGCATTGTTAAAATATTTAAGTATTCCTAACCAATCATTAAACAATGCAGTGGCTTGGGGAATATGGTTTAACATACAATATTGACCCAAGTGGAATCAAAATATCTCGGGCTTATGAGTTTTGGTTTTTACATTACCTACTTTATAGTAACCCAGAGAGGTTACATTAAGATATGACTTTCCCTCTGCTTCTTCTGTAAACCTTGATGGCTTTTCTACTTATTACATCACCAGAGGTCCTTGTAGTCCTTTATGTTTTGTTTTTAGAGAAAGCTGTGCTCTCATTACAATTCTTTTATTTTTTCTTTAAGTGAGAGGAGAGGAGATAGATAGACTCCTGCATGCACCCCAACTGGGATCCCTCAGCAATCCCTGTCTGGAGTCAGTGCTTGGACCAATAGAGCCACTCGCTGCGAGAAGGGAAGAGAGAGAGCAGAGAGAGAGAGAGAGAGAGAGAGAGAGAGAGAGAGACAGGGAGAGAAGCAGATGGTTGCTTCTCACATGTGCCCTGACCAGGGATAAAACCTGGTACATCTGCATGCCAGGTGGGCTCTCTATCTACTGAGCAACTAGCCAAGGCCCAGTTATTTCTAAATCTAGCTCTTTCTGCTGTTCTGGAATCTTGCTCTATCAATTATCCCCTTTCTCTATTGATTTCCTTTCTGAATGAAAACAGGTTAAGGCCTCCGTTTGATAGAAAAAACAAATGAACAACAACAACAAAAATTTGTGTGTGTGTGTGTGAGAGAAGGGGAGGCAGAGACAGACTCCTGCATGTGCCCTGACTGGAATGCACCCTGCAAGCCCAGTAGAGGGCAGTGCTCTGCCATTCTGGGGCCCTTGCTCCATTATAACTGGAACCATTTTTTACTGCCTGAGGCAGAGGCTATTGAGCCATCCTTAGCACTTGGAGCCAACTCACTCCAATTTAGCCATGGCTGCAGGAAGGGAAAAGAGAGAGAGAGAGAGAGAGAGAGAGAGAAGCGAGAGGGGGAGAGGTGGAGAAGCAGATGGGTACTTCTCCTGTGTGCCTTTACCGGGAATCTAACCTGGGATATCCATATGCTGGGCTGATGCTCTACCACTGAGCCAATGGGCCTGGCCACAAACAAAAAATTAAACAACAAATATTCCTTTCCTTAATCCGGCTACTCCCCTGAAAGATAAAGGCTCTTTACATCTCTTTAGTGTTAAACATTTAAAAGAATATTATGTAGTAATTCAATCTAATTCTCTCCTTCCATTCCATTATGCTGCTTGCAATCTGTCTTATGTTCGTTTATAAGAAAATTTCCCTTTCAAAAGTCATTAGTAAATTTGTATAGACTAACTACAATATCATTTTTTAGTTTTCATCTTTCTTAACCTCTCAGTAGTACACTAAAATGTTGGTCACATCTTCTTGCTTATAACTCATCCCTATTTTTATATGTGTTTCCCCCAAGGTTTACTTAACTTGTAGTCTTTCTCTAGCAACACTTTTTCCCTTGGCACCTTTATTTACTGACATTTCCCCCTTTTAAACAAATGATTTGAAAATTTTCTTTGTAAGCAACTGCTTTATAACTTTTCAGATGTAGCAAGTTGTCTTACAGGTTTGGAGCCAGACATAGCTTACATAGGCCACTGAGAAATTTTCTCATTGTAAAGAATGGCTAATAATACCTATTGGTGAATTGTTGTCACAAAGAAGAGATAACTTATAAACTGTTAAGCATGGTGTAGGCACTGAATCAGAGCTCACAATATTAGTTTCTTTTCTGCTATTCCTTATAGAAAGAGGCAGATTTTAAATGAATTTAATAAGCACAAAAATGACTAGCCCATATTTTATGTACTGTATCTCTATCTCATAATTTTTAGTTTCTGTTAGACATCTTAATCTAGGTGCTGTAAAACTGACTCAAGTTCAATGTCTCAAGCAGAAGTAGATTAAGGTCAGTTGAGGCATAGGGTGCAGAAGAAAATATTGGGCCCTATACATTAGAAAAAGGGTAAAGTTGGGGTTTCTCAGGGCCCTTCAGAAGTTGGGGCCCAGGGCGTGTGCCCGGTGACCCACCGTTAAATCTGCCTCTGGTCCCAGAGTAAATTTATTATCCTTACCAAAGCTTTGTTTTTATCTGAAGTTATGTTTAGTAATCGTGGCAGCCTTCTTCTGCTCTGTGACTTGTCTTGGTCCTATTGCATAATTTGGTCCCGATTCTATACCCACCATATGTCTTGCATCCATTTACTATTTTATTTCCTACAATCACCATCCCAGATAAAAAGTTTATAGGCCTTTTTCAAGGCTACTGCAAATAGATTCTTAGCTGTTTTAATATCAAACCCCGTTGCCAGATTCATCTTCCTAAAGCATAGTTTAAAACTTTCATTCCCTTATGTAAAAATATTCAGTTGCTCTCATCCTCTCCTAAATAAATTTCAGATCTCTTTTTAGCTTGGCATTCAAGGCTCTTGACAAGTGTGGTCCAACTTTATTTTCAGAGTGAATACTCTCCAATGTTTTACTTAGTGGTTAACAAACTTATTTGTGTGTATATTTTGTATTTAAGCAGAAGTCTCACTTTTTCCAAGCTAAATCTTGGGATACCCCACCACCACCACCACCACTACCCATATGAACTGGTTAAATAAGATAGGATTTCTCATGTAATCTTAACCAATCTTACTTTCATGCTCTTGGTAGCTCCCAGGAGTGACAAATCCTTTGAGTCTTCACATAGCCAATGTTCCTTTTCATTCCTGAGAAGTGTCTCTAACTTCCTATCCCCTGTGCTTTCACTCCACTTTTGCTTTTGCCTTGGAAGAGCTGTTGAAATCATACCAACCCTGTGAGATGCACCTTGGCTGATATACCATTGGTAGAATTTCCACCAATTACTTTCAAGTGTGATCTCCACTCCTGACTCCAGCAGCCTGTGAATATACAGCCAAGGACACTTGAGAGTCTGCCTTCTACTATAGTCATTTACCCTCCTATCTTACTTTCTATCCTAGCTTGTAATTGCCCTGAGGACAAGAGCTTTAAATTTTAAAGCTCCTTTGACTATTGCCCTCATACAAAGAATTTGGTGAAGAGGATACTCAATAAAATACTTATATAGCAAGTATGTGTGTATTGCTTATAGCTTCAAAATTTTTGGTAACCACAGAAAATTAGGATAATTATACTTCTAATAATAACCTTAATTTAATATTTATTATGGCTGGAAATATACATTTATGTACATATACATATATGTATGGAAATATACATACATATATATTTATAAGTATATATACAAACACATGAAAATAACAAATATCAGAAACTATATGAACATTTCAGAAGTCACTATTCATCTGTAAATAGGTTTACAACTAATCTTATCTTTCAAAGAAAGTTTTAAACTAAAAAAGTAAAGAAATAACCCAGAAACAATACACCACTTCCATAAGTTAGTCAATAGCCCAAATTTTGTTCAAGTAGCCAATTGGATCATATGTCTAAGAGCCTGTTGATGGTGCTTTTGTTTTGGTGACTCAGAAGTGCTGCATTTTATACTGAGTCCTAATTATCAAGAGTGTTGATCTTTCAAAAAAAAAACAAACCCTCGGTTTATGGGATTTTGACTCTGTGGTCACAGAGGCTTTTTCAGAGAATATAAAAACTTAAAAGCTTATTAACTACTATTTGAAAAATCAGTTTTACAACACATTGATTATAACTCTACCTTAATTAATTTTTGCAGCCTGACGTGTGGTGGCGCAGTGGATAAAGCATCAGCCTGGAATGCTGAGGTTGCCAGTTCAAAACCCTGGGATTGTCTGATCAAGGCACATATGGGAGTTGACGCTTTCTGTTGCTCCTCCCTTCTCTCTCTCTCACTCACTCTTTTTCTCTTCTCTCTAAAGTAAATGAATAAAATATTCTTTAAAAATAATTAATTTTTGCTTTTTTATTTCTAAAAATAAAATCAATGTTGAACTGCTTTTAATGCATGATCCACAGTTTATTTTTGGTATATTAGTACAAATACTTGGCTCGCCACTACACATGCCATTTTAAGCAACCTGAGGTGCTCAACTTTGATTCTCTCACTGCCCCCACCATATATAAATGAAAATTAGTTCAAAGTACTTGCCTGAATCCCTAGCCTCTCAGAAAAAAATGAAATCTTCTTTTCCCAGACTACAGTGTAGTGAAATAAATTAGTATAATGATTTATGTTTACGGTTTTAGTCAATTCTAATAGAGATTATAGAGACAAAAAGACAAACTGCCTTCATGGTAAACTTAAATCATGTCAGCCAATCTTTAGTTTTTCCTTACCCTAATTGCTCCTTCTGTTCATTTATCTTCCCAGGAAATCTTTGGAAGAAATACTAGTTCAATCAGTGCGTGTGCAAACCGCCAGAGATAAAAAAAAGTTTAGTCTAATTTGTCTCACTAAATTGGTATGCCTCTAGTAAACAAATCTTGGTTTGAAAGGAGACTAAAGAAATCTGAATAATTATGGTGAAAGTCTCTCTTTTTGCATTTCTAATGTTACTGTTTATATACAAGTTGCTCATCTCTCTGCTCCTACCTCCATATTTCTTTCTCTTACTGCCTTAGAAAATGTGTCCTATTTCCAAATTAGAACCAAGAATTACACACAGTATTTTCATTTACACAGTTAGGAACCTATTCAATATAAAAGTAAAAAGTAGATAGGGCCTGACGAGGCGGTGGCGCAGTGGATAGAGAGTCGGACTGGGATGTGGAAGACCCAGGTTCGAGACCCCGAGCTCGCCAGCTTGAGTGCAGGTCCATATGGCTTGAGCAAAAGCTCATCAGCTTGAACCCAAGGTCACTGGCTCCAGAAAGGGGTTGCTTGGTCTACTGAAGGCCCGCGGTCAAGGCACATGTGAGAAAGCAATCAATGAACAACTAAGGTGTTGCGACGGCAACGAAAAACTAATGATTGATGCTTCTCACCTCTCTTCATTCCTGTCTGTCTGTCCCTATCTATCCCTCGCTCGGACTCTTTGTCCCTGTAAAAAAAAAAAAAAAAGTAGAAAGTAGAGATTTTTGAAAGGAAAAAATACAGCACTATTCTACACTAAAGAGTACGTTGAGAAGGGATGTTACAAGGAACATAAAGAGGTTCCAGTTTAAAATGGAGATAAAACCTCTAGCCACATAAAGAAGACTTTGAAGCATGTGAACTTTTAGGTGATGAGAACAGGGTTAAGAGTGCATGCTCTTTGTTTCAACAGTAAAACTTCATCATGGGCTCCTATGTGCCAGAGACTGGGCTAGGTTTGGGCTACGATACTTCCTATTCAGGGCAACTAGGCAATCCAGGGAAACTGGCTTGTATTAAGGCTGTGTTTTTATGGCAAGTCACAGAATATCATTCCTGTCTGAAAAAGCACAGAAAAACCAGGGAGATTATAATTAGTCTTTTAATTATTGTTTTCTCTTAACACAGAACAGTCCTGACTGCTCTGATTTCTCTCTTGAGCCATCAGAGAAGATTCGGAACCTGAGCTGTTCAGTGATGCTTAAGACACCCTGGGTGGCCTTGTCAACAACAGTGGGGCAGAGACAAATAGATTGCAGTGGCCTCTGTCACTCTTGCTTGTATGAGAAGCAGAATGTGTCTAAAGCCCTCGGTGGTCTGCGGGAGTCACAGCACTCACTTGCTGCCCACCACAGAAGGATCAATGCGACCCCCTAGGAGCTGGGTAAGGGGCCCTGGTCAGGCCAGGCTTTGTAGCATCTCTCAAACCCATATGATGGATTTTTATGCTTGTCATGAAGTGTTAGAACTAAGAGATCTTAGAAACATCTCTTCAAGGAGAGAGTTAGAGAGAATCAAGATGTAGTAACTTAGAAAAGGTAAGGGACTTTCTTAAGGTTATATGGGAAATAAAGGAGAGTACTGGGACAGGGTCTTGGATCCCACAACATCAGGAGGACTAACTCTAGACCCTCTACACCCACCTTTCTAGTGGAATAAAAATAAAACAAACCAGAAAGTACATTTAAGAAAGAGGAAGCTTGAAATGTTCAAGCAAATTTTACTTTCTCCTGTTTAGGAGAGTCAATGTACTTGGCCTTGGACAACCAACACACCTGCTTTGAGTCTTCCCTTTTAGAGGAGCAATAGAGCAGTTAGTCACTGTGCACAAATCACTGTGCTGGGGGCTGTGGAGAAAACAGAGAAATCTTTGACATGACCTCAGGAAGCTCACACACTGGTGGATGAAATGGATGTGCAAATGATCAGTGACAGAGCTATTGGTAACTAAATAGTGTGAGAGAATAGATTACTTGGATATAAGATCACTCTTCATTAGTGCAGCTAAATTGTCCAAGAAAAAATTAATGGCTTATGTATTGGTGAATAACACATCTGGTTGAGGTGTGGGAATTCAAGTGGCAGGTGGTCAAGTTGTACACGTGCTGCCTCTCTCTATTTTTCTAACTAAAAAGAGAAAAGAATGTGCAATTAGAGAAAAGAAAGGAACAAACAGACCTATTATTTTGTTATATTTTACTATTTAAGCGGTCAATTTAATCTACATGTAATAGTTTACCTCATTTCACCTTTGTGGGTCTTTGTTGCAGGAAGATGCATATCCCTGCCAGTGAAATGTATATCAAGGAGTTAACATTGATCAAGTACTACTATGTGCCAGACATTATCACTGGCACTCTGATGTATTTTATCTCTTGTACTTATCACAGCAGTCCTATAAATAATTGTTACCATTTCCATTTTACAGATGAGAATATTGGAGTTTTGAGAGGTTAAAGAGCATGCCCAAGATTACATAGCTAATAAATAGCAGAACCAGAATTTTAACCAGATCTGAAGACCCCAGTATCCATCCTATTCCCTTGCTAAAGAATGAAGATACCTTGGAGAATAGAGGAGGAAATGAGTCGTTTCAAACAAAGAGAAGGAAGACCTTTCACAAAAAAAGGAATGTCAGGGAGTCTGATTTTGGAAGTCAGTGGTCAAAAGAAAGAAGGGATGAGGGAACAGTGTGGTGCTCAGAGGCACAGATGTTGTGCATGGATTAAAACCCTTCCTTTGGCCCTGGTCGGTGGCTTAGTGGATAGAGCATTGACCCAGTATATGGATGTCCCAGATTCAATTCCCGATAAGGGCACACATGAGAAGCAACCATCTGCTTCTCTTCCCTTCCCTTTCTTCCTTCTCTACCTCTTCCCCTTTCACAGCCAGTGGCTCAATTGGTTTGAGCATGGCCCCAGGTGCTGAGGATAGCTCGGCTGTTCTGAGCATCAGCCTCAGATGCTAAAAATAGCTCAATACTCGAACATTAGCCCCAGATGGAGTTGCTGGGCAGATCCCAGTTGGGGCGTAGGTGGGAGTCTGCCTCACTATCTCCCCTTTGCTCACCTAAAAAGAAAAAAAGAAAGAGAGAGAGAGAGAGAGAGAGAGAGGAAGAAAGAAAGAAAGAAAGAAAGAAAGAAAGAAAGAAAGAAAAAAAGAAAGAAGGAAAGAAGAAACCCTTCCATTCTACAAGTTCAAGCAGCAGGGAAGCATGAGGGGGCACGTTTGAGTTAGAATCCACATTAGTGTGCAAGCCGAGGCCTTTGACAGTGAGCAATGAGCACATTGTTTAATTGGAAGGGAGGAGCCTGGGATCTTTACACGTACCATGTGTTCCTGCTGCCTTCATTCAACGACAATTTTTGCTTGTTGTTACTTCAGCAACAAAGTGTTTCTATTAAAGGAAAAAAACTATAACATTTATTAGGGAATGTCATCCTATATTAAAACCCCTATCAATAACAACAACAAAAGGAGCAAAACAACCAAAAAAGAACTTGAACAAGAGAAAGATCTCAGAGCAAAGTGTTTGGTATCAGACAACAGTCACAAAATGTTTTGTGAATGCTCTCTGTTTAGATAGGAACTTTTTTTTTTGTAATTAAGAAATTAAAGAGGAAAGATAATTGATTCTTTACTTCTGTATGAGTGAGGACATAACTCATGCCAAACCTCTGAATACTTATCACTTTCTCATGGTACCCATTTATCATGGTCATCTATCTACTTATCAGGACTGGGAGAGAGACAACATCAAAAAGCACAAGCAAACTTGAGTCCTGGAAGAAACCGCAATAGTGGCCATGACCCTTCAAAAGACATCATCATAAAACAGAAGCTACATCAATTCTCTCACATAGCAAGAGATTATAACGCTAAAGATTCGTTTGGTGCTTCACAGAAGACAGGAGAACCACAGTAAAACAACCCAGAGGGAGCCCTGGCCAGATAACTCGATTGGTTCATTAGAGCATCATACTAATACGCAAAGGTTGCTGATTCTATTCCTGGTCAGTGCACATTAAAGGAACAGACTGATGTTTCTGTCTCTCTCTGTCTCTCCCTTCCTTTCTCTCTAAAATCAATACATTTTTAAAAAGTTACAAAATAAATAGAGAGGGACAGATGAATTTTCTTTTTATCTGAGATTTTTTTTTCATGATTGTTCTCTGCAATTCACTTTATACAGAATTGCCTGGCAGCCGTTTTCTGAAGGAAAAAAGTTTAAGAGAAAAATATTGTCAAAAATTTACAGAATTATTTCTCTATGTCATTCTTTTCTAGGATCTCACAGCTTATTTGCCTAGGCACAGTGCTAAAATTCAGACACCAGGATGAGAAGGAATTGGGGCATTGCATTGGTCTATAGGAAAGGTGTGGATTTAGGATTTAACATGGCATGATTGGATACATCATAATAAAAATTCAAAGGCACAAACCAGTCAAAAGATCAGTGCATTTCACAGGAACTGATAGGCTAAGGAGATCTGCCTCTTGGCCGCTGTTGCAGGGAGCACCTATCTAAGGCTATGGTGTATAATCTAGTTGGACACTAAGTGGAGAGTAATACAGCAACCAAATTTGAGCTGTTGCTACAAGAGGATGTTCAACAACATCATTCAGAAAGTGCAATGGTGTTCACAGAGCTGTCCATAGCTCCAGTGCAAGCTGAGATTATAAAATTGTCTCTCTTTGTACTGGTCGTTGGGGGAACTCTCATCCTGCGGTGACAGGTGGTGGGCACAGCCTCACAGTAAACTTTGGAAGAAGCTTAGCCATCTGTGAACAAGCCCTGGAGGAGCTGAGACTATGTCTTCACTAAGTGCACAAGCAAGATAAATAGTATGAAGCAAGAGGCAGAAAGATGTGGATTGAATCTGACTGACCCAGAACTATATACTAGTCAACACACTAGGGAAAAGTTTATTTGCAGTCTCTTCAGTGGGAAGGGAAGGGAAGGGAAGGGAAGGGAAGGGAAGGGAAGGGAAGGGAAGGGAAGGGAAGGGAAGGGAAAGGAAGGGAAGGGAATGTGACATCAGCACTTTTGTATTGTTTTTTAGAGCTCGGGGCTTACACTTGAGACCTGTGAACTTTTGGGTATCTTAAATGGCCTCAGGGTGACCAGAAAACTTTAAACTGTTTGCAAATTTTGTGATGTAATTGTATAAACGTGCATTTTTCCCCCTGAAGAAACAAATTCCAAACATGTCCAGAACCCAAAAAGCATTTTAATACTTATCGTATACATCGCTCTTATGCAGTGGACATTGCCTTACTCAATACATCTTTTATTTTCCTAATTTTCATAGTCTTGAATTCAAAGACTCTTCTAAGTTTTTAAAATATTACTATATAAGGCAGAGCCCAACAATTTGATTCTGAATATGGACAAAGAGCAATAAGAGCCTTCTTACTGAACTGAGTTAATGAGGTTTGGTTTCATCGGAATATGAATAATTCTACTCAGAGTTTGCAAACTCAGATGCCTATGTGGGCCATGCAGTTTGCAGAAGTTCAAGCCATAAACTGATAAAAGGCAGCAAAAACTCACTTCTCTCGGGTGTCTCTGAGGAACTATGGAGAGCGCACCAGGGCAGCTGGGGTTCAGCTCTGCTGGACAACTATCATGATGGAACGCATATCTGTCCTTGCCAGATTTTCCAGATTTCCAAGACAATCTAGAGAGCTGAATGTTTCACCAAAATTTCTGTTAGATTAAAATTATCTTAAAGAAAGCACTATTAAGATATGGATCCTTACTTGATGCATGACTGAGCTACAAATCTTAGCTTTAGGTAATATGGATTAAATGCTTTTTAAAGTTTTCTAAAATTTATCTTTAAATTTGATAGAACTCTAAAAATATTTTAACGTAAAATGATAACATGTAAGAGTAGGTTGAAGCTCCTTCCTCTTTGGAGGTAGAGTTGGTTATGTTATCTACATGATATAGAATGGCACCAGGAAGGTGCCCAAGACAAGCACCCTTTCAGGTGTTGAGGGGAGATGTGAACGCAACCCACATTGTCAGCAGTGGTCAGATAAACTTGTGATATTACTTATTCTAAAGGATGGCTGATATTTTTTAGGAATAAAATTTTACTGCATAGGGCTAGAGAAATGAGGAAGTAAAGATTGGACAAAAAGGGCCTGGCTGCATAGCTCAGTTGGTTAAGAGTGTCGTCCTGACCGATATGCCAAGGTTGTGGGTTTCATCTTTGGTCAGAGAACATGTAAGAATCAACCAATGAATACATAAATAAATGAAACAACACACTGATGTTTCTTCTCTCTCTCTCCCTTCCTCTTTCTCTAAAATCAATCAATAAAACTAAATAAAAGAAGGACCAAAAGAGAAATAACGGTGTATAGCGTACACACTGCATGTCTGTTTCCTTCTGTCTTGTGATGGGGAGAGGTGGGTACCACAGGTCAGAGCAGCAGCAGGCAGCCACAGAGGGCTCCTGACCTGGTAAATAGAAAAGCACGGGTGCTTATTTTGGCAAGAGAGATTCTGCTACTAAACATGAGGGTTGCGTTTCTAGTTTGCCCTGGGAACACATCAAGCTTCAAGACTCAGATGCACAGGACCCGACTCAGGCACATCCAGGAGACATGTACTCTCCCAAGCCCACTAGCTAATAGGATATGGTGGAATAGAGCCTGAGGAATCATATGAGGTTTGCACTCAGTTCTTGCAGAAGTTCAATGCTTACAGAGGAGCTGACCTCACAATTTGCTAACTAGTACTCCCCTTACTTTAGTTCCAGCCAGAAGAGTCAAAGTAAGTTTAGCATGCTCTACAAGGCTTCTCTTTCTGGAGGGAAACATGGCATTATTTTATATGCATGGGTCTCTATTCTTAAGAAATCTCATAGGAGTCCATTGTGAGGGCCATGCTTAAGGAATTGATACTCTTTAATATTACTGTGGACTACTGTGAAATACGGGATGCATTTATTTGAAGGACTTCTTTAAAAGCTCAGCATCATTAATTTTAGCTGCTTTACAAGAAAAACTAAGCTGGAATATAGACAACTGTATTACTTTATTCTCTAAACAAGTTGGGTGTTATCGTTTCAAACTCCAATCTTTTTTTCTTTCTTTTGTATTTTTCCGAAGTGAGAAGCGGGGGGAGGCAGGCAGACAGACTCCCACATGCGCCCAACCTGGATCCACCCAGCATGCCCACCAGGGGGTGGTGCTCAGCCCCTCTGGGGCGTTGCTCCCCTGCAATTAAAACCATTCTGGCATGTGAGGCAGAGGCCATGGAGTTGTCCTCAGTGTGAGAAAGAATTCTAAAAAAAGAGTCTTAAGCAGAATAGTTAAAAGTATGGGAATCAGAAATCAGGCTGCCTGATTCTAACCCCAGCTGCACCACTTGTTGTCCCCTCTGTAAAATGGGAAAAATTGTAGCGTCTGACTCATAGGGTTTTTTTTTCTTTTCTTAAGGATTAAGTAAGATAATACCTGCAAAATACTTAGAATAGTGCCTAGAATATGGTAAGAATTTATTTATTTATTTATTTATTTTAAACATTTACCATTTTAACAAGTATATGGTGCTATTTGTGGTTGTAATTTGTATTTTTTCCATGATTAATCATGTTGATCAATGAATGTTTCATAACTTTATTTGCTATCTATATATCTTGTTCGCTGAACTGTTTTATATTTTTGTCCAGTTTTTATAACAACAGGGGCATTCAGGCTCCTCTCCTCATCATGGCCTGCAGATAAAACACTCCCCGCACTGACAAGGTGGCCTCAAGAGAGATGGCAAACACAAAATGTCAACAAAGAGTGGCTTAGAATTGCCCAGTAGCCAGCCACTAACAGCAATAATCTACAAGAACAGGGAGATGTTGGTAAATCTGATCTTTGTACTCTTAGACTTTGCTGTTGGCTTGACATTTAAGGAAGTTTTAATAGAAGCTGATTGTGGTGCTAGTATCTGGGCACAAAGATACAATCCAATTCAGGGGCTAAAATGAGAGAAATGTTCTCCTGCATGATAGCCAAGGACACATCTGCTTTGACTTTTCAGTAGTGTCAGATCTTGGTCATTCTGATTGTCTTTTTTTTTTTTTTTGAGCGAGAGAAATATATAGAGAGAGGGACAGGCAGGGACAGACAGACAGGAAGGGAGAGAGATGAGAAGCATCAACTCGAGTTTGCGGCACCTTAGTTGTTCATTGATTGCTTTCTCATATGTGCCTTGATGGGGGCTCCACTTGAGCCAGTGACCCCTTGCTCAAGCCAGTGACCTTGAGCTCAAGCCGGTAACCCACATGCAAGCTGGTGAGCCCCTGCTCATGATAATCTTTTTGACACATCAAGTTGGGTAGGCTGTACACCCTAGTTGTTCAATTAAATATTAATGTAGGGGGTTCTCAAAAGATACTTTGTAGATATGATTAAAATCTATGATCAGTTGACTGTAAGGGAGATTATCCTAGTTAATCTGCACGGATGTGATTCAATCAATTTAAAGGTCTCATAAGCATAGCTGTGGCTTTCTTGAAGTAGAAGAAAGGTTCCATGATGAATGAGTGGCCTTCCTGAGGGCCTGGCTGGCCTACCCTATGGATTTCAAACTTGCCTAACCAGCCTTGACAATGGTGTAATTCAACTCCTTGCAACAAATCTCCTAATATATATCTCCTACTGGTTCTGCTTCTATGGTTAAACTCTGACTGATAGAGTCATCATTGCCCAACTTTCTCTTGGACTGTGTAGCCTTGGCCTCATTTTTCATCAACACAAAACTTTTGAAAACAAGTATTTTAAGATGTTTCTTCTAAGCAAGATATAGCTTTGTTTAAAAAAATATCTTTAACAAATTGTCTTTTAATAGAGTCAATAACCCATTTGTATCTTTGCAACTAGTCACATATTTGTAGCTATTAATGCCATCTAATTTTGTGTGTTCTGTTTACCTCTTATTAAACTCACAAAAATTAGTGGATCATGGAATGTGCAAATACTCCAGTATTTATAGCCTTTTGTATATATAGTGCATTTTCACCAATGAAATAAATGTTGGTTTTGCATCTTGTTTGCATAATGGGACAATTTTCTTGGACTTGTCGTTTGCTTTTCTGATGTTCTTGTTTAGTAAAAAAAAAATCAAATGCATCCTTTTTTATTGCTTCATATTCATTTTGAAATATCCCCTAATTTTTGTGAGCAGTATATTTGCTGCCCCTCCTCTTCTTTTGCATCTTATTGGATTGTTAAAAATTATTTTTAATTTTTAAATTTTTCTTTGCTGGTTTAAAATCTATACAATGCATCCACATATTTTTGGTGGTTACTACTATTTTAATCTATATTTATTTATATTTTTAAAAACAAAACAAAGTTTTCAGTGTATCTAGTCTCCTCTCAAACATGCCATTGGACTTAACAGGTTTTAAATACCATTAAACAGCCCCAAACAAATGTTTTTTCAGATATTTAGTTTTACTATTTTTACATATGCTAAATTTTATTTTGACTAATTTTTAGGGTAATCTGTTAATTCTTTTCCCTACTGTTCCTAGATGTCAGAGCCAAGAGAATGTATAAACCTAAGAAGCCATCTTGATTTTGAATTTAACATTTTATTAAAGATTTTTCAATATTTGAAATGATCTCAACTAATTAAAATCCTCAAGATATGTCTCAAACGGCCTGACCTGCGGTGGCGCAGTGGATAAAGCGTCGACCTGGGAACACTGAGGTCGCCAGTTCAAAACCCTGCACTGGTCTGGTCAAGGCACATATGAGAGTTGATGCTTCTAGCTCCTCCCCCCTTTCTCTCTCTCTCTCTCTCTCTCTCTCTCTCTCTCTCTCTCTCTCTGTGTCTCCTCTCTAAAATGAATAAAATAAAAAGAAGTTGTTTTTTTTTTTTAAAAGATATGTCTCAAACACTTTAACACAAAAAAACTCTAAAGTTTTAGCAAACACAACCAAAAGATGAGCAAACTAGGATTGTAAATTTACTTCATTACATGTTTCAAGGATCACCCTGCCCCTTCACATGATTTTCTAGAATCTTGGATCATAGACTCAGAAAAGAATAAAGAGGCATCCACAAATGCCTTCAAAATATCTGAAAGCAAAAGGTTAAATTAACCTTTAGAGGTGTTGGATTAAAATGTAATATAGTTTAGGGAATTACAAGTTATGCAGTATAAAACAGCACTTAATATACAAAAAGAAGTTTCTTTTCCTTAAACTTTTCAGAGATACAAAATTGCTCCTTAATTAAGAGTCAAATTTGTAAACCACTACTAATTAAGCCAATGTTGTTATTGAGAAAGATTGCAGATCTCGATCCATCGATTCACACAAAGTAATAGCCATTATTACACTGAATACAAACCTTCTGGGAAAGCCGAGCACAAACCCTAAACTTAAATAAGATTCAGAGTTGTTCTAAAAATGGTGTAAGTCAATATTTAATCAATCAGAACAAATCTGTTTTTGTATAAAAATTTAAACACACAAAATGAACACCTTGAGACACTTTTGGAATACATAAAAGCAAAGAATTTCCAAATAAATATGGTCTTAGCTTATGAGTAAAGCCCTCCGTTGTTGTGGGCAACCGAATCACAGCGCGGTACAAAGCATGATAGGGCCATAGATCACGGTAATAACATTTGCAATAAACAATAACAGAACAAAGCAGACATCTATAAGAATCCCACGAGGAATTTATGTTATCCATAATTTTTCTTTACATTTGAGAAACTATGGCAGGAAAGGCCATTACATTCAATGGCACCAATTAATTTCTGCAACTTTTAATGACATCTTTCTGAGTAAAAACCTCACATAATGCCCTGAGCACATGATTGATAGTAACTTATGTTTGATTTGTACTGCATTCCTGATTCTTTTTCAGTATTTTTAAAGAGTCCCTCTGTATCCAATCAAGCAATCAACATGAAATACTCAGATTCTCTCTTGAAAAGTACAAGAAAAAAAGAAAAGACCATGTGGCTTCTTTCCTGGGCCAACAGACAACTGGTGACATTTTATTTAAGTAGTTTCCTAGAAGATGGATTACAGAGATTTTTATTCCAAGAGAAAATGATAATTTGAAAGAAAAAGAAAACCACTTAATTCTTGTCCTAGTCAGGATATCAGAGTATAACACTACTCTTAAATATGGGTTTGTAATACACAATTTCCCTTTATTGACATTTCTAGACTAGCAAAAAGTACATATTTCTTTGTATCCTAAAAAATGTACTGAGTTTGTTATATCAAGAAAAGAATTTATTTATTTTTGTTAGCTTTTTTGTTTTTAAATTTTATTTAGTAAATTAAATTTAACAGGGTGACATGGATCAATAAGAGTACATAGGTTTCAGGTAACCATTTTATAGCATTTGAACTGTTGATTGTGTTGTGTGTACATCACCCAAAGTATATTTGTTCCTCTTTACTCCCCTCCCCCAACCTCCTTCCCTGGTAACCACTTCACTTTTGTCTATGTCCATGAGTCTTGGTTTTATATCTCACCTATGTGGGAAGGGATTTACACGAGCATAGTGCACCACATAGGAGCTCATGTATATTTCTAGTGAGCATAATAGTGGGAAATGAACCCTTGACAAACATGGGGTTTGGATGGAGCTTCTTTTTTCCTTTGACCATGAAGACTTCAGTCAAAATTTGGCTGAGTAGTTTAAACAAAGTGGCTGCAAATTGAGATAGTATATCTAGCAGTGTGCAGATAAGTGCAAGGTTCCTATCCTCGAGATACATGCTATTGAGAAGGGTCTGATGAATGGAAAGCAGAGAAGCCTAGAAAGAGGCTACATAGCATGTGTGCAAGAGACATCCTGCAAAGCAGAAACGGCTTGAAGGACATCAAATACTGCCCCGAACCATTATCAGTGATGACCACAAGGAGAATATGGAATATCTGATAGGGACAACACATGCATTCATTCTATAAATATTCATTGTCTATTTCAGTCCTGATATTGAGACAAGATTAGAATGGCTAACTGGCTTCCCAAGAGCACAAAGTAGGGCTGTAGTTTTCTAACTCACTCCAAAATCCTAGTATATAAACAACATGTTTTAGTCCATCATGACAATAAGACAGACAAAAGAATACTGAATTTCATGTTATTGTGAATTAAAATGACAATTAGTGAAAAATTTTCTGATTAATTGGTGATTTAGATATTTCTGAACTATTTCAACCACAGATTTTAGTCATATCAGAAGATCAGAATAAACAACAAAAAAAAAGATCAGAATTCTTGTTCAAAGAACTTTATATAACTGTTAGCAGTCTTGTGTTCACAGTCACAGAAGAATTAATGCCTAGATACTTAAGGAATAAAATTCACCTCAACTTTAAATTCCCATAACTTTTCTATAATTATCCAGGGTGCTTGGTATGTTCATTAACCAAGAATTCCAGACAACCCAGCATCACTCAAACCCCATAACCTCTGCTGCCAAACAGGTCTTTGGATGACAGAAAGCTAGAATAGACATGATTAAATTCAGATTTTTCCATGACTGTTGATATTATCAGGAAACAGTTCTGTAGTTTTATTCCAGAGCAAGTCCTGGTCTATGTTCAGATGTATATTTTATGGACTCAACCAGTTGTACTTCCTACATTGCTTTCCCTCACAGTATACTGCCTGTTTACTTTTAAAACGTTATCCCTATAGATAACTACTGAGGATTATTGCATATAAAAAAGGATCCCAGAACTGGAAGTGACCTCAGAGGTAGTAAACTCTAATTCCTTCATTTTACAAATCCAGAAAATGAAGCTTTGAAAGGACTTGCCCAAGACCAGATAGAAAGTCTGGTGGGATAGAACCCTAGTGACCGGATAAAAGCAGACATGGTCCCTGCTTACTGTCTAACATTGAAATCAGGGTAACCAAGAAAGAGGATATTGTGCTATGTCCCTTAAAACACTCTGTGAGCACTGATAGAGAATGGAGTATTCTTTTACCTCACCTCTTAAGTAGACATAAACTTAACCTTGCTCAGAAGATTAAGTTAAACTTAAAATTATTCTTCCAATTATATCTATAAGTATACTGAATAGTCGATATTGGTCATAGTCAGTCTCCTAAACAGAAACCCGAGAGTCTTACAAATTGTTGTGTACCTTTCTTTTCTCCCGGTAAAATAAAATATAGCCATTGTGTTTGAAAAGCTGTTGTTTTTATTTGACTAAAGAAAGCAGAAGATATGGGAAAGGAGTGTTGAGAAAACCAAATAAGAACAGAAGCAAAATGGAGAAAGAGATGCTTAACTTAAGAGTACTGGGGGACCACTTCACATTCATTAGAATGACTATTATACATATACATATATGAGGAATTAGCAAGTGTTGTTAAAGATGTGGAGAAACTGGAATCCTTATGTACTCTTGGTGGGAAAGTAAAATGGTGAAATATCACTCCTGGATGTATACTCAAAAGATGTAAAAGCAGGGAACTGAACAAATATTTGAACACTTATTTTTATAATAGCATTATTCACAATAGCCAAACCTAAAGACAACTCAAGTGTACATTAATGGATGAATGGGTAAAACAAAAGTCATATATATATATTCCATTGTGTGTGTGTGTGTATTCCATTGTGTATGTATATATGTATATGGACTATATATACAATGGAATATTATTTAGTCCTGAAAAATAAGGAAATTCTGACACATGCTGCAATATGGGTGAACCTTGAAGACATTATGTTGAATGAAATAAACCAGTCATAGAAGAGACAAATATGTGATTCCATGTAGATGAGGTACTTAGAGTAGTCAAGTTGATAGTGATAGATAGCAGTTACCAGGGTCTGGGGTAAATGAGAGTGGGGAGTTGTTTTATGGGTACAGAGTTTCAGCTGGGAGAGATGTTCTAAAGTGATGGTTGTACAACAATATGAATGTACTAATGCCACAAAACTGTACACTTAGAAATGGTTACCATAGTAAATTTTATGTTATGTATATTTTACCACAATTTAAAATTTTTGTGAAATGCAAAATTGCAAATGACCTTTATAATTCAGCGTCCCCTTAAAATAAACCTCTCTGAAATAATATTCATTATTTTTAGCAAAGGTAATTCTTTTTGCTTCTAAAACAAGTAACTATTTTTCAAAGAGAAATGGTCTGGGGTGATTGACTTTCTTTCCCCATGGGCATTGTTAGAGACAGGTTAGTGCACTCTTTCTAGCTTAGAAAAGGTAACAAGGGTTTCAGAAGTATACACTCTTTGATGCCAAAATAGTCTTTTCCTTGTGCAGTGCAATATTTGCTTTGATGATTTCTATCTGAAAATGAATAGTCAAGTCTTTAGCTTTGCAATACTCTTCTGAAATGATCCAAAGGCAGCAAGAATAAACTATTTTTTCTTTCTACTCTTTTAAAAGTTAGTTTTTCTTTAATTACAGGAAACTCTCTTTATAAATATGTTCAGTGTTATCAGGCATCATCAGCGATTGAATACTTAGCCTGGTTGCCAAGTTTATTTTAGTCTTTAAAGCTTCTACCTTGTGAGGGCATTTTATCTTCTCCTATATCCTTTTAGAAACTGGATAATGGCCAAACTGCCAAGAATCATTGTTTATTAAATGATAGAATAGCTTCCCATGGGCATAGATAATATGAAACAATAAATTTAATATATGTAAAGTGGTGCTCTTTTTATTGGCCAAACATCTACTATATTGATATGAATGTTTGCTTAGTCACCACTGCAAGAATATCACATTATTACTCTTAGAGATTTTAGGAAGCTGCTGCTGTGTGCTAGACCATTTACTATGCTCCTGTGACACAGAGGACTGTTAGACATGATTCTTGCCCCCAGAAGACCTTACCATTTATTAGAGGCACTAGATAAATAGATCTTAGTTAACTTACTTTATAGAATTTAGAGATTGAAGCAGTTCAGAATTAGTTCTGCCCTCCATATTGCCAAAAACTGCAATTGTTGTATGTATTTTCATCTCTTGTGGTATGAGAACCACACCATACAGCTTACTGTCTATATTAACATGACTTGACTACTCCATTGTTGCCAACAGCATAAATTTTCTATGTCAAGAGTCTATTGCCCATGTAAATAACTGGATAGTTTATTACAGAAATATCCTGAATGATGCATCAACACTTCAGTGAAAAGCATCAACAGGCAGTTCACATTCTGAGATTCTTTGAGCCTCTGCCTCAAACTGCCATTTCTTCCAGTCATAAACTATTATATAAAATGGTCCTTTACTCAGTCTTACTTAATTCCTGAATGAAAGACTATCCTTGAACCCAGACTTCAAAATTCCAATAAATCAGACTGTGTCTTCTCCTCAAGTCTTTGGTATTTACAACAGCTAAAAGAAGATACAACAATAAAAACTCCAATGTTCATCAATAAAATAATGGATTAATTGTGATATACCCATACAACGAAACAATATGTAGCCATAACAATATCAAAGTACTAATATATGCTACAATGTGGATAAACCAAAAAAAAAAAAAAAAAACCATTATACTGTGTAAGAAGATAGATGTAAAGGTCACTTTTGTATGGTTCAATTTATGTGAAATATCCAGACTAGATAAATCCACAGATACAGAGACCACATTAATGGTGGCCAAGGATCTGGAGTGGTGGTAGGGGAATGGGGGCTGATTGCTTAATAGTTACAGGATTTTCTTTGGGGCTGAGGAAAATGCTTTGGGACTAGACAGAGATGATGGTTGCACAACATTGTGAATTTACTAAATACTACTGGATTGTACACTCTAAAATGGTTGGCTTTACGTTGTGTGAATTTCGCCTCAGTTAAAAAAAATTTGAGTCTATGGAGTTTATGTTCTCTTTTACCTTGATAAATATCTATTTAGTATTAATAATACTCACTAATAATAATATGTTATTATGATATTATTACATATTATATATTATTATTTATAATAACATATATAAAAGAAAAAAATAATACATAGTGTATTAACAAGTCATTCTACTAATAATTAGAGAGCCAGCATTCAACAACTGTAACTTAAACCAGAGGCTATGTTTGGCTTTAAAAATAAAGTTAGCTCACAGTCTCCTCAATAACTTCCAAAGCTGGAATTCAGTTTCTCTCATTTTTCTTCCCCTGTGAGTAAATGTCTTCTTTTTGCCACCATACTTATGCTCATATGTCTCATCTTCCTACACTTCACTGATCTTTAAGATATTAATGATTTCACCCTGGCCATATAGCTCAGTTGGTTAGTACATCATTCCAAAGCACAGAGGTTGCTGGTTTGGACCCTGGACAGGGCATGTGCAAGAACAGCTCCATGTTCTTGTCTCTCTCTCCCTCTCTCTCTCTCTTTCTCTCTCCCCTTTAAAATCAATAAAAAAATTTAAAGGATATTTATTTCAAAGCATTCTTGTTTTTTAATCTAACCCATTTTATTGGCTCTACATTTTTGTCATAGTCAGCTTTTTCATTACAAGGTCTCAATCCTTAAAACAAAAAAGCTGTTATATTTATATATATTCACTTTTTTGTTTGTTTTCATTTGTAACCTTTTAAAAGTTGTACTTATTTTGAAAAAAAGTTCTTATGTTAAAAGCATAGAGACTCTCTCAAGACACCTTGAACCAGAAGATCTATTGTGAGGACCCTATGTCCAGTTGAACTGGAGCAAGGTGGGAACAACAGCAGTGGACCTGGGCCAAGTGTCCCTGTTTCTCTGCATGCAAGTGTGAGAGGAATGAGCAGGTAGAAAACTGTCCCTATTCCTGTCTCATTTGTCTTGGTTGTACCTACTCAGAAATACTTTTCCTGAATCTTATTCTGATTTCACCCTGATGGCTTCTCATTTCAATCAAAGCATAACAGAGCCCGAGACGAGTTCTCAGCACAAGTGTAGCATGAGGACACCACCTATGCCTCGTGCTCTGCCGTTCCATCATTCATTCCTTCCCACATTGCAAAATACACTCTGATCTAAACATGTTCTACATTGTGGCCAATTCGCATAAGTATGTGTCTGCTTCGTTTAAAGACAACCATTTCATCCTAACGCCCAATTCGGTAGATTTATCTTCAACAATTATGGGCTTTGATCACCCTGAAATCGGTGGTGTCATGTGGTATGTAGCTGTCCTTTCTCGGTGCACTTCCCTTATCAGGATACATGTCTGTTGATTTGTGGGAAGCTGGCTGTTTTTTGTTCCTGACAAACTCCAGTGATTAAAATGTAGTGGCTTGCTCTTGCTCCCCTGATAAAGGTGACAGCTGCAGAGTTTCCAGTGGTGGTGGATATCGTCCATGCAGATTGCTTTTTAATGAAAGCAATATATTATCTTACCTACAGACCCTGAAGCCTTAGTTAATGCATTCTAGCCTGGCACCACATTTATCTATAAATTAGTTGTATTAAACACACTCCTTACTATTTATCCAGCCTTTAAAGAGTTTTTCTAGTGAAAGGATTTTGCCCCCTTTCTTCACCTTAAGTATTGTTATACCCAATGACAACCCCACCAATATTTTAAGTGTAGTTTTGTATAAAACATTCCTAGGCTGGAAAAGTAGAACCAAAAACTCTACTCAGTTACTTAATAATCCTTCACTACTTTTTGCTATTAAAATAAGAGTGAAAATATAGAATTGATCAGAACACCAGCCTTTCAGTTAAGTCTCCTGAAAATCGGCAATGATTCTGAAAGTGAAGCCCACTGAATGGAGTGGTTAAATAAATCTAAAAGAAAAAAAAATTTAAAATTGAGGCTGTAAATCTTTAAAATTTGAAATCATAGGAAACTTCCTATCCATCTCTAGAAAAATAAAAAGGAAATTCTGTCATAGTTTAAACTCAAATAATCCCTGATGTGCAACTTTTTGATATCACCATAGTTCATACAGCGTGTATGTAATTGTGTCAGGTCTACTGTGAGTGGTTACTATTCTGCTGGGAGAAAGTGGCATCTATTGTCCTCTTTGAGTAAGACCCTATTATGGGTGCAAACTTCGTGCTGTGGCTCTGGAAGTAGCTACCACACCAAGGCCTCATAACGACCCATGGACCAGACTTGGAAACAAGCAACTATTTTGCTGAATATGTCCTCTCTGACTTTAACTCGATATTAAACTTTTTATAGAACTATAAATCAAATCCATTAAAAACAAAAAACCCAGTAAGCCAGTCTGAACTAAACCCAAACATACATATTTTCTGAAACAACTGAACTGTAACAAAACTAAAACATCAAAATAATTCTCCAACCTGAATCGATAGTTCATTTGGTTCAAGTCTCTGAACCATATTTTCTCTTTCAACACAGGATTACTGTTAAACGTAAGCCACTACTTTAAAGAGGAAACACAGAAGGGAAGTTAATGCCATAGTTAGTACTGAGTAAAAATATGAAAAGTATACAGTAAATGTGTAAAAAGTATTAATTTTTTAAATAATTTAAGTAAACACATGATCAAAGAGAAGCCAGAAAAGAAGTTGACAAGGAGAAATAAATTTGATAAATAAATCTGTGAACAATTGGGAAGATATGGGGGAACTGATAGGAATTACCTTTAGGAACTGGTACATGGAAAGTTCCATGGGGAATGAATTTGTTCCATGGTATATTAGAGGAAACAAGCAAATAAATACATAAAAAGCACTACTAACATTAATTTATATTTTATATTCTAGGAAATTATATTCACCCTTGTTAGAATTTTCCTTATATACTGGTTATTTTTAATTGATTATAAATTGTAGAAAAATAAGTAGTGAATAAAAAAATGATTTGGGATAATTTTTGGTTTGTATAAATAAGAAACTATAAAATTCAAAAATATGTTCCTTGAATTTTTAAGTTATCTGAGATAGGTCAAACATTTGATTGGTTTTTTAAAAAAATTTTGTTTAATAAAGTGATTAGCATCCAAAATTTTGTAAATTGTCCTTTTGTGGTATAGAAACATGAATATGTCCCTGAAAGTAACTGAAATATATATGAGCATTATGTTTAGTTTTGCTCTGGCATATATGTACATACGTATGTACACACACATTTATCTAAAGAAGTCTAGCTCTTCATGAATGGCATTTTGTTACGGAAATGATTACAGGGCACAGACTCTGTGGATACATATTATTTTCAACAAATTTATTAAATTAGGGTTCTTGATAAGAACACTAACAAATTTGATCTATCTCTTAAGGGATGTGATAAAAAGTTAGAAATTCGACATGTTCAAAAGATATAAAATAATAAAATTAGTCTCAATGGTAATTTCTCTCTGGTAATTTCTCTTAAAAAATAATCAGGAATGTGAGAATATTTACCCACACAAGGATTATCTACAATAAACATGTAGCAGTAACTATGAACTAATCATGAAACTTATTTCTTCATCTTTCAGGTCACACAGCTAATCTGTATTTCCAAGCAGCCTTTGCATATAGAAATGGCATCTGATTAAGTTATGTCCAAAGGAATATGAGCAGAAGTGATGTGTAATGTGTGTCACTTCCAGTGTCACTGGTAATTATTTGTTTTTTTCTTTCCACAGTGTCCTTGGAAACCACATGTTAAAGATGGAGCCAGAATATGAAAGGACCTTGTATTCATGAATCACCATTTGAAAGAAAGCTACCTGATGATCAGGAATATTGGTTTAGATTGTACATGAGCAACAAGTAAGCTCGCCTGTGCAAAATCTGTTGACATTTCCATGGTTTATCTGTTATAGTGTTACCTTGATATACAACATCTTTTATATAGCAAAAAGTATTAGAAATAACCTAAATACCTAATGAAGTTGTAATGACTAGTCTATTTGATAGAGATCATTGACAATTCTAATTTCCTTCTTTAAATGATTCTGATAGTCTTCTTTTTCCTAGAATACATACATATAATATTTGTAATCAATATATAAAAATTTATAATTTTGTTAATATAACAATTGAATGTGTATAGTTTGATGATATGGAATGTTGATGACATCCAAAAGAGATGGATACTTTTTATGCTCATAAAATGTTATAAGTAGTTGGGAAGAGAAAAAAAAATTCTCTTTTTCTAAAATCACAGTTTGATTATATTCAATGGAAAACTGGTGAATTAATGTGAATTGACTATTATTGATTGACTCCTGCATACACATTGTTAAAAGTCGGTGTGTGTGTGTGAAATCTAAGAGGAGTCAAATCAAAATTGAGACTTGACTAAGCAGATAACCATGTATGGCTGAATTCTTGACAATCCTAAAAATTATATTACATGGCTACCTAATTGCCCTGGAAAATATAAAGAATTGTATATTATTAGGTGAGTAATCTAAGAATAAAGAGAATAACCACTTTTTCATTCATTTACTTTTATTTTAGATATCAACTATGTGGTTATTATCTCTTTTTAGTATGGTCATTATTTATATCTATAATCAGCTTTGACTCATTTACTTTTATTAAAACTATATAGATCAATATTGCCCTCTATTAGCATAGTATGTTCTATCTTAACTGACTTGTACATAACCAGATTAGCCCGAATAACCAGGTACTTCTTTCCACGGAAAAACCAACATTCTAATTGAAGTCTATTGCACATTTAATACATACATGTAGGTAACAGGTGATGTTCCAATACTTTTGTGCATTTTCAGAACTACCAGTTGAGCTGTATGCTTCCTGAAGGTTGTTGGGTCTAAGATTTGATTTTTACCCCACTTACAAGCTAATAAATTATCCTTTTATTATTTTATGGATACTGACAGAAAACACAATCTTCCTGGGTTAAAGACTAAGAACAGTGTTATTCGTGGCATAGCAAGCAACACAAACATTAGCACATTTTCATTAGTTCCCCTTTCTTCCAAATGGAACTTCTAGTGTGACAGGCCCAGATGGGTGCTATACATGTAGTCTAGCTGAGGAACAGTGGACTTGGGGAATCTATCTATTTGTAACAAGCAGTAAGCAAGCCTAGTCTTTGTTCAGGAAGAGATGCTGCCTTATCTCCCAAAGTTGCTATGTAAACAACCCCGAGTAATGACCTAAATAAACCAGCAGTCAAGGTCTTGGCACACAAAGTTGTTTCTGTTGTTTCAAAATATAGTACAGGCAAGGTAATTATAAAATATTCACAAATATTTTATACAAATTTAGAAAACCTCTCACTGAGATTTTATCACAAATTATTCAAGTTCTTATTGCATTTTAAAGAAATTGGTAATAGAAGACACAAATAATACTTTTTGGGTTGAGGAATAAAATCAACAAAGAACTACAATTAGAACATTCACATTCAAAATAAATGAATGGCAGTAAGTGAAAAGACTGGCAAATGAAGGCACATTTATAGTTCTTTAGTTAAAAATATATTTCAGGAAGGTATGTATAAATGTTTTTCAATTAGTTATAGTTCCAGCTATTCTACTTTTCTTCCTTTTCATGAGCTGTCTACCAACAAATGATACCCACTGACAGCCTCACTGTTTTCCTAAGACTGTCTCTCACTCAGCAAAGAGTATGAAAGCTACGTGATGTCCAGGGCCATGTGACCCAATTTTCTAAACGATTTCCTTCCTAAAACCATTTAGAAACCTCTCAGAAAAAAAGAGTCCCTTTTTAGGTCGTTGCAGGTGGTGACAAACCTAGCTACCTTAGGAACAACTTTCCAGTTTATGAATCACTCCTGAGAAGATATTTATTGACACCATGATAATTTTCAGATAGAAAGTCAACTGTAAATTAACAAGAAAGAAAGGGTCTTAGGAGTTACAGTAGGTCTTATAATGCAATCACGTTGAGATGTTTTCCCAGAGCTTTTCATGAAGTACCAGTTGCTACCCCTTCCTCAGATGATCGATATGGAGGTTCATACCCATCCTCCAAATGGCTTGAAACCTGGAATTGATGAAAGGGAATGTGGATGGCTTCACATGAAAAGTTCCAAGTCACAGCCATTCATATTATTGCATTATAGGAGCACCTCAACTATGGCAGAGTACTTTTAGATTATAAACTTAGAGGTCTCTTTACAGGGCAGTGGCCCCGTTAAACACAGTGTTCGTCGCATTAATCAAGTTCAAAGATTTAAAAATTTACCTGATATGCCATATAGAAGTGACTTGGAAACAGTTTATTCTCAATTCTTATTGAAAACAAATTGTGTTAAAAAGGCCACAACCCAGTCTAAGTTTGACAAATTAGTGCTTTGACCTAAATTTATATTATATAAGAAATACTATGACATAAAAGAGCTTTGTTAGGAAAAGAAATTTTTGACCATGACCTTTCCCAACAGAGTCCCATAAAATATTTGCAGGCAACCCCCTGAAAATCCTGACTAGCCCATTGATCCCAGGCCCATAATACCGGTCCCTGCTTTGTAAACTGTTAACCTGCAGGGACTTGCCTTCCTTTACCTTTTGTGTGTGTGTGGTGGGGAGGGGGGAATGAGGGGGGGCTCAGTTCCCGGTATAACCTGATAATTTGATCAACAAAAATGACCTGATGCAAAAGAAGCAAGAAATTTCCAGATTTAAAGTACTGGGAAAAAGAAGGAGATTATCAAAGATCTAAATAATGCAACCAAGAGCAAAATAGCCTAGTAAATCATACTAACCCAGCTAAATTAGATAGCACTGTCCATATACAATTACCCTGGCTCCCATGACAGCCTTTAAATGTGACATGTTATTTGACATGTTTGCAATTAGGGCTTAGGAAAAAAATCAATTTTTTTCTATTCCACTTAAAATAAAAAATGTACTGTTTTCCAATGAAATGTACCTTTTTTAAAAATTCAAGACAGATAAAAAAGTAATGCCAGAACAAACATATCACAGCTGCATTATGAAGATAGACATTTAAAGTCCAATTTTATTAGATTTTATGAAAGGGCAGAACCTAGAAGTAATTACCAGCATGTTGTATTTACTTTCACATCATTATCCTTATTCACTTTGCCCCTAGACTTTGAACAGCCAGTGAGGATGACATAGCTGGCCGTGCTGGGTGAGCTTTGGAAGTAGCTCTGTGGGAATTGTATGTTACCAACTCACACAGGGGATGCGCTCCTCCCGTCCTCAGCCTGAGACCCACCCAGGACCAGAGAAAGTTGTTCTCTATCCCTCCATCTTCCGTTTCCTTCAGAATTGGTTTCAGCCCTCTCTGAATAATCCATACACAATATATTCAAAGATAAGATTCTTGGCCCTGGCGCGGTAGCTCAGTTAGAGCATCGTCTCCTTACGCCAAGATTGTGAGTTTGATCCTCGGTCAGGGCACACACAAAAATTAACCAATGAATGCACAAATAAGTGGAACAACAAATTGATGTTTCTATCTTTTTCTCTCTCTAAGCTCAGCAAATTAAAAAAAAATTTTAAAGAGGAGATTCATAACTGAATAAAATGCTTCTAACTTTTTGTCATTTTCCCCTTTTCATAGCTTCTCATGGTTTCTTGTATCCTCTTAAAATCTGTTATACACATTTGATATTTTTTTCTTGCAGGAAGATAGGACCTTTACCATACTTTGCCCCATTATTACATATCAAATATGTATATTAATAATAACAGCAATAATAATAATAATAAACTGCTCACAAAAATTAGGGGATATTTCAAAATGAATATAAAACAATAAAATATCCCCTAATTTTTGTGAGCAGTGTAGTAACAATATGCTAATATTATTGTGTAGTTTCTATGCACAAGGCACTGCTCTGATTTGTATGAATTGTCTCAACAGATCTTCACAGTGATCCTGTAGTTATCACCAATAAATATATCTGCCATTATCAATAGATTAAGGGATCCCTTCAATAATTCCTAAGTAAATCATTATAATTCTTGTTAATTACTTTAATGCAAATAGGGGGCTTTAGATATTTTTAAAAACCCTCAGATGGATTTTGGATAAAACAAATCAAGCACTGTGCTAGGCAGAATAATCCCTCCACCCCTACCCATGACATCCAATCTTAATTCCCAAAATCTGTGAATCTTGCATGGCAACAGAGACTTTCCTATGTGATTAAGTTAAGGATCTTGACATAAGAAGATTATCTTGAGTTATCTGGTGGGTCCCCCAAATCATAAGAGTCTTTTTTAAATCAAACAATGTATGGTCAAATAAGTTTGCAAATATCATGTATATGTTTGCTAGCTTATAGTTTGCATTGGGTTTGAGGGACAGGCTGTAAACTGGCAAAGTTATTATAGCCTAAGGCTTAGTTTTAAAACTAAGCTTTTGCCCACACCCTTGACTGTTGCATGATAGGGGGTGGTGCATCCTCATGAGGAATCCCCTTATGCCTCAGAGAAGTGACTTTGTATCAGAGACTTCCTCGTTTGTATATTGGATTAAAGGTTTTGATTTCTAGACTATAAAATGGGGCAGAGGAGCCCATGCTGGAGGAGAGCAGAGAAAGGCCATGTGGAGGAGAGGAGAAACAGCCAAGATGGCAGAGTGCTGAAGGAGAAGTCAGTTTGTGCAGAGTTTGTGCAGAGAGAAGGAGATGGGGAACAGAGGTGAATAAGGCTGGTGAGGTAGAAACCTTTGATTCTAGGAAACTCAGATAAGTCAGTGGCTTTGGCAGCCCTGAATGAAAAGGAAAGAGTTTTCCCACTGTGTGTATTTCTTGCCCACCAGGTGCAAACTAGGATTAAACTAATGGCCCACCAGTGCTTGGCTCCATTATTTCATTACTGTCTGTCCGAATCAAATGCAAATCTGCACAAGCCAGGCTGATGGTGGCCGTGGCTACTGGCCATACACAATGTCTTTGTTTTTTATTTTGTTTGTTTGGGTTTTTTACAATCACATTTTACATTCAATATTATTTTGTATTAATTTCAGTTGTGTAACACAATGATTAGATGATCATATACTTCACAAAGTGTTCCCCTTGATATTTGCAGTACCCACCTGGCACCATACATAGTTACTATAATATTCTTGGCTATTTTCCCTCTGATGTACTTTACATCCCCATGACTATTCTGTAACTACTAATTTATATTTTTTAATTTATTGTGTTAACATGAATTCAAGTGTCCCACTCAATATAATACCCTTCACAAGGGTCCTTATAAGAGAGAAGCAGATGTGTCAAAATGGAAGACTGGAAATGCTGTGCTCTGGCTTCGAAGACAGAAGAAGGAGCTCCAGAAAAGGAATGCAGGTCATCTCTAGAGGCTGGAAAACACAGAAGAACAGATTCTCCCCTGCAGCCTCCAGGAGATCAACAGCCCTGCTGACACTTTGATTTTGGCTTGGTGAGACCCATTTCTGTAAGATAATAGATGTGTCTTGTTTAAAGCTACTAAATTTGTGGTAATGTGTTACAGCGGCATGAGAAATTAAAACAAGTGTGCCTTTGATACAATATAAGTGTTATTAGATGGTATGAGAAAACCTGGAGCCCGGGAGCAGGGCCCAGGAGGAGTCAGAAGAGCCCCCACAGAGGGTGCTGTGCAGTGAGAGAGCATGCCATCCATACAACAGGGATCTTGCTTCCAACAACTCCAAGTTCATTAGTTCCCCCAAACCACACTCCGTATTGATAATTGTCCAGAAGGACTCACAGAGCTCAGGGAGAGCAGTTACACTCAGTTTCAGTTCACTACAGGGAAAGGATACAGATTAGAATCGGCCAAGGGAAGAAGCACTAGGAGAGGAGTGTAGAGTCCCGTTGCGTTGTTCTCTCCCTGTTGAGTCTCAGGCAGCCTCCCTTTCCTGGCATTGATGTGTGATAATGTTGATGTGTGGCATGGAGTGTTGCCAAGCAGGGGAGTTCACCCTGACCTTGAGCTTTTACTGGGGCTCCATCAGGTAGGCATGATTGATGGATCTTTTTCTAAGTCAACTGATATTGTGTTACTCAAAGCCTCCACTCTACCTTCTTTTACATTCTATTGTTGGCCTTTCTAGTCAATCCACACTCTAAATACTATCGGGTGTGGCCAGCCCACTCTCTGAATCACAACTGTAGACTACTTGGCACGACCTAAGGCCCCCAGGCAAACAAAGACACTCTTACCAGTGATGACACAAGGCCTCAGAGATTGCCTCCCAGAAACCAAGGGCATAGGCCAGACCTTCTCTTTACTACCTGTCCACTAAGCTGGGTTTGGAGGGTGAGTGGGATTGTTTCTATGGAAGTAAAGGAAAGGGCAAAAAAGGCACCCAAGATACAGAAATAACATGAGCACAATGTTTGTGGTGTTTCTGAAGAAAAAGCTAGTAATTCACTACAATTTCAACAAAGGGTACTGGTCCCTGGCAGATAGGAGTGGCCGAGGCCCTGGGACATATTTAGGAGTTTTGTATAAAGAGCAAGCTGTATTTGAATGCTCTTTCAGAAGGGAGTGATACGAACAAAGAATCCTTCTGTAATGTAAATAGTCATCTCCCACTTTATCTTTTATGAGTTTATGTTTTTTTCTATTGGATTTATTTTTAAATAGCACAATTTGTATTTATAAGAAAGGAGGAAGTTATCTTTTTCTATAATAATGCTGACAATAAAGTCATACAATCTGCTCAGATTAGACTGTGTCCAACTCCTAGGGTGCAGGACAGAAACTCAGCAGGGTGGCCAGCAGGGCTGCTCCTCTTGATGTCCTTGCTTTATCTGGAAAATGCAATGTAATGGTAGAAACCCTGGTGATAGTAATGCTGGGACAGAAATGGCCTACAAGTGGACATGTGGCACGTAGCCCGATCAGCACACGTCCAGCCTTAAAGAAACCTTACCCTAAAGTTAGTATATTTCATCTTCATTTTATTTCCCACAAGGGTAAGGTGACTAATTATCCTCCTTTAGGGAGGATAGTCCTTCTTTTGTAAGTTCCATCCTCCTTCAAAAAGTGTCCTCCTACATGTCCTTCTTTTTGATATTAAAAGACTAATCTGTAAATGTCCTTATTCAATTGATGCAGAGTTGATCCATTGCATGTGATTACCTATTTGTATTTGACATGACAATTCATCAAGGATCTGTACAGTGCAGCGAGACGCAATTATGAGACGCATGCACTCAGCATGGGAGACCTTGAGAGAGCACGCAATATACCAAGCATGTAAATGGCTTTGTGTACTTCTTACTGAAACATGATAGGGCACATATGACATTGTAGACTCACGATTATTTCTTTCTCAGTGAATATTTAATCATAGACAGGTAAGCATAATTCACGTTTTATTAATTCATTATCTATTTAATAATTTCCAAATACGTATAATTTTATTTACAAGTATTTTCTTGAAATTCAAGTTTTAAAGTGGAAATCTAACCTCAAACCATATCTATTAATGACACCTTTTGATTAAATAGTTGCATAAAACAAACGTTTTTAAATTAGAAAATGATAAATACACCTGAATAGCACTCTAAATTAGTGGTTTTGTTTGATATTTAGTTTTGTTAATTTAGCTTCTGGAAAATTTGCCTTTCATGTAACGTTTTCAGTTCCTAATGTGCTTGCATCGTTCATGTAGCTCTATATTTTATTTTTAATTTTAAATTCAATTTAAGGGATGGAAAAATCAAAAAAGAAAATGCCATTTCAACGATAAATTGAAAAAGAAATGTTCATTTCTCATATCAAAGAAGGATACCATTGTTTTCTGCAATATATGCAGCAGAGAATTTTGTTTTGCACTTGAGGGCAGAGTAGTAATAAAGAAACATTTGACCACCAACAAACATAAGCAATCATTAAATGTATCAGCTTCTAGTTGTAGAGTAAGTTTTTTTTAAACTTAAAATTATTCTAAAGATGAAAAACAGTGGGCCACAATGGAGGGAACATTTGCATTTCATACCATAATTCACAAACAAAGTTTTCATAGTATGGATTGTACAACTAAATTATTGAAAAAGTTTCACAATGCAAAATTTTCATGTGCCAGGACAAAATGTGAAGCTATTTTGAAATCAGTATTTAAAAATTACTGTGACAAAATACAGAGGACTTAGAAACTGCAGCATTTGTAAAGATTTTATCTGATGCATCAAATCATAATGAAATTAAATTGTATCCAATAATAGTAAGATATTTTAATATTACCAAGGGCATTCAAATAAAAATTTTCAATTTAGAATCCATTGTGGGTAAAACTTCTAAAATTTTGTCAAACTATCTATACAGAGTAATAAATGAAAACAATTTGAAATCCAAAGTTGTTGCACTAACGGCTGATAATACAAATTTTGGTGGATGAAGACACAGAGGGGTAAATAATGTGTGTGTAAAATTACAAGAGTTGCTCCAAAAGAAAATACTAGGTATAGGTTGTAATGCACATATTTTGTCAAATGCAATCAACACAGCATCATGTGCCATGCCAATTAATGAAGAAGTAATAATAACTACAATTTATTTGCATTTTAGTCATTTTACCATTTGTGTTGCTACTTTAAAACAATTTTGTGAAGAAGCAAATGTTGAATACAAAAAACTTTTAGGATATTCAAAAGTTAGATGGCTTGTTCTAACATCTGCTATAGAGCGTGTTCTACAATTATTTGAGCCTCTCCTTTCATATTTTTTAAGTTTAGACAAATGTCCTAAAATCCTCAAATTGTTTTTCAATAATAAAATATTTGAGATACTAATGTATTTTGTAAATAATCAAATTTCTATTTTTTACAAAATGATTCAAAAGATTGAAGGTGAACACACTTCAGGCTATGGAAGTTAGTCTTATTTTGAATGACTTTATCCTTTAATATAAATCTCATTTTGAAGAAAAATTTTTCCTTTAATTATAAAAAGAAAATTGTCATAATTAGAGGAATCAAATTTGGGTATTACAGAAAAGTTTATCAAAGAAATGCAGATTTTTTACCAGACATGTTTTCAATATATCAAAGAATGGTCTGAAACAATCATCATGGAAAATAAAGAGTTTTCAATGGTGGTTTTTTACTTCATTGCAAATATATTGGACAGATATTGAATCTTGTCTTGAGTTTTTATCTAAAGAAATGCCAGACATCAAATAGACAATTGTCTCTTTGAAGAAATTAGAAGACTGAATGTATATATAAATTCTGAAAAATTAATACAATGGGAAAATGAACACGTTGAAATTGATAAAAGATGGGTGGAAATATTTAGCCATTTCAAAAATGAACATATTCCATGTGAAAAATTATTTATATTTGTTCAATTTACATAGTGCTGCCCTGGAACTAATGCAGCAGTTGAAAGAGTTTTTTCAATTGCTAATGATTTTTGGAAAAGTGAGAAATCGAGATTGAATGTTGATACTCTAGCTGCAGCACTTGCTGTAAAATTCAATATGAAGGATATTTCTTGTTCAGATATTTCCAATATACTGTTACAAGATGATACATTCATTGGAATGACAAAAAATATTCATTCAATGGAAAAGTACTCATTTAGATAATGTTATCTAAATGAGTACTTTTTTCTTACCATTACTATTAAAAATTAATAGGCACATAAGCATAATTACAATATAAAATATTGCAAATGTTTTTATTATACATTTATCATATTCTAGTGTATTATTGTTGCAATGAATAAAATGTTTCTTTTATTTACGATATTGTTTTCTTCAATTTATTTTTGTCCTCCTTTTCATTGTAAAAAAGTTGGTCACCTTACACAAGGGTCCCGTGTTACAGCGCTGTGATGGTAAGACTCAGAGACAATCAGAAACACACTGTGTTAGTCAGTTCAGACAGCTATCACAAAACACTAGACTGAATGTCTTAAATAACAGGCAGTTTTTTCTCTCATAGTTTTGGAACCTGGAAGTCCCAGATCAAGGTGCTGATAGATTTGGTTCTTGGTAAGGCCCATTTCCTGGCTTGCAGATAGCCACCTTCTTACTGTGTCTTCACATGGTGGAGAGAGAGCTCTGTGGACTCATCCTCTTTTTATAAGGACACTAATCCACCTGTCATGAGGCTTCATCCTCATGACCTCATTTAAACCAAATTGGCTCCCAAAGGACCCTCCCCCCATCTCCTAATACCAGTGCAATGGGAATTAGGGCTTCAACATAGGAATTTGGTGGGGAGAGCAAACATTCAGTCCTGAACACCATTTCTCTCAGTTCAGTTTACAAGTGCGCATGGGCTGTCCCACTAATAATGTCTGTCATTTTATTTTAGCAACAGCGTTGTTTTTATACAAAAGCTAACTTGAGGGTTGTTGGACAAATGAGTTTGTAAATTTTGTGTTACTTGAGTTTGCTCACTTTTATTGTTAAAAATGGCACTGGGCAGTGCCAGGTATGTGATCTGTGAAATTGCAAATTATATTCCTGCTTGGGAAGGGCCATTGTTATGCTAATGTTTGCTGGAAGAGATGTTTTAGTGCCAGAAAAGTTTTTAAAAGAAGGGAGAGAAGAAGCCAAGATGGCAGAGAAAGAGAGAGAAGCCAGTTTTGCAGAGTAAGAAGCCATGTTGGTAGATGGGGAACCAGAGGCAAGGAACTTTTGCGAGCTCTGCTGAGACTGGTGTGGCTTTTGATTCTAGGAAAAACCAGAGATTATCCTGGTGGTGAAACCAAAGAATGTGTCAGTAGCTTTGTGAGCTCTGAGTGAAAGAGAAGTGTTTTCCCCTGTGTGTTTGCTTGTCGGCTGGTACAAGACTTGAATAAAGGAATGGCCCACCATTTTTATGGCTCCACTGTTTCTTTATCATTTGCCTGAATCCAGTGGGAACCTGCATGTGAATGGCCATGATGTCTGCCACTACTGGCCATACAAGGGTAGTTTTTAATTGAGAAATTATATTTTTTATATCTATAATTATAGAACTTATAATTAGATTATATATAAAATTACATTTTGTATTTCTGCAGAAAGTAAGGACTGCAGTTATTTCAATGACAAAAACATGGCTCAAACACTTGGTTCACCTATGTATGACTTATGCACATCTTCTCATAATTTTAACTTTTAAAGTGAGAGGAGCAATTATTACTATTTTTTTTGAGGGGAGACTTACTTCACAGAGTTTTGTGAGGGCCACAGGATATTGGATAGTTGTATCGACTGTACACGTGTAAATTTTCTGTTTCACAAAATATTGCTTTTATTTTCAGGGAGGTTTCTAGGTCTGTGGAAACTGTTCAAGCCCCCCTCCCAACTCCCCCCAGTTATAAAGCACATCTACGTGAGCCTTTGGGGAAACAAAGAATTCTAAGGTCCATGGCTTATAGTTTTAAGAACCTTATGGTTTAGTTGATGAGAGTTCTATAGGTACAAAGATGACTCCAGAGGTAGGTTGCTTGGTTTAGCAAATAAAAATACAGGATTTTCAATTAAATGTGAATTTCAGATAAATCATGAATGATTTTCTTCCATATATCCCAAATGTTGCATGGAACAGGTCTTTAAAAATCATTTGTTGTTTACCTGAAATTCAAATTTACTTGGGTGCCTGTGTTTTATTTGGTGATCCTCCTTATAAATCAATTGAAAAGAGGGAAAGTGGCAATGGGTTCTCTAGGAAGCTGTGGGTGAGGCAGAGTTAGGAGGACAAAAGGTTTATTTATAGTGAAAGGAAAAGGGAGGAAGCTGGATTAGACAGGGCAGCCCTCAGTAGGGATGCTGACCTGACAGAATCTCTGCCAACACCCCCAGGAGCTCTGGACAAAGAGTGCTCCCTGGAGTAGTCTACCTCAGGTAGAAACAGATAGGTTGCTAACACCAAGTTGTTCAGTCTCCTCCCAACTCTCATCCAAAGTAGCTTCCCTCTTGTTCAGTCTTGATGCAAAAATTTCTATCATTAAAAGCCATTGACACCCAAAGACAGAAAATTGGTTAAATTCTCTACCTTTTCACATTGACATACTGTGCTTTCATTAAGTATAAGAGGTAAACAAAATGTTTATAAAAACAAGCCGAAAAACTCAGGCTACAAACACTATATGCAGCATGATCTTGTTCTGTTAGCACATATTGGAGTCCGTGTTTATACACACATGTACATACACATATACACATTGGGGGACAAGAGGAGGAAAGAGAGAAACTGATAGGATAAGCACTAAAATATTGACAGGAATTATCTCTGAGTGGTGGGATTGCAATAGATTTTTATTCTGTTTGTTATTAATATTTTCTAGATTTTCTACAATGAGTTAGTGTTATTTTTGTTTTACAAAGGCTAAGTATTTGGAATTTTTAAGAAGTCACCGTTACACTTCCTGGCCTTTTCTTCCCTTCTCACAAGAATTAAATATTATTCTACACGTTATATTTCAAGCATAGTTGGAACTCACCATAGGAAAAGATGTCATTCCCTACTTCATTCTATTGGAGAGAGTGGTCTAAGTGATTTCCTGGGAGTTTGCTCTTTAGAACTCTATACATCATTGTAGTGACAATGGGCAAACCTGGTAAGTGCTGGTGGGCATAGTAGGGGTGATCTTTGCTTCTTTTCCCCTATGGAAAAGGGAAGGAAACAGCAGCTTCCTTGTTACTGCCATCTTCCTTCTATTTTTAACATTTTATCTCTTGTTCACTCTGGGGAGCTAACATATCACTCTGCCTTTAAAACATTTTGCCTTTTTCAAGAAAGCTTTTAGATTAAAAAGCTTAGATATGGAGTATGAAGGTTTATAAATGTTTTATTTACCAGGGATGTGGATGTTTAGTTCAAAAAATATAAAAACATCTCCATTCACCTTGAAGACAGGCTGTGGTTTTCTTGGGCCATTTAAACTACTGACTTCAGCAACATTACAACAAGGAATTAAATACTCTTGAGAAGAGAAGAAAGAAAATAAGATCTTGTTGGTTTTGGATGTTTGAAGTCACTTATTCAATACCATGAATCCTGCAATGCTTTTTCTCACTTTAGACAGAAGACATAAAATAAGACAACACTGAGGGGAAAAGTGCTAAGTGGATTCATAAAGTGTCCAAGTCATTCATGAATGATGTTTTCATTGGAGAAATCAGTAAAAGAAAACTGAAGATCTTTTAAAGCCCCCCCCCCCAAATAGGTACCTCTCCTTTAACTGTGGAGGAGGAAGGTATGTTTTCCTTGGGGTCCAAAGAGTTAAGTTCTTAACCTATCTACTTCCAGTTCTCTACTCACACCAGGTTGACCACCATGATGGTTTCCAGAACCATAACCAAAAGCTCGGACACTTATTTATTCAATTACATATGTAACATTCTACACATCTACTGAATACCAAGAGCTGAGGTGGTATTTAAGCTATGAGATGCTCACTTTGTGGGAGGAGTAGGTGCAGAAGAGATTCAGATGACACGGTTCTTTGAGTTTCTTCCAGTTTAAAGTTCTATATAACAATTTCCTTAGGGAAGTCAGAATTGGATGGTAACTCAAATCAAAGCAAACTAATGATTTAGACAAATATTTTAAAAAATGAAAAGAAAAGAAAGAAACTGAGCAAAAGGCAGAAAAAACCAAATACTTTGTCATCAGGAAGAGACACTGGGAAGAGATCCTAGGGAAGGAACTGCCTAGCTGAGCCTCTAGGACAGGGCGAAGGCAGACAGACAAAGGAAAACTGCAGGAGCCGCATGCAAAGTGCCCTGTAGCAGGCTAAGAGTCCTTGGTGAGCCTGGGGACCTGGGATTCTCCAGACAGTAAAGTGGGGTCTGTCAGAGTGACCAGCCTGGGAGTCAAGGTGGAGAAGGAGCTGATGTAGATGGCATGGCACAGCAAATTCGGGAATTTAGGAAGCCAGTGAAGGTTTCAGCAAAGGGTTAGCTTGATCAGATGTGAATTTTAGAAAATAACTCTGAATGGGTTAGAGGCTGCAGAATGGTGATGAGGAAGAAGTCAGAACAAAGGGAGATACAGGGGCCTAATCTGAAGGCCTGAACTGAGGCTATGGAGTTAACAGGAGGAGGTGGCTTCCAGATATATTCAGAAGGCAACAATGGGAGAGTTGGATACAAACTGAGTGGGTGTAGATGAAGGTGTAGTGTAATGGGGTAGAAAAGAATTCTAGATTTATTCCTAAGTTTCTGGCTCAAGAAACTGAGGAATAATGTTACTCACCAAGGTAAAGAATAAAGAGAAAGTATATTTAGAGGGCAGAAAAGATGATGATTTTGGTTTGGAACATGCTGAATTTCAGATGTGTCGCAGACCGTATTTTTTAGAGATGGTCTCAACCTTATCACAAGACCATATGCTCTTATTACAATGTGACTTTATTACGTCCTCCATCCACTGAGAATTGAAGTTCTGCTCCTTTCCCCTGAACCTGGGTTGACCTTTGTGACTACTGTGGCCAATAGGATATGATGGAATTGATGCTATGTGACTTCTATGGCTGTATCATCAAAACTCCATACACTTCTGCCTTCCTCTCTTGGGATGCTTACTCTCAGCACACAGCTGACTCATTGTGAGGAAGTCCAAATGGGCACCATGTAGACAAACCACATGGAGAGGCTCTGTGCAGGCTTTCCATCCAACAGCCCAGCTGACGTCTCCGCCAACAGGCATATCCACCACCAGACATGTGAGTGAAGGAATATCCTGATGATTCCACGCCCAAATTATCAAGTTGACCCAACCTCAAATCTTCCCAGTTGAGGCTCTGACATAGTGCATTATAGATCAATCATCCCTGCTGTGTCCTCCTTCACATCCTTACCTACAGAACCTCTGAGCATAATAAAACGGTTGTTTCTATTGCTATGTTTTAGGGCGGTTTGCTATACAGCATTAGTACCTGCAGTAGGAAACATATGAGATATTCACACGAATGTGTTCAGTGCAGATTTGGCTGTATGTCCTGAGCTCACAGAAGAGGTCTGTTCTGAAAATGTTCACTGGGTGTCATCAGCATATAGAGTGTAACTGAAGCTGTAGATACAAGTGCTATCTTAGGACGTGTCTTAAGTAGGAAGACAAGAAGGGTGGATATGAAATTTAAGAGTATACACATATTTAAGGAGCATTTAGAAGAAAAGAAGCATGCAGAAGAAGCTAAGAATAACACTGGTTAAGGGTCAGACAGGAAACTAGAAATAACTTGAAGAACGTCAAGCAGAGATTTAGGTGCCTACAAAATTATTGAGAAGGCTAGACAGCTGCTACTAAGTTCTAGGTTCCCTGCCATAGGTGTGGCAGAGTCAGTGAGCTGCTGCCACTACCCAGAGGACAGGGATGTGCAGAATGCTGTTTGCAACCTCACAGATGCACCTCAGCATTGAGGTGGAGATGGGTAGGGGGATATAGAGGCTGCAGCAAACCTTTATTTGCTCATGCAGCTCACCCCTCTGCTGGAGGATAAGAATAATTTCCACCTTCCAAATCCAACGCATCTCACTGCATCCAGACTGCAAACTTTATCCAGAACCAGGGAGCAAGGGAGTAGAAAGAAATGTATGCCAGGAAACATCTAGCAAAAAGCATGAAAGGGGCCGGGGGAAGGGTGAGAACAAATGCTGGTGACAAAAACAAAACCAAACTGAACCAAAATAGAGCCCAATGACTTTCCAAAGAGAAGGGGTTGTCTGAGATGCAGAGTAGAATCCACCTCTAGAGTCAAGCCAGGAAGTGAAATTGAGGGTGGAAGGACAGTGGATTTTGGAGCCCAATAACCTTGAGTTCAGATCTTCAGGTCAGTCCCTTCCTTATGGGACTCACCATTCTTCCAGGCTTCCATTTCCTCGACTTTCCACCAGGAAGAAAAAATACAAGCATTGCAGGGTTGTTGGGAGAATTAAAAATATATGTTGGTTGCTGGGCACAGAAATTGGAAAATGGAGGCAGATAGAAATGGTAGTTTTCTTATTCTTCCTAAGGAGGCAAGTGAGGCATGACTCAGTCCAGCGGTGGGGCGGCCCTGCCCAGATGGGAGGTCCCATCCACCTTGATGGACAGACGAAGAGAAAGATTGGCAAATACACTGGTGGAGCAGATACTTCCTGGATGGCACTGTGTCAGACTTTATTCAACAGCTCTTGATTTAACATTGCTTCTTTGAAGATCTGTAGATAAAATGTGGCTTCCATCCTCTTAGAGTTTCAACACCTACTTTGAAGGGTGGAAGAAAGTGGGCCAAAACGAGAAAAAAGTGCTGAGAGCTTAGTTCACAGCAGCTGGTACCGGCTCAGAGCTGACGCCACCCATCCTACACTGGGAGCTTGTTCTGATCCTGGGGGAGGCTCGCTCAGCTTCTAACAGCTTGTGAACGCCAGCCTGTCTCCACTTTCTAGCCGGGTTATTTCCATTGCAAAGTCATAGTCCAAAAGGTGGAACTGTCAGCATGCAGTGTGATGTCTAAGCATGCTTAGTGTAGTGTAGTAGAAAGCTCACAGCTGGATTTAGTTACAGCTAATGCTCCCCTTAGCTGGGCCACCAGAGCCACATGCCGAACCTCTCTGAGCCTCAGTTTCCCCACTTAGATAATAGAAAAAAACTGTACTGACTACCTTGTAGGACTGCCGTGGAGGTGAAATCCAGTCAGTAAATGATGAGAGCTGCCATGTATTGACATGCATGTGCCAGAGGCTGTGCTAAGAGGTTTGTTTATACACATGTGCTTAACTTCATCCCCAGAATAATCCTACAAGGATTTGTTATTTCTAATTTGTAGATAAGGAAACAGAGGTTTAAGGAGATTAAGTATGTACTTTATCCCAACTCACACAAATATTAATGTGCTGTAGAGGCAGGACTGGAACCCCTTCTGATGGAAGGGCCTAGCACAGGGTCCGACTTGCAGGAAGTAGTCAGAAAATGGAAAATGTTAATTTTTTACTAGTCCAGCTCACTCCTTCATTTGGTAGACCCTAAACCAATTCCCAGATAGTGACTTGCCAAGGGGCAGGGCTGGGATTGAGATGTAAATTTCCTGGTTCTGAGTGCAGTGCTTTTTACTTTAACCTTAGCTGTCCTCCCTGTATCAAATCCCTTTCTAGGAAGACTAATTCAAATTTAGTGAACCTGGTCATAAACAATCACATGTGCATGACAACAGCGCTCTCTGCTGGCTTTTAAGAGAATTGAAAAGAAATCATTGCTCAAGATTTCTTTGCTGTTAAGACTTTCTACCTCAGCAGCCCTTATTACCACCTCCCCCCTGTTTTCAAAAAATTGTAAATGGCACCCCTGTGTACTTATGTCTTTCATTTATATTTTATTAGAAAGTCGTTTCTGATCATTAAAAACTTTGTGTGCCTGCCCAGAGGGAGTGGACCAGTCTTAGAGGGTTCCTCTGATTTCCCAGGAGCCGTCCTCTAAGATTCCAGCGAGCTCTCTCACCCCCTCCTGAGACTTGCTGCCTGCGTAAGTACTGTAACCCATGCTGCAGACTTTGGGGGTGCTAGTGATTAACAGTGAAAGGAGCTTGAGCATACAAGGACACCTTTATGGTGCAGTCCCTATCGTCCCAACACTGCTAAAGTATCTGGGAAAACCAAACTGAGCATACATACAACACCACCTCTGACTCCAACCCAGGTTTCGTGCTTCTACATACACCATGGTGGCCAAATGGTTGGGTGTAAATTCTGTAGAGAAGAACCCAGAATCTCCCAGCATCTAATTCCAGGGGTCAAACTAGACAGAATTCAGTGACCACTACATACTCAGTTACCTATATTTTGAGCAAGCGTTGGAGTTTCTAAACGATGAGCATATCAATATCAAATTCCTGCTCTCATTGAGGGTTTAAGGAGACGCTGACTGTACACTGCCTGGTACCTGCCGCTCAAAGCAAGTAATAAAGAATTGCTAGAGCAAGAAACAAAACAAAGCCATTACATTCCCCAAACCAACACAAGCTCTCTAATCTCCTAAATTCCTTCCAGAGATTAGGCATTGCTAGACCTCTGGAATGAGAATCTGATCACCAGGCATTCCACTCCCAGCGCCAATCACCTGCTCTCACGATGCTGGAACTCATCAGCCTTCTTCTGGCATGGGACATGCACTTGTTATTTTAAATATCCTTCCCATCAATCCTCCTGCCATTACCAAGAGAGTTTGCTTTTCTGCTCCTTATTTTCAAATGAAAGAAACTTCACCCAAAGTTTTCATTGAAGGCTCTCTTCCTGAACAAGGGAGAAGATGGAACTCCTGGGAGGAAGGGATCTCAGTGACAGCGCTGACAGAATCTGCCCATACCGGTCTGGCTGTGGCTTCTGCCTTACTTAGGTGGCGTTTTCACCAGATGGGACGAGGCAAAGTCTTCCTAGTGATGCACACAATTCAACAGGAGTTCCTGCTCTTAACTCCAGGCTGTCTGCATCTGTGTAATCATCTCCTTTGAAGAGGTCAGTTGGTGAAGAGCACAGACAATGACAGACCTGGGCTTATATCCCCGGGCAGCTGCCCACTCCCATACAGTCCTGGGTAATGCGTTAACTTCTTTGAGTTCTCCAACCCTCACATGGGGATCATGATCACTGAATCCCTCCTGTCAGCTTTGGTGAGGGTCATAGAGACAATGTACAGAAAATGTGGGTCACTGTGTCTGGCACAGAGGAAGCATGCAAGGCACTCATTTATTCAACAAAAAGTTGAGTGAGGAGCTACTATGTGCCAGGCGCTGACCCACATTATGGGAATTCAGCCGTGAATGAAACAGCAAACTCTCTCCTCTCAGAGGGCCCACAACCTAGTTGGGGGCAGGTTGATGGTAAACGTGCCAGATATAACATATCTGGAGTGCTGTGCTATGAAGAAGAATATTTTTAACAGAGGGGAAAGCCTCTGTGTCTCTCACGGAAGATTTATCTGAGAGATGGTAAGAGTACTGAGTTAAGCAGGATACCTGCAGGAAAAGAGTTCCAAACAGAGCTATCAGTAAGCACCCGGCCCTGAAACAGGCCGGCATCCGGACTTTGGAGCAGCAGCAGGTGGGCGTGGCTGGAGTCGGGGGCGGGAGGGGCGAGTCAGAGAGGTGGCCAGGAGCCAGGCCTGTGGTGGGATTTTTGAGGCTGTGGGAGAGACCAGTAGATTAATGGCAAAGGTGTGCGGGCCAAAAAAATCACTCAAGGCCACTGTCCTTTTCGTTCTTGGCTTCCCATCCACCTTTCTTTGTACCTGGCATAGCCATACGTGGATATCTGTGTCTAATAGCAGCCTTGAAAATCATTTCATTTCTTGACCATCATTTGACCTCCCCTTGATTCTGGAGAATGTAAAGATTCCTGAGAACTAGAACTTGGGATGTCTGCTGCAGAGAAGGTATTTGAATAAACTTCACCCCAGCATTCATTCTGCCTTCTCTATATAGTCCGTTATTAATATTGTTGTTCTTAATATTAAGTGCTTCTTGAGAATAACTTACTTTATTTACTGCAAAGAAAGGTTTAATTATATATTTGAAAGGTTTAACCCACTGATGAGGCGTTGAGAAAATTTACCCAGGTTGTTTGCTATCCCATGAGGGCCACATTTATTTTTCCCAGGAACAAAAACTCAAATTATAAACCCTGTTGTTTTTTTCTCAGTACACAGAAGTGAGTATTTTATTTTTAAACTTGAGAAATATCTCAAAGCAGAAAGTCTTCCTGAAAATGTAAACTTGTCTAACAAGAATGTGTTTGATGACATAAAGCAGACCGATGAAGCTACAGCAATCATCTTCCCTTATCAGAGGTGGAATCTTATTTTGGATGATATTTAAGTTTAACCCCTATAAATGGCGTGTGTGTGGACATATTTATGTGTACATACACACATATGTGCATATATATTTATATACACACAAGCATATAAATATGCATATACATATACACGCATTACATATGTGCATGTATATTGGTTCTAACAAATAGAAAAGCGAGGAAATGTCACTAAGATTAGTTCCCAAAAGGACTGCTGACTTCTGTTTTGCATACTTTCTCACTCTCTGGCTGACCAGCTGCTCCATGGAGAAGCCCACTTGGTAAGGAAATGAAACCTTCAGCAACAGCCAATGAGTATCCAAGGCCCACCCGAGTGAGTCCGGAAGCTCAGCCCTCTCCTGTTCAGCCTTGAGGTGGCTACAGCTTCAGAGGCAGCTTGGTTTTGGCCCACTAGCACAGCAGGAACAGGGGGCACAGAGATGTGCTGTGCCTGGATTCCTGACCCATAGGAGCTGTTAGATAATATTTGTTGTTTCAAGGAACTAAGTTTTGGAGTAAGTTGTTATTCAGTAATAAAGAACTAATAGTTAGCTCATAGATAAAATGTTTTCTTCCAACTTTTCCTTGATATTCTGATTCAAAGAAACAATTTAGGAATAGAATGCTTACTAAAAACACTAGTGATTGCATATAAGATGACTCTAGAAATGTAAGCTCAGACTAAAGGTCTCGATTTTCTTACTATAGAGACCAACATGCAAGTAAACAGTCAAAGCATTTTGACCTGAAATAATAAAACAAATGCTTTAAAATTTTTTCCTCTATTTTTCACTACTCTGAAATATATTAAAACATAATGAAAGAGGACATTGAGTTCAGCACACACTAGCATTTATATCATATGCCCGTTGCAGGGTGAGGTGCAGAGGGTGCACATGGCCCTGTCTCCAGTAGCTTGCAGTCAAGTTCACAGTGGTCATACCAGATATCTATACAGTGTTAACAACATCATTTAATAGATGTGCAGAAAATTCCTGATTCCTAAGCAGATGTTTATAACTTGGATTATAACTTTATCAATTCTGGTTATTGGCATTTGTTCTTATAAAAAATCAGATGAGCAGGATAAGAAAACATGAATTGGGCCTAAAATATGTATCTGAAGCAAAGTAGGGACTAATATATCATCCTTCCATTTCCCTGGGAAATTCTAGCAGGTACAAAGGAGCTGAGGGTGGATCCCAGTCGGGGTACATGCGGGAAATCTGCCTCACTATCTCCCCTCATCTCACTTAAAAAATAAATAAACAAATAAAGTAAGTGTTAGAGCTGAGTAGTTAGATGGGACTATAGAGAGTGGTTCACTCCAGTGCAGGCATTTGTGTACTGATAACCAGCTGGTGGTAAAACAAAAAATATCCCCAGAACATTGAAAATGGCAGAAAGGCAAATAACTTTGTTTATGGAGGGAGAAGAGCCTCAGATAAACATATAAATAACCCCAAAATAAGAAGCACCAACAAAATCATGAACACTTCTCACAGAAAGCAACCTGGACTTCTACAAATTATATTTACTTAGCTAAATGTGAATGCAGCATTGCTAAGGCGTATCTAAAGAGTCAGGAAACAAATGAAACCAGAATTAAACTAGATATGCTGGCTAGAGTGCCTTTAAAACTTGCCTGCTGAGTCATAAAAATTGTTTGGAAATCCAGTGATCTGATAACTGTGGAAAACTAAAGCTCACAATATACTTTTTTCACTCTTGTTTCAGCTCCTGTACACATATACTGTAAGGGGTCTTAGCACTGAGGATTTATTCTTTAAAAGACCATCACTTTCCCATAGAATTTACTGCTCTATATGTGTACTTCCTCTCTAAACTCTGAACCTTTGAGTGGGACTCATTCATTTTTAAAATCCCCAACTCACTCACTTCCTGGCATGTAGTAGATGATCAAAATCTACCAACTGAACAAATATATGGTAAAGTGAAGGAGTGGAAGAACTTGTATGAAGCATTGATACCATAATCTTTCATGAAAGAACCATCTCACTAGACCTTCACCCTGACCCCTAAAGAACCACCCACCACAGTGTGAATCAAATGGGTTTCCCCTTAGATGGGGACTCTATTCTTAAGCTGCTACCACCATCTTGAATCTTGGATTGCTGTTTATATCCTACTTCTCTTATTCACTTCTTCTGCCTACTACTTCCGTGTTGGGGTAGGGTTTCCCAACATAGTATTCCCATGACAGGTTGAGCAGACAGAGCAGAGAGATAAAAACTTCCCATTCATCCATCACCAATGGGTCAACTATTAGCCGGAGTCATTTTTATCTTTTTTCATGACTTGAGAAAAAATAATCAGAGCCAAATAAACTCAACAAGAAATAAATATCGATTCAACTTATCCTACTCAACCTAGTGTGTTCAAGAAGTCTTCATTATTAAAGAACTCTTATAACTTTGTCATGAGGAAGATGTTCTGGCTGAGAAGGAAAAGGTTTGTTATGGGATGGCCTGTGAATATATATAGAGTAATGGACAGACACACAGGCACTTTCTCAACTTTGGCTCAATGCACAATGCCATGGACATGCCTGAAGCCATTTTACTACCATTCCACTGAAAGTCTTAAACCATATATGCAGATATTCTCATGTGATTTGTGAAGGAGAAAGTCACCACTTTACAAAGACACTGAACTGCTAAATGTTTCTTTAATCTGGGACAATATGAATAATTCCTTCAGGAAAAACAGTTGTTAATCAATCATGGAGCTCAGTTCTCTTAGGCCTGGGCATGACCCAGCATCCCTTTCAATACAGCTAAGCATAGTTATGCCAATTGGTGGCATGAGAAATGATATACAGTGGTCCCTCACCGTATCGCGGTTCACTTTTTGTGGTCTCACTGTATCGCGGATTTTTAAATTGTATGTATCTAATTTTGTATTGTGGATTTTTTGCTATATTGTAGGATTTTGTGGTATATAGGTATATTTATATATTTATTATTTCAATTATTTTTGTGGTAAATTAAGCATTTTCTATAGTGTAGAAAGTGTTTAAGAGCATAGAAAGTGTTTATAAGAGTGTGGGAAAGGTTAATAACAGTGTGGGAAAGGTTTATAAGAGTGCAGGGAGGGTTTATAAAGTCTTAAAATATATATAAATAATAAAATAAATATAAGGTTGCTACTTTGAGGATTTTCGCCTATTGCGGGGGCTTCTGGAACCTAATCCCCACAATAGACGAGGGACCACTGTATATTTGCCATCCCTAAGGACACAGGGCAAATGCTAGCTGTGGCTACAGAGAAATTGTTCTGTACCTTAGCAAATGGAGCATAAAAACTTTTCAGATGAGTGTCCTAAAACTCAGTGAGATTGTTAATTGACCAAGATCATGTAGAAAATGGAAGGCAGAGTACAATCTGAATATGGAATGTCTAACCTGAAAGTCATAAACAGTATTAGGATGCTTTTCTCTTTACTTCAATATTGTGGTCCATATTCCTGAGAGAGAGCATCTGGGAACAATGAGTAGAGCTAAAACCTCAATGTCTTCCTTGATTATAAATTGTCTTTTTCTAACCTTTTTGCCGAATTATGGTTACACAGCCATTACTTTTTGTCCGAACTCCCTATTGTTCAGGACCTGAAGTTCATAGTCAATCTTAAATATACCATTCCCGGATCTTGGCATGTGCTCCTGTACTTTCTGAACTATAAATCTGCAAAAGTATTTTCACCAAGAAGCCTTTTATATAAAGCTCTAGGCTTTTAGAGAATATATCCAAAACATATTAACAATTAAGAAGTAAACATATGAACCAACAAATAATTTTTGAATAGTTGAAAATATGGTCAGAACCCTAGTGGTCTGATGAGAGATTGGTATTTACCAAACATGTATTTCAAAAAACCATTGCAGAACAAAGGAAAATGGAAAGCTTCTCACCTTATTCCATGAGGATAGACAAACTCCTGATACCAAAATGGAGAGAAAAGCAAAACCAACAAGCAACAACAACAAAAATAACTAAAACCAAAGAGCTTCGACCACTTTTATCTCGTCACCTTTCTGAGCACCTAGTCTAGCATCCGGTTTAGAGTCTCAGAGATTAGGGCAGTCATAGACCTCATCAGGGGATGAGCCTGCTTTGGGGTTTAGAGGTCCATTTGGTAGCCAGGGCTGATAAAAGGGAATGAGATCAGAGCTCAGCTGGCATCTCTGACCATCAAAGAAAATAAGTTATTGTTTTAGTGGGTGCGTTCTTGTGGCCAGAAAAAAAATTCAATTACTGATAGATGGAGCCCCCTCTCCCAGGGCGATAAACCCAAGACACCAAATAAGTGTTTTCTATGTGTTAAGACCTACATTTATTCACAGTAGACTGAGTTTTACTTCAGGCTAAGGAAAGTCTTGCCATTTTAGAAATCTGACAATAGGAAGGTCATATTAGCAAGAGCATTGAACCAGGAGGAGTAAGGTGCCTAGGTGGTGTCCTAGCTACATCCCTTACTAGCTCTCAGAGCCTTGGAAAGTTACTTAACATCTGGGCTCCTGTCATCAACCTCATAGAATGTTGAGAATCAAATAGGGCAAAAAAAAAATCTTAGAATTTTTAATGTGATATTAAAGAGGACTGTTTGGGGAACGGAATCTTCAGAAGATATTGATAAAACATTCTAATCCTGTTATTTATTAAACTGCTCAGTAGCTTATAATTTTGGGCATGTTATATAACTCTTCTGGGCCCCAGTTTTCCATCTGCTAAATGGTAATAGTAACAATACCCATCACAGTGTGGGGATTGCAGGAGGGAAAGAGAGTGGAGGGTGGCGGAGGAGGGTAGAGAGGGGATAAATGGTGATGGAGGGAGACTTGACTTGGGGTAGTGAATACACAATGCAATATACAGATGATGTATTGTAGAATTGTGCACCTGAAAACTGTATAATTTTATTAACCAATGTCATCCCAATACATTCAATAAAAATAAAAAAATAACACTACTCATTTAATAAGGCTGTTGTGAGGATTAAATTAGTGTGTTTATAATGCTTAGAAATAAATTTATTACGTAAAATGAAAATTGCATTAATGAAGTGTCTAAGGCTGTTTCCCATGGAATCATGGCTTATTGTGCGATAAATAAAACAACATAGCCAGATTTTATTCAAATTATAGCTCATTTTTTATGATGATGAGCCACTTTGCTGCAGGCATTTTAAACTTGTGACACCCTATCCTTGGATGTGGTGAAGAAAGACTTGCAAAGTCTTGAAAGACTGTCCGTGCAGAAATGAGTCTATAGATAATGTGCCAGTGGCAAAAGGTTTGCGCTATAACACGGGCTACAGAAATTTGGCCTTTGTTCTATTTCTGAATGTTCACCTGGGTGAAATTTTCAGTGATCTAGGTCCTTGTCATTGGATTTGTATGTATTTAGGTTCATCAAATTGGGTGACAATGCTTTAAGACTCATATGTGCTTTGGCTTTCTTTGGGATTCACTGTGATGTTTTTGCCACAACCAGGTAGAAGAGGTGTGAAGTGTAGAAACCATCCAGTGTGAATCAGCCATATCCCATCACCTTGAACCTGAAGCCCTTTGATGAGCCACTGCCAAGTATCCATTTTACTTGGCTTCAACCACACCTTTGCCTTGCACTTCACACATTTTATAACTGTTACTTTCTCACTGAAACACACTCCCCCACCCCCACCTGAGAAGAAATGCACATATTCTGAAATTGTCATTTTGTGATTATACATTTTGGATGTTGCAGAAATATATACAAAGATGTATAGTCACAGGCAATTTGAAACATGCCTCAAGATGCTGCCAAACACGTTCATATGCAATTGAAGTTCCACACTGCAAAATTAGCATCAACCAAATCAGCTGTTTACAGGAAAGAATTTTTGAGTCGCCTTCCTAATTTTAAATATAGGGGCTTCCATTGGAGACCCTTAGGACACCTTTTACATCCCTGGACCAGCAGTCTATCAATGAGAGGCTCATTTACACACAGGGGCGGGGGGAGGGTGCCTGCTGAATGAGTAGTAGGGGAAATGATCTTAATCCTCTGGCCAGATCTTTCTCCATCACAGATTAACACTTGACCGGACCAGATTCTCTGTTGGGAGATGATGGGATGGTTTTGTGACACAGTGACAGTCAGGACCTTGAGTTCAGAGCACATGTACATTGTCTGGGGGCAACCTTGTTTTTTTTTTCTTGTTGTTGTTTTTTTACATAGACAGTGAAACAGACAAATCTGATCTACAGAAGAGAGACAAGGAGGTGTGCAGGGAGACTACGCCAGACTATTCAGCAAAACAGTGAAAAGCAGGGATTGGTGGGGGCTGAGACTGAACGTGTTTGGCTTTGCTTCCTAACTGCTTTGCTCTCCTTATTTTTAGGCCGTCTAGATGCTTCCTGTCCTGAAATTCTGGGAAAGAACCTTGAGTCCTTCCAGAATCATCTCTTCCCTCCACCTTAGCCTAGTTTGGGTGGGTTTTCATTATTTTTAACCAAATAATCCCTGACTAGGACAAGTGGGATTAGAACTACTGAGGGGAAGAAGTAGTGAACCAACTAATGCCTTGGTCCCTTCCTGCTTGGTTTGTTTGACTGACTGAGTCCTGCCCTCGCAAACCTGTCTTCTCAGGTGGGTTACTCCCGGTGCCTGGCGCTCCGCCTTTTTTTATGGGTCTGGGCTTTGTGTTGAGGAGACCAGGGAATCTCAAATCTGCCATTCATTCAGTAATTCCATAAATATTTAGACAGCCTCTTTTTCACGCTAAGACACTCTGCAAGGCAGTGGAGATGTCTAGACTAATAAAATCAAGTGTCTCCTCTTTAAGAGCAGTGTCAATAGGCTAAATACCTTCATCAATCAGACCCGTAAATCAAGAGAACATTTTATTTTAATTCTATCAATTTTTAAGAATACTTTTCCTTCTTATTGTGCGGCACCTATTCTAGTGAGAAGCTTAATAAATTTTCAAATCCAGAAATTAGATTAATCGGGTTCTTAAAAAAAGGATGTCTGATGGTATGAGGATAGTTTCACATATCCATTATTTATATTAAATGTTTCTATATTTAAAAATCCAATTTAAAGTTTTGTGGCAAAAAAAGAAAAAAATCTAATGAGTCAATTCCACATCAAACTCTCCTTTGCTTTGGCTGTGTTCAATTTCTTTCCTAAAAAAAAGAAAAATAAAAGTAGTGTTGCTCTTGTGTTTCTGACAAGCATCCCAGGGTTGGACCCAGAAGCTGCAGGAACTGTATATTGGAGCCTTTAACTCAGAAAGCACGTGTTCCCTCAGACTTCAGGGCAGAGGGGACTGTACACACTGGAAGGCTGCTCCTTACCACGTAAAAAAAGCAAGGAGAAAGGGAAAGGGGAGGCAGAAAGAAGAAAGAGGAAGAATAAGAGGAAGAAAAAGCCACAGCTGCAGAAGAAATTAAACCAAGACAAAGGATTCCACCTGAGGTTGTTTTCCTCCAGGCTCTAAGCTGTGCTGAGCTCCCTGCTGAAAGGGATGAACCTTGATAGCTCAAACTCTGTCTCCCTCTGGTGACCACTCTTACTATCTCTGCCTCCTGCACAGCTGTGGCCATCCCTGTTTACCTGTGAAGGTGAAACCTCTCCATTGATAAACACGCTCACTCTTTCCCTTCGAAGACTCCAATGGGAGCTTCAGTTTCGGGCCGTGTGGTAGCAGTATAAATGGCACGTGCCCCTGGACCAATTGCCTGGGCTTGAATGTCAGCTCTGCCACTGACTATGAAGCAGCCAGAGCGTTATTGAAATGGTGTGCCTGTTCCCTCAGCTGTAAAATGAGGGTGCGAGCTGCATGACCCAGGGGTGCATGTGAGGAGTGAACAAGATACTCCCATCAGCACTTGCACTGTGCCTGGCAGAGACAGCACGGGCTGCTGTGGATCTAGGGTCGATGAAGACACTCTTGTCTTTGGGGAGCAGGACTTTTCCAGCAAGCCAAGGACCCTGAAAAGGGGTCATTAGCTAGGAAAGGGTGGTGGTGTATACTCTATTCTGAGTCAGTTTCCGTGTAGGAATTCACTGCTTATATTTTCAAATCAGAGCCTAGAGGGTACAAAACATACAGAAAACATATTTTTTTAATTTCTTTTTATTTTATTCATTTTAGAGAGGAGACACAGAGTGAGAGAGAGAGAGAGAGAGAAAGGGGGGAGGAGCTGGAAGCATCAACTCCCGTATGTGCCTTGACCAGACCAGTGCAGGGTTTTGAACTGGTGACCTCAGTGTTCCCAGGTCAACGCTTTATCCACTGCGCCACCACAGGTCAGGCCCAGAAAACATATTTTAAGAAGTCCCTAGACTTTGGTCACTGGGAGAATTTAGCAATCTTTATCTTAGGGAAATAGATTTGATTCTTTAGGTCGAATCCTGATTATACCCCTTTTCAGTGGCTTGACTTTGTGTAAATGACTTGGCTCTTCTGAGCCATAATCTCCTCTGTAAAGTGGGAGTACGATGCCCTACCTCACCAGGGCTTTCAGGACTGTTGTCATAGGCAGGGCCAGCCCCAGGAGAAACCCAGCAAATGCTGCGCAGAGGAAGCTCTCAGCCTGGGGTCCATATTATCACCTGCAGTCCAAGTGAGCCTCCCTCTCTCTGAGGAAGGCTGAGACCAGCATCCGGGGAGATAACCATACAGTGAATCCTGATGCAATGGGGTCAGAGGAAGGAAGCCTGCTTTCCTTTTCAAAAATGTTTTTCTGAGCATTGCCTGGAGAGCTTTAAAAAATGCCCAGATCCAGGCCCCACCCTCTGATGTTCTAACTAACTGGCCTGGGGCGGGGCCTGGCCCTGAGGCTTACCAAAGATGATGGTAACCAGCAGCCAGGCTGGAAACTACCGCCTTAAGAGTACCTTTCCACACAACTGCATGTCAGAATTATTTTTATACCTTGTTGCCAAGTCGGCTGAGGTGTACATGCTTAATAGCAATTTAAGTATAAATTTCCAGATAGGGACAGACAGACAGGAAGGGAGAGAGATGAGAAGCATCAACTTTTCATTGTGGCACCTTAGTTGTTCGTTGACTGCTTTCTCATATGTGCTTTAACTGGGGGCTATAGCAGAGCAAGTGATCCCTTGCTAAAGCCACCAATCTTGGGTTCAAGCCAGCGACCATGGGGTCATGTCTATGATCCCATGCTCAGGCCAGCGACCCCACTCTCAAGCTGGTGAGTCCCTGCTCAAGCCAGATGAGCCTGTTCTCAAGGCAGGGACCTCTGGGTTTTGAACCTGGGTCCTCCGCGTCCCAGTCCGATGCTCTATCCACTGCGCCACTGCCTGGTCAGACAAATACAGAATATTTTTGAAATAAGAGCAGCTTGACTGGTTTCAATGATCAGAAAAACAGAGGGAGAGGATATGTAAATTCCACTGAGTATTTTTGCACCATGACGCTCTTCAGGGCTGTGGATCTGTCCCCATTCTCTGAAGTGCCCTCCACTTACACAGCAGGCAGAAGTCCTCTGCCATCTGTCGAGGTCCAGAACCTGTACACACATGAACTGAGGTCAACAGCCATCAGCAGGGGACCTTTAAAGGGGAAGAGTCTTTGTGGAAGGATTTAAAGGGACTCTTAGGACAGGGGCGGGTGGGGGTCACCAGGAAGAATCTGCCTCTATATATGTGGCAAAGGACTTTAGGGGGAAGCCATTGGTGTTGTTTTTGCAAGAGCCCAGAGCCCATCTGGGAGTAACTTAGGGTCAGTTGGCGGCTGTCAGAGAGCCCCTGGGAACGAACTTCTTGGGTGAGTGGGGTTTTAGAGTGGCAAGGGTAGTACAGCAAGGAAGGGTCCCTTTTCCAACCTAGGAGGTGCTGGCACACAGAAAAACATCACTGTGAGAGAAGAGAGGGATGACATATCTACTGAGTTTGGGGACCGCAGTTAGCAATTAGGTGGAAGGCAGCTTTCAGGTACAACCATGAAGTGTCACGTGTGTCATTTTCCAACCCAGAGCATGGACTCTGGAGCCAGCCTACTGAGTTTGAATCCCAGCTTTGCTACTTACTCTATGACCCTGGCATGTCACCCACACAACCTCTCAAGGCTTCAATTTTCCCATCTGTGAAATGGCCATGATAATAACACTTCAGAGTTGTTGAAACACTGAGATAAACAAGTCAATGTCAAGGGTTTTAAGTAGCATTTAGAATATGCTGAGAAACTTATTCAGCATTAATATTTTCATCATTTTCCATCCAGCTCAGAAGAAACATTTTTAGGTCTTAAAAAATAGGATAATTTTTACTATAACAAAAGTGACTACGATGAAAGAGGGCATACACAAAAACCAGGAGAGTGATTTTCGGTTTGGGAGAATTCTTGTGCCCGTGCAATGAGGATGCTTCCTTTATTTATTTTTTATTTATTTTTTATTAATTTTAATGGGGTGACATTGATAAATCAGGGTACATATGTTCAGAGAAAACATCTCCAGGTTATTTTGACATCTGATTATGATGCATACCCATCATACAAGTAAAAAAGAAAAAAAAAAAAACCAAAAAACCAGACAGAAGGTGATGGAAGACAATGAGGATGCTTCCTTTAAACTTCAACAGTGGAAGGGCTGGAAGGGTGCAACGGCTGAAATCAAGCTTGGAAGAGCATGCCAAGGCCAGGCCAAAGCCAGCTGGTGTCCTCCAGGCTGACGGCAAGGGAAAGGACAGGCAGGACTGCAACCCTTCTGCCTCCCAGAGCTTTGTGTGTCACAAGGAGAATGCTCCAGCTACCCTGGGTTCTAAGGACAGGAATTTGTGTCTAGCAATTTTGCTGTAGGGGTGACTAAACATGACAATCTGTTTCATTGTTAGGGCTTGTAGCCTCTTTTTTCATGTCGGTGAGCCCGAGGTACTGACCAGCTGTTCCCTGAAGCAGGAGGCCTATGAAACCCGGGGGACAGAGTGATTGCTCACGTTGTAGCATCTTCAGGCACAATTCTTCTGCACAAAGGGGTTTGCACCAATTCTCAAGAGCAACTCCAGGGGACTTGGGAGCTTCTGGAGTGTGAGATAAGACGAATCCCCCAAGGAGAGACCCAGGCTCTCATTACGGGCTGTGAAAAACCCACAGACTCTATGGCATTTGTCACACTGCCCAGAGGTGCTCACCAGAGTCAGGATGGATATCTGGTCAAAGCTGTTAGTGTAACCAATGCCTGGTCCCGCTAAGCTGTGGTTTCAGAGTTAATACACACACACACACACACACACACACACACACACACACACACACACACACACACACCAGAGCGTGTCCCAGAGAAGAGTGCAGAAATGGTGCAGCACGCTAAAGGGCAAGGCTCCGGGGCCTTCAGTAATAAGGACATCCTATGCAGTTTTCTCAGAAAAGACTTTTTTTGTAGGCTTCAAAGTTTTTCAAATTAATTAACATTTTACATTCAGCATCCCATGAATTTCACATCTGCCACTGATTTTCTTACTAATTAGAAACACTGTTGGTGGATGAAGCGTTAGATGTTTGCACAGTACAAATTAGGGCATAATTACAAGACAGGGTGTATGCTAATGACAGCAAGGCTGATAAACCAGTGTTCACACCAACAGAAGGATCTTCCTTCTCATTCCTGTTAGAATCCTACCTAATGGAGGTACAAATCTCTTCTGATAGTTGGATGGGAGTCGTGTGAAACTATACAATCTTCAGAGAGAAGACTTGCCCTCTGAAGACTTTTAGCTTCAACATCTCATGGTGAATGTTATAACCATGCAATACCTGTTCTCAGATATAAGCAGGTAAGACCTTCTACCACTCTCACTTCTGTCCGATTGTTACTTTGGAATGCTTCCAGATGTGCATCTTAAAGGGTCTTTTCTCTTTGGGAGCCTTCAGCCTGGCAGGGGCTGAACTGGTTCCAGTTCTTACAGAGAGCAAAGCAGGGCCCACGCTGACTGCTCTGGGCCTCAGTGCAGTTCCCACCATTATTACTCTGCCATTTTGTCCTAATGATCTTACTCTTGCGTTGAAGACGACCTGCTGGTTCAGTTTAGGACAAATAAGGAGCAGCCTGTTTGACTAACACACAGCACTTGGTCACAGAAGGCAATCAGTGAAGAGTAAGGCATATCACTTGCCCACAAAAAAAGTAACTCACTTATGGAAGACAGAAAACAGACACTGAAAGCCAATACAAGATAGGATAAGAATGGTTATCAAAATGAGGTCTTAGTGAAGGTTTCTGAAGCCAGATCCCCTGCCTTAGCCTCAGAACGTAGTGGTGACAACAATGAGAAGCTGTATCCCCTGATGTAATGACTCATATGGGAGCCCTCCTTCCAGGTGCTTCTGGTCCCTTTGTAGAAGGAAATCACCACAGCATAGCATGGCACGGCAGAGGTCAGGACCTATGGGTCCCAGATAACACCAGCATATTGTTAATTACAGCAATTGCCACTACCAACTATGGGGGAATACTGGTCCACTATCAGCTAGTCCATTCTACAACCACCTGTAGCCTCCAAAGAAACGTCCTGGTTGCCTAAGCCTCTGAGCCTTCCCTCTGCTTTGTGGCTTTAGCTATACTCACAACCAAGTTCCCTGGTCCAACATTGGCAGCAGCTTCTCAGCCCTTACCTTGGCCTTTTTACCCACATTAAGTGAGTCTGCACCAATCTGGCATATGCCTGGCTGTTCCTCAGGGCCTGGGGTCACATATTCAAAGTCTAGACAGGCCAGAGGCATACCACAAACAATTGTGGAGACACACAAACCTGAGCACAGGGTCCTTCTCCAGAGAGCAGCCACCACTTGGCTCCGGCCACATGGGTATAAGGACCAATCATTGCCAGACCTTTCTGACTTCTCAAGAGAAATTAGAACACTGGATTTGTACAGGAAATTTGCCAATTTTGGAAATGTCAACAAATTACAAACCTGCAAGTCAAATAAAATAACACATGCACACAAAAATTTGTACTATATTCATTCTACATGTGGCCTAGATAAAAATCTGCCTTAGGCTGATGATCTGGGTCTCAGTAGATAAAATAAACAGAAAGTGCCAGTAGAATTCACAGATGGGTGATTTTGGCAGGAGCTGAAAGGGTCACAGAAGACTGCAAGGAGGACCATGACAATTCTGTTGCTTTGTACCAAAGATAGGATCTCTGGTCCCCTGCCTACTTATTGTTTACCATTCTAAAACTGGGGAGTCTTTTGAAAATTATGAAATATTTTTAATTTTTAAAATATTCTGTTAGCATAATGTCCTTTTAAGCCCCTGTGTCCTTAGAAAGCTGTTCTTGGTGGTTTATGTATGCTATTTTATAATGTAATTTGTCTGGAATACTGTTGCCAGATTTCTAGGCAACTAGCGCTAGAACCCACCTCCATGGGTTCTAGTGCTAGTTACCTTGGGGTCCTCTCTGGCTGTTCCTTGAGGGCTCACTATTTGGGAACCTCTCATGAGTGACCATCCTTCCAGAGCTTCTATGCTATAGATCTTTAAAACTAAAATGGATATAGCTAAAATCCCCCAGGCCATTTTTAAAAATCAGGAATCCTAACACATATCATTTTTAAAAATCTAATAGAGTGACATTCTGCTAAAGAGGACATTTACTCTCTGAAGACATCTGCAACTGAATGTCATATGAGGAAGTGGAAATGCTTCATTGTTACTAAGAGCTCGTGTATGAAACAAGATTATACCAACACTCCTAAGGTAGTTATGACATGTCCCTTTTTTACGTGACAGTGAAGTGCTGCTTCTATAATAACGTGCACCCCCTTTTTTTTGTATAACATTTTTTTTACAGGGATAGAGAGAGAGAGTCAGAGAGAGGGATAGACAGGGACAGACAGACAGGAATGGAGAGAGGTGAGAAGCATCAGTCATCAGTTTTTTTGTTGCGACACCTTAGTTGTTCATTGATTGCTTTCTCACATGTGCCTTGACCTTGGACCTTCAGCAGACCCAGTAACCCCTTACTCGAGCTAGCGACCTTGGGTCCAAGCTGATGAGTTTTTTGCTCAAGCCAGATGAGCCCGCGCTCAAGCTGGCGACCTCGGGGTCTTGAACCTGAATCTTCCGCATCCCAGTCCAATGCTCTATCCACTGCGCCACCATCTGGTCAGGCTGTATAACACTTTTTTAAGGAAGAAAATTGCTTTTATATTTCGTAATGGCCACAATTACATATTAGAGAAAAGGGATATATTTTTCTTGGTATATTTTTCATATTCTTTTTCATTTATAACAATTAAGTTCATTTATAAATAGTAAAATTTGCCCTCCTTTGTGTGACTTTTGCCAAAACTGTACAGTTTGGGTAAGCTCCTGTGCTTTGTTTTGATGTTGGAAGTCAAATACAAGAACAGTTTCCAGCCTAGATTCATTAATTGTGTCAGTTCATCCTGTCCATGTATTCACCAATCCCAGTGCCTATCATGCACCAGCGCTCAGGACTACAGAGGAGCACAGACATGCCCCTGACCTTAAGGAGCTTTCTGTTCTGCAGGGGAGCCAGGCCTCTAAAAGTGATGATGCAGCAGGACAACTGCTGTAAAGGATATCTGCACAGACATCACTCGCATTATTTAACTGATGTAACCTGATCCACTTAGCAGTTCCAGGTCTACTGTTAGTCCTGGGAGTGCGACTGTGGGTAAGAGAGTCCCAAGCCAGCTCACAGGCCAGCCGGGGAGCAACGAGATACAGAGGGTTGAGTAGTCTGCTGGGGAAGAACAGGGATCTGTGGGGCCAGGTGGGTGCAGCCCGGGAGGGGCGCCGGACAGAGGGACATCTTATACTAGAAGCAAGGGGGAGGCATGCTGGGAAGGCACCGGGCTCAGTGTTGAATTCCCTGTGAAATTCCAGCAGCACAGCCCAATTCTGGAAGGGGCTGTAGAAACCTTCACCAAGAGTGTAAAGACGTTGCTTAGTAGATTGATTTATGACTGGTTAATGATGGAGAAAATGCATGTGAGCACATTTACACGAAACTACAATCCAAGAAAGCTTCTGTTTTCCCTGCTCCAATCAGGTATAAAAAAATGGCTCATCCACTGACAAGAAATCCGTGATCCATGTGTTGGCAGTGCCTGGAAAGTCATTTATTAGTAGAGGGAGGACAAGAACAGGCCTGGGTGTTTGGTACCAGCCATTCCGCACAGCCCTCTGCTGGCCCAGCTCCAGGTGCTGACAGCTAGAGGCTGGTCCCATGATGAAGTAGACATTGGTGGGGCTCATTCCCAGCCAGTCAAGGGGTGCTGAGATAAGGGGGCCTGTATCAATTTTGAGGCAGGGAGACGATGGTCAGAAAGGCAGCCAGAGTGAACACTTGCCTGGACTGGAATGCTTGGCTTTGTCCAGACCCATTGGCAGGGTCTTCTGTATCTTCTGTCATGTGGGGTGATGTTCACCAGCCGAAAAAGAGAACAGTGAATTTAAATGATGGGAAATTTATTGGCTCGAATTCTGTTCCCTGCTCACTCCCCATCTCTCCATTACAAATGAAAGAAAGTCTCCACCTCGAGCCAACAACTTGCCTTCAACCTCTTTTACCCCCAGTCACACCTTCACAGTCTCGTTCGTGTTTCCACATCTATCCGTCTGGAGGCTTTTCAAAACAACAAAGTCTGTCTTGGAATCACATGGACAGAGGGTTCCAGCTTGGGCACCGCTGACATTTGGGGCTGAATAATTATGTGCAGTGAGGGCTGTCTTGTGCATTGCAGGAAGGTTAGCAGTCTTGCTAACCTCTACCCACTAGATGCCAGTAGCATGCCTTCTCATTATGGAAAACAAAAATGTCTCCAGCCATTGGTAAATGCTCCCTGGGGAGCCAGGTTGCCCTTTGTTGAGAACCCCTGAGGTAGACCTGGGCTCTAATCCTGGTTCTGCCACTCGTGAACTTAATTAGCTTCTCTAAGTACTGATATTCTTTTTCATTTAATAATTTTTTATGGTTGTTAGAAGCATGAGAAGAGTGTAGAGTTGGTTAATTTCTGGCATGTGGTATGTCTTCCAAGGGCAGCAGTTATTGCCATTTCAGTACTCTGCATTTTCCTAGATAATCTCTTGTGATTCCTGACTTCTGGTGACTAAAGCATTCCAGAAGAACAGGGGCACTGACAGAAATTTCCCTGGTGCTGTATCTGCCTCATAAAGCAACTTGGCTTGGATTGCATCCCCTAGAAGTATAGTTTGGAGTCTCTCTCCAGGAAAGCTGCTGTCTTCAACATTCCTGTAGACTAGGGTCAGCAGCATTGCGAACACAGGGAGACATCGGCCTTGTTACTGTTACTGCAGGCTCTGGGTTTGAACCATCCCGGTCACCACCAATTATGAGCATGTAGGTGACCAATGGTTTCTGAAGCCAAGGTTTGAACTCCCAGCTTTTGGGATTCAGGACTTAAGACAGATACAAACTGATTTGGTAGTACAGTTTTTATACAGTACATACAGAGGGAACTATTTCTTGCAATAAGTGGTAATTTTGAGAAAATGGCCTTTCAGGGTTTAAGGAATGTTCTATCTCTGCATCCACCACCCCACCACGCACTCTCTTCTCTTTCTCTCTCATCCTGAGAATATGAACTTTTTTATGCAATTACTTCGAAAAGTATTATTCAAGAAATTAATGTGCTTCTCTTGGCTGATTTATAAGAATAGAGGAGTGGGAGAGGTAGACAAAGAGGAGATATATTTTGCAGTTTAATCAAAAGTATGAGGTAATATAACAGTCCTTTCTTTTCTCCTCCCTCCTTTCCCTCTGTCTCTTTTCTTTCTCTCCTTTTTTCCTTCTTTCCTCCCTCCCTCCCTCCCTCCCTCCCTCCCTCCCTCCCTCCCTCCCTCCCTCCCTCCTTCCTTCCTTCCTTCCTTCCCTCCCCCAACCTCCCTCCCTTTCTTCCATCCATCAAACCATTTTTGTTTGCTCTAGGACCTGCCATGCCTGATGATAGTTAGGACATAGTGCTAATTGAACTGACTAAAAATGACAAAGTTAACTGTTAAGTTATACTGGAGTAAGCCACATGCCAAACATAAGTGTACACTTTAAATGTATACAGATTTTGGTCAAAGTGGTACTCTTTTGGAAGCATTATGAGAGTTAGGTACCTAGGATCCAAAGTGGTGTAAGGCAATCTCTATCACAAGAAGTAGAGAATCTAATTGGGAGAAAATATATCCTGGAATTTTTCTGAAAATTAAATTGGAAAATTGACTGAAAAATGATTAGAACAGTTACCACACAGAATAAGTGACTAATAAATTCTAGAAGAAAAAGGAAGCTGCAAGGGGAAGGAGGGGAGGAAGGAAGGAAAGAAGGAAGGAAGGAATGAATAGGAAATCATATAAAATAGTATATATTAAATGACAAATGAGGGGACACAGATAATTCTTTAGGAATTTAGATAAGATTCCAGGCCATGGGTTATTTAGAGAAAACTCTTTGAGATAAACATGGAAAGACAAATGAAATGTCAAGTAGTGAGGAAAAACAGAGGCCTCATTTTAGCTAATAACTTAAATATTTCTAAGAGATATGAGGCAATATTCTACTAAACATGAATTCTTTTGAATTGCTAGAATTCTCTTCTGAGCTCCCTGGAAACATTGACCTAATGCAGGTCAGTAAAAACCATTGCCTCTCAGTATCTTAAACCCTGTAGCGTTGGGACATAAGCATAAGGTTTGCCAACGTAGTGTGTTTTCCGTGTCTGATGGGGAGATCCAGGCACATCTAGGAAAGGGCACCGCTGTCCTCCCTAAAGGCCACTAGGAAAGGGAGGCATGTCTTCGAATTTGTATTTATTAATTTTAGAGAGGGTGGGAGAAAGGGAAGGAGACAGAGAGAGAGAGATCAATATGTTGTTCCACTTATTTATGCATTCATTGATTTATTCTTGTATATTCCCTGGCCGGCGATTGAACCTGCAACCTTGGCATATTGGGATAATGCTTTAACCAACTGAGCTCCTGGGCCAGGGTGAGATGTGTCTTTTTTATTCACTCTGAGTTGGTGACCATGTTCTCTCAGTGTAGGATTTTAAGCTTTTTAAGTCACTACCTGCTATGTGAGTAGTAATTCCTTATATTATTTCTAAGTTTACCTCTTTTGGACTCTCAGATTCTTATCTGAATCCCTAAATATTATAGTTCCTACATGAAGAAAAATATCTCTAGTGCCAAGTCTTTCACTTACTTATTGACCAGTACTGTTGATTCTTGCCCAGATATGTTTTTAGGATCAACCGGGATCAAGTTTTTATTTCTACTTAGGGCAAGAGTGAGGAGGACATTTATAGATCTCGGCATGTTTGAGAAAGTATATGACAATAAACCTGACTCCAGCAATACGAGGCCTTGTCCAAGGGAAGTACTTTGGAATTCCTTCAAGCTTATATGTGCTTTATTAATTTGTTTAGCTTTTATGTAGTTGGGGTGAGGAGAATTACTTTTTTCATTAATAAAAATTGTGTACCTTTTTTTAGTGTTCAAAATTAAGATGATTACATGTAAACTGTATAAAATGACTTTTTAAATCTTTTTACTTATTTGTAATTGCCTTGGAACTTCCTGCTTTCTGGATGAATTTCTTGGGAAGCATCCTATCTAAACTTCAGATAACAATCACTTACTCTCAGCAAACTGAACTGTGGTGTGGTTGCGAGGGGCCTCTATCCCCACAGGAGGAGTGGTTTTTAGAGTTTCACATGAGACGTTGTCTACCTTGCGGAAAGCAAGATCAACTTATATGACCAGAGTCATCTGTGATCTGCATAGCAGCCCAAGTAAATAGGTGCCATGATTCCAATTCATCCACCCCGGTTGGCGTGCCCTGGACCCAGCTCTGGACAACAGACTGGCCACCTCCATGGGTTCTAGTGCTAGTTACCTTGGGGTCCTCTCTGGCTGTTCCTTGAGGACTCACTATTTGGGAACCTCTCATGAGTGACCAGCCTTCCAGAGCTTCTATGCTTTAGATCTTTAAAACTAAAATGGACTATACCTTTAATAATAATTAATAATAATAAACATATTTAGAAAAATGATGAAGATAATTCCATTAGGTCCCTATCATATTTTTCATGGTTTAAACAATTCCAATTTTATCTGTCAATGTGTACTTTTCAGATTTTATTAGCCATTCTATTCCTTTGGGGGATTACTCATCATACTCCCAAGCTGCTTTACTCTGCTGGTCTATTTTATATTTGATAACAGGGACTATATGATGTCATAAAGATAGACTTCGACATCAGAAGCTTAGGGTGAATTTAATTTATCCTTCAATAGCTCTGTGGAGTGTGGTGGGAACAGGAGAGATTAGACCTCTGTCCTTGGACATCACTTATGTTCTTCTATTCCTTTCAAGGCCCTGCACCTCCCCATGGCTTGTCCCCTCTTTATCTCTGACCTGCCTTCATCATCCATCTGCCCCATTCACTCCATACAGATTAGCTACAGGGGTTTTCTGTTTGTTCCTTAAATATACAAAACTCATTTCCACCTCAGAGGGTTTTTGCAATTTTTTTTTTTTTTTTTGGTCTGGAATACTTTTGCCAGATTTCTACCTGGCCAGCTACTGTCAAGGCATTACAATATATAATTTTGCACAAATGATTAAATGCCTCAGCTTAAGAGCTGGACTAGACAACAGTCCCATGTGTTCTTTAGTTCTAAAATTTTATGAGTCTTGAACATCCTCAAAGTGTCATTAATTTAGTAAAATAGGATGCCATTGGAGTCCCTGTGAGATCTTAGATTAGGGGAATTCTGTCAATATATTGATAAGTGGGAAAGTTTAGGGAAGTAATGAGCTTGTCTCTCTTTTTCTCTTTTCCACTGGAGAGAATCAGGATGACATAGAAAAGACTTCGTGTTTCAACAGTGGAAACTGGGCTAAATCATGAAAGGTGTGCTCTATACTTTCCCAAGTGCCCTTTTTGGCAAACACATGGAGAAGTTGGAGACTTAACAGGTTTCACTAGGGCCCCAGGCAATGACACAGAGAAAGTCAAGCTTGCATTCTGCATTCCGCCACCTCTTCTTTCACCCCACTTACTGCCCTCTAGCTATTGAATTTCCTCCTGCTGCCGATGCCTTCTAAATCTTTCCACTCCCCAACTGTTCAACGCCTCTGCACAGAAGAGTGTCTTCTTTCTCTGCCAGCTGGAGTTCTAGTCCCCTGAGTTCTCATGGTAGCCCAAGTGATTAAAAATATTTATACTAAAGAAGGCCTAAAGAAAATGTGTAGTTTGAAAAAATAAAAAGGGTTTGATGTTTTACCTGGTCTTCTAGAACCTGAAATGCAAGGAATTAGGAACACACACACACACACACACACACACACACACACACACACACACATTTTTCTTGTAAATTTACCCTCTAAGCTAGGAGATAATAAACAGAGCCTAGTTTTGGAAGAAATCCTAAGTAAGCAATTTGACCCCCTACTTCAGGGGAGCAGTTTTCAACCTTTTTCATCTCATGGCACACATAACCTAATTACTAAAATTCTGCAGTATACCCAAAAATATTTTTGCCAATTTGATAAAAAAAAAAAAAGTAGGTATAATTTTGATTCATTCAAACTGATGGCTATTGTGTTGACTACTGTTATTTTTTTACTTGACAGTCTAAGGATAAAGAGGTCAGTGCCCATGACTAAATAGGTATTACATGTTTGAAAACTTTTTGTGACACACCAGTGTGCCTTTTGTGACACATGGGGTGAAAATCGCTGCTCTACATACTAAGAGCCTCATGTAGACATATCCTCATATTCATGGATTTGGAGGTATAATCTTTGATATTTTTCTAATCAGACCAAATTTGTAAATAATGGTTTTCAGATAAAGGGATTTCCTAATCTCCACATTTTTTATGATTTTATAGTGGCTCGGAAATCTGTAGTGGCACAGATTACAGAAAAATATACTTTATGATCTAACAAAAGTTAAGTGGTAAGTATCCAAGTCACCTTCACATAGAGGCAGAACAGAGACCCTCATTCTCATTTTGCCATTAAATTATTTTATCCTTAATCCTGGATCTCAGGGGCGTCGTGGCCCAGCCAAGTTGACTTGTAAAATTAACCATCCCATCCACACATATATCCAATTGTTCTGGCATCACTTATTGAAAATACTAGCTTGGGAACTTTGCCCAAAATCAATTGGTCAAATATGTATGGGTCTATTTTTAGACTCTATTCTGCTCCACCAATTCCTATATTTATCTTTATACCAATACTACTGTCTGGATTTCTGCAGTTTTGTAGCAAATCTTAAACTCAAGGACTATCAATCCTCTAACTTGCTTTTCTTTTTCCAAAATTATTTTGGTTTATCTATGTTCTTTGATTTTCTGTATGCATTTTAAAATCAGCATGCTAATTTCTAAGAAAAAAGAAATCCTAGCAAGAATTTTTGATAGGGATTATATTGAAGCCACAGATAAATTTGGGACAATTGATATCTTAACAATTTGAATTTTGCAATTAAAGAAATGGTTTATTTCTGTATTTTAGGTCTTAGATTTTCTCAGCAATGTTTTTTAGTTTTCAGTGCACATTACATGTGCTTATTAAATTTGTTCCTAAGTAATCTCTGTTCTTTGATGCTATTTTAAAATTTCACTTTCCAGTTACTCACTGCTAATACCAAGATTTATTATTGTTTATTAACGTGTTATTCTGAGACCTTACAAAATTCACTTATTAGTTTTTGTAGTTTGTTTTGTAGATTCCTTAGGATTTTTTATGTATACAATCATGTAATCTGTAAGATAATTTTACTAATTGTTTTTTTATCAATCTTCAGGCTGTTTATTGCTTGTCATTGCCTTATTATACTGGCTAGGACTTTCATTATAATTCAAACTACAGTGATAAGAAGGACCATCCTTGTCTTGTTCCTAATGTTAGGCAGTAAATTTTTCATTGTTATATAGAATATTAGATATGAAGTTTTCAAGGATGCTCTTTATCATGTTAACAATCTTTCCTTTTTTCTTTATTGGCTGAAAGTTTTTATTTATGATTAGATATCAAGTTTTGTCAAATGCTTTTACTCTGTTAAGATATTTATATACTTTTTAAAAATTATCTTATTGTTGTACATTACCTTGAATGCTTTAAAAACAAGAAAAATCAACCTTGCATTCCTTGAATAAACCCCACTGGGTCATAATGTATCTTCTTTGTCTTGCCAGTTTCAGTTTGCCACAAATTTTTAAAGATTTTTGGCTTCTATGTTCACATTAAAAAATGTATTTATCTGGTTTTGATGAAAAAATGAGTTAGATAATATGCCTTACTTTTCTATTTCCTGAGTTTCTGTAGAATTGGGAAGGATTGGTATTATTTCTTTCTTACATGTTTCATAGAGTCCCTCGATGAAGTCATCTTGACCCAAGATTTTTTAAGTTACAAATTTAGTATATATATAATTCAGATACATATATATATATAATTGAGATTTTCTATTTCTTCTTGTGTCAGTTTTAGTAAATTTAGGTCTTTCAAGAAATTTGTCTATTTTTTATAAGTTGTCAAATTATTGTTAAAAACTGTTCATTTTATATTCTCTTTTCTTTCAAAATGGCTATAGAATCTATAGTGATACTGACTTTTATTACTGATATTGATGCTTTATGTTTATTTATTTTTTATTAGTCTGGATGTCATAGAACTTTTCAAATAACTAGCTTTTGTTTTCATGAATTTTTCTCCATTGCTGGTTTTGTTTTTTATTGATTTCTGCTCTCATTTTCATTATTTTCTTCATTCTATTTGCCTTAAATTGAATTGCTTTTCTTTTTATGGCTTCTTAATGTGGAAACTTACATAACTGATTTTAAACATTTTTTTCTTTTCTAACATAACATCAGGATCTAAAGTTTGCCTTTAGTACTACCTTAGCTGCATCACACAAATTTTGATACATTGTTTTCAGTAGCTTTCACTTCAAACTATTTTCTAATTTCCTTTGTTATATCTTCTTTGACCCAAAGATTTGCATGAAAAAACATAAACATATAAGAAAATAAAATACTTTATTTGTATTTATTACCTACATTTTTACTTAACTATATCAAGAACATCTTTACATTAAATAATTTTCTATAGCATCATTTAATGAGGGCATAATTTTGCACATTATGGGTATATTAATTATACAAAATTTATTTAAACCAAGCCCCTATTGTTGGATAACTTGGTAATTTCCAATATTTCACAGTTACAAACTGTTGTGATAAATATTCTTATATTAATGTTTGTGCAACTAAAAATTTTTGTTTTTGTATTCTTTTTCTAATAAGTGGAATTTTGGGGTAAGGATGTCTTTTTTCAAGGCAGTTTCACATTTTTATACTGACTTCTTGGGCCTAAGGCCACATTTTTTACATGATTGAATTAATTTATTTAGCAAAATTGCTGATTGTTTAATTTTCTCTAAGCCTTTTTTGTTTGTTGGTAGATGGTTTACAGAAAATTTTATTAAACACTCATACTGAAGAGACTTAACAGTGATATATTTGTTGTTTCTTGGTTAATTTTTTTTTTCAGAGTTGATGTGGTCTGTGGGCTTCATCAGCTATTTGGCATTCATAGTGCTAAAAATTTTTTTTAAACCACCAACATCTAAAATTGAGGGAGTGGGTATTACACATAGCTTATAGAGTCCTAGTCTCATGGAAAATTGGGGTTCTGTCCACAGTGGGCCAGCATTCCCACATGGTAAGAATCAGTGGGACATAATTATTTTAGACCCATATACCCTTTTCATTTCAGCATAGTTCTCACTCTGCCAGTGTCACTTGATTAGGATACAAATCAACACTTATAAGTATTTGGGTTCACAATTCCTGCTTTGATAGGCTAGAACTTTTTAGAAAAGTAATGTTTGTCATATATAGGCGAACTCTGATTTACCATTTCAAACCACATGACAACTATTTGGAATGGTCTCTACATGAAGGCATGAACATTTTCCAGTGTCCACAACACGTGTTCTGTTAGGTATCCCTCTGCTTCCCTCTCCAAGAAATTCTAGACCCCCACCCCCAATTGGGTGATCTTTATACTTTCAAAAGGAAGCTTCACTGTTTGGAGACACAGAACAGAGATCATCTCTATGCTTGAATAAACAGGAGTTTTTCTAGGCAAGCATTATCTCTAGAACTATGCAAACATAATGTATTTACATAGTGTCTCTGATTTTTCAGGTCTCAGTCTTAAGGGAATATTGAACATATAGGTCTCACCCATCAGTAGTTTTTAATTCATGACACAGTTATGGTGGGATCAAATGATGAATGCTAGATGTTTGCTATCTATTCCCCTACCTGGCCCTACCTGGCCAAAGAGAATTCTCTAATTACAGGTCAATTTCCTGATTCTTTTTTCCCCCTACAGATAGGGATTCTTTTCTGCTAGGAGAGAGGTAAGGTCAATCTACAGAGAAAGTGATACAGAAAAGAGACAGTGAGGAAAGGCAGAGAAAGGAGAGTGCTGTGCTGAAAAAGTTTTGGGGAATTGTGAACTGAAATGCTCAGAGTGGCAGGCAGCGAGTGCAGGGCGAAAGGTGGAAGGTACACGAAGGTTTTAATAAATACTGTTACGGTCTTTGAATCTGGATCCCTTTATGGTTTTTAAGAAACATAAGTAAAGGTTTTGAAATGACTTTTGGCTGTGGGATGCTATTTCTTGACTGACTACAACCTTGTTCAGAGACCAAATTTTCTGCCCCAGGTTTATAAAGATTACACAGGCTTATGAATAGGTTTTCCTTGTTCATATCCTTCTTATATTGTGCTATGAATATATTCATTTGCTGTTCATGAGACAGTGAATACTGGACACCTGTTTAAACAGATTTAAGATTGTTCTTTCTGGGCAAGAGTTCTGTTGTGTATGTACCTTTCTTAAAAAAAATCCAAGACCTAGACAATTGAGACATACATTTCTGTTCTTTTTTTCTGTTTATATTTCTCATTCTATGGTTTTTTGGAGTAGGGGAGTTCACATTAAAGGTCATAATGCTTCTGGCTCTAGGATTTGATTTCTTAAACACATCCCAGGTCAACTAGAGTGCTAGAGTTTATTACTTTTTAAAAACTAAACCCCTGCCAAGTGAAAGGAGAGAAGGGCATGTTTAGATGAAAGTGCCTGATGTTCAAATTCTGCCGTTTGTTGACATTTTATTGCTCAATGCAATTTTTCCTACCCTTCGGGGCATTTTGCTAAATGGTTTCCCAAGAACAGTATGATGAGGCTTCAAAGCAACCCCAGGTTTTAGCAACAATGCTCTTATTTGAGTTCATATGAGCCACATGTCCAAAACCTTGCATAAATCTGAAGTTTTTCCTATAAACACTTATGCCCAGAAAATACGTGAGCCACGTTCACTCGCCATATTAGATATAACACGCTAATATGGAAATAAACCAGATAATTCCAAAGTAATAGATTTTTGTGGGGGCTGCAGCAAGGGGCAGTATAGCCAAACTAGATTTCAGATGTACTAAATTAATTCAAGGATGTCTCTCACTAGTGATCTGAAAGTGCCAGCTGTTGGTGAGATACCTTAGACATTGAATTATTACAAACACACCAACAAAGTCATGTATTACCCCCCCCCAAAGTCTGTTCTTTGTGATTATTCATTCCATGCATCAAAGGGAATATGAGCAATTTATTAGCTTGAAAGCAGTTCTCATCTTATTGAACCACATACATATCAATAAAATGGCTTTATGAGGGGGATATATTTTAGTACTATGATGGTTAAAAAAGGAAGTGCCAATTCATACAATCAAAGTGCTATCCAATTTCTCGATTACAATTATTGGCTTCCAGAGCTGACTCTTCTTCCTCAATCTTTTTATATTTGCTCTGTGTTGACTACTGGTCATGGTCAACTGAGTCAGTCTGAATGTTTCTGGGAAGCAGGACCACAGAGACAGCAGGACTGGAGAAAGAAATGCCTAGCATTAATGGTTGTACCAACCTAAAAAATTACTGGGAGGGATGATGGAATCTCATTCTCTAGAGGTTTAATAACCAAAACATATGCTTTCATCTGTCTGGAAGGGTGTGCATGTACCACATGTGGAAGTATTGTGAGGCATACCATGTTTTTCTTTTTCATGTGTTTATTACTGAAAAGCAGAAGGAAGAGCTCTCTTACCTTACAGGAAGAAGGTATGATGGCCAGGAAGAAGGTATGATGGCAGCAGAGTAGCTAGAATTATTTCATTGCTGATGGTTGCCAACAAGGTAACCCTCCAGGAACTAGTGTCAGCCAAACCTGAAACATTAAGGAGACTGTGGGGTCTGAACTTGTGCTTAGGAAAATGTTCATATATATTTGAAACTTCATCTGACAGCCATTCTCCAAGACTCATTGCACAACAGAGGAAATTTTCAGGCCTGGTGTTTAATTTTCTTTTGTGGGCTTAGGGACGGACCTCAATGTTATTTTAACTTTGTCTCCTCCAGGCAAGGAGACTTACTTAATTAGGTGGCCAATCAAGAAACGCTGTTTTGAACATTTTATATAGTGCAGGCCATGTGCTCCTTATGGTCTGTGGTGTGTCTGGAAGACAAAAGGGGTATGAGTGAGGACTCAGCCTTGAAACATGTCTAGAAGGGGCTGAAGGGTGTTCAATGAGAGTAACTACTTTTACGTGTCCACTTGGCCATGGGTCAAGTCTAGAAGAATGGTCTTAGAATGAGAGGTGTGATTTTTCTTAGTTGACAGACTTGGAAGTCTGGGAAGAAGCAATAGCTAGAAATTCTTTGGGATTGCGCCTCTTTTATACACAGTGGAAAAGGATGGCTTTCTTTCTCTTCTGATTACTCTGAAGCTTAAGGAAGAATTGCTTCCTGCTAGAGATTTATCACTACAATTCAGCCATGGTAGGGAATGCAACATCACAGGATTTTTCTAGCAGACATGTGTGTAGACCCAGACACACCTGGAGGCTTGTAGTCATGATGCCAAGCACTTATTCAGACAAGCTACAAAGAAAATGGTTCAGTTCTTCTCCTTGAACTCTTTACAGGTTTTGGAATCTGGCTGTGAACAATGAATCCTGCACATGGCCCAAAGAAGGCAACCACTGTCAATAACATAAGGACTATTAACTTTCCAGTCTAACTTAATATTGATTTCCTAGTACCTGTTATTTACTGCCTGTACCAAGTTTGTGAACATTTTTAATATATTTATATTTAAAAATCCATCTCTTTCATCAACACAGATGAATGTCAGGGAAACATATGCTACAAATAATGACAGATACCTTTAGTAATTGACTAACACATTCTTTGTGCTAAATTAGCATAAATATGGAGAAGGATGTGAAGGGGAAACCTAATGTGAGATGGAAAGTGTGAGTTATTTACCTGTGAACAGCAAAGCTTTTTGAGTAAGGGACAACAAATGCAAAGAAAAACCAGGAAAACTATTTTTTATTTTATTTTTTTCTAAAGTGAGAAGCGGAGAGACAGAGAGACAGACACCACATGTGTCTGACTGGGATCCACCTGGCATGCCCACTAGGGGGTGATGCTCTGACCATCTGGGCTGTTGCTCCTATGTGATCAGACTCGTTCTAGTACCTGAGGTGTAGGCCATGGAGCCATCCTCAGTGCCCAGGACAACTTTGCTCCAATGGAGCTTTGGTTGCTGGAGGGGAAGAGAGAGGAAGACAGAAAGGACAGGGGGAAGGGTGGAGAAGCAGATGGACACTTCTCCTGTGTTCCCTGGTTGGGAATCAAACCTGGGACTTCCATACACTGGGCCAACACTCTACCACTAAGCCAACCAGCTAGGGCCTAGGAAAACTTAATATAAAATGGAAGCTGTCTTCCACTTCTTACTGATCATTCTTTTTTTTTTTTTTTTTTTTTTTTTAACTCAGAAAACATTTAGCCATGTTGTAGGATGAGTTTTTTCAATCATATGCCATCTCTCCCTGCTCGGCCAGCCCCTCCCTTTCTTCCACTAAGACAAAATCTTGTCCATAAGTCTGGAACTTACAGGGTATAAGAGAATAGAATATGGCTTTTTGTGATAGATCTCAAGTTGGGGAAGGAAATAAAGACTCTTCCAGCCCAACGTACAGGCAATATACATGCTAACACTTAGTTCATCTTTGCCAAGAGGAGAGAAGACCTGTACTCCTACCCTCCATGCACAGGATCCTAAGCATCATCCTCACTCTACCCCACCACCATACCGAGTGGAGAAAGGAGAGAAAGGAGGGAGAAAAGGATAGACCATGCTGAATGCTTAACTCAAGAGGTGGCAGAACCTTGAATAGGGTGGGAGAATATAAGGAGGAGGACACAAGGAAGAAGGTCAAGGGGTGTGTCAGATGTGTTACAATCATGAAAAAGGATAAAGAAGTGCAAACAAAGGAAAGGGGTGGATTTGAGAGAAAGTGGTTCCCCAGAAAACACTAAGCTAAGGATTGCTACTGAGACTGAATACAAACTCGGCTTCTGACCTTTTCCTGGCAAGCAAGACAAAAAAGGAAAACATAAGTTATATAAAATTCTTATTAGCTAATAAAAAGAAGCATGCCAGTTTTTCTATAGGAGCAGATTTTTTTCTCCCAGCACTAAGTCTAAGAAGATTTTATTTTATTGTCCCTTATAGAGTCATTGGCTTCTTAAAACATTTGATGGTTTCAATAAGTTTTATAAAATATATAGAGAGAAACTTTTTTTCTATATGGCTATTTCTTATATTGATTTTTGATAAATGCCATAGTTCAGAGATGACATTTCTTTGGGACTTAGAATGCTATTCAGCCATCAGCAATGAAATGAGGTTGATGAATTACATTTGGGCTTATAGCTTATGGAAGGACCCTGGGAATGGTATGCTGCAATGACCACAGGCTACTACAGAAAGTATCAATTTGACATTAGCAAACATATGAAGTTGTATTCAAATAGAATATAATTTTGGCTTTATTTCCTTGAAATTTGGCTAAACAGTTCAGCCCTGACACATAACACTGTGCCTTCATCATAATAAAATAGTCTAAATTCCATATATGTACAATGATCTAAAATTGATTCATTGGTCCCACACTCACATCGAGAAACCACTCTGGGGGATGTGACACGTGCTCCTCCCATTTACAAATCAGTTTAAGAACCAGAAGCAATTAAAGTACAAGTTTTTTTTTGCACTCTGAGATTCTTCAGGACTTGAACGTGCTAATATGCTGTCACAGATTGAGTTCCCCGGTAGACTGACCTGGAGACTTGTTCTCAGGAAGTTTATTAGAGATGGCTTTCAGAATCAACACCTAGGGCAGGGAAGGAGAGGAGCAGGATAAGGCAGATGAAGAAGCGTGCTCAAACCCATGGAAAGTTCTGGCACCAGGGTGGCTTGTTGGAGTTTCTACAGCTGGGTGGAGAGACGGGTCTGCATAGCACCATGTTGACCAGTCATTGGATAGGTTGCCCCCGGAAGAGGTGTGCTCTTGGGCAAGGTGGTTCTTTGGCCACGGGTAGTTTTCTGAGGGCCAATACCTAAAGGCTCTGGGCAGCAGCAGTGCCAGCAGATGGGAAACAAGTCCTTTGTTTCTGCATCACAGCAGGTTATAGAATTATGTACGCACCGTTTACTAAACTAGCAAAACATACTTAAATCCTGGAGAATAGCTGCATATCTCCTGGACTGAGTGGTGGATAAGACGCAATTTATGAAGTGCTGATTTATTCCAATGACCTGGATGGTATACTGTTTATCCAGTATGACAAAAACATCAACTAGATTTTATATTTGGTGTCCCCTGCCAGAAGCCAGATGTCAGTGACTTAGTCAATGAAAATTGCTCATTTTACTCACTTAAAAATACAGGACAGTCCAAAGCTTAAGTAGCTGTTCCCAGAAACAAGTTCTTTCTCCTTCCTCCTCTTCTTTTTTTGGCATGGTTACTTTTGTTCTCGGCTGCAAGAGGCACTGCCCTTCCCCAGGGGGAAAGAAGGGTTAAGTTCCAGGGTGACAAATAAGTGCTAGGTAAGCTTCTTCCTTCACAAATTCTCTAAAGTATCACTCTGATTTCTACTGACTTTTCATTAGCCAGAACTGGGTCATATGACCATTCCTAATCAAGGGCATCTGGGAAAGTAATTTTGCCTGAGAACATTTAGCTGACTCCTTTCATTAGGAATAAGGGAGAGAGGATATTAAGAAGGCAACTAGCACTGCTTACCACAAGTAATAGAATTTAAATTCTTTCTTCTCTGGTCCTGACTGAACAACTGCAAGAACAAATTCCATAGAAAGAAAAGATAAATATAGTTATAAAACAGAAATATAGATGTGAGCACAACTCACAACAGATTGTTATACTTTGCAAATTTACCCCATTTAACACAGACTTTCTACATTTTAGCATAATCACTATACATTTATTGCCATAGAATTATGGTTGCATTTCTACCACTTGGAAAAAGCTGTGTGGTAGGAATTCAGTGTGTGTGTGTGTGTGTGTTGTGTAAACAAAGAAATGTATTGGTATACAATACCACACTGTACTGTGTAATGAGGTCATAAACCGTATCATGAATCTTGCTGACATATTATGGGGAGCCTCGGCAGTAGTGCTCAGGGGTGTAGGTTTTAGTTTTTGCTTTGGAGTGATTTTGTCTTCATTATGTCCCTGCCAGGTGGATAGCTTTCTGATGGTTTTACTTTTATAAACATAGATTTTTAGGAAATTTAGAGCAATAACAATGAAAAGGTAGCCCCTCTTACCATTAGCCATAGAAGTGTGATGACCCCATCCTTTATTGAAAAGTTATTGCCCTGTCTTCTGTGTTTCATCTGGGACATGTCTCACTTTCTTTAATTATGACTTTGAAGTGTCCTTCATATGAAGTAACAGTATTGAATATGTCTTTCAATCTATAGACACATTAAATAAATGAGTGTTGTATCTCCAACAACACTTCCCTAAAACATCCAATAATCTCTTCTGCATACCTTATCCCAGGTTTAGGGGCACACCTCTTCTTGAGGAAAGGCCTTTGTTTTTATTCTCAAACCATCTTCTCAAAAGTTATCTCAATAGACAGTTCACAACATCATGAAATTAAAAAACAGAGACGAAGGTGATGCCAGAAGAGTCCGTATGTCTGACATGCTCCCAGCTGAGACCAGTACTGACGGTGCCCAAGCACACCTTGAACAGCAAGATACTGGATTGAAAACTGGGTTGCCTAATGGCATCCTGGGGTAGTTTTTATAAATGCTGATGCTCGGGTTCCACCCTGAAGAGCTGGATTTATTTGTTATGGGGTTTGGTGTGGGCATCAGATTTTTAAGGGTTCCCTTGGTGATTCTAATGTGCAGCAAAGTTTGAGAATGACTGCTATACACCAATTAGAATACTTTCTTCCCCAAAAGTCCCTCCAAATGCACAATCTGCTAGACCCGTCTATCCTTGTACGCCCCACTATGGATGATACCCACGTCTGGGGCTTTTGTGTTCAAACAGAGTGCTGCATTCTTGGTATGGGCTCAGTCACAGCTTGCTGACTATGTCAGCATATAGAAAGATGCTTGTTCTACTTACAGCTCTGGCAAGAAGGGAGAGGTGATTTACTCTTCATTGTAAATATGGGTCCAGCACATTTATATTTACAGCAATTCCTTCACCAGCTTCTTCCAAGGATGGTCCCATATAAAGGGAGATCTTGGGAACTGAGGGCAGAGAGGAGAGGGTAAGAAATGAAGGAGAAGGATAGTAAAGAGGAAAGGAGGGCAGGGGAGAGGAAGAGAGAGAAAAGAGAGGAGAAAAGGGTGAAAGAAGAAGAATGGGGAGGAAATGAAAAGGAAAAAAGATAGATCCAAGGGTATTGAAAAAGTTGTTACATAATTTTGAGCCATCCTCTACAAGAGATGACACAAATATCAACAAACTTATGGTCTCATAGGAGATGGGAACCAAATGCTTGATAGTTACATAAAACTGTGCTATAGTAAAAGAATAAAGAAAAATAACACCAGTGATAACACAGAACATATAGACAGACCTATCAGCAAATGAGGGTTATGGGCAATAGACAGAACAAAAGCTATTTTTACAGGAGATGATGGTGATAGCCCCGTCATAATAAAGTCATTCTCACCTTACTTTATCAGTGCAATTCAACATTAAGCATAAAGGTGGACTTCTGAAAAAAATAACATTTAACCTGTTTTGTAGCAGGGAGAGACTGTCAAGGAATTATTTATTTTATAGTTATTTCCTCTAGCCTGAACCATCTAGGACAGGGGTGCCTACACTTTTCCAGCTTGCGAGCTACTTATAAGATGACCAAGTCAAAACGATCTACCTACAATAAAAATGCAAAACATAAATTTATTTCTTCTATATTATCATTCCTTAAGTTACTATTATTACTATTTAATATTGTATATTCTTCTTTCACCTTTCTCCTTCTCAGCTCTCTTTTCGGAGGAAAGTCAATGTCATAGTTTTTATGAACAGTCCGAAAAAGCCGCTCCACATTTCCCTTCTTTGGAATAGTAATGGCACACAGACAGATGAGGCAACCGCATTTAGGATATGACATAGTGAAAAAAATCCCCTCCCATTCTATATGAAAGTGGTAGGTTTTAGGCTTCTTACTTGGACCAGCTATGGCACTCATTTTTATACCCTTTGTTGTATTTAGTTTAAATAAATTGAAGGCTAACTACACAGCAATGTTACTGAACAAGTTAGTGCGGTTCAACGCTCATGCGTAGGGTGTCAAAAGTTCAGACGTCAGATTGGCTACCCTGTATGACAATCAAAAGACTAATGTCTTTTTAATGTCATGCAATCTACCCACACTTCCTTCGCAATCGACCAGTAGGTTGCGATCGATGTATTGAGCACCCCTGATCTAGGATGTTGCTTATAAATATTCACTTTAATAAAGAAAATAATTCTTAAAATTTTCCTGAAGATACCCTTTGAGAGTTTCATTCCTGCTCCCATTTCTATGACATACATCTAGAACTTTTTTAAAATAAGGATTGAGGTTTTGATACTAATGTTTTATGAGACTAAATAACTGAAATTCAACCCGTTCAAAGTGGTGAAGGTTTGGTATCTTGTTATTGTTTCTAAGAAACAGTCTTAATTTGATGTGTTGAACTTTGGCAATACAAGTCCCTTTAGTGACATAAAAGAAGCCAGTCTTTAAAAGATGCTGACAGATGTTGTGATAGTTTTGTTTTACAATGGCACTGTTTCTTGCTCTGCTGCATGTAATTAGGCATGCAGATAGAGCTTCACTCATTTTACTAGCCCAATGGGAGGGAACTGGGGCAGGGGCCTCAAAGCTCGGCTTACTAAAAGGCAACACACTCTTTAACATGTAAATGTTTCGAATTCTATAAAGAATTAAGAGTTTGTGTTCTCATTTCTTAAAATGCTGCATAAAACTAGGTTTGTGGTAAGGAAAAACACCATTTCTATGAATTCCAAGCAAATAATTAATCCATTTCATAAGGAACTTGGATGGTAAAGATATTATCCATGTATGACTTAAGAACCATTTTTAGTGTCATAGCAACATTAAACATAGACTGCATTGTCTTGCATCAGAATCTGTTCAACTTTCCTATTTTACCTTTTAAACAATTCTTGGCATAGTACTGTGGCATTTAAAATGCTAGGGTTAATAATCAAATTGCCTGAGTTTTCTAAGTCAAGGTAGCGTCTCTTTCTTTCAAACTAGAAGTTTTCTTTGCTATTTAATTGGGAACACTGTGTCTGGCTTATAAAATCTGCAGACTACCCAGCCCAACTTCCACTTTGAAGTTTAAAAACACAGTCTAAAAACAGAACTGGGCCTTGGGTGGAGAGGACACTCACTGGGTCTCCTTCATTTGCAGGCCCTCTTCTAGGACTAAGTCCCAAAGGTTGGTCCACATGTGATTCCAATGTCACATCCTCTGCAATAAGCAGAAAATGCAGGAATCTCTATTTCACGTGTGCTTACTCTCTGTTAGAAACCCAAGCACTGGAATAGAGCAGTGAAATGTACAGAAGCAAAGGGGGCACGTGAAGCCAACAGGCCAAAATCCGAATGGGGCATCTCATTTGAGGAAAAGATATTGTGGGAAACACAGAACTACACGTGGAACCAGATCCTACCGTAAGAAACTCACTGGACAGGGACAGAGCAATCTGGCTGAAATTTATAGACACATTGCTCTGTAAATTGGAAGGAACCTACCTTTTAGATGTATATGTAAGCCAGTCTCATCCTTTTCTAGATTTATCAAGGAGGAAATGTCCTTTGCCCAAGATCAAAGAGTTGTCCAGAAGCAGAGCCAACACCACACTCATGCTTCCTGTGTGTTAGTCCAGCGGGCAGCATACTAAGGAGATAGCATATTGCAGGGCGGACGGAAAGATAAAGTGTAATAAAGATGATAAGAAAATGTGTATCAAAGCCAATTCTTCCATTTACCTTGGACACAGAACTTAAAATTTCTGAGGTTTAATTTTCTAATCTATAAAAAAAGGAGTTATATCTGCACCTAAGTGTAACTTGTGCATAAAAGATTATGCACTTAAATATTAGCTCCTTCCTGTATACCTCATTTCGTCTCCTCAAGCTCAAGTCTGTCAGATGATCCACATATACAAAATTACCCCCTAATTTAGTACCTTGGCCTGTTTAGTCCACTAGGATACTGAATGTGATACTGATATTACATTTGAGTGTAATAACATTGCTAGTAACCATTAATAGCATGCAGTTCTCTTTCCTGCTGGGAGGAATGTATTGTCCTTTCATACTTAAATTTGACAGGCCTCTTATAGGCAGGCTCTGCGAACACTTTGAAAATAAAACTCTTGAAGTTTCAACAGAAATATATTTTACATGATAGGATGAAACCTCATGGAACTTACTGCTTACATGGATTGAAAAAGCTACATCAATAAGGTTGTTATAAAGTCAGGCTCCCCACTGTCTCCTAAAGGGATTAAACCTCATAATGTGTTAGAAGCAGAAAAAAGTGACCCAAGAAGGGGCTAAATCCTTAGTTGTCATTAGTATTTTCTCTTGTCAATGCTGCGACTTGAAAAGACAGAGGAATTGACTTATTTTATATACTTGTCTGATCCTTTAGTACTTAATGAAAACTAGCATGTTTTATTTGACCCTGGTGGGAAAATAGTTAAACTGGGCAGTTTGTTCCTGAAATAAAATAGCAGCAATCAAAATACTCTGAGTCCCTTAGAAATTAGAACATCACAGATTTATTAGAAAGTAGGTATCCCAAGCTTATAGGTGGCTGTTAACATTGTTTTGTTTCCTTTATACAAAAAGTAAAAATGACAGAAAAATGCTCTTGACAGAAAACAACACCACTGGCTCGATCTCATTGAGATGCCGAGCCCAAGCTGCCCATATATAGGGAAAGGAAGTTCAATCAACATTAGCAAACACTCATGCAATTGATGAAATTCAAAATGGCATTTGAGACTTGGTGAATGTTCTGTGGGTAGGTTGAATCAATACAATCTTAAAAACATACATTTGTTCAGTCATGCTTTTAAACAGCATCTCTTTAAAAACAAGTTATATATACAAATATCACCCCAAAATGTGTCTTAATACAGTCTACTACTATAAATTTAAGGCATCCTGATATTCTGTTCTTCTGCTGGTGAGGCACTGTTCTCATGGTTCTATTTCCACAGAAGACAGTCCAGAAATTTCCAAAGGTGTACAAAGGGCAGCGATAAGATCTAATAAAAAAGTGATTTACAAGAAGAGTTCTTTTGACTCTGGCTCAGCAATATGCTTTATGCTGTAGAATTTCTTCATTTTTCTATTGATGTCATTATGCCTAAGCAGAAAGGAAACCACGAGGCCAAAATTAGATATAATTATGGTCAAGTTACAAGACAATACCACTAAACCGTTAAGCAAAAATGGAAATTATCCTCACACAAACCACACGAAGAACACTTCATCCCAGTAGGCAAGTTATTCTCTTTTTGTATAAACCACTCTTTGAAAAATAAAAGTCATGTCATAACACACATTTACTGAAAGCTCTGTAATTCTTAATTCTAATTGCTGATTGGAATCCAGGCAAAATTCTATAGTCAAGTGAATTTTATCACAAACAAAGTAGAAAGTATAGTAGAACTGGTCTAGTGGAAACAAGATATATTCATACTTTATATACATGGATTCACTGGTGACCCGTTAGTCTCCAGTAAGCATAATAGTTATTAACAGTTTAAAATCGATACTTATTAATCGCTTAAAAATATGCTTTTTCTTTGGGTGTGTGATTACTGAGTAGTACAGGTTATTAGAGCACAAGTAGGTCGATTTATAGGGAAAAGAGAAAACAGGGAACAATGATGCTGTTTTTCCCTTCATACTTGACACCTAGTAAGCCTGTGGAAAGCAGTACAAGCTCAAACCTTGGAACAGTTTTATTTTTAAGTGAATTTACCTCTGGGCAGATGCATTCATTTTCATGAGAAATTAGTTCTATTCTGGGTTTAATATCTTCCAGAGAAGAGCTGTTTATTGAGGGTGAGTTAGCCTCCATGTTACTAAAGTTTTTCTTATTTCATATGAGGCAAAAACAGTTTCTGGTAATGGTACTTGTTGGCATGGAGACATATTTGAATGGAGAACTCCAAGTATGGTTTTACAGCCTCAACATCATGCTGGTTTACTAAGACCATGTAGCTTATTAATAGTGTTTTAGTAAATATTTGATTATTGTCACTATCTGAAAGTTATCATTTTTAATTTTATCTATTCCTCTGAAAGAACTTTAGAGAGTTGGCCAAGGGCAAGAAAGGAAAAAGGTAAAAGAAAAACACAGTTGGTTAAAAGACATGCTAAGGACTTCTCACTGAACATCGTGGATTAGATACACACCTTTATCACCCCTTTCTTACAAAAGACTACAACAGAAAAGTAAAGACAGAAGAAGGCATAAACCTAAATGAATAAGGAAAATGGGAGGGGAGATGGCAACAAAATGCCAATAATATTTCAGAAACAGGAAGGTGAACAGATACGTGTAGCGTTTCTGCTTTAATAGAAGAGATGCTGTGGTCAAAAACACTATAAAGAACACTTTCTGCAGGAAAAAATCCACCATGAAAAGAGCTGAATGTATACCAAGTAAAATGTTAATTTGAGGCATTTATCTGAATAATATCAGGCTAATTTAACCATCCCTGAACCCTATAATTACCTAGTCCTGAATTCCCAGTATTCAAAAGAACAAAAGTGTTTGGGTAATTCTGGCATGAATTATTCAGATAATTTGCTCCTCCTTGATTTCAGTTTTGGATATAAAATCACATTCTCAGTGACCAAAATTGGAAAGAAGAAAAGTCCTGAATTTAAATGACAGTTTTTCAAGTACTCTCATTTGCTGACTCATCTAGGCATGGATTCCATATTTCCATAGCCCAGACAGCCACTTAGAGGATTAGTTTAAAATGGCATGCGTTACATTTCCACTGATAGCCAACATAGGGGGACATTGCTACTTTTGTGATCTCCTTCCAAGATTTACTGAGAGCATATCTATAAATCCCATCTCCCAAACAATGGGATTTTGGTTCAAAGAATGAACTCAAACTAATACTTCCTGTCGGTAGGTGACATGTAATAGAAAGACCGAGATTTATACAGAGCACACCATTCTTTCTGTGGGAAGACAGCCTCAGTTTTTTGTTTCATTTCTCTTTTTCCCTTTTCTTCCATTTCTTCCTTCTAGGTCTCCCTCTCTCCAACTATTTATGAAGTCCTTACCATGTGCCAGCCCATGCTAGACACTGGGGGTACATCTTGGGGCACAATAGCACTCTCCAGGGTCACTGCTCTCATGAAGTTCTTTACCTTTCATGGAACTTACTATGTTTTAACTGTATCCTCCTTAATTCTCTCTTGATCTCACTGACTGAAGGGACTGTGTCTTATTCTGGGCATAGCAATAGGTGTGGCGTAGCATTAAAGACATTGTTGAAATGAGTGTGCCGGCAATCCAGGAATGTGGGTCCAGGGAAGTAACAAATCTGCACGGTTTTCAGTGTGAGAAGAAAAATCCCAACATGCCTGTGGTTGAAGCAGGGATGTTTGGTGAAGGTACTGGAAGGTGTCTGGATAAAGTCTCTACCTGGTACTTTTAAACCTTGAGTAACTTGCTGCTTCTTTAAAACTCTAGCCTTAAAGAGTTTATAGATGGGTACTACTCTCTCAGTATACAAAGGTATCCTGGTTGCAGCAGACATGGTGCAGTTAGGACACATAATAGAACATATAATGCCTTTGGAATGACACAGTTCAAAATCGGACCTTGGGGAGTGAGGAAAGGAAAGTGAAGTTGGGTGGATGGTGTTGTTTGTTTAAAGTTTTGTGACTACACTTAAATCTGGATTAGCATGTTCAAAGAATGTGATTCTAGTGGGATGATTTTAGCTTCCAAGACAGGTCTCTCCCTGAACCCCCTACCATGGGTGTTCCACATGTTCATTTGCCTTCCAGAGGCAGTGCTTTAGGACAGAACATGGGCTCTTAGTTGTACAGGGGGTCCCTGGGTTACGATACAGTTTTGTTCCCTTAACCCGAATTTTGGTATAAGTCAAAACACACCCTACCTAACACAAACAGAACACTTGTGCTGTTAGCAGACCAAAGTGGTGTAGGTAATCGTACTGGGGGACACCAACTCCCTCACCATGTGCCACGTTACTGTGTATTCTTCTACCGTGTGCAGTCAAACTAGTTCGCCCCCATAGTCTGTAAGTGTGAAGCTAATGGCGAAAGCCAAAACAGTCATGTCTCCATTTTTTTAAAGTTTTTATGGGAGTGAGTGTCTCAAACTCAAAATGTCATATGTCAAGACTGTTGTAACCCGAGGACTTCCGTAATAGCTTTTTCTATGGCTCAGCTCATTCTATTTTGATACTAAATTCACTGTTCTCCTGTGTTGGAATATGCTTCCTCCTCTTCTCAGAGGGTGCAAGGAGCCTATGTAAAGAAACTCCAACTGTGAATCATGCTCTCATCAATCCTGAGAGCTCCAGGGGCTTGTAGAAAGAGTTTGCTACATTGTGCTTGGATGCTGATCATTTTAACTATTTCCTATCACATGGCCATTTTTCTCTACATAGAAGCTTCTACTATGCAATAGCCAATGACCCTGTAAAACTGGCCCATTTCAAAGGAGAACCTGTCAATAAATGAAATCTGGAGGAATGGCTCAAGATTGGGATCTCCACCCTTCCACCGCATGGACAAAGCTTCAGTGTGAAATACAGGTTTTCTCTTTGAAACTAATTTGAATCCCAGGGAGGCAGAGATGGGGTGGGAGGGACAAGAGTTGTGCCAGGAGCATAGAACACCTGGGAGACATCGGCAGATGTGGAAAGGAAGGAGCCCAGACAGGCTCCAGCCGTTCTGAGGCAAACCTAATCACCTCAGGTCAGGAATCAACTCCTGCTGACTGGACTGGCTCTGGATCTCACAGCCAGTATATTAGCAATGAAAACATACACACACAAAATACTTCAGATCAAAGCACAGAATCAGAAACTATACCTTCTTTGAGCAGAAAGTCTAATGGCTATAGTGCTGCAAAACACCCTTTTTGTATTAGCACTTTAACAAACTTTTCTGGACTGTTACACCAGGAAGATTCAGCCTGCTTCCCCAGGTGTGCTCTAGACCTATGCCTTTAGCACATATTCGGGTAGCTCGGAAACGTACCCGACTGACTGCATAAGTATCCCCCTTCAAGAATCCTCGTGTAGCATATGGGTTAAAAATAAAGTTAATACTTCCAGGTCAAAAATTTAAGACAAGACTAAAATGTACTTATTTTATTACATCTGGAGAAATGGTGGCAAATGTGCATTTGCTCAGCAGGACCAGGAATTCCTTTCCGTGCCGACTGTATTTCCCACTATGACTCTGGAAATGCTGTTCAGTGCGGTTACCGGTATGCTCTGCTTGGATCAGGTATCAGCCAGGGCCTTACCTCTACTTTCCCAAATGTCTTCCACATCTTTGCTCATTATTCTGTTTAGCATGATATTTTAACAATAAAGCAATAAGGGCAGACACGTGTGTGTGCATGCACATGCATGCTTGCATACTGGTGGGAGTAGGGGCACCCTGAATACTGATCTCCGCTGGGCACAGCAGAGGACCACTGCCATGTGCTCATATCAACTCAGGCTAAACATATCACTCTCTTTGATGTGGTTGTTGAACAACCTTGATATCTATGTAAAATTTTTGATGCTAGCTCTGGGCTCCAGATATGTAATTCTGAGTATGGCTAATTCCTTTGCAATAAAACCCACACGGATGTATTTAATGCTTAATGTCTTTTTAAGGAGCCTGTTCTCATGTTCATCCTAGGATTAGGGGTTTCCTGGTGCTAACCCCTTAGGACACAGCACCACACTGGTCAAAGAGAGTGTGACTGGTGGTGGCCAAGGGTTAATGTCCTCTGTCTATCTGTAACTGGAACCCATGCTCATTTCATTTGTTATGAATCTCAGATAGACTTAAACTCTGGGAAATGAATGTCTTATTGACATTTTAAGACAAGTAATTGCAAACATTCCCTTGGAGTGGTAATAACTCAAAACCAATTTGTCCTTTGTAGGAGAAAGTAAAGATAAATCTGACTGTTATAAACAAAGTCATCCTCTGCAGTTGAAAGACACTGGGAAGGCTGTTCAAAGTAATTGAGTTGAATCTAATTTTAAAAAGCATTGAAAAGAAATTTAGATTCTTTCTATCAAGCTGTGACCAATTTAGAAAAATAAATAGCAAATAGAACCCCCTCAGAGAGTTGACATTCTTTAAAATGTATTTTATTGCCCCCTTTTTCATTTACCAGGAAAAATAAAAAATGTCTTAGGAACTAAAATGTGATTCCAGTGTATGCCTGGGACTACGGCCCACTGCCTGCCTCCTTGCCCAGGGCTATCCTGGTAAGGTCAGTCAGTGGCATCACGTGCAACTCACTGACGGCCACTGGTTTCTGAGGTTATTCGATCCTGGGCAATCCCTGATACCATTTGGCCTTCAAGTTAATTCTTGGGACAAGATTTGAAGCCATCACTGATAGAGGAACATTCGGGTCCCTTTCCTTCTTGCGTCTTTCTATAGGATGCTTTCTCTATGGGTTCAGTAGGCAAAATAAAACAGGCACTGGAGTCAGGAGTTTTTCATGCCCACATTCCCCTACCAATTTTAATTTCTCTGAGGAATCCATATTTCAACTAGAGACAGCCATCCTTACTTAATCTAAGGAGAGAATTGGGCTGGTTCTCTCTGCTCTGGGCGATTACGAGTGAATCCAAGAACCCTCCCCTCTCTCACACGAATACCGTCATGGGTTTCCACTTGCTACAGAATGTATGTGAAACTAAAAACATAATAAAGTGCAAACTAATTTAAAAGGTAAGGAGGGAATGTGGCCATGATGTTTATTTTAATACACTGAATATTTTTATTTTGGGGTTTCTGCTTATCACTGAAATCAAACTCTGTTAATACAAAAAGCCCATGAATGTGATAGGTTCAAAACCGAGCCTCAGAAGGTTTGTTTCTTAAAGTGCATAGGAAATTGTGAACCTCATGTCATATCCAAGTAGCCCATAACTTCATGTTGGGCTCTTATTTTTGTAATCCTATTATAGTAGATCATTCAGCTTTGTTCCCTTGCTTATAAAAAGACAGAATAAAATATATCTGGCAGGAGATTCTACTTATGATACCATCTTTTTTCTGGGTGCCAGAGGAGCCGGGAAGGAGTGAGAGGCCCCCTTCTCCTCACATCCCACACAGCTTGCCAGTCTTGGTGCTTCATTTGCTCGGGGTATCATGGTGACTGTGTTTAACGACACAAAGAGAATTTTCTAGGCACCAGAAGACACACTCAACCTCAGATGGGAACAGAGAAGCGTATGTGGGTGGGGAAGGGAGGTTAGGAAAAACAGAAGTAGGCCACGGCCAATGCCCCTGTCCGGGAAGGGAGCTGGCAGTTTTTCCTGTTCCCTCCTGACCCCAGGAACTGGGCTGTTGGCACTTCCCCAGTGTGGCCAAAGCAGCCCAGGCTTAGCAGCACATGAGCCTGACCCAAGCAATAACCACCAGTAACTACCAAACACTCCAGATATTTCCTTCGATTGAATGAATTAAACGAGACCCCTAGGGGCACCCACTAAAGTGATTGTATGACTGACTTACTTTTCCTCCAGCCTGAACAGAGAGATCTGGAGCAGATGGAACTTGGTTTAGAGGGGGGAAAAGGGGAGTGACATCTCACACCTCAGTATTCTGAACTAAATTTCATACCCACAACCAATATGCTCACATTTGTGTGTGTATAACTACATATACACACACATTCACATAAACATTTTAGAGGATTTTGAGAGAGGGCTAAAAGGAGTGTCATGCATTTAATTTAAATGATTCATGGTCTGGAGAGGTGCGTGTTTCCTGGGGAGGTAAAAGAAAGCTATGCTACAAAAGAGTTTTGTCCGAAGAGTTGTCTGAGCCACCTGGGACATCCAACACGGTCCTTTTGTGTACACAGTCCATGCATTTTTTTAAAATTTTTATTTCATTCATTTTAGAGAGGAGACAGAGAGAGAGAGAGAGAGAGAGAGAGAGAGAGAGAGAGAGAGAGAGGGAGGGAGGAGCTGGAAGCATCAACTCCCATATGTGCCTTGACCAGACCAGTGCAGGGTTTTGAACTGGCGACCTCAGTGTTCCCAGGTCGACGCTTTATCCACTTCGCCACCACAGGTCAGGCCAGTCCATGCCTTTTGAACTGCAAACATTTTGTTGGAGAAAGACCCTTGTTCTGTGGGCTCTCAGAGACTGGCTCTCTGACGGGCACCCCGGTTCCGAATGCTAAGCGGGAGCTATTCTGGCATGGCAGGGCCTGGCTTCTCCAAGGGCAGCAGAAAGGTGATGAAATGAGCTTTCAGTCTATGATCAACAATGAAAGAAAACCTCAGCTCTGCTTCAAAGTTCTGGTTCTGATTGGAGGCTAACTCATTCCACCCATGGCAGGAAATTTAATTTCTGTACTTACTTGGTACTTGACTGCATTAAAACAAAGACTGAAAGCCAAAGTCAACTAGGAAACAGCAGGTTTGTGAGCTGGGCAGACTGCTCTGCCCTCTGCTGCTGGAATAAGGCCCCTCCCATAGGGCACTTGCTGCCTTTCTATGGTCCAGTCACAAGCCTGCCTATTTAAGAGAGAGAGAGAGTTCTACGTGTCTTGTCCTTGGTGTCAGCCCTCCTGAAGGTGCTCTGGGACCATGATTTAAAAGGCCATGCAAGTGAAAGCAAAGGCACGACCCTGCTCCGCAACGTATCCCTACACCACATACCGTGCAAAGCCATGCAGATGCTCTCCACTCGGCGTGTTAGAGGGAAGGCTGGTGCAGCTGCCGGACATCTCCTAGAGGTGTGATTAAAAATCATCTGAAACCATGCAGCGAGCTCAGCACATGCGCAAGTCTCAATTAACGGGAGGTGTGCAGGAGATGGTTTAGACCAGGACAGAAGCTTGTGCACACTTTAAAGAGCATGGGGAACTGCTGAGACAATTCTTGTACTCCTTGTACTAAAGTTACTTGGAATAGTTGTATCTGAGCAATGTAAATTTGGACACATTTAACCCCAAGGTCCTGGTGTTTGGGGGCACAAGTGTGACTTTTCTAGCTGAACCAAATGTAGCTAAAGTCCTTTTTAACAAAGACAATTCACAGTGGAAATTAACTGGTGTTAATTTAACTAGAGAGATATTAACTAAAGCTTAGTTTTGGTATCGTGAAAAAGAATTAGACAGTTCTTAGACCGCCCCTGGGATTTTACCATGTACCAAATAATAACCTGCGCGATGTGATTCTCTAGATTGCATGATGCGTATTGTAGGTCCTTCCACTCCTCAGAGGTTGGCATGTTGGCTGCTATAGCATTTTTGATGGATGGCATGGCACACACACAGAGCACACAGGACACATTGCCTGAAAAGATGTTCACATTTCTTATTCACTGGATTTGAAGCACAGATCACAGCGCATGGATTTCTACTAAGTGCAATTAGAGAATGCAGTCCATGGCGCACTCTGCCATCCATCCTGTGTGCGCTGGGGAGCGCTTCAGCCTGCTCTAGCCTTTATCAGCGCTTAGGGGCCTGCATCGGACAGTGCCAACGTGGGGGTCCCTGTGGTATGTTTATTTCAAAGATCATTCCAGACTGAAATGGTTAAGTCTTTAGAAATAGCATTTCTATTTATGTGCTCTTTAATTGGGCTTGAAACTAAACTACCCAGTTGCATGAGGAAAACAAACTCTTCCTGAGGCAGATCCACACCAAAGAAAGGCTTGACTGCACATGGATTGGTCTCTAATCTCCTAGAAATGCCTCCCTGTCTCGGACCCTAATACTCAAGGATCAACCTGTTTAGGAAAATATAGGGACCAAATATAATTTCCTGTAATTTATTTAATCTTTCTCTCACAGAGTAGTTTTCCAGACGAATAGCAAAGGGGATGTACTCAAACGTATTTCATTAGAAACACATAAACTTGGCTTTCCACGCATCCCTTTGGGATTTTTCTGGGGATTACTGCTAGGTGGCGAAGGTCAACAATCTGTAGTGTCAAGAATAACATCATTCAAAGGAAAGAAAGAGATACCCTCCAAACAGCACTCACCGCCTTGTTCTTTCCCTTGCTAGCGGAGCTCATGGGATGCCCCTTGAAATCCACTGTCTTCCTTCCTAGTGCGGTTAAGGGCAGTGTGGAAGTCTTCAGCTGGCTGACCGCCTGATAGTTATTATTATTGTTCTGGTTACCACTTAGGGTCTCCATGATGGAGCGGAAGGTTCCGAAAGGCCTTTTCAGGTGATCCCCTGACTCGCTGCTGGTGGAGGTTCGCTGGAGAGTCCTGCCCTTATCTCTGTCCTTCTCTCCATTTAGTTCCAGGCTGATTTGCTCCATCTGCACCACAGGTTCCTCAAAGGTAACTCTGAGTTTCAAGTTCTGAGAGGTCCGGCGCTTGGAAGATGGAGACTTGAGGGCACTCTTGGGACTCGTGGCCACTTTCTGGGCAGCCATGCTGTCAGGGTTGGGTTGAGTAGGGTCTCCAGAGGGCTGGTTTGGAGGAGTAGTTCCTGAGCCTAGACACTGGGATTCTAAGTCCGGCTCGCTGCTCTCTGAGGTGGGAGATGGGCTATGGCCATCCAGAGATTTGGGGGCCTTGATACTGAAGGGCAACCTGCGTCCCGAAGCCAGGCTGTGCTTCTTGATCATCAAGTGTAAGCTCTCCGCGCTGTCCATGGTCTCCGCACTTTCCACAATGGGCTGCGGCCTGGGCCGCTCAGCCTTCCTCACGGGGGTGCTCTTGGGGTCCTCCGAGTTGTTGGAGTCTGTGTCGGACTCACTCAGGGACCGCTGCATCAGCTGCCTCAGCCTGGCTAACTTCAGCTCCCTCTTCTCCAGAGGGATCTTTTTGGAATTTCGAGAGGAAGCCTGAGTATCCTGGAATTCCAAGGACAGCTTTTCCTGGGTGCAGACACTCTCTGCGATATCTTTCCCCAACAACTGGCGAAGGATTTTATCAGAATCTTCGTCTTTTGCTTTTGTCCTAGCCCGGCTGGATGCCGACAAGCTTCCAAGGACCTGCACCCCCTCTTGGACTCCCAGTTTGCCTTTGGCAACAGACTCATCATCTACATCTGGGGATTTCCATGGGGACTTTCTGGAAGCTGGGGAGGATGGTGAACTGAAAAGAGGATGAAGGACACATGAGATGATTTCCTCCTGGGTTAAAATGTCCTGGCCACAAGCCATGGCATAGCCTTTTCTGTCGCTAATAAATTATAAATCAGTAAGATTGGAATAAAAAGAATCACTTAATGTCTGTTACGAGCAATTCACAAATACTCAATAGTGACAACTGTAACCAAAGTATGACATCCCTCATATTTTTATACTATGTCTAAATTTGTCTACTGTTTTACTACTTACGCATCAATTTTGCACAAATTTTCTCAATTACCCCATCTTCAACAATCTTACGAACCCACGTGTACTTATTCCCATTTTATGAATGAAGAAATGAAAGACCCTAAAAGAATTAGCAACCTGCTCATAGTCAAGGAACGAAGAAATGGCAGATCCAGAGATCAATCCAGGACATCTGACCCTAGCTCCAGTGCCTTTTCCCTGTGATATCTAATTTTTTTCCTTATTATAAATATAAAATACGCTGTTGTCATTTTCTTAAAAGACATCAGAAGAAAGTCCTAAAGAAGGCTTAAAGATTTAAGAGACTTAAGAACTTTAACCACCAATGACCCGACATTACCTGGGTGAAGAAAGGAGTGACTTGCCCTCTGATTTCTGGGCTTCTAGAAGTTGTTGGAGCTGGTTCTGTAGTGTGACACGTTCCATTGTCTGTCTGGGTAAAACAAGCCAAGACAATAAGCTTTCTGGTATATAACTCCTACTAGAAATTAGTAGGTGTAAGATTTTTCATGATAACATAATAAATTGCAACAAATCTAAAAGTCTCACACATGAGCATAATCTTCATCCTTACAGTTCAGAAAACTTCCTAGGTATACATTCAAAAGGACCCAAAATGGATGTAAATTTAGAATGTAAGTAACATAAATTCTCACCAGTAGACTGAGTAAATAATTTATTTCTATAAAGGGGACTATTTAAAATGGTAATATACTTGAATTTTTTTAATTTAAACTTGAGAAAAAGTTTCATACACACACACACACACACAAAGAGAATACTTTATAAAGTATATTTTATATTCTTTAAGTAAAAAAGGAAGTTATACTGTGTGCAGTATAATCTTATTTTTAAGAAAAATCTTTCTCTCCAAATAAGGTCACTCTGAGGTACTAGGGGTTAGGACTCCAACATGCAGTTTTCTTGAGAGAGTAGGTCATAATTCAAAACATAATACCTAGGCTTGAGATCAGGATTTCTAACAGAGCTGAAGGTTAAGGTCGCCATTTCTAAATAGTAACTGTGTTTACTAACTAAAAGTAAACAAGGTTATTTTTTTTGTTGTTTTTTTTTGTGTTTTTCTGAAGTTGAAGTGGGGAGGAAGTCAGACAGACTCACACATGCGCCTGACCAGGATCCACCCAGCATGCCCACCAGGGGGCAATGCTCTGCCCATCTGGGGCCTTGCTCCGTTTTGGCCAAAGCCATTCTAGCACCTGAGGTGGAGGCTATGGAGCCATCCTCAGCACCCGGGGCCAACTTTGCTCCAATGGAGCCTTGGCTGCAGGAGGGGAAGAGAGAGATAGAGAGGAAGGAGAGGGGGGAGGGGGAAGAAACAGATGGGCACTTCTCCTATGTGCCCTGACCAGAATCAAACCTGGGACTTCCACACGCTGGCTGATGCTTTACTGCTACTGAGCCAACCGGCCAGGGCTAGTAAAGGTATTCTGATAGGCAAAAGCACTCAGGAGTGTCTCCCACTCAGAATTTTGGACCAGAAAAGCGAGTGTTTTCCATCCTTCCTTCTGCCCTGGAGCCCGAAGGGGACAGTGTGCTGTGGCTATACAAAGGGGATTTCTCTGTTCATTCCTAGTTTGCCAACCTCACTGAGGCACATGGTAAGTAAAGGGCTAGTATCTAGATGCAACCTCTTATATTTTATCTCGTCATTGGCCTAACTACAACTGTCCACAGCACCCAGCTTTGGACCAATGGAAGAACTGTTGTCTATTAGTGTACGCATGCTTCTTATCATAGGATCATCAACAGAGAGAGCAGCCAAAACCTTGACTTTGAAAAGTTCACCAATTAAACAGCACAGCTCATAAAAGCTTCTCAGATTCTATGGTGCAGAGACTGAGGGGAATGTTTTGCATCCACTCTCTGAATGTGACCCTCTAGGAAAAACATTCTATTTGATCATTTACAATTTCTTTCTGATGGACATGTCTATACATTATTTGAAGGAGTGGACAATAGGACAACATTTTTGAAAGGCTCTTAGACGACATCTATGTATGTATGCCCTTTGATCTAAAAATTCCCTTTCTAGAAACTTATTTTTTAGAATTACCTACACGTGTACAAAAAGACAAATGCATGTATGTTCACTGTGGGGAGATAACTTACTGAGTTATGAATTTGTGTGCACTTTCTCTTCAATTACAGCCAGCCCTCCAGGCTCACCTGCCTCAGGGTAGTATTTTGTAATTGCGTGAAGAATGCTTGAAGGGAACTGTAATATTTTTAAATATTAGCTTATATTTTCTCTATTAAAAGCCTAATCACATTAAAGATAACATTCTGTGTACTGGCAGCAGGAGTGATGCGGAGACTTGTACCACTAAGGCAAACAGTAGAAGCAGAGAGCCCAAGGAGTCCCCAGGTTTGGAGAAGAGGGTTGGAGGCCATGCACATGGTGGTGTGCATTATACTTGTAATCAGTTAAGGCCTTCTACCCTGCATAGGCCTTTTTTCAAAAGGAAATATTTATATATGTTTTATAATTTAAAAGTAAGACTTCCTTTACATTTTTTCCTTTAAAATTTAATTTTTAAAGTTATCCCTCCTATTCTGTCTATATTACTTTCAGATACTGATTCTGAGTTTTAGTGATTCTCTCACTAACATGGCAACTCTACTTTGACCACTGTGTTTTCCAAGGGCTGACCTTGGTCTCAGGTGGGCATCAGGTCCTAATCTTTCAACTCAACAGAGACCTACCTCTCTCCTAGTCTGTCCCCCTTACTTCAAGTATATCATGACAACCTCCCAGAAATGCTTCCTGGACATCCATGTGTGTCCTTGTAATAATCTCAGAGAGAGAAGAACTGACTTAGCTAGACAGAGTGTTTTAAGTAACATCATGCTGACTGCATAAGATTTTATGTTCTGAGGATTCATAACTCGTCTGATTAATTTTTATGCAAATTTACTGGTGGTATGTTAACCACGTTAACTATAATTTCCAAACTATATATTTTTCTTTTTGAGAAACCTGAGAAAATGGCCCATCTCTAGACTTTCCCTTCTCATGTGCTTTATGATTTCCTATGAAGGACAGAAGTTTAGGAATGATGCCCGTATGTGCTCTCCATGCTTATGATGTCCTCTGTCTTTGACATGGAGACACAAAGGGAGAGGCTCCCACTCTTTCCCAACGTGGCTTAAATTCCTTGCTTAGAAAGCTTGCTTTGCATTTTTCTCGTTTAAATATCATTTTGTGGCCTGACCTGTGGTGGCACAGTGGAAAAAGCGTAGACCTGGAACATGTAGGTTGCCAGTTAGAAACCCCGGGCTTGCCCGATCCAGGCATATATGGGAGTTGATGCTTCCGGCTCCTCTCCCATTCTCTCTCGCTCTCTCCCCCTCCCTTCTCTAAAATGAATAAATAGAAAAACACTTTAGAAATGTAAATATCATTTTGTTTCTGCAGAGATGGCATTTTCCACATTAAAGCTCATTGTGAGGATTTGGGAAGAAGAAAGAAAAGAAGATAAGAAGACCAAGGGGTCCCCATACAACCTGCACCTGGAACACTGAGCACAATGGTGATGGGCCAGACTGTTCTCAAGGGATGAACAGGCACTTACTCCTTTAACTGCTTGGTTAACTTCACCACCTGAGAGGCCAGTGACATGCAGGTCTCCACCACCACCAGGTACCGGGAGCACAGGGTATGCCCGTGGCGCTCTGCACTCTGGGAGGGCTTGTCCCCTGCATGGTTCTGCATGGTGACATTTGCTCCATATTCAACCAGGGTCTGTCAGAAAGTGCAGAGACATGTGGTCATATTGAAATCTCATTTTAAACATTATTTTTTAATGACTGTAACAGAAGGATCAATGGAACTTTTCTTTTTATTCCAAAACCAGTTACCAGAGCTCATAACAGCACAGGGTGGGGGACAAAGGGGTACCATCATATACAAAAGAGAACCTCTGGCAAGCTTGCAGTAGTCGATATCAGATACCTCCTTTCAGAGCCCAGAAAGATGCCTAAGACCAGTACTACCTCCATCAACCCTATCCCAGTCACAGAAGGAGACTGAGAAGGGAAGGGGTTGCTGCATCCTTACAGTCCTGTCCTTAATGAAGAGTACAGAGCAGTCTCTGTGACGAGATGCTGTGTCCCTCTCAGTGGGTGGACCCGCAAAGCTGGGGTGCTGGTAATGAATGAGAGAGTGGAGTTCTGTTTACCTGTTCCTATGTACTTGGGCAGCACACCTGACCTGCTGCTGAGCCAAGCTGATCAAGAATAGAAAGCCCTGGAGTGAAATAACACGGCAGAGGCTGTGCCGTGCCTGCACTCCACCCTGTGCCATGGCAAGAACGTGCCCCATAGATCGAACAGATGTAGAAGGGAGCTTGGTGTGAGCTTGCCTTGCCCCTTTAAAATTGAAAGGGTTTGCCAGTGGATGCACAAGTGGAGGGAATTGCATGGGGAAGAAGGGTGTACAGTTGGACTCAGTGGGTAGACTCCAGAGAGCTCTCTGAAGATCCTATCCTCAATGCCCACCTGAAGGCTGCCCACAGAGGGCGTCTGCAGCAAACCACAATGATGCCTTTCAAGGAGAGTGCCATGACCTTTCCCAGTTAAGCAGAGAGTGGACTTGGGATGAGAATGCTTTGAATCAGAAATAATACTGAGACTTTGAACTGGTTTGAAGTAAATGTTACTAGTTAAAAATCAGCAAAAATTATGGAATCTGGCCAATGTAACATTAGTGGAGAAGAGAGAGATTTGATGGAGCATGGCTGAGATCATTAATTAAAAATCAAAATTCTTTCGCATTATACTGTGATGACATCAGCTTCCACAAAAAGCTGTTACAGTGATACTAATCCACCGCCACAATCTGACACATTCCTTGACACTATCAACATGAGATTAGAGATCTCTGAATTTATTTTTGTAATAGGTAATGTTTTTTTCCCACAAGCCATGTTTGCAACTTTCAAATTCCTAGACTACTTAGACTCAGAGGTCATTAAGGAGCTTCATTTCCCTTTCGGTTTATGATCACTCAGCATGAAAGGTCAATCTGCCAGAAAGTCATTGCCACCCACCTCACAAAACTCACGGAGACCACCTCGGCCCAGAGTTCTCTGAGAGACTCAGTGTAAACACACCCCGTGATTGCTCCCTGGACTCCGGCCTCTGTAGTTTTCTTTCCAATGTTTTTCAAACTCAGTCCCCTCTTCACCTCATGAGAAACCTTGCTCACCCTCACTTCTCCTCTCAGTCCCTTTGTATTTTATTTTAATCTCACACCCAGTGGACAGAGCTGTTTCCAAGATTATCCAAGTTTCCACATCCGTGGTATCGAATGCCAAAAATACCATTTGTGTTAAGCGGAGTGATGAATGTTCTGAAAGGACAGGCCGCCTTTCCTCACATAGTAAAAAGAAAAATAACTGAAATCTCATACAGAATTGGAGATATCAGCTGGTTTTCTTTGGCTTTCCGTCATTTATTAGCTGATAAAAAAAACACGTTTATTTCAGGACTATTAAATATTAAGAGTGTTTTGTTGAATGGAAAAAACAAAGCTTTCCATTTTTATTCAATTACTTTCCTTCCACAAAAAATAATGCCACTCCTTTCATCTTTTTGCAGATCCTGGCAATAATTTAAATTTCTCTCTTTTCTATCCTCTCCTATTTCTCATCACTCCTTTTACAACTTGGTGCCTTAAATTAAAAGCTTTATCCTCTGCCAACAATAGTGGGGGAACTTTTGAACACTTGGAATATTTTCTATCAATTTAGCTCTCCAAAGAGCAGTTGTCTGTGGATAGACACTCTAGAGAGCTCTCTGCTTTTAAAAAAAATCATTATCTCTTGCTTTTTACTTTATAGTCTTTCTATATCTCCTCATGTCGTTTCCTGAGTCCTCTCTACTTTTCTAAGCAACTGATTCTCACTGCCCAGTTTTCTCTCTCAGATACAGTCTACCTTGCCTACGTAGGACCTCAAATTAGTACCTGTGAAATAAAGGAGCATGTTAAGTTTGCAATAAAAGAAACAGCACACAAGAAGGCAAAAAACGAGTGTTGCTTCTTGGAGGTGTTATATATACATAATGTATTTGAATTGTACAAACTTGGCAGAGTAAGACTATTTTCTCTGATCATGGCTGTCAGCCAGGTGTTGTCAATAGCTCTGCCAGAGATGGAGGAACAAGCCATAGATGCTGGGTCATTTTCAATGACAAGAATGCTGTGATTGATCTGATTCTGGTCATTATGATTACTGTTTATAAATTGGATTCCAGGCCAAATCTAGACCTTGTTTTCCAATTCAAAGCCTTTCTTCTCACACTGTCACTCTGCTTCTACCTGCTCTTCCCCCTCCTCTTCAGCTATCCTCTCTCTCTGCTTTGTCACTCAGAGCCTTAACATTGTTTTCTGGGTGAAATAGTCTATCTGGTGGTACCTTTCTACCTGTGCCTCAAACTTTTGAAGCCCCTCGTTGGGCTCTCCTCTCCTGCCATGTGCTGTTATGATGGCCACACCAGGTCTGGCTCAGTGTTGCACCTCTGTATTAGGCTGAGATGACGACTCCTCTTATAGGAACTCTACCCTCTCTCAGCAGCCCTCCTGGTGCCCCGCATGGGGTCTGAGCAAGGGGTGGAGCCTTCCTCCCCTCTCCTGTGGCTCTGCTCTCCAACCATTTTACATCACTGCACACATAGCTTATAGTCACACTTGCAAAGCACATAGATTATAGTAATACTTGTAAAGCATGTTCAGCTAAGAAGATGCAGCCACCGGAGGCTGCTTGGTAGAGGGGCTGGTCAATCAAGGCCGTGGCTAGTATGCCCAACAGCTGAGGGGAGTGCTATCTAAGTCCTTCCTGTAATCAATTCTGAGCCTTTCTGAATGCATTTGAGAAGCTCAGTCCTTTCACAGAGAAGGGGGGGGGGGCTACAGTGTACTCTCTTTAGTCTACTATTCCTTACTCTGAAGAATTCTTCTAATCCATTAAAAATCTGTCCAGTTTTTCATATACCTGAGAAGAAGTATGCTAATGGTAGGTAGCAAGGACACTCTGCCATTTGAGAGACTGAGAGATGTTGGCTGATAATGATTTCCTGCTGTCTTGAGAACACGAGGGCACTTAACGTCTATTGTCCTCAGCACTAGGGTTTTAATGTAATGTTGAGAGAAAAGGAATAGCCCCTTTCAACATCCTGTGACACTCACATGGAATCTTGTAGGGCTATTCTACCTGTATCTGTGTGGACTACGGAAATACAAATATGTCAATATAATTTATTATCTACTTAATAATCTACTACAATAGAAAAGGTTGATTTAATCCATCTTTACATTTTTCCTTGTTTGTTTTATAAATTGGTAAATTCATTTCACTCCCAAAGCAGCAGAGCCTGTGTACCTGTATGCACCCAAGGTAGCCATGCTGCGAGGCTACATGAACAGCACTGTTGCCATCCTGGTCCACTTCGTCCAATGAGATGCCCTGCTCTTGCATAAACTGGAGAAGCCACAGGAGAATCTTCTCCTATAAACACACAGAGGTTGGAATTAATGGAATATCATGTAGAGAAATCTAATATACAGAGAAAAACAGAACTCCATGCAGTATGAACTCAAAATCCATGACTCTCTGACTGCAGAAATGTTCAGAGAACTTTCAGAGCAGGAAGTTATCTCAGAACTGCTCTTGTTTTACTTATCCATCGACGGGGAAAATTGGTTTGCAGAAAGTTTTGTGGACCTCCTCAAAGTGACACAGCTGGGCACATCCGAAGTGGAAACTGGTGTCCAGGTCTTTTGATTCCAAGGCAATGTTTTTGTTACTGTTATACTGTCTGTAGGGTTCAAGAATATTACTATAAAACCCAGGACTACGGAGATAACTAGCTTCTACTTTTAAGTTTAGAATGCTTCAACCATGACTTCCTAATCCCAAACCTTCTGCAATCAACCAGCATACAAAAAGGAGCGAGGCCTTGATCTGTCAAGTCTAAGATAACCTCACCAAAATGAAATGGAGATTCATTTTGATTTTTCTGACCAAGCACAGGTCATGCTTTAAAGGTAAAGCTTTCTCTTCTCCCACGTTAAAGGGAGAGCGCCTAAAGCTCTGAACACAACCTACTGAAAGTAAAGACACAGAGCAGTAAGTGCATTACCGTCATCCACTACATTTTACCCACTGAGTCCTTGTGGTATTTTCATGTTGTGTTTGGCCTAGGCAGAAGGCAGGGGGATGGGACTGCACCGTTTTAAAATAGAAAAATTAAATATAATGTTAAAAAAATATGAGAGTGGTAAAAACAACAGCATGAAGTTTAGTGGGTGGAATTTGACATTTGAAAAGATGATCATGTGTTTGAAATAGCCTTGAACCTTTCCTTAGCCTTTTAAAGGATTTTTTTCCCCCTGTTATTTGCTCGGACTGGTCATGAACTTTTATACTTTTCTGGATTAAATTTGCCTTCACCTTCTGAACATGCCAACTAATCTGCTAAAGGAATGTTGGATAAAAACAGCCAAGTCCTTTCATGTTTCACCCGTTATGTGGGGAACAGGGCACTGTTTATGAAGGCATCTGGGACATCAGGGACAGGCTGAACATTTGTACCACACTTTTTCCACATGAGCAAGCAGGGAGTAAGACCCCTAAAGAGTAAGAAGAGAAAAATGTAATCAATGCCTACAACCTACCAAGAATGCACCCAGGGGAAGCAGAGTCAGAGTGAGCGTGAGCTGTGAAAGCAGACAGACCTTGCAGAAAGTGAAACTCTCCCTATCCTGACAGGATGAGGTGGAACAAAGCCTGGAAGCCAGGCTGGGAGTGAGAATTTGGGCTGAGAGGCTTAATTCTCAGAGGCAAACTTGGGAAAAGTTGGAGCTCACATTTGAAGCAGAGCAGGTGACGTTTCACATGCGTAAGGTAGAACAGTTTGCTTTATTTGTCTTAATATGGGAGGAAACAAATTAGATTATTTTATGTGGAGACAGATGATGGCACCACGTTATCAATCTTAACTCCTTAAAAGATCCTAAGAAGTCGATGACTAAGACACAGGAACGTCAAGAGGGCAGGCGGTTGCAACTCTACAGATGAAAGGGGCAGCAGCCCTGCCGTCTTCAGTGGTTCGTTCTCAAGCTTGTGGGGATTCGGTTTTCTCCATGATATTAAGTCATGAAATCCTAATATTGCAGAGTGAGAGAGATTTTAGGGTCATCCAACTCAAATACCCTTATTTTAGAAATCAGAAAACTGAAAAAGATCACTGTACATTTTCTGATATTCTAACAGCTTTTTTTTTTTTTTTTAAGTAAGTAAAGGTCAGAGGAATTCCAGATATTTAGAAATGTTTTATAGGTACCTTCTGGCCAGGCATATTTTCATATTTTGCAGACTCAATTAAATATTATAGTGGCTATGTCTATTCCACATGCAGAGAAAATACCCTTTACTATAATTCACAGTGTTTTGACTGTTGGTAATGGGGTTGTAGGAAATGAAATACTGCATTTCATATGACTAGGAATTTTCCCCTTAGAGACATCTGGGAAAGAATCTAGACACCTGGACTTTGTTGGGGCTTGATAATCTGGGAGAACAAGACAAGGTCTGTGTGCTGCAAGAGCTGCCTTGGTTCCTGATGGCTTTCCAGACCAGCTTCAGTCTATAGTGTTACAATGACCTGCATTCTTTTCTTATGATGGCATGGATAACTCTTTCTTCATTACAATTAAAGATCTTACCCAATTCAATATGCAAGACTCACATAAAGGAAGACCATGACTTTTCTGTTCACAATAAGACAGGTCTTGGGCCAGCACCTCAAATTCAGTTTTGTGTTCTTCACTGGATAACTTACTTTAATAAAAAGATATGGCCCTGGCTGGATAGCTCGGTTGGTTAGAGCACCATCCTGATGCATAGAAGTTGCCGGTTTGATCTCTGCTCAGGGCACATACAGAAACAGACTGATATTTCTCTCTCTCTCTCTTTTTCTCTTTTCCTAAAATCAATAAATAATTTAAAAAAATGATATGCCACTGGCTTGTCCACTAAGATACTATATGAAAACAAAAATCTCTTCAATGACTACCAAAACAGTTTAGACACAACAGTTCTATCACCCAACATCTAGGACAGGGATGCTCAATATGTCGATCGCGATCTACTGGTCGATCGCAAAGGAAGTGTGGGTAGATTGCATGACATTAAAAAGACATTTGTCTTCTGATTGGCACACAGGGTAGCCAATCTGACATCTGAACTTTTGACACCCTACGCATGCGCGTTAAACCGTGCTAACTTGTTCAGTTACATTGCTGCGTAGTTAGCCTTCCATTTATTTAAACTAAATACAACAAAGGGTATAAAAATGAGTGCCATAGCTGGTCCGAGTAAGAAGCCTAAAACCTACCACTTTCATACAGAATGGGAGGGGATTTTTTTCACTATGTCATATTCTAATTGCGTTTGCGTCATCTGTCTGTGTGCCATTGCTATTCCAAAGAAGGGAAATGTGGAGCGGCTTTTTCGGACTGTCCATAAAAACTATGACATTGACTTTCCTCCAAAAAGAGAGCTGAGAAGAAGAAAGGTGAAAGAAGAATACAAAATATTAAATAGTAATAATAGTAACTTAAATAATGATAATATAGAAGAACTAAGTTTATGTTTTGCATTTTTATTGTAGGTAGATCATTTTGACTTGGTCATCTTATAAGTAGCTCGCAAGCTGGAAAAGTGTGGGCACCCCTGATCTAGGATTTCTGAGATGGACAGGAAAATGGCTAGAATCCCCATGTATTTGTAAAAGCATTTAGCATCCATCCACTTTCAGAGAAAAGTTGTTTTCTGCTCTGATTTCACTGAAAATATCCACTGTCCTACAATTTTAACTTAACAAATATGTAGTATGGAGAACAGAACAAATATAGCCATGTTCTTCAACTAAGAAAGCCCTTACAAATGCATGTGTGTACTATATGTACATATATGCAACGGTGTCCGCCTCTTCCCTCTTAGACCTTTAGCACTCCAACACACACCTACCTACCCAAATCCCCACACACTGAGGGAGAAGAGCTGAAGGAAGAATGCAACTTCATATCTTCACTTTCCCAAAAGCATTGCTTTCGGAGAGCATCCAATGCAGTCACATGGATGGCGGGGCTCTTCTGCATTATCTCTCTTTTACAGAAGGCCTCTCCAACTTACATTTCATCCATCCACCCACACATCTATCTATCTCCATTCAGCTTTCATTATTGACTGAAAACTTCCTACACTGACTAGTTTTGTCTTCTGGAAACGTTCTACTATCTTAGTAACCTGTTCTACTGTTGTGTTCGTAAAGGCAATGTAATTGTAATTTATGAGACTTGCTGAACAAAGTCTAATAAAAACATAATTGAAATGTATGCTACAGGTTTATTACTGGCATGGATAAAGTCCCTGCAGTTTTTGATAGACTGTAAGTTCTGAAGGAGGCAGCTTTTGTCTTGCGATCATAGATCATCAGATCTAAGATACCATCAATTATAAGATTCATCCTGTTTTTGAGATGTTAAAATATAAAATAAATGGCTAGCAATAATTCCATAATGTCATTTATTGTGAAATAATTGTAGAATCCAGAGATGGTAAAATGTGTGTGTGGGGGCGGGGGGCGGGGTACAACTGAGAATTAATTACATAGGTGAAGGAGTAAATAATTCTTTGATAAATTTTTCATATATTTTATGATAAATTATGGTGACATAAACTAAATAATATTGATAGAAATAAAATACTAAATTGGAATTTATCCAATAATTATAATAGCCAACATTTATCTAGGCAGTGGTTTTTAACCTGGGTTCTATCGAACCCTAGGGGTTCGATGAGTAGGTCTCAGGGGTTCGGAGAAGCCTCTGCCGTGGAGGCCAGAATAAAGTAATACCGTATTTGTTGTGAGTTCACGCACTTTGTTGGTTTTGTTCTTTGAGCAAGGTGATGTTCATGCACGGCTCATTTTGTGCACCAGTAAAAAAACATATACCTATGTCTTGAATTTGGGAAAAAAATTGTATTTTATTTATCACTAAAGAAGGGTTCGGTGAATGCACATATGAAACTGCTGGGTTCGGTACCTCAAAAAAGGTTAAGAACCACTGATCTTGTGTCTACTACGTGCCCACAATGGGCAGCGCTGCATGTGGCTTTCCTCCAGAGCAACCCTGTGAAAAAGATTCCCTTATCTCCATTTTAAAGATGAAGAAATTGAGGTCCAGGGAGATCTTCCCTTAACTAAATGTCTACAGGCCACAGAGTGAGGTAGTGGTGGGGTTGAGCTATAAAAACAGACAGCTTGACTCAGGAGCCAATGTTCGCCATGATACTGTTTCCCGTCCTCTGAGTATGAACACCCACAACTGCCCACTAGCCCGGGAACCCTAATTCCAGCAAGGACATGCTCCCTTTGCACCCTTTGTGTCACAGAAACCATGGTTAGCTGCCTGTCAGTCCAAGATCTGTGGGGTTCTGCATTATCGGCTTCGCTTTTCCAAGATCAGTCCTTGGAGAGCTGACAGATGCGCATGCTAATCAAAGATTTTTCTGCTTTTCTTTCATCTGCAATCGTAGTGCTCTCAGTGCTGTTTACTTATTTCTACCCCATGACAGTGAAACAATAAAGTCAAAGGAATACTTCACTGTTTTAACGTAAATGGTGGAGAAACAATAACACAGCCTGCAGAAGCATTCCCCCCACCAGCATGCCTTGCCCTGTTCATGACCATTCCTGGGAGCTGTTGAGCCCTTTCTTTTTTTCAACAAGTATCTTCCCTCCAAAAAAAAAAAAAACCTGTATTAGAGCAAATATTTAAAAAGGAGACTGAATAGAACAGTGTGGGCAAAGGTATTCTTTGTAAATGCTCATTGCTATGATGACGCTTGTTTGTAAGGGAATCTTTTGATGGAAGGTGTGAACGATTCAGAAACAAAATGATCACAGGTTTGAAGTGGAAAGTAACCGAGCCCACCAAACCAGTGACCAACAAGGCTGACGCCCTAGCAGTTGAGGGTGAGAGCTTTTCTGGCAGCCCAGATGAGACCATTTGAACCTTCCTTTGCCTTGGAATAAAACAGCCCGTATTACACAGGCAGGAGCCTTGACTTGAGACAATTCTGTCTCAATTGTTTCACTCGCAAAATCTCTCTCAAGGGACAGTGGACCGAGTCTCCCCGAGGTTTTCACCTTCACGCTGCCTGTGCTGGCTCTGTGAGGTACAGCCAGGCAATGAAATAATTGCACCCTCTGAGACTTCATGTGTCAGGACGAGGAAAATCAATTCCTATCACCCAAAGATCTATCACCCCAGGGCACCACTAAAAACTGCTGGCTACCCTGTAGCACTGGAGTCTTTAAAGGTAATTTTTACAAGAAAAAGGACACAAATTGGGAGTCAAATGGAGCCCATTCTTTAAGAATCTATATGAGGGGCAGAGGGCGATTAAAATAAACCAAGAGAGGAATTTTCCCCTGTCCTATCCTTTTCAGAGGTATTTACTGAAGAAACAAAACCAGAACACACTCAAGTGCTGGCTTGATGTAGAAAAGCTTGCATGTGCTGAATCCATTAGAAAACTGTTCAATAACAGTCTTCCTTGTGAAAATATTAGCCTTGTAACGGTTCCAAGTTCAGCATCTCCACAGGTTATCTGTTACATAAGTGGCTGTGGCGGATGTAGGATGGCTGAACAGAATTCCCAGTTCTAATGGGTACTTGGGTAGGAACGCTCTCCTAAGGGCACCGCTGGACTACCCTTCTCAAAGCTGTACTTTAGGTCATTAAAAATGTCTATCAGCTTGAAATAACAACCTGAAGATTGATACGAGCATATAGCAAATGTCTGACACTGCTCCTCGCATAGGTCACCAATTTCCATCTTTTCCTCGAGTTCAGCCAAGTAAGCCACACTACCACCCAACCAGTCCCAGAAAGGGCACTTTTCTTTAGTTCTGTCCCAATAGCTTCCAAATTATGAGAAACCTGCTGTGACCGTTGAATAGAGAAACTGGCATATATAAGCAACATTTCCCAAGACAAAGAATGCCAGATACCCAATTATTTACTTAGAGTCTCAGAACAGCCATGCAATCGTTCCCTCCTTTTCTTTGGCAAACACTACCAAAAGTGCAGGCAGCCTTTCCACTAATATCAGAATTCCTTGTTAGACTTCATACAAGCAAATCAAATCAGGATGTGAAACAATTATTCTGACAATTTGAGAATAAACTAAATTCTGTTTTATACTGAAAACAATTTATAAAGATTAGCAGTGATTAAATTCTTTAGGTCTTTTGAGAATTGTATTGTGCCTTTTGCCAGTATAAGTAGAAAAAAAGAGGCAACCTTAGCAAATGTTTATTAATTATTATGATTGTTTGTAGAATACCATAGATGCATAAGACAGTAGTTTTTACACATTTTAAAATGTTCTTCGTGCTCCTTTTTTCATTTCATAAATTTAGTACAGGTATTCACTTCTTCAATGAGCTATGTAAGGCACTCCATAAATCACAATGTATTATTAGATAAAATGGTGAAAAAGACTTCTTCTGTAGCTCTATCAATGCCACTGGGAGCAAGTTATACCAATTACGTAAACAGATGGAGACAGAAAAGAATCTAAACCTGAAGTCAGAGGACTTGAGATTCAGTCTTTGCTCTTACTAACCATTAGACCATGTGTAAGCCGCTTAATTGTCTTTCTTCACTCTCCTTATCTACAGAATGAGTATAAATAAATACAACATGATCTAACAGTGTGGTTTTAAGGAATAAGTAGATAATGCACACAAATTCCAATGGCATGGTGCCTGGGACAGATAGGACCCAGTCCATATTAATATATATTTTAATTGAAATTACCACAACATAAAATAAACTATCACTTAACATGACCCCTAATTCGAGCCAATTTTTTGAACTTGAGATTGTCATGCACGAAAAGCGTAATTTCTTGTTGACGATACCACAACTTACTGTCACTAAGGAAAGTTTATGAAGCCAAAGGGGATATGGTTAGATGCATGAGAAGCAATTTTCTTTGCCACAAAGAAATATGATTGGATCTATTTTAATATAGTGTTGACTTTATTTTTCAAAGACTGAGATTGGCATTTTTGAGGTTTCAACTTTTTTTAAAAGATCATTTATAGTCATTTCCTCCACGGGAGTTAGTGATGATTTCTTACTCAATACATTGGATTGTGATCTGTGTATTATCAGTTACTCATACTGGGATTTCCTACTGTAGAGACTGGTTGTAACTAGGACTCATCTAGTTAGTGTGCCTGCTCATCTTTAATAGGGAACTTCCTTGATTAATGTCTTACTACATATTCACTTCTTAATTTTGGGTTCAAAAATATTTACGCTTTTTCTTACTACCTATGTCTTTTTTCTCTCTCTCCAAAGTTCAAATTTGCTACCAAATTACTGGAACAGTTTTGTATCATGCATTTTAACTTCAATATATAATAGTTACCTGTAAAAGTTTTTCATACGGATGTAGCTTCATTATTTATCGAATATCCTATTATAGAATATTTAGGTTGTTTTAGAACATTTCTCATTAAAAATGCTACAATGAATATAATTGCTTATAAATCTGATAATTAAAAATTCCTCATACCTGGCCAAAGCAACCTGCATAATGAATGAGGCTTGGATAATCCTTAGAACAACTCAGTTCTGCAATGGCTTCCGTTTCACTCACCATCCAGCGTACGCACTCTAATTGACCATTCTAGGTTTGAGAGAAAAAGAGAAAGAGAAATAAATTCACGGTAATTCAGGTTTGAAAAATAGCTCATAGATGGAAATTTTACTAAGGAAGAAATCACATGAATTTTGCCTTTTATATCCGGCTTAATTTATTTACAAATAAATGTAGGTATATCACTTATTATGTCTGTAATATGTGGTTCTCGCTCTAAATCAACTGTAGAATTTACTTAAGTATATTTTTATAATTTTAATCAGTTATTTTAAAATTACTATATTGAGGTATAATCTGCACACTATAAAATGGATCCTTTTAAGTATATAGTTTGATGAATTTTGACAAATACTCACTTGTAACTATAACTCCAATCAAGATATAAAATATTTCAATCACCTCATCAAAAAATATTTCTGCTAGCCTTTTACCCCCATCCCCCAGGTAACCACTGATATAATTTCTATCACCATACAATAGAGCAGTGGTTCTTAACCTTTTTTGAGGTACTGAACCCACCAGTTTCATATGCGCATTCACTGAACCCTTCATTAGTGATAAATAAAATATAATTTTTTTTCCAAATTCAAGACATAAGTGTATGTTTTTTTTTTTACTGGTGCACAAAATGAGCCGTGCATGAATATCACCTTGCTCAAAGAACAAAACCAACAAAGTGCATGAACTCACAACAAATTACCAAATTATGGTATTATTTTATTCTGGCCTCCGCGGCAGAGGCTTTTCCAAACCCCTGAGACTGACTCATAGAACTCCTAGGGTTCGATAGAACCCAGGTTAAGAGCCTCTGCAATAGAGTATATACTCTTTTGGACCTGGCTTCTTTTATTCCACATAAGGCTTCTGAGATTAATCTAAGCTACTGCTTATATTAACAGTTTGTTCCTTTTTACCGCTGAGAAATATTCCATTGCATATAAATATAGCACAGTTTGTTTATTGACTTTTAAATAGACTTTTTCCCTTAAAAAGTTAAAATGTTTGAAAAAAAAAGTTAAAATGTTTGGATTTCAAAATAGAAAATAATCCTATTATACTGGCTCCAATGCTACCTATCCTGAACTGAAGACTTCTGTGACTCCACGCCCACAAGGGCTCTTTTTCCTGTGCTGACAGCCCACATTATGCAATCCAGAAAGGCAGTTGCGACGTACATAACCTAGTGATGAAGACCTGGATTTTGGAATGGACTTAAATCCTTAATCCACCACTTAGTTGCAAAGCCTTCATCGAGTTACTTTACCTCTCTGACACTCAATTTTCTTCTCTGTGAAACAGCAGCGTGAGTAGTAACTACCTCATAAACTTACTGTGGAGATCAAATGAGACACACTACATCAACTTTCTAAACACACAATACTTGTTACCTTTTACTATCAGAGTGTTCTCTTAGACACTCACAATCACCCTATAAGACAAAGAGATATTCAATGGCCTTCCCGGTGCGCACAGTGTGGGACCCTAGTACAGGAGAAAAGAGCTACTATGGGCATGCAGTCAGGGAAGTCAGTCTATTCTAAAAACAAGACAGAGCAGGTAATCTGCTTATTCTTAATTTACTCCAATGGTTCAAGTAGTCAACTCGCAACTAGGCACACGCAGAGCCCATTTCCTCCATCTGGAATATCTAGCATCACAGGTATTTGCTGAATAGTTTCCTGGTGCCTCATTCAGATCTATTTCCTCCCTTCTCTGCCCTCCTTGCTGGCAGGCGAGGCTGATCTGTACGGGCTGGCTCCCTTGCCCCTGGGCTTCTGGCTAGGTTTCAGTGATGGAGAATGGTAACAAGAGACTAAGACAGTGGTTCTTAACCTGGGTTCTATCGAACCCTAGGGGTTCGATGAGTCGGTCTCAGGGGTTCCGAGAAGCTCTGCCGTGGAGGCCAGAATAAAGTAATACCGTAATTTGTTGTGAGTTCATGCACTTTGTTGGTTTTGTTCTTGGAGCAAGGTGATGTTCATGCATGGCTCATTTTGTGCACCAGTAAAAAAACATATACCTATGTCTTGAATTTGGGAAAAAAATCATATTTTATTTATCACTAAAGAAGGGTTCGGTGAATGTGCATATGAAACTGGTGGGTTCGGTACCTCAAAAAAGGTTAAGAACCACCATTGGACTAAGAGAATGAGTGTGAGGTTCCCTCTGCTCCTGGCTCCTCTCTACCCCTCTCTGAAGTTGCCACTGGCTGATGGAGTCCCTCTACCAGTTACGGCTCAAAAGTTAGCCAGTGCTCCATCCAGCCCTCTCTATCGCAGGTCCTTCCCCAATTTCTTCCGGCTCTGGGGTGGTAACGCCCAGATCCTGCACTTTCCTGTGTGGGCTCCCTGCAACCTACCACCCTCCTCTTGTGTGTGAGTCCTTCATGATAGACTTTCCTTGAACTATACAATTTGAACATGCCAAGTATTTCCCACTAGGATTAAAAACAACAACAATACTGGTACAATGTGCTTCATTCCCTCTGGATGAAGGTATTAATCATCTACTAGGCACACAGTTTATATAAACTGGTATCTACAAGAACACAGAAATATGAGGTAATATTTCTGATTTTAATAAATAGGGTCTTTTTTTCTTGTTTTAACTAAAGGTTTATTAATTTTTTAAAATCTTTGGTTTTGTTGATTTTCTCCATTGTTTTTCTATTCTCTATTTCATTTATTTCTATTTGAATTTTTTTGTTCCCTTTCTTCTGCTTCCTTTGAATTTAGTTTGCTTTTCTTTTTCTAGTTTCCTAAGGTAGAACGTTAGAATATTGAATTGAGATCTTTATTCTTCTTTTGTTTTCAACATAGACATTTACAGCTATAAATTTCCCATTAAGCACTGCTTTAGCTGCATCCTTAAATGTTTGGTTATGTTGCATTTCCACTCAATTATTTTTTCAATTTCCTTTGTAATTTCTTCTTTGATAAAATTATTTTAGATTAATTCCATATACTTATGAATATCCCAAATTTCTTTCTGTTATTGATTCCTAGTTGCATTCCATTAGATTGAAGAACATACTTTGTATGATTTCAATCATTTTAAGTTTATTGAGACTTGTTTTATGGCCTACCATATGTTCTATTCTGGAAAATGTTCCATGTTCACTTGAAGAGAATTCTGCTGTTTTGGGGTAGAATGCTTTGTTTTATGTCTATTAGGTCTAGTTATTCAGGAAGGCAACATTTAAATAAGCAAAATGATGCTAAAAAGGAAAAAAGAAATATATCACAACTATGAGTTTGAAAGCAATATCACTTGCCATAAACAGAAATACCAAGAAAACAAAATATGTTATTAAATTCCAGTGGGAGATTTTTGCCTGCCGAGGTCTCTGAGCCTGGGTTCACTCACTGTGTACTACAAAGGAATGTCAGTAGATTGTATTTGAAGTCATTTTTTTTCACCAGACCAACATTTTCTCTTTAAGTTTAATCAGAAAGTTTGAACGAAGAAAAGGAATTAAGGTTATTTCATTCCCAGTCTGTTTAGCTCCTAAAATAATTTCTTGTTCTAGCCCCATTTTAGAAAACACAGTGCTTCCACCTTATAGAAATCTTTCTTTTTAAAGGGCACTCAATAGATGTCCTGAACTCCTGCAGTATCCAGTTTTGGGTCCCCCAGAAAACACTCAATAAATTCTGGCAAGTATTTATGTTCTATTTCAGAAGTTCAACAGTGGGAGAGAGATGTTCTTAAATCTTGGGATAACTTCAAAACTCCTTTTTTTCTCAGATAATATTTTTATTTGATATTCTATCTCTGACTCTATTTCCTGTCAGCCAAGTCATATTATCTGAGCAACTTCTGTCCACTTGTACCAAGTTTGTTTGTCTTTAATGACAACAGGGTTCTCAGAACTGCGCTTAATGAGGTGAAACACCACCAGCCAGTTACTGGCATTCAAAACAAGGTCCTAAAACAGAATATGATGACTTCTTAGGACTCTTTCTGCATTAATGTCCATCCAACTATACTGAATAGATAGAAGTAGGACATGTGTCAGGACAGATTTTTAGAGGGGGTAGCATTTGTGAAATATTTGTATATATTGTTTTTATAAAATTTAGGTTAAATAAAGGCATAGATAAACACTTTCCCTTCTCAAATCATTGTCCAGAAGTAAAGCATCAGAAGCCTGGAACTCCACATCTATAAAAGCTTTTGAGTCTTATTGTTTGGATGTGTTGTTCCTTAAAACAAACAAAAAGTGCTAAGCTTTGCATGCTGATTGTTTGATGGCAACACTATGTTGACTGAAAGAGTTCAAGAATGAGTAACACTTAATGTGGATATTATAGAAGGAATTTATGCCCATGGATGGCTTAATGACCACAAAGTTTCTTAAGTACCTTCCTACTCAAAACATTCTTAATCTGTCACAACAGGACTAGGGCATATAAATTATGAAAGAAAACCTTTTTCATCCAACTATGTTATTAGAATAATCTACCATTAATCAGGGAAATTACACTTATAAATTATAAATATTTTATTAACACTAAAACATTTAGAGTTTTAATGTCAATGTTTATTGGCATTGCAAGAGTATTTTACTTGTCACTGGCGTGTGCCCATTGATGACCAGACCCAGCCTCAGTCTTCCCACAGGACTCTGACATAGGACAAGATTGTGAATTTGCCATTTGTACTTGAATTACTGATAACTTACACACCTTATCCACCAGGTTATCAGCTCCTTAAGAAAAGGGATTATGTCCCATTCAAATTTTTATTCAGTGGACTTGGTACATATTGATGAACTCAACTATGCTGAACCTCTACTTCATATTTGATTTCTCTTTCTTTATGATGACTACCTGTAGTCAGGTCTTAACCTGATATAACATCATTCACAACTAAAGAAAATGATAGGTTCACAGATTTGTCATTTTGTATCAGAGAGTTATTTTTTATACTATCTTTGGAATAATACCCTGTTGTTGAGTAAAATAAAATAAAAAAAAAACTTTCAATGTCTAAAACTTTACTGAATGGTAAATTAAGATATAAAAATTCAGACTTGCATAAAAGATACATTAAAGGTAAGGTAGGAATCACTTGCTTTTCAAATGTTATATGTTCTTTAATGAATTCAAAAACAGATTCCTTTAACTACCAAATTCCCCTAATAAATTTCTGTATAAATCCATTAATAAAAGTTACGATTATTGAGCTTTTAGAAGACATTACACAAAGTACTTATGCAGAAGCACAAGCTGTATAATATTTCCCTAAACTTCATTTCTAGCTTAACAGATATGACTGAATTTCACATATATTTGCCAAAGACTTTAAAAGTAATTTTAGTTTAATAGCTTAACCTTCTAGCGATGTATTATATGTTTTACAGAGGCACTCACTGCTGTACTATACAAAACTATGTTTTCTCGCATCACAGTTTCCAGGTTTTAACCCCATCGCAGTCAGCATTAATTGCTGTAGTTTTTGACAGAGCATATACTATGATCTGCAGGAGCTAAACTCAAACTCGGCCCTGGTACTCTAAACAACTCTTGATTCTGAAGGCATTTTAACTTCAGAAGTAACCTATAAAAAGCCCACTTCACTATCTGAAAGATGCCTGCTTAGGGCTGTCATCCCTTAAAATATACACCTTGCCTTCATTTGTCTTGTTCATTATACTCACATTAGGAAAAAATGAAAGGTTTGCGACAGATCCACATGTGGTTGAGAGTGTAAATTGCTGTCTCCATGAATAACAAAAGTTCCCAGCACCACAATTGATCATTTCCCTTTCTCTTTATTAGCTGGTTTGAAGCTTACCCTCATTGCACAATAAATTGAAATGCTATCTCAAAATCTCAAAACAGTTAGTGACTGAAATGATTAATCTCTTAAATATATAACATGTTCATTTGTTGTTAGATCATTCGCTTTGTATATCACTCTTCTCTCTCTCTATCTCAATACTTTAGCTTACTAGGAATCTTAAAAAATAGAAATCGAGGCACTGGCTGGGTGGCTCAGTGGATAAAGTGTCGACCTGGAGTGCCAGAGATCATAGATTCGATCTCTGTTCAGGGCATGTACAAGAAGCAATCAATGAGTATACAACTAGATGGAACATCTAAGTGAAAAGAGTTGATGCTTCCCTCTCTCCCTCTTTCAAATCAATGGAAAAATTATTTTTTAAAAATAGAAATTTTTTAACTTTTAGCTGTGGAGGGCCCAGCCCCCAACTACTCACCTTGATGGCCAGGCCTGCAGGAGTCAACTTTGCGGCATTCCGCTCATTGAGACAATCTTCTCCCATCAGAGACGTGAGGTGCTGCAGACATTCTGCGTGGCCCTGGGACGCAGCAATGTGTAAGAGATTGTTTCCACTCTCGTCATGAATTTTGTCTAGATTGTCAGCAGCTAGGTGTGGCTGTACAAATAGTAAGATTAGAAAAACTTAGATTAATAAATCAGAATGAGATACTTTGAGGGTTTTGCTCTGGGCACTAGAAAGAAAGTATGAACTTTTTGGGGGAGCAGCCATTGGGATCTAAAAATTCAGAACCCTTGTTATTAATTCTAATAATTTTCCACCACTCTGTTGTTGTTGTTGTTATACTATGCTTTAGAACATAAAAGTTCCAGAGACTTATTTTCATGTGAGACATGGTGACAGGGATAGGTTGGAAGGCTTTGGGAGGTTCCAAACTGCCTTATAAATGACTATGATGACATTTATAGTAACTGGCAGGTTCCTTGTCTGTCTCCTCCACTCACTGCTAAGTCCAGAGGGCCAATTGTGTTATGTTCCCTGTTGTAGGTTTGTTGAAAGAATGAACTACTTGACTTGGCGGTGGTAGTGGTGGTGGTGGTGGTGGTGGGGTTAACACACTAAATACAGTGTACAGAAGATGTATTATAGAATTGTGCACCTGAAACCTGTGTAACTTGGTTAACCAGTGTCACCTCAATAAATTCAATTAAATGTGTTTTTTAAAAAAGAAAGAACAAACTACTTCTCTTAACCATCTGCTTTATCTCAAACCATGGAGAACTGGCTCTGACTGCAAGCTACATGGTAAATGCTGCAATTAGTCCTTCCATGGGTTCCTCTAGACACTTTCATCCCCAAACAAGCTACTGGGGGGCATCGGGAAGCTACCTGCCTTTGGTTTGCTCACCTCTACTGGAGTTCATCCCCTGAGTATAAACTCATTGATAAAGACTGTTTGGTAAATTGAGAGGTGTTCTTATTTGGGAAACAGGAAAACATGGGTAGGACAAAAGAAACAAATGAACCAGAGAGAAATAGAGAAGAAGAACCAAGAGAAAAGGAAAAGACATTTTCAGGAGAAAAAAAAAATTATTGCTTTATATAGTAAAATAATTCAATCATATCATGCTATTACAACAATAAGATCTGTGATAACAGAATAAGTACCTTGTACTTATCTATGTATGGCTTTACCCTAAGTGGAATCACACTGCCAAGATGTGATGATTTTCCTGAATGAGACTTTAATTAACATCATAGTGTTAGCCCAGACTTGCTACTGTGTAATCCAAGCCTGGAAGCCAGAAAAGAACAATGCAGGCAGATGGAGTGTGATTTCAGTTCAGCTCTTTGAGCCTAAGCAGACCAGACTTTTCTTACGTCATGTTTCTCTGTGTCTAGTCTTTAGAAAAGCTTCTTCATGCTCCCTAGATATGCTGAGCTGGAACTAGTAAATACCCCACGTGGGTCAGAGGGCAGTCAAGCTCTGGGGTAAGCTTCTCTCTGCAAATGCTTTCAAACATCCTGGCCCAACTCTTCAGAATAATGATTAGGATAAAACAGAAGACCCTTGTTCACGTATCTGGCAGGTCCACCTTCAGCAAGAAACTGACATGACATCCCCACAAATAACTGAGTGAGAGCATTGGAAACCATTAGAAAAGCAAAGAGAAAGGCATTAAAATTCAAGTTTAAGAAAGTGCTGGGCTTTTCTGTTTTGTTTTTGTTTTAGATTAAGTGTCCTTCCAGTTGAATTTATGCAAAGTTAAAGAAATAACACTCCCTCTACAGTCATTTGTTTTCCCCTGCCTTAACTTCCTAACTTTTTATTTTAAAACTCAGAAGTCAAATCACCTAGCTAAAGTCACAAGTAAGGACTGAACGAGAGAACGGGAACAAATGCATCCACATTCTGTTACTAATGAAGGGAGCTGATAAACTACAGAGTCTTTGAATTACTCATACGTATGCTGAATTAGAGCACACTTACCAAGAGAGAGATTTGTCCTTCTTTAACGATGTTCAAGATGCTTTTTACTTTTTTCAGATACTCACTCCTTTCTTCTGGGCCCTGGGAGCTGGTCCAGTTCATGCCACTGATCTGCTCTTCTAGTTTGGGTTCTGTTGCTGAGGACGACAGGTGGAAGGCCCTGAGCTGGCAGTCTGGCGGTGGCTTCTCGCCTTTTCGACTGTGAGCATCACTAAAGGTCTTGTTCAGGAAGTCCTTACTCTGGTTTTCAGGCTCGTACGCAGAGCCACAGTTAAGCAGAGGAGGCGAGCTCTCGGAGTCCTCGGAGGTGGGCTTCTGCTGGTCGTGGAAGGCAGATGGCGTTTTTCTCAGGTGAGGGCTTCTCACGGGAGAAAGGACACAAAGTGACGTCATGTTGGACGCGGAGGTCTCAGCACTTGGAGCAGAGCAGGCTTTGGCAGAAAGGCCATTGATGGTTGTGCATAAACCCAAAATTCTTTTTTCTGAAGTCACCTTGGTAAAAGAGGAAAGCTGTTGACTGGATTTAATGTAAGGCACATCCAGAATCTCATCCATGTCGAGGTCATAGTGCTCCAGTTCACCCAGCAACACACCAGGCTCCGGGATCTTACTTTGGGGGCCGCCCTCTCTTTCTCCGGGGCTGAGCTCTTCAGGTTGGGGGCCTGGGTCAGCGTCATCCCCTTTCTGGTGCTCCACCTTCTGGTTCTTTTGGTCATCACTTTCATTGTTGTCCAGAGTCTCTGGCTGATGTTTCAGTGGGGACACACGCTTCACTGGGCGGAACTTACTGTATACATCCGCGATTCCTGTGGGCTTTTGTGCATTTGTAATAAGAGTTGAGACGCTGCAATTCCAGCTAGAGCTAGAAACTGTTTTAATATAAAAGAGGAGACTATTAAATGGAAACAGTGGACATATCTAGGCCATGCAGGCAGATACAGTCTACTGAAGTTAAGCTCCTAGTAAGCTCCTGTGTAAGGGGACCACTTAAAACATGTATAATAAAACAAACAGTTCATACTTAACATTGGAAAACAGTGAAAGATAGAAAAGTTATGATATATCAGCTCAGAATTAATTAAAGTAGTAATGGTGAAAGCAGACAGATCAAGAAAAAATCCAGATGGATATTCAGGTTTAGTTCCTGGACAGTCACATCTGCCGGGCAAGTATTTTGATACTTGGCATACCTAAAGTGCAGAATTAGAGGACAGGCATCTCTGTGCTAAATGAACTTCCAAACTAACTTAGGGAAAGAAGGGATGTATGTGCACACATTCACATATGCACACACATGTATGTACACCCCTAAAGCTTAAGAAGTCCCATATATAGAAGGTATAGATTATTCAACATTTGGCAAATTATGACCAGTTGGGTGCTTCATCAGGTGATTTGTTAGATAGATTGGGGAAAGAACAGAAGGAAATGAAGTGGTCAGGAGTTGAGGGACCGTGGGAGAGTAACCATGGTTGAGTTTCCCCCATGGTGCTTACCTGCATATGACACAGCAACGTAATGTGCTGACCCCTCACAACAAAACAAGCTTCCGTGCTGCCCTCTACTGTGTGAAAAGCCAGAAATAAACAGGAGAAGGATGTTGCAAGGGGGTGGTGGTGAGATAGGCAGACTAGTGTTTTTCTTTCTCATTTCTGTTCAAAGCTTAGATAAACACTGTATGGTTTGCATTTGAGTAAGTGTCTGGTTGCAATGGAGAAAAACCCAAACAGCGTCACACCTGGAGGTGAGAGGTGAGAACCACCACCTCTCCCAGTTAGCCTCATAGGACAGGCCACCTGTCCTCTTCTCAGTGCAGCATGGTGGAGCAACACCAGTCTCCTCCTCCACCATGATACTGCTTCCTTCCTGGGACACTCCCCTGACTAGATGACAGATGACCCAACACTCCTGGAAATGTGCAGGCTGGTGATTTATGGATGCCTACTCCCCTGCCACTTAGTTTACCCATCCCCATCCAAAAGGATGAGGTTTCAGGACCTGCCCTCCAAGCAGGGACCTCTCATCTCTCTCTCCATTTCCGGAGTAACAGCAGGTGGGAAGACTTCAACCCAAAGCATGTTTTTGTGACTCTTCTTTGCTACTGGGCAAAACAAAAGAGATGGCAGTATATCCAGGTCTCTACCTTCTGCAAGAGTCCCTAGTTACCACTGATTTGGGGGTGAAAGTGGAACACAACTTATTAAATTTAGACCACCGGTCATTCTTCCTCCTGCTAGGATGTGCTCCAAAAGGAGTCAGAGAAGTTCTAAAACCAAGCTAAGGAGGTGCAAGTGAATGTTCTGAGCCTGAATGCCATATAACTGAGTGTGGGTTCTTTCTCCAAAATGGACCTCGAATTTTCAGAGAGTCTGCATTAAGCGGTTCTCCTTGAGGGCCTTCTAGCTCTGGCATTTTAGGACCTCAGAGAATATTATAAGCTGTGGGGAGAGACTTGGATTCTGTCCAGTAAGGAATATGTATTAACAGGAAGATTCCAGAAGGAAAGGGCGGTATCCACACACCTGTAAGCTGTGGCTTTTCTCCATTTTTGTAGGTTCTGGTTCTTAGCTGTGCACAGTAGTTAGCACCAAGCAGACAATTAACAAATGCTAGTATTTGAATTTGAATCTCACTTTGTACACCATATTAACCCCCTTTTTTAACTGCTCAAAGTGCATCCTTCGGAGGGATTTACTGCTTCATGTCGCGCAGAAAAAAAGTTCTGTTAATAAACTCAGAGGAGTGATAACTACCAATAAGGGCTGGATTTTTTAAAGTGACGTATGAAATGTAAAGATGCAAAACCTAAAGACTAATTCCAGTTGGTCCATTATAAATGTAAAGGCTTTTCTATCCATGCCCTCTTCTCCTTAAAAATGTAAAGCAATGAATAAACAAATGTCTGACAGAAATTCCTGCCAAGCATCATTCTCCCTCTACCTTTCAAGAACACATGTTACTTACTTACTTGTTTAAAACAGCAGAGAGATAATGGACACAGAGTTTTGTATGTGTAAATATGTCTTTAATTTTACCCATCAATTTTCTGAAAAGCTTCAAATACAGTGATATATATATATATATATATATATATATACACACACGTGTGTGTGTGTGTGTGTGTGTGTGTGTGTGTATATATATATATTCCTTCCCATTTCTGAGATACATACTTAATAGATACAGTGTCTGCTAATATTTTTTGCCAATTACTTTCCTTTCTTTGGAACTTCTTGAACATGCACATCTCAGGACACAATAAAGAATTTTTAAAGGCTCAGAGCTTAGTAGGCCAATACAACGAGTGCATTGTACCAATATATTTGTGTATTGTATAAGGTCGTAGGTTCAAAGGGCTACTCTTTTATGTTGGCTTTATTTACATGTGAAATTTTTTCCAAGTGATACAGGGAAATGGATACCATATGTTTCCCAGCTGTTTTGTTCTGACAGGAGCCATTACAAACGCTCTATGGAAATGAGCTCTGTCTGAGTCTTACGAAAACACTACTTTCTACAGAAGGGTCTAGAAACTGAAGCACGGGTGTCAACATTAGAACACTGTTGTCCTTCCCTTTATTTAAACGTAGGAGTCTTTTTTAGCCTGAAAGTGAAATCTATGTTTTCTAGTCTGTGTTTGACTGTGGAAAAGGAAAAATAAAATCTAAGTCATAAGAAACGGATTATTTAACTGGTTTTCATGAGAATACTCTAGTTTATTATTGGAGTATTTGCCATTGGAGAAAGGCAACTTTATATATATACATGCAAAAGATAAAATTCAATTAGTTTATTTCCCCTAGTGTGGGAAAATGGGTATTTTAAGCACAACCCAAAATGTCACTTAACTTTGTTCTGCACCATCATTATAATAAATTTCTTCCAATACATGGAAACAAAGTTCAGACTAACTGTGGCTACAAGGAAGATTTTTGAAGCTAAATTTGTTTTTCTGAGAATCATGAATAAATACTTCCCATGTTAACAAACTTTAAATCCCTGAAAATTTTACCTGTTATCTTATTAGATCTTTACAAGCTCAGTTAGAACAGGGTTTGTGTCTAATTTATCTCTCTGTCCCTTAAAGCACCCAGTAAACTGCCTTACATAAATAGGTTCTTAATGACTCTTGGTTGAATGGATTCATTTTTAACATCTTAGAAAGTAAACATGTCTAATATATCTTAGATCTGTCTGCTGATTATTCACAAATTTTCTAAAATGGTCAGCGGGTAAATGGAAATGTATTTGAGGCTGATTTATAGGCCACAATTACCTCTTCCAATCTAACTGGCATTCAGAATATCTCTGATCGCCAGCAAGATATTTCCAATTGCCTGCTGACCATCCACACTTTGCCATTTATTCAACAAATATTTACCATGAGCCTGGGAACTGCAAGTATTTCTGGCAGACAGGATGTTCTGATGTAGAGGGTCCTTATCCCTCTCCACTCTTGCCTACTTTGTCCCCTTCCCCTCCTCATCCAACACACACATACACGCACATGCACACGCACATACACACACCCACTCTTCTGTCTTCCCTAATCACATTCCCTACTCCTGGTAAACCTGACCTGGACCACATGACCACTTACAGTCTACTGGGAAACCCATCTCCAAGGCATGGCTCCCCTTTCTCTTCCCTTGACCCCTGCCCACACCCCTCAGGAACCAAGTCCTGCTATGGCCTAATCATAAATCTTTCTCAAACTCCTTTTCTTCATCCTATTACACTGACTGGACCACACTAGGACCCTCTCACAGTCTCTTCAAGGTTTTACCTATTTTTTTGGTCTTCCTTTCCAGTCCTGGGTTATCCCTCTTTAGGTAAGTCTCATTTTGTTACATCTTAGTTCAAATCCTCAGGTGGCCTGTACTGCCTGCAACAGTATGTCCTCCTATGCAAGGTGCCAGTTCATACGGTACTAAGATGGCACACAGCTACAAACCCCTAATGGAGCCAAGCTAAATACCCCGACTGAACCGGAGAAAGCTATACAACTTTCAACTCTCTTTCTTTCTCCTAATTAATTTAGGGGTCTCAATTTGATGTTACAATAAATTAAATTACTCTCCAAGATTTTTAATCTCCCTTTGGAATAATGAGGCCATAGGTTATGGGTTCAGAAATTTTCATAGGTAGAGTAAACAGAAATATTTTCTTTTCATCGCCTTCATTTTAATGAAGACCTTAAAATTGTTGCAAATAACACTGGTTTTCTTTTTGTATGTGTGTGTGATAGAGACAGACAGAGAGAGGGACAGATAGGGACAGGCAGACAGGAAGGGAGAGAAAGATGAGAAGCATCAATTCTTCTTGTGTCGCCTTAGTTGTTCATTGATTGCTTTCTCATATGTGCCTTGACTGTGGGGCTCCAGCCAAGCCAATGACCCCTTGCTCAAGCCGACAACCTTGGGCTCAAGCTGGTGAGCTTTGCTCAAAGCAGATGAGCCTGTGCTCAAGCTGGTGATCTCAGGGTTTTGAACCCGGGTCCTCCGCATCCCAGTCTGACGCTCTATCCACTGCGCCACCGCATGGTCAGGCTGACACTGGTTTTCTATTTACAAAACTAACATAAAGTTTTTTTTAAGAAAATGTGTCTAAGTTACTTTAAAAAATATGTTAAAAATATAATAGTATAAGTGACACATAAGTAAAGCAAAAGTAACAGAGGTAGATGCTGGGTATAACACATGTCGTAGAAATAACACTTGAATCCCTGAGGTTTGGGGAACCCAGGCTTTCAGGATAGTAGCAATGTATGTAGCATTCTTTTATTTATCTCCTAATGTATCTTCTCCTTTCAGAACTCATCATTCCTACATCACTCATTTTTCCCTGTGCTTCCATTGCTAAACTCATCCTTTCTGGCTAACCTATGTCCTTTCTTCACTGCTCCTGCCTTTGGGAAAATCCCCCCTCTCCTACAATCCCTTGGTTGCCTTCTCTGCCTGAGATGCAGGCTCATCTGACAGGATTCCCCTCAGGTATTACCTCCTCAGTGCTCTTCCTCGTTCTCTCCCAGGGAATCATCGCTTTCTTTTCAGTAACTGGAAAATATCTGGCCATACACAGAGCTGGGCACTTCTGAAGTTCTGCTACACGTGTTCTCTCATTCATCAGTTTCACCTTCTTTTTCCAGAGCTCCTCAAGGGCAAAAATTGCTTGTAAACCTTGTGTTTATAACCAGTCCTCTGTCTAGCACAACATCTCATAGATACTGAGGCTCAGTAGCTAAATATTTTTTTTTTTTGAGAGAGAGAGAGAGAGAGGGAGAGAAAGAGAGAGATAGGAAGGGAAAGAAGAGATGAGAAGCACCAACTCATAGTTGTGCCACTTCACCTGTTCATTGATTGCTTCTCATACGTGCCTTGACTGCGGGGCTCCAGCCAAGCCAATGACCCTTTGCTCAAGTCAACAACCTTGGGCTTCAAGCCAGTGACCTTTGGGCTCAAGACAGCAGCCATGGGATCATTTAGATGATTCCATGCTCAAGCTATTGAGCCTGTGCTCAAGCCAGTAACCTCAGGGTTTCAAACCTGGGACCTCAGCTTCCTAGGTTGACACACTATCTACTGTACCACCACTAGTCAGGCAGTCACTCAATCTCCTAATGAATAAGTGAATAAAGGGAGGAGAAAGGGAGGAAAGGGTAGAAGGAAGGGGGGATGATGGGGAAGGAAGAATGAGAAAAGAATATGCTAGACTAAAGATATTATAGTAAATAAAGTCTTGTCACAATGAGGCACTTCTGCCACATTTTGGGCACACTAGCTGTGTCCAACTATTTCAAAGATAGTATTAGTAAGCTATTGAAAATATTCAGACATTTAGAAGATGCACTGCATATTGAAACAGTTTTGTTCATTTCCTACAAGTTCTAAGTCTTGTTTTCTTCATCTGTAAAATAAAGGGTTAGACTACATGATTCCTAAGACCTGACCCACCTCTAAATTTCTGTGACTGGATGGAATGTCTACAAATAACAGGGCTCTTTCTTTTGAGTGATTCACTATGAAACACTATAATTCTTCTGGATCCATGTCTTTCAACAGATCCTTACAAATTTGTAATTATGAGGCTAAGCTGATTGCTGACACAGAACAATTCTTTGGCTCTTGGGACTGATAAATTAGTATTTTCTTAGGAAGATAATGTACAGTTTTCTATTGCAATGGTGAACACAATTTTTAAGACTGAACGTCAGTGCTGGCTCCCAAAAGGCCTACTTACTTTACTTTTAAATATGGAATTATCTGTTCAGTTTAGAAAATATGAACTTTAGACATCAAGAAGAGAAAGAAAAGGGGTATGCCTTTAGAATAAAAGTGTTCCCCTACTGCTTATTTTTAAAAATTAAACAAATTTTACATTCCATGAAGCAAAATGGTTAGTTTTAACTGTCACTGCTTTAAAATGTACATAATAATCAATACACTCCACATCTATAGTTCCCAGAAATCTAGGTACCTTCAAGAACGTATCTTTTAAGTTCTTTAACATTTCATTCCTTTCCATTTTTACACCTGACGGAGGGACATTATGAAAGATGAGGGTGCCAATGCGAGAGTGATGAGTTTCCTTAACCCAATATAAACTGAAGTCTCTAGGGGAACCGTTTATTACAAGCACCTCAGGCTCTAAAGTGACAGTCGACTTCACCCATCTCGGGCCATAGGAAGAAGGCATAGAGTCTGAGGACTACAGGCTGTATCCTCATCTGTACCATCCTACACTGTTACCTGATCCCAGAAAGGGTGAACTCTGGATTTAGAGACTTGTGTTCAGGTTGTATTGTTGGAATGAATGTGTATAAGGAAGGCATGTTTCTGGAATGTTCCCATGGGGTTGCTTGCTCATCCCTTTCAGGGATGCACCAGTGATGCTCATGCCTATTACTGAGAGTACTGTGAGGCTGCAGGGGAAGTACAGAGGACTTTATTACTGTATTTATAAAAATATAAATCAAAGCTATTTCACAATAAGATGTTAAAATACTATTGGAAAGGATTCATGATTTGGCTTTAAATTTCCTGAGTTAAAGTGGCTACTGATACCAAGCAGCTGTTGCAAGTGTCAGGTTCACATTTCTTTATTCCCAGTTCCACCCAGAATTGTCACTTAACTTTGTACCCCATCTGCATCTGTGTCTTTGGACTGTGAATACTCATAGACATACTCAAGCCCCTCCTACCCCAGAGAGAAACTATACTTCTTCACCAACAAGCCATGTTCTATCATGAAATCAGACTCAATATTTTGACAACTTTAAACCTTTGGACTTCAAAAGTACAGTTCAAGTAGAATAACAATTTGTGGGTCTAAAGAAAGTACATGGTTTCAGAGTTATTCTGTCATCTAAAAAGTATGCTGACCTTCACTTTGACATTAATAAAACCTCTTAAGTGGATTAAGCCTTTCCTTCCTTCCTTCCTTCCTTCCTTCCTTCCTTCCTTCCTTCCTTCCTTCCTTCCTCCCTCCCTCCCTCCCTCCCTCCCTCCTTTCCTCCCTCCCTCCTCCCTCCTTCTTTGGTGTTTTGTGCTGAATTCTAGAAAGAGATGCACATCAAGAGACATCAAGCAGAGCAGCACAGAAACATAGAAAGTAAGAACTTGCTCAGCATGTTTTCTGGAAAGTGTTAGCAAGCTCAGCTGGTTTCTGGAAAGTGCAGAAACACACCAGTTTTAACTGAAGGTGGCGGTGTTTTACAGTGTTGCTCTAATGTCAAAGACAAAGAACACGGAGTTACTGCTCCTTTGTAAGAGACAGCAAGAGGCAGATGGAGGAGTGTGAGTGTGAGTGTGTGGAGGGTGGGGTGGGGTACAGGGCAGGGTGAGTATTGGAAAATCCATACCCTCAACCCTCTGCTCCCCATCTCCAACTGATGGCTCTCTAAATGCCTGCTTCATATTGTCAGCTACTTCTCCTGGGCTGTCAGTCAGGATTATAAGCATCATTCCTAAATCTTTGGCTTCTAGGACCAACCACTCTGGAGAACATTTTATCATCTGTTAACATCTATTAATACTTTGGTAATAATCTTTTATGTGCAGAAATTTGACTAAACTTATTTTTTTACATTATTTAGAAATGTTGAGTGTCTGAATGTCATTTTCTGAGACTTGTTCTAAAATAGTAATAAGCCCTGGCTGGTTGGCTCAGCAGTAGAGTGTTGGCCCAGCATGTGGAAGTCCCAGGTTTGATTCCAGGTCAGGGCACACAGGAGAAGCGTCCATCTGCTTCTCTACCTTTCCCCCTCTCCTTCCTCTCTGTCCCTCTCTTTCTCTCCAATGGGCCAAGACTCCATTGGAGCAAAGTTGGCCCGGGCACTGAGGGCTCCATGGCCTCAGCCTCAGACACTAGAATGCCTCCAGCTACAACAGAGCAACGTCCCAAATGGGCAGAGCATCGCCTCCTAGTGGGCATGCCGGGTGAATCCTGGTCGGGCACATGTGGGGAGTCTGACTGCCTCCCCGCTTCTAACTTCGGAAAAATACAAAAAAAAAAAAAAGAAAAAACAGTAATAAGTTGTGTTAATTCAATAAAAAAAAATAGAGCTTTAGCCATCAAGAAGAGAAAGAAAAAGGGGTATATCTTTTGGGTACAAGAGTGTTGTCTTAACTTTTCTTTCCCTAAAAGTTAAATGAATTCGATTTTCCATGAGAAACAAAGTGACGAGTCTGTGAAACCTGGTCCCCTTTTGAAGTGGATGTTCACTAGGGGCCCGAGGGGAGGATTGGGAGGAAGAACCAGTGCAGCCTGCCATCTTTCTCATGGCAGCCCCACGGGAGCTCCTGCCTGCCCAGAGTTCTCAGTCACATGGCTGCAGAGGGAACAGGGCAGGCACAGTTGAACAAAGCCAGGTGCAGCCAGAGGACTGTCCCAGGACACGTTCTCAGGGAGCCCGTGCCTCTGTCTCTGGTGCCGGTCTGTGAACACTGATCAGGTATGGCTGTAACTGTGGAAAAAAGACTTATGTGCAGTCTAAGACTTCCAAGCATGTTTTTTAATTGGTATTCTGAAATGTCCTCTGGTTAACAGTTTGGAATCACTAACATCATATATTTCCATAAAGTTATCTATGTTTCTGAGTACAAGTGGATGATTTTCTTAGAAGTTTTGCATGAAAATTTTGGATGTTCTTAGATTTTCACAAGAACGCTGGAGAATAGATGAGCAGTTCCCATGAATTCTTACATGGAAATAAATGAGAACTCAGGGAATTTTAAGTGCTATGTGGAAAACACATTGCACTCTGACTCCTCCACCAGGACTGAAGTTCCTGGACTCCAACTTCTTTCCGTAACACTGCAGGGCCGCCTTCATGAAAATGAAAATTATTTCCTAAACATGCAATTCACATTTTCTCTATTTGGGTCACATGTAGGCAATTAATTCCAGAAACCGGTGGCAAAATCTGGTTGTACTCATTTCGGATCCATTTTTACCTAAATCCTAACCGTGCTCTCTGTCCGGAGTTTGGCAGCCACTGACACTGAGCCTCTGTGTCGCAGCACAGTTAGAAAAATGGTGGGTTTTTTTTGTTTGTTTGTTTATTTTTTAAATTTACTGGGGTGACACTGGTTAACAAAATTATACAGGGTTCAGGTGCACAATAATACAACACATCATCTGTTCCCTGTATTGTGCGGCCCCCAGCCCAAGTCCTTCCACCACCTTTATCCCCCCATACCTTTCTCTGCCTCTCTGCCCCCTCCCCTCCCCCTGGCAATCACCTCACTGCTGTCTGTGTCCCTGAGTTTTTTCTAGTTTTTTCCCCTTTTTGCTCAATCCCTCCAACCCTTTTACCCAGCCCCCTTTCCCCAACAGAGAATGGGCTGACAGCCATCAGAAAATGGTTTTTAATAACAATTGACTGAAAGAAATTTCCTGTTTGATCTTGAGTGCATCAGCCTAATTTAGAGTCATCTTATCACTGAGAATTTGTTCTTTCGGCTCTTAATTCCTTCAGCCGGTGAAAGGTGGCTATTTCTTTCTCATGTATGCCAGACATACAAGAATATAATAAAGCTTGTCCAGAAGTGTTCAAGTCATTGGCAGAATGCTAAAATACTCTTACAAGATTTATTCATTCAACAAACACTTGTTGAATGCCTTTTGTGCACGTGGTTCCAGGGTGCCAAGGTGAATGAAGTGGACATACTCCCTGCCCCAATGGCGGAACCAAATAGCAAAGTAATTATACAGAGGAGTCAGAAATGACACAGTACAAAGCACTCAGAAAGAGACAATCAGGGTATTGGATTAGAGAACGGCTGAGAAGTCTCATTGTGGAGGAGACATTTAAGCTAAGATCAATGGGACCAGAAGCTGATTTTGTGAGGATCTGGGGGAAAATACCAGAGGAAAGATAATTCTGTGAAGATCTGGGTGCAACGCTAAATGCAAGAGAGATTCTAGTCCCAAAGTTCTAATCTAGAGCCCAGTGAGCCAGGCTGAACATGATCAGAGATGAAGTTGAGGGAGGCTGTCAAGAGGCCAGCTCATTTAGGGGCTTTATTGACCACAGTAAAGAGTTTGGTTTGTATTTTAACTGAAATGCGGTATCCCCAGGGGTGTTTCACAGAGAAGTGAAAGGATCTGCTTTATACTATACACCAGATCCTTCTGCCTACTCTGTGGGAAATGGGTGGGCAAGGATGAGCGATGAACAAAGAGGGAAGACTGGTTTATGGCTGTTACCCTGGATGAACCATGAAGGTGACCTGGATAAGCTGGTGACTACTGAGATGAAGAAAAGTGGACATATGGGCACTGTGAGCACTGACAACTCAGGGCCTGGTATATACATCTATGTTGAGTGGGAGGGAGAGGGAGAATTCTGGCTTCAGCCACTGGGTGGATTTTTAGTAAACTGGGTACGTTTATGAGGGGGAGTAAGAAGAGAGACATGTTAAGGAGGGAGATTCAAGACTTCCTCGTCAGAATGCTACAAGACAGCTCATGTACACACTGAGTGGATCAATACGTAGGAGGCTTGGAGAGCTGAGGCAAGCAGCAGCAACATGTCGGTGGTATGTGAGAACAGATGTGACATCAACCCAGAGAGACATGGATATTGAGAGGAGCCAGAGTCCTACTAAATACTTAAGTCCCACTTAGATATTTAAAGGTCAAGCAGAGGAGAAGGAGTTGCAAAGGAGACTAAGAAAATGTCAGAATATTAGGAGGAAAATGAGGAACAAAGTGGTATCACAAAACCAAGAGAGAAAGATGTTTCCAGAAAAGCATAGCCAAGTCTCAGATAACCTCAAGGCCAAAAAAGATGAGAATTAGCAGTGCCAATGGGTTTGGCGACATGGAAGTTGTGACCATTCCTAGAGAGGGGAAGGTCATACCATAGGTACCTATGGTGAAAGGGAAGTAGAAGGCTAGAAGTGGAAGTCCCCTTATCTTTTAAAAGCAGGTTGGCTGAAAATAGGGGGTAGGGGGAGAGGAAGAAGCAGAGAATCAGGCTGGAAGCTGCTAGAAGGGGTACTGTTTACTTGGTTTTTCAAGTTAGGAAATGGAGAGTATTTGTATGATGAGGGTAATGACCCCGTAGAGAGAAAGACAATGATGGTGTAGCTAAGAGGAGAGATAAGTGAAGGATCAAAGTACCAAACCAAATGAAGAGAAGGGATGTCCTAAACCTCAATTATAATACAAAACCACCATTCATTCATCCATCCATCCGTCCACCCATCCATCCAAACTCAATATACACAGGGGTGGGAAAAAGTAGGTTTATAGTTGTTCGTATGAAAAAAGACATAATACAATAATTAATAAATAGCACAAGAATAAACTCTGTTTCACATCTGTAAGCCTACTTTTGCCCACCCCCATGTTTAGCACCAGTGCCAGACACTGGAGATATTATAATGAACAAAATTACACCAAAGAGATTTTATTTAGTCTTTTAGAGAAAACTGATATTAAACCAATATCACATTATTAATAATTTTTCCCTAAGATTTTATTTACTAATTTTTAGAGAGAGAAGAGAGACAGAAAGACAGGTGGGGGAGGAAAGGAGTAGGAAGCATCAACTCACAGTAGTTGTTTCTCTTATGTGCCTTGATCGGGTAAGCCCAGGGTTTCGAACTAACAACCACAGCGTTCCAGGTTCAGGCTTTATCCACTGTCCCACCCCACTACAGTTCAGGCAATAATATTGATTGACTGATTGACTGACTGATTTAGTGAGAGGCAGGGAGAGAGAGAGAGACAGGAACATTGGGCTGCTCCTGTATGTGCCCTGACTGGGGAATCAATTTGGCAAACTCCGTGCTCTGGGATGATGCTCCAACCAGCCAAGGCAGGCAATAATTTTTTAAAGACAGATATTTAAATAGAAAAAGTACAGAGAGCTAGGAAATAATATAAGTTTGAAGGGTTATTAATATAATCTAGGCTTGCATTACTCAAAACAGAAGCCATTTGACACCTGTGGTTATTAAGCACTTAAAATGTGCCTAGTGATATACGTTAAAATGATAATAGTTTTGATTTATTGGGTTAAATAAAAGATATTGTTAAATTAACCTTGTATGTTTATATATTTAAAAGTTTTTTAAAGATTATTTTTTAAAGCTGATTTTTTTTTTTTTTTTTTTTTTTTACAGGGACAGAGAGAGTCAGAGAGAGGTATGGATAGGGGCAAACAGACAGGAATGGAGGTGAGAAGCATCAATCATTAGTTTTGCATTGCCGTCGCAACACCTTAGCTGTTCATTGATTGCTTTCTCACATGTGCCTTGACCATGGGCCTTCTGACCCACCCCTTGCTGGAGCCAGACTGACCCACCCCTTGCTGGAGCCAGCAACCTTGGGTCCAAGCTGGCAAGCTTTTTGCTCAAGCCAGATGGGCCCGCGCTCAAGCTGGCAACCTCAGGGTCTCGAACCTGGGTCTTCCACATCCCAGTCCGATGCTCTATCCACTGCACCACTGCGTGGTCAGGCTTAAAGATTTCACTTACTGACTTTTAGAGAGAAGAAAGAGAAAAAGGGTGGGAGGAGGAACGAAAAGCATCAACTCATAGTAGTTGCTTCTCATATGTGCCTTGACTGTGCATGCCCGGGGTTTTGAACTGGCAACCTCAGCATTCCAGGTCAATGCTTTATCTACTGTGCCACCGCAGGTCAGGCTGGTTTATATATTTTAATCTAGCTACTAGAAAAATCTTAAATTATGTAAATGGCTTGCATTATATTTCCACTGGATAGTGGTGGTGTAGGGAGGAAGTCAATGGGCCCTGAGGAGGTGAACTTAGAGGTGAAAGGAACAGTGGAAGGGCATCCTCATGTGAAAGAACACAGCACACCTGGAGAACTGCAGGAAAATCCTTGATCTGACAGGCAGGCACAAAGGCAAGGGCAGAGTGGCATGCAAGGAAGCTTGTTGATACAGGAGAACATAACTTAATATGCTGAAGGCAACACAAGAGTGTTTCCCATTGTATATCTTGAGGAACATCTTGGGAAACTTTGAGCATCGAGTGGTGTGATCAGATCTGCATTTTAGAAAAGATCACCATAGACCCTGGCCAGTATGCTCAAGTGAAGAGTATCAGCCTGGCATATGGATGCCCTGGGTTTCATTCCCGGTCAGGGCACACAGAGAAGCAACCATCTGCTTCTTTGCTGCTCCCCCTTCTTTCCCTTTTCCCCTCCTGCTGCCAGTGGTTTGATTGGTTCAAGCTTCAGCCCAGGCCCTGAGGATAGATCACTGGTCCAAGTCTGTCAGCCTCAGGTGCTAAAAATAGCTTGGTTAATTTAAGCATTTGGCCCCGATAGGCGTTGCCAGGTGGATCCCGGTCTGGGCACATGCGGGAGTCTGTCTCTCTATATCCTCTCCTCTCACTTGAAAAGAAAAGGTCCCCATGCCTAACCATGAACAACAGATGAGCAGTGAGGTGGCAACATACTTCTTCATGTTGCATATGCATAAATGAATCACCTGGAGAGCTCCTTAAAATGCAAATCTGGTTCTGGAGTCTGGGGTAAGGCTTGAGGGTCTGCACTGCTAAGAAAGTCCCAGGTGATGTTGACGTGCTGGTGCCGGTGCTGGTGCTGGTGCTGGGCCTGGACCACACTGTGAGATGCAAGGGCCTGAGGGATCAACTGCCAGAGCAAGATCTGGGCTTTTGTGAAAGTCAAAGGTTGTGACTTTCCCTGAGGATTCTTCAACTATGAGATTCTAGGATTCTGTGTCTGTTACTTCAGTTTCTTTTGTGAGTTTTTTAAAGGGAAGGGTCAGGGCAAAGGAGATATGTGAACCAATAAGGGATCATTTAAAATGGGAAGAAAGAGCCCATCTAATAGTGGGAACCAAAGGAAAAGGATATGTTTTCAGCAACAAAAGAGAGGCTGTCAGAGATGCTATAAAGCTCCAAATCTAGTTACCATGCCTCCTTCCCCTGCCCTAGTGCCATGTACTCATACTTTAGCCTAGCACTGGGAAGATGGGACCAGACACCACCTCACCCTTAGAACAGGACTGAGACTTCCGAGAAGGGAGTCATTGCGAGGCCTCGACAGGGTACAAGATACTTCTCCTTGTCCCTGTGCTTCAGTTCTTTCCCTCCCGGTCTAAATGCTTATCTCTGTACTTCCAGTTTTTCATCCCTCCTTATCCAGATTTCTTTAAACTCATTTCTACCAAGAGATTTCTGTCATTTTCAAGTGTGGAACATATGTTTCTTAGAGTCCAATAAAAATAACCAAAATATGGGAGAGAAGACTGTGAGTCCCTTTCCCTAGATTTTTCTCTCCCTCTAATACTGTCTCATTTCTGACTTTCTTAATTCCTCAAGGCTGCTAGCATTTAAAAAAATCAGAGAGCGCCTGACCAGGCGGTGGTGCAGTGGATAGAGCATCGGACTAGGATGTGGAGGGGCCCAGATTCGAGACCCCAAGGTCGTCAGCTTGAGTGCGGGCTCATCTGGTTTGAGCAAAAGCTCACCACCTTGAGGCCAAGGTTGCTGCCTCGAGCAAGGGGTTACTTGGTCTGCTGAAGGCCCGTGATCAAGGCACATACGAGAAAGCAATCAATGAACAACTAAGGTGTCAAAATGAAAAACTAATGATTGATGCTTCTTATCTCTCTCTGTTCCTGTCTGTCTGTCCCTATCTATCCCTCTCTCTGACTCTCTGTCACTGTAAAAAAGAAATAAAAGAAAAAAAAATCAGGGAGCTACTTTGGATATATTCCCAAAAGTAGAATTGCTGGAAACACTAATTTGAAAGAATATATACACCCTTATGATGATTAAAGTGCTATTACAATAGCCAAGATTGGGAAACAGCCCAAGTGCCCATCAGTAGATGAGTAGATAATAAAGTTGTGGTCCATTTTCACAATGGACTACTACTCAGTCATAAAAAAAGGGAAATCTTATCTTTTGCGACAATGGATGGACCAGGAGATTATGATGCTAAATGAAATAAGTGTGTCAGAGAAAGACAAGTACAATATGATTTCACTTATATGTGGAACCTAGTGAACAAAATAAACTAACAAAGAAAATAGACACAGAGACATAGATATGGAGAACAGACTCACAGCTGTCAGACGGGATGGGGGTTGGAGAGATAGGTGAAAAGGTGATGGGATTAAGCAAAGGAAAGAAAACTGATAGACACAGACAACATTGTGGGGACTGCAGCAGGGAACTTCAGTGAGGAGACAGAGAGATGGCAGACAAAGATTGGGGGGATAGATGGTGACCTGTTTAATTTTATTGACCAATGTCACCCCAATAAATTCAATTAAATTTTTTTTAAAAAAGAAAGAGAATCAGGGAGCTCTGTTGCTTATAGCTATGGTCAAATAAAGAGAAGAAATGTTCAAGTAAAGAGAGAAAGGTGGCAAAATGGAACATACATAAGCTCTGTTACATTCTACCCCTTTTCTTTTTTTTACATTACCAGAGTTTAATTTTAACTTTTCTATCACTCCATGCTCCTATATTTCCATATATGACACCTACTCTTTCTCATAAGAACATAAACAGAGTGTTAATGATTTAAAGGCAGAGATGGTCTCTCCCTCTGGCCAGAGTGCAGCTTTACCCACAGAAGTAATTTCTGTGGTTCATTCAAAATGATAACCATGCATATTCTTTTGCAACAAAAAAAGCAACAGACAAAACTGTCTTAACATTATGATTACAATGATAACCCCCCAAAAAAGCCTCCAGAAAAAATACTATAAAAATTGCCTCCAGAAAAAATACTATAAAGGTACAGTAATTTTGATGGCAGGGTTAATTGTAGTTTTTACTTTCCATTTCTTATAATGAATTATATTACTTGTATAATTTTGATTTTGTTCAAGAAAAAATAAAAATTATTGTTTTATTTGACTAACATTCACATCTAGATGTTTTATTGTATTGTAAATTTTTACTATAGTTAGATAAACTGAGAACTTTGTTATAAATGTTAGATTCTTTACTGAATTAAAGTGTTCATTTTCTTTCTTTTTTTTTTTTCTTCTTTTCCAAGTGAGAGGAGGGGAGATAGAGAAACAGACTTCCTTATGTTCCCTGACTGGGATTCATCCGGCAACCCCTATTTGGGGCCAATACTCTGCACATCTAGGGCCATGCTTGCAACTGAACTATTTTTAGCACCTGAGGCAGAGGACTCACAGAGCGATCCTCAGTGCCCAAAGCCAATGTGCTCAAACCAGTCAAGCCACGGCTGTGGGAGGGGAAGAGAGAGAAAATGAGAGAAAGAAAAGGAGGAAGGCTGGAGAAGCAGATGGGTATTTCTTCTGTATGCCTTGACTGGGAATTGAACTCAGGACATCCGTATGCTGGGCTGATGCTCTACCACTGAGCCAACCAGCCAGGGCCATAGTTTGTTTTCTTGATTGAAATTTTAGCAAACGTGTTTCCCTATTCTTTGGAGTCCATTTTATATTACATCATGTGAAATGGTTCAATTAGCAGGATTTTGAATTTCAAGTGTCATGCCAACCTTTCCTTTCATGCTTTAATATTAAATCTTAATTTTTTTATATTGTTTATTTACTTAGTATCATCAGCTATGTCATGGCAGCATGAAAGGATAAATTTCACATCAACTCATTATTTTGGGTGCTGTCTAAAATCCTTGCAAATCTTAGAAAACCCTGTAATTTCAAAAGTGTAGGGTTTGTCACAAAATTTACATGCATAGGGACAAAAAATACAGAAAATCTGCAATGCTTTTAAATATACATCCAAAATTATTTTTGCCAGATACTAAGTTTTAAAAGTATTGTGTTCCTTTACTCATCATTATCCCGATGATGTATAATTTAGGTATGTTGTTTCAGAATCTTTTCTCAAACATCCTCAGGCCATTTATTACTGTTACAGAACCAAATTTTATAATCTCCGAACATCTAAGTTCTCAGATGCAAAGTTGCATTAATATTTATTTCTTTCTTTCATAAGAAAATGATACAATGAGCTCAGAAGATATGTATTTTGAAGAATCACAAGACATTTAAGCACCATGAAATGAAACAAATGTGCTTTTGAATGTCTATTTAATTTTTAAAAACTCAAAGTTAATGTAATTGAACAGGTTTGATCTGAATAGCATAAGTCAACATAATATATTTTTGTCCCCATGTGGGTAAACCATATGGCAGAGTTAACACTCATGGTCCTGTGTTATCCTTTTTACTCCGTGAGTAGCAGAGTATCAAGCAGAGAACACACGCAAACTTCTCACAAATAATGTTCTTTTAGAGGAGTAAATTTTTCACATACAAGGTCCATGCTGCTAATCCTTGGCCCACACTACTAACCAAAGTTCCTTGGACTAAAATTATTCTGCAGTTGGCTCGGTTTCTTACTGGCTCTGGAGTTAGCAGACACAGCTTCAGATACACTGGCTAGCTGTAGAACGATAACCAAATTAGTTACTTTTAGGGAGCCTCAGTTTCCACATCAATGAAATGGGCATAAATAATGGTCCTCTCTTCAGAGAATTATTCTGAGGACACATAAGCTATTCACAGAGGACCTGGCATAATGTCTGGTACACGACACACCTAAGGAAAAACTGGGAACTCCCAATAGCACCTGCGCAGCTTCAGGAAAAGGAAAATTTCGCTCTCAAACTTCTAACTCCTAGTTCTTCACCTCTCTCCTGCTGTCTTGTGGCATCTCTACTACCTTCACACTTCTTTTCAAAACTATTTCTCAGAAAATTGAAACCCAGTCATAGTGTAGTGTCATCGATGGAAAACAATTTAAAATATTCCTGTTGAGGTAAAACACAGATTTCTACAGGAAGGGCACTTCCAAGGCAGGCCCATGGGTATCAATGAGATAGAGAAAGGCATAGAGACAGTTCTGGGCCTCTGACAATACTCTGCCATTTGCCTTTCTCAAATACCACCAGGGATCGAGCCCAGGGTTCAGGGAGGAAGTGGAGTGAGTCCTGGGGTATTATGTCTCACAGAGGGGTTTCCCAGGACCACCAACAGGGCTTAGTAGACACTCCTGTTCCTCTCAATAATTGAAAAACAGACAGAAAGGACAGGCATGAGTCTTGTCTTTGTAGCCCACTAGGGGAGGCAGAAAAGGTGGAAGTTAAGTCCCGGGGGCTGCTCTGTGGGGCTGACCGACTCTGATTGGACCATACATGGAGAGACTTCAGGTTCAGTTCAGGGTACTCCACTTTTAAGAGGGGTGCTGATTAATGGTGGTCACCCACCAGAGTGCGAGAAGGAAGAGCAGGATGCACTTAAAACTGTGGAGAGAAGTTCCAACCTTGAGGAGACAGGACTGAGAATGACAGCCATCTCCAAACACATAGTGGTAACCGTTGCCCAGGAGGGACTGTCCTTCAGCATTCCAAAAGAAGAACCAGAATTAAGGGAGGAAAATTTGAGAGACACTGATTTTGGCTGAACTAAAATATTAACCTTCTGTCACCATGTATTTGACTTCCTTTATCTTTGGGTGGTAAACTCACATGAAATATCCAGATGATGTATTATAGAACTGTACAGTAGAAACCTATATTTAATTTCATTAATATCACCTCCCCCCAAAAGAAAGTAGCTTTTATGGCTGGGTGGTCCCATGCAGCTGTAAGTTCCATGTCACTGAGGTGATGAAGTACAGGTTGGATGACCCCAGGGAAGGATAATCAGGGTCACTTTCAAAGACACAATGGACTTTGGACTATGTGAAGTGTTTTTCTTTTTTTGGACTATGTGAAGTTTTTTGCCTTTTAAAAATAACTTTTATTTGTAAATGAATTTCTAAGAAGACTTGAAAAAATAAAAGCAGCATAAAGAACATTGCGTACCTTTTATCTACATTCATCAGTTGTCAACATTTTACCCACCTGCTTTATTATTTACAATCTCACTAGCTCTCTCTCAGACTAGATTAGTTTTAGGGTCCCTCCTTGAGAGTTGTGATTCTACACGCTGAGGCTCTCTCCAGGTAACAGCATTTTAGAAAAACTGGACTCCTGCAGGCAGTGCCCTTCACAGCACTTGGCATAGTTCTGAACTCCACACACATGATGGACAGGGCCCTACAGACCAGCCTGCCCATGACCTCATCCTCACGTAGATCACCACTTGGTAGCTACACTGGTTTCTTTTCCTTCCTCACACATGCTAAGCTCATTCCTGGCTCAGGGACTTTGCACCTGCTAGTGCTTCTACCTTCAGCCCTCTTTACTGGTTTTCACATAGCTGGGTCCATCTACACTGCCTGATCCCCCACCAACCCCCTTCCCTCCCCAGCTCCTACAAATTACTCCTTCACATGACTTCAGTCACCTCTTCTCACTCTCTCATTCTCTGAAATGATCTGGTTCAGTGATTCCTTTGCTTGCCTCTGGTCTGTATCTTGTCATTGTGTCCTCAGTGCCTAGGACAGAGAACACTCAACAATTATTTGCTGAATGAGTAAATAAAAGAACAAATGGATCCAAGAACATCTGGTCAGAACTTGTTAATACAGGGATGGATGTCAACATCTGACAATTTACATCTAGATCTAGGAGAAAGTGCTTAACAAACTTTAGAAAGGAAAAAAGAAATGTTTTTATCTGGTGGACGATATGCTAAGTGACAGGAGGTTTGGGGAACAGTTTCCCCAGGGGGTGCCCCATCCAAAAGAAAGATGTGGACTCTTCTCAGAAGCTAAGGTGCTTTCTTAAGTTGTCTGTTGGGAAAACCACCATAAAGATGAAAATTTGCAAGCAGCCCTGGAACAGACTCCTTCTCGGTGTCGGGCACAAGAAAGCCTGGAGGGCTGCAGGAGGTGGTATTTCTACATTTGGATGCCCACAGAACTCACTGAAAATGCCTCAGTTCTTTCTAAAACTGGCTGTGAAGACTTTACTTGTTGAGATTTCTTTCAAAGGAGCCCACAGATAATTCTACACAATGCTATAGAGAGATAGCTATTTTCATGCGTTTCTTTTCCTTGGGCCATTCTCACACCGTTGGAAAGTGGTTTACCTCAAGATGACCTGTCAAATTGGACTGTGATAGCCTCAAAATGGCCTATCAAATTGGACTGTGTATGGGATTATATTGAGATTTTCCCCCTTGTATATCTAATTTCCTATCAGGTCTAATTAATGCCGATGACCTTAGCAAGAGAAGCTATTTAATAGGGCAAAGAAATTCATCACTTAGTTGATGAGGGAAAATGCTGGTTGTTTTTTTTTTTTTAACATTTTAAAAGGATAATATCCTAAAATTATATTAATCTCACCAAGTCCAGCTATTTGAGAGGTAGTATACAGAATAGTAAAAGAACTCTAGAGGCAGACTTCCTGGGGTTTGAATGCTCTGTAACATAACTGCTGTAGACTCTGGGCAAAGTATTTCATTTCTTTGTTCTGTGTTTCAGTTTGCCCATCTATAATACAAACATCTTAGTGCTTACTTAACTCACAGGGATTTTATGATTAATTAAGCAATTTGTTAGTAAAGTGCTTTCAACCATACTTAGCACACACATTAAGCAACAGTGAAGTGTTTGCTATTATTTTTACTTCCTTACACCTTAATTCAAATCAATGAAAAAATAAAATACTCTATCTACAAAGTACCTTCATATATGTTACCTCATTTTTATCCTAACAACAGTCTGGTAACATTGGCAGAACAAGTTTCCTTTTTACTTTCTAGATAACTTAGTCATAAACTCAGGGTCATATAGCTGACAAACGGTTGAATGCTAACTTAAACAGCTGGACTCAGGTCTTTTGACTCTGAGACTGGTGGCCTGTCCATTGCAGCCAGAGAGGTTCAACTTGGAGCCCAGTGATGCCTTTTAAGGGGATACATCCTGATAAACCTTCTAGTCAAAGCTTCTTTTAAAGCCGATATAAACTTGAGTGTATTTGAAATAAAAAATATATTTTTTTAACTTGAAGGCAAATGAAAATTCATATTTGAACTTAAAACCTTCTTCTATCATGTTTCTGATCCAAACATTGAAATATTACTTTAATACACACCCCCACACACCCCAGTAAGACTAATTGTTTTTCCCTGTCTCGTCTAAGCAAAATGTCAAAAGAACACAAACAGTGAGGAGAAAAATAAGTTAGCTTTGTACAAGCCCTTTCAGCGAGGAAGGATTCTAAGAACTCTAAGTAGCTGCATAGGTAAGGACCATCTATCAATTTTTAAACATGATACATATAATTTCAGGATTATCTTAAACCTTCCATCACGTATGATTCTCAGGATTCTAGCTGCTATCAGAGGAGGTCCAGCATTGGCAAAGTTAATGGGGATGCCTTAGAGTAATTACTTGGAAACAATAATAAACATCATTGCATAGTTTAATGCAATGGTATCATTCCCATCAATATCCATTTTTGTTTTCATTTTTGCCCATCACAGAGAAAAAAAGGAGGGAGGTTTAATTTGATTTACCGAGGGAACAACAAGCCTGAATGTACTTCTTTTTGTTAGGGATGGGGGATGCAAGGACAAAAGGTCAACCAGCTGGTTTTCATCTATATGCCATAATTCTCTGTTTAGTTTACACTATTAAACTCCAAAGCTTCACTCTAATCTTAACTGTTACAGTATGCCTTATTGCAGATTCTATCATGTCACATTCCTGAGAGGGTTGCAGACGTTGGTCAAGTACCATCCCCTAAGCTGGCCTTGCTGTATGGGTCTCAGATGCACCCAACATTTTTTTCAGTGGCGCCCGAATCATTTTCTTTTTTGTCACCAATGGTTTCTTGGATTTTCAATAAATTGCTGTGCATACTGTGGTTTGGGCTGTCAAGATGATCGCCTACAGTTATTTGTATACAGCCGTGTCCTCATGACGGCCTCCCTGTCCAGTTAGCCTTTGGAGGATGACCTAACATCTGTTCTTTGAGGGTGAGGAGGAGGGTGAGAAGAGAAGCCATAACAGAAAAAGCAAACAGAAAGCAGGAGCAAACAGTGTGAGGGGAAGCAGCTTCCACACTAAAATCCAGGACAAGGAAGAGAGGTGAGGAACGAAACCTACCTGATCGGTCTTCGTTTTGCGAATCACATCTTCGGCACAGTTCTGGGATGGTCTTGAGTGACGTGACTGAGTACTGAATGGGAAGCCAGAGGAGAAAGGGTGTAAAATACAACTTCAAATGAGAATGTGACATTCACCCTAACTGGACAGAAAAAAATCAAAACATAAGAAGTGAAACGAGTACAACAGGTGTACCCAGAAAGTCTGCTAATTGGCTGCTTGGTGATCTGGGAGCATCCCAAGCTCGACCTCTAAGCATCGAAGCAGGTGCAGATTAAAAAGAGGGCTGAATGGCCTTTCTCTAGGAAATGAGGTGCAGTGTATCTGGCAGACAGTCCATCAGCCATCACTTCTGCTACTTGTGGAAGAGGGAAAGATGCCCTGACCTTGAGCATGTACAGAAGATGGCCATTCTATGTGCACTCTGAAGCCTCAGAGTGAATCTCTGTGCAGAAAGCCAGGGGGAGAAGCATCCAGCTTCCTGAAACACCCAGGGCGGCCAGAAGCCGCATCTGTGCCAGTGCTCATTGGACTACACAGACATCCCTAATGTTGCCACTTGCCACAGATTTTACTGTGTTCAATCTGTAATCTCTATGGGAAATATGTGGCAATGTTATAAAAAGTAAGAGGAGCGTGGTTCTGCGTTTGGAAGCTCATCTGTTTCACATATAGATTAGATTGAACTGAAAGAAACCCCCTTGCAGGTTCAGACCCAGCACCAGCTCAGGGGCTGGCTATCAGGATAACAAATTATGACATAGGGGGCATAAAATCAGAAAGGCTAAAACAAATGTAAAATCAATAGCTATGATTTATGGGAACTATTCTTGGTGCCAATCAATCTTTCTTTAGAGAAGGGTGTTTCAAAACAAAATAAAAGGACGAGTTCTTTCTTTAATCATAGGGCTGTCTTCAATTTCATTTTAATTCAGAAAATACAGCTTTCTAGAAATGTTGTGCTCTCAACCTTAGGAAACACATTCTTAAGTAAATGAGAACATATTAGGAGTTATTTCAGTGTTGCAAAATTGGGGAGGATGAAGGAAAAATACACTTAATCTAAAAGAAAAATGATCATGGGAAACTCAGCATTATTTTAGCATTACAAGTGAGGAATGTGTAATTGGGGCACATCTGTCAATAAGAAGGTACTTTAGTTAGCTTGATGTTGATAGATGAAGCATAGAGTGTACATGGAGACCCCACGTGCTTCCCACAGGGTATCAGGACAGCGAGACGGGGGAGAGGGTGCACTTGTAGCTATTGTCATATCACAAAAAAATTAAGTAGCTAGCACTTCCAAATGAAAAATAAAGTCTCCAATGACTAATTAGAGAAATTACTCTTACCTGTCTGATGCAATAACATCCAGTTTGTGTTGGCTCATTCCTTAAGACTACAGGTGCTTTAGCAAATCCACTCACATACTCAAAGAGAGGGACTACTGCTTCTTAAATCAAAATGAACTTCAAGGATTTTTTTCCTTCCACATTATGTTCTTTGGGTGTCAGGGCTAACACAGGTACAGAAGGCCTTTTTGTTGTTGTTACTATTAAGGTACCTTATGTTTCCAGCCAAGTACAGGTCTCTAAGGAATCTGGTAGCTTCTAGAGACCAGCTGGTACAGGTTAAATAATTACACAGTCTATAATTCAATTAAAATTGGGCCTTTTGTTTTGGCTGCTGCGTGCCCATACACCCTTTGGTTTGGCAAAGTCTTACCTTCTCCCTCTTTTCTCTTCTTTTCTTTCATTCCTTTTTTTTCCCCTCCTTTTCTTCCAAAGCAGTTTTAGAGGAAATTTAAGATTGATTGTGTTTAAATATAGTTAATGATAAATTCGATGAAGCTGGTGGGCTGCCAGCTGTCTGCATTGCCAGCCACATGCATCCTCACTGCCAACCCCTACCTCGAAGACAGGCATGTCAGAATCTCTGACATATTTATTAGCTGTACCATTAGCTCTTCCCCTGTGACCTCAAAGGGCCACTATGTGCAGTAACTTTTAATTTGAAGAGGTTTAAACTTGAACAGCGTGGCTGCCAGGTTGGTATGGGGACTGAGCTATGGACATAGACAGCCTAGCAGATGCCCAGCCACTGCCTCAACCTATGCCACACATGGAAGCTTTGCCTCTCTCCCTCCCATGGTCACACAGGAAGTCACTTTTGGGAAGGTATACATCTTAATTGTTTGGGAAAAACGATCTTGAAGAAAAAGTTGTGTGCTGCTCCTGGTAATGAAAATAAAAAGTACAGCAATCTAAGAAAAGGATGATGTGTTTGTCAGAAAAGCCAAAGTTCTGGATAACTATACGGTATATGGAATGTCAAACGCAGCAATGATTTCTGATTTGCACTGGGAACAAATTCACCATTCTTTATAAAGACACAAGAAAAAAAATCAATGTGTAGGTCTGTTTCAGTTAAGTACTTAAGGGATGCCGCAAAGATGGTTAAGTTGTGATGTGAAGAGATGAAGAGGAAACAGACAATTTGCCAACATGCAAAATAATTTTCCTGTTTGCAAATCTGGAAATAAGCAACTGACCCAGGAAGTCACCCTTACACGAATGCATTGTGCTACCTGTGGGAGCTGAAATGGAAGGCATCCAAGGCCTTCATCCCTGTGCACGGGGCGGATGGCCTTTTACATGAGGCCATCAGGTCCCCAACCCACCGCATTCTCAAGCCAGTGGCCAGCTCCCATGCCAGGCAGGATTGTCATTTTGGCCTTATCAGAACCAAAGACCAATCTTCTCTACCTCTTGCCCCTAACCCAGGGCTTTATATTCTGTTCCCTTGATTCCTATTATCCTTGGATGATAAGACAGGAGAGGAAGCTTGCAGATAGTTGAGAAGCAGTTTATTTCCTACCTCTATGTTCTTCTAATTTATTCTTTTTCTAAAAATCTTCCAGAGGTTACCCAGTAGAAACAGCCCTTTTGATACAAACTTATTTTCTACTCCTCCATCATTTCTCAAGAAAAGCTTCCACCAAAGGTTGACCAGCTGCCTCCGCTTCTCCAATGTCCCTACACATTCATCGTTTAGTTGCCTGTCTGTCCCTTTACTCCAGTATCCTCTTTGTCTGCCATGCCTTCCTCTGGCCCAACAAATGGAACTGTTCTGCAAGACCAGCTGGCTTATGTTCTGCCTTCTCCCTGAAACCCTGGCTGACTGCTTCATCCCCTCCTGACCTTACTCTTTTCTGCCCTTAGTAAAATATTACCTGTCCTCTGCTCTGTTGTTGCCTGTGTGTTGGTATTGGCTCCCATAAGCTCCTTGGGGAAAGAAAAGTTTTGCAGGGTTTTTTTGTATTTTTCTGAAGTGAGAAGTGAGGAGGCAGAGAGACAGACTCTCACATGTGCCTGACTAGGATCTACCCGGCAAGCCCACTAGGGGTGATGCTCGGCCCATCTGGGGCTCTGGGCTATTGCTCCGTTGCAACGGGAGCCATTCTTGTGCCTGAGGTGGAGGCCATGGAGCCATCCTCAGTGCCTGGCCAACTATGCTCCAATGGAACTTGGCTGTGAGAGGGGAAGAGAGAGATAGAGAGGAAGGAGAGGGGGAAGGGGTAGAGAAGCAGATGGGTGCTTCTCTTGTGTGCCCTGGCCAGGAATCTATCCGGAATTCCACACTCCGGGCAACACTCTATCACTGAGCATACACACACACACACACATGGCACGCAGTGATGTATCAAGTATATGACTGAAATACCAAGATGTACACACATCTGATTAATCATCTGGGCATTATTAGAAGTAATCAAAGGAGTTCTTTTATATTTGGGCAGTAAGTGGGAATTTTCTCCATGCTTCTGTCCTTGCACTAGAATTAATTCACTTTCTCAAATGCAAATTTGACTAAGGTGCTTCTCTGTTTCAAATCCTCCACTGGCTCTGCACAGCCTACAGGGCAAAAACCATGAGCCACGAAACCCTCATGAGTTCAGACTCATCTCTCATCCTCCCCCACTTCTCTTTAGATTGCGGTAACATCACATTTCTGTGGATCCCCTATACTGTTTTCCTACTCTATACCTTTATGCATGTTCTTCATCTACATGGGATAACATTCCACCTATTCCCTAAGGCAAACTCTTTTATAATTCATTAACCTTACCTGGGTATGCTTCCTATATCTTCTCTGACCCTTCCAGATGGCAGCTTTCAAACTATGGTCTCTACACAGGGCATCAACACCATTTGGAATTCACATTCTTTGGCCCCATCTCAGAAACTCGGAGGGCAGGGCCTGGCAATTTCTGTTTTTACAAGCCATCTAGGTGACTCAGATGTATGCTGAAATTCAAGAGCCATGGCTCTACATCATTTCCTATTTCAGGCATATGACCATTAGAGAACCCATCATGTGATGTTTCATCTACATGTTTACATAATTGCTTTTTCTGCTTCTTGAGGGTATGCATAATATTTTATTTATCAAAGATACAAGGTTATTGAATTGAATAAAATGAATTCCCCTATGTAGTCCATGATTTTAGTGACAATAATAATAGTAATAATGATGGTACAGGCAGTCTCTGGGTTATGAATGAAATAGGTTCTGTAGGTCTGAAAATGTTTAAACATTTATATTCACAGTAAGGTAAAAAATAAATACTATGTTAATACAAATCCCTGTCTGAGTTGCATGTAATAGGTAAATGTACCTGTTCCAACTTACAAGTTCAACTTAAGGACAAACCTATGGACCCTATCTCATTCCTAACCCGGATGGCTGCCTGTAGTTAATGTCTACATAGCACTAATCTTCTTAGAAAAGCCCTTAATTACAAGTCTAGCAATGTAAACTGGGTCTATTTAAAAGAAAAAAAACTTCCAATATATTAATAGTATCAGTGCTTGCCTTAGCCTTTTAAATAAAGAATAATGGATTTGGAGCGAGAAGATTTCGATTCAAGTCCCAGTTCTGAGATTTATTAACTCTGTGGTTCCGAGCCGCAGGAGCCTGGGGCTCAGGTTTCTTCCCTATAAAACAGATACCCACACAGGATAGTGCAAGTGAAGTCCACCTGCAGACGGTACAGTGATGTGAGATGCTTCTGTCCCTTTTCTCTCACCTGTTTTCCACATGTGTCCCACAGCCCTGCCCTCTCATCATTCCACTCATGATGTTTAAACTCAGCAGATCAGGATGGGAGACTTAATAAGGCAGGAGGAGGGGGCCTGGGCTGAGACTGGAAAGCAAAGGAAGAAGAGCTCAGCCTGTCCTACCACGTTATGTGGCTTCTCTTTGGCCTTTCTTCATCCAAGAGAATCCATGGCCAACGGCTGACACTGAAACTTAGCTTTTGCGAACTGCACAGAGTCGATATGATGCAAGACAATCCTACACATCCCAGATGACACCCGTTCATTTTGTCACTCTGCCATGCAAAACAGTCTGAACGTGGGATTCATAATAACAGTGTATGATTTCTACATGGGACCATGGGGATCTCTGACCACCCTAGATACTGTTCAGGCCTGAAAGGCTTTGGCCCTTACTCCTGAAAGCTGGAGCCAGTTGGGTGAACAAGCAGACATTACTCACATGGTAATGAACCACAGAAAATGAAAGAATTGAAATCCCAAGCACCTTTTCAAGCGAGAGACTTTTAAACAATGAAGGTCCCATCAAGTTTCCAAAAGAAACAATTTCGCCAGTCATCCAAACCACTATCCTGACATTCACGATTTTTCACACAGCTTTCTAAACCTCCAGCAGACATCTCAACAGGCACACAATAAAACGACAAAAATGTGTATGAGCAAAGCTGGTAGTGAAAGCAATGACACTCAGCTGAAACGAGATGTTCAGAAACACAGTGTTTTTCTAAAATGTTGACTGCGCCTCCATGACCTGCCCTTCCAATTCAGGAAGGGAGTCCTAACTTCATACCCTCCATAACAGATTGTGCTTCGCTGCTCCGTCTCGTCTCAGAGGCTGTGGTCCGAACAACCCCTCTCCGTTGCTCGCTCTCTGCTTGGGCTCCTTCTCCCCAGCCACTCTCTCACCAGCTGCTCTCTGCTCTGACCCCACAAAAAGAAACAAGCACCTCCACTATCTCAAGACATGCTACCTCTCCAGTCGATCACAGACTTTCCTGCTCTTGTGATCACAGCCATCTTTTTAAAAGAATCACCTTGGCTTTTATCTCTGCCTCATCAGTTCTGCATTTATTCTCCCATCAAATGTCTTCAGTCCCTCACAGACACGGTTCTTTTTATTTTTATTTTTTAATATTTTTATTTATTCATTTTAGAGAGGAGAGAGAGAGAGAGAGAGAGAGAAAGGGGGAGGAGCAGGAAGCATCAACTCCCATATGTGCCTTGACCAGACAAGTGCAGGGTTTTGAACCAGCGACCTCAGCGTTCCAGGTCGACGCTTTATCCACTAAGCCACCACAGGTCAGGCAACACACGGTTCTTATTAGGGCCACCAACAGGTTTCAACAAGACAATCCAGTGGGCGCTTTTCAACCTTTTTCTTTTTCTTTTTTTTTACAGGGACAGAGAGAGAGTCAGAGAGAGGGATAGGTAGGGACAGACAGACAGGAACGGAGAGAGGTGAGAAGCATCAATCATTAGCTTTTCGTTGCCATTGCGACACCATAGTTGTTCATTGATTGCTTTCTCACACGTGCCTTGACTGTGGGCCTTCAGCAGACCGAGCAACCCCTTGCTGGAGCCAGTGACCTTGGGTCCAAGCTGGCGAGCTTTTTGCTCAAGCCAGATAGGTCCGCGCTCAAGCTGGCGAGCTCGGGGTCTTGAACCTGGGTCTTCCACATCCCAATCCGACGCTCTATCCACTGCGCCACCGCCTGGTCAGGCTCAACCTTTTTCTTTATAATGACCAGATTTCCCACTATTGACTACGTCCTTCTTTAAGTTCCTTAAGTTCCTCCACCCTTAACAGCTTCCTTAGTTTTCCTCCTGTATCTTTGAAAACTTCTTTCGAGTTCCTTTTGTAGAAGACTCTTTCCTCCTCTAAGTCCGTCCCCCCCCCCCCCATGAGACACAATTCTGCCCCTGTCCTTCCTTGGAATGTTCTTCTCTTCCCAAACTCCTTGTTTCATAGGCAACCTCACCAACTCCCACCATTTCAACCACCACCTTTACATAGAACAGATGCTGGTGATCGACATATTTTATATATACATCCCCATCTGCCTTAAATACTTTTCTTTCCACCATTCAGGCTCCAATAAAGAAAATTATTACAAATAATCCTATGGTCAAATACATTTGTTTTTTTTTTTCTTTTGTATCATGTGTTTAACCCTATTTTTTAAGAGGTTTTTCTTTTAAAATTCACAACATAAATTCTTGTATGCTAAGGCATTGTTTGTGGTTGATAATCTGGGAAAACTCAGTAACTCTTTTTATCCTACAAAGAGTATGCAAGGAACTATTCTATTGTAATGCTAATATGTGTAGTCAGGAAAAAGAGGAAGTATTCCCCTCTATAAAGTGGTGGGATCACAGTATTGAATGACCCCCTTCTACTGTGAGAAGTGCTCATGAACGAGAAGAGACCTGGTGAACAGGGATGACCAGAGGTGACCAAGGGTCCCAGCAGAAGTCACTTTCAATGCAGTGGTTATACACATGGTTTCCAGTGCTAAGAATGCACATACTATACCCCAGCTCCATCATCTTCTGATTAATTAATCTTAGTTACTTACTTAACCTTTGTATATCAGATTTTCATCTGTAAAACATGTAATAATGGTATCTACAACAGAATGTGGCTGTGAAGATTATGGACTAATAATGTAAAACATAGGGAATAGTATCTGATGCATAATAAGTGTTCAATAAGCATTAACTAGTATCATTAGTAAAATTGAAAAGCATCAAAAGTGAGCATTTAAAAATGAAGCCAAAATAGTAGAAACAACAGAGGCAAAAACTACAAATTACAAAGAGTTACAAAAGAAATGTATCTTGCAGTGGGGCAGATGGCTGGCTGCAGTACTTGTTCGACTTCAGTGATGGTCTAGTTTTAATTGTGAACCAATAATCAATCACCATCAGAATTTAAAGACTGCTTGTCAAGGATGGAGTTTGATATTCTAATTAAATGTGAGCTACCATAAAGTTACCCTGACATGTCATAATCTGCTTGTGTGTTATTATGGGGTAATGCAAACTCTGTGAGAACACAGACCAAGTCTGTGTCATTCACCCAAGCCTAGAAACATGCTTAGTACAATGTCAATGTTTGATAAATACTTATAGAGTAGATTGGCATAAAATCTAGTTATGTATAAGAGGTAAATAGTGTATAAATAACCTGCATCACCAATCTAATGAAGTACTGTGACTATCAGGCAAGATAAAAACCTTTAAGGCTATCTTCAGAGTGAGAGAAGAGCAGTTGCTCATTCTTCTTGGAAAACCCTATAGGGCATTTCTTTCTTCCTTTTGAGGAGCGGATGTCCTGTTCACAATTTGTAGTTGGGAACCTGGGTACTAATCCTGGGCTCTAACATTAGCTATAGGACATGAATTTATAATTCATCTTGTTGGGATTAGATTACTCCTAATTCCCTTCCTGGCAAGGGTTAAGAAAATCGATAAAACATATGACATATTGTAAAGCCTGTAGTCACGGCCAGGATCACAGCTGCCTGACCCATGCAGGTTCGCATTGGATTCGAACAGTCGGTAATGAAACACAGGAGCCAAGAACTGGTGAGCCATAAGCTTTAATTCTAGCTTGCACCCGGCGGGCAAGCAAAAACACACACTGGGCTCCAAAACCCACAAGTTCAGTGCTCACAAAGCTACTGACTTATCCGAGTTTCCTAGCATCAAAGCTTTCTCGCTCACCAGACTTATTGACCTCTGTTTCCCATCTCCTCCTGCACAAACTCTTAACAAACTGGCTTCTTCCTCAGCACTCTGCCATCTCGGCTGCTTCTCCTGGCCTTCACGTGGCCTTACTCTGCTCTCCTCTCTTCTACCGCAGGAACCAAGCGAGAGATCAAGCTACTGGTCTCTCCCACTTTGTACCATAGAATCAAAACCTTTAATCTAATTATACAAACAAGGAAGTCTCTGTATAATGGGATTCCTCAGGAGAGGGCACCACCCTACATCATCCAATCAGTCAAGGGTGTGGAGAAGAACTTACTCTTAAAACCAAGCCTTAGGCCATAATGACCCGGCCTGCTTACATTACAGCCTCTCCCCAACACCCATCCCAAACATAAGGGCAAATAATATCACCTGGGTGATGAGATTCCATGTGGGCAGCGCCATCTTTAACAAAGTGAGCATATTATATTTTATCTGCCCAACACATATCAAATTAGAACTAGGCATGAGGTTTCTGATAATGGGGACTAGAGAAGGGAGGAATGAGAGGTTATTTCGATTTGAACATAGGACACTGCAAAAAGGACATGTGAGCAGTTGATGAAACTAGATCCTACTGAGAAACATTAAGAAAAGTTTAATATAGATTGTAAAGCCAGTAGTCAGGGTCAGGATCACAGCCACCGGACCCGTGCAGGTTCACATTGGATTCGAACAGTTGGTAATGAAACACAGGAGCCAAGAACTGGTGAGCCATCAGCTTTAATTCTAGCTTGCACCCGGCGGGCAAGCAAAAACACACACTGGGCTCCAAAACCCACACATTCAGTGCTCACAAAGCTACTGACTTATCTGAGTTTCCTAGAATCAAAGGTTTCTAGCTCACCAGATTTATTCACCTCTGTTTCCCATCTCCTCCTGCACAAATTCTTAACAAACTGGCTTCTTCCTCAGCATTCAGCCATCTCGGCTGCTTCTCCTGGCCTTCACGTGGCCTTACTCTGCTCTCCTCTCTAATACTAACCTCAGGAACTCAGGAACCAAGAGAGAGATCAAGCTACTGCTCTCTCCCACTTTATACCGTAGAATCAAACCCTTTAATCCAATTATACAAACAAGGAAGTCTCTGTATAATGGGATTCCTCAGGAGAGTGCACCACCCTACATCATCCAATCAGTCAAGGGGGTAGAGAAGAACTTACTCTTAAAACCAAGCCTTAGGCCATAACGACCTGGCCTGCTTACATTATAGCCTTTCCCCCACACCCATCCCAAGCATAAGGGCAAATAATATCACCTGGGTGACGAGCTTCCATGTGGGCAGCACCATCTTTAACAAAGTGAGCATATTATATTTTATCTGCCCAACATATATTGGAGCAGGATGGCTGCTGTGAAGGGCACAAAGGAAAGTATTATAAGATCTTATGCAGGCAGATTTCTTGCTAGAGTGGTGGGGCAAGCCAGGTTCTTTGTACCTTTAGTATCATTATATTTTTTAGAGAGAAAGAGAGGGAGGAAGAGAGAAAGAAAGAGAAAGGAATAAAGGAAGAAAGAGAGAGAGAGAAGCATCCCTTCATAGTCCCTTTTAGTTGTGCATTCATGGGTTGCTTATTATATGTATACTGACCAGGGTTCAAACCCACAACTTTAGTATACCTGGCCGATGCTCAAACCACTTAGCCAGCTGGCCAAGACCTGCCTTTGTACTCTTTATCACATCTAAAATCAGGGCAAAAGCTATATTCTTTTTTAATTTTATACAGGGACAGAGAGAGAGTCAGAGAGAGGGATAGATAGGGACAGACAGACAGGAACAAAGAGAGGTGAGAAGCATCAATCATTAGTTTTCCATTGCCGTCGCAACACCTTAGTTGTTCATTGATTGCTTTCTCACATGTGCCTTAACCGCGGGCCTTCAGCAGACCGAGCCACCCCTTGCTGGAGCCAGCGACCTTGGGTCCAAGCTGGCAAGCTTTTGCTCAAGCCAGATGGGCCGGTGTTCAAGCTGGCGAGCTGGGGTCTTGAACCTGGGTCTTCTGCATCCCAGTGCGACACTCTATCCACTGCGCCACCGCCTGGTCAGGCAAAAAAAAGCTATATTCTTTATCTGCCCAACTCTACACAGGAAACCACTTCGTAAGCAATACATATCCTTTCTCAAGGTCTCCCACTGCCGTGAAATGGCTCTTCATCAAAGTGTAATGCGATCTGGGAAGTATCAGTGGACTGAGTTGAGTAAAAGGCAGTGCACACAAAGCTGAGGTGGGCAGATATTTTAGTGCAACTGATGCCCGATCTGTAGGATGGAAAAATGTGAAAACTCATTGCAAGGGAGACTTATTCACCACAGAATTGATTTTTCTACCAGACAGAGAGATTCAAGCACCTTAGGAAAATGAATCCACATAATTCTGTTCCATGGCTTAGGCTTCAAGGGCTTGTGTCGAAGGGGATAGCGCCGTGGAAGGACACATTTATCCGATCTCATTTGACTTGCACACAAAATAGGTTATGCAATTACCAAAAAAATGCCAACCTTCATTAAAGTTGTTGTCATACTGATACAGAAAAACAAAATTTCCTGTGCAGGGAAATAGAGTGTTTTCCTTAGTATTTGTGTACACATAAGCATGTGTATATTTATAAGTAGGTATGTGTATACATATGTATATGTGTGTATGCATATATACATATGGGGGTATGTTTTTATGTACATACATATATATATATATATATATTTAGTTTAACATAATGAAGTAGAATGTCTTCTTGGGCATCATCTTTTTAGAAATATAATAATTTATATAATGCAATAAATACACTAATACACTAAAAGATATGATTGCATCAGAATTTGTCTACAATTTCAAAATAGAACATATTAAAACACTTATTTTAATCATAAAATTTGCGCAACTTATTTAAATTCTATTGAGGCAAAAATTTGCATTTGTAGTTCTTGCGTTTGTGTACTTGTTGAGGACAACCTCGTTTGATGCTCCAGCAGTATTCTGCTCATCACTAACAGCTCCAAGATTTTTGGGAAACTTATCAAGGTGACTGTTCAGGAAGTGAATCTTAATGCTCATGTTACATCCAATATCACAGAAAGCCAACAGCATCCTTTGAACCAGAAATTCATATTTTCTGCTTTTTTGTTGCCAAGGAAGTTCTTTGTAACTGCAACAAAAGACTGCCATGCTGCTTTCTCCTCCTTATTTATGTTACTGGCAAATTCTTCATCACGTATGAGGGTTCGAATTTGAGGTCCATCAAAATATACCTGCTTTTATCTTCTCAAAAGACAAGGCAGGAAAAGCAGAAATAATATGTTGAAAGCATTCACTTTTTCTATTCAAAGCCTGAACAAACTGCTTCATTAAGCCAAGTTTGATGTGAAGTGGGGGAAAAATGATCCTGTCTCAATTAACTACAGGTTCATTCACAATGGGTTGCATCCCTACTTCCAGAGCTTCATGTTTCGGTCACTCCTTCTGTGTCCTGTGTTTCTACCGAGCTCGGCTGTCCCACAAACACAGAAAGCAAGGATACTTTGTGAAACCTGTCTGTTGTCCTAGCAAGAAATTTACCATTTTAAGATCCACACAAATGATCCAGTTATGCTCCTCATACTTCAGAAAGTTGAGGACAATTTTTATGTCATTTTAATCTTCTCGCAGATGAGCTGAATAACCAGTTGGAACTGCTGCATTAACATTACCGTTGTGTAGGAGAACATATTTCAGACTCTGTTTAGAGCTGTCAAGAAATAGCCGCCATTCTGTTGGACTGTAAGTGGTAACACCTCGCTGGCTGAGAAGAATACTGATATTATGACAGTAAACAAAGTGTTTGTCTTCGGGAAAATAAGTCCACAGAAATTTGTTCTCACTTCCTGAAATGGGATACTTTAGCTGACTGGTGAAGTACATTCTTTTCTTGAAGCCTGGAGGCTAATAACTCAGCTGCTTTCTTTGATAGGCCCAAATCTCTTCCTAAGTCACTCAATTCAGGTTGGCTAAACTGCTGAGGGGTTAATGACTGCTTGGCATCAGAAGAAGACCCTTCAGATTCTACAACCATTTCCTCATGCATCTTATCAAAATACACTTGATCACCATGTTCACTTTATTCGTCCTTAGAAGAAATAAAACCATTGCAAACTGGAACCTGGAGTGTCTCAGAGTGTGGGATAGGTTGTATTGCTGAAGCAATATTAAGATATGCGATCATAGGCTTTTTCTTGCCAATGCCCTTGGTATGGATCAGACAGAAATAACAGTCACTCCTGTGGTCCTTAGGTTCATGCCAAAGCATAGGAATACCAAAAGGCATTCCTTTGCATTTCCCTTTTGTACAGTCACGAAGCATTTCCTGACTATTATGACACACAATATGAGGAGCCCAATTCTTGTCTTGATCGCCAAGGGGAACTTGAAAATAGGCAATATATGCACGTGTCACTAATGAAATATTGCGCCTTTGATGTTGAAGTGTGTAACAGCCACATATATAACAGAAGGTGTCAGGACTATTCTTACATTTATGTCTACTCGAAGAAGCCATGATTCAATCTTAAAACAAAATAAGAGGGTGTTTTTATCAGCTAATAATATTTTACATTTAAAAACAACTACAATTATGTAAAAGTGATGTTTGTAAAACATTAATTGCCTTATAAGATTATGTTCAATCCAAGAGTCATTACCCTTGAACTCCAATTTAAAAAGCAATGCATACCATTAACTGTAACAAAAAGAAATTAAGATTGCATAAATAACATTATACGAAGTGAAATAAGTAAATCAGAAAGAAACTGAGAACAGCATGATTTCATACATAGGTGGGACATAAAAGTGAGACTATGAGACATGGACAAGAGAGTGGTGGTTACGGGGTAGGGGGAGGGAGGAGAGGGTGGGAAATGGAGGAGGGGAGGGGCACAGGGAAAACCAGATAGAAGGTGACAGAGGACAATTTGACTTTGGGTGATGGGTATGCAACATAATTGAATGATAAGATAACCTGGAGATGTTTTCGTTGTACATATGTTCCCTGATTTATTGGTGTCACCCTATTAAAATTAATAAAAAAATTTTTTTAAAAAGATTGCATAAATACTAGAGCATGCACCAAAAATGGATTTCAGATTTAGAATCAGCAATGCAGAAATATATAGAAAAAGTTCTAAAACCTCATGCAACAGAAAATAAAAAAATTGTTCCCCAGTGTATTATTTTATAGACAGAAAAGTTGAGGTACAGTAAAATTAAGAGATTTGCCTAAATTCCCTTTAGCTTGTTTTATTTTATTTATAATATATACCAAGTACATTAGTTCCAAAAAGCCATTTGCAAGTGTCTCAGTGCCTATTTGGTGATAATAATGGGTGATAGGACGAGTCCATTCTACAACTAACTTACTCCGAAGGGGAAGAGGAATGTGGTCAAAGAGTTTTGTATTTCAACCCCAACTTAATCTCTCTGTAACCTTGTGAAAGTCATACGACATTGCTAAGCCTCATTTTCTTCATTTGCCAAACAGGGGATTTAAATAGGGCCAGCTTTGCAGAGTTGATGTGAGGCTTAAACAAAATAATCGACTTAAAAAAGAGTTCAGTGCAGCGTGTGGTGCAGCCAACATTTGATGGCTCTGAGTCAAGCTCTTCAATGGACCCACAGTCTGGCCTCCACTCTCATCAGTCCTGTGCATACTGTTTTTGAGAATAGCAAATTGGCCTCTCTTAGTAAAATATACCATGGCTACTAAGAACCCCGCGGTAGAATAGTATTCTGGAGCATTATTCATGTCCAGACAGAGGGCTCTGGCTTCCATAGGAATAAAGAAATCTGTAAACCTATTTGTGGTGACAGAAAGGCCCTACTTTGACCCTTTATGTTTATGTGTGGCGTCATCTCTCCCTCACACATCTGCAGCTATTGCACAATGTTCTGCCCTTTTCCATGGCAGGATTACAAGAATGTATAGTTTCAACCCTGCATGTTGCAAATGATGAGCATTATTTTCAAGTCTGGGAACCTTCAAAATAATTTAAGTGCCTTCTGTGTTTTGTCTCATTAGGTAAAGGCAAAAAAGTTCTTGCTTTTTTTTTTTTTTTTTTTTTTTTGTACTACTACAGAGCTTGAGTTTTAATTAAAACAAGAACCAGGCTCATGACCAGAGGAGAAAATTGTAAAACAGAAAGCCTAGGGCTATGTCTGGAGAGGAAGAAGAATAGTTTTCAACTCAGGCATCTTTTTGGTAAACATCTTTTACAACTGTACTGCCCATTACTCTCCCCGCCCCTGCCACTTAGCCCGGAAAGAGGCTTAAGGGCTGTCAGAGATGGAGCTTTATGGGACCCTAAAAATAAAGGCATTTTTATTTCACTTTAAGCCGGTAAATTTAGCAAGCTGAACACATCTTCATTGTTCAATGGTAGCATCTGAAGAGAGTCTTCTGGTTGCCCCCAAAACAGCCGTCACACATTTATTGCTCGTAGTTCACCTAAATAGGCTGAAAACAATCATTTCAATGTTTACGAGGTTATTTCTGCTGTTTTCCCGGTGAAATCATTATGTAAGAACAATGTGATTCTGGCACATTTAAGGTATTGAACTTGGATTGAATTGAACTATAATCATCTACCATGTGATAGAGACTGCCAGTCAAATTTGAGCTTCTTCAGTTTTGTTTGGGTATTTATAGGTCAGGACTGCTCAGTCTCAGTGTATCAATATTTAGGCCAGACAATTCTGTTGCAGGGAATTTTCCTGTGCATATTAGCTTGTTTAAAAGCATCCTTGGTCTCTACTCACTAGATGCCTGCAGTATATCCCTAGTTATGACAATCAAAAATGTCCCCAGTATTGCCAACTGCTCCCCCAGTCGGTGAGTAAAATCGTCCTTATAAGGACCACTGCAATACATTATTTTCATCTTGGAGAAGCAGCTGAGTATTGCGGCTAAAAGTATGTATTCTGGAGACCAAAGTGTTCCTAACTAAGTGGGTGACTGTGGGCAAGTTATGCAATATCTTCAAGTTTCATGCTTATTTGTAAAATGAAGGCAATAATAAGTACCTTCTTCAGAGGGTTGTTGTGAGAATTAAACAAGACAATGCCTATTCCATAGTGAGTTCTCAATGGATGTTAGCCATTATTATTGTTTCAACAGTTCCATGTACTTTCACTTTTTCCCCCTCTGATATAAGTTTAAATGTAGGTCAAAGATCTGAACAATACCTACATCAGTAAAGGGGGATGGTTTGAATATGGTTACACAATGGCAACTGGCTATCTTTATTTATGTTTCAGAGCAGTCAAGTTATAGAAACTCAACTATTGCATAATTCTGTATCACAGCTTGCTAAACAGCTTCAGCTATTGCTTAACATATTTTATTATCTTTTAAGTGGAGATTCCTAATTCATCAAAATTATGGGCTGCCGCCAGATGAGTCTTCTATAAATACAACTGCTCTATTGTAGTGTTGAAAAAAAAGTCTTGACATGATGCCTGGTCTTTTCCCTTGAGCTCTTTCTTTACCATTGGTCATATAAATATTATTGTATTATTCATTGAAATAACAACAAAAGCTACCATTTTTAAGAGCAAATTACTGTATGCCAAGCTAAGTGCTGAACATATATTATTTCATTCAATCCTAAAAAAAAAACCAGGGGGAATAAAAATTATAAAACAACCTTAAAAGTTAGGTGGGTATCTCAGAGAAAAGACATTAATGTGCTCCAGCCAGCAAAGGTCACAAGCCTGGAACCCAGACAAGTGTCTTTTAAAACCTATGCTTTTAAGATGCAACTTCACCGAGAAAGCTCAGAGAGTTACTCCCAAACTCTTACTACACAAAGTTCCCTTTCTAGAACACCGTCCACCCTCCCCATGCCTCCACACAGTAGCATTCACTTTCATCGCTTTATCCTACTCAGCACAATCTACCATGGCAGGGGAGATTATAGAAGAACCACACTTTGAACACTTTTAAGTCAAGCACAGTAATTTAAAGAGGGAGGAAAAGTCAGAAAGGTATTGCAGAAAGAAAGAAACTCACTTTACATTGGTCTTAACAAAGATTAATAAAAAATGGAAGCGGGAGTAGGGAAAAGCTGAATTCACCTTTCCCTGGTACAAAGACTCAACCAAGGTTAAAACAGACCACTCACCAAACACATCGTAATAATCCAATTCCTGCATACAGTATGAGATTTGACTTCAAAGTGAGGAGTAAAGGAGGGGACTAACACTGTTGCCAGAGGCAGGGTAAAGTCAATTTATCTCTCTGAGACAATTTCTAGCTGTGACTCAAAGCTCTATGCTACAAAAGATCAATAAAAAGTAAGGTCAGAAAATGTGTCTATCTGCTTTTGTGGCCGCCGCCAGCACTGGGGCTCCTGGTGCTGCTGCAGCCCCAGCTGAGGTTGGAGCAAAGGGAGACTCAGAATCACACAAGGATATGGGATTTGGTGTCTCTGACTAATCACTACAAAGCAGCCAGGTCAGTCAGCTTCACTTGTGAAACAAGGAAATAAAGGCTTACTTCTTTTAAAAGAAAAAGAAATTGTGACCTTGGAAGTTCTGAGAAGGAAAGTCATATGACTAGTTCAGAAAGAGCAACCTTCTTGTCACACACCCCGAGAGCCCAATTTGGCTGGGAGGGCACGAGAGGCCAATAGGTGGCAGATAAGTGTGGACCAGGATAAATCACAGTCAGCTCTAAGCTGGGTGCATGAAGAGGACCCACACCAAGCAGCCGCGAGTTCTGAGAAGTTCAATAGCCTACAGCATTATAAGAGTAAACAGGGCCTCTGAGGTCGGCTGGTCCAGTCCTTACCAATGCATGACTCTTCCTCAATATTTCCAACAAGCATCCAAGCTGTGCTTTGAAACCTACAGTGATTGGAAAGACTCCCCACACTGTTCATCAGTTACTAACTTGTCCATCCTTGAGTACATATGCCTGTGAACTCTTGATAACGCTGGCAGTGCTATAGCCAGCCATATAAAGGGCATTAGCATGAACGGGGTTAATGAGGTGCATAAGTAACTCTAGGAAAGTCCTCACTATCTGCAGGCACTTTATAAATCTACTCAGTGAATAATTTCGGCAACAATGAAAAGGATTAGGAATGGGAGGCTCAGTAAGGTTAAATGCCTTTTCCACTCGAGCTCACACACAATTAAATGGGATTCACTTCTTGGTTTAGGACACCCCCACACCGTACTTTTGTCTGCTCCACAGGATGTCTGCTGTCAAGTTTTAATGTGGTTGGAAGAGGTTAGAATACGCAGATTATAATAGGGAAAGCAGTTCATGTAGGTGAAGGCAGCGTCTCCTGAGAACTTTACTTCCAAGTAGTAATACTTACAGATATGTCATCACTGAAGTCAATTTCATCCAAATCAAGGTATTCAGGGGCTTCCATTATTCTTCTTTGCACATTTTGAGTAAGGTTAAGTACTTATAAATTCCTGGACAAGACAAAAGAAAGGCAAAAAAGTTAGTGGTTTTATAAACAAAAATCGTATCTACATTTAAACAAACTAAATGAAAAAGGTAATTGGTGCTGGTGCTGCCTTTGAGCACAGTTCCTTTCCTCCAGTGTCCCCAGCCTGGCGTTCCAGCCACGTGAAGCTCAGCCCCTGCATGCTCCCCAGTATGCCTCCCCAGGGAGCACCTGCAGTCCTTTGCTGCACTTCATTTGTGCATCTTGTCTTTTCCCGAGCACTGAGCAGGTCAGACTCAGCCCCTGCAATCCGATCCGTATCAGGGCCGAGCCAGCCCATACCCAGCACACATGGCGCCTGGGTGGAAGCAAGATTTCGGGGGTGGGGTGCCCTGAAATCGTAGGAAAGCCATCTTCAAACGTCTGTATCGACATATCCTGGCCACTTGCATGGAACAACGCATGCTGGGCCTCCACAGTAATAACCAACAGAAGGACAAGGCAGGTACCAACTAACCAACAGTAATGGATATTTCAGATTTTGAAGCACAACCTCCAGTTCATTACTAAAAAAAAAACAAAAACACACACACAATTTTTTTTTAAGAGGATCGAAGTACACATTTTCACCACAGAGTTACTGTCACATTGCCCCCGTTTCTCATGGCTCGGCTCGACCTGACTGTGCAGGAGTGACCGAGGCGGGCGCCAGCACGTCCTCTGTCAGCATCGCCTCAGGGCTGCCCGTGGTGGTTCTGTAAGACTGTCAAGAAGATACATCACCTCCCAGTTCATTTTCTTATCACTTATCATCATCACCATTGGCGATGGCAGTGGCACCTACAGATGCCAAGGACAGAAATATAGACCTCCGTCCTGGTGGTGCCTTCGTGTGCAGATACCCTCCGCAGAGCCAAGTCTCAGCTAAAATGATTCCATTTTCCGGAAGTTGTCTTCCTGGTGATAAAGCCTGCCTTGTGGACTCAGACACGAGGAAGAATTTGTGTTTTCCTCTAAGCAAGGGATCCCTTGCAGAAGAGTAAGAAATACATTAAGGGAAAGTGAAAATAAATCTAGGCACAGAAAAATGAGCTTATCAATATAAGATCAAGAATGTAAAAATACCTAGTTTTTAAAAGGAAACACTTATTCTGAAGGTATTACCTTTTCATTTTAAGGTATTTTTTTTAACAGCTATACAAATAGGAGAATTATAATAAAGGAGGAAATAATCACTTGCCATCCCGGTACCTTAAACTCATCACTTGATTTGATTTTTAGTGCTTCTTCCTTCCTTTCCACATGCATATACTGCTTATATATATAGTATATTTTAAATAATAGCAGATATAAAATTGGTCCAGAAAAGAATTAGGAACCCTACTATCATGCTCCAATGAGATTCATTCAGAATAAATATTAAAAGTTCTTCTGAAATCACAGTAAGGTTTTAAATAAAAACAAATTTTTATTTATAATATATATAGCCAGAAATTTTATTATTTATAGAAATCTAAAAATAGGTCCTTAAGCAAATTAGTTTTTACAAAAAGAATGTATCACTCTTCCTCTGATCCTCATAAAACTTTTCAGAGAAAAACATACACACTCATACTTGAAAATTACTCAGAATAATGGTATCTTCCATTCTAGTGGATTTTGAGACAATTCAGGCTCTTTGGATTCCAGCTTGTCAGCTGAAACAGACTTTCTTCCAATCCTATTTCTTTTCATTAGGTCTGTTCTCCACAGTGAATTGTTAAATTGCAGACTATTCCCACGCTTTGGTGAACACAAGGATGACACTGGGTATATGATCAGGTGCAAAGTATCACTAGAAACACAAAAACTCAGGGAGATGAATCAGAGAAACATTCGTAAAAATGGGTACTGGGTGGACCTTTACATATGTGGAAATACAAGACTAAATGCAAAATGCAAATGAACACGTCTTAGCCAAGCACATTAACAAATAATCAGTGAGCCTGTTTGAGGTATTCTGATGCTATAAAGAACAATGTATACTTGAGCATGTGTAGCCATTTCCATGAAACGTATCCAGTAGATACTATAAATCATGGTATTAAAACAGAAAATCTTTACATTTGGACTTGGAGCATGACAGTGAGATTCTTTATCCTACAGTCCAGAACACAAGAGTTAGAAAAGTTCTAGCCCATCACAGGCAGACCTGGGCAACTGCTCATATTTATCTCAGTGGGTGGGATGGTCCAGCCTCAGACTAAGGGGTCCTAGGTATCCAGGATTCTCCTTTATTTCCTACTGGACCTCCATGCATAGCTATCTTCTTCAAGAGGCTTTATTCTATGGCCCAGTTCCTTATGTCTGGTTTGAAGGCTTCTCTCTTGCCAGGTGCCACTTGGAAAGTATTATGTCCTCATTTATCATGTGCAAAAATCCCTGTGGTTCATCAATCCCAGCCACAGTCCCAAAGTAAACTGCTTCTTTTCAGTTGAGGGTGAGTCCACAGTTATCCTACGTTCACTGCTTCCTCCTTCCTCATCTTCCCATGCACTGAGCACCTGGCCCCTTGAGGACTCCCTTCCCAGGAATTAGGGGTCCAATGAGAAGGAATGTGGTTGGATTAGAGCAGTTGCTGCAAACAACCCCAGCTGATAAGGACACTGAACCAGGCGAGTCTGTGGGTATCGTCCTCATCCTGCCCCCTGGCACCACTCCAGCCCACACACCAGCCTCCAGGGGAAGCCAGTGAGTCCTCTTTACTGACCAAGGACACACGGGCTCTGATGGAAGGGGCAGCCACAGAGGACATGCAACAGAGGTCCATGAGCCGAGTCTGGCCCACAGATGTGATGCGTTTGGCCCTAGCAGTGTTTTAAAAATAATCACATCAGTTGCCAACATGCAGACCTTGGGTGATTTCACATTAAATTCTGGGTTTTTGGCTTCACTTAAAAAATATCTGAAGCTGTGGCAGCACAGGTCCGCATTCCCCATGACAAGAGCTGGCTTCAGCCGAGCTGCAGCTGCCCCTACCTGTCCAGGAGGCCTGCTCCCCAGCCCGTCACCCCTCCCACCTGCCGTCCTCACTGACAGGCCCTGGCTGGCCTTGGGGTGTTCGAGTGTTGGACCCTTCAAAGGAATTCAGAATTAAACAATAAGTACCACTCTACCCTCAGTTTTTTTGTTGTTGGTGGTGCCTCCTGCCAAATACTGTTTACTTCATTTGTACTCTAAGATTGAATTTGTATTCTAAGGTTGTTTTAAATTCTCAAACCGCAGGCAGCAACAACATAAAATCTCTTACACATGAACTACCAGCATGTTACAATATGTGCTTTTACAGGGCCTTCATTCTATCTCGTAGTAGTAGGAAAAGAAAACCTTCAGGAACATATTAAAATGTTCTGAGGCAAGAAATGTTTTTCTCCTTTTACAATTAGAGGAAGGGTTCTTGCACTGCTGTGACTGGCACTGTGGGGTGACAGGGTGCCACTTCACCGTTGTGAATAGACGGGACAGGAAGCGGTGTGCCAAGTGTAAGCCACAAAAAGACCAAAGCCTTCCTTCATCTGGTCAGACCAGCAGCTTGGATGCAAGAGGACCAGCCTTCCTCAGGCCAACCCGAGTGGGTTTACGCCTCACTGAAAACTATTTTTCAGCCTCTCCGGAAAGGGAAGTCCAATGTGAAGTCCTTTACATGAGATTTTATTGCTATGCATCATCGTTGGCCCTGGGCCGCTTGGGAACTCAGGACCCAGTCCTTTATGAATCTGTACTGCAACCCACCCTATTCGCCCGGCCTGACGAGCTGCAGTCACTTCTCCAGGGTCACAGAAATCACAAGGGCTTTCTTTCGTATTGCCTCCCCTACTACCCACCACACCTCTCACAAGATCTGCCTACCTTCAGTATTGAAGCCATACTGTTTTTTCTCAGTTGGGCTTTTAATTTCTTGTCACTGATGCTGCCGATTTTTAATCTGTCACTCACTTCGGCAGATATGGCTGTGTGGGGTAGAGGTGAAGATGGAGAATGGGCAGGAGGTGAGGTCAGAGAAAGGTAAAGAAAATATTTTTCAGTGGCTCAGCTTTACCAATTTGAGCAGAAAAATTTATAGGGAAGGAAAGAATAAAAATATTCAGGGGCGCAGACACCGGGCTAGGTGAGGGGGGACCTGCGTGCTGGGCAGAACTTGTGGGTGACACATTGCCTCTTCTTTCCATGTACCCAAAGCACTGGGAAAAACTTTACCCAGACTCCACGCTGATGCTCCACTAGAGAAAGCAAAGAACAAAATAATCAGCGTTGACTGCACACAATGTCTGCAGGGTCTTTCCTTCTCTTACTGAGTTTTGATAAACTGCCAAGTACAGGAGTCCTTCCAGTGCCTATAAAAGTATGTGGGAGGGGCTCCTAGCTCTAATGGGTCTATCAACACCATGTCACCTTCTCACGAGTGGCCTTCGTGATGGCCCAAAAGCTTCCTTTCAGGGAAGATTCAACCTGGGAAAAAGCTCAAAGGAAGTAAAAGCCTAACTGGGTAATAAAAATCAGACAAGCAAAAAAAAAAAAAAAAAAAAATCAGACAAGCAATTTAAAAAATAGCTTCTCCCTCCAGTAGTCGAATTTTCAGGTGATAATTTTATTTTTTGTTGTTGTTGTTATTGTGACTTAAAAATTGACTCTGAAAATAATTCCAAGTGGAGACTTTCAAAAATCTGGTGGGTAAAGGCAACATCAACTGGAAAAAGCTTGGAGTGGCCAACAAAATTTCTTTGAGAAACTACACCCATTTAACATATACATGCTGGTGAGCTTGGCACATAAAAAAAAAGGAAAAAAAGGCTTACTGAATTGTGACTGCAGTCACATATCACATAAATTGCTCTACTGAAATTCTTCTTAAAATGAATGCCTCACTCCATTTTACAAAGAGTCAGCACGGAGTCATTCTGAAGGTTCACGTTACCCAGATTTCTCCTTTTCTGCCAAAGTCACTGTTGCTACATTTACCAGTAAACCATGAGTCTCGGTAATTAAAAGTAAGTTAAGGCTTGTCAAAATAAATGAGCAGGGTACATTCGGTGATGAGGTAACCTCAGTTGATCTGTATCATAACCTCTCTGTTTACTGTTTAATTCACCAATACTTGGGAAAACACAGCAGCTCCCTACACCGCTACACATGTGCATACACATACACAGAAGAGTTTGTATTGGGATAAATCTTCAGTTTGAAAGCCTGCACATAGATACCGGACTGACTTTCTTTATTATAACAAGAGCTTTAAAAAAATCACAAACTGAGAACTGGAATGCTTGGGTGAAAGAAAGTGGAATATATGAAACGTTGTCCCCAGCTGGCTCAGTAGTTTGGCTGGCAAGGAAGCAACTCATTCCAAATGTTGGATTCAGTTTCTTTCACTCTGATTCAACAGTGGCCAGAAGCATGGCAGTCGCTAAATGTCTAGTCCTGCTGCAGAAAAATGATAGAGGCAAGAAACTTGTACTGGAAAGAGGCAACTAAAGGACAGCCAAGAAGTACCCCTGGGGAGAGAAAGGGAGAAAGCACACACTGTGTAGATTTCTTTCCCTTCTTCCTTCATAGAATATTCCTGCATGCACATGCTGGAGGAGACATATGCTACTCTGCATGCCTGCATGGGGCACACACAGGGCAAGAGAGACAAGAAAACAGGCCATTATAATAGGATACAACCCTTGCTCGGGCAAATAAATGCACAGGAGTCTGAGACATATAACCTAGACCTTGGAGATGAGAGACATCTGCCCAGTGGAGGGGAGGTCTCAGCTGAAAGCTGGAGGGGGAGGGACCTATGGTGAGGGAGCTGTAACTGCAGAAGCAAGTGTTTCAGGTAGCAGTTATGTTAGATAGGACAAGCGTCTCAAGGTCTGGCTGTTCTTACTAAATGCTATTCTTGCTATGTTAAAATGTAGCACAGTATTTTGTAGAAGCAGCTGTAACTTGATGAGCTTGACCAGAACCCAACCTGATAAGTTTAGCCCACTGCCAAAAAGAAATCAACATGTAATTAACCAAACAGTATATACATACAAGCAATGGCTAGGCCTCCCTTTGGGGACACAGAGGTTTCCATGTGAATCACCTCTCTTTCACTTGCTGCAAGTACACAGAACTACCTAATGACAACCACATCCCGTTCTTGAATAGAATATCCCTTGAGCGAAGCCTTTGAGTCTGGTAATGGTTAAAGCGTGAGCTAAGGCCTGGAGGTGAGAATCTGAAATGGAATTTCCAGAAAGATGAATAACACTGATATAGCATAGCTCTTTTTTTCCACAAGGGGGGGGGGGGATCTTGAAGTGCTAGGGCCAAGCTGGGGTGATAAAAAAGGGGCGGCCGGGGGAGTATTTCTAAAACCAGAGTGTAAACAGAGCACATCCTCTTGGAATATCAAATTTTCTGGCATGTTTGGAGAGAGTTCGCCATCCAACAAGAGACTTCGGGATAGTATATTGAGCCGGCACCAGCTTGTAGGAAAGGGGTGTGCGAGTTCCTGTTTGAAGATCCACAGAAACGTTCATGAAGCAAAACTTTTCACCAAGATCTAGGTCTGGGTGCTTTCACATATGTGTTCTTATTTATGTTTCACAAAAAGCTCAGGAGATAAATACAATGTGTCCATAAAGGCATGGTGCACTTTTGACCGGTCACAGGTCAAAAGTGTACCATGACTTTACGGACACAATGTATATAATATCTTTAGAGAGGACAAGGCTAGAGAGGCTCTATAATTGCTTCATAGTCACACTGCCAGGACTCTGATGTTAAATCTGCTTTTCTCCCTTATTTCACAGCTTGCCAAACCTGCAATGGCAAAGTAACACCTTACCTGTGTCAACTGTCCTATTTCTTTTCAAATCACATTTGCTGTTTAGTTAATCTGACTTTATATATATTACAATTCTGTAAGGGAGGCTGAGGGAGTGTATTGTGATTTGCAATCATATTCTATTTTACAGATGGCAAAACTCAGAAATGTGTGGGCCAAGGTTATGGACTAGCAATTGGGGGCAACACCAGCTCAGACAATCCACTTCCCAATCATGAGTCCAGAGTTCTTATGATTCACCCTCCTCGCTCAGATAGCTCTGAAACATTGGCATGTCTTTGAACCATGTAGGGCAGAATTCCATAGACAATCTGAGCCCTGAATTATATTGCTGTTAGTGAACTGTAACCCCAAACAAAGTGCTCTTTCCTCTCTACAGCAGAGTGTAAACAGCAATGGCAAACATGATCTTCATCATGAAAGAAAAGTGTCTAGTCTCGGTGTCCCTACCATACCTTGCCCATAGATACCCCTGAACTAGTTTGTGGAACATTATATTCCACCAGCCAGTTGTTTAATACTTTCATCTTCAAAAAAAAATCTGATTATGACCATCTTTCCTTGCACCTTATTAAAAAGGCAAGTAAGCTAGCACTGTACTAGGATACTCATTCTAGAGATCAGGAGTGCTCTGACAGATCCCTACAAAGGTTGCCCTTTTTGTGGTTTGCAGCCCTGTCTTGTAGTTTAAACTTCTTGCCAACGATTTGGGGGTCATTTCATTATTTCTAAAACAGTGGTTCTTAACCTGGGTTCTATCGAACCCTAGGGGTTCTATGAGTCGGTCTCAGGGGTTCGGAGAAGCCTCTGCCACGGAGGTAAAGACACACTTGTGTAAAGTCGTGATGACACGCCCCGCTTGGCCATCACTTGCTGCAGAGGATCACGTTACATTACTTGGCCAACCAGTGCTGCAGGGAATTTAGTGTGCACAGTAGTCAACGGCTGTCATAGTTGTACGTCGTGGGGTTTCTTTCTTAATATTTTAATCCATATTAAATATGTCGAGCAAAAAAAAGAAAGTGGTCGGACAAATATGTACAACATGGATTCACATGTATCATGGAACGGGATGGGAGTCAGCATCCTATCTGCATGATATGCAATGCCAAGTTGAGCAACTCTAGTCTCGCACCGGCAAAACTAAATTTGGGGAAAAAAATCATATTTTATTTATCACTAAAGAAGGGTTCGGTGAATGCACATATGAAACTAGTGGGTTCGGTACCTCAAAAAAGGTTAAGAACCACTGTTCTAAAATCTAAACACTGAGCATAAACCAATTTATACTAGAAATTCAGAGTTTGGAAACACCTTAGCTTTTAAGCCTAGAGGTAGAGGTACTTTTAAATTTGTGTGTGTGCAATTTAAAATGAGTTTAATATTTAAAATTATTTTGGAAAGAAAGAAAACATCCCATGCTCACAGTAGCTGCACAAGAGAACTGAAGAGAATGCACAATAAAAAAAAAAGGTATATCTATATATAAAACAAACACACAAATGCAAGAAAAAATATATTGTGTTCAGTTCTGAATGCCACTTAAGAAGGCCACAGTAAATTGGAATTAACAAGACACAGTTAGGAACTTAAGACATCCCACGTTTGGGAAATTCTGTCTGAGGAAGCACAGCTAAGGAAATATCTAACTAGAAGAAGACAAGAGCACTCTTCTCTTTCCCTAAGAATCTAAAAAGCTATCAGGTGAGATGAGAATTTGACTTCAAGGGTAGATCTTAGGGGAAATTTCAGGAATGCCAATATCAGCAAAGACTTCCTATTAATACCACCTGGAATGGGCTGACATGGAGTGGGTGACTCTATGAGATCACAACCACACCAGCAGACAACTGTTCATATAGAGGTCTGGAGGGACCCTTGGGGGAGAAAGATGAGAATCATGAACTGGGAAGAAGGAAGAGATGACCTTCTTACTCAAAGATTCTGTGCAGTCTGAGATGGCAGTGGTAACACCCCTGAAGCCAAACCAGGACCTCAGGACAGTCCTGACCCACTTCTTCCTCTATCCAGAGTGCTACCATGATGATCTCTGTTGAACTTCCCTTATCACATTTCATCTTCTATCCAGATCCCACCAGGAATGTGAACAGAATATGGAGGTTAAAGAGAGAAGAGGGAAAGAGAAGGGAAGGGAGGAGGCAGAAATAATTTTAAGGAGAGAACTGAAATGTTGCTCATCCAACGAGAATATGATTTACTCTCTGTTGAAGATGAAAACATCAAGTCCACAAGGACAAAACTATGACCTAATGTGGTCCAAATAAAAAGAAAATATCTGGGAAGAAAAAGAAACATTTCTAGCACTAGGAAGTTGAGCCTGGACTTAAGCCAACTGTGTCTTGTACTGGCTTCTGGAAAAGAACTATGGAATAATTTAGGAACTGGAGCCCTTATTCAGTTATGTACAGGAAACTATCCAAATCCAAGTTCCAAACTTTTGGCACACCTGAAGTGGTCATGATTTACTCCCAAATTTGCTTGATTTCTATAGTGGATTTGTTTAGCAATTATTATGGAGAATTTATGGAACACAAATGACAATTCTGATTCTCATTTTAGAGCAAAGTAGACATAATAGCAATATGCACAGAGAGCATTAAAGACCACAGCAGGAGTCAGTTGTCTTGGTTTCATTCTTATGCCTCTAGTTTGTGAGGACCAAACTGAGCAACACTAGACCAGTGATTCTCAAAGTGCAGTGTGCATGAGAATCCTCTTTTTAAAACAGATTGCTGGGTCCAACTCCAAGAGTTCCTGATTCAATAAGTCTGGGTTGGGGCCTGAGAATTTATATGTCTAACAAGTTCCCAGGTGATGCTTATTCTTCTGGTCCCAGAACTACTTCCTAAGTTCAGTGACTTGTCCCAGCCTTGGCTGGCTACATCTGCAGTTAATTAAAAGACAGTGACCTCTTCTCTGCACCCCCATCTCCACAGATGTTAACTTCATTATACAGGACCCATGCCTACTGCCCTTCTGATTAAACTGCCTCAGTGGACTTGACTAAGCATTTCCCATGAAGACCACCCAGAAACCTCAGTTATGTGTGTGAGTGTGTGTTTGTGTGTTTAATTCTCAGTGTTATACAGGGACATTGGTCTACAAAACCCTACAAGATTTGGGCCTGGGTTACTTTAAAATCTCCTTTCTCCATAGAACATCATGGCAGCAAAGATGTTCTAAGTTTCTCCTGTCAAGGAGACCCAGGTTTATCATTTTACTCGCAGCCTTTTCAGAGTACAAATCTCAATGTAAGGATATACATTCACCAGAAATACAGTATAGTAAATTTCATGTCCACTGATAAAGAAGGAAAATGGAAAAATGGAAGAATCTAATAATAATTCCTTTAAAAGTCAATGCTCAGATAACATGTATGAATCATAGATACTTAAAATAATTACTCATTGAATTTAAAGCAGTCCAAATGGCTACACTGGCTAACTGAAAAATAAAATCCTACCCATGTATTTAAAATTCTAATTATAATGTGCTTATTTTTATTGACTCAAAATCCAGAAAACAAGTTAGTATAAAGATTTTATTAAATTTTCCAATTAAAATGTTCCAATTCAATAACCAAAAGTGAATATAAACTCTCTTTAAAATAAAAGTTCCTTTTCTTTTTCTGAAGAAGAGTATATAGTTTGATATTTAGGTGATTAAGCAAATGGGCTACTGTATGTAGTAACCAAATATTTTCACATCTGTATACACACAGAGTATCATTTAACAAGGACTGATTATTTAATCCAATGCTTTTATCTAGCCCCAATTTACTAAAGACACTTAAAGAAAAATGAACAAAATATGCTTCTATCTTGGATGAGGTACTATGATTAAAAGGGCAAAAACTGAACACTGCATGCTTAAGTAGTGTACTTCCAGCAAGTCAACGCATTTCAAGAAAAATATAAGATGAAATCACAAGGTTACCTTTAGGGAGTCATCTAAGAAGTGTTACCCACAGTTTGAACAATATACAGTTTTGAACACAATACCTTGCACAGAGTAAGTACTTAATATATTGTTTATGTTGAGTCCATATCCAGACTGTGATCATTGTTGAGTTACTTGGTAAGTTCTACATTAACAGTCTTAGTATTGTCTTCAACCACGGACCAGCAGTTGAAAGCCACTGTCCTGAACAACAAATGCTGTGATAACTATTAGTGTTCAACTTGTAACAACTTAGTGTTCATATATTTTCTACTTGCACAGTTTCCCTCAGAAGTCTCTTTTTGGGGGAGGAGTCAATCTTCTAGTCCCCCTTTCAGAAATGATCTTTTGATGTGGGCCATGGAAACTTTGGCTGTACCTTCCAATGATGGGGCTCATTTCCCATTGATTAAAACCACGTAGGTTTTATTCTTTTGTTTTGCTATGAAGTGTATGGAGAAGGAATAACATTTGCAGACTGCTGTGTAGGCTTTTCCTCTTTAGCACCCCAGAAGGACACCAACTTCATTTTGTAAATCACCAGCATAAGCAGGAATGGACTGAAAACAGAGAAGCCTGAAGAGAGGTCAGGCCTGACCAGGCGGTGGCGTAGTGGATAGAGCGTCGGACTGGGATGCGGAAGACCCAGGTTCGAGACCCTGAGGTCGCCAGCTTGAGCATGGGCCCATCTGGCTTGAGCAAAAGCTTGCCAGCTCGGAACCAAGGTCGCTGGCTCCAGCAAGGGGTTGCTCGGTCTGCTGAAGGCCCCGTGGTCAAGGCACATGTGAAAAAGCAATCAATGAACAACTATGGTGTCGCAACGGCAACGAAAAACTAATGATTGATGCTTCTCACCTCTCTCCGTTCCTGTCTGTCCCTATCTATCCTCTATCCCTCTCCCTGACTCTCTCTCTGTCCCTGTAAAAGCAAACAAAAAAAAAAAGAAAGAAAAAAAAAGAGAGAGGTCTGTGAGAACAGCTGGAAAAAAGACAAAGGCTGCCAAGTCTTTTAAGAAACAGACTAAGATAAAGTGAGAAATCCAAAGTAGAACAATCAGCCACTCTAATAAAATATTGAACTTGGCCCCTCTAAGAATTTCAATTTCTGAATCATCAGCTTCCATCCAGGTGTCACCATATGTCATCTTCCTTCTTTTTGAAAAGTGAAAGGACATCCAGAAACAGACTAAGATGGCTAGAGGAAGAATATCAATCAGAACTAAAAATATTTTTCCATAGTAGAACTCTAACTGCTTGCTTCCAAAGTCAATTAGGCAATCCACATAAATTGTGTTAGTGGACAAGGGGTGTGTAGCATTCCCTGCACTGGGGATTCTGATATTCCAGTATAGATGAAAACTGGGATGTACACAGCCACACCAGTCACCCAAAGAGCAGCAACCACCTTCAAGGAATGCTTCTGGTGGTCCAGGTTTTGAGCCCCACTCAAGGGGTGGAATGCCTGGTAGAGCTACCAGTGGTAGAGCAATGCTAAGTGTAACATGAACCAGATGGCCAGTGAAGTCGTCAAGGCTGCCGTGAAGTGCAGGACTTTGCAGCCAGCTGAATCCAACATGAAACCAGAAGAATAAACAGCTTTCATGACATTCACCACCAAGTTTCTAATGAGGTAGACAAATGTAAGACTGCAAATCAGGGGAAAGGATGTCTGTATCTGCCCTTTGATGCTTTTCCTGGTAGAATAAAATAAACACAGGTTTCCAACCAAGCTCACAAGGATGAGAATGGCACAAGTGATGATCTCAAGCACGTCTGCAGATGATGGCTTCATGGTAAACGGCACATCGGTTATTTCAGATGCCTTCTCTTCAGTTTAAGCTTTTGGATAACCAGTAAAAGGTCTTTAGCAAGAACTCTGTTTTTAATTTTTTTTAATCTACTATATGTTGACAAAATCAACTGGTGTCACCCTAACAGTTCAGAGATGGTCTGTAACAGAATTAATTCTGCTTGCTTCAATGATGAGCTGCTGAAAACAAACCCTTCTCAAGAGCTTTCTGCTTTATCATCTCTGGGGACCTAACTATGATGAGAAAGTTCTAGGTATCATCACTTAATTAAAAGTTCTCAGAAATGTATTTATAGCACTGTAATCCAATTTCCTAGATACAGTGCCATATAGTTTTCAACAACCATGAGAGAAAGAATAAAATTAAATTTGTGACAGCAAAGGAAAGGTGGCCAGCAGTTGAAGTCACCCTCTCCATTCATGGGAAAATATTTAAGGAAGTGGGCGTGCCTGAATAACAATGAAGATTTACAAATAACAAAAAGTGACAAATTACCAATGGCAGTAATAACATGACAGAGATTGTGAAGTATAGTAGTTTTCTAGTTTCTCCACCATTTTTGGAAAGCAGGAATACTCTTATCTGTTCTGTGCTTGTGAGTATTAAAAAAAAAAAGATCATAAAAATACTCATGAAGGCAGTTGAGAAGGAAATAAAGAAGGGAGGAAGGGAAAAAGAAAATGACTAGGGGGACTCTCCCCTCCAAGAGCACAAGAGGCTAAGAAATGATTTCTGTCCTAAGTATGATCGGAGAGCACAGAGCAAGAACAGAAAAATGGCACTGAAACACATTATTCTAGTAATATGATATTAATTCACTTTTTGTATGAATTTTGTTGGCCAAGTATATCATAATGATCCATTTCAGGGGCAAACTACTTTCCCTCTACTGTATTTGCCTGTAACTTTTGCTGTCAATCATCCCATCCTATCCTGTCACAATATATGCTTCAGTCTGTCCCAGTGGTGGACTGGAGCCCGCTTACACTGACTTGAGTAATTGTGCACATCTCTTTTCAACTCTGTGGTCAGTGGCTTCATTTTAGGAGCTTGAAATTGGGTATGCTTGGAGTATTTACACCATAGAAATGAGCAAATGCTACAAATCAGGGCTTTTAGATGAAGAGAGTTGTTTTAATAGAGCAATGCTGGGCTGATAAAAAGATGGACATTAGAGTAATAAAAAATTAGCTGATATTTTATCTACATAGGATAAGATCAGTATTTGGCACCCACCAATCCATTAAGTAAGGGTATGTGTAAGAGGTTTATGGCAGCACAATTCCACTAGGGAGAATGAGCCTGGGTGATGACACTTCCTATTAACAAAACAACAACAAGGTAGTAGCAGTAACAAGGCAATAATAATGCTCAGATTGGCTACCACTTATTTAACACCTATATGAGCCAGACACTATGTTGATGTTTCATAAAGTTAACCTCATTTAATCCTTAATATCATTCTCATTTCACCGAAGAGGAAAAAGAAGACCCGAGAGGAAAAGTAAATTGCTCACAGCTACTGAGTAATGGAGACAGAAATCAAATCCAGGTATGATGGACCCAAAGCCACCAATTCGTCATGGCCTCTCCACACATGCTGTCAGAATGTGACTTTCCTGTTGACTATTTTTGATCTTCCCTCAATGACTTACAATTGGTACACTCAACATACAGAGCCCATGATAAAATCCTTTTGAGAACAGTGTCCTCAGGTTTATAATACACAAGTCATGTATGTTTTGGGGTAACAATTATTCGTCTCCCTTCTCCTTCAATGTGTAAAACACCCATCATGTGTGTTGTTATCATCTGCATGTCATAAAGATCTTTAAACCTTCTACACACCAGTTCAAGATACCTTACTTGAAACAGAAAAAGGCTGTTTCCAATAGTCGTGAGCCCACCCCTTTCCTGACCACGTTTAAGCAGAGGCACAGTGACTACTTGGTATGAATTTGGAGAGCAGCAAAGAATAACCTTAAACAGCAGGCAACATACAGCCCACCCTCATTTGAGATCTATTAGGATAATGAATTAAGAAATTGTCTGTGTGATGCTATTTCTCAAATATGCCCAAATGGTAACAATTTATGGCAAGTCAATTGACCTCTCAGGGCTAAAAGGGTAAACTCTCCACTCTCTGCCCTCCCCTACAAAGGCTTACATAAACATTTGTTTTTCACAGGATCAGCAAATGTAATATGTCCCTTTGCATTGGGGCAAACGTAAGATATATGTCAGTTTTTTTTCTACAGGATAATTTCTACACTAGCGAAATAGTGCTGATTAAAATGTAAGGGAAGTAAAATTAATTTTCGTGAATACTGGCTTGATTGATGGATAATACTTTCATTAACTATGGCATAGTAGGGCTAAAGAGGTACTTTTGTAAGATTTAAGAACCGTTAGTGTGCCTAGCATGACACTGGACTCTGAAGATGACAAACAGGAGTGGAAGCCATCGTCCCTGCCTTTGAGAGGCACATGGTTGAGTCGTAAGAACACAGATGTATAATGAATGTTATATATTACATTATATTATGTGTACAGATACATACACATATCAGGCTATTTATTCAAAGATATATTTAAATATTTATTAAAATGAATAAGTAATGAATAATATAGTGTAATAAACTGGTCTTGAGTTCAAAAATAAAACATTCAGGCAAGAGAGGAACTCCTAGGGGTAGGACTATTTGTAATTATCAGTTCACAGAAAAGGAAAGTGAAGCATGGAGAAGTTAAACTACTTGCCCTAACTAGCAGGAAGAGGTGGCATGGAACTCTCCGGACCTCAGGCTTCAACAAGTCTTCCAAAACAGAAAGGGACAAGTGGTCAAGCAAACTAACTGAATTGTGAAACCGGGGTGCTGAGAAAGTTGGGCTCCTCTCAGTGATGGGATTCAGATAATTTAACAACTGGTTCTCTGCCCCAATAACCATTTTAAGTATAAAAAACGATATACTGAAAGGTAGTTCATTATTTCACGCATTTAATACTTAAATAAGAACGAAAAAAAAAGGTACACAAAACAAGATTTTTTTTCACCTATGGGCGGAATGAATATTACTATGGGTGCTTACCATATGCAGTTGTGCAGGTAAATGTTAAAAAAGAGTAAGGAATATAAATTTGTGATTTCCACATTGGGTGGCTGCCCAGGCGCCCACTTTAGAGAGAACCCTGGTTACAAGTGCCATGTTATCAACTGGTTCGCCAAACTCAGAAAATTAGGTGTTGGTTCTGCCGAACCGGTGCGAACCGGCTGAGTCCCATCACTGGTGCCACTCCTGAGATCCCCAAGAGCTGCCGAGATGAGCTCCTGGCGCTAGAAAGCCCGTTTCTCAGAACATGGCCCAGCACCAGGAGGGCCCAGGAAGCAATGCTGCTTCCTCCACCAACGAAGGCAACTGTCGTGTCCACTTCAAGAAGGAAAGAAAAAACTACCTTCCTTTGGAAACTAAACATAGGCTCCTGCCAATCCAACTTCACTGAGGTCATTTGAGAACTGAGGAGTTCAAAGGTTCCCTACAGCTTCCATTTACTTTGGCATCAGATTTAACAGAAAAAGAACTAAGGGAGAATGTATAGTATATGGCCCAGGCTGTTTTCCAAATCGCAAACTGCTGAAGTTATTTAGAATTTACTTTAACTCACAATCACATGTAAAGTGTTTCAGATGTAAATGCTTTCCGCGTGGCTTAAGACAGTCTAGGTTTCCTCAAAAGCACATGTGCTGTTCTAATATGAAAGCTGTGGGTTCAAACTCTCAAAGTACTCCGGGTTCCTCCTGATTAGAGGCTGCTGTTACTTTATGCGCCAGTGGGTTGGGTTGGAGGAGGAGAAATAGAGCACGCAGCCTTCCTTTGTTGGGGCATTAGGTTTTCACAGTAGCGCAAAGTTAAACAAACTTCGCAGGCGGAGGGGAGGGCACTTACTCCTTTAAACTGAGGATGAATATAAATAAATGTCTTTTAAGAAGAGATGGCTTGAAACTTGATTCTGAGGCTGCATTGATACGAGGGCACTAATTTATTTTACTGAAGATCAGTAGAGCACACATGGGGGAAGGCATGCCCTCTTGACAGGTTGGTCTAACCAAGCTGGATAATTCACTAAGAATAATTCACAGAAAGATGCTACTTAAAATTGTTTGATCTGCTCCCTGGCCAGGAGCAAACTGATATTTGCATTTTCATATAGAACCAAATGGAGGAAATCACCAAATCTTTTCTCTTGTAATCAATGACTGCCTCAAGTTTTCAATTCTCCTCAAGGCAGCTAATTTGTGAACAGCCAGTGTATGACTGAAAACCCCTGGCTCCAAGTTAGAAGTGAATGAAGAGGAACTTCAGGCTGGCTGGAGCCCGAGCAATTAAATGGTAACTGCCTTTTAGATATACGTTCTAATGTTGCTGATTATATTAGTGTGCTCAGGGCTGGGAAACTTGGACCGAGCTCCAGGCCACTCTGGTTGGGGGGAGGGGTCTTTGACCAATAATGCCTGGCACTGAGCTAGACCCTCAGACACATGCCTTCTGCAATCTTCATTCTAACCTATGAGGTACTCTTAGTTTCAATAAAGCTGAGTAACTTGCCCAGTTAATTCCAGCTGGTACATGACTGAATCGGGAGTCTCACCAGGTAGGTGTGTGTGGCTCCCAGAGCAGTCGGTTGGGAGAGCCTTGAGTGGGAATGGGGAGAAATATTAAATTAAAAAACTGGCAAAAACTGGGTAGCAGAGAAAGAAGAGAGATTTTGAGAATCAGACCTTCAAGAAAAAGTCTGCAAGTCCAAGGAGCCCCGTGGTGCCTTTCCTTGCTACTGCGGTTAAGGAAGAGCCTGCAACAGAGAAGCTTTGTGAGCACAATCTGGGGAAGCCCCATGACAGAACCAGAATGCAGGAGGCTGGGAGGGGAGGAGCTGTCGCCGAAGAGGAGGGGCTTCCCATGCACAGGGAAACCACTGCGCTTCTAACACTAGATAGAGGTGCCAGAGGAGAGGCCCCCAGACGTCTGAGTGAAAGGCATGACAAACCAGGAAATAAAGTGGAGAAGCAGTGCCTATTCTGGCACTTCCTTGGCCAATCTGTAAGAGTGACAAAATCTGTCCCTAGGAATCTGAAGCCAGAAGACCTAGGTTAAATCCTAAGTTATTTGTGAAGGGTCTGTTGAGTCATATCTGCTCTTACCTCAGGTTCCCCACAGTGAAATATCTAGTGTCATATATATCTGTAAAAGTGTGTGTATATACACATGTACACACATATATAAATATATATACATATATGTTTGTATGTATGTACCATATTTGCCCATGTATAAGACGCTTCCATGTATAAGATGCACCTTAATTTGGGGGCCCGAAACTTGAAAAAAAAAGTATTACATAAAGTTATTGAAATCAAGTTTTATTCATCATAAAATTCATACAACTCCTCATCACTGTCAAAACTCCCATCCATTAGCTTGTCCTCATCTGTGTCTGGTGATGAATCATTGTCTTCAACAATGAGCGCAAAAACAAGCATGAAAAAGCAGAAAATGCAAGTTAAAAAATCTACAACCACTGTATAAGAAGCACCCAGTTTTTAGACCCCAAATTTTTCCCAAAAAAGTGCATCTTATACATGGGGAATATGGTATATGTCTACACATGCACACAGCTATGAGGCAATCATAGAGTCAAATGAAATTGTGAACCCAGTCTGAAGGTTGCAAGGTGCTATACAACTGCTAGTTTTTATTAGTATTTATTTCCTAAAATCACACAGACATAGAGGTGCTTTATGCTTGTAACTGGAGGGTGCTAGGTAGGCTCTTTGCTGAAGGCTGAAGTTTTAAACTTCTGCAGCATAAGCCCAGTTACTTGGCAAGCCGTCCGTCCTTCTTCAGGCCAAGTCCATCCGTGAGCCCCTTGGTTTCTCTCTCTCTCTTCCATCCTCTTAAGATTAAACCAATCTCTTGCTTTTTGTACCTGATCACAAACAACCGACAACCTACATCAACCCTACAAATAAAATCCACCCCATCTTCTCTTCTCTCATCCAGACTTCTCTAAAGAGGTGTTTAGATTCACTGTTGCCACTTTCTTATCTCCTTTTACTTCTTAATTCTCCACAATTTCCTTTTTACCTCTTTTCCCTCTGAAAATGATTTAGAACAAAATTAGTTCCTACTTCTAAATCCAAGTACAGCCTGACCAGGTGGTGGCACAGCGAATAGAGCATCAGATTGGTATGCAGAGGACCCAGGTTTGTAACTCTGAGGTCGCCGGCTTGAGTGCGGGCTCATCTGGTTTGAGCCCAGTTTACCAGCTCACCAGCTTGAACCCAAGGTCACTGACTTGAGCAAGGGGTCACTCAGTCTGCTGTAGCCCCCCGGCCAAGGCACATATGAGAAAGCAACTGAACATCTAAGGTGCAGCAATGAAAAATTGATGCTTCTCATCCTTCTCCCTCTCTGTCTGTCTTGTCCCTATCTGTCTGTCTCTCTCTGTCTCTGACACACACACACACACACACACACACACACACACACACACACACACACATCCAGTTATACTTGGCCTTGTCTCACATTCTTTCTTTTTCCTTTAAGCCTCTAATATTTTTCCTCATAGGTCAAGAGTCCAGTCCACTTCTCACTCAACCACTGACCCCCATAATGTACAAATTTCTACCTGCTCCTGGATGTCACCACCTGGATGTCCCACAGGCTGCCCTTCAACTTTCCTTGGCCACATTATCATTCTCTACTTGGCTAAGGTTTAGAGAGTTGGGTACTATCTCTGTCCTGTCCCTCCCCCTCACTTGCACTTTCAATCATTCTGTCAGTTAAATTTTTATCTTTTCATCCTTCCTACCATTTTCTTATTATAATATATTATAGCTTCTCCCTGTTTTTTTGCTGGAATGAATTTGAGAAGGACAAAACTAAAGGCAAGGAAATTAGTACATTTTTGCTTCTTCAAAAATCCTTTCTGAGTCTAAACAACCCTTCAAGTGACTTAAAACAAAAAGATAGCCTTGTCACTTGACTACTGAAAACATTTCAATGTCTTCCCACTGCCTACGGGCAGGTAGCCAGTTCCTCCATCAGTTACACAGAGCCAATCATGCTGTGTGCCTGCCTTGTGTTCAGCTCTGACTCACACTGGAAACTTCAATGATACTGACCGAGAGTCTGTACACAGTCCATGCTGCTCTTTGTCCTGGGGTTTTGGCTTACGCTGAGATCTCTGCTTACATTCTTCTCTCCCAAGCCACCCAAAGCCCCACCATTGGCTCTTCATTTCATTTGCCACTGAATGGTGCAATCATCTGCCTGTTCTCTCAGGTAACTGTACTTCCTAAGCTCTTTTGCCAGCCAACTGACTTCCTGGTAGGTCTGGCCAAGGGCAGGCTGGGGTGAAGGATTAGAGGGGCAGGGGAAGAGCAAGTCTCTCTCCCCATCTCTCTCCGCTTTCCTTCTCAGTCTCTCTCCCTTTCCCTCTCACACACACCCTTGCTCTGTCACAGGTAGTGCCTCCTGTGTTATCAGCTCCTATAAGGTAGCATCATCAGCATCATTCTCAATTGTTCTAGAAGGCCCTAACTTGTGAGTGGCAACAAACTTTTCCTTTGTCCTCTCAGCCCCAGGAGTTACTCCAAAGGAAGCATTTACAGCTACATCTGACTTCCAGTTTAGATTATTTACCTATCTCTTCCTCTGTGAAAAATTCCTGAGTAAATTACATTCAATACACTTACCATAAAAATATTATTATCGTCTTATACATCTGCTTTTCTCATGATGAGACTGTCTTGTTCACCATAATCCAGACTATTCATCACAGAGTTTGCCATATGGAAGGCCCTTGAGAGTTGTTGAGCACATGAAAAAATTCACTGGGTGAGTCAGTAAACCAAAGAGGAATCTTTTTATGAGAAGCTAACTTCAGTTTAGCCCCAGAAGGTATCCAAAATGTTCTGCAACAGTACTATAGCAAGTCTTTCCACAAATCATAGTTTAATATTTTAAAATAAATATAGGATATACTGCATTTTGGGGAAGGCCATGTATCATAAAATGAAAGTCATTACCCGCTAAAATTTAGAGTTTATGGTTCCAAACAGTCCAGATGAAGAACTTGGAAGAGTAAAATAAAAAAGGACATTTGACAACAGTAAACACAACAAATAAGGCTGACCAAGGGTAAGGGAAGGGCAACAAAGAAGGCAGATTTCAAAGGGGAAAAAAAACCCACCAACACAAACACAGCTTCTTCTGAAATTCATTTTATGTTCAAATTCTGGCCTTACCCAAATGTCTTACAAATGTCTCTTTTTACTACTATTCTCTTCTGTGTTTCCTTTCATTGCAAAAAGCCACTGAAAATTACTGAATAGAACTCCCTCAACTTAATGAAGAATATTTATAAAACCCTATAGCTAACATCAAACTTAATGGTGAGATACTCAAAGCTTTCCCATCAAGATCAAGAACAAAGTCTTCTTACCATTCCTTTTCAACACTGTACTGAAAGTCCTATCTAATGCAGTAGACAAAAGGAAATAAAAGATATACAGACTGTGAAGGAAAAAAATAAAACTGTCTTTATTTAGAGATGACATGTTGTCTATTTCAAAAAAAAATCCACCAAAATAACCCCAAATTCCTGGAACTAATAACTGATTATTGCAAGATTTCAGGATATAACATTACTATACAAAAGTCAATTGCTTTCTAATTAAAACCACAATGAGATATCACCTCACAGAAGTCAGAACAGCGCTCATTAACAAAACAACACATAATAAGTGCTGGCGAGGATGTGGAGAAAGGGGAACCCTCCTGCACCGCTGGTGGGAATGAAGACTGGTGCAGCCACTGTGGAAAACAGTATGGAGATTCCTCAAAAAATTAAAAATGGAACTGCATTTTGACCCAGCCATCCCACTTTTAGGAATATATCCTAAGAACACCAAATCACTGATTCAAAAGAAGAAATGCACCCCCATGTTTATGGCAGCATTGTTTACAATAGCCAAGATCTGGAAATAGCTCAAGTGTCCGTCAGTGGACGAGTGAATTAAAAACCTGTGGTACATATACACAATGGAATACTATGAGGCCATGAAAAAGAAGGAAATATTACCTTTTGCGACAACATGGATGGACCTGGAAACTATTATGCTAAGTGAAATAAGTCAGGCAGAAAAAGAAAAGTATCATCTGACCCCACTCATTTGAGGAATCTAATAAACAATGTGAACTGAGGAATGCAATAGAGGCAAAGGTGGGATCAAAGGGACCAGATGGAAAGGGGAGGAGAGGATAGGATCAGAGAAGGGAAAGAGATTGGTGGAATTATATATACATAACATAGCATTATAGAGAGCAGAAAAGCAGATCCTGGAGAAAAGGGCGGAGGGAATTGGGGGCAGGGGGCAAAGGGGATGCTGAGGGGAACACAGTGCTGGGGGGAATATATTCAGTTGGACAGTTGAATCTATGTAAACACAATAAATTAAAATCAATAAATAAAATAAAGCTTTCTTATACATTAGCAATGAGTAAATGGAATTTGAAATTAGAAACACATCATCACTTATATTAATATTCCCCAAAATGAAATAACTAGGTATAAATCTAATAAAATATGTATACTATCTATATAAAGAAAACAACAAACTCTGATGAATAAAATTAAAGAACTAAATAAATGGAGAGATACTCTATGTACATGGAAAGGAAAACTCGTATTGTCAGGATATTAGTTTTCCCCAACTTGATCTAGAGTTTCAATAAAATCCCAAACAAAATCCCAATAACTAATTTTGAATATTAACAAATGATTCTAAAATTTATATGAAGAGACAAAAAAAATAGCCAACACAATATTGAAGTGGGAGGGCTGACATTAGTTGACTTCAGTAATTACTATAAAGATACAGTAAGGATAACAGTGTAATATTGGTGAAAGAACAAATAACAAGATCAATGGAACAGAATAGGGAACCCAGAAACAGACCCATATAAATACAGTCAACTGTCTTTCACAAAGGAGCAAAGGCAATACCATGGATCAAAGAAAGATTTTTTAAAATAATTATTTCTTTTATTTATTCATTTTTTTTTAGAGAGGAGAGACAGAGAGAGAGAGAAGGGGGAGGAGCAGGAAGCATCAACTCCCATAAGCGCCTTGACCAGGACCAGGTAAGCCCAGGGTTTCAAACTGGCAGCCTTGGCATTTGAAGTTGACACTTTATCCACTGCACCACCACAGGTCAGGCCAAAGAAAGTTATTTTCAACAAATGGTCCTGGAACAACTGGACATCCACATGCAAAAAGAATAAATCTAGACACAGACCTTAACCCCTTTCATAAAAATGAACTCAAAATAAATCATAGACCTAAATGTAAAATGCAAAATACAAAATATAGGGGAAACCTAGGCCACCTTGGGTATGGTGATGATTTTTTAGCTATAACACCAAAGGCATAATCCATTAAAGAAATAACTGATAAACTGGACTTCATCAAAATTAAAAACTTCTGCTCTGTGAAAGACAACATCAAGAGACTAAAAGACAAGTGACAGGCTTGGAAAATATATTTGTGAAAGACACATCCGATAAAGGACTGTTGTTCAAACTATAGAAAGAACTCTTAAAACTCAACAATTAGGAAGTGAGCAACTGACTTAAAAATGGACCAAAGATCTTAACAGACACCTTACCAAATAAGATATAAAAAATAGCAAATAAGCATATGAAAAGATGCTCCACATCACATGTTACCAGGGAAATGGACATTAAAACAATAGTGAGATACCACCACACACCATTAAAATGGCAAAAATCCAGAACACTGATAACACCAAATGCTGGCAAGGATGTGGAGCAACAGGAACTTTCACTTATGGCTGGTGGGAATGCAAAATGGTACAGCCATATTTGTGTAAGGAGAAAGTTTGGAAGCTTCCTACAGATCTAAACATGCAATCCAGCAACCGTACTCCTTCATACTTACCCAAAGGAGTTGAAAACTTAAGTCCAGGCAAACTCTACACTGGGATGTTTACAGCAGCTTTTTTCATAATTACCAAAACTTGGAAGGCAAGCAGATATCCCTCAGTAGATGAATAGATAAATAAGCTAAGGTACATCCAAATAATGGGTATCATTCAGCACTAAAATTAAATGGGCTATCGAGGTATCAAAGGGCAAGGAGGAATCTTAAATGCATATTGCTAAATGAAAGAAGCCAACCTGAAGTGGCTACATAATGTATGATTCCAACTATATGACATTTTAGAAAGGTGAAACTATGAAGACCGTAAAAAGATCAATGGTTGCCAGGGGTTGGGGGCAGGGCAGTGGTGGGATGAATACATAGGTAGAGCACAGACAATTCATAGGGCAGTGAAAATGCTATGTACGACACTACTATATAATGCTGGATACTTATAATTATACATTCATCCAAATCCATAAACTATACACCACCAGGAGTAAACTCCGAAGTAAAACTAAGGACTCTAAATGATTAAAATTTGTCAATGTTGGTTCATCAACTCTAACAAATGTTCCACTCTGGTGGGGAGACTGATATTGGAGGAGGCTATACGTGTGTGGTGGGGGCAGAAGGAATACAGGAAATCTCTTTACTTTCCTCTCAAGTTTGCTGCAAACCTAAAACTTTTCCAAAAAAGTAAGGTCTTTAAAAAATACTGAGTACTTAGTACGATCTTCTAAGTTTACAAATTAAGAAAATTTTATTTAGAAGGGTCCAGTGACTTGCTAAAGGCCACACAGCTTCCTAAAGGCAGAGTTGGGAAGAGGACACAGGTATCCGGAGTCGTTCTGCCTACTACACTTTTCAAGTTTACTGGAAAATAAATAAACAATAGTAATAAAAATAAATAAAATGAAATTAGTTTTTAAAAAAAGACTTTTTGACATTAAAGCAACTTGACGGCAAGTGAGCTGCTACCCATTCATTCACACCAAAAGCATCTAGTCCAAATGACTTTGTTAGTGAGTCATTAAAGACAGGCATCCCATTTTCATTACAAGCAGGTGAAGGACATAGTAGTAGAAATACTACATCTGTTTGAATACAATTATTTAGAATATGCATCAAAAGTTTCACATCTATGTTAAATATCTTGAACAATAAGAATTTGAACATAGATGTTTATTTTTTCGATGCACTATATTGTCTGTGTGTCTTTAAGAAATTTTTCAGCTTCACACTATTTTAAATAAATCAGGAGGTCTGATCTGTGGTGGCACAGTGAATAAAGCATCGACCTGGAAATGCTGAGGTCTCTGGTTTGAAACGCTGGGTTTGCCTGGTCAAGGTACATATGGGAGTTGATGCTTCCTGCTCCTCTCCCCTTTTCTCTCTCTTTCTTCTCTCTCTCCTCTCTAAAATGAATAAATTAAGAAAAATAAATTAAGAGAAGATTTTTAACTCCTCAGCAGTTTCTAGCACTGTTCTAGGAGCCTTCCTTTTCCCCTCTGTACCTGTCATGTTGGATCCTCAATTTAAACACTTGAGTTTACTTCCAGCTCTAGACTAATATTTCCTTTTCCAAGGCCTAACACTTCTAGTTGAGTCAACACATGGGAGCCAACCTGAACCACAAGGAGCCTGGTGTATCAGCCAGCTTATACAGAGTCCCAGGAGAAGGAGCTCTGTCACTTCCCAAGCAAGTCCCTTCTCGAAAGCAATGCCAACTGGTAGAATAAGCAAAACATGTAACTAAACTGTTGGTATTAGTGCAACCAAGTCAGTGAGAAAATGATGGAAGCCATGTGTTGGACAAATAAATTTTTAAAATTTGTGTTATTTGTTTTTGCTCACTTTTATTGTTAAAGATGGCTGATGCCCACATGGGTTGGCTGATTACCTTCATGCTTGGGAAGGGGTTTGGTTATGCAAATGTGTGCTGGAGGAGGGACTTTCATGCTAAAATGTTTTAAAAGGAGGAGCTAGGAGGCCATTTAGAGAGAAGAAGACCACATTGTTGCAGGGAGAGAGGCCACATGGTGGCAGAGAGGAAGCAAGCAAGATGGCGGAGAGCTGAAGGGGAACAGAGGTGAGGGGCTTTGTAAGCTCCGCTGAACTGGTGAGGTGGGAGCCTTTGATTCTAGGAAAAACCAGACAGATTCTCCTGGTTGTGGAACAGGAAAACATGTGAGTGGGTTTTGGTGCCCTGTGTTTTTGTTTTTTACTCATTGGGCGGTAAGAGTCTAGAATAAAGGATGGCGCACCAGTTCTTGGCTCTGTTGTTTCTCTACAATCTATCTGAATCAAATGTGAACCTGCACAGGCCTGTTGGTGGCTCTAATGGCCACATCTTCTGGACTTACATTTGGTGTAGTCTGTGGCAGGATTCGGAACAGATCAGTATGCAGCCACCACCAACCTTGAGTGGTGGGGTAGAGGGCTAGCTGTTGTTATGATTCCCCATGGCTGTCCTTTTGGGGACTGTAGGATGGCTGATGTTAACAGTCATGTGTGAGGAAACCAAGAGCTCTGTGGAAGAGGGTGCCCAAGGCTTGCAAACCGAGCAGTGGAAGGAGCTGGAGCAAGCGTGGGAGAAAAATATGCCAGTCCTGGAGCTGGAGAAAGCACCAAAGAAGTAGGCCGATCAGGTTTGTTAGTTGCACCTGAAAATGGAGCAGCCACTGGAGATGGAGTTTCAGATTGCCCTGGAAGTTGTGGAGAGCCAATGGCAGTGGGAGGCCAGGGATGCAAGGGCGGCAGGTGGCGGCAGCCCCAGGCTCGAGCCTGGAGGCAGGAGCTGGCATTTCCAGCTCCTCTTCTGAGGATGAGAAGGCTGAAGATGCCGTCACAGAGAGCAGGTGAGACCCCAGCAGCAAGGAGTTCCTATTGAACCCCTGGTAGGTTTGCTGCAATGTATGGACAAAGGTGGATGGTAGCATACACTCTGGAGTAGAGGTTGAAATGCTGATCGTCTTTGCATGTGCTCCTCCTTGGGACAGCTTAAGAACTGCCAGGATGGCAGAAATGGCGGGGGGGGGGGCAGAGGCTGAGACCTCATATGTATGGACTGATTCCTGGACTATGACCAGAGTGAGCATCAACTCCTATGTTGAATCAATATATGGCTTTTGGTCAATGTGAAAAACCCTGATGAGGGTGGGTGGGGTTGCAGCTCTGCTGGAGACCCTCCTGCACAGGGGAGCTTTTCATCCAGTTGGAGAGAAGCTTCAAGGACATTTTATGCTTTGGGAAAAGTGCTCAGAAAGACCCTGATGGTGGCGGGGGGGGGGGGGAGGCGCTCCAGTGAAGGGCATCTTTATAATTGTTAAAATTGTATGACTTGTGCTGTTACTGTGATTTGTTTGTGATATGCCCAATTCCTTGCACAGGAATGCCCATGATATGCATTGTGGATTGCAAAGTGAGCAAAAGAGGTGGAATGTTGGTCAAATAAATTTGTAAAATTTGTGTTATTTGGTTTTGCTCACTTTTATTGTTAAAGGTGGCCACTGCTCACATAGGGCAGCTGGTTACCTTCCTGCTTGGGAAGGGGCTTGCTTATGCTAATGTATGCTGGAGGAGGACTTTCATGACAAAAAGTTTTAAAAGGAGGAGCTAGGAGGCCATTTATAGAGAAGACCACATTGTTGCAGGGAGAGAGGCCACACGGTGGCAGAGAGGAAGCAAGCAAGATGGCGGAGAGCTGAAGGAGAACAGAGGTGAGGGGCTTTGTAAGCTCCACTGAACTGGTGAGGTGGGAGCCTTTGATTCTAGGGAAAACCGGAAAGATTCTCCTGGTTGTAGAAAAGGAGAACATGTGAGTGGGTTTTGGTGCCCCGTGTGTTTTTTTTTTACTCGTTGGCCAGTATGAGTCTAGAATAAAGGATGGCCCACCAGTTCTTGGCTCTGTTGTTTCATTACTGTCTGTTTGAATCAAAAGCAAACCTGCACGGGCCAGGCGGCTGTGGTGGTGGCTGTGGCTACTGTCCTCACACCATGGTATCTGGAAACTCAATGCTTTTCTGTTTTGTTTTTTGTTTGTTTGTTTGTTTTGAGAGGGAGGGAGAGAGAGAGACAGGAACATCAAGCTGCTCCTGTATATGCCCTGACCAGGGAATTGAACCAGCAACCTCTGCACTCTGGGACGATGCTCCAACCAACTGAACCATCTGGCCAGGGCTCAACCTCCACTGATTTTTAAAAAGATGAGAGGAAGTGAGAGAGAGGAGGGGGAAGGGAAGCATTGTTGCTCCACTCCGTCATGCATTTTTTGGTTGATTCCTGTGTGTCCCCTGACTGGGGATCAAACTCACAACCTTGTTGCTTCAGGATGATGCTCTTAACTGACTGAGCTAACCAGCCAGGGCTGAAACTCATTGTTTTCAACATAGATTTTCTCTCCTGACCACATGTTTTGTCTGGTACCCAAACCCTTAGCAAGCTTTTCAAACTCTATCCCCTCAGGTAATGCTAGCTGGAGCAGGTGTTCCTACACTATTTATTTGAGTGCGTCTGTTATCACTATATCATTATCAATGTAGGGGGCATTGTTAAGGCCACTGAATATGGTTCATGCTCAGTTAAGCCTCAGATGAACCTTTACTTCATTTGTCAAACTCCAACTGAGTTCTTGGCTTACTTTCTTCTCTTTATCTAGCGAGATGTAGAAATGTAGACATTCTCCGGTTTCCTCCTCCCCCATTTAATCTGGTTCTGCACATGGTAACCAGTACATATTATTATGAGTTCTCTGACTTCAAACATTCCATTTCTACTGATAAGCCTTCAATCCCCCTTGTTTAAATCCACTACAATTTGCTTCAAATCAATTCTGTATTTCTGCTGCAAATCTCTGAGTTTAACAGAGGAAAAATCTGGTTTTCTACCATTCTTCTTTCTATTGGTTCCATTTCTGGGGTCAGAAAACACAGATTCCTGAATTCCCAACATGCCTGCTGTGGTGAGCCATAATGGTAATCTTGATACATCAGCAGGCAACAACATCTGGATTCATCTCACTCTTACTAGATATCTACCCTCATCCAATGGAGCCCCAGTGTCCTCATCTGTAAAATAGGCAGTTGAGGGTTTTATGAAGATTAAATGAGACCATGTAGGCAAAGTCCTTAGCATAGTTCAGTAGATATTAGTTGTTCCTGTTTTTATTATTATTCTCATATTAGATCAACTAGAGTATCTCCAATGATAAGCTAACTTAGTGTACAGATTCATCAGTGATTAGGAAATCAAGACTCCGCATTTAGAATCCAGAGCATTTACACACATTATCTTCCATTTTCAGTTGCCCCAAACTGCACCCATCCCCCAGTTGTAGAAAATTACAAGAGTCATACTTTTTAAATCATTGCCAGTTAAAAGATGATTGTGCTGATTCAATACTAAGGAAGCATGAAAGATCTTTCCCCACTTTTCTGTGACTGGTCTGTCATTAGGAACTGATTATGTGGAAGCAGAAGATCAGATGATACTGAAGTGAGAAGCTGTTCTGGGAAACCCAGGGGAGAGAATGAGCAAACATGCTGGAGAAGATCATGCCTGGGCGGCTGAGGTCAGTGGTCCAGCTCCTTAGCAGGGGGGAGAACAATTCTACACAGGGCGGCCAGGTTTCCCAACTGCCCACAGTTTCAAGGTCACATAGGGATATGAGAGTCATCATAACAGAAAAATATGCATGAATTAGCTATTTTAACAGCCCCCCCAATACCCTTCTTTCCTGCTTACAAGTAGCATCTCTCTTTATTCATTAAATCAATGTTTTTAGAGGTCAGTCCCACACTGGTTGTGGGAGACTTCAAACACTCCATTAGTGTAACACAAATACAATGCAAGTAGATTGGAATGGAAATTGCTTGCAGAAGATGTAGGATTCATGAAGTCAGAAACAGTGATGTTGAGTAACTGCTTGAAATGCACATCAAGTCACTAGAAACGTTGGAATGAGTAGTAATTTCAGAAACATATCAACAAGGGTGGTGGTGTAATAGACGTTTCACAAGAGATTGATTTGCCTTTCAAAAGGTAAAGAGAGGCTTTGGGTAAGTTGATTAAACCCAGGATATTTAGGGGGGCAAAAATGACCATAATTATGTACCACAATGCCAAGTACAAAATGATGTCATGTAATATGAATATATAATTTTATTGAAAGAAATGACTGTCAATTCATTTCAAAGTTCTAATGTAAATCTCATTAAATATAGGCATAAGTGAACTTATATTCATAATTTCAGTTTAACTTTTCAAGACAAATTCTAAATTAGTGAAGTTTGTTTTAATGTTTACTCTGAAAACATGTTGTAGTCTGTAGTGACTTCACTTTTTAAATTAAGTTTATTGGGGTGACATTGGTTAATAAAATTATACAGGTTTCAAGTGTATAATTCAATAATACATCATCTGTCTACTGCATTGGGTTTACCACCCAAATTCTAATCTATTTCTGTCACTGTATATTTGACTATTTTCCCCATCCCCCTTTCCCTCTGGTGACCACCATACTGTTGTCTGTGTCCAAGTACTTTATTTTTTAATTAAAGTGGTCTTTTACTCCTCTTCTGATTATTCTCAGATAATAAGAACCTCTTGTCCATATAATCATACTTTGTTTTCATAAACTATACTTGGAGACATTACAAAATAGAACTTAAGCGCTAACTGAATGTAGTCTAAAAAAAAAGAGTTCTCTTCTCCAAGTTAAGTTCCACCTAATGAATTTCATGAAGCTAAAGAGACAATAGTGCTTTCTGAACAACTGCTACAGGTCAGGCACTTTACATCCCTAACTTCTAAAACTTATAACAACTCTGCAAATTATGTAATAGATATAATGGGGTTGATATAATTATCCCCATTTTAGACACAGGAAAACTGAGATGTGGGTTCACAGGACCAGTAATTGGTGGATAAAGATTACAATCCGTATCATCTAAGAGCCTAAGATCAGTCCAACTGATGCTGAGGAGACAGTAAACCAGAAGCTGGATGCTGGCGTTGGTGGAAACCAGTGGTTTTTAAGTTTAGCTGCTAATGCAACCTTATTCAATACCAGCCTTCATAAAAAAGAAACTGAAATGTAGCTTCTGCAGCTGGCCATGGGCCTGTCAGGAAGATACAAGATCCACAGCTGCAAAGGGTTCCAGGTCTTCTGCCCAATTGGTGCAGCTATAGACATCTGAAGCACTTGCAAACATTCTTATGTATCTGCTTGCTGTGGGATACTCTTCTGAGCAGAATAGCTGGCTGTTTGGCTAAATATTTAGGATTCAATGAGTTGAAAGCAATTTTAATATCAAGATGTTAAAATCCAAAAAGAACTGTGAAAAAGTGATTTAGGTGCTTCTGGAACAATGTTTTCCCACTTCTGCACAAAAGAGTCCTGCCACAAGTGCAAACAATCAAGCCTGACTGCACACAGTGGTTCTTAAAATCCAGTAGGTTCTCTGAGCCTTAGGACTTTCCACAGGAATCCTTGCATGCAGCACGAGATCCTCCTCTTGAGAAGCTGAGGGCATTACTGTTTATGGCCAGAAACACCTGCTGGAGGCCAAGATCTTGATCTCTAAGCCTACAGATTCGTGGTCTGCTTAGCATTCAGCTTTTAAAGACATATTATGCTTTACCTTTTCCAATAAAAATTATTATGACTATCCACTAATAGCTATTATATCTCTCTTGTAATATCTTATTAAATAAAAGTATTCACTAATTTGTTAAGCTTTCTGAAGAAAGGCATAGTAGATTTATATTTGTTTTATTAAAGTGAAACAGCTCATGTTGTTATTCAGGCTAATAGAATATTTGATATGAAACCTACTCAAAAACTGTACATGCTCTGACATGTTTCTGATAGTTCAAATTTAATAGATTTCTAGACTGTATGGTTTCAAAACATGATTTGGTAAATTACTCTTGGCTTAAATGATTTCTTTCTATGTCTCAATACAAAAGTGACCTTTTTTTTTTTTTTTTTTTTACAGGGACAGAGAGAGAGTCAGAGAGAGGGATAGATAGGGACAGACAGACAGGACCGGAGAGAGGTGAGAAGCATCAATCATCAGTTTTTCATTGTGACACCTTAGTTGTTCATTGATTGCTTTCTCACATGTGCCTTGACCGCGGGCCTTCAGCAGACCGAGCAACCTTGGGTCCAAGCTAGTGAGCTTTTGCTCAAGCCAGATTGGCCCGTGCTCAAGCTGGCGATCTCAGGGTCTCAAACCTGGGTCTTCCGCATCCCAGTCCAACGCTCTATTCACTGCGCCACCCCCTGGTCAGGCCAAAAGTGACCAATTTTTGTTTTTGAAACCACTCTTACTTGAAAATAATTTTCATATCTACTATATGGAATGGTTTCCTATCTAGACAATTGTATATTAAAAATTAAGGACTTTATGTGAAGTATACAGGTTTCAGAAAAGTTTTAAAATAATAAATTGCAAGAAAACAGTTAAAAGCCAAGAATCAAACTTATTTTTAATAGATGTGATTTGTTACAAGGAAGACACATATTCTAAGCTCTGGATTACCTTACTTCTTATTATATATATTCAGAAGTTTCTCTGAGTTCAAAAGTTCAGAGCAACAATTTATAAGGGTCTTAGCCCTGAAGTAAGCCAGAGAGAAAGTGCTGCTTTAAATCAACACTCAAATCCAATCCTTGGCTTGCTATAAATTGCGCCAACCCAGTATGATATAGAATGCTGTGAGTTCCTACACTGTCAGACACATTTAAAAAGGTATGATTTCCCACCAGGTAAATTCAGAAAAATTACACAAAAAACCTGCAGATACACACATTGAATATTTTAACTTTTAGAAACTGTATGTAGTCTTTGCAAGAGAAAAACAAAACAAAACACTACATACATCTGGAGATAATGGGAGGAGAAGTGTTTATTGTACTGAACAGGGACTAGGAAAAATGCACTTCTCTCCTGGAAGTCACAGGAAGACTGGAGTCCCCAGAGTGAGGCTCTAAAAAGATGAGAGAAGGTGGCAAATAGAGGGGAATTACAAGGGATTCCATTATGATAACTAAAATTCCTCCCAAGTCTTCTATACATATAAAAGCATTTTAATGTTTTTAATTCTGAAATTTAAGACTATTCAGAAAGAATTGGAGACAAATTTTAAAGTGATCAAGATATCCCTTTATGAAAAATATAGGGCACTTTCTTCTCTCCTCCCTTTTCCGTCCTCCGTTCATTTTCTTCCTACTTATATCTATTGAGCACCATGACCACTGGCCATTCAGCAGTGAACAAGCAAAGCAGGCTCACTGACCTCAGGGAACTCCCATTTTAATACAGTGCTAAGAGAACTTTCTGTGAGGGTGGAAAAGTTCTAGAGCTGCATTGTCTGATGTGGTAGCCACTAGCTACAGGAGCCTACTGAGTGCTTGTAAGGTAGCTAGTGCAAGTGAGGAACTAGATTTTAGATTTTATTCCACTTTAATTTATTATATTTAAATTGAAATAGCCACTTGTGGCTAGTGGCTACTGTATTAGCACAGAACCAACGGATTAATAAAGCAATAAACAAACAAATAAATAGCACATAAAATCTTTTCAGGTCTGGATAAGTGCGTTAATGGGGGAAAGAAACTGGCTGAGCATGACAGAGTGGGGAAAGGAGGCCGGGCTCTTTAAAGTATGGTGGGTCACGAAAGGTCTCTTTCTGCACAACAAAACACATCGTCATACAAAAGGCAGGGGAAGAGGGCACTGCCAAGTGCAAAAGGTTGGAGGTGAGAGTGCTTAGAAGAGAGACACAGCCAGAGGCCAGTGTGGGGGAGAGAATGGGTATGCATAGGAGACCAAGTCAGAGGGCAGCGAGGCAGAGACGTGAGCAGGCAGGGCCTTATCCAGGGAAGGTGTTTTGCATTTACTCTGAGGTGGAGGGAAGCCAGTGAATGGCTTCAAGTGGGAGAGTATCATGAGTTGATTTATGTTTAATAAGATCAGACAAACAGCTAGCTGGAGACCAGGCTGCAAAAGTGGAAACAGCGGTCAGTTAGGCGGGAACTGCTTACTCAGGCCTGCTGCTCCAGGGGCTTGTCTGAGACCCCACCAGTGCCAGACTCAGAATGCACTATCCAGGCAGAGCCAGCAGGGCTGGGGGACGGATGACACGTGGTGAGAGTATGTCTGCGTGTGAGGAGGGAAAGGGAGAGATCAAGGAGGATGACTTCCTAGTTAGTTGTAGAGCTTATCCCAACATCATTAGACTCTGGGGAGGGAATGACCTTTGAACCTCTGAACAGTATGTGAAAAAAAAAAAAGGTGCTCAAATTCCCAAAAGTAATCAAGCCAGAAATGTCCTTATACATATGTTAGGAAGCCCATTTGTGCGTGTGTCTATGTAAAATTTTAAGTAAATGTGCCCAATTATTTCAGTCTGATCAAAAAGAACTTATTTAACCTTAGGCATATAAACTGTGCAATGGCCTTTTAAAAAGGAAGCCAACTCTTGCAGCATTTTATTGTTGCCAAAATACGCTTTGGCATAATATTAAACACAATCTACATATATTTAAACATGCATAAATGGCCACCCACCTTCAAAACCAGTTATTCTAAACTACAAATGCTATCTAGGAAGAAAGTCTGGGTACAGGCCACTTAAATCTCTCAGCACAGGTGCTGTGTCCAAGTGTTTAAACCTGGAGTTGACAGCATACTTCCTCCACGTTCCCTGGTGTGTTATGCACAGAAGAGCCCTATAGGGATTTCACAAATGAGCTAGTATCACTATATGTATGCATTTAAGTTCAATTTAACACTACAGAGTCAGGGAGAGAGAGAGAAGCAATTGAGAGTATGGGAAACTGCACTCACCCCTTCCCTCAATGAGTATATAGGCCTGATAATAAACATGGGGCTCGACAGGAAACTAGCCGTTCTACCCATTGATTTGGTTCCCACTTATTTCATGGTGTCTTACCATGCCAGGTGCCCTTCTAGTATCCCTTTTGCCTATAACGTGGTCCTGTCTCATCTGATGCTCAAAGCCAAAGCACCGTTTCTAACGCAGAAGAAAAAACTGGCAGCATTGGGCTTACAGGAAAGAGAATTTTATGGGCAATTGAACGGGCATTCAAGGGTCATTTTGATTAGACATAATTTCTGCCTCGTTCAGAGTTTATAACCTAATCGTTTTATAGATGGGGGTTCACTGTTCACCATTATTGCCACAGAGGGGTTTCAACTTTTCTCAGGAGGAAAATCATGAAGGATCTAACATTACTCTCTTTCGTTTGAAAGAATTTGAAAATCAAGCTCTCTCAAGGTTCTTTTTTGGGGGGACAGGCCATCCTTATATGAATGAAGGACAATAATACAAACAAAAGGAAATACACAAATTTTGAGGGATTACAGCTATTAAATTTATGGCCCCTGAAATATAGTTTTAAATCTAAGTTGAATTTGTTGTGTGTTTATTTATATAACCTGTGGGACAGTCTTTGCATGGAATTTGCTTACCTCTCTAGAAATGTCGATGGCATGAGGCTAAACTCTTGAACAAAGATCATATACCTCCTCACCACACACATACTCTCTTTTCTACTATAGCTTATATGATCTCAAAACTTAAACATCCTTTTGGAACATAAAACCAGAATTTATATCCTGGCACTTGCAGATTTGGGAGTAATGCCTAGAAAAACAAACATGCCTTTTTTTTAATTAGTCCTAAAGGAAAAGAAATACAACTAAAAATTAATATTGTTGGTTTAATAATGCAATAAAAAACATGGTTCATAAACTCTGAAAGAAATTTGAATGTGTCCTATGCTTTAATCTGAATAAAAGTATAAAAATAAAAGGCAAGTTGATCTGCTTTAAAAGAGATGTTTCATTTACTGTTTTTGATTAGTTTGTGTTTTTTCTCATGTTTAAACTCCTACTAGGCTGATTATTAAAAATATCATATAACCCAAGTCACATAATATTAACATGATTACTTCACTATATATCTGCTCCAAGACAATCAGCTCAGTCAGAGCAACTTTCCTTTCAATTGCCTTTGCTGAAAAGTTGCATAAACATCCCAGACCAGTTAATTCTTTCCATGGGCTTTAAGCCTCATTGACATGCAGATGAGAGCCTGATCAAATGACAAGTCTGGGAGCCAAGTGATGTGAATGAGTTTCCCACACAGAAATGATGGGGACTCTAGTCTGCAAGCCCAGAGAGGACAAGTCAAGATTTCTCTCTGCTCTTATCACAGCCTCTGTGGAAAAGTATCTCTGGTAAAGGAATATTAAACTCCACTCAATTCTCAAGACATCCTTCTTTGAACCCAAGAAAACATGTAACAACAACGGGAAAGGAAAGGCTAGTCTGCTCTTTAAAAAATGAAGTATCCAGCCTGACCTGTGGTTGTGCAGTAGTGTTGACCTGGAAGGCTGAGGTCATGGGTTCGAAACCTTAGGCTTGCCCAGTCAAGGCACATATGGGAAACTACTATGAACTGATGCTTCCCACATCACCCTCCTCTCATTTTCTTTCTCTCTCTCTCTCTCTCTCTCTCAAAAAATAAAAAGAAAATAAAAAAATTAAGTATCCACTTTTCTGAAACTGGAAGATAAATGTGAATCAAAGAAGTCAAAACGTCTACTGGTCTCCTAGGATGGAGCAGGTCATACAAATGAGTCTGCTGGAAAACCTGAATGCTCAATTCAGTCTCTGGTCCCTAAGTACATCCTGTGTTAGTGTAGGTAGCTAGTTAGGTTTTAGCAAAAGAGAAGGGAGTTAAACTGGCTAAGTATGATTGAATCTGGAAGTTATGGCTTCACAGACACCCGAGGGGACAGCTGCATCCTCCGCCAAAGGGACTTTACTGGGGGACAGCTGGCTAATTCCCCAGACCATATGATGAAGCAGAACTTTGAGGTGTGTGCAGTAGGAGCCAAAATGGCAACATAAAGGGGAAAAGTCTACCCTGGATAAGGACAGGAGAGGATAAGAGCACAAGACCTCAGAAGATTCAGAAAAGAACTGGGTAGGGGGAGGGCTCAGTATACGCTTGCAGAGAATCAGAAGATTGGTTAGCTTGAAAGAGAAAGCTTACCCCAAACCCAAAGAGCTATAATCAAAGGTCAACAAAGGCCCCAGGCTTGTGTGCTCTCTCCTCCGTAAGCAGCACTGAAAATGGGAAAAGAGACTAACCAAGACTACTGAAGCTTCAGATTCCAGTGCTAGGGTAATGGCATGACTGCTCCTGGTCCAGGTCTTCCTCCTGGGCTTGGTGAGGACAAGTGCAAGCCTGCCCCCTGAGAAGCTGGACTTCTTCCAAGAGAGATGGAGCTGAGCCACCTGGCGGTGGATGAGGCAGTGCAGCAGTACCTTTGGGGGCATCTATGCCCTGTGTGCCCCTCCAGTAAATCTTGCTACATACCTCAAATTCTCCTATGTGTGATTCCCTGAAATTCTTTTCTTGCAACTTCACAAGAACCTATTTCCAGAACAATCTGGCAGACCCACCTTGGTCCCTGTCTATGTCCAACAACAGTGGCATTCAGTTCCTTATCTGTGACATGGTTTTCTTTCAATTTCCATGTGTGTGTGTGTGTGTGTGTGTGTGTGTGAGAGAGAGAGAGAGAGAGAGAGAGAGAGATCAAGCAGCTGTGCAATTTGGCCAACTCACAGTCTCTGGGGAGCCCTCCTTTCCTCACCTATCACTGTAGTGGCTGGGTTACAGCAGTGCTTTTCAAATAGGCTCACCCTCACCCCACCCCATCCTGGGCCTTTAGTACTATCCCTGCTTTAACTACAGCAGTCGTCTTTCCCCTCACCTAGCTAATAACTGTTAAAATTTTAGAATTGTATTAAGCTTTTGGTTGACAAGTAAACGCAATTGTACACCTTAATACATTTTCACAAACTGAAGCCATCCCCCTCTTACCCCATTTCAGTTACTGCTCCCTCTCTAATTCTAGGTAACCACTTCCCTGAATTCCAATACAATAGACTGGTTGGCCTTAATTTTATAGAAATAGAACCATACAGTACGCAATCTTAAGCCTAGCTTCTTTTGCTCAACGTAATGTTGGAAGACTCACCCACATTGTTGATTTCTTCCAACTCTATTGACACCAACTACTAACACAATAAACAAGAAAAAGCAATACTTTTAAAACATACAGGGCAATATAAACTGATCACAGTAATAAACAGAACCATAAGTAGATACAGCCTAGATGTTATTATCTTTGCTTACATGTGTATTGAAAGATTTCCCATGCAGGAGGGGCTCTGTATTCACTGGTAATGAGTAACTGGAAGCTGATGATGATTCTAGAACTGTTCTAGATAACTTCCCAAGAGTCCACAGTTCTAATTAATTGCTTAGTCAGAGCCATGGCATATCAACTAGGATTAAGCACATGTTAATCTGTAAAGCAAGGTGATTTTGAATAGCCTATAACTCATCTGCATGAAGAGAAAAGAAAGTATTTGTTCAATGAATGGACTAATACCTTCTTTTCAAGGAATCCAAGGTTGTCTGTTTTCTTATGTTCTGATATTTGCCACAATGATCTTTTCTTGGCCTGTAACTGTGAGGATTAAAAAGCCTGATTCTTTTAACAAGGTTTGAAGCGAGCAAGAAAAAGTTATCCAGAAGGAGGAAGAATAGGCAGAGCACAGAAGTATAGGGCAGTGAAACCACTCTGTATGACACTGTAATGACAGCTGCATGTCATTATACATTTGTAAAACTCATGAACTGTATACACCATCAAGAATGAATCCTAATGTAAACTACGGGCTTTTGACGGCAATGATGTGTCAGTGTGGGCTCACCAAATCTAATAAATATACCACTCTGATGAGGGGTTATTGCTAATGGGGGGGTCATGCATGTGTAGGGTCAAAGAGTATTCGGGAAACCTCAGTACCTTCCTCTCAGTTTTGCTGTGAATCTATAACTGCTTTAAAAAATAAAATCTATTAAAAATATTAGAGAAAATAGGGAATTGACAAATATCTAGGGACTTCCCATAATGCATACAATTTCTGAAATATTTACCTTAAAAACAATTTATACAGATAACATAGGGGAGGCTGAGAGACTATTCTTATTAGACAACTTTTCTCAAGAATTTTTACAATGGAGTAGTCCTCCCCCTTATCTGTGGTTTCACCTTCCAAGGTTTTAGTTACCAGCAGTCTGAAAATATTAAATGGAAAGTTCCAGAAGTCAACAATTCATAAGTTTTATATTGAGAGTAGTCCTGAGTATCATGATGAAATCTCGTGGCATCCCACTCCGTCTTGCCCAGGACATGAATCCTCCCTTGGTTCAGTGTATCCACGCTATGTATGCTGCCTGCTAATTAGTCACTTAGCTGTTTCAGTTAGCAGATCAACTTTTGAGGTACTGCAGTGCTTGTGTTCAAGTAACTGTTATAATAGCCTCATGTTGCATCACAATGCCTACATTATTCACCCCATTACATAAGTACTATATCACCTCATATGATCACAAGAAGAAGGGTGGGTATAGCACAATAAAATATTTTGAGAGAGGGACCACACTCACATAACTTTTATTACAGTATGCTGTTATAATTATTCTATTTTATCATTAGTTATTGCTGTTAACCTCTTACTGTGCCTAATTTATAAATTAAACTATATCATATGTGTAGGAAAAAACATTATAATACAGGGTTTGGTACTAGATGTGGTTCGTTTCAGGCATCCACAGAAGGCCTTGAAATGGATTCCCAGTGAATAAGGGAGAATTACTGCAGTAACATTTCAAACAAAACTGTTTCTACTACTTCTCTTTTGATAAAATGAAAGCACAAATCTGTGATATTCGTAGTGATTTTCTGTGAAATCGCAAAATATCATTGTAGGTATAAAAGATTTCTTGGGAATTTATTTATTTTTCTGCATTTGGGATCTGAATTTGGGAAGATAAAATTCAAAAAGGTTTTCAGGGAAATGCTGATCCTTCATTAAGACAGGATCATGAGTGAATTTCAAACAATATTTGATTTCTTATTTAATAAAAGCAAGATAACATGTTGAAATAATCAGAAATGATTAATAAAATTAAGAAACAGCCCTTTCAGAAATGAGAAACGTTTTCCTTTTTCCCTTAAATAATCAAATACATAATAAAGTCAAAGCACTTCTTAAACAAAAAAGAAAAATATTCTGTCTAGGAAAATCACAAAGAAGTAAAGAATAATCTTTGATTTTATATATGAGATGGTTAATTAATAAACCAAGGAAAAAGAATCATGAAAATTGAACAAATTTTCAAGGTTTAAAAAATTTCATTGTTTGTTTTCAAATTCAAATATGATAAACCAGGGCAAATAATATTTAATTTCCAAGTTTTGTCCTTTATTAGAATGACTAAAGAGGTCCATAAGGTCAAATTTTATCTCAAAATAACAATATATGTTATTTATATTAATATACATTGCATTAATAGTAAATCAATAAATATTTCTTAAAAGCTATTTAAAATTTTAGCCTGACCTGTGGTGGCGCAGTGGATAAAGCGTCGACCTGGAATGCTGAGGTTGCCGGTTCAAGGCACATATGGGAGTTGATGCTTACTGCTCCTCCCCCCTTTCTCTCTCTCTCTCTCTCTCTCTCTCTCTCTCTCTCTCTCTCTCCTCTCTAAAATGAATTAAAAAAAAATTAAAAGCTATTTAAAATTTTAAAGAGGTTAAAAAATACTTTTTTAAAAACCTGCAAGAACTTCTTTTTGTATTAAGGGACTATTTTGCCATCCATACATGGAACCATGAAGGAAGATTTCTAATAGTTATGGTACACAGAATCTTGCAAATCAAGAAAAATCACTGGAATTCCATATTTACAGTTTGTCCTTTAGTAAGAGAAGTAGAAAATGCAGTAACCAGAGAAGACAACTTAGTTTTTAAAAAGTAGATTTTAGCCTTATTAATGAGAGCTCAATAGAAACTTTAATAATTTAAAAGAAGCTATTAAATACATTGACATTTTTTTAAAGAAGGCTTATTAAAAACATATAGTTAAAAAAATACACTGGAAACTCTGCAAAGACCTTTGAGATTTTTATCCAAACCATGGTGTACTCTTTGATGACAATGCAGAAGTGACATACAAGTAACTCATTTTTCTGGGAAGGTCTGAGTGAAATCTAATGAGAGGAACAGAGACAAAAAGATAATAAGTGGCTTTAACTGATAATATGACATGTAGCAATTCAATACATACATGAAAACATCATCAAAATCCAAGATTTTGAAAACTGCACTTTGTCAATCATTCTTAAGCCTTGTTGCTTCCAACGTCTTGCTTCCAACACAGCTATTAGACGAATGAAATACGGCCTGCCTCCTGGATGTATTGGTGGGTGAGGTCACAAGTATCTTGATTTTGGGGAAACAAAAGGTCATCATTACTAACAATCCTTCCTTCTGAGCAAAGCAATCATCTGGTCTTCTGGTACACAATATATTTTAACAAACTCTGTTGGTTTAAGGTTAGGGTTGGCCACATTTGCTGAACAGCCAGCCTTCCTCAATGAAGTCAGTACAGGCATCCCAGTTGCAGCTGAATCAAACAGAGAGGAGATGCTGCATGCTACTGATTAGTGCCCTTTGTTCAGGCTTGCCTGAATCCTAATGACATTACACACAAAAAAACCCATAAAAAGCTGCATACTGGTATGCTAAGTACACAACCACTACAGAAGAAATAATATGTCTATCATCGGTTTACATTTGTAATTTTCCTCTGAAATTAAAAACTGTATCCATTAATGGGGGTGGAGGGGAAGAAGAGGTAAAATGAAGAGAGAAGATACCAAAAAACAGAATTTAGATAGGATAACAAAATCATAAGAGTTACACTTTTTTTTAAGTGAGAAGCAGAGAGGCAAAGAGACAGACTCCTGTATGTGCCCCGACTGGGATCCACCCAGCAACCCCTGTCTGGGGCTGATGCTCTGCCCCTCTGGGGCCATTGCTCCATTGCTCAGAAACTGAGCTATTTCAGTGCCTGAGGTGAGGCCATGGAGCCATCCTCAGCACCTGGGGCCAACTCACTGAAGTCAATCTAGCCTTGGCTGCGGAAGAAGGGGAGGGAGAGAGAGAAAGGAGGGTGAAGAGTGGAGAAGCAGATGGCGCTTCCCCTGTGTGCCCGCCCAGGAATTGAGCCCAGGACTTCCACATTCCTGGTCGATGTGCTATCACTGAGCCAACTGGCCAGGGCAAGTAACACTTTTATATCCAAGAGAAGATCAAGTAAATATGCTGCATCAACAGAAAAATGTTGAAACTACAGCAGAGATAAAAGAAAATAAGATCTGGGTCGCAACAGCTGATGAACTGATATGCCAGACACATAATTAATGTTTTTTAACAAAGCTCTTCAGGATTAGAGAAAGTAAACACTGTATTCAGTATTCAACACTGTAAATAAGAATAAATCCTGAATCTTAGCTATTACATGGCCTTGGGTATTTGGCTTTTGTTAAGCCTCAAAAAATCCCCAGTAACACTCTATCCTATTCTCCCTACTTCATTGTGAACACCCTGACCTGATCTTGTACCTTCTTTTCATAGCATCTTCCCATCTGGGGCACACCTTCTTGTCAGGTTCTGCCAGGAAGCAGCCTGAAAGTGGTTTGGAGACATGTCTAATGACCCTACCATACACATTATGTGACCTTCTGGCTTCATTGCATGCATTAGCACATGCACATACACACACATACACACACGACTTAAAATAACATGGTTGTTGCCCCTAAACCCTTGCAATTAAAGTTTGTCAGTGAAGAGCTATGAGTCCGAGTCTGAGCTAAAATACAGAAAGGCAATTTATAATATTTTCCTAGTAATCAACAATAATTCAGGCAAAACTCTTTAATCCTAGTAAACCCTTTGTGAGATATTATTCTTTGTGCATAAAAGAAATGCACAAATCTAAACTAATTACTGTGTACTGAAATAATGTAATAAAAGTAAAAAATACTATAATTTTAATTAAAAAAATAATTCCATTTGTTGAAATTAATTTGAAAAACTGAATTAATAAAAAGGAAGAAATCATTTTTTTATATTGGAATCTAAACAACTACCTCTGATATGTCTTTCCTCTATAACATAAAGATCTGCAAACTTAACTATGGATTTACAAGTCTTTTCAGCTGGGATGTATGGGAACGTGCTGTGAAAATATATAGAGTTAGGATAACAAAGACAGTGAGGCAGCCTAGGGCAAAGGCCCTGAGCAGATGAGAGTCCAGGGGCCTCTCTGATCCTGTACTGGAGAGAGTACATGCTGGAAACAAAAAACAGCAGGATAAGATTCAGCAACACAGAAATGTTTAGACTCTCAGAACAGAGATTAAAAGTCAGCATGTTCCTTGTCCTTTACTTCACCCCCTGAAAACTTCTTCTGTCTGCTTCTTTGAGTTATTTGTACTGGCTAATAAACGTCTGAGTACGGGTAGGGATGGGGCTTCAGTCCTTTGATCTGCTGACCAGGACTGTTGCCTCCCATTGGCCCCTTGGTGCATTTCATCTGGTCTCTGGGCAGTTTTTGTCGCTGCAACAGGGATGGATCCCTGAATTCAGATACTGCCATGCATAACTTAATCCAAATGTAGAAGTGTAACATGACCAAGAAAATACAATTCTTGAAATAAATATGTACAGAGTAAACTAGTATAATAGTGAAATGAAAGTTTGAGTTTCTGTCCACCATTATTTCCTTTTTCACCATTTCCTTACTTAATAAGAACATACTGAGCGTGTATCTAGCATGAGCAGATTATAACATCCAGTTAGTAAGGAATACAATACAGTTGTTCTTTCTAAAGATAACTCAGCTGATTTGGGAGCCAAGAGTGGAAGTTGGGAGGTGTTCTACAGACTGGCTGAAGGGGCTGCGATAGGTAGTCAGCACAGCCACAGACAGGGAAATGCTCCCTAAAAAGCATTATGGTGGCCCCGGATGGGTAGGTATCTCAGTTAGAGCGCCATGCCAATATGCCAAGGTTGCAGGCTCGAAACAACCAATGAATGCATAAATAAGTGAAGAATAAATCCATGTTTCTCTCTCTCCCTTCCTCTTGCTCTAAAATCAATAAATACATTTAAAAGAACAGTGAAGCACCATAGATTTGGGAAATAAAGGGTACACTTATGTGGCTAGAGAAGCATGCATAATGGGATGGGACAGAGAGGAGATTAGAAGAGGTGAGGCAGGATGAGTTCCTGCCTGCCAGGTCCTCAACCTCTCAATAACATAAATAATACTGTGATGTTTTCTCTAAAGAGGAGAAATAACAGGAGAAAATAAACTGAAGATATATAGAAATGAGTTGTCTTCCTTAAGAACATTCTCTTTTGCCTCACCAGGTGGTGGTGAGAGGATAGAGCATCAGACTGGGATGCGGAGGACCCAGGTTTGAAACGCCAAGATCACCAGCTTGAGCGTGGGCTCATCCGGCTTAAGCAGAGGCCCACCAACCTGAGCAAGGGGTTGGGTCTCTGGCTTGAGCGTGGGATCATAGACAGGACCCATGGTTGCTGGCTTGAGCAAGGGGTCACTCACTCTGCTGTAGCCCCCCAGTAAAGGCATATATAAAAAAGCAATCACTGAACAACTAAGGAGCTGCAGCAAAGAATTGATGCTTGTCATCTCTCTCCATTCCTGTCTGTCTGTCCCTATCTGTTCCTCTCTCTGACTCTCTCTCTGTCTCTGTCAAAAAAAAAAAAAGAAGAATATTCTCTTTCTTGTCACTAAAACCTAATATGCTGTCATTATTTTTTCAAATTTGACTTATATAAGGGGAAATCTTAAGATGTTTTCAGTTCATGTGAGTAGAAGAAAAACCATATCTATATTCATTTACTTGGTTGTAAAGCTAATTGTTGAAAGCTTTAATTCCTTTCTGATGTACTATCAGTGGTACTCACTGAATCTCATGTGAAGCTTCAAAACTAGTTCAACCTCTACCTGTCAAAGATTCTAATTTAATTGTTCTGGGACTGGAATATGGGCATCAGCATCAGTATTTTTTTAAATTCCTTGGGTATTTTTTAGGTGTGAGCAGAATTGAGAATGACTGTGTTAAATTAATATTCTGAGACAAATAATACTTTGAGCTGTAAATGGGAAAACAAGTGAGACACATCCTATTCATAATTACGGGAGATGGGTAATTCGGACTGGTGCTTTATTTAGGTTTTCATTATCAGAGAAAAGTTGGAAAGAGGCAAAGGCCAAGCCACACTTTAATAGAAATGGTAAAAACATCACACTGGGTTTTTATCTTAAGTTCATTAAAAATTATATAAGGACAACATTTAAGCTATAACTGTGGTTGTGACTGGAAGTAAAGACTAAATCAAGGGTTGACTTTGGGGGGGCATTTTTCTTTTCTGACAAAATTATTCAACACTTCAGCCTAAACCAGAGCTTATTATTGCAAAAAATACTGAATATCATTTGCCCCAAGAATTCCTCCCAGCCCTGGATTCTAAAGCAATTCTCATATGAAACATCTACTTATGTCAAGCATTTTTCACTCTCATTTTAAACTGTTCATTGTTCTAACACTGTTGGATTCTCATTTATCAATGGATTTATATTTGACTCAGATAATTTTCCATAATAAATTTATTTTAATGGTTTCTTGCAGTCAATTTGTTTGTTATATACATTGCCTATGCATTATATTTTTAGCCTTAAATTGTTATAAGCATCTTAGAATCAGCCCAAAAGTGATTACTAGAAACATTAACTTGATGTGGGTTTAGAAGGCTACTTTTATAACTAGTCATTTCATCAGTGAATAGTTTCCTCTTACGATAGCTCAACTGAACTGTGAGGAGTCAGATGATGAGGGCTCCTGTTAACACATCACTTATTTAAAAACATAATGTTAATATATAATGCATAATATCAATTCCCTAGACCATAATGTTCAAAAAAGTGAAAGCTAGGTTTCTAAATCTTTTCTACTTTAATGAACAAAGATATCTTAACAAATATGAAAGAATAAACTTTATTAATAGTTGTTTCTATGTTTCACATTTCTTTAAGCAACATATAAAATACTTGGAAATTTAAATTTTTCCAAGTTGTATTTCAACTGTTAAAATATTTTGAATGAAAGTTATATGTCCCTTGGAATCTGAAATAATAAAAGAGAACCCCAGAATTTTGAGAAAAGTATAAATATAATCAATAATTATAGCATTTTTACATATTGAAAATCAGTTATAATTTAAGAGGTAAAAACAAACTATCAATAATTTTGTTTGCTCATATCATGCTTAGTAATTCTAAATAGTCAAAGGCTAAGAAGAAGAAAGGGGGGAAAAATGGCATCAGAGCAAAAATCAGGATGAATGTTTCCCAAATTCAACTTCTTCTACCTCAAAGAACTTGGCAATTCTATTTCAGGTGAAAAAAATATATATTCTTCTTTTAATAATATTATGCAAATAAGACACAAATAGAACTATTTAAATACGCATGGGGCACCACATCGAAAACATTATTCTAGTTAAAAATGCTTTCTCTCGCCTGACCTGTGGTGGTGCAGTGGATAAAACGACGACCTGGGAACACTGAGGTCACCAGTTCAAAACCCTGCACTGGTCTGGTCAAGGCACATATGGGAGTTGATGCTTCCAGCTCCTCCCCCTTTTCTCTCTTTCTCTCTCTCTCTTTCTCTCTCACTCTGTGTCTCCTCTCTAAAATGAATAAAATAAAATTAAAAAAAAATGCTTTCTCAAATATGTCTTAACTGGAGGGCTACAGCAGAGCAAGTGATCCCTTGCTCAAGCCAGCGACCTTGGGCTCAATTTCCAGCAATTCTAGAAATTGAGAAATTAGAAGAAAGACATAGGAAAATCAATATTTAATTATTTTCAAATTGAGGCTGTCTGTGTACACATATATGAAAATACCACGAACTTCCAAATTATCTGCAGAAACAAAACATACTCATATGTGGCTATGCTTATGATCTGACCATGCTCTACACATATACACACATGTACACACATGTATATAGACACAAACATGCACATGCATAGAAACCCATCTTACTGTTATCTTTGTAGTTGACCCTCAAGCACAGAAGCCTGTCAAGGGACAAAAAAGAAATCATTCCCTAAAGTGCTCTTACAACCGGTCAAAGAAAGCAGAGCTGGTAAACAGATGTTCTTTGCGGTAAAGATGCTAAGATTGCCACTTTATCCCAGCAAGCTTTGAAAAGCATTTCTTACACAGACCTTCCAGAAAGCTGTAATATATTATGGCTGACAAGGACTTCATAGTCTACCTCTTCAAATAATTTGTGGATAAAATGAAAAATATCAAATAGCAGTGGCTTCTTGAAGACTCTACTGAAGTACATATTTTTTGCTTCAGCAGCATTAAAACATTGAGTTATCTCTAATCTAATGATAAAAATGAGCTCACTCACATCTGGGAATCATTCTTAGAAAACTTGCCTCTAATTCTGTTCTAATTATGTGGTAATATAGTTAATATGATGGGGAAAAAATCCTACACAATCCATTAACAACAGCTTTCATTATATCCATATTGTTAGTTTCCATTACAAATCTGCAGTTCAAATATCTCAGTAGTCAATAAAGTTATTACTTTCTATATAGCTATTAAAAGGTTTTAAAATTGATTTCTCAGCTTTACAATACCATTAACTGGATATATCAAAATAGATTAAATAGATCACTTCAACCTTATTTTTACTTACCCAAATTCTAGTAAGTTATTAGAAAAAAAATTGTGTAAGTCCTATTATTCAATAACTAGAAGAAAGATGTACATTTAAGTTATTCTGACTCAGCTGTCTGGGAGAGTATTGCCAATAATTTTACAGCTCTAAATCTATGCTTTGCAAGAGATAGGCTATAATTGAATTTATTGGTCAAATTGTCTTCTAGTTGAATGAACAGGGGAAGTTTTATTTTCAACTTTGGAAAACTCATCAGCTACTTGAGACAAGCTCTATTCCCTCATCTCTAACACTGGAATCTTACTTTTAACTTCTTTCAGTGATGTTAATATACTTAGAAAATATAAAGCCACATAGAACAAATTGTGGAATGAATGAAATACACTTTTGAGTTTTTTAAAAGTCTCTGAGATGATTCTAAAAAATGACAAAAATGTTACAAGCCAGCCCTGGCCCAATAGCTCAACTGGTTAGAGCATCCTCTAAAAGAGTAGAGGTTTCCAGTTCAATCACCAGTTAGGGCACACAGAGAAACAGATTGATGTTTCTGTCTCTCTCTCTTTCTCCCTCCCTCCCATTCTCTCTTGCTAAAATCTATAAACAAAATTTTTTCATAATAAAAAATGCTACAAGCCAAACCAGACAGTGTAAGCCATTCTGTTGAGTATCTAAAAGATCAAAAAGCATAATTTACTTGAACCTCTAACATTCCAGAAAGATCTGTGGCTATGTGATGCACTAGACCATCTCAAGGAAGATAAATCGTTAGAGGATACTTTCCCAGAGGGCAGGGCAAGATCAGACTCATCTGTATCCACCGTATCAACTTTTATAATGTTTTGCACCTAACACAAACTTAATATATCTATTAATTGAACATATTTCTTATATTTTTTGCTATCAGAATTTCAGGGAATAGCAGTCCTCTACTCTTTTCTCTCTTTCTTTGTTCCCTGTCACCCCCCATTATTATTATGAAACTATACAAAAAACCCTGACTCTAGATGTTGACCAATGTTATAAAATAGGAAGGCTAAGATGTGGTCATACTATACCACAAACAGAAGATGAGAGTAACAATGAACAGAGATCATGAGTACTAGGGCTCAGTCAAGGATCTAGTACTAATGCACTGTGTGAGACTGGGTGAGTCAACTGTTCCCCTAGTCACAACAAATAAAGGTGTAGCACTGAATATTTACTTGGGTTCTTCCAATTTTGCAAGCAATAAGCAGGTGCCAATCCACAGCCCTGGGCTTGCCTTGCACTTTTCAGATATATTTTAGTATATCCCAGGAAGCAGGTATGGAGAAAGGTTAAACAAAAAAAAATCCAGTATTTTTATTAATTATATTGAACCTATGTTTAAAACTAAGAAATATTATGGTCTTTGAAATAGCTAAATAAGCATTATAATTAAGAAATACATGAGGGCACTCTAATCAACCAACAACAATGAATTTGACATTAACATTTTTTGAAAGATAAACTGTCACAGCCCTTTTGTTGATGATATTAGTGAATTCTGGCATCCGTCCATGGCCACGTAGGTAATTCCTGTCATTTAAAATTTCAGTGGTGTTCAGTACACAGCATGCAGGGGCTGCACTCTTCACCTTGCCCCTACATATGTCCATAATTTTTCAAGACCAGAACACATTTGGTGGAGTGTATATCTTTACTTTTTGCTAAGCTTGCAGCATATTAGTCATTCATTTCTGGACCTTTCAACTAACCCAAGGATTTTGTGTTTTGTCTTTATAATGAAATGCACATTTCCTACTAAGGACATCTACTTCAATTCAAAACGGAAATACTACTGTAAAATATTTGCAATTAATTAAATTTAGGGAGCTAAAACAATAAGTATGAAACAAGTAAAATTTTGAAAATATAAAATTGTAAACTCTCAGTGATTAAATTATTGGCTTAAAATACCAAACTTCAGCTGTTAGTTCTGAAATTACAAATAAGCATTTAAAGGATTATTGTGCTTGTCCTTCCATACCTTCAGTGAAACCACTTAATGATGACCTTTTGCTTACTGACATTTTCCATTGTTACTTTTATAAGAAGTGTTGGTATTTTTCTATTGTCTTCTCACTTCAAGCACCATCTGGGCATTCCCTCATTTCTTTACAGCTCAAAGCTTTCTCTTATCTGAAGCTTGACATGAAAAATAGACTCTAGTAAAACTAATTACATTAGATGAGGGAAAAACCTAAATTTCAATTATGGAATCATTAATTCTAAAACCATTAGGTAGAATTATCATATTTGAAGCTGTGTTTCTCCATTCAACAATTTATTTTAAGCTATATTTGTGATCTTTAATATCCTCACTCTTTATCTTTTTATAGCAAGTGTCTCTAACTAATTGGCTCATTTAGTCAACAATTATTCATGAATTACAAATTATGTGCCAGCCATTGATCTATGCTCTGAGTTTATAGTATTGAATAAAACACAAATTTCCTGCTTTCATTTAGCTTACATTTTGATGAGGGAAGAAGATAGTAGGTAAATACATACCTTTAGGTTGAGAAGGGGGATGGGAAGATAAACAAAAGCGGTGAGAGTGACAGTCACAGGGTAATGTTATTTTTTAATAAAGTGGATTATGGAAGGTCTGGTAAAATGACACCTAAGCAGACAAGTCTGAAAAAAGCACAATAAACAAACCTGGCGTGGCCCTAGACCTTACTAGCCATATTCCTTTCCTTGGCCTCCCCATTAGCAGAGCTAATCTTTTGATCCCTTTCTAACCATGGTTTCTCATCTGGAGAACCAGCCAGTGGGTACAAGCCAAAGATGATGCTAAACAGCCTACAATGCACAGGGACAACCCCCACAAAACCCAATTATCTGACCCAAAATGTCAGTAGGACCAAGGTTTATAAACCGTATCGTAGAGAATGAGGCATGCCTGCCCTCTCCAAAACCCTCCACGCCTATTTAAAAAACAACAGCATATCCTCTTTTTCTTTAAGGATCTCTATACAGAACTTATTTATTTAAAAGTCTTAGTGATTCATTAAAGCAAGATATAAGCACTAACACTTAAACTCCAGTTTAAATAACTGCTTACATATAATAACCACATTGCTGTTCTTTCAAATATCCTATAATTAAAATTTGCACTAATATGAAGAGTCCCCAGTTCAAATTATTGAATTTGTAAAACGTGTTGCTACTTTGATGTGGAGTTTGTATTTGAATGAAAGATTCCAGTCAATAATAACTGTTAGGAAGATAGTGAGATGAAAGGAGAACATGAGAGAACTATTTGACTGGCAAGAGTTTAGTTCCCTATGCAAATATTTAGCTGTACACAACTAAGAAGCAAGCAGAAAATTATACTTGGCTAATTCAGCCTGAGAGCTAAGTGCCTAAGTAATTTTCAACATTAAAATCTTTGGCTTTTATTGTGTCATTGAAAACTCTGGTTGGTATTAAGGACATCTATAATTTTAACTAAAGAACAGATCTGCGAAAACTATTTTAAGATACCATCTGTCATGAGATCTCTCCCAATACAAGTGTAATCGCAAGTTGAAGAAGCAAGAAAAGACATTCTATTTTGTTTTACTTAAAGCAAATATGGAGACAGAGTTTCACATATCAATTGTAAACATCTCTTATACACCATCTAAGAATGCTATATCTTAACCATTCTGTCGCTGGAAAAAGAGCAATGCCTGCTTATCATATTGTCACCATGAAAACAAGTGACAGAATCAAGGAAGCTAACACTGTGGAATGCATTGCATATACTGGTGAGTAAATCAGGCAGTTGGGAGGACACATGGCCAAGTTAAGAGTATGAGCTTAGGAGCCAGGATTGAGTCATTTCACCACCAATTACATGAAGAACAACCATAGGCAAGTTCCTTAAGCTCTCTATAAGACCAGCTGCTTCATCTGTCAATCGGGGATAATGGCCATCAAAGTTCCCCCTAGCACTGTAGTAAGGATCAAACAAGGCAACATCTGAGAGTATTTGCACTTCACTGGGTACTCCATAAGGAATCAATAATGACTGGCAGCTATTAGTGGTGTAATTAACTGATGGGGATTCAAACGATTCCGCTTTTTCACTAGCATTAAAATCCATATCCAATCTGATTCATGGTAAAGAGATCCCAAATCTTTGCTTACCAAAGCCCCTGAAGGCTAGAGTTGTCCCTGTGGACATTACCTGAGGACTGTGTACTGGGAGAAGTGATGACCACTGGGAAGGAACAGATCAGTGCTTCCCAAACAGTCTTTTCTACCCTTTGGCCTAAGTACTTGGGTAACAAGACAATAGTGGACCAACCGTTGAGAAGAAAAAAGAGGTGGAAGAAATGAAACAAAAACAAATTATAACATTGGGTATACTAACATCAACGGCTGGTGATCTACAGCCTGATTCAATGAGAAATTGTTCCTTTCATTACAGTACCATAAAACTGTACTTAAAATAAGGCTTGCTATGAAAAATGTCCATTTTCATGTTTCAGAGCATGCACTCCTGATTTTTATGTATTAGCTAGAAAATACTGATGACTAAGGTACCCAATTCATTTAAGTGACCACAGTGCATTATCCTGACAACTGAAAACAACTTCAGTTTCAAAATCTTCATGAGGCCAGGGAATTGAGACTACTCAACCTGTGATTCAATGACTCAATCTGTATACTTCTCTTTCAACACTTTAAAAATGTACCCTGCCAGTCTGAAGAGAGACAACGTGCTGATTATCCTCCCTGGTTAGCCAAGACGTGAAGTAGGTATTTCTCATGCTAGAGATTCTAACTTTAAATATGTCCTTCTTTATGGTAAAGCAGGCTCCTGGGGTTAAAAGAAAGGGAGGGTTAGTGGGCCAAAAATGCATTAAAAAGCATTTTTCTTCCCTCTTAGTCAATGATCACTTGATTCAATTTATTGGTGCCTAATCTCTGTTTAAACTCAAATCCTAAGGTACTAAAGCTAATTTATGAAGGCTCTCATGTAAGCAGCCTGAAAATCAGCTTAATAAACAGGTATTACTCACCATCAGCAAGTACCTAATAAATTTGTCTAGACACAGGTGAAGAGGTAGTAAAATTCACTTTAAATAATTTCCATGGAATTGTAGGATCACGTGCTTCTTTGCAATAATGAAATATAAGCGCTCACATAATTCCATAATAAGGAGTCAGAAACGTAATTATTTCTGTTTGTAGAACGCAGTGATACTAAATATTAAGGATGTTTTGCACAATTGACTAAGTTGAATCCTTTCAGGGCAGATCAACTGTCTAAATTATTTTCACGGCTGCTGTAAATATTTTGAAACATTTCTTTGTTTTGAAGTGTCAACAGTTCTCATGAGTCTTTTACCTAGTGGTTCTTAGTGTTTTTGAGGAAGGAGAGGAAGCTAAGCCTCCATGGAGAGGGAAGGGAGAGGTTTATGTTGGAGAAGACTGGAAGGCTTCATCACACCCTCCCACTTGTGCCTGTCCCCATCCCTCCCTTAACTCTTACCAGGTATCTTGGTATTCAAGCGGGGAAATGCATGGTTCTACGTAGTCACATATACAGTAAGGGAACCTAACTACAGAGTGCTATTTACATTTGGCTCCCCAATGTTTTAAATAATTCCATTGCATCTGGACCCCTCCTAATCTATCACATGTTCAAGAAGCACAGCAGAATTCCCATGTTCTCCACTGAGAACTCAACACATGGAAAAAATACCTCAGGTGCAAGAGGGAAAAGACTATCCCCACGGTTTCCAATTCTAAGTACAGTGTCTTTTTCTAAACTGCTTGTAAGGGCTATTTATGAGCTCCTGATTGCTATAACATATTGTACTCCTAAAAAGAAAAAAGGTAATAGTAGTTTGGCTCCTTGTTGGCTTTCCATTTTTTATAGATTATTATATTGTCTTCAAGCTGGGCTGGGTCTGAAATTAATATAATTAAGCTGCTCAGCTATAAGCAGCTATTTTCCATTCTCATTCATCTTTTCTCTCTGCCCCTGAAGACATACTTGGAAAGGAAAGAAAGCTGTGTTCAGTGGTCTAACATTCATTGTAGTTCCCAGACTTCTGTTCTAGAAGCCAGTATCAGTCGGACGTGAAAACAACTTGAGAAATCACAAGAGACCCTTCACCACCAACCAGCTTGCTTTCTATAAATAGCACTTACACTTTCTGCTAAAAATGTTATAAAAACAGATCAAGGATATCAGACAGACGAATGATCAGATAAAAACTGGCCTCAAAGCCTTGAACCAAGTCAGGAAATCTCACAGTGAGATGTAAGTGGGAAAGAGGAAATTCGGTATCCAATTTTGGACCAATCAATAATAAAACACAGTATTACAAGTGAAACAGGATTCTGACTCCCCGCCCCCTTCTGGCTAAAAGTACATATACCCATGGTTTAAGCTAGAAAACTGGAGGGTAACTATATTTTTCACACTTGAAGAATAAAATGTAAACTTACCCAAAGTTGGTTTTGATTCTTTTTTGAAGATTCCACTAAGGTCATTAGCTTCCTACTCAAGCTGCACTGACAACCCATACACGTAAAATGGAAAACAACCCAGGACTCGAGTTTCCCATGACTTAGATGGGAATGTGAACACTGGCAGCCTTTGGGCCACATGTAGCACACATAAGGGATTGATTTGGCCCACTCGGTGTTCTAAAAATAAGGAATTTTACAAAAACATCCATATTTTTGTCTTCTCTTGAAAATCAGATGTGGAGAAAGTGGCACTACTTTCCCAAATGATTGCAAACCCAGCTGCTTCCTTCAGACCAGGCCCGCCCATTCAATTTGCCAGTTTCCACTGCCCCCAACTGTGTCATTTCCAAGTCCCCTCGCGGTATCCAAGTACTTCCTGCCTCCTTATGCCTAGGATTTTGGATCCCTGCCCTAGAAGCAGAGGTGCGTGTGAATCCTGCTCTCATGTTTAGCCCATAAAGAGGTTTTAGGAAATGAGCATTGCCTTGAAGAGTTGGGCCAGCAGACTCAAATAACACACAAAACCTCATTCAAATACTGTGGGGATCTAAAATAACCTTGAAACCTGAAAGTACTAAATCGTACATTTATGAATTCTCAAGATATGATATTAGTATTTGATGGAAAAAAGAGAACTCAAAGGCATCTTTAATTTGGTTCTCATTCAGAAACTCTTATAATTGCCAATGTCAGCATAACTTAATATATGTATGTATAGATATGAAACAGTATTACTGTTGTCCTGTGGCCATTTTAATACCCAGAACAATAAAAATAATAAACTTTTTTTGGTCTTGACTCTAGCACAAGTAGTATAATCTAGTTTATAGATGTTTAGAATAATACCGATAAATCGTGAATGCATATTTTTAAGCTGACTGACTTGCTGTTAACGAACATACATGCATATGTGTTTATGATGTATTAAAATATTTATGTTTATATAATGATATCCTTAATTCTACATTTGAAAAAGCAAACATATTGTCATCTGTTTTTAATACTAAAGTCCCAAATAATTTATAATGCAATTATACAATACATATGGGACACTGAATCAATCATGCAGAAATATCTGTTCCACTCAATAATTCTCAAAACCCTCCACTGAATTAATACTGAACTAAAACCAAAGACATATGAACAAATAGTTGCTTGATAAAAAGCATAAAATACTTCAGATTGATATTGTTATTTACTTCACTGTATCAAAAAATATGTGACTAAAAATATTACAGTGACTCTCCTTATTCCTTTTTTTACTACAGAAGAAAAAATATTATATAAAAATCTAACAAATACCTTAAAATTCTCCTGGATTATCTGACACAAGCAGTACTCTATTAAAATAAGCAAAGGAACAAGAGAACCTTGTCTAGTTCAATTGTGTGCCGTCAAAAACAAACCGGAGGAAGCCGACACAGAGCAGTACAAGTGTTGTATCATTTGTAACCTGATTCAACTGTGGGGATCAGTCAACCATATTCTCTCAGAATACGGAGCATAGTATATATAGTTCAGGCATTCCAATCAAATAAGAAGCCCACAGGAAGTTATTCTAATCTAAATGAGGTATACATTCATTTCAAATGTCACACACTTTAAGTGCATATACTTATATTTTTCTTAGTAGCTACTCAAATGATTTCCTTCTACTGGCCCCAGAATCTCTTCATAATAAATAAAATTATTATAATGGAGGGTTATTTAAAGGTTAGTTTGTTTCTGTACTTAACATACACAAATATACACATATTTTTCTTTCCCCATGTTAATCCCACTGAAGGGGAAATCAAGCATGGGATTTAGAATCAGTGTCACCTCTCACCCCTTTTAGCATCACAAGTTTCAGTTACCTGCTAAATCATTTATTAAATGGGGGCAGAAGTATAGGGCAGAAGTCATCCCAGAATGGACCTGTTCCCATAGGATGCCGAGTCACTGTTACCAGCACTACAGTCCTGCTAAAGTGGGGATAAAAATGCTTGCCTTTTACCTATAGAAGCTGTGGCAAGAATCAAATGCAAGACACACTCAGTTTAAAGTGAAATTTCTAAGTTCTTTAAGGACAAGAAGCTGGATAAAGAAACATCATTAAAACAAGGGTGAACAGTTTTCTTCTGAAATAGAAAATCTCTGGCTAAAGTTCAGGGATTAGAACCAACAACACAGTATGGGACCTAAAAGAAAGAACTGATTTGGGCAGAACTGGCTTAGAGTCATGACTATACCACTAAGTAGCTGTGTGATCTTAGATAAGTCACTTAACCTCTCTGAGTCTGTTTATTTATCAGTAGAATCAGGACAACAGTACCTTCCTCACAGAGGAGTTACACAGACTAAATAATATGGTAAATTCCAAACGTAAGCCTAATACAGTGAGTGCATAAGACTAAAAGTGGCTCACTTCATTTATCTATTGTTAGTCAACTCACTTTCTCTCTCTCTCTCTCTCTCTCCTGATTACCAGTATATAACTAAATCAGTGGTTCTTAACCTGGGCTCTATGGAACCCTAGGGGTTTGATGAGTCGGTCTCAGGGGTTCGGAGAAGCCTCTGCCACGGAGGCCAGAATAAAATACTACCATAATTTGTTGTGAGTTCATGCACTTTGTTGGTTTTGTTTTTTGAGCAAGGTGATGTTCATGCACGGCTCATTTTGTGCACCAGTAAAAAAACATATACCTGTCTTGAATTTAGAAAAAAAAAATCATATTTATTTATCACTAATGAAGGGTTTGGTGAATGCGCATATGAAACTGGTGGGTTCGGAACCTCAAGAAAGGTTAAGAACCACTGAACTAAATATATAACTTCTTCCTCTTCTCAATACAAAAAAGGCTTATCCAGGTAACAAAATTTCTTTTAGCTGTCTTTTCTTTGTACAAAGGAGACTTCAGTGATAACTTTATATGGTATAACTTAAATGTTTGCCAAAAAATGTAGATATTATTATTATTTCCATTTATTTTCCTTAAAATGGCAAAATATCTTAGTCAGTTACTAAAAAAGTTACTATTGTGTGTTACCCAGATTCCCTTTTGAGACCAAAGGACTTACTTCCCTAACCGCTGGGAATGAAAGCCCTCAGCTATAGGCCTTCTCTAGGGATTGCCTTTGCTTAGAGAGCTCCTCCAGAGGCTTACTGTACCCCATGACTGGCTGCCATGGACTCACACAGGCCAGGCCCCCTGGCCCCAACTCAGTACCCTGCTGAAGAGCAGCCTCATTTCAGAGCTCTCTATAGGATGGCGATGGAGGCTTTGGTAAGACTGCATCAGAGCCCAGCTCCTCCTCCTGCCCACGTCTGCTTCCTTCCCCTCCTTCACAGGCGTTGTCAAGAAGACTCCCTAATGAACTTTCCTCTGGAGTCTGTTTCCAAGGGAACCTGATGTACAACACAAACCATGAGGACCCTGATGTACAACAATCCAAAGAAACCGTCTGCCCCAACGCAAGCATGCTTTACAGGTTACCAAAGTTGGGCTTCCAATACCATCGTGACTAAAACACATTTCATTTTTCATAAGAGATCGTGTTCCTGCTTTATCTAAAACTACAAATGGTTACTTTTGATTGAGGAAGATGAGAGAAAAAATAAAAACAGGTTAACTTAGCCAAATTGATTAGTTTTACCTATTTGATCGTGGAATTAAATGCTTAATCAAACTAAGCAGTTATTTTGACACTATAGAGACAATACCTTAGATATAGCCTGTCTTCTGGGTCCTTGGCAATTATTCAACTCAAATTTCTCTATAAAACTGCCCCCCCAATAACTATATTCCACTAAAGATGAATGCTAAAACATTAGGTTTGTTTCTATTTAAAATAAGATTACACAGTATCTTTAGTGTCAACAAAAAGGAAATGGGAAATTGCTTGAAAATATATATTTATGTTGCCTAAAAGTCTTCTTCCCACCTTTTTAACTGTGTTAGTTGTTAAAAGTGAAGGCACTTTGTCAAATACATTTCAAAGTAACTTTCAGTCACATCTACACTGATTTAATAATATCTCTTGCAATTCAGTAACATTTCCTGAAAACTGCAGTAACTACATCCACACCTATAACATCAATATCAGCTTTTGCCTAAGGATAGTAAGTTGAAGGAATCATTCACAAATTACTGGGCCCTTCGCCAAAACCAGTGATTTATTCATCTGTATAGTAGTAACATTAAATTATTTAGTATACTATTTAATCTAGGACCACTGTAAAGTTGCATGATATTTTTCAACTGCAGAATACAATTTTTAAAAGAAACAATTTTTTCTAATATGAATCCACAGTTCCTAGACGAGGATTTGCTGTTATTTTTTCTCTAAACCACCGTGTTTTCCCTCAATTTTACGATTTGGTGTCCATGGACATGAACTTGTGTGCCCTCTTTTACTCTTCACCTCTCCGCTGTAACCATCTTGAGTATGAATTAGACGTTGAATGAAGAACCTGACTGCCGACTCATTCTTTCACACAATAAACTCTTTTAAAACAATCATCTTAATTTGTCACCCATGTCTGAAAGAGACAATACAGTCTCATGATCAAGAGCATGCACTCGGATCAGAGGTTTCTGGTTCAAATTCCAGCTGGGCCTCTTGTTAGCTGTTGTTTGACTTAGGCAAGTCATTTAAAAAAATTTTATGCTTCGTTTTTTCCTTTCATCTGTATAGTAGAGATGTTAATCAATTTTATCTCATTGGTTATTGTGAAGATTCAACTAGTTAACATATGCCAAGCATTTTGGACAGTTGCCTGCACGTGGTATGTTTGTGTTTGCCATAGTTTGCCATTCTATTTTCATTTTCCTTGACTTCCTCTTCCTACAAACTCTTTAAAGAACGCTAGCCTGCTATAGCATCCTCTTACCTGACCCATGGTCTTGATTAACTTCTCTCTTCTTTAAAAAGCTCAGTTTTCCATATGGATCTACTTTCTCTTGTGGCCGCCTCCTCCTCCACATCCATCATAGCATAAATGCTATTGCCCCAGTATTTCTGAATTATCATCACCTGTCCCCAAACAGTTCAGCCCACTGTGACCTATGATAAAATGTGAAATGTGATTTACTAACACTGGTAGATTTCTATTCATAACCTGTAAGGCACATTAAATGCAGGACCACTGCTTTGGTGCAGTCTTTTTTTTTTTTTTTAACAGGAACAGAGAGAGAGTCAGAGAGAGAAATAGATAGGGACAGACAGACAGAAATGGAGAGAGGTGAGAAGCATCAATCATTAGTTTCTTGTTGCTATTGCGACGCCATAGTTGTTCATTGATTGCTTTCTCACATGTGCCTTGACCGCGGGCCTTCAGCAGACCGAGCCATCCCTTGCTGGAGCCAGCAACCTTGGGTCCAAGCTGGCAAACTTTTGCTCAAGCCAGATGGGCCCACGCTCAAGCTGGCAAGCTCGGGGTCTCAAACCTGGGTCTTCCACATCCCAATCTGACGCTCTATCCACTGCACCACCGCCTGGTCAGGCTGTGGAGCAGTCTTGCACAGGTTTTTTTAATGAGTTATTCAGGGTGGGGCAAATAGGTTTACAGTTTTAAGTACATGAAACACAGTTTATTCTGTATCGTTATTTATTAATTCTTGTATTATTTTTCAGACAAACAACTGTAAACCTACTTTTGCCCCACCCCATAGAGCAAAAGTACTGCCTTGGTTAAATGTGGCAGAGAGACACCCCAAGGGAAACGGCAGAAGAATTACAATGTAGGATATAAAGCTGCAAGTTAAATATGCACTTGAATTTTGAAGAGCCACTGCTTTTCTGGCAATCAGGTGTGGTCTCTGTAAACAAAGTGCCTTTATTTCCACTTCATCTAATATTATCATCGACAATAACAGTTCTGGTTTAAAGAGTTCCAGAGATTCTTCAGGGCTATGTGAGGGAGAAAGAACTAGATCTTACTTTAACAGTAACTCCTGTGTATTCTACACAAGGCAGGCTGCAGTAAAAAGCCTTAAGCCTAGTGGGAGTCAATAAACTGAGGAGATAGAACTCGGAAAACACCTAAACCACAAATAGGTTCCGTAACAATGTGACATTTTTATAGCCACATTTTAAAACTATAACAGCACTTGAATGGTACACATTATAGTATTTCAATTTAGTCATTTATCTAAAAATGAGTTTTATCTTGGCTCATAAACAAACAGTGACAGTCTAGCAATTTGAAAAGCTCAGCTTCACCTTTTGCTGCAAAGCTCACTTTACAATTATAGAAACACACGCCCTTTTGTGCCGTGCTGCTTACTCTCTGATTTATGGCTCCTATCTTCGTGCTAACCTCTTTCTGTAAACTATGTGAAGTTTGTACAAGCTCAGCTATTTCATTCTTATTTCTAATCTTAATGGGTTATTTTCTCCCAAGTGGCCATGACTCTCTACCAAATAGGTCAGGGAGAAATTCTTCACTCTTTCAATTCACCTAATACTAGCCAGTGTCTTAGTGTGTTCTCAGAGTCTAATACAGGTAATCCATTTCCCTAAAAGCCTTTCTCTTCTGTCCCCTGCTTCCCCCATTGCTTGCTCTAGCGTGCCTCACAGCATAGACAGGCAATGGCTGTATGCTTTCCCCCCTTTCCACACTTCACTGTCACCAGGCTCCCTCAGCCAGCAGGCTAGGGAGAAGAACATTTAAATGGCACAGCAGAATGGTTTCTCCTCCAGTTCCACCTCATCTGCCTTTCAGTGGTAACACTTGCATGTTTACAGAGTCACTCCCAACTTCTCCCACAGTCTATCTACATACGGCTCTTAGTCTTGTCACATAATTCAGGGAAAAGTGGTGATGTCTTTTATGGCAACACATTTCATTTAAAGTGTGAACCCTGAGAAAGAAGACACCTACAAAGAAAAATTCCTGTGGCTAACTGGGCTCAAATTTTAATAAACAGAGCCTAGTAGCCTTTTCTACAAAAGGGTCTCTCAAGCCAACTGCACTTCAGGGAGAAGCCTGCACTGAACCACCTGGCTCTGCATGGAACTGCCTGCCTGCACTGTGTTTCTGCCATCTGAGCCTGCCTTTATAAAGGAGTCCCTGTAATCCCATTTCAACCAATGGGATTGAGGCTTTCCCCACCCAACTGGAGCTGCATAACTCCACCCACAGAGCAACTCTATTCTGACTAATCAGGGCTGTGCCTTTCGGACCAATCAATCTGCAAGGATTTGTTGTCCTCATTTGCATGAGGACAAACCAATCAGGGATTAGGGACAAGGATTTCTGTCCATATAAATCAGTTCCTCTCAGGCTCTGAGAACTCACTCTCCCTTTCCACTGAAGACTGAAGACTGAGCTTCTCTGGCTGGTCCGTAACACGGAAGATGTCCTGGAGAAGCAGAGAAGAGCAGCGCAGAGCAGTGCAGAGAAGCACAGCACAAAGCAGATGAGAAAGAAGCAGAGCTGAGATATCTATCCAGAGAAAGGCCTGGCCCCATGGCCAACTCACAGCCATACTCTTTTCACAGCTTTGCTGTGTCATAGTTGAGCTGTTTTCCACTGAATCAAGTTTCCTTCCTCACCACACCCCAACTTGCAGATTCCTGTTGGTACTGAGCTGGGGCCAACAACCATCAGAGAAAAGTCTGTGTCTTGCTCAAACTGTAAGATGAAGAGACAACTATGGGTTCTTATGTCTACCTTCTGTATCCGAACATTACGGACTTGGCAGGTGTATGTACCTCAAAGTTTTTGCTCTAGGATTGTTGCTAATGTCTCATTTCATTATAGACAGATTGTCTATCTCTGCTTTCCATTATTTCTGTTGTTTGGAAAATGGGGAGAAATGTACTTTTACGCCAACATTTTAAAATACAAATCTGTATAAAAATTTCCTTAAAAACATAGAAAGATGCTGATGATACAAAACTAAGTGAAAAAATGCAGGCTATAAAATAATACATCCAGGATGACACATAATTATGATACCCAATACATGAAGGGAATAATACACCAAAATGTTAAATCACTGTCTCAGAGTAATTTCAAATTTATCTATTGGTACTTCTTTGTAGTTTCCAAGTTTGTTTTGCTTTCAGAGAACATTATATTCCACAAACAACGTTTACAAAAACACACTGGATTGGCTATATTCCACTTTGCTACACTAGCACGTTTTTCTTTTCTTTATTCAATCATTTAAACACTCCAACAATGAAAGTACCTCCATTTTATTTTCCCATGTAGGCAGCTGTGGGGTCAGGGAAGGCCCTCAGAAGTGAGGTCTGTGTGGCGGCCCTGCCCGTGGGGCAAACGCTCCGGGGCTCTAAGGTCCCCTGTATGTTAGACCAAAGGGAAAATAGCACCCACACCTCGCAGGATTACTGAGGAACACAGAGCAATCACAGTAGGTGAGCCCCGAAATAATTTGTCCCAGGTTTTATAGCTAGCAAATGGCTGAGCGGGAATTCAAACCAGGCACTGTGACCTCAGAGTTCACACTTTAACCATTACTCTCTACTGACAATCCCTAAGCTTCTAGTCAAAGCTCCATTTCACCTAGTTCTTCCTTTAGTCCAGTGGTTCTTAACCTGGGTTCTATTGAACCCTAGGTGTTCAATGAGTCAGTCTCAGGGTTCGGAGAAGCCTCTGTCACGGAGGCCAGAATAAAGTAATACCGTAATTTGTTGTGAGTTCATGCACTTTGTTGGTTTTGTTCTTGGAGCAAGGTGATGTTCATGCACGGCTCATTTTGTGCACCAGTAAAAAAACATATACCTGTCTTGAATTTGGAAAAAAAAAAATCATATTTTATTTATCACTAAAGAAGGGTTCGGTGAATGCACATATGAAACTGGTGGGTTCAGTACCTCAAAAAAGGTTAAGAACCACTGCTTTAGCCCTAATAAACTTCTTGCACTTAAAGTAAGTTCTACTGAAAATTCTAAAAACACATGATAGGCTTTCTAGTCAGTCTTCCTTTCTCCCTTCCTTCTGTCCTTCCTTCCTTGTTTCCTTCCTTTCTTCCTCCCTCCCTCCCTTCCATCCATCCATCCATCATCTCTCGAAATTACTATAATAAATTCTCACTTGATTTCTATTGTCTCCACCTTAGTATAGATCTCTTAAATTCTCACTTGTTTTGCTAAAATACAGTCCTAGTGAACTCCATGTAACAATTCTCTTGCTCAATCTTCACATTTCTGCCACATTCCCTTTCCAAAGCATACCTTGCTTTTATTTTTCACCTTTAAAGGAGATAAGGCATATAAATAAATTAGCACCTTGCCTGGTCTATAATAAGTGTTTTGTAAAAACTTATATTTTGCTATAACTATGTGTCAGACATGAAGCTAAGCACTGGGATTATGGTAGATATGAATAAGACATGGCACCTGGAATTGAGGAGTCTGAAGTCTGGTGGGAACACAGAAAAGTAAACAGTCTGTCACCACACAGTTGTGGAAACATCTTACCCTGACTTGGGTGGAGGCAAAAGTAGGAGGAATGAGGTGACAAGGTAAGAAGGCTGGGACAGAAAAATTCCCAGGACACTAATACACTGGAAATTACAGGGAGCTCCAAGTCATGTAATAAGTCTGGAGAAGGGTGGAGGATAGGTCATGGGACCCAGGAGGATGGACAGATGGGCAGGACCAAAATCAATAAGAACTTGTATGTCATGCTAAGTATTTTGAGTTTTATCTATAGGCAATGAAAACCCACAAAAAATTTACTAACACAGTCACTGATGCAATGAATTTTAGAAAGATCAACTTGGTAACAGTGGGGGAATGGATAGAAAATGGGTGGAGTTGGGTTAAGAGGTTGCTGCAATAATCAAATGGGAAAAATATGACATGAATAAAGATACTAAAAATGGGAATGGAAAGGAAACAATGTCTAGAGTTTCTAAATAAATAAGGCAACTTGATGAGTGTTTGAATGCTAGGAGATAGTGGGGAGCAGGGATTTAAGAGAAGGGAGCATTATGGATAATATCCTTGAAAATTGGGGCCGTTCACTAAACTAAGGCACTGGGACAGAGCCAAGATTTTGAGCAAGAGGTGATAAAGTTGTTGTCTGGGGTGTACACTTTATGACAGCTGATGAAACATCTAAATGCAGATGACCAGAAGACAAAGAGGTTCTCTAGCCCAGGGCTAGAGATAAAAATTTGGAAGTCACCAAGACAGGTGATAGCATAAGCCTTGAGAATGGATGACACATGAATCTACATAGGGTTATTTATTAATATCTCTCACTGAAAAAGATTTATAAGCTCCTTTTTTTTTTTGGCTCCAATTATCTTTTTAACATTATCTCCTGCAACTTCTTACTGTGAAGTCACATCAAAATACCACTCTCTCAGTCTGTCAGAACCCAATGCCCTCCCCTAAATTTTCTGCCCGTTGAACACTTACTTGGCCTTTAACTCTAAACCAAATATCACTTTTCCTGGGAATTCCTTGATAATCTGACCATCTTCCTCTCAATTCCAGGTGAGGTTCATAGCACCCTCTTCCTTTTACTATAGTATTTGATCCATGCCCATACTATTGATATACAATCTTTTCCTCTTCCACTAGATAGAAACATTTTCCTTCCTATAAGGAAAATATTGCATCTACACAGGAAAAGGCATCAAGGCATGTTTACAGAATGATTTCATAAAGTAATGAGTCCTCTCTATCTGCAAACACCATCAATTACTCTACTTTAAAGGATCTGTGACGATTTCTGTTTGGCAAGCAGCCATAGAAGGTCCTTAGGTATATACTATATGTTCAGTATGATTTACTAAGAATTTTTTCTACTCCCTTGTAATTAGAACTCATGTCAACACAAATGATGTGGTGAAAACAGTGTAATCGTTTAGAATAATAATTACTATGACTACACTAGCTCCTCTTAGTGAAAATGCCACTGTATTTCACTCAAGGCAAAAAATGGAAAGGGATGAAATCTAAGCAGAAGTAGTGGGCTGGAATGAAACAACAGGAGGCTTCACTAGGATCAGCTGGGAGATCACTATGGCACTTTGATGTAGTATCTCCTCCAGAAAGGACAATTCAAAGATGAGAGATAATAGATAGATAAATAGATGATAGAAAGATAATTGGAAAAGTTTATATTTACATGTCCAACATAGGAAAGGCAGAGTCTTTATATAATAAAAGAAGACAAGAGTTGTATCTGGGTTGACTTTAAAGAAAATAGTAAAGAATATAAAGATATCCAAATTTTCAAACAATAATCATTCCTTCTAGAACTATCAGCTCTTCTGGCAACAGGATATTTGTTTTTGCCTACTCAACTCCTTGAGCAGAAGGGACAATTTCTAAATCTTTATCTGGACTAACATCAAAAGGCCCTTCATACTGATATTACTCCCTTGATTCTCCTTAAATTGTAAAAATAAGACATTTCTTAAATTCATTTTTCTTTTTAGTTAGGAAATACTTACACAGTTTCTCCAAGACAGTGAAAGACACATTGATATGGTCTGAAATTTCAACAACTATGACAAATTTAGTATAAAATGGAAAGAAGTTGGATGTCTTCTTTTTCAAGCTGACCACTACTTTAGGAATTTGTCAGTTTTCTTTCTTGACAGTTTCATTATTGTACCATAAGTTATAGGCGAGATGCTTTATAACTCTAACAGAATGACCTATTTTGTGTGACTAAAAAATGAGAACTTTAAGACAGAAGTTAAAAAATGAGTTATGTGAAGAAAATCTACCATACAAGCATCACAGTGCTGCTATCCAATTCAGCTTTAATTATAAATAAACAGATCTACCCTCAAGAGCCCACAAGAAATTTAGTCCTAAGAATCATCTGCCTTGAAACCAAGAGAGTACAAATGTGAAAATGCTCAGCCCTCGCCTTTACAATAATTAAATGAGGATGCTAAGTTGTCCATGATTCAAACCAATTATTATTTAGTAGTCATAAACAAGATTTATACCATTTGGTATACCCAATTATACAAAGTAGGCTATGTTTTAATTTAAATACTTTGATGTTGCAGGTTTCTTTTACAGACATGTCACTGTGTACCCTGTGCAAAGAAACAAGATTAAAAATCTTTAATTCACTTTTTAGTTTTGCCACTGAAGCAACAGGACTTTAGCCCTTGACTATACTTCACTTTTTTATTTTATTATTGTTATTATTATTATTATTATTATTTTTAGAGAGAAAGGCAGGGAAAGAGAGAAAGAAAGACAGGAACATAGATCTGTTCCTGTATGTGCCCTGACTAGGGATCAAACCAGTGAGCTCTGCGTTTCCAGATGATGCTCTAACCAGCTAAACTATCAAACCAGGGCTTACACCTCATTCATTTTTAACATTTTCAAGATAATAGGCTTCTTCTAGCCTTTTAAAAATTTATTTTTTATTTTTAAGTAAGAGGAGGGGAGACAGAGAGACAGACTCCTGCATGCGCCCCAACTAGGACCCACCCAACAAGCCCCCTACTGGGGGATGCTCTGCCTATATTTGGCTGCTCCTCAGCAACTGAGCTATTTTTAGCAGCTGAGGCAAGGCTCCACTGATCATACTAGGTGTCCAGGGCCAACTCACTCAAACCAACTGAGCCATGGCTGCAGGAGTGGAAGAGAGAGAGAGGAAGAGAGAGAGAAAAGGGGAAAGTGTGAAGCAGATAGTCGCTTTTCCTGTGTGCCCTGACTGGGGATCAAACCTGGGACATACACACACTGGGATGATGCTGTACCACTGAGCAAACTAGCCAGAGCTCATCCTTTTAAAATTTAAAAGAAATGCAACAATTAACGCGGCAAACCTAATACTTTGTAAAAAACAACAACAATTGATAATAACACTTAACCTTGTTGAATACTTACTATGAGCCAATCACTATATTAAATTCTACCTAAACCATGTCATCCTTACTATGACCTCAGACAAGTAATCACTTATGTCAGGTTCCCAACAGGAGGCACATTCAGATGCAATTTGAGGGTAGTTTAATAAACAGACATTTGCAAAGGTGTGGACAGGGTTTGGAGAAACCTTAAGAAATGATATAGTCCTTTATAAATAAAGGACTTATTTACTCCTTTTAGGTTATTAACCCCTTATCAGACGTATTGTAAAACTCAACACCAGGAAGATAAACAATCCAATCAAAAAATGGGCAAAAGAAATGAATAGACACTTCTCCAAAGAGGACATACAGATGGCCAATAGGCATATGAAAAAATGCTCAACATCACTAATCATTAGAGAAATGCAAATTAAAACCACAATGAGATATCACCTCACACCAGTCAGAATGGCACTCATCAACAAAACAACACAGAACAAGTGCTGGTGAGGATGTGGAGAAAAGGGAACCTTCCTGCACTGCTGGTGGGAATGCAGACTGGTGCAGCCACTGTGGAAAACAGTATGAAGATTCCTCAGAAAATTAAAAATGTAACTGCCTTTTGACCCAGCCATCCAACTTTTAGGACTATATCCCAAGAACACCATATCATTGAATCAAAAGGAGAAATGCGCCCCCATGTTTATGGCAGCATTGTTCACAATAGTGAAGATCTGGAAACAGCCCAAGTGTCCATCAGTGGATGAGTGGATTAAAAAGCTGTGTTACATATATACAGTGAAATACTATGGGGCCATAAAAAAGAAGGAAATCTTACCTTTTGCGACAACATGGATGGACCTAGAAACTATTACATTAAGTGAAATAAGCCAGGCAGAGAAAGAAAAATATCATATGACCTCACTCATTTGAGGAATCCAAGGAACAATGTGAACTGAGGAACGGAACTGAGACAGAGGAGGGATCAAAGGGACCAGAGGAAAAGAGGACAAAGGGAAAGGGGATGATAGGAGGGGATTAACCTGAAGGGAAGGGAGGAGGGCGCTATGAAGAGGGGATAAGGGAGATGTTGAGGGGAATATGGGGGGGGGATGCATTCAGGGCGACACTAGAATCTATGTAAACCCAATAAATTAAAATAATAATTAAAAAAAGAAATGATATAGTGGGCTAGTGGGATTAACGCGAAGAGTTATCAGCATGAAGTGTCTATAGGAAGGCACAGTTACCAGAATTCATAAAGCAGTCTTAGGGAGTGGGCTGCATGCCAGAAGCTGTGGCCAACAGTAGTGGAAGGTGACCTGGTTAAGTAGGGAACCCAGGAAATAAACAGCTCAACCTATATGCCTGCACCCCCTGCTAATACCTCTCATTGGCCAAAGCCAATCATAAGCAAAAGAATAAAGGATCCTGCTGATTCTTCCAGATATCTCAGCACACAGAGCAGGAAGAGAAAAGAAGAGAATTATTCTGATATCCACAATTCCCATTTTATCCCAAATATCCAAAATTACCTTGAATAAATAGGGTAATGACTAAATATTTGTTAGTGAAAGAAGCAAATCAAAACATCCATAGGGCCTGACCAGGCAATGGAGTAGTGGATAGAGTGTCAGACTGGGATGCAAAAGGACCCAGGTTTGAGACCCCGAGGTCTCCAGCTTGAGCGTGGGCACATCTGGTTTGAGCAAAGCTCACTAGCTTGGACCCAAGGTTGCTGGCTTGAGCAAGGGGTTACTCGGTCTGCTGAAGGCCTGCAGTCAAGGCACATATGAGAAAGCAATTAATGAACAACTAAGGTGTCGCAACAAAAATTGATGATTGATACTTCTCATCTCTTTTCGTTCCTGTCTGTCTGTCCCTATCTATCCCTCTCTCTGACTCTCTGTCTCTGTAAAAACAAACAAACAAACAAAAACATCCGTAGGTTGGGTAAGCTGCACTAGGTCACAAATATAGAAAGCGGCTGAGCTTCTATATGGTTATCCTCATAACCAGTATGGTCTTCGGTCTGTCCCCTACCCTCCATCTGTATACCACACCTTCTATAAACAGGCTGTTGGGTGTTTTGGAAAACTGTAAGAATGATAGGAAATAAACACCCCCAAGAAGCTTACACTCTGTATGCTAGTTATATCTTACCTTTCCATCTCATTATTGTCAAGTCTCCAATTCCCTTCGAGCATCAGAAGTTCTGTAACAGCAGGTCTTAGGCCTCTTATAATTCTATCACCTATTCCATCTAGCGGCTAAGCAGTGAAACCGTCCATCACATGGCATTTTGCCCACTTGTTTGGCAGTATCCTGCCTCAGAGGGATGTTCTGAATATACATAACCCAAGTAACATGATGACATCTTTTGAGAAGATAAACCAAGCCTGTACCTCTGTTTAATTCAGTGGAGTAAGCCTTGGGTTTTATATTATTAATAAACTTATTTGCAAGACCTGTTGAAGAATTCATTTCTCCAACCCTATAATTATTGATTATACAGTATATACCTGGAGCCCATGCTAGGTAAGACTGAGAAAACAATTTTTACCAAAATCAACAACTGGCTTTCTAAAGAAAGATGTCCATAATTGTCCAGAGGTTAGTTAAAAGTGTGTCAATTACCAGAGGAGGTCGTGGGCATGTATCCTGGAACACAGTAATGCTGCTGCCTGCCCCTCAGTAGCACCCTCCCCTACTCCTCCCCAGGTTCTGAGCTTGAATACAGGGTAAAATCCTATAATGAGCACAAGCCACCCCAGCCCTGATGTTGTGCCTCAAGATAATCAAGTATTCTGCTATTTTCCGTCTCTTAGGAAGGACTTCAGCTTTGAAATACCAGCCCCATGTACAGGGCCAGCCTCAAATAGATCAAATAGGAATTTGTCCCTGTAGGTTTTTTTCTCAGTTCTGTTTTTTGAGCTTGGAGAGGCCACTCTTTCATGCCTGATCCTGACTGAAATAGCACATAGAAATCTTTCATCTTTTTCAGGGACAAGGCAAGCGAGCTGGCATAGCTACTCCCTTTCATGCTGTGCAAGCATTAGCTTTGCATTTTTAAAAACTATTGTACAATGTGTCATGCAGTGAGGTTTGCCAAGGGGAGGGAAAGGAAAAAAAGAATAGGAGAGTTGATTTCCTAAATGATTTTGGAAAACCATCAACCTGGATCAAATTTCTATGCTAATTTGACAGTTTCCCTCTAATGGCAAGAATGGAAAACCATCAAGTAGCCCCATTATAATTACATTTTAAAGGAGAATCTATTTTCTTGATAATTCTAGCACATGGAAAAATTTACTTCATTAAAATCTCAAATATTGCATAAAGCTTATTTCATCCAAGAGCTCTAGGTAAAAATTACTATTTCAAATATCCTCCAAATGTTTACTTAGGTACCCACACCTGTGCTCTCTGCTGCCAAGGAAAGCTCTGCATGTGCAAAACTCTTGCTGCATGAAATGTAATTACGTACATCATGTAACAAAACAGAGAAGAAACATTCAAGTACATTACTGGGAGAAGCTCACATCCCTCCTTTTACCAAGGCAATCCCTAACTTGCTAAGAGCTCTGCTACTTCCTAGCAACATGAGTAAACATTGTGCTATATCCAGTGCCCAAGATTTGTAACCATGTTAATCTGCGAGTACTCAACTTAATTAAAGATTAGACTTTTAAATTGTATTTTTAGTGCACAACAGTACTGCTGAATTATGATGATCAGTGGCTAAGTGTGCCTATGTCTGCAGGACTCCGGGAATGAAAATGAATCATTTATTTCCATCTTGATATGACTGCTCTTCTCTGAGGCGCTATTCTCCGAGTTCACAGGCCTTGGAGTTCATTGGAATTCTATGGTTAAAACACAGCTTGGAGACCTCATTTATGAAAATTCCTTTAAACCTTTCACCACTTTGACAAATCCAGTCCAAGTTCACTGAGCCAATTCAAAAGTAGCTCTCAGCCGTTTTATAGGTTTTCAATTACACCAACACAGCACACCAGAGCCGTCATATTGGAAGAAGTATATTACAGTTACAGAGAGGCACAAGTTTTTTTTGAGAGAGAGACTCAAAAATGAAAGCAGCATTCTCAAAACTGGGGCCAACGGATGCAAAGCTTTGTCTGTTTTAACCATCCTTGACTTACTAAAGAAGAGATCTATACATTTCTTATACATGGCTAGTGTACAGTAATCTACTATATGATGTATGCTATGATTTTTCTAACTTTTTAGACTTTTCAAAAATATTGGCAGGCTACCTTACCCTTAAACTGTTCCAAACAGTTTTTGGAAGAATATTTCAAAACATTTTCTAGACTTCATTCATCGTCCTCCTACACAGTGTGTGACAGCAGGATTTACTTCTCCCTGTATGCATTCTGAGAAACAAAAAACCCAAGCAGGTCGATGAGCTTTCCAGGTCAAAACTGGTCTTCACTGGTAAAATGGAGGTTAGGCCTAACTCCATTTTCTATTTCAATATGCTCTTTAAATGGGTCTGAAGTAACCATACTCTTTTCTGAGACAGGAATCCGTTCCAAAAATGTTTATATGACTTAATAGATCAAACACTCATATTTTCTTGCATTTTCAAACTTTGAATTTATATGAATATGTGGTCAGTATGGTTTGACTAACCACATATTCAATCTTTGAGCCTTGGTTGTATGAATTATTTTAAGTGACATTTATCATTAGGGGTGAAGTAGACAAGCAAGCCCATGCACATTAGTTGGTTAGAAGCCTTTGCAGGATTTAAATGCTGTATGTGCAAAGGCAAATTTACTCAGAATATAAACCTCCCATTCTCAGGGGGGTGTGGGGTTGATGATCTGAAACCACTGGAATTAGAGAAAGCATATCATGATATTCCAAAGCTCCCTGGTGCAGACTATTCCTTCCTTGAATTTAAATGTTCTGGACGCCAGTGGGCCTTTCAAGTACTCTCAGTAGAAGGCTTGTTCCGTGGATGAGTTTTATTTTGGTCTTTTATCTATCTTTGTTGTTATTGTTATCCTGTTCAATAAAACTTATGATTTCACCTACTAGACTGCAGATAAATTTCTCTAGCATTCAGTATTAGGAGAGGCGAAACCCAAAGCTAAACAAGACCCACAGAGGTTCAGGACAATTCTAAGCTAGAATATTCCTTCTGACTATAGAGGCCCCACCCCACTCAGTCTGACTCAAATGCAGTCCGGTGACACTGCAGAGCGGCAGGAGTAAAAAAAAAATATGTCTTAATGTTTATTTTATTTACTTTAGAGGGAGAAGAAGGAAAGGAGAGAGATAGGAACATTGATCCGTCCCTATATTGCCCTGACCAGGGACTGAACTGGCAACCTCTGAGCTTCGGGATGATGTTCCAATCAACTGAGCTATCCGGCCAGGGTGAGCATCAGGAATTTAAAGATGGGTGCCAGGGCTGGTGAGGTGAGCCCCACAAACCACTCTCTTCAGAAGCTTGGGTTACCAATGAATCCTCCTCCATTTATTAATGTATTTCCATTGTTCTAAATGCCACACGAGGGCCTAATGAACATTGCACTCTACAATGGAGATAGAAAGATGACAGATGCCTTCCCTACCCTCAGGAGCCAGGCTCAAGAGTACAGAAAGCCACATACAGCACTCCTGCATGACCAACAGCGGAAGTGCAAGCTGAGAGCTGAGGAAGACGGAGTCCAATGTCACTGGGTTCACCCCAGAGACTCCCAGGTCCTCCTCAGTGCCCAAGTCTTCAGTCTACCACTATGGGAACCACTAAGCTGGTTACTGAGCATCGAAATGTGGCTAGTCTGAGTTAAGAATAAATTACAGCCCAAACTTCAAAGAGTTTGAAGAAAAAGAATGCAAAGAATCTGGCTAAAGATTTTTCATACTGATTACATGGGGAGATGCTAATATTTTTTATCTATTGGTTAAGTAAAATACATTATTAAAATTTCACCCATTTTCTCTTACTTTTCTTAATATTATCTACTAGAAAATTAGAAACTACCTCTGTGGCTCACTTTCATGGATCCTATTAGTTCTGTTAGCCAGTTCTGGTCTAAGCAGTCACAAGACCATACTTGGGGAGTCAACCTGGGAGGCTTCCTTGGGGGGGGGGAAGGTGGGCAAGTGGGGAGGAGTGACCAGAATGAAGAGCTGACACCCAGGGGCCTATCAGGGACTGCGAAAGGGGAGCAGAGACTGGCCATGCGTTTGCTTCCTGAAGAGTGCTTGCCTGCTGGATTCATTTGCAGCAGACAGACTCCAACATAACGGCCAAAAACAATGACAATAATCACATCGCAAATAAATTAGAAGCAGCCTGTGGTTTACAATGAGTCCTGCTCTGCCTGGGACCAGACGGACTACTTAGCCCTGTCTTTACCCTCCCTGCGGCCAGTCGTTTGCAAAGGGGGGCACAGAGATGGACGGCTCTGCTGGTGTGTCCCCTTCACTCTGTCAGCTAAGGTTTGGGAAGTCTGAAGCACTCTTGGAAGGAAAGGGACAGGGAAATAGACTCGTTTGTCACTAGAACTCTGAAGCTGTGAAAGAGCAGAAACTAGTACAGAACACATCCTTTACATTTCCTTTTTTGTAAGACTCATCACACTTGGAGTTATTATCTAGTCCCCTAGATGGAAGTGGCATGAGCTCAGGAACCACACACGTGTGCTCACTGCTGTGACCACAGGTCCAAGTACGGAGCCCACAACACAGCAGGTCCAAATAAACATCTAGGGACAGGTTCAAATGGAGACTTTGCAGTCATTACTGTTGTTGGGAATCTATTTATTGAGTTAGTTCCAGATGTGTAGACTGCTCTTAGGAACGAGCTAGGCATTCACCAGGAATGGTCAAGCAGTAGTAAAGGATCGCTCTCATGGCGTTATCTGTATGTGAAGAGTTGTGACAGGGGAAGGAAGACAATGATCTAAAGACGTTCCAGGAGGTTCTTTTCGCAGAGGCAGCGCCTTGACAGACTTTACACAAGGGATCTGAGGGCTGAGGGAAGTCAGGACTAACAGTGGCTAGGAACTTCACCGGCACCAGTCTCACGCCCAGCCTGGTAAGGGGAACGTGCACGGAGGCAGCGTGAGACAGCGGAGATCCAGGTCCGGGTTCTAGGTTTAATTTAATCCCACTCTCACCACTTGGCAGCTGGGAGACTGAGTTCCTCCTCTGAACCTCATTCTCCACAGCTTACACAGGGCTCATATGCACACCTTAAAGGGTTGATTAGCTATAATGCACTTTCCAAAAAGGACTGGCAAATGGTAAACGCTCAATAAATGGTTACATGTGATACATGGTAGATACCCAACAATGGCTCTATTTCTTTGGGATTGTAGTTTTCATGTTGTTTTGTTTTGTTTTATTTTGTGACAGAGACAGAGAGAAGGACAGACAGATAGGAAGGGAGAAAGGGAGGAAGAAAGAGAGATGAGAAGCATCAATTCTTTGTTGAAGCTCCTTAGTTGTTCATTGATTGCTTTCTCATATATGCCCTGAACAGGGGGCTACAGTCAACGGAGTGACCCCTTGCTCAACCCAGTGAGCTTTGGACTCAAGCCAGTGGCCTTGGACTTCAAGCCAGGGACCTTTGAAGCTCCAGCCAGTGACCATGGGGTCATGTCCATGATCCCACGCTCAAGCCAGCGACCCCATGCTCAAGCTGGTGAGCCCGTGCTCAAGCCAGCAACCTCAGAGTTTTAAACCTGGGACCTTTGCATCCCAGTCTGATGCTCTATCTACTGTGCCACCACCTGGTCAGGCTTTGGTTGTAGTTTTTAAACAAGGTTTTTAACCTGGAGTCAATGGAGCCCCAGGAAATCCACAGATGGGCTTCCACAGATCCTGGAAATACCCTGAACTCATACAAAGTGGTGTGTGTGTGTGTGTGTGTGTGTGTGTGTGTGTGTGTGTGTGTGTGTGTGTACCTTTTTTCTCTCAGGAATGAATCCATAGTTTTCACTAGACCCTCAAATAGCTCTCAGACTGAAAACAGGTTCTAAAATCACTGAGCTTTTGTGCCTTCCAAAGTGTTGAGTTCACTTTATGTATCTACAGAATGACTTTCTAAGTCATCCTCAGAGCTAAACCTTTCCTGTGCCTCTTTAAGAGGCCTACAATTAAAACACCACAGCACAACCTCGTCAGAGGCCTTACTATCTGACAACAGCAGAATCAAAGATATATGACAGAAATTTCTGAAGCAGAAATTCATCTTAATTTCAACAATAGCACTGCAGCTCTGACCTCTTTAAATGCATCTTTTTCATAGTCTTTTTGACATAATTGATGGCCAAGGGAGGCAGATGGAATGTTTTATTCTTAGGAGGTGGTCACTTCATTTTAGGCCAAAAAAAAAAAAAAATCATAACAAATGAACTGCAGGAGCCCAGCTGAAGACTGGTTCTGCTCCTCATCAATCCAGGTGAGTGTCTAGTGGCTCGACAATCTCTGGCAAGAGGAGGCTTGGCAGCAAGAGAGCTACTTCAACTCTTTAAATCATAGTCTCCTCATAGGGGGAAAAGCAATGACAGCGATAATACTTCTTTCCTGGGGCTGCCGTGAAAATTAAATAAGAAAATAATTGTAAGGTGCCTGGTAAGCACCCAACACAGCATAAATATTAACTACTAAATATCTTTTTTATGGTATTAAAAATTCCTCCTCATCTGATTTCTGAATCATAGATTCTATCCTCAAGATTGATTCTGGGCCACTAATACATTTAGTTTCTCTCCTAAGGAATCTCTTAGTGACTAACCAGAAAGAGAGCACAAGCTGCTGTGAAAACTGTTGAAAGAGCGTCTGAGCAGCTATTTAATGAGAACCTACCACCATGTCCAACACTGAGATGCAAATGTGAGAATCGAGTTAAAATAAATAGATGACACCTCAAAAAAATCACCTTTTTAAAAGCCTAAAGATTAATGATTCAGTACACATTTTTTCCCCTCATTTAAAAATCATTGGGCATGTATGATGTGACAGGCAGAAGGACACACCAAGAAGAGGGAACAGAGCAGCAGGAGAGACAGACAAGTAAGGTCACCACTGCGCCACAGGGTCAAGTCTGATGCAGGGGCTGGGTGCGGGCGGGAGTTCAACGAAGGCTTCTTGAAAAAGCTACACTTGGGCTGAGTTAGGAAGGAGTAGGTGTTCACTAGGTCATAAAATGAGAAACAATATTCCACAGAGACAAAAGCACATGTAAAAGCCATGAAAATGAGGAGGAAACAGAGCATTTGGTAATCCTGATGTTATACAGGTCAGCACAGCTTCCAGATAATGTGGGCAGCCAGGAGAAGCCTTTACTGAGCATCTTCCCTCCTCTCCACCTACTGAGTCCAGAGGAGGCAGCGCACAGATCATGGGGAATTCACGGTCAGAAGCTTGGGCTTTCCCCCAGGGCTTTGAGGTTTTGCGTGGTTCTATCTGTGAAGTCCTCTCTAGTTGTATCTATGAGGTTCTGAATGGAACCCCTCTCACACACACACAGTTACAATTTTCTTCTTACGATGAGAGACGTTTTAAGATCTATTTTCTCAGCAACTTTCAAATATGCAACACAGTATTATTAACTATAATTGCGTGAGGTACATCCCATCCTCATGACTTGTTTATGCATAAATGGACGTTTGTACCTTTTTACCGTGGATCCATGACTCCGTTTTATCTATTTGTTCTTTGGAAAGAGCACTTAGACCATCGTGAGGAAGGTAGCCTGGAAGCAGAGAGACCGGAGGGAGCATCTCAGAGATGACTTGTAATGAGTGAAACAGGGAGGGTCTGAACTAAAGGAGAAAAAGAGGAAGACTGAGAGAGGCAGCAGAAGGCCCCAATCAACAGATTGAGGAGGAGGAGGAAGGGGAGTACGTGTGCACAGATCGTTCCCAGGGTTATGGCTTGGTGGCGTAGTGAGAGGATGATAGAGCCTCCAGGGAACACAGATGGCATAGCAGGTATCTGCTATGTCTCCTCGCACAGCATCCACTCTCTCTTTTCACTATTTCCTTTTTAAAAACCACCCTCTCCCTGCACTCAGGTCATCTGGGTTACGAGGACTGTGGACCACACTCCTGTGTACCTCCACCTCCCACCCACTCCTCACACAGACCACCTTCCCATTCTCAAAGGCTCCAAACCTCTGAATTGATTCAGGCATGGGCACAGGATCAAAGTGATCTAATTAAAGTTAATCCTGAATTATTACCTTTTCCTGCCAGGTTTAAGCCTGAAGCTGCCTATCACCATTTTACCACCAAGAAGACGAGAGGAAAATCAGAAGTGGGTCCTTCCTGAGCTTTCAGATGCAGGGACCAGAATATGCCCCTTCCTACCAGTGCAAGTACACAAACTGTGTTTCTCTGACTTGCTGCCAAGAGTCCCAACAAGTACAAAAAGTAAAGACAACTGTGTTTCATAAAAGGAAAAGACTACCTTTTTGAGTGGTGCATTATAAAAACCTACATTACTACGATAAGAGTACCTTAGCCTGACTAGGCGGTGGCGCAGTGGATAGAGCGTCAGACTGGGATGCGGAAGACCCAGGTTCGAGACCCCGAGCTCGCCAGCTTGAGTGCGGGCCCATCTGGCTTGAGCAAAAGCTCACCAGCTTGGACCCAGGGTTGCTGGCTCCAGCAAGGGGTTGCCTGGTCCGCTGAGGGCCCGCGGTCAAGGCACATGTGAGAAAGCAATCAATGAACAACTAAGGTGCTGCAACGGCAATGAAAAACTGATGATTGATGCTTCTCACCTCTCTCTGTTCCTGTCTGTCAGTCCCTATCTACCCCTCTCTCTGACTCTCTCTGTCACTGTAAAAAAAAAAAAAGTATCTTAAAACATTTAAATCTACACAAGGCATTTAGGGATTTTATTTATTTATTTATTTTTTTCTTTTCTCTGACAGAGACAGAGATAGGGACAGTCAGAGAGGAAGGGAGAGAGATGAGAAGTATCAATTCTTTGTTGTGGCACCTTAGTTGTTCATTGATTGCTTTCTCATATGTGCCTTGACCGGGGGGCTACAGCAGACCGAGTAACCCCTTGCTCAAGCCAGCAACCTTGGGGTCAAGCTGGAGACCTCGGGGTTTCGAACCTAGGTCCTCCTCGTCCCAGTCCAATGCTCTATCCATTGTGCCACCGCCACGTCAGGTGACATTTAGGGATCTTAGAGCAAAATTCTACCATGAATAATGAAAAGCCAAGCCAGACTGCTTTAGAAAAGGTTTCTGCACCAACAATGGCATATGCACTCATTAAGTTAACATTTGTTGAATATCTTCAGGGTTCTGAAACTTGTACAATAGAAATTATAAAACTCTACGTGTGGGTTTGAGCTGGTCCCTTCCATAAAAAGCAGCTGTGTATGCTGTTCAGACTAACTGTACTATGTTAGAGAGGGCCAGGTGTTTCTGTCTGGCCCAACAGCTGTACTTGATGTTAAGGACACCACCTGAATTTCAGGCTGGCTACCTATAAAGCAAGGCTGGTTGTAGATTGGAGAAAAAAAAGGCTACAATTTTCTGCTGCTCCTTCTCATCATAAGTGGGGTCTTTGGATGCCCCTTGAATCTAGGGCAGTGGTTCTTAACCTTTTTTGAGGTACCGAACCCACCAGTTTCATATGCGCATTCACCGAACCCTTCTTTAGTGATAAATAAAATATGATTTTTTTTTCCAAATTCAAGACATAGGTATATGTTTTTTTACTGGTGCACAAAATGAGCCGTGCATGAACATCACCTTGCTCAAAGAACAAAACCAACAAAGTGCATGAACTCACAACAAATTACGGTATTACTTTATTCTGGCCTCTGCGGCAGAGGCTTCTCCGAACCCCTGAGACTGACTCATCAAACTCCTAGGGTTCAAAAGAACCCAGGTTAAGAACCACTGATCTAGGGTTGCCTTGTAACTTGATTCGGTCAATGTGACAGTAGCAAATGTAATATAGAGACTTAAAAATCACTTTTGAATTGGGGTTTGTTCTGACGGTGCTCTGACTGCTATGTAAAGCAGCACCTCGGCCAAGCCTTAGGTAAAAAATAAAACCAGAACATGTTTTGAATTTCTGTCCCCTCTAATAAAATATCTACTGACATTTATAGAGGAGCCTAGATGATACACTGTGCGGGGCCTTCCTTCCTTTCTTTATTCTCCTTCCTTGCGAAAAACTTACCGCTACCACAGACAGGTTTAACCTTTATTAAAGCACTTATACCTCTCTAGAAATATGCTTAATTTGTCACCTCCTGCCCTTCTGCTTCCCAGTGGCTAGGTCCAAATAAATCTTCTAGTGTCCATCTCTTGTGGGCGCTTGTTGGTTTTGCCACCGTGTGTCCATTCCCGCTTCTGACAACAGTGCTCCTGTGTCCTTTGGGGAAGCACTTCTCCCCATTCTGTTCTGTCTTGGTGGGGCTGTCAATCAATGCTTCTGGCTCTGCAGTGTGCCTGCCACTCAAACTACCAAAAAGTGTTGTTTTCTCTGTATGCTAAGTCCAAGGGCAGAGCACCCCAAGGGCAGACGTCCAGCAGTGCCGCAGGAAAAGAACATCAGTTCCTACTCCCCAGCTGCCCCTAGTGCCCAGAGTAGTTCTGTTTCCATCCTGAGAGTGGTTATTTTGACTTTCTTTTGATACTTTAGGATATCCTCCCTGTGGCATTTAATCTTCCGTTGCTTTACAACTAGGGGAATTTAGCTATACATAACCCACTGTGATTTAAACACTAAGCAATAGCTAAAATACATAGCATACTCTGAAGCTTATGAAGTACTTTCACAATCAATTTATCTCTTTTAATCACCCTTTCTGGAACTGAATTTTTATCCTTCCCCCCAAAAAATCACTTGCTGATTTCTCTATTTCTCACAATGGCACAATCATTCTTTCAGTTATTTAAGCATTTTTAAATCTCAGAATGCTTTTGACTCTAGGCTGTCACTAACCCCCTTATAACCAGTCACCTCACCCTAAATATGGATCTACTTGGTCAAACCCCTCCTTCCCATCCCCTCTGCCTCCGACTTTGTCAGAGCCTTTCTCACTTCCCAACAATGGTCTGCTGACTCTGCCACCCGTGTACTGTCTCCATCATCCCGGTGCCAACAGCAGAAGGATATGGCTAAAATTTTATTATCACTGTGTCACTCCTCTTCTATCCACAGTTTACACAACAAAAATTCCAGGACAATGATCTCCAGGACATTCCCTAAACTCAATTCTGGGCTGTCTATAAGCAGACTCCACCTATTTAGCCCATCTCACAGGACACTATTCCTCAGCAGAAAACATTTGCTATAACAAGCATTCTTAAACAATGTTATAGATTGGAGGAAAAAAGGCTACAATTTTCTGATGCTCCTTCTCGTCATAAGTGGGGTCTTTGGACGCCACTTGAATCTAGGGTGACCTTGTGACTTGATTTGGTCAATGCGACAGTAGCAAATGTAATATAGAGGCTTAAAAATCACTTTTGAATTGGGGTTTGTTCTGGTGGTGCTCTGACTGCTATGTAAAGAAGTCCAGGCTAGTAGGCTAGAGAATAGGAGACATGTCCCAGTCACCTGTTAACCTGGCCTACACCAAGGAACTGCCAGACATAAGTGAGGCCATCCTAGATCATCCTGCCACCAGCATACCCAATAGCTGACCAAAGATGCCTGAGGAAATACAACCAAGACCAGTAGAAAAACCACTGAAGCCAGCCCACACTGCTGACCACAGAATCGTGGCCTATAGTAGTAATTTTAAGCAACAATGTTTGGGCTGATTTGTTACACAGCACAAAATGACTGACAAAACATCTAAATTGATTTGGTCACTTTCTCCTACTCAGCCATAAGAAACGATGACATAGTGACATTTACGATAACATGATGGACCTTGAGAACATTATACTGCAGTAAATCAGAAAAAGCTAAGAACTGTTAGGATTTCACACATAGGTGAGATATAAAACTGAGACTCATGGACATAGATAAAAGTGAAGTGGTTACCAGGGGGAGGGAGGTGTGAGGGGGTGGATATGAGGGAGAGGGTGGAGGAAGAATGTAAAGAGGAACAAATAAAAGATGATAGAAAAGGATTTGACTTTGGGGTGATGCACACACAACATAATCAACAGTTTCAATGCTATAGAAATGGTCACCTGAAACCTATGTACTCTTATTTATCAATGTCACCCTGTTAAAGTTAATTTTCGAAATAAAATTTTAAAAAGGAAAAAAAACCTTGTCATTGACAGTAAAAAAAAAATAAAATAAAAAAGGAATTCCTTTCAACTACTATATAGCATCTTGGGCACTCAATCACAAGATATATTTTTGTGTGTTTTGTAGCATTGTTTATTTTTTTAGGTGTCTTATTTTCCCCCTTGTAAGTTCCTTGTGAGGAGACTGTGCATTTTATATTTTTATATCTCGCCAAAGTACAAAGTGAATACACAATGACTATTTAGGAATAAATTAGTACTTTTCAGGGCTCAGTCATCAATCCTATCAATTAATTCTTCATTTCAATGCATATTTTGACCATTAATTTTAAAAGCTTAAAAAAAGACTTGATAAGATGCAAGCCATAACATATAAAATCTATCTAAGCAATAAAGTACAAAATCATACATAGCATATATATTAGGAACCATTTTATTGATTCATTATCAGACAATTACTTCTTGCAAACATACCAATAAAAGGGGGCACAAAAAAACAAGTTTATAAGTGTAAAAGTTTCACAGAAGCAACTGATTTTCACCAGGATATTATTTTTCTCCCAAGACACACATTTCTCCTCTGTGGTTCGCAACCCTAATCTGACAGACTGCCAAAACACAAGGCTTCTATTCTAAGAATGTCACTGCCTTTCTCTTTGCTGTTCAATTAGATTTTGCATTTAACAGAGAAATTCCCTCGTGTTTCTCATAATGGTGCACCTGCTCCTTGGGAGATTTCCTCTTTTGACAAGATTATGCCTTAAATCTGGCAAGAAAAAAAATAGCTCCAGGCTTCCTCTGATAATATCAAAGACATTTGTTTGTATTAGATGTTTGTGTGGGTTGCCCTCCTCTTAAAAGCAGTAAAGCACTACTATGATTCCTTCCAAAACAATAGCACATACAAAGTTTCTTGGCCTGTGTTCTGCATTTCCACTGTACACCTGCACCAGAGCAGCTGCCTGGAGTTGTTAAGCTGTGACACAGTAGACAGAAATTCATTTACTAGTCACTCCTCTTGGGATGTCAACACATGGTAAATATCAAAACAAATGCGTCATCATTTCAAATCCACTATCTGGTAACATTTTGTCATGAAATGCTTGCTATGGAGAAATAAAGTTTATATTCAAAAATTATATCTCTGGCCTAACCTGTGGTGGTATAGTAGATAAAGCATTGACCTGGAATGCTGAGGTCACTGGTTCGAAACCCTGGGCTTGCCCGGTCAAGGCACATATGAGAATTGATGCTTCCTGCTCCTCCCCCTATCCTTCTCTCTTTTTTTCTCTCTCTCCCCCCACCTCTCTAAAATGAATAAATAATTTAAAAAATTATATCTCTAACTGAGATATCCAAAGACTCTTAAAAGAAGCACCGTCTTTTTCTTTTTGATTCTAGACCTTGGAATTCTTACATGTTTGGTTCTGTGTAATTTTCAGTTAATATAGCCTTCTGGAGGGACTTCTGTGACTGCTACCAAATGTCATATCTTTTTCAAATATTTTGTGTGTGTGTGGCAGAGACAGAGAGTCAGAGAGGGGGACACACAGAAAGAGAGAGAGATGAGAAACATCAATTCTTCACTGCAGTTCCTTAGTTGTTCATTGATTGATTTCTCACATGTTCTTTGACTGGGGGGCTACAGCAGACCGAGTGACCCCTTGCTCAAGCCAGCGACCTTGGACTCAAGCTGGTGAGCCTTGCTCAAACCAGATAAGCCCAGGCCTAGTCCAAGGCTCTATCCACTGCGCCACCACCTGGTCAGGCTCAAATACTTTTAAGGACACGTTTAAAGTATCTCCCTGCACTCTTTAACCACGATGCAGGCAATTTACTATTGAGATGCATCAGAAATAGCCAATAGGCATTGTCTCCCAGATGTGAACATAGTAGCATACTGCTTTCCTACACCTTGTTCTCTCTGCCTTTTAAAATTTCAATATTTACAAATGAAATACAGATTTCAACAGATTCCCAACTGGGATGTCTGGTCCACAATGAGAGAAAGAGGTTTTTGCCTTCCTGCAGATTCAGCAAGTGGTGCTTGGAAATTATGTGTTTAGAGTGACACCTTGGAGAATTGACAGCCTCTGCACACATGTAATCCTCATAAACCTCCCCAGACAACCCTTATTTCATTTTGCAAACTGCACCCTGGCTGAGCTCCACAGCACGTGGTGTGTGGTGACACTGTCCTGCAGTGATTCTCCCTCCTTCGGGGCTCTTTGATGGACACCTGTCAATAACAGCCAAGAGGAGTGGGGCCCAGCTACCAGGAAGTGAAAAATGGAACGGACAGTAAGCTCCCTTCATTAACTTTCCCAAGGAATGCAGTGTTCCCACAGGAAAAAACATCACGTTTCCTCTCTCCTAGTGATCCATTGAAAAGGAGCAACAATACTGTTGCCTTTTTGTTTCCTAAAGACTTTCTTCTCTGCAAGCAGTAGCGTGTTCCTCAAAGAATGCTAGAATTTCCTGTGGAAACTATATGGCTGCCAGTAACGGCTCATAATTTTCCCTCATTTTTTTCATAAAAATGAAATAAAAAAATATGGCATCTGTCAATAGCCAAAATACCAGTTCACCTCACTTACCACCTGCAGATGCAAGTCATCACCAGCAAAGGCCAAGAGAGAAACGTGCCCGGCTGTAATCGACACGGACCGGCTGGGGACACAGCACCGCCGCGTAGGGAGGCGGACGGAGCCGGGCTGGACGGGGCAGACCGGACCCACGATGCTGACGAGCGAGGGGCTAGCCCTGGCCCGCAGCAACCCAGGTGTCCGTCTTTGGTGTCTATTACTATAGTAGGTTCTGTTGTTATTACTATTACTTCACCCTTAGTTATCTCAGCTCTCAGGAGCCGCGGCACTGCCCATCCCTGCCTCCCATACGGTCCGAGGTGGCAGCAAGAATAATGAGCACAGGAAACGGGCAAATGAAAAGAACAATCCTTTGGAAACCGAGGTAGGGGCTATTTCCCCCTTCTCTAGTGTAAAGCGGCCACCGCCGCCGTCACTATAGAGACCTTCCCCCCAAATCCCTTTCTGCAGAGTCGCCGCCGCTACCTAGCAGCCTGGACTCGCGGCACAAAGGGGGCCTGTGGGTTGGGGGAGCAGGGGCGACACCCGCCGGAGTCGCCCGCTGCAAACTTGGAAAAGCTTGGCCGCCCGCGCCGCCGCCCCTGCCTCCCAGCTGCGCCCACCCTGAACCTGGACTCACCCGGGGCACCCGGCGCGCCGGCGGCTCCCGAGCGCGGACCGACTTACGGACCGACAAACGGACGGCGGCGGCGGGAGCAGCAAGAGCCGCAGCCGGAGCAGGCGGGCGGTGGAGGCGCTGCCGCGGCCCCGCTACGTCACAATGCGGCCGGCCGCCGGCGCCGCTCCCCCGGCCCCCCAAAGGGCGCGCGCGGGCGGGGGCAGCCCCGGGGCGGCCGGGCTCCGAGCCGGCGCCGAGGGACGCTGAGCGCACGGCCAGGGACGGGGGCGCGGCCGCCACTGCCCAGCCTGCCGGAGCCGCCGCACCCTCAATCTGCCGTGCGCCCCGAACGCGAGCCCCGCTCGGCCTGGCTGACAGCACCCCTCCCGCCCTGCGCGCGGCGCCCCCGGCCCGGCCCACGCCCCTCCCTCGCCGCTTCCTTACCGCGACCCCCAGCCAGCCCGCCGGCGCCGGGCCGAGAACCTGCTCTTTCTTCTTCTTCACCTTCCGCGCATTTACCTCTGCTGCCTTTGCTGCTCCGCAGCTGGGTTTCCCCTCCCTCCTACTTTTACCGCTTCCCTCGCTCTCCTCCGCCCCCACCCTGCCCACTCGCGGCCTCTCCCCCTGGAAATAAAATCGCCTCTCACGGTGATCCGTGCGCCAACCGCTGCCACCTCATTGGTCCCCAGACCATTCCTGGGTTCCAGCCGAAACAGGGAAAGGGGAAAACGGTCCTAGGAAACTGCTGTGCTTCAAAGCTCCTGGCAGAGCATTTTGGGTTGGCACAGAGTCTTCAGTCCCCAATCCTGTTACCCACCCTCCCGCTCGCCCACCTCCGAGGACTTCGGCAAGGGGGACCTGCCCGGAAGGTTTTGTGCTCGTGTGGGTGGTGAACGCAGAAGACTTTGGTCTGAGATAATGGCTTTCTAATTCAGCAACGCTTATAACACCACTTTATTAACTTTACTTTTAGCGTCTTTCTTAATTAGGGCGGGGAGGAGGGGCATACTGAAGGAGGCGAGGGCAAGCCAAAAGTGACGACTGTCTCCTTCCTTATTTCCGAAATGAGTTTAGGGAAAGTGGAAGCATTTATGGTAACATTGGCTCACGACCATTCGCTTTTGCCCTTTGGAAAGCTTTAAATGCTTTTGAAGAAATCTCCTACTCAGGAGAGATGACTCGGGGAAGTTCACTCAGCAAAGCCAGAGGGGGCGACATCGTTGCTCCAGGATGTGGCTGCTTGCCTGATGCTGATCCAGAGAAAAGTGTGAGGAAGCAAGTTCTGGTCCTTCTGTTTAGGGGCATCTTCCGTTCCTTGACGATTCCAGAAATCAAGAGTGGCACTACGACTCTCGGAAACTCAGCTCTCTATCTGGTTTAGTGAAAATGGGAATGTGTAGCATGTGTGAGCCTGTCATTGAAAACATGTTACTGATAAAAAAGAAAGGACCTGGTGATTTAAAATCTGGGGTTCCTGGGATGAGTAGTGTAATGTTGTACGTAGTGCCTCTGGAGTTTTTCAGGAAAGAGGCAGTTGTACTATTAGGAGGGCATGGCGACGGGGGAGGGGGGTGGTAAGGGTAAGGGTGGGGTCCTTGCCCTGGACCTATTTGGACAAGAAAATCAGGAGCCATAGTTAACCTATAGTCACTGAAATGAGGACTGCCTGGACGGCCAGCAGAAGACATGCTTTTAATTCCATTTCCTACTGAGACACTGAATTTCTCTTTCTGCTTTTTGACATAAATAGCCAAAAGCATGTTCTGCAGTGTTGTAATTTGTTTACTGTAATTTATCATATATAAGATTTTAAGTTCGTACATGGAATGTGGCTTCACAATTTTAAAAATACACATTATCCCTCAGTAGAAAATATAAAATCAAATGACATCATATGGCACTAAAAATACTTGAAAATATTGGCTTTAATTTGTGCACATCTGGTTAAAATAATTTTTTTCCCAGTATAAACTCTGAGAAAAGCACATCTTGCTTCCATCCAATAGATATGGATAGAATTGGTGTCACTCTTAGCATGTTGTATAGGCAACATTCTTTCATTGTCATCCTCTTAAATATTTTGACAGCCTGCATTTTAGAAATCAAATGTTGCCTGACCAGGCAGTGGCACAGTGGATAGAGTGTCGGACTGGGATGCGGAAGGACCCAGGTTGGAGACCCCTAGCTCGCCAGCTTGAGCTAAAAGCTCACCAGCTTGGACCCAAGGTCACTGGCTCCAGCAAGGGGTTCCTCGATCTGCTGAAGGCCCGCGGTCAAGGCACATATGAGAAAGCAATCAATGAACGACTAAGGTGTCACAACGAAAAACTGATGATTGATGCTTCTCATCTCCCTCTGTCCCTGCAAAAATCAAATGTTAATTTATTGAAGGAGTAACGGATTGAAGAATTATAAATGGGTATCTCCTTACAACTGCCCTAAACATCTGCAAGCTCTAACAACGAGCCAGGTGTTAACTCTATTTAAATGGTTCAACAAGAAGAGAACCAATTATATTGCATATACAGAAAAAAGGGTGATCCCTGGAAAGAAAGTTTTGTTTCTGCATAGTCAAAGGAAAAACATGTCACAGAGTTAGAGCAATCTCTGAGATGTCGTTTCAGATATTTTCCCTTTCTTCATATAGTTCTTTTGTTATGGTTTATTCTGTCATGTTTTTGATTACATATTTATCATTGTTTCCATGATTATTTTTAAATGTTTTTGATTACATATTTATCATTGTTTCCATGATTATTTTTACACTATGATTTACATGCTTATATTAACTCTCTTACACAGGCTGAGAATTTGCTTTTGCTTGGACTGTTGGTTGATTTGCTTCTCTTATGCAAACTCTTGCCAAATCATAAGCCACAAATTGGTACACCAAAGTGTGGAAGTAGTAAAAGACTTGAGTTGAAAAAGAGATGCAAGATTTTAGATAGGATGGAATGAAAGCCAGCTTCCTGGCTTTTTATCAAGCTAAAAAAACTGTTCAGCCTAGTTCAGGAGCTTCTTACTACCAACTAGGCTCTAATAATCAGTTTTCTAATCAAGCAACTGCCTCACTACTTGTTAGTAACAATGAAATGATTTAGCAACCACAGCTGCTGGACCATTTGCCCCCTTTTAGAATACCTCCTACTCATGTCTGCCACAACAGTGTACACTGCTTAGAGTACTTAGGGTATTTCTGCTTCATGTCCATTTCTTATCCCCTACTATTCAATTGTTAGTTCCCATTAAGGTGCCAAGAGAGGTCATAGTACTTATATTTAGATTTTCAACACTGAGCACATTTTTAAACTAAAGAGTTAGCTACTGAAAATAATTACCACATCAGTGCATTTCACTGTATATCATCTGCCAAACAGCTGCCATGTAATTGTTCATTCAATTATTACAATTAAACATCTGCCTCTATCCTCTTACCCAATTTCCATAATATATCTTGTGCACAAAAATTGAGTAAACCTGCTATAACATTGCTAGTGATCAAGGTAGATTTTTTCCCCTATTCTTTAAGTGTAGATTTTGCTTAATAAAATATCTCACTCAATATTAAAGGCTCAGATTGTTTATTCTCATTGAGGTTCTTTCTGATTTCTGGTTGGGAACGATATATATGTTCTCTTGGGCCTGACTATTCTTTTATTCTGGAGTCATTTGTTTTCTTTGCTTGTGCAAATGTATGTAAATAATTGTGTTTGTTTATTTTTTAAAACAAGAATCAGATCATACTTCTTAAGTAAATGTGATTGCATCAGTCAGGATAGGTTAGGTTATGCTGTAGCAACAAATAACCCCAAATTTCCATAGATTAATACAAATTTCTCACTCTCACTAGATAACAATTCCAGGTCACCTGCAACTCTGTTTCATGTCTTTTTAAACATTCCAGCCTAATGGAACAGCCACTGTAAACCCAGTAGTCACAGCCTCTGTCACAGCCGCCTGGCCTGGGCAGGTTCGCATTTGATTCAGATAGATGGTAATGAAAGTATGGAGCCTAGAACTGGTGGGCCATCCTTTATTCTAGCTCACAACCAGCAGGCAAGAAAATACACACAGTGGGAAAACACTTCCCTTTCCATTCAAGGCTCCTAAAACCAATGACTTTCTCCAGACTTTCCTAGAATCAAAGGCTTCACCAGCCTTATTCACCTCTGTTGCCCATCTCCTTCTCTCTGCATGCCTCTATCTTGCTCCTTGCCTCCTCTCCAACCACATGGCCTCTCTCTTGCAACAATGTGGTCTCCTCTTCTCTGACAAAATGGCCTCCTAGCTCCTCCTTTTAAAACCTTTCAGCGTGAAAACCCTCCTCTAGCACATATTAGCATAACCAAGCCCCTTCCCAAGCAGGAAGGTAATCAGCCACCCCACGTGGGCAGCACCATTTTTAACAATAAAAGTGAGCAAAACCAAGTAACACAAGTCTTACAAACTTATTTGCCCAACAGCCACTAACAGCAATATTGTTAGTCATTCCAGTGAGGGAAAGAGGTCTCTGAAGGGTCTGATACCAGGCACTAAAAGCTCAGTAGTTACACATGTCACTTCTTCTCTCAACTCGTTAGCCAAAACTGGTCATGTGGCTCCACCAATCACAAGATGAAAAGGATGTGCATTTTACAATATAGCCAGAATCTTTGGTAAATTATAGGCTGAGGAAGTATGAACATATTACATGTCATTGGAGATCTTATATGTCAGAGAAAAAATTGAGCATTTTACATAAAAGCCATAGAGCTTAAGCAAGGAAAAACATGCTGAAAAGTATAAATTCCATAGCAGTTTTACATTTTGAAAGAAAAGAAAAAGTACAGGTATTGATTGACTTACAACCTATGCAACTAACCACCATTCGACTTTATGACCACAATCACTAGCCACTACTGCTCCATGTCTGGAGTTTTTGTATGCACCTGTATTTTTTTTATTAATTTTAATGGGGTGACACCAATAAGTCAGGGTACATATGTTCAAAGAAAATATCTCCAGGTTATCTTATCATTCAATTATGTTGCATACCCATCACCCAAAGTCAAATTGTCCTCTGTCACCTTCTATCTGGTTTTCCCTGTGCCCCTCCCCTCCTCCCTCTCCCTCCCTCTCCTCCCTCCCCCCACCCATTTTTAACAATAAAATGGGTCCATGTCTCATAGTCTCATTTTTATGTCCCACCTATGTATAAAATCATGCTGTTCTCAGTTTTTTTCTGTTTTACTTATTTCACTCCATATAATGTTATCAAGGTCCATCCATTTTGTTGTATGCACCTGTATTTTGTAATTTTGTATGTTTTGCAAATATTAAACCAGTTGTACTGGTAATACAGCGTTTTACAGTAATGAAAGAAAATTATGATAAAATATGACTTAAAGATTTTTATAACATCCTTTCACAGTACTGTACATATAGCCTACTCAACTTACAACCAAACTGTGTTACGACCTGGTCTGTTGGAACCAATCGTGGTTATAAGTCGAGCACTAGTGTAACTGACAAAGAATGATTAGGAAACCAGTATTTTGTTGGTTGTTTTTTTTTTTAAACATTTTTGGGTTTTACAGAGAAAGCAATGATTATAGAAATATGTGGTTTTACCCAGTTTTCAACCTAATTATAGGGCATGCTATCATGTTCTTCATTTTCTTTTCTATGTACACATCTTCCTTATCTTTGATTTTTTTTTTTTTTAAGAGACAGAGTCAGAGAGGGATAGATAGGGACAGATAGACAGGAATGGAGAGAGATGATGTTGGGCAGATAAGATATAATATGCTCACTTTGTTAAAGATGGCGCTGCCCACATGGAAGCCCATCACCCAGGTGCTATTATTTGCCTTTATGATTGAAATGGGTGTGGGGAAACGGCTGTAATGAAAGCAGGCTGGATCATTATAGCCTAAGGCTTAGTTTTAAGAGTAAGCTTTTCCCCACACCCTTGACTGATTGGACGATGTAGGGTGGTGCACTCTCCTGAGGAATCCCATTTATGCCTCAGATGGGTGACTTTGTATCAGAGACTTTCTTGTTTGTAGATTGAATTAAGGGTTTGGATTTCTACACTACAAAGTGGGACAGACCAGTAGCTTGCATTTGCTCAGTTCCTGAGGTTAGTATTAGAAATGAGAGAAGATTAAGGCCACATGGAATCCAGGAGAAGCAGCCAAGATGGCAGAATGCTGAGGAAGAAGCCAGTTTGTGTAGAGTTTGTGTAGAGAGAAAGAGATGGGAAACAGATGTGAATAAGTCTGGTGAGCTAGAAACCTTTGATTCTAGGAAACTCTGATAAGTCAGTAGCTTTGTGAGCACTGAGCCAGTGGTTTTGGAGCCCAATGTGTGTTTTTACTTGCCCGCTGGGTGCAAGCTAGAATTAAAGCTGATGGCTCAACAGTTCTTGGCTCCGTTGTTTCATTACTGTCTGTTCGAATCTAATGCGAACCTGCATGGGCCAGAAGGCTGTGATGGTGGCCTTGGCTGCTGGCTTTACAGATGAGAAGCATCAATGATCAGTTTTTCGTTGCCACACCTTAGTTGTTCATTGATTACTTTCTCATACATGCCTTGACCACGGGCATTCAGCAGACTGAGTAATCCCTTGCTCAAGCCAGTGACCTTGGGTTCAAGCTGGTGAGTTTAGCTCAAACCAGATGAGCCCACACTCAAGCTGGCAAGCTCGGGGTCTCGAACCTGGGTCCTTCTGCATCCCAGTCCAATGCTCTAACCACTGCATCACCACGTTGTCAGGCTGATTTCTTCTTTACATCATTGTTGGGCAGATAAAATATATTATGCTCACTTTGTTGAAGATGGCGCTGCCCACATGGTAGTTCGTTGATATTAATGTATGTTCTGGGACAGGCTGTGGGCAGGCTGCTCACCAGTTCTTGGCTCTGCTGTTTCATTACCGACTGTTCGAATCCAATGTGAACCTGCATGGGTCGGGCTGCTATGATGGTGGCCGCGACTACTGGCTTTACAGTTTCCCATTTCCTTCTCTCTACACAAACTCTGCACAAACTGCCTTCTTCCTCAGCACTCCGCCATCTTGGCTGCCTCCTCTTCTCCACGTGGTCTTAATCTGCTCTCCTTTTAATACTAATCCCAGGAACCGAGGGAGAGAACAAGCTCCCGGCCTGTCCCACTTTATAGCGTAGATTCAAAACCTTTAATCCAATCTACAAACAAGGAGGTCTCTGATACAAAATCACTTATCTGAGATATACTGGGAGGATTCCTCATGAGAGTGCACCACCCCACATCATCCAATCAGTCAATGTTGTGGGGAAAAGCTTACTTTTAAAACTCTCACGTGGGGAGGAGGAGCAAGATGGCGACGGAGTAGGTGGACGTACCAACTTCCAACTCCCAGAACCAAAGTGGATTATAACTCAATTTTAAGAACCATCATCTGGATAAACCAACTTTGAACTAAACTAAGTGGACTCTTCAACCAAGGAACACAGAAGAAGCCACATTGAGACTGGTAGGAATAGCGAAAACGCGAAGAGGGCTGCCCAGCTCCCCGGAGCAAATAGCAGCACAGAGAGACCCGCGTGGCGGAAGGAGAACTTGGCGGAGAGGGAGGGACCTGGGTCCCAGGAACCAAGCCGCAGCCTGCAGCGCCAGAGCCTAGAAGAGGCATTTGAACAGTACTGAGCTGTGAAACAAGTGAGGATACTGTTTGTGAGAAAGAGACAGTTTTCTCAGACCCAAGATTCTCTTTAAAGGGACAGTGCAGAAAACCTCTCACAACCACGCACCCGGGGAACGGGGACAGAGGAGAGGACCAGAGAAGCGGGAAGAGAGTGTGGACTGAAGGCACAGGGACAAACACTCTGAAAGACAGCCACCCTAACCCCTGGGCTAAGTCACTTCCCTAATTGAAAATGAATACTTCCCCTGGAACTAGCAATACCAGCAAAGGGAGACAGGACACTAGCCAAACAAGCTCTCCCGCGGCAATTAGAGCAGAGCTGCTTAGAGGGAGAGAGCTCCCAGGTCTACAGTGTGGAGTATTAGGGTACTTCCTACTCTGCTTAGGGTTGCTGAAGGGTATGGTGGCGGCAAGACGCTGAAACGCGGTTCTGTCGGCATGGGCTGAGGCCAAGCCAGTGTGAGCTCGGTCTAGCCCAGCAGGGGCAGAAGGGACGCACGAAAGAAGTCCGGCAGCTGCGGGCCCGCCTGTGACCCCACCTGCGAGGACAAAGTGGGAGGCCAGGAATGGGCAGAGATCTGCTCTTTGACCCTGCGCAGGCCGGCCCTGACCGCAGGGACAGGGCTAGGACCAGGAACAGGCGGGGCTCACAGCTGTTTACAGCTGCTTACACTACCAGCCCCACCCGGCCGGAGAAACCGCGGTTTACCATCCTGCATGCGCGAAATGGCTCAGAACGGGGGGGGGGGGGGTAGAGTCCGGGATGGGCGGAAGCTCGCAGCTGAGCTCACGCCAGCAAACACGCCCAGCCCAATAAACCGCATTTGCCATCCTGCGCAGAAGAACCCTGGTCTCGAGGGTGGGGCTAAGGCTCCGGACAGGCAAAGGCTCACAGCTGAGAGCACGTCAAAAGCTCCACCCAACCCATGAAACTGTGGCGAGCAGGCTCTGACTATGGGTGCTGGGCGGCTTCCAGGAAACAGGCTGGGTCCGCAGCTGAGCAAAGGTGCTCACCTCTACCCTATGTGCTGAGGCTTGTGGCTTGAGTAACAGCCCCTCCTGTGGAGGAGAGGCAGAAATCAAAGCAACAGCCGTAGTGGGCCAGCACTGGCAACTCCCATACCCAACTGCCCTAGGCGGCAGCAGAGGGGGTGGCAGGCCTGCAGACAGACCACACCTAGAGAACACAAAGGCAACACCTACTGGACTCCAGTGCCCACAGCTTGCTTATACACAGACAAAATGGGCAGGCAGAGGAATGCAAACCAAATAAATCAAGAGAAATCCCCAGAGATGGACCTGAATGAACCAGATATAACCAAATTACCAGAAGCAGAATTTAGAATAATGATAAATAGGATGTTCAAAGAAATTGGGGCAACAATGGATAGTCATTATGAACACCTAAATAAAGAGATAACAAGTATAAAAAATGAAATTGAAATAATAAAAAAGAATCAGACAGAAATGACAAATACAGTATCAGAACTGAAGACCACAATGGAAGGAATTAAAAGCAGAATGAATCACGCTGAGGATCGAATAAGCGAGTTAGAGGACACAATAAACAAAGGCACAGAAGCAGAGAACAAAAAGGAAAAGAGACTCAAAAAATGTGAGGAAACTCTACGGGAGCTCTGTGACAACATGAAGAGAAAAAACATTCGCATCATAGGGGTACCTGAAGAAGAGGAGAGAGGACAGGAAATGGAAACTTTGTTCAATCAAATCATAGCAGAAAACTTCCCTAAATTAAGGCTGGGAAACATTCCACACATTCAAGAAGCACACAGAACTCCATTAAAGAGAAACCCAAAAAGATCTACACCAAGACACATCATAGTTAAAATACCAAAGCTAATGGATAAAGAAAAAATTTTAAAAGCTGCTAGAGAAGAAAAGGCTATCACCTACAATGGAGCCCCCATAAGGATGACATCAGACTTCTCAACAGAAACACTTGAGGCCAGAAGGGAATGGCCAGATATAATCAAAGTAATGCAGAACAAGAACCTACAACCAAGACTACTTTATCCAGCAAGGCTAACATTTAAAATTGAAGGAGAAATAAAGAGCTTCCCAGAAAAAGAAAGCCTCAAGGAATTCATTAAAACCAAACCAATTCTGCAAGAGATACTAAGGGGCCTGCTGTGAACAGTTTAAAGGGAGGAAAGACTAGAGCAAAAGAAGAATACAGCTTTAAAGAATAAAATGGCAATAAACAACTACATATCAATAATAACCTTAAATGTAAATGGATTAAATGATCCAATCAAAAGACATAGGGTAGCTGCATGGAAAAAGAAACAGGACGCATACATATGCTGTCTACAAGAGACACACCTTAAAACAAAAGATGCACATAGACTGAAGGTAAAAGGATGGAAAAAAATATTTCATGCAAATGGAATGAAAAAAAAGCCGGGGTAGCAGTACTTATATCTGACAAAATGGACTTTAAAACAAAGGCTGTAGTAAGAGATAAAGAAGGACACTACATAATGATAAAGGGAACAATTCAACAGGAAGATATAACTATTATAAATATCTATGCACCAAATATAGGAGCCCCGACATACATAAAGCAGACTTTGATGGATATAAAGGGCGAGATTAACAGCAATACTATCATAGTAGGGGATTTCAATAACCCACTCACACACTGGATAGATCCTCAAGAAAGAAAATTAATAAAGAAACAGCAGACTTAAAGGATACACTAGATCAATTTGATTTAATAGATATCTTCAGAACTTTTCACCCTAAAGCAGTAGAATATACATTCTTCTCAAGAGCTCATGGTACATTTTCTAAGATAGACCACATGTTAGGACACAAAAATGGTCTCAATAAATTTAAGAAGATTGAAATCATATCAAGCATTTTCTCTGATCACAATGCCATGAAACTAGAAATTAACCACAAAAAAAAACCTGAAAAATACTCAAACACTTGGAAACTAAATAGCATGATATTAAATAATGAATGGATTAACAATGAGATCAAAGAGGAAATAAAAAAGTGTCTAGAAACAAATGATAATGAGCATACATCAACTCAAAATTTATGGGACACAGCAAAAGCAGTACTGAGAGGGAAGTTCATTGCACTTTAGGCATATCATAAGAAGCTAGAAAAAGCTCAAATAAGCAACCTGACCCTTCATCTAAAAGAACTAGAAAAACAACAGCAAATAAAGCCCAGGACCAGTAGAAGGAAGGAAATAATAAAGAGCAGAGTAGAAATAAATGACATAGAGGCTAAGGAAACAATACAGAAGATCAATGAAACAAGAAGCTGGTTCTTTGAAAAGGTAAACAAGATTGATGAACCTTTAAATAGACTCACCAAAAAAAAAAAAAAAAAGAGAGAGGACTCAAATAAAATTAGAAAGGACAGTGGAGAAATAACTGACACAACAGAAATACAAAGCATTGTAAGAAAATACTATGAAGAACTATATGCCAAAAAATTAGACAACCTAAGTGAAATGGACAAATTTCTTGAATCATATAATCTTCCAAAAATCAATCTGGAAGAATCAGAACACCTAAACAGACCAATTACAACAAATGAGATCGAAACAGTTATCAAAAAACTCCCAAAAAAGAAAAGTCCTGGGCCTGATGGCTTCACAAGTGAATTCTATCAAAAATTCAAAGAACTAACTCCTATCCTCCTCAAGCTATTTCAAAAAATTCAAGAGGAAGGAAGACTTCCAAACTCCTTTTATGAGGCGAGCATAATTCTGATCCCAAAACCGGGCAAAGACAACACAAAGAAAGAAAATTATAGGCCTATATCCCTGATGAATTTAGACGCTAAAATTCTCAACAAGATATTAGCCAACCGGATCCAGCAATATATGAAAAAAATCATACACCATGATAAAGTGGGATTTATTCTGGAGAGGCAAGGCTGGTTCAATATTCACAAATCAATCAATGTGATTCATCACATAAACAAAAGGAAGGACAAAAATCACATGATAATTTCAATAGATGCAGAAAAGGCATTTGATAAAATCCAGCACCCATTCATGCTCAAAACTCTCAGTAAAGTGGGAATACAGGGAACATTCCTTAACATGATAAAGGCCATCTAAGACAAACCCACAGCAAACATCATACTAAATGGACAAAAATTAAAAGCAATCCCCTTAAGATCAGGAACCAGGCAGGGGTGTCCCCTTTCACCACTTTTATTCAACATAGTTCTGGAAGTCCTAGCTACAGCAATCAGACAAGAAGAAGAAATAAAAGGCATCCAAATGGGAAAAGAAGAAGTAAAACTGTCACTATTTGCAGATGATATGATATTGTATATAGAAAACCCTAAAGTCTCAGTCAAAAAACTACTGGACCTTATAAATGAATTCAGCAAGGTGGCAGGATATAAAATTAATACTCAGAAATCAGAGGCATTTCTATATACCAACAATGAACTGTCAGCAAAAGAAATTAAGGAAACAATCGCCTTCATTATTGTAGCCAAAAAAATAAAGTACCTAGGAGTAAATTTAACCAAGGAGGTTAAGGACTTGTACTCGGAAAATTATAGAACATTGATAAAAGAAATCAAGGAAGATACAAACAAGTGGAAGCATATACCGTGCTCATGGCTAGGAAGAATAAACATCATCAAAATGTCTATATTACCCAAAGCAATTTATAAATTCAATGCAATACCAATTAAAATACCAATGACATACTTCAAAGATATAGAACACATATTCCAAAAATTTATATGGAACCAAAAAAGAACATGAATAGCCTCAGCAATCTTAAAAAGAAAAAATAAAGCAGGAGGTATCACTCTTCCAGATATCAAGGTTTACTACAAGGCCATTATACTCAAGACAGCCTGGTACTGGCATAAGAACAGGCACATAGATCAATGGAACAGAACAGAGAACCCAGAAATAAACCCACACCTTTATGGACAACTGATATTTGACAAAGGAGGAAAGAACATACAATGGAGTAAAGACAGCCTCTTTAACAAATGGTGTTGGGAAAATTGGACATCTACTTGCAAAAAAATGAAACTAGACCATCAACTTACACCATTCCCAAAAACAAACTCAAAATGGATAAAAGACTTAAACGTAAGCCATGAAACCATAAGCATCTTAGAAGAAAACATAGGCAGCAAGCTCTCCGACATCTGTAGCAGCAATATATTTGACGATTTATCTCCAGGGGCAAATGAAATAAAAGGCAAGATAAACAAATGGGACTATATCAAACTAAAATGTTTTTGCACAGCTAAAGACAATAGGAACAGAATAAAAAGACAAACCACACAATGGGAGAACATATTCAACAGCACATCTGATAAGGGGTTAATAACTAAAATTTATAAAGAACTTATAAAACTCAACACCAGGAAGACAAACAACCCAATCAAAAAATGGGCAAAAGAAATGAATAGAAATTTCTCCAAAGAGGACATACAGATGGCCAATAGGCATATGAAAAAATGCTCAACATCACTAATCATCAGAGAAATGCAAATTAAAACCACAATGAGATATCACCTCACACCAGTCAGAATGGCACTCATCAGCAAAACAACACAGAATAAGTGCTGGCGAGGATGTGGAGAAAAGGGAACCCTCCTGCACTGCTGGTGGGAATGCAGACTGGTGCAGCCACTGTGGAAAACAGTTTGGAGATTCCTCAGAAAATTAAAAATTGAACTGCCTTTTGACCCGGCTATCCCACTTATAGGAATATACCCTAAGAACACCATAGCACTGTTCAAAAAGAAGAAGTGCACCCCCATGTTCGTGGCAGCATTGTTCACAATAGCGACGATCTGGAAACAGCCCAAGTGTCCATCAGAATACGAGTGGATTAAAAAGCTTTGGTACATATATACTATGGAATACTACTCCGCCATAAGAAATGATGGCATCGGATCATTTACAAGAAAATGGATGGACCTTGATAACATTATACAAAGTGAAGTAAGTAAATCAGAAAATAAAAAACTGAGAACTGCATGATTTCATACATAGGTGGGACATAAAAGTGAGACTATGAGACATGGACAAGAGAGTGGTGGTTACGGGGTGAGGGGAGGGAGGGAAGGGTGGGATAGGGAGGAGGGGAGGGGCACAGGGAAAACCTGATAGAAGGTGACAGAGGACGATTTGACTTTGGGTGACGGGTATGCAACACAATTGAATGATAAGATAATCTGGAGATGTTTTTCTTGTACATATGTTCCCTGATTTATTGGTGTTACCCCATTAAAATTAATAATAATAAAAAATAAAAAAGTAAAAAAAAACTTGCACGTGGGCAGCGCAATCTTTAACAAAGTGAGCATAATATATTTCATCTGCCCAACAGTGAGCATAATATATTTTATCTGCCCAACACTGTGCTTTACCTAATCTTACAGATTATTGGAAGTTTGCTGGTGGTTCTTTTTTATTTTTTTAATGAAAACAATTCAGTCATGTGCAAACAATCAGATGACTAAACGTCTTGCCTTGTGTTCTGAAACAGCCTGGGAGGAAATTCAAAGACACCACACACAGGGGCTAAGAGTTTTTGGTTAATCATCTGAGTTGGGGCCTGATCTTACCCGTTGTGCCCCTCTTCCATTATGAGTTGCCAGCAGACAGCACAGTGCATCTGTGAAGTTGAGGGGATACCCTAGCGGAACTCTGGATCAAACTGTATTTGGGCCTGCAATATATAAGTTTTATGACTGGGTTTACACTTACTTTAACCTAATAGCTGGAGTTTTGCAGGTTAGCACTTAATTCTACCTGAGCTTCAGATGGGCTCACTCTTCTCCTTGGCCCTGAGAGACTGCCATAAGCTTCATCCTCCAACCTTCAGTTTTGATTTAAAAGTGGTACCGGTATTTCTGCAGTAACCTGAGCCCAGTGGATTGGCCTCTTTTTCCAGTGGTTCCAACCACACTGTCTTTAAACAGGTCTTTTTTTTCCCTGGATATTTTTTATAAAAAGCTTTTTCCTTCCAGGGTAGCTTGTTGCCTTCCAGTCCAGCTGAATTACCTCCCCTTGAATTGTATCACATTTCCCTATCTGTCCACTGATGCCTCTAGTCTGAAGCAGGTTACTTTTGACTGTGATCAAATATGCCTGAGCCCTGCACTCCCAGAAATGCCCCCAACTTTTTGTGTTCCAGGAAATGGCGTACTGCAGTCACCTCCCCATATTGCTTTGATAAACTCCTGGTCCGCTCTTTCTCATGACTTCATAAGATTCACAGATAACTTTATTGTTTACCTATGTCAAGGCCAAACAGACTTTTCCCCTTCTGCCTGAATGTGCTGACAAGACCAGACCCAGACCCTCCAACTTTCCATTCTTTGTCTCGTGAATGAATAGCTGAGATTAAAACTATTTTTCCCTCTGAAACTTTTGAGACACAGAGAAAAATATTTCCTGTTCAGCTAACTGACCTAGACTTCCCCTGATTGCAAAACAATATCAAATGTAAGTTACCCTACCTGTAACTTGTCTATTCCTCCCTGTAAACATCTAATGTAAAATGACCCTGCAGAAACACTGTGATAGTCAAATTGAGGGTGTCCTTGCTATTGCAAGAGCCTAAATCAAATTAATCTTACTTGTCTGATTTTTGTCTTTGAAACAGCCTTTGAATTGATGTGATGGATATGTTAGTTAACCATAAAAAATGGTTATTTCTGAGAAAATTTTTATATAAACATTTTTGTCTATAAGGGAAATATCTTACACTCTACAATAGGGGTCGGGAACCTTTTTCACTGAGAGAGCCATGAACGCCACATATTTTAAAATGTAATTTTGTGAGAGCCATACAATATGTTTAACACTAAATACAAGTAAATGTGTGCATTTTATGTAAGACCAACACTTTTAAAGTACAATAAGTCTCTGAATTCTTTGTAATAACGTTGTTATGCTGTTGCTAACCAATGATGAATAAAGTACTTCTTACCATTAATGTGACTTCTGGTGCTGCATGGTTTTGCTGATGGCTTTGTAGTCTGGTTGATACATGGTGAGGTTAAGCTTCATACAGGCGTTGAGACTTCCATTCATTAAACGTGATTGTAGGTTGGGCTTAACATTCTTTAGATGTGAGAAAGACTGCTCACATGCACATGTAGAGCCAAACATTGTCAGTACAGCAATATTCACATGCTGCAGTGTGTGGTATGTGACGAAAAGCCAGTTCCAAGTTTTGACAATCAGCTGGTCTGCGGGTTGAAGTTTTTCATTTCTCCCCACTTGTGTTTGATCACCAACTCTGCTTGCTGTCATGCAAGTCTTTCCAAATCTTCATTCAGTGACTTGAACTTATTCACTCACACATTTTTACATTGAGCTGGTTCAGATGTTCAGTCATGTTCATGAGATAGTAGAATTTCAGGAACCACTCAATGTTAGCTGACTCAGGATGTTTGACTTTTTTCATTTCAAGAAAAGTCTGGATTTCACTCAGACCAGCCATGAAATGGCTGAGCACCTTCCCTCTTTTCAACCAATGCACATTGCTGTGCAGAAGCAGACCAGGATAATTATTCCCAACTTCATTCAGCAGTGTTTTAAACTGGCAATCATTTAAAGCTCAGGCAACAATAAAGTTGACCACCCGAATGACCAGCATCTCACCTCACCAAGCTGCTTGCCATACATCTGAGCACAAGGTGCCTCCTGATGTAGGATGCAGTGAAAACTTAGGATGGGTCTCTTTTCATGTTCATGAAGAAGCGCTACAAACCTCTGTTTTTTCCCACCATGCACAGAAAACTTAGGATGGGTCTCTTTTCATGTTCATGAAGAAGCGCTACAAACTTCTGTTTTTCCCCACCATGCACGGAGCACCATCAGTACTCACCAAAATAAGTTTATCCATCGGTAGATTTTTTTCTTTAGTGAACTCAGTGAAAGACTTGAATAAATCCTCCCCTCTTGTTGTCTCTTTCATAGGCAAAACAGCAAGACTTTCCTTATGTAGTGTGTCACCAACAGCATACCTTGCAATCACGCTGAACTGGGATAAATGGCTTACATCTGTTGACTCATCGAAAGCGAGAGAAAAGAATGGTGCTGCATTTATGTCCTTCACTTGTGTTGCCTTAATTTGATTTGCCATCACGATGGTACAATTGTGAACAGTTCTTGCCGACAGAGGCATGTCTTTTATTAGTTTGATTATCTTGTCTTTATCTGAAAAGTCGTCAAAAAGTTCATTGGCAACATCAAGCATGAATGTTTTGGCATACTCCCCATCTGTGAATGGCTTTCTGTTTCTCACAATTGCTAAAGCACCAGCAAAGCTAGCCAAATTCCATTCGCCTTGTTGGGTCCAAACGGAGTTGCTGCTGACTAGCTTGCACTCTGCACAGTAGCTCTTGACATGCTTTCTTCCTGCTGTACCCCGCTGGATATTTCTATGCAAATGTAGTGTGGCGTGTGTCGAAGTGCCGCTTTATATTTGACCGTTTCATTGATGTAATTTTATCATTGCAAATTAGAAACACTGCAGAACCTACTTTCTCCACAAAGGTGAATTCCTCTGTCCATTCCTGCTGAAAAGTATGATACTCCTCATCTTTATTTTCTTTTAGCCATCTTCTTCGTCAAAAGGGTTTCTGCAACTAGCTAGCTGACTACTTGGTTAAAAGGAGGGAAGTTTACTTCCTGACCTCACAATGACACGTGTACATTTCGCATTATTCAATAAAAATTTGGTGTTGTCCCGGAGGACAGCTGTGATAGGCTTCAGCCACCCGCAACCATGAACATGAGCAGTAGGAAATGAATGGATTATAATACATGAGAATGTTTTATATATATATATATATATGTGTGTGTGTGTTTGTGTGTGTGTGTGTGTGTGTGTGTGTGTGTGTGTGTGTATATATATATATATATATATATATATATAATATTTACACAGGGACAGAGAGAGAGTCAGACAGAGGGATAGATAGGGACTGACAGACAGGAATAGAGAGAGGTGAGAAGCATCAATTATTAGTTTTTCATTGCCATTATGACACCTTAATTGTTCATTGACTGCTTTCTCACATGTGCCTTGACCGCGGGCCTTCAGCAGACCGAGCAACCCCTTGCTGGAGCCAGCGACCTTGGGTCCAAGCTGGCAAGCTTTTTGCTCAAGCTGGCGACCTCGAGGTCTCGAACCTGGGTCTTCCGCATCCCAGTCCGACGCTCTATCCACTGTGCCACCGCCTGGTCAGGCTGTTTTATATTTTTAACATTATTTTTTTATTAAAGATTTGTCCGAGAGCCAAATGCAGCTTCAAAAGAGCCACATCTGGCTCGCAAGCCATAGGTTCCCGACCCCTGCTCTAAACAATAACTAAGCAGTGTTTAAAATCCTTTTAATTGTACAGCTTTATTATTCAACTTTTTCCTAATTTTCTGTTTTGTTTTGTTTTTCCCTATCAGTGAAATGAGTAGCCTTTCTATGTCATAGTATTCAACTTAAGGATAAATGAAAATGCTATACAATTACCAAATGGTCTGCATATGTGTTTTCATAACATGGTGTGTATATAATATCTCAGTAATGAAATACTCAGCCAGATTCTCTATGCTATACCATGGGATTAATATATTTTTCAGAGCTTTCAAGTTAGTAATCTGCCTGCTTGGTTAGACTACTTTCCAACTTGGGCTAATAAAACAAATAAATTTTAAGACGGAGGCCCAGGATGGGTGGTTCAACAATTGGTATACTCTACATTTTAAAGATTTATTTTTAGGAGAGAGAGAGAGGGAGAGACAAGAAGAAAGGTGGAAAGAATGGGAGAGAAAGAGAGACCCTCTTAGAAAGGAGCCCTAGACTTTCCCCCCCGGAATGATTCCCTAATACAGGCCAATGTGCATAATACCAAACATTATCTGGGGCAGTCTGACCCGGACTGGAAATTATCTTGCTGCTTTCCATTTTCAAGGAAGAGACAGAGAATTCATTTAAGATTGGGAAACTATGGCTGGGAGGTCTTGTGAAATTTCTATTCTGCAAGCATGGAGTATTCATAGGCAAGGGTACATTGGACACTAGACATTTCACACGTGTTGCATAAACACAGATTAAATCTCTAACTGGAGGTTTTGGTATCTGAAATGAATTTGATTAGGATGATTTTAAAAGGAATGCAGATCAGCTGAGTGTAGTTAAATGATTTGAAGAGAAATGCAGGTCAACTTCTGAACACCATGCCACATTCACGTGGACCTGCCATAGTTGCAGAATATGAGACTTATGGAAGCAAATTCCATTGATTACTTATCATTGATTATTATAATGTATGTTCAATGGTATCTGGTCCTATAGGCAGCTACAAAATATTCCTCCTTCATCTTGATAATAATCTTCCTGTAGCATATAATTTGTGATTTGAATATTTATATGATGTTGGACAGATAAAATATATTATGCTCACTTTGTTAAAGATGGTGCTGCCCACGTGCAAGTTTTAAGAGTAAGCTTTTCCCCACACCCTTGACTGATTGGATGATGTGGGTGGTGCACTCTCATGAGGAATCCTCCCATTATGCCTCAGATAAGTGACTTTGTATCAGAGACTTCCTTGTTTGTAGATTGGATTAAAGGTTTGGATATCTACACTATAAAGTGGGGCAGACCAGGAGCTCTCTCTCTCTCTCTCTCTCTTCCTGAGATTACCATTAGAGAGGAGAGCAGATTAAGGCCACGTGGAGGCCAGGGGAAGCAGCCAAGATGACAGAGTGCTGAGGGAGAAGCCAGTTTGTGCAGGAGGAGATGGGGAACAGAGGTGAATAAGTCTGGTGAGCTAGAAACCTTTGATTCTAGGAAACTTGGATAAGTCAGTAGCTTTGTGAGCACTGAATGAGTGGGTTTTGGAGCCCAGTGTGTGTTTTTGCTTGCCCGCTGGGTGCAAGCTAGAATTAAAGCTGATGGCTCACCAGTTCTTGGCTCCGTTGTTTCATTACTGACTGTCTGAATCTAATGCGAACTCAGAGTTCTGTTGTCTTTACATATAATTCACCTTTAACTCACCTAGTCTACCTAGAGACCAAAAGCATGCATTTTGAGATGATTGGATGCCCATGGTTATGGAATGAGATAAAAGGATTTAGAACCTGTGGGGATTAAAGTTATAATGAACTAGTAGTCTCTGCTTTATCTTTAAGCAGTTCTAGTGGGTTAACTTCTTCCTCTTGGACAAGCCATGCAAAGACATAAAATTGGTTACCTCTAAGTAGCAGAAGAGAGCTGTTAGTGAATGGAATGCATAAGTAATTATAATTGCCACTGTTCCAAACCAGAATAAATCCTATTTCCAAACAGCTTTGGGGAAGAAACAGTAGATCTAAAAATTAAGCCATGTTTTCTGTCATTAGATATGATCGTCTTGTGAGTTTTACTTTCTCAAGTTATAGCTCCCAGTTTCCAATTCCTTAACCTGGAAAGTATGGTCCTTTTTAGAAGACAATGAGAAAAGAAAAGTTAAATAGATATTGAATTGGATGAGAAAAGCTGCTGATTGATGGGAAAAAAAAAATTCCTTTCAAATCATGGGAAATGTTTTAAATGTGGATTATAGAAAGAACAGAGAAAAATATAATTTTTGATAGATTCTATGGTTTTAATTCAAAGTCCAAGGTATCCTTGGAGTATAGAGGGTGAGGTTGCTAATTAGGGCATCAGACTCACTGAGTTTAAATCCCAAGTTCATATCTTACTATCTCCAAAGTTTTTTAATGTGTCCAGGTTTTAGTTTCTGTAACTACAAAATGATGTGTCGATAGTACCTCCTTCAAAGAATTGTTATGATGATTAAATAAGCTAATATTCTAAGAGAATTTAAAATAGAACAGAGAATTTGTTCAAGTATTTGCTCAATAAATGAACTCGAGAAAGCTGATAGCACCTGGTGAATTCATTGGAAATATGGACTCTGGCTCTGAGTTTTGAGTCTTGCCTTACTGGCTATAAATATCCCTATTTCACTACTTGTATCATGGCATTAAATAGCCCTAGAATTCTTTGCTTCTTAAACAATATAGTAATAGTACATCTTGGATTCTTATGTGGTCTGTATGTATTTGTCCTCAACCCTACTTTTATTACAATCACTTAGGTGATGTAAAATGTTATTTGTAAAACCTTACAGTTTATGGGGGTTTTTTTGTCGTTTTTTGTTTGTTTGTTTTTTTACAGGGACAGAGAGAGGGATAGATGGGAACAGAGAGACAGGAACTAAGAGAGGTGAGAAGCATCAATCATTAGTTTTTCATTGCCGTTGCAACACCTTAGTTGTTCATTGATTGCTTTCTCACATGTGCCTTAACCGTGGGCCTTCAGCAGACAGAGCAACCCCTTGCTGGAGCCAGCGACCTTAGGTCCAAGCTGACGAGCTTTTACTCAAGCCAGATGGGCCTGTGCTCAACCTGGCAAGCTCGAGGTCTCGAACCTGGGTCTTCTGCATCCCAGTCCGATGCTCTATTCACTGCGCCACTGCCTGGTCAGGCTACAGTTTATGTTTTATTATTGATTGGTTCTCTGGCAATTTAAGAATTTTAAAGATTTCGATCCTCTAATTTGATATTTAATATTGGTTAATATTTTTTCCCCAGATCTCCAAGGATGATTTGATTAACAATTCAGGAATAGATGAATTTTTTAATAAATAATAAAACATCTTTGGTGAGAGGAGTATCATTGGCATTTTAACTCTAGAGCTGTCAGTATGATTTGATGTGTTTATCATTAATCTGACATAAAGGGGAAAACACAGAGTACTTTGTTGTGCATTTATTCAGAAAATAATTTTTGAGCCCCTTCTGCACACTCAGTACTTTGCTAGTAGTTTAGGATATTTGGGGTATACAGAATAGACACACTAAACCCCTTAGAGATAGTTAATAAACAAGTATATTTTAGTGTTGCAAAGAGCTATGGAGTCAAAAAGCAAATTGTTGTGGAAAAACTACAAAGAAGGCATCTACTGTAACATTGGGTGGTCAGGGAAAGCCTCTGAGGTGTGAAGGATGAGAAGCCAGCCCTGTGAACAGGGAGAGGAGAAGAGTTTCAGCAAAAGACCCAGCTTGGACTGCTGAGTGTCCATCCACCTACTGCTCAGAAACCAAGAGTGTTCAGAATAGTTAAATAACTCAGTGATCTAAGGGGAGTCATGTGCAGTCTGCCTCTTGGACTAGTACCACAGATGTATGTAATAATCATCAACAACACCATTACCATACATTAGGGAAACACAAGTAGAAATGTTGACATATTAAAATGCTTACAAAGTGTCTGCAAGCACAGTATCACTGCATATTGCTTACCCCTCAGAAGCAAGTCTTCAGAGATATTTGCAGCTCCTACAGTGTCCTCCCTGGTAAGTAGGAGGATCAAGCAGTGCAATTAGAAATATGTAGCCGAGGTGGAAAGAACATTGATTGTTCCAAAACCTTGAAGAGTTGAGATCAGAACACAAAATATAATTCAAGAGCAAGTCAGGTAGCAGGAAATTATGAAGATGATGAAAAAGTCTATGAGACTCACAAACAAATAGACATGTTCTAATAATTTTGCTATTTGATATGAAATTTAACTTAAGAATTGTGACCTGGAAATTTGGAGCACTTCTCTTTGGCTCTAAAACTCCCACATTTTTCTAAAACCTGTTATGACCTTGACAATGGCTTTTAGCAGCGAGATTGACTAGGGGAAAAGAATGTGGAATCTTGGTACAGATTTGAGGAAACAGAGATTTTTGAAAAAAAATTCTATTGTTCAAAGCATCCTGAACTACTCAGAACTATATAGTATTATATAAAAGCATAACAAGTCCACAACCAATAATTTAAGTGTAGCCTACATGGTCCCCTAGGGCTTTACCTTCAATACACTACCAGAGGTAATTATTGAGCATTTAAACAGTGGCTGGTAAAAAACCCTGTAAGTGTTATAGTCACACAAGATTTCAGGCTCAGTATAGAAAAAAAGAATGTAAAGTATATTAATAATTGTGTAACGTTTAGATATACTGGGTGAAATAAAATATTGAAAATTAATTTCACCTGTAATTTTTTTATCAAGCTACTTCAAACCTTAAAAACACATTCTTCACTTTCATTCTATTTCTATTGGACAGCTCTGTTCTAGGAAATGTGAAAAATCACCTCCATCATACATGTTCCCTAAACAGCCATTCTAAACCATTCTGTCAAAATGGACGGCAGCAATGTCAGAGGAAAAACAGGTGGCTAACCAGCTACGGGTTTAGGAGGAATGTAACAGATGGATATGACAGTTACATAGCACCAGAAAAATTTATGCTTGGTAGAAGACTCATCAATAAGTGTTGAAAGGGAATTACTGATGTGCTCTGTAGATGTTCCCAAAAAAGGAAACCAGAAAAATTGAATAAAACAACCACACATTACTACTCCGTCCTGTGTCCCATGACTGAGGGGCTCAGAATATCTTGTCCTTCACCTTGTTTGTGCTCTTATGTATTTATGTTTTTATGTATGTATTTATTTATTTATTTATATTTATTAGGGTGACTTTAGTTATTATAATCATACAGGTTTCAGGTGTCCAAAGTCACAAGACATCTTTTTATACTGTGCCTGCATATTTCTCCAAACCTATTCCCAACCTCTCTTGTCCTCCCTCCAAAACAAAATGAAACAAGCAGAAAATGAACCTTTGCAATCCAGAGTTAAGGCATCCAGGGTATATTCTGCATACTTCATGACAATAGCCCCACTTCATGTAGACTATAAAACAGATGTTGATGATGCTTAGTGTGAACTGAGGATAGAGAAAACACTACTGTATCTTCATATTTGGCCAGAGAAAAAATCTTTTCCCTTGAAAAGATTTGTGTAAATGTATATATGCCCTTAGCAAACTAGCTAATATGTCAGACTTCAAAATGACCAGACTGTACACTTACTGTTTTACTAATCCTCTGGCTTCCCCTGTTTTACAATGGTTACAGAAAAGTCCGTGTTTGAATATTCTGCCCTTGGCTTTAACACTTGGCAGAGTTGCTCACTGTCCTCTGTTCTTCCTTGTGTTAGTTATAAAGCTGTTTGTCATCTCTAGTATCCGGAACACCTGCTTTTTTTAAAGGACTGCTGGCTCAGGGAAAAGAACATAACTTATTTTTATGCAATAACTCGCCAGCTCAAGCCTTTTAAAAATCCTGTCTAAACTAGTGCATTTTCATTCCCCTTAACCAAACAAGGTTATTTCAAAAATTGGAATATTTTATTTACCACTTTCCTTTTGAGGTAAATCATTGGAAAGCAAGTGACAGGACAGTTGGGCAAACCAGAGAAAGAGCCTTTTGCTCCTAACAGGATTTACAGGGATGAAAACCACAGGCAATCATGTCTTCCAATTCAGGGAGAGATTTTAAAAAGAATGTACAGAAACCTAAGGCGGAAAACCTTTTAAGAATTTAGGAAGACCAAGAAGATGAAGGAGGCTCTGTTACTTCATTTAAATAGTCACACATTCAAAACATCATGTTCAGTGTCTATCTGTTGTCTCTGCCTACTTAGCAGACCTTTTCTCTTCTTGAAACAGCTATTATCTCTTCTCCTGGAAACACCTCCTTCCTCACTTGATAGATTGGTTTATTGTTTGAGCCACCTCCTTGCCACTGGGTTAGGCACAAGGGCAAGACTAGCTAGTCAGAGTCTCTCATCCTCTTGGCCATAGTGCTTGCACAGGGATGGGGTGACTGGCGGGAGCTGTTGCAATAGAGATATTCATTCTTGTCCTCTTAGGGTAATTAGGTTGTTACTCTGAGTAATGTAAGGCCAGTGGCTGCCATCTCTACTAGTCTGAGGGGACAACCTGATTGAGAATGAAGCCAATGTAGAGAGGTACATTGTAGAGAGGTATGACACAAAGAAAATCTTGATGGAAAAATTTAAAGCCCTGAATTTCTTATATGATCACAAAATTTCCACTCAGCCTTCCTTTTTGGCATAAGCTAGTTTGAGCTGTGTTTTCTGTTTAAGGAAATCAAAAGATACATAACTAATTGACTATGTTGAAATGCAAAAAGAAATTGTGTAAAAAAGAGAGAAGATAAGGAAAAAGAAAAACTAATAAGGGTCTCCCAAATGGAGGAAGAAGAAAACTAAAAATGATTAGATAATTTCTCTTTCTTTTTTCTTAACATGTTAATAGAAGTTACATACACACACGCACACACACATGCACACGTAGATATTCTAAAGAGAATATCAATCTTAACTTACTGTAAAGCCAGTAGCCAGGGGCACTATCACAGCAGCCCGACCCACGCAGGTTCACATTAGATTTGGACAGATGGCAATGAAACACCGGAGCCAAAAACTGGTGAGCCATCAGCTTTAATGCTAGCTTGCACCCGGAAGGCAAGCAAAAACACACACTGGGCTCCAAAACCCACACATTCAGTGCTCACAAAGCTACTGACTTATCCGAGTTTCCTAGCATCAAAGCTTTCCAACTCACCAGACTTATTCACCTCTGTTTCCCATCTCCTCCTGCACAAACTCTTAACAAACTGGCTTCTTCCTCAGCACTCTGCCATCTTGGCTACTTCTCCTCCACATGGCCTTAATCTGCTCTCCTCTCTAATACTTCTGGAACCAAAAGAGAGAGAGAGCTACTGCTCTCTCCCATTTTATAGCATAGATAATCCAAACCTTTAATCCAATTATACAAACAAGGAAGCCTCTGTATAATGGGATTCCTAAGGAGAGTGCACCACCCTACATTATCCAATCAGTCAAGGGTGTGGGGAAAAGCTTACTCTTAAAACCAAACCTTAGGCTATAACGACCCAGCCTGCTTACATTACAGCCTTTCCCCCACACCCATCCCAAGCATAAGGGCAAATAATATCACCTGGGTGATGGGCTTCCATGTGGGCAGCTCCATCTTTAACAAAGTGAGCATATTATATTTTATCTGCCCAACACTTACCCACTAGAGTTAGACACCAACTTAAAAAATACAATAAAATTAACCTTTCCTGACAGAGAATGTAGTCTGCATGCAAAAGTGCAAAGTTTGGACCCATACCTCTCAGCTGTTTCCATTTTGTCTAAATAAAAATGTATTGGCTATCTTTAAAAATTAATAAAATAACACATTCCCATTTTAAATATATATATAAGTAGTAAAGAAATCAATTTGTTAAAAAATAAAAATCCAAATCTTGCGTTTCAAGTTTGTCTTCGTTTGTGCTCTTCCGGATTCTTTCTTTGTGTATATTAAAAAATATTTTTTCTTTTAATAAAATATGAAACCAATATAATTCTTTTAAACAATTAAAAGCATTTTACAGACATCTTTTCATGCATAAACATTTAGGTCCCCCTCACATTATTTAGTGGTTGACTAATATTTCAATGTATTAAAGGACATGTAGTCTGTCTAGTATTTTTTTGGCTCTGTTTTGCTTTTGCTATTAGATCCACTGATATAACATCCTTCAATATATCCTAAGTCATCTTAAAATAATGATGATTTTTATTATTGTTACAGCAGTTTCCTAACCACAAACTATGAACTAATTGTCCGGTAGTTGCCTCTGGGTTGGGTAGTGAAACCCTCCCTGGCCCTGAGCTTTCTGATAGTTGTTAATCTTGCTCAAACCGCACACACCCAAATTCTCGAAACTATCTGTCCCCAAGGCTGTTCCATGAACTGCACGCCCCACCAAACCGGTCGACCGTTACCATCCTCCCCCCTCTGCAGATATAAAAAACCCAAAAACCCTCCACAGGCGCGCCTTCACAGACTCACATCCCAGGGTCGGTGAACTCGCCCGGAGTCCTCCCAGTAAAGCCTGACTTTTGCTCATTTGGCTGTTTCGGCTCTTCATTCGTTCATTGGCGGCACCCGGCAATCTTTCATTTGGTGCTGAAACCCAGGAGAGGGGCTTTTTGTGACTCACCTCGGCCTTCTGGATTGAGGCAGGAGTCCCCCCTCTCTCCCCCTTGCCTCGTGCCGCCCGTCGTTTTGGACTCTGGGTTCCCTACGACCTCGATCGCCAATTGTGAGTAACCTGGTTTCTCTTCCGCTTTCTCTGGTCCTGCGTCTCCATCGGGGTTTCTCGTCCTAGACTCGGCCGAGCCGAGAACCCCTCCATCCGCCGACTCCTGGAGTCTTTATAGGGGTTCAATCGGAAGGGACGCCTTTCGGCTGCTCTCCTATCTCTGTCCTGAGACCTATCATTTAGGTCTCCTGTCGGGAGACGGGTATCTGGAAGGGACGCCTCCCTTATACTCTCTCTCTCCGCAGACGCCTAGGACCAAAAAGCCGGCCAAATTATGGGGAACTCCAAATCCAAAATAGACCCAAAACTCCTCTAGGATGTCTTAAAAATTTTTTCCAAATTGGGATATACTCAGACACTTCGCAGGAAGAAACTCGTCTTCCTGTCACAGGTCGCCTGGCCTCAATACACCCTAGATAACCAGTCTCACTGGCCGCCTATGGGTACTTTTGACTTTAACGTCCTCTGGGATCTAGACAATTTTTTGCCGGCACACTGGAAAAGACTCTGAGACCCCATATATTCAGGCTTTCTGGGATCTCCGTTCCCGCCCCATCTCTGCTCCTACTGCTCCACTCTCCAAATTCTTCTAGCCCAGACCTCCCCTCCTCCCAAGGCTTTATCCCAGGAACCCCCTCCTTACTCTCAACCCGATGACCTTCCTGACCACCTATCTTCTCCTCTGGCTCTCCCCCGGGAGAACCCCCCAGACCCGGGCCTGGCTCCGGCTCCTTCTGCCCTTCCGGCTCCTTCCGGCCCTCCAGCTCCTTCCGCCCCTCTAGTTCCTTCTGCCCCACCTCCCACGGACCCTCTCACCTCTCCCGTCGCAGCTCATACCAGGTCGCACAGCCCCCAATCATCATTCGTTGTCCTCGCCCCTCTCCGCGAGGTAGCTGGGGCAGAGGGCCTAGTTCGGGTACATGTCCCCTTTTCCCTCCAATACCTTTCACAGATTGAGAAACGGCTAGGATCTTTCTCGGCCGACCCCTCAACCTACATTAAGGAATTCCCGTACTTGACTCAGACATAAGACCTGACCTGGCATGACATTAAAGTAATTTGTACCTCTATTCTCACCACTGAGGAACATGAACGTATCCTCACTGCCGCCAGACAGCAGGCAGACAGGGACCATCTAGTGGATGACCAAATCCCCCTTGGCACAGAGGCGGTCCCCGGGGAGGACCCCAATTGGAGTTACCAACCTGGCCAAGGGTCCAACATCCCTCGTTGAAACCTTATGCTCCGATACTTAATCAGAGGTATGGATGCAGTTTCTAACAAGGTTGTAACTTATGATAAACTGAGGGAAATTACCCAACTCCCCGAAAAAAACCCAGCCCTTTTCCTAAACCGCCTTCAAGAGGCCCTTGTTCATTATACCCGCCTAAACCCGCGGTCCCGCAATGGGGCCACAGTCTTAGCCTCTCACTTTATCTCTCAGTCAGCCCCGGATATTAGAAAGAAACTTAAAAAGGCTGAGGAGGGCCCTGAGACTCCCATCCAAGACCTGGTAAAAATGGCCTTTAAAGTTTTTAACGCCCGAGAGGAAACGGCTGAAGCTGCCCGTCTTGAACGGCTACAGCAAAAGTCTCAGAACTGCTGGGCTTGATGGCCGACTGAGGGGGCCCTGGCTCTTTGACTCCAGTTACCCTCACCAGTTACCCTCACCGAGCCCAGGGCTACGCTCCAGGTAGCGGTCTCGTTACAGAACCGGCGAGCCCTGGACCTGTTTACGGCCAAGCACGGGGGCACCTGTGTCTTCCTGCGGGAAGAATATTGCTACTACATCAACGAATCCAGCCTTGTAGAGACCAGGGTAGAAGCCCTCCACAAACTCAGCTCTGATCTCCAGAAGCAAAAATTCTCAGCAGAAGCCTCATCTTGGTGGAACTCCTCCATGTATTCTTTATTAGCTCCACTCATAGGACCCATTTTCAAAATTGGACTAATCTTACTGATTACCCCTTGTCTTTTTCACTTCCTGCAGACCCAGTTTCAGGAAATCACCAGGATAGCGGTCAACCAGATGCTGCTGCAACAGAACCAACCCCTGCCCACCATAGCGGATACGGACTGCTCTGGCTCTTTCCTACCCCTCCCCTAACGACACCCCCATTCAGCAGGAAGCAGCCAGAAAGACCACGTCACCCCACTCCCTATACCAAAGAGCCAGGAATGTCCGGTAGTTGCCTCTGGGTTGGGTAGTGAAACCCTCCCTGGCCCTGAGCTTTCTGACAGTTGTTAATCTTGCTCAAACCGCACACACCCAAATTCTTGAAACTGTCTGTCCCCAAGGCTGTTCCATGAACTGCACGCCCCACCAAACCGGTCGACCGTTACCATCCTCCCCCCTCTGCAGATATAAAAAACCCAAAAACCCTCCCCGGGCGCGCCTTCACAGACTCACATCCCAGGGTCAGTGAACTCGCCCGGAGTCCTCCCAGTAAAGCCTGACTTTTGCTCATTTGGCTGTTTCGGCTCTTCATTCGTTCATCGGCGGCACCCGGCAATCTTTCACTAATAATCAAGACAAAGACCAGTTAAAATCTTCATCTTGCACACATCCTTATGTCTGTCCATATTGGGATGATGGAATAGGCAGCAGCGAGGTGGGATTTAAAGTGTGACATGAGAAGAAACATCCACATAATTTATCTGATCCAGGATGGGTGAAGTCTGAGCTCACAATCACAATGCACAATCGCTTTCTCTAGTGTTTGTGCATACATTCAAATCATGCTCTGAGTATACAGGTCTTGGCAGGTGACTGACCTCTTAATCTACATCTCTTGCCATTTTTATTGTCAGCTTCTGTCACCACACAAGACAGTTAGTAAAACAGTTCTTCACCTTCTGGCAGATGTCTACTGTCCATTTGTCTAGATTAAGAGGTTTACAAGCACCTCTAATTCTGAACTCTGTGGGGGCACTGGATTCCTGGAAAGATTGAGAATACAATTGTTCCTCTTTTATCAGTCCAGTGGACAGGATTCATTTTTTTTTACCTTTTGCTTTGAACTCATTCCCAAGGAAACTTCTAAAATTTTAAAAATAACTTTTCTTCTTGCTGTGGTACAATTATTAAACCTGCAGATAGTATTAGCCCATTTTGAGGGTGAGGGGTGTTTTATGATGCTTCAGGTTACTGAAGCCTGACCCAGCAACCTGTAATATTTTTCCCAACTTTCTCCCAGCGAGAAAACTTCTTGTGGTGGTTTATCACCTGGCTTAATTTTCTTTCCACTGGCATATTTATGCCTGAAAGCAGGGAGATAAAAATTGTGCTGACTGATGCGCAGCCCTTGTTCTCAGATAACCTGAACTGGACAGGATAGGCAGGTGGCTTTTTGAACCCAGAGAGGAAGCAGGGTCGACTTTCACTTCTGTTTTTATTGTTTTCCCTAGTTCTATTTAAAATGTAACAAAATAACAAAAGATAATTTTGTAATAAAATCTCCCATTGTAGCAGATATTTCACACAAAAAAACACTGGCCAATTAAAAGAGCAAGCCCTGATTTTTTTGCTAACAAAAAAAATGAACTCCTGATGGCAGATTCTTGTTCAATATTGGAAGAGCGTCTGGAGCACAAGGCAGCAAGACTTCTGGGCCTTCTTCAGTTTTACTTGGTTTGGCAATCATCAATGAGTCCTAAATGGCTGCGCTCAAAGCAGGGCTAATACTTGACTGCAACATTATGGGGTAGGCCAGGTTCATGTTTGCTACCAACCAACTCATTTCACTTCAACTACCCTTTATCTCTCAAAATAAGCCCTAACTTCCCCTTGCCTCCAGAAATCAACTGTCCTCACCACGGCCTGGGCTGCCTAGGACCACACTTTGTTCTTAGAGCTGGGCTGTGTCCCACCTCTCAGACTTTTCTGTCTCCACCCAACACTTGGCACCAAAATATATTTGTCTTGTGCCCTACTCCCCCTGGATCTTAACTGAATCTGAAGTGAAGCTGATAGAATTATACAAGTGAGGTCATTGGCAGGTACATCTCTTGGGTGAAATGTGCAATTAAGAGCCTCCTCCTGAATCTGGTTAGGACCCTCTTTGTGCAAATGGAATGAGTATTATGGTGGGGCTTTAAAGAACTCTCTTATGAATGCCTGACCAGGCGGTGGTGCAGTGGATAGGGCGTCGGACTGGGATGCGGAAGACCCAGGTCCAAGAGCCCGAGGTCGCCAGCTTGAGTGCGGGCTCATGTGGCTTAAGCAAGAGCTCGTCAAATTGGACCCAAGGTCGCTGGCTCCAGCAAGGGGTTGCTCAGTCTGCTGAAGGCCTGTGGTCAAGGCACATGTGAGAAAGCAATCAATGAACAACTAAGGTGTCACAACAGCAAGGAAAAACTGATGATTGATGCTTCTCACTTCTCTCTGTTCCTGTCTGTCTGTTCCTATCTATCCCTCTCTCTGACTCTCTCTCTGTCGCTGTAAAAAAATAAATAAAAATAAAAATAAATAAAAAGAACTCTCTTATGGAGGGTATTCAATGCCAGAGTTGCTTATAGAAAGTCCTCAAAGCACATAATGAGGCAGCTCCCTACCACACCAACTTAACCTGGCCTCCAGACTTCTGCTGTTCTGACAAGGAAATTCAAGGCATATCCTAACAGAGCTGCACTATACCTTTATAGTCCTTGGTCTTCTCCTCCTCTCAGGTGAGCATTCTCCAATGTAAGACAGGCTTTTGACATTTCACAAGTCAGGTAGTGAAAGATTACATTGTTTGAAATGAGCAGATTTCACTGAATACTTTTCTCACACTTATGTCTCACCTCCTCCATGGCTAAGCCGTCTTGTATAGGGTACACAAGGGGTCAGGTATGCCATTTCTACAGAATCTCATGTAAATTCCTACCATGCTATGTTCAACAAAAGAATTCAAAAGATACACATGTCAGGTCAAATTGGTATAAAGAAGACAGCATTGTTCTATCTGAACAAAACATTCAATCATTTCTTTTATCTCTTGTGTTTTCAATTCAGTCCCTGTATTTCTGATACCTTCAAATTCACTGTTTTATATGATGATTTTTTCCCTCAAATATATAGATTCTATGCAGCATTTTGATTTTATTTTCCAAACAGCAACTGAAGAAAGATGCAGTATGTGACATAAGGGAGTTTGATTAAGATCAGAAGAAAAAGAAGTTAATCTAAAGCTCTTATTGAAGTGACCTATTTCTCTGTATTTCTAAATATAAATAAAAATTCATTTCACATACTGCAATGTTTTCTCTAAATATTTCACTAAATTCAACTGATTATTCTCTGACGAATATTTCTATTTCCATTGTGTTCTTTTATAAGGTAGATTGGAACAGCCAACTAATATTCTATTACCAAGAATAAATTTTCCTGGCTACTTAACTATTTTGGACATGGCTAGACACAAACACAGTACTTTCTAATTTTTCCAGAGGTGAAGACCTTTGTTCAATTCACTTAGCTTTAGCACAACATCAAGAAAATTTATAGGTACATTAGTTCATTTTATGTTTAACGAAGTAGCCATTTGAAGGATAAAGAACAATTGTAAACTTTGATTCGGATTGGATCAAGCCCTTGTAAATCATTATAAAAGAAGAACTTTATTTACTTTTCAGTCAATTAAATATGGTTATGGTCAGGAGAGAAGAATTACACAGTAGGGGAAAATTTCACATCTCAAAAAATATAATGAAAATGAGATTGCAGTTGTAAATTCCTAATTAGGGGATCTTAATATTGGTGTCAGGACAATAGGAACAAGCTAATTGGCAATGTAAGAAAGACCTAGGGCAGGAGGGAGATTTTCAAATCAATAGAGTAAACAACTGGCCCACTTGGGTAGATAAGAGGCAGTTGTTTCTGTATAACCATCTGAAAGCTGTATTTTCCCCTGGCTCTCAGTCTGGGAAAAGCTGAATACATAATATGAATGGTGAGGAGGGAATAAATCCAGGGATTTCAGGTTCTCAGTTTGGGGCTTTGTCATAGTCCTAAATCATCCCTGTGGTCTCAACTCATCCTTCCCTCCTTTCTCCTCAAACTATCTGCAGAGACAATAAAAATACCTGTCATTTTAGCATTTTGAAGCAAAGGCTTAGGAAGAAGGCAGAATTCTTTGCAGTATCTTTTTTTAAAAAAAATACCCGAATGGCCTCTGCCTAATCAGGGCTACCCAAACTTTTTACACAGGGGGCCAGTTCACTGTCCCTCAGACCATTGGAGGGCTGTACTATAAAAAAAAGTATGAACAAATCCCTATGCACACTGCACATATCTTATTTTAAAGTAAAAAAACAAAACAGGAACAAATACAATATTTAAAATAAAGGACAAGAAAATTTAAATCAACAAACTGACCAGTATTTCAATAGGAACTATGGGTGCGGATGCATCCTGTGCTCCTCTCACTGACCACCAATGAAAGAGGTGCCCCTTCCGGATGTGCGGTGGGGCCGGATAAATGGCCTCAGGGGGCCGCATGTGGCCTGCAGTTTGGGGACCCCTGGTGTAAATGGCTATGAAAGTTGAGGCCGTCCTCACCTTCCCACTTATTTTAAAAGGGTTCCCCATCCAGTGATGTCATTACTGTCTATTAGCCACATTTTCACTAGACTTTTATCTTGAATTAATAGTAATTTCAGCCTGACCAGGCGGTGGCGCAGTGGATAGAGCGTTGGACTGGGATGTGGAAGGACCCAGGTTCGAGACCCTGAGGTCGCCAGCTTGAGCGCGGGTTCATTTGGTTTGAACAAAAGCTCGCCAGCTTGGACCCAAGTTTGCTGGCTCCAGCAAGGGGTTGCTCGGTCTGCTAAAGGCCTGCGGTCAAGGCACATGTGAGAAAACAATCAATAAACAACTAAGATGTTGCACGGCAACAAAAAAACTGATGATTGATGCTTCTCATCTCTCTCTGTTCCTGTCTGTCTGTTCCTATCTATCCCCCTCTCTCTCTCTGTCTCTGTAAAAAAAAATAATAATAAATAGTAATTTCACAAGTACTATTAATCCGTACTATTAATCCTCCCCTTATTTGCAGCTGCTATGCTGCCCAGTGCCAGGGACTCCATTTACTTTTAGATGTGCTCCAGGCGATGCCATTCACATAGACTTCCAAGGGAGTAGCGCCCCCTAGCTTTGTGCAATGTCCAGAGTTTCTGTGCTGTCCAGAGTGGAAACAGAGACTGTGGAAGGGCGTTGGCTGCCACAGAGGCACAGGTATTCAGAGAAAGAGATAAACCAGAAAAACAAATTCCTGTGGGAGATGTGTGAAATCGGACGAAGGGCCTTGGGATCAGGGAGCTGATTCAGTTGATTTGGACATTAAAGAAAAGTGTAGGTCCAAACAGCTAGGACTTGGGGCTAATGGCAGGGCACATCTTTCAAATATGTCTCCACAAATCCACATCCTCCTGCATTCCCTATCAAAATGGATCAAATCTGTAATCCCCTTAGGAGAGTCTGTTCACAATGAAAGGACAGCTCTGTGAGTGCAGTGAGGGAGGTGAGGGGGCACTCCAAGAGGGGACACTGATGTATCCTGTTTTCCTTAAGGTAAGGTAACCAGACATCCCGCTTTTGGCGGGACAGTGCCGATATTTAACAATTTGTCCTGCGTACCACCGGCGTTTTAAAACGTCCCGATTTGCCTGACCAGGCGGTGGCGCAGTGGATAGAGCGTCGGACTGGGATTCTGAGGACCCAGGTTTGAGACCCCGAGGTCGCCAGCTTGAACGCGGGCCCATCTGCCTTAAGGAAAAAAAAAAAGCTCACCAGCTTGGCCCCAAGGTTGCTGGCTCGAGCAAGGGGTTACTCGATCTGCTGAAGGCCCGCGGTCAGGGCACATGTGAGAAAGCAATCAATGAACAGCTAAGGTGTTGCAACAAAAAACTGATGATTGATGCTTCTCACCTCTCTCCGTTCCTGTCTGTCTGTCCCTATCTATCACTCTGACTCTCTGTCCCTGTATTAAAAAATTAAAAATAAATTAATAAATAAACTTTTCTTTAAAAATACAAAAATAAAAAAGTCCCGATTTTTGGAAAGAATGCACGAAAAGCTAGGGAATGGCGGGAGAACGGGAAGGGAATATATGATTTTTGGCAGGGAGATCCTGCCTCGACCTGGAAGCGTCCGCACTGCCACAAGAGTTGGCTGCCCTGTGCGCCCCGAAACAAAGAACTTTGGGCAGGACATACCTGCTGGGGTGGCGGCTGTCAAGTCCCCTAACTACCTATAGGCCCGCGTCCTGAACGCTGGCGAGTGGCTCAGGGTTCCGGGAGGCGCAAGCCACTCAGTCTCCAGTGGGTGACGGGGCTGGATGCCTGGAGAGTGGCTGTGGTAAGGACGAGTCCAGGCGGGGAGTGTGCGAGACCGCACATGTGTGAGCGCCCCTGTGGCGCTGCCCTGCCTGCTTCCACCGCTCGTGCAGCTCCGGCCTCGTTTTCAGGACCGTGTAACCCGATCCCTCTGACTCACTCAAAATTTCCCATATAGTAATATTTCTGAAAGTAATCTTTTTAATGAGGTATCATTATTTTAAAAATATATTGATAAGAAAAAGGTTAAATCTTGGGCATTAGCAAAAACCACAATAGAGAACAAAGGGTTAAAAATATTTCAGCATTTTGAAACAAACCGTGTTCCATACAATAATGCACTAAAAATTGTGGAATACGCGCTGTCTTTACAAGGAACTAATACTGCGACTGAATGCGTTTTTTCTATGGTAAATAAACTGTGGACATCAGAAAAATCACAATTACGTGTTAAGACTTTGAAAGCCATTTTATGTGTGAAATATAATTTAACAAACTCTTGTGAAAAATTTCATGACCTTTTAAACAACAACAGCAATCTACTAAAAATACTCACTCAAATGAGAAATATGCCAAAGAATAAAATAATACTATACATAAATTTTTAATGTATTACATTTGTAAATTGTACTTATGTTGAAATTTAAAAAAATATATTACAATACTATGTTTGCATTCTATGAAAATTTTTTTTGCTCCATATAGACCAAATTTTTAATCAAGAACCCTCCACCCCCACCCCCGGTCAATGGTGTTCCACTTTGCCAACTTTATTTATTTATTTATTCTTAACAGGGACAGAGAGAGAGTCAGAGAGAGGGACAGATAGGGACAGACAGACAGGAATGGAGAGAGATGAGAAGCATCAATCATTAGTTTTTCGTTGCCGTTGCGATACCTTAGTTGTTCATTGATTGCTTTCTCATATGTGCCTTGACTGCGGGCCTTCAGCAGACCAAAGCAACTCCTTGCTGGTGCCAGAGACCTTGGGTCCAAGCTGGAGAGCCTTCGCTCAAGCCAGATGGGCCCGCGCTCAAGCTGGCGAGCGCGGGGTCTCGAACCGGGGTCCTCCGCATCCCAGTCCGACGCTCTATCTACTGCGCCACCGCCTGGTCAGGCCCACTTTGCCAAATTTAAAATCTGGTCACCTTCTGTTAAGGTCTTCTCTCTCATTTATCTCAGCGTATTGCAAAAGCTACAGAGTTGGTTCTCCTCCTCAGGAACAGGAGTCCGAGAATTAGACAGTGTACAGAACTAACTCAAATATGTGTGTAATGAAGTTTAGCTGCTCATACTTTTAGAAACGGATTAAAACATTAGGTGGAAAAGCAGTTTAAGATATTTGGGGATGGTTATATACAGTACTTACTTTTATTTCCTCTCTAGCATATTTTTTCAGTTTGGTTTGTTTGTTTGTTCGTTTTTTATATATAAAACTGCCAAAATATCAGAAAATAAAAATATTAAACAGTAATGATGATGGACTTAGAATTGGGCTGAAACCTTTTGACCCATCTTTGGCCTCCAGGGAGCCCTTCCCTATTCTAGCAAAGAAAAACAAGTGTTTTTTTTGTTTTTTGGGTTTTTTTTAGCTTAAAAGATTGAAATTAAGGTACTCTAAACTAATGTGCATCTGACTTGAACTATTTTTGCATGTAAAACAGCCAAGTTAGAGAAAGGCTCAGTCAGCTGCAAGAACCATGTGACACCTAAAAGGCAAGCCTGTCAGAGGGGAAGTTTATCCTGGGAGCCAAATAAGAAGCAGCTGGGTTGCAGCATTCCTCCTCCTCCCAGACACTCAGGGCTGGGGACTGGCGTGCCGGCCATGTGTGTGCTAAAAGAGAGCATCTTTAAATAGTCTTTCTGTTAAATTCATCTTTCATCTATTAATAGGAATGTCCCCCTCCACTCCTAGCCCCTAAACCAGTGATGGGCAACCTCTTGGGCTTGGTGTGTCTAAATCTGCCAAAAAACTGAGCATAACTCAGGTGGTGTGTCACTTCGAGAAAAACGAACGGCCTAAGCAGAAGTCCCAGCGAACGGCCTAAGCGGAAGTCCCAGAACTAGATGCTCTGGGCCGGAGTTCTGTTGTTTTGGCCTACAGACCTCCGGCACAGAGTGTCTACACTACAGCAAATGTTTTATCCTCGGATACTGCACCTGGCCGTGCAGGAGCCGAGGATGAAACGTCCTTCTCGGCATGCGGCCCCATACTTCTCTGGTATGCGGCCGCATGCGGCCACGTGTCATCGAAAATGGCTATGCGTGTCAGTGCTGACACACGTGTCATAGGTTCGCCATCAAAGCCCTAAACACATGATCAGGGTCTCAATTTCAAAGGTATAGTGGCACACCCTCTTCTCTGGTGCTTCAGTGACTGGGTGACAGAATGAGCAGAGACCACCATGAAGCAGTGTTGATCCATAAACTGTGAAAATGCAAACCTGTGGTTTAGGAACAGAAGCGAGGCAGTTCAAAAACAAACAGTGTGGAGACAGGTAAAGCACCTGGTGGAAGGATTTTTCTACCAGCCTAAAGATCTGGAAACTTGCATCACAAGCTGGTCCCTGATAGTACCAGCATGTAGGTGAAAGGCCAAGCATGCCTTAAGCATAAGGAAATCTCACAGGTTTGCAAGAATGGGAAGATGTTTTAGCTATGGTCACATTTGAACCTAACTAACCATTACTATTGTCTGTTACAACACAGATATATCAGTTGGTTGCCAAACTTCCATGCTGTAGAGTTTGAATGGAAGTGAGTACAGGAAGAGAGGAGTTGGGGTCAGGTGCTCAAGGTGCAGTTCATGAAGAGTGCATTTTTATCCCGTTTCCTGTTGCTCAGTAATAGCAACATTGCAGCATCATGTGACAGCACATTGTCTCGGGCTTTCTAAAATGCTGCACCTGGCCTGGCTAACCCCCTGCAAGGGAGGACCTTTGTATATGTATGTAGACATAGTTTTAATTTATATGAGTTATGATAGGCAGATGCAAAGAACAGCTTGGAGACTTTGCCGTTTACACTGAGTTCCACCCACAGAGAAAAATTTGTGCTTTATGGTTATCTACCCTCACCTGCCTCCCACTCACAACTACCCCATGGCCTATTGCATTGCACTGTCCTATGTATCAGCAAAGAATAGCCATTTCGCTGGGGAAGAAAGTGGTGTAATCTGGCCATTGTGGGTGACATTGACGCTAGGGTTGGGTCATGTCCCATCAGCCTTGTGAGACTGCTGGGACTGCTCAGCACAGCAATGGTTAGAATTGCCCACCTGCTTTGGCTTTTCCAGCCCAGCCCAGACCAGACCAGCAGTGGACCTCTTCCCAGTTTTCAAGGTGATTGTGGTCCTGTACACCATCAGGAAGGACTGAGTCACTCTACCGATTTGCAGATACATGCCTCAGGGTAGGGAAGGAGATAATAGCCTGCAGCTGCAATCAGCACTTGAGCCATGTGTACCACCCCACATACCTGCTCATTCAGGAACTGCTCTTTGCTACATATCCTGGGAAATTCATGTTCTCCTCGACCTGCCAAGCTATTCTAGTCCTGACATTAGTCCAGTGATGGATGGCTTGGGTTATGAGTCTACCTGACTAAAACACATTTTGCAAAGCCAAATATTTCCATCAGTACAAAATAAATATGCTTGCCAAAAACTACAAACCCACAATTCCAATCTGTTAACATTTGTAAAAGATAAAGATTCAGAAGAATTGGTTTCCCTGGATTCTTTAGTCTCCTGAGTTACCTTTCCTATTGTTTTTAACTACCTTTCAATTCATACTTGGACATCAAGGTAATCATAGATTTTAAGAGTGTCAGGATAAAGAGTTACCAATCTGGTCCCTGAGAGCAATTGTCAGGCGTGTCGGTGTGGAGTGATTTGTCCAATGTGGAACAATTCATAATTTGGAACTGAAGCTTTAAAACGTTGTACTCAATAACACTTAAATAGCTATGCATGCTTTAAAATTGTAACTACAGCTATTCCAAGAAACACAGGCTTCACATGTTTCTGCATTTAAGAACTACCTAAGAAAGAAATTTCTGATCTCATACTCATGATGTATATCAGGGACCAGTTTATTCATTCAGGTGAATGAACCAGATCTTTGCATGAAGAAAAAAACTCATACTGAATATTTTTGCAGGGTCTCTGGTATTTGACATTACCACATCAGCTTCTAAACCATTGTTTTCTTTGGGGATCTGTCATCTTAGGGCTGATTACTTGAGAAAATGTAGTCTTTTTTCTTCTTTATTCTGAGCAATAAGAGTTTAGACATTTTGTTTATAAGGTTAACATGAAATCTACTCATCAGAGTTGAGGGTAAGCTCCATGGGGCAACATGGTAATTAAATTTCTCTGAAGTTCTGGGTTCTTGGATGGCATGTCTCCCAAGGAGTTCAGTCCTGCAATCTTGTGATTACAAGAGTTTGCTTTGTGATCACCAAACGGGTAGGGGTGCGTGTGTGTGTGTGTGTGTGTAAGAAAATGACTCTCAAGCCTCCTATTTACATGGCTGTTTGAAATACATCTCATCAGGCTAAATTAAAAACACTCTTTGTTGATCTAGATATGTTTCTTCCTTTTTTTTTTAAATGTGCTGATTAAAACGGGTCTGTTTTAGGAATCTACAATACCTCTGTGGAATTAGGAGGAGGCACAGGAAGGCATGTGAAGGGCCTTTGTGTTCACATTTCAAGACCTTACATATATGTTGTTTTTATTAGATCACTCATTAGTTAAATTAGAGGTGGGGTGTAATCAGGACAATTTTAATGTTTAATTTCTTTCCAAATTTAAAATTGAGCTTTTAAAAATTATCTGAAGAAATAGATAACTCAGGTTTGGGACTTGATTAACAAACAATCAAACCGGACATTGTTTTACAATTGCAGGCCTCATTAAATTTGGTTTAGCTACCTTTTAATAAGATAGATCATTATCTACAATAGTTATTGGGTGTGGTTCTTAGAGTTTTAAGACAATTTAATATCAGTTTTCCAATAGTTCATATGTGATATGATAACCACCTTTTGTTTGCTGCTTCTGACTCCAATGCACACATATAGTCAGACCAGGTGTTGGGCAGATAAAATATATTATGCTCACTTTGTTAAAGATGGCTCTGCCCACATGGAAGCCCATCATCCAGGTGATATTAGTTTCCCTTATACTTGGGATAAGGGCGTAATTATATTATTGATTGTGGGGGACAGGCTGTAAGCAGGCAGGGTCGTTATAGCCTATGCCTTAGTTTTAAGAGTAAGCTTTTCCCCACACCCTTGACTGATTGGATGATGTGGGGTGGTGCACTCTCATGAGGAATCCTCCCATTATGCCTCAGATAAGTGACTTTGTATCAGAGACTTCCTTGTTTATAGATTGGATTAAAGGTTTGGATTTCTACACTATAAAGTGGGGCAGACCAGGAGCTTGCTCTCTCGGTTCCTGAGGTTAGTATTAGAGAGGAGAGTGATCACATTTTAAAAAGAGTTTATGCTGTAGGAAAGCAGAGTGAAGCCATGTGGAGGAGGCCAGGAGAAGCAGCCAAGATGACGGAGTGCTGAGGAGGAAGCCAGTTTGTGCAGAGTTTGTGCAGAGAGGAGATGGGAAACAGAGGTGAATAAGTCTGGTGAGCTAGAAACCTTTGATGCTAGGAAACTCGGATAAGTCAGTAGCTTTGTGAGCACTGAATGAGTGGGTTTTGGAGCCCAGTGTGTGTTTTTACTTGCCTGCTGGGTGCAAGCTAGAATTAAAGCTGATGGCTCACCAGTTCTTGGCTCCGTTGTTTCATTACTGACTGTCCGAATCAAATGCAAACCTGCATTGGCCAGGCGGCTCTGATGGTGGCCTTGAGCACTGGCTTCACACCAAGGTGTCCAGATTCTGGGGCAACAGGGAAAGAAAAAGTTCAAATCTGTGAGTAGATGCTTTGCTTGACATTGATTACTGAGCATCTAATATGAAAGTGTATAAATGAGCATCAAAAAGCACATTCCAAAATAACTAATATGCAAGTAAAAAAGTCCTAACACCGCTCCTAAACTCTTTAGAGGATTAACAGTAAGTAGATAGCAGGTACAAACAACCACAAATTGAAAGAAATTAACATTTGATATATCTTCACTCTCACTTCGGTAAAGATCTACTCCTAATAACACTACCCTTCAATGATTAGTATTAATTTTTTGTTGTTGTTGTTTTTATTTTTGTTTGGGTTTTTTTTTTTTCTAAAGTTAGAAGTATGGAGGCAGTCAGACAGACCTCTGCATGTGCCTGACTGGGATCTACCCGGCATACCCACAGGGCACGATGCTCTGCCCATCTGGGTTGTTGCTTCGTTGAGGCCAGAGCCATTCTAGCACCTGAGGTGGAGGCCATGGAGCCATCCTCAGCACCCAGGCCAACTTTGCTCCAATGGAGCCTTGTCTGCAGGAGGGGAAGAGAGAGACAGAGAGGAAGGAGAGGGGAAAGAGTAGAGAAGCAGATGGGTGCTTCTCCTATGTGCCCTGACCGGGAATCAAACCTGGGATTTCCATATGCCCGGGCAACGCTCTACCACTGAGCCAGCCGGCAAGGGCTTTTAATTTATTTTGTTCTTCAGATACCAACAGGACTTCAGTGCTGCCATCCTTAAATCCTACACCCCACTAGAACTCATGCTTATAAATGGTTTCCTATCTGTCTGCTACCCTTCCTTCCTTCCTTCCTTCCTTCTTTTCTTTTTATCTTATTGCAGTGGCTAGAACTTTTAGTACTATGTTGAATAAAAATGATGAGCATAGACATCTGTAAAGCCAGTAGCCGCAGTCACTATCAGAGCTGCTTGACCAGTACAGGTTCGCATTTGATTTGGACAGTCAGTAATGAAACAATGGAGCCAAGAACTGGTGGGTCATTAGCTTTCATCCTAGCTTGTAACTGGCAGGCAAGAAATACACAAAGTGGGCTCCAAAACCCACTCATTCAGTGCTTACAAAGCTACTGACTTATCGGAGTTTCCTAGAATCAAAGGTTTCTAGCTCACCAGACTTATTCACCTGTGTTCCCCATCTCCTTCCCTGGTGCACAAACTCTGCACAAACTGGCTTCTCCCTCAGCAGTCTGCCATCTTGGCTGCTTCTCCTGGCCTCCTCCACATGGACTCACTCTGCTCTCCTACAGCATGAACTCCTTTTAGAATGTGATCACTCTTCTTTCTAATGATAATCTCAGGAACCGAGAGAGAGCAAGCTCCAGGTCTGTCCCACTTTATACTGTAGATTCAAAACCTTTAATTCAATATACAAACAAGGAAGTCTCTGATACAAAGTCACTGATCTGAGGCATAATGGGGTTCCTCATAAGAGTGCACCACCCTACATCAAAAAGGGAAAAACGGTGGGCAAGGCTTAGTCTTAAAAATAAGCCTTGGGCTATAATGACCCTGCCTGCTTACAGCCTGTCCCTCCCATACATTAATATAATCACGCCCATCCCAAGCAAGAAGGGCAGCTAAATATCATTATCTGAGAGACGGGCTTCCACGTGGGCAGCGCCATCTTTAACAAAGTGAGCATAATATATTTTATCTGCCCAACAACATTCTTGTCTTGGGTCTTTCACTGTTAAGTATGATATTAGCAATAGGTGTTTTGTAAATGTATTTTATCAAATTGAAAAAGGTTTTCCCTGTATTCCTAGTTTTTATTATGATTGGGTATTGGATTTTGGCTGATGCTTCCTTGCCCCCATGCATTAATTAATAGGATTATATGATCTTCTTTAGCCTGTTGATATGGTAGATTAATTGATTGATTTTCAAATGTTGAAACAGCCTTGTATACCTGGAATAAATCCCACTTGGTCATGGTGTATACTTATTTTTACACATTTGTGGATTTGAATTTTGAATGTAAGTTTATGAGAAATATTGACTCATAGTTTTCTTCTTCTTTATTGTCTCTCTCTGATTTTCATTTTGGAGTAATAAAAGCCAGATGTTGGGCAGATAAAATATAATATGCTCACTTTGTTAAAGATGGCGCTGCCCACATGGAAGCCCATCACCCAGGTGATATTATTTGCCTTTATGCTTGGGATGGGTGTGGGGGAAAGTCTGTAATGTAGGCAAGCCGGGTCATGATAGCCTAAGGCTTGGTTTTAGGAGTAAGCTTTTCCCCACACCCTTGACTGATTGGATGATGTAAGGTGGTGCACTCTCGTGAGGAGTCCCATTACGCCTCAGATGGGTGACTTGGTATCAGAGACTTCCTTGTTTGTATAATTGGATTAAAGGTTTTGATTCTACACTATAAAGTGGGGCAGGCCAGGAGCTTGCTCTCTCTTGGTTCCTGAGGTAGTATTAGAAAGGAGAGCAGATTAAGGCCACGTGGAGGCCAGGAGAAGCAGCTAAGATGGCAGAGTGCTGAAGGAGAAGCCAGTTTGTGCAGAGTTTGTGCTGGAGGAGGTGGGGAACAGAGGTGAATAAGTCTGGTGAGCTAGAAACCTTTGATGCTAGGAAACTCGGATAAGTCAGTAGCTTTGTGAGCACTGAATGTGTGGGGTTTGGAGCCCAGTGTGTGTTTTTGCTTGTCCACCGGGTGCAAGCTAGAATTAAAGCTGATGGCTCACCAGTTCTTGGTTCCGGTGTTTCATTACCGACTGTCCGAATCTAATGCAAACCTGCACGGGTCAGGAGGCTCTGATAGTGGCCCTGTATACTGGCTTTACACCAGGTAAAATGATCTAGGACATGTTTTTCCTTCTTCTATTTTTCTGGAAGAGATTGTGTTAAATTGGTGTTAATTACTTAAATGGTTTGTAGATTTCTCTAGTGAAACCATCTGTGCTTACAGATTTATTTTTCAGGAGCTTTTAAGTTACTAACTCAATTTAGTGTTTGTGGGATTATTCAGGTTGCCTATTTCATCTTGGCTGAGTTTTAGTAGCATGTGATTTTTAATTTCTTCTAAGTTGTCAAATTTATGCACATCAGATTGTTTGTATTATTTCTTTGTTATTGATGTCTGCAGGATTTGTATTGATAGCCCTTGTTTTATTCCTAATATTGGTGATTTGTGTCTTTTCTCTTTTTATCTTTGTTGGTCTTGCTAGAGATTTATCAATTTTATTGATTTTTTCCAAAGAATCAGCTTTTAGTTCCATTGATTTTCTCTATTTTTTTTGTTTTCAATTTCATTGATTAATGCTCTTATCTTTATTATTTTCTTTCTTCTGATTAATGGTGCAAAAAGTTTATTTTTTCTATATTTATATTTTTCATTTTAAAAGCTAACAATTTCTGTATTGACATGATAGCCACACCATAAAAATGAATTAACTGTGTTAAAAACTGAATAATTCTTAAAATGGTAACAATGTTTAGTATTTAACTGTTCATGGTGATAAAAGTTTAGATGGAATACAGGAAAATTTGTTAATTGGCAGGTAATATGTTCAAGTCCTCCATATGTTTCCATGAGAAGAGAGTCTGAGTATTGACAATTATTCTCTTCTAATCTAAAAATTCATATTTGAGGAAAACTTGCTACATAACTAAATCACTGTACATAGATATGTTGAGAGCTCAGAAAGTTCTATAAAAGGCCTTTCTCCCAAAGAAGAACAGGGAAACTTTAGGGTAGAAAATAAACTGGAGAGAAATGAATTACCCATACAGGAAAGAAGAGATATTTTAGCTTAAATATAGCTGGAAAATTTAGGTAGAGGTCTTGCATAAGAGAGGGGGAAAGGCAGAAATGTCTGAGTCAGAGAAAGATCGCTCCCTAAAGAGAAGTGAGCTGCCAAAAAGAGCAGGGGTTTGCAGCTCAACTAAGTTGAGAATAAATGTAGAAAGAAAAGAAGACCTTTCTTTAAAAGAAAAACAGAACCAAAAAAAAACCATATACAAGTTGTAAAAAAAGTAAAGGGCAAGAAAGAAGTAAAAATACTACCTAACTGTAAAAGATTTTGAATTTAACTCACTGTCCTTGTTCTAAAGTTGGCAGTCTAACCAATTGATTCTGTTTTACTGGATTGCTTTAATATACATCTCGCTTAAAATAGATGATCGCATATTGGTTTGCATTTTAATTGCTTAATTAATATAGTGCTTTGAAAATGAATCCCTGAAGTTTTAGCCAGTGTGTCTGCCATAACAATCAGTCCTATTGAGCTACAACATGTTGGGTTTTCTATAGACTACAACACTGACAAGAAGCTAGGTGCTCATTGTTTATATCTACTGGGGCTCAGGCCATTCCATAGGCAATTATATTGCAGCTCAAAAACTCACTCTGAAGATGCCCTATCTCTATTTTACTTCCTCTTCCTCCTTTATCTTCCTCAGTGTGAACTTCCTCAATGATTTGTCCTCAAGGACTTTCTTCCTCTTCTGGTCTTCAGTTCTAGGACTTCTCAGGATGGAATGTCTGTCTCTCCCTCCTGCTCCCTCTACCACCACCACCACCACCACCACCACCACCACCACCCCTCGGCCCAAAGTCTGTTAGACTCCCAAGAGTACTTTTACATCCAGCTTAGAAGTCACCACCTCTGGAAAGTCATCTCGGAATACCCTTTCTCTCCAGTCCTCTTTCCATTCGGGTATATATTGCCATGCTAACACCTCCTACAGAGCACTCTGCACTTCATTTTACATGTGCCTTCCTGACTAGACTTGATGGCAGAGACTAGGTATGTCTTATGACTCTCATGTTCCAAGTTTCAGGCCTAGAGAAAGTACTTGTAATAAATGCTCTTGAATGAATGAATACATATGCAAGCTAGTTAAGCCTATTAAATAACTAGTCACTAAAGTAGTTTTAAGACATCCACAAATATACTCCATATATTCAGAATATGTTTTCCTTCCAAAGTAATAAAATGGTAGTTTAAAATATATTTTTAATAATTCATATATTTCCTTAATATAGAATTAATGCCAGTGAGTAAAGCTTCACTTTATGAAAGAATAAAAACCTAAGCAAGAAAGGAGGCCTTTTACCTTACAAAAAGGAATATCTGTCAAGGAAATGAGAAGACAAGCCACAGACTGCAAGAAAACATCTGTGAAAGGCATATATTATTAATTACTAATACCCAAAATATAGAAAGAACTCTTGAAACGCAAAATAATAACCCACAACTGATTTTGACAAAAGACCTTACTAAAATAATAATGATATATTATTAAAAGCCTACAAAAATAGTCAAAATCTGTAACAGTGAGCAACACCAAATGCTAGTGAAACTGTGGAGCAATGGGGACTCTCACACATTGCTGGTGGGAATGCAAGATGCTCAAGCCACTCTGAAAGACAATTTGGCTATGTTGGGCAAATAAAATATATTATGCTCACTTTGTTAAAGATGGCGCTGCCCACATGCAAGTCCGTTGATATTAATGTGTTTTGGGGGACAGGCTGTGGGCAGGCATGGTCATTATAGCCTAAGGCTTAGTTTTAAGAGTAAGCTTTTCCCCACACCCTTGACTGATTGGATGATGTGGGGTGGTGCACTCTCATAAGGAATCCTCCCATTATGCCTCAGATAAGTGACTTTGTATCAGAGACTTCCTTGTTTGTAGATTGGATTAAGGGTTTGGATTTCTACACTATAAAGTGGGGTAGACCAGGAGCTTGTGCCCTTGGTTCCTGAGGTATTAGAGAGGAGAGCAGATTAAGGCCACATGGAGGCCAGGAGAAGCAGCCTAGATGGCAGACTGCTGAGGGAGAAGCCAGTTTGTGCAGAGTTTGTGTAGGGAGAAGGAGATGGGAAACAGGTGAATAAGTCTGGTGAGCTAGAAACCTTTGATTCTAGGAAACTCGGATAAGTCAGTAGCTTTGTAAGCACTGAATGAGTGGGTTTTGGAGCCCAGTGTGTGTTTTTACTTGCCCTCCGGGTGCAAGCTAGAATTAAAGCTGATGGCTCACCAGTTCTTGGCTCTGTTGTTTCATTACCAACTGTCCGAACCTAATGTGAACCTGCATAAGCCAGGCGGCTGTGATAATGGCCTCAACTACTGGCTTTACAGACTACTTCTTATAAAATGGAACATATTCTAACCATATGATCCAGCAATCACGCTCCTTGGTATTTACCCAAAGGGTTGAAAACTTATGTCTGTATACAAACTTGCACAGGGATGTTTATTTATAATTGCCAAAACTTGGAATCAACCAAGATGTCCTTTAGCATCTGAATGGATAAATATACTGGGTACATTCAGACAATGGAATATTATTCAACAGTATAAAGAAATGAGCTATGAAACCATAAAAAACATGGAGGATCTTAAGTGGAAGAAGTCAAACTGAAAAGGCCACATACAGTATGATTTTAAATACATTCTAGAAAAGGCAAAACAATGGAGACAGTAAAAAAGATCTATGGTTGTCAGGGGTTAGCAGGTGGGGAGAATAAATAGAGCATAAAGCACCTTTAGAAGAGAGAAACTATTTTGTATGATACTATAATAGCAGACACATGCCGTTATATGTTTGTCAAAATCCACAGAACTTGCCACAATAATTGTGAACTTCCACGTAAAGTATGGACTTCGGGTGATAATGCATTGGTAAGTTCCTCACTTGAAAGAAGTTTGCCACTTTACTGAGGGATGCTGACAGTGGGCAAGGTTGTGGGCAGGGTGCGAAGGGGGAGTGTATGAGAAATCTTTGTCCATTCTGCTCAATTTTCCTGTGAACCTCAAACTGCTCTAGAATAAAGTTTGTTAGAAAAAAAAATTTGGCCTACGCTTTCTGAGTGCAAGTAATTAACATAAAGACAACACTATTGCATAACACAGAGTAGGACATTGCTACTAGAAGTCTATCTGTGTTCCAGTTTCACGGACAGCAATTGGGAGCTTGATAGATATGTGGAAACCCAGGTCTCAGACCAGACCTCCTAAATCACAAATCTCCCAGGTCACTGACATGCACATTAGAGTTTGAGAAGCAGTGTTGTAGAAGACTGTTGGGCAGATAAAATATATTATGCTCACTTTGTTAAAGATGGCGCTGCCCACATGCAAGTTTTAAGAGTAAGCTTTTCCCCACACCCTTGACTGATTGGATGATGTGGGGTGGTGCATTCTCATGAGGAATCCTCCCATTATGCCTCAGATAAGTGACTTTGTATCAGAGACTTCCTTGTTTGTAGATTGGATTAAGGGTTTGGATTACTCCACTATAAAGTGGGGCAGATAGGGAGCTTGCTCGCTCAGTTTCTGAGGTTAGCATTAGAGAGGAAAGCAGATTAAGGCCACGTGGAGAAGAGGAGGAGCAGCCAAGATGGTGGAGTGCTGAGGGAGAAGCCAGTTTGTGCAGAGTTTGTGCAGAGAGATGGGAAACAGAGGTGAATAAGTCTGGTGAGCTAGAAACTTTTGATTCTAGGAAATTCGGATAAGTCAGTAGCTTTGTGAGCACTGAATGTGTGGGTTTTGGAGTCCAGTGTGTGTTTTTGCTTGCCCGCCGGGTGCAAGCTAGAATTAAAGCTGATGGCTCACCAGTTCTTGGCTCTGTTGTTTCATTACCAACTGTCTGAATCTAATGCGAACCTGCATTGGCCAGGTGGCTCTGATGGTGGCCCTGTCTCCTGGCCTTACAAAGACCAAGACTGAAACTAGGAGCAAGAAGAACCAGGTTCTTGTCTTACCTCATCCACTCACAAGGTGGATAGCACTGCGCAGTGTATTAACGCTGCAGGTTCCTCGTTTGTAAGTCAGAAGGCTTGGCATGGATCAAAGGTTCTCACAGTGCAGTTGCAGGAGCAGCAGCGTCAGCATCACCTGTACTGGTTGCAATGCAAATTCAGCTGAATCAGAAACTGGGAGGGTGTACCCATCCATGTATTTTAACAAGCCTTCTCAGTGTTTCTGATGCCGCTAAACTTGAGAACCACTGGCTGATTGCTAGTTCTCTTTAATGTGAACATTCTATGATCATTTGGGAAAATGTAAATATTATGAAATATGTGTATGCACGTGTCTGTGTTTGTGAACTTGAAACTAAATCTTTATGCACTTTACACAATTAACTGGCATTCTTTTTATTTTCAGATAGTACCCTTACCAAGTGTACTATTTTCAGAAAAGTACCCTTGGAAAAGCATACTTTTCCAAGTGAGAGGAGGGAGATAGAGAGACAGACTCCTGCATGCTCCCTGACTGGGATCCACCTGGCAACCCCGTCTGGGGCTGATGTTCTGACCATCTAGAGCCATGCTTGGAACCAAGCTATTTTTAGCACCTGAGGCAGAGGCTCCATGGAGCTATCCTCAGCTCCCAGGGCCAATGCACTTGAACCAATTGAATCATGGCTACAGGAGGGGAGGGGGGCTGTTAAGGAGAGAGAGAGAGAAGGCGAGGAGTGGTGGAGAAGCAGATATTCGCTTCTCCTACGTGCCCTGACTGAAAATTGAACCTGGGACATTAATACACCAGGCCAACACTCTAGCACTGAGCCAACCGGCCAGGGCCAAATATTTCTTATATTGCTAGAAGTTTAATAGAATTTGCCAAGGAACAAAAGCAGATTCCTTGGACTCTGATAACAAAGGGAACCATTGGTTTGAAGACACCCTTCAGACAAAGAAACTTGAAGCTTGCTGCCCATTAAGAGATGAAGATTTTAATCCGTCATGATGGTTTTATTTCCCCTTTTGTAATTAGCAAACCACTTATTTTTAGTGCCGGGATGATTGACTAGGGTCATTTGCATTATCATAATTTCTACTGAATGCTAAGTATGCTTCTTTCATCCAATAAGAAAATCTGAAAAAAGCAGATAATGTGAACTTTAATTTGGGTTAATCACAGAAAAGAATGCCACATTCACATGCTAAACTGAGAATCGTGAAACAGCTAATAGGATTCAGTAAGGGAACATGATGGTGATAACTTTTTGTCTGGTTCAAGCAGAAAAAGAGAATTTGGCTTCATTTGAAATTCTGTCAAGAACAACACAGATAAGTACTATTTTAAATCCCACTTTTATCCTAAGATAATTCACAGTGTAAGAATCTAACAGCATTGTGAAAGAGCGGAAATGGGCACTTAATCTAGTAGCTCAGTTTTTCTTATCAGATAGTTAACATTATTTTGGGGTGGGGGAATCTACATTCAAAATTTGTGGGTACATGGGGCTATGTTCACATTCACTCCATGAGCAGAGCACCCACCAACAGAACTCCTAGGGGTCCTTTTCTCTGGAGTCAAACTCAAAATTATTTCCTGCAGATAATAAAACAGTAGTGGAGTGTTGATGTATTTGCATACTTTAGAAGTAATTTACCGTATTTCCCCATGTATAAGATGCACTCTTTCTTGAAAAATTTGGGGTCTAAAAACTAGGTGCATCTTATACAATAGTTGTAGAATTTTTTACTTGCATTTCCCACTTTTTCGCACTTGTTTTTGAGCTCATTGTTGAAGACAGTGATTCGTCATCAGACACAGATGAGGACAAGCTAATGGGTGGGAGTTTTGACAGTGATGAGGAGTTGTGTGAATTTTATGATGAATAAAACTTGAGTTCAATAACTTTATGTAATACATTTTATTTTTCAAATTTTGGGCCCCAAAGTTAAGGTGCATCTTGTACATGGGAGTGTCTTATACATGGGGAAATACGGTATCTTAGCCATTTCATTCCTGAGATGCAAGCCCTGGTAACTCAGCACAGTGAGGTCAGTGGCTGGCTCTGACATTTGTCTAAAGCATTAGATTGTAGCCACAACACTGTCATTTTTTTCTCCTAAAGATGATCATTTTCTTGGTATTTTGAGCCTTGATAAATAGAGCAATTATGCCAATATTTCTGGCCAGATTTTTAAAGAAACAGTCTTCATTTTGATGCAATAAAATTAGCTTTTGGCCTCCTAATTTGCTGGCTTTAAGCATAAATCAAACAGAAGCTTTAAAAATAGGAGACTCTGAAAAGGAAGGGCCCATGAAAATCTGGCCTAAATACATTGCTGATGGCAATAAATCAATAGGCATCTTATTTCCTATAAGGTGCCTACTCATCTAACCCACTTTACCTTCATAAAAGGAATGGTGTATTTGGGGGACAAAGGATTGGTGTGGGCCAAAGGTGAAGAGCATAGTGGGGCAAAGATGACACTGGGAAGAGCTGTTGACATAGGCTCTGCTGAGAATATGTTCAGAGAGGCATTCAACCCCAAAGACTACCACAAGCAGATGAGAGAGAGAGAGAGAGAGACAGGGGAAAGGACAAGGAAGGTAGGATGAAAGGCGGGTCAGGGGAAAGGAAATAGAGGAGATGGGGGAAGAAATAGAGACAAAGAGGAAGATAATAAGACAGTGAGGAAAACAAGAGATGAGAAAAGAATAACAGACAAGTCAGAAATGGGAATCTGAGAAAAAGCCCCAGAGAGGAAGCAGAGATGGGGAAATGGTAACAGGGAGACAGTGAGGCGTGTGTGTGGGAGGGTGGGGAGTTTATCTTGGGAGGGTCTTCATGGGTGTGGTCCTAGAAATTTTGTCCAACGAAGCAATGAAGTCATGAAAGTTGGGTGGTAGACAGCCTACAGAAGCTGCTCCCTGCATGTCTGGCAAAGGCATCCCTGGTGTGAGTGAAAATAGCTGAGAGCCATGGCCGTTCCCCTGAGATACATCATTTCCTGGAGTAGGGAAAGCCACAAGGTGACATTTCTCTGCTGCCATCACTGGAAACTAGTAAGGACAGTCAGAAGGACTGTTCTGCTACTTGTTTTACATCCCAGTTAGGAGAATGCCTCAGTACTATATAACTATTTTCCCTAGTTCTCTTCCTGGAATGGGTATGCTAGCTAGCACGCAAGGACGTTCTCTTGTTCAGACATTTCACCAGTCCCCCTTGTCACGTGAGAACACCTGTCACAGCCTCACTCACAACCTTATGTTTTCTATATGATAAGTGGATACTGCATTTTGGTAACATTTGTTTTTAAGACATAGGCCGAGTGGAAAACTTGGGAGGAAAAATTCATTTCTGATATGCAAGCCCTGGTAACTAAGGGCTAACTAATTACCTATAGTGTAATAAAATTTAATTAATTTCTTTTCAATCATACCATAAAGTGTATATTATATATTTATTTATATATTTTTTGTTATATTTGGTCAACACATATATAACTGTTCTGAAGACAGTGGGATTTTTCATTTGTATATTTTATATCAAATTTCTTTTCCCAGCTATTTCATACATGTTTGTCCCAAGAAAATGTCTTTTATTATAATGAGCTGAATATTACCTCATGTAATAAGGATTCTAAAGATAAAAATATGCCTTATGACTTTCTTACTGCTTTGTAAGTTTTAAGTTATTATCACTGTAAAGCCAGTGCTTAAGGCCACCATCAGAGCCGCCTGGCCAGTGCAGGTTTGCATTAGTTTCTGACAGTCGGTAATGAAACAATGGAACCAAGAACTGGTGAGCCATCAGCTTTAATTCTAGCTTGCACCCGGCAGGCAAGTAAAAACACACACTGGGCTCCAAAACCCACTCATTCAGTGCTCACAGAGCTACTGACTTATCCGAGTTTCCTAGAATCAAAGGTTTCTAGCTCACCAGCCTTATTCACCTCTGTTCCACATCTCCTCCAGCACAAACTCTGCACAAACTGGCTTCTTCCTCAGCACTTTGTCATCTTGGCTGCTTCTCCTCTCCTCCACATGGCCTTGATCTGCTCTCCTCTCTAATACTACCTCAGGAACCAAGAGAGAGCAAGCTCCCAGCCTGCCCCACTTTATAGTGTAGAAATCCAAACCTTTAATCCAATCTACAAACAAGGAAGTTTCTGATACCAAGTCACTTATCTGAGGCATAATGGGAGGATTCCTCATGAGAGTGTACCACCCCACATCATCCAATCAGTCAAGGGTGTGGGGAAAAGCTTACTCTTAAAACTTGCACGTGGGCAGCACCATCTTTAACAAAGTGAGCATAATATATTTTATCTGCCCAACAATCACTGATTACTTTTTTTTTTACAGGGATAGTGAGAGAGTCAGAGAGAGGGATAGACAGGGACAGACAGACAGGAACGAAGAGAGGTGAGAAGCATCAATCATCAGTTTTTCGTTGCAACACCTTAGCTGTTCATTGATTGCTTTCTCATATGTGCCTTGACCACGGGCCTTCAGCAGACCGAGAAACCCCTTGCTCGAGCCAGCAACCTTGGGGCCAAGCTGGTGAGCTTTGCTCAAACCAGATGAGCCTGTGCTCAAGCTGGCGACCTCCAGGTCTTGAACCTGGGTCCTCCGCATCCCAGTCCAATGCTCTATCCACTGCGCCACTGCCTGGTCAGACACCGATTACTTTTTAATAATTGTAATATTACACTATGTTTTGTTTTCATATATTTTTTTTTACCTAAAATGCTAGAAAATGACTCCCAAGAAAACACCAGTTATATAAATCTTCAAAGCCTTTGTTTGATTTTTGTTAGAAGTAACTCCTGCATAGGCAATTTGGAATGTGTTCAACACAAGTGTGAATCATCGCAATATAATCCTTGAGAATATGCTGAAAGGAAAGTCTTTGCTGAAAAGAAAGTACCCTAAAATAATCTTATAGCATCTGGCTCACACCTGGAAAAGAAAATGTTATAGTTTAACACTGTGATAATTTTAGAAATCTGTGAACTGTCTTTGGATTTCATATTTTCTTATTTCATACTATTTCTACTACTAAATTCATTTGACTGTTTTGTGCACAACAAATACCTGAAGTAACAATTGTGGAGACATATTGATTAATTACACTGTGGCATTCTCTCAAACACCAGGCAGGGTTAGCTGTGTTTGAACATGAAAGTCTTTGTGTTGCTTTGAGTGAAGCTTGGCATCTTCACTCTCTTCTATCAAGTTTTTAGCCTAAGAGAATAAAGCCACCTATACTTAAGATTTGTATGTAAAACCTGTTCATGCAAAGGAGTAACATATCAGATGCTTCCTAAATAAGCAAAAATGTTACAGAAGTTCAGTGTGATACAAATTATTTTGTCATTGTCATGGTTTCTAAATGTGACTCTAATTCATTCCTTCATAATATTAATCACAGTACCTAAGAAGGCATTCAGGAGACTTTTCTTCCTCTTCATTGTTTTCCCCTTTTGGCCCATCAGTACTTAATTTTTGTGCATGTAATAATTTTGACAAAAGGTGACAGATGTTTATAAAATGGTTAATTTTTTTTTCCAGACCATGTCAAACACAATTATGCATCTTATTTCCACATCTTTATTAGTGGAGCCCTGCCTCCTCATCTTTCCTTTTGAAACCCCTGACTTCCGTTCTGTCCACTCAGCTCCCCATGGGTGTTTGCTCCTGTGAGCTCATCAGCAGGTCTACACATGTATGTTGTCCACACATACACATAACTAAACATTTTGCAACTAACTTCAGATGATTTCTTTTTCCTGGTCATTTTCTTTTTCTTGATGTTTCTGGCCCTGATTCTAGCACTTGATCTCTTGACATCACGATAGGTGAAATTATGAAGGAAGCCAAGATTGGGTTCATAATTCTTTGCTTTGTTTTCGTCATTGCTCCCATTTTCTCCTCCTCAGCCAGGGCTCTCCTTCTCAGATATTTTCTCCCTACACATGTGCATCCCCTGGTTAACATCTCCTATTTCTGATTCTTCCCTAGTTCTGCAGTCAATCAAAATGCATCTATTTTGTGTCATGGAGACTTGCTCTTTGATAGATGACAAGAGCAGTAACAAATTAAGCAGAAACTCTCTTTATCGGTGACAGTGAGGTAACACACTCACCTTGGCGGCGGGCACAGGTTTTCCAACCATATGCCTCTTTCTTGTCCTTTCGTTTTTCTTTCATTTTCTCTTTTCTTTTCCATGTGCCTTTTTCTTGTCCTCCAGCACTCACTGCTCAGAAAGCCTTTTCTTGACCCCCTTTCCTCTAACTGTTCTTTCCTCCATCACTGTTGATTTTCTTCACAGCATTTAAACACTTGTATTCAAAGTATTTAATGTTTGTCAACTTAATAATATTTCTACACACTGGTATTCTTAGATTTATAGGTGAAACATGGTCAGCATCCCAGGTACCCACCTCATACCCCATGTGGGTCATTTTTTCTCTTCTAACCCAAGGGTAGCCACATCCAAACATCTGCACCATAAATTAGTTTCTGTGTTTTTTAACTTATAAAATATGCTGTTTTATTTGACGTGTGTGTGTGTGTGTGTGTGTGTGTGTGTGACAGAGACAAAAAGAGAGACAGAGAGAGGGACAGACAGGGACAGACAGGAAGGGAGAAAGATGAGAATGAGAATCATCAATTCTTGCGGCACCTTCGTTGTTCATTGATTGCATTCTGGTATGTGCCTTGAGTGGGGGGCTACAGCAGACCGAGTGACTCCTTGCTCAAGCCAGAGATCTTGGGTTTAAGCTGGTGAGCCTTGCTCAAATCAGATGAACCCAGGTTCAAGTCAGTGACCTTGGTGTTTCAAACCTGGGTCCTCTGTGTCCCAGTCTGATGCTCTGTCTATTGTGCCACCACCTGATCAGGCTTGTTTGACTTATTTCATGCAATATATTTATGAGATTCATCCATACTGTTGCATATAATTGTAGTTAATTTTCATTGCTGAACATCATTTTATGGTATAACTACATGACAATATATTTATTCTTGTTAATAGTGATGAATAATTTGGTACTATTGCAAATAACTGCTATGAACATTTTTGATGCATATATGCATGCATTTCTGCTGGGTATATATCTAGGAGTTATATTACTAGGTCTCTGAGTAAGATTTTTTTCAGGTAATATATACTTCTAATAAGTTTTCAGAAGTGGTTGTACCAATTTACATTTGCACCAGCGAAGTACAAGAGATTTATATTTATACCAACACTTGATACTGATAATCATTTACAAAATTTTAGCCGCTTTGGTGACTGTGTTTTTATACTCCATTGGGGTTTTGACTTACATTTCCCTAATAACTAACAAGTTCAGCACATGTTCATAATTGTTGGCCATTTGGATATTCTCTTTTGTGAAGTGCCCACTCAAATTTCTTCCCCGTTTTTCTATTGTGTAATGTCTTCTTTTTCTTTTCTTTTTTTACTTTTCTGACAGAGAGAGACAGAGAGAGGGACAGATATGGACAGATAGACAAGGAGGGAGAGAGATGAGAAGATTCAGTTCTTTGTTGCAGCTCCTTAGTGGTTCAGTAATTGTTTTCTCATATGTGCCTTGACGGGCGGTGGGGTGAGGGGGCTACAGCAGAGTGAATGACCCCTTGCTCAAGCCAGCGAACATGGCATCATGTCTATGATCCCACACTCAAGCCAGCAACCCTTCGCTCAAGCTGGTGAGCCCGTGCTCAAGCCGGAGACCTCGGAGTTTTGAACCTGGGTCCTCAGCATCCCAGTCTGACCCTCTATCCACTGTGCCACCACATGGTTAGGCTATTTGTAGAGTTCCTTATATAGTCCGAGTGTGAATCTTTCAAGATATATATATATAGAGAGAGAGAGAGAGAAAAATATCTTCTGGCTTAACTTTTCACTCTGTTAATGATGTTTCTAATAAACAGAACTTAATTTTTATGAAGTCCAATTTGTAAATCTTTTTTTACAAATTGTGTTAGTGTTTTTATGTCCTGTTGTAAAAATATCTTTTTATTCCTGAAGTTTAGAAAGATATTCTCATGCTATTTTCTAGAAGCACTGATGCTTTACCTCTTACATTTAGATCTATAATTCACTGGAATTGAAATTTAGGTGTTAAATTTTATTTATTTCCATATATATAGATGACCAATTGGTCCATCATCACATATGGGAAAGGCCACCCTTTCCTTGCTCTGCGCAGGACCATTAATGTCACAAATCAGTGTCCTTTGGGGTATGGGTCTTTTCTGAATTCTTTACAATGATCCCTTGATTTGTTTCTCCTTTTACCATGCAAAGGTATTACCTCCTAAATACCATATTATTTTATTAATTGTAGATTTATAATATGCCTTAACATCCAACTGTAGGTTTATAATGTGCCTTAACATCCACTAGTGTGTCAATCTTTCAACTTTGTTATCTACAAGATTGTCATGGCTATTCTTGACCATTAGCATTCCCATACACATTTTAGACTTAGCTTTTTTACACACACACACACACACACACACTCTCTCTCTCTCTCTCTCTTCCCCTTTCTCTCATACACACAAAATGGTAACTATGTAAAAGTAGTGGATAATTATTTAGCTTCATTGTGGTGATCTTTTCATAATATATACAAATATCAAAACATTGTGCTGTATCACTTAAGTATACATAGTGTTTGTATATCTAGAATATTACAATAAAGTTGTTTAAAATTTTAATTTATGACTTTAAAATACAGTGTGTCCGTAAAGTCATGGTGCACTTTTGTCCTGTGACCGGTCAAAAGTACACCTTGACTTTACAGACACACTGTATTTAGACATATTGTGTGGGGACTTCCATTTACCTTCTTGACAGGGCCTGGGAAATGTGAGGTGGGTCTGTTCTTGAAATTAAAGACCATGTCTTATTCCCCACCCTCTGCCTCAACCTTACATAAATGCCAAACACAACACAGGTACCTTCTCTCACCAAAATATTTAATGAACAAATGAATCCTTGCTGAGCAAACTTATGGTGAAACTATCAGGTACTTTAGAGCTGGTAAGCCTTTTAACACCTCTAAATTATACTTTTAGATATAGTGATATTTAGGCGCTATCTACTCCAGCCCTGAACAAGATCACTGCATGCTCAGAAACCCTGCCAAGAAATGTACTTCTTCCTTCTTAACCACTTCCTTCCCCGATCGCTCAGGCATTCCTTCAGAACCCATCTCTTGGGGCTATCAGATTAAACCGAGCAGGAAAACTGGTAGAAAGGTTAATACGATTGGATCCAAAACTTGGAATGGTTCAAATTCAAGGGTTTAGTTGCTAATTTTAGTCCCAGGGTAGGATACTCAAAGAGTAGACTGTGCCTGTTTAAATAATCTTCCTTAATGATGATGTAAAGTAAAATAAATTAGTTTTAAAATATCCTGGAGATAGGCAAAAAAAAAAAAAAATATTTTTTAACTTTTTGGTTTGTGTGTATGCCCACTCAGACTGGGTAGAGATGAATAAAGCCACATAAAGTTGCCAGTTTAGGATAAAAAAAGAAGACCAATACAATTTTGGGTTTATGACAAAATGTAAAAAATATGATATAGACCTCCCACTGAGTTTCTCTGAACCAACCTAATTTTACTTAACCACTGTGGCACTTCTCTTTCTGTAACTCTTTTCATCACTACCATGCCCATCCTTCACCCACAAAAATGTTTTAAAATAATATAAGACTAATAGATTTTTTAAATCTTCATTTGTTTTAATGCTTTTGCCTAAATCCTTTATTAAGGTTCAATGCGTTATTGCCATCTGGGTACACGGGACAGCGTTCATTTTGAAATTATAATCCTTACTTAGTGAAACTCTTCCAGACCCATAGATCTACATGCTGTATTTTCCTTCCTAAAGTGAAAATACTCCATAGGATATCAACTCTCAGAACATCTCCATGTTGGGGTTTTAATGGACTTTCTGTTTTCCACCCCCATGCATTGTATTAAGCAAGATGTGCTTTGTAAGCCAATAAATAGGAACAATAATTGCCTTCATGTTTATATACAACTCAGACTCTTTCAGTCTTGTCTTCATCATGCATTTTGCCACTTAAGGCAAAGTCCAAAACTTTGGTTTGCTTATATTTATCTATTGCTTGCCAAAAATCCTCTGCTCTAAAACTTCCCAATCCCCCACAAACCAGGATAAGTAAAAAAGTTTAAGTTATTTTTATTTGATGCCTTTATTTGGTTCTTTCCTATTTCTGAGGCTTACTTTTCTTCCATGAAATTAAAAATAGAAATGAAAGTCATCTTTGTTTTCTAATTAAACCCTCATTTCATTAAATTGGATTTCACTGGCAGGACTTGAAGGCATAACCTTCCGCTTATTATCACCAGCCTTTATAATTCCTGCAGTCTCTACTTCTGTGGCAGATGATTGTTTGTGCTCTGCTGGCTTTTTTTTTTTTTTTTTTTTTTAATTTTAGGGAGAGACAGGCAGGCAGACAAGCAGGCAGGCAGGAAGGGATAGAGATGAGAAGCATCAACTCATAGTTGCAGCACCTTACTTGTTCATTGATTGCTTTCTCTGCTGTTGTTTTAAATATACATCCCTTCCTGTTCTTTGGAAAGTGGCCATTGTTAACATGGAGGTTCTTCTATACTTCCAAGTTTATGTTTGCCAGATGCTCTAGAACAAATGGATTATTCAAAACATATTTGAATCCTTTATGTTTTCTGCCATAGATTAAGTTTTATACCCAAAAAAACAGGAACTTAAATTTTTTTCTCCTTACACATTTAAAAATTATTCATAAGACTGTCTCTAGACAATGCTGGAAACAATGTATTCACAACTTCTGTAGGGTCCCCAGTCACCAAGGTGTCTGAGACTTACAGAGAAGAAAGTGGGAGAGGAATTGCCAAGCCACAGGAGAGTGTTGAGAGGTCTCTGTGCTCTGGGAGCAAGACTAAGGTTTAAGCCTGCACATTAGGAGTTTGGCTGCCTGCACCAACAGTCCACCAACACTCATTATCAAACAAATGTCACAGTTTTATAGTAAAAAAAAAAAAGTTCTTTACTATAAGATATTTTTGGTTACCAAAGCTGTATGTCTCTGGCAAAAATACACAAAGGTTTTGGTGATACTTTTCTTCATCAACAGAAATTTTTCTTGCTATAAATGCTTATGTTACTATATAACTCTGTCTTCTTAGCAAGTGCCAATAACTTTTACAGAGGCATAGCCAAAGATGTAAGGACATGAAAAATACCTAGCCAGTGGGTCTCAGCTGGAGTCAGAAAAGAACACAGGTAGTTGTAGATGCCGAGTCCAGTCTGAATGTCCAGTTAATCTCCCAAAAGAGGAGGCAGGCTTTAGAAAAAATCAGGACAGCAGCAAGGTCCCAATGGATATACCAACATGCTTCACCTAGCAGGAAGGCCATATTCAAAACCAGAAATAGGAACTCAAGGGCAAATGGGATGCTTATACGTAAGTAAAAATTATAGCAGAGCTACCATTTTGAAATTATTTACTAGAATCCCCCAAAACAAGTTTGGCTCCTAGGACAAGCTGAAAGAAAGGCACACAGACCAATGGAGGCAAAAAGAATGGTGTTTCTGTTTCTCCCTCTTTACCTCCCCACCCCCTTGAACAAGGCAGACTTGGCCCTTGGTCTTAATTCTCAGATTTAATCCATCTTAGCCCTGGAGTTGCAGAGGGTATGTGAGGTTTAAAAACATAGACTATTAAAAATCTTTAAAAGTGTTTGTAACCCAAAATGAGTTCATATAAAGCCACAAAAATTAGTGTCTGACAGGTTAAATGCCTTGGCCTTTCAGTGTTTGGTATTGAAAATCAGGGTTAGGCTGTGTCTGCTGCCCAAGGTCACATAAACCCAGAGTGAAAAAGAGAAGCTACCATTTTGCATAACTGGGAATCTAAATTTTAAAATATTCCTCCCAGGAGTGATGTCAGAGAAATGGTGCCGTGAGGAGGGCTCCCAGTACCTCTCCCTGAAATTTCAACAACTAGAGACAGAAAAACAATCCCAGGAGCATCTGAAATACACATACATTAAACAAAGATATGATTGGGCAAAAAGGTGGCTGAAAAACCTCTCTGAAGGAAATAGGACAGAGAAGGGAGTATTCCAACTTCCTCACTGACCCGAGGAAACTTTTTTTCACTTGGAACTGTGAGGAAGGGAGGACTAAGAGACATTCAAGCCAAGGAGTGTACCCGCGGCTCAACCTACACAGAGCTAACACCAGCAGCAAATCCCGGCAGAGGTGGGTGAGTGGCTTGCCTTGGGGTGGGCTTTATTTACCGCTGGTCTCCGGATCAGTGAGCGCAGGCAGTGTACGAGTGGTTCCTCCTAGCGCCTTGGACATGGGAGCCTGCATTCCCAGACGGAGGGGCTGGGTTGGATACTGTCAGCAGTGGCCTTCTGTGTGGGCTGTAGCCAGAGCCTCTGTATAATCCTTGCTCCCCAAACAACAGCATGTGGGGAGTGCACAAAAGCCAGCTTCCCTACGCCCAGACCTCTCTGGGCGGAGCACCTCCCCCAGCCATACAGGCTAACAAGAAAACTACGGAAGTGCTGGGGGAAGGGCGCGCAAGCAGCTTGCAGACAGCCTATAGAGAGAAGACCCACGTATTGCTGAAATGAACCTAACCCGCAGTCTGCTCACTGCCCGGCTGACTTATGCTGGCAGAGGCTCTGACTTACAAGGTCTTCTTTCCCAGGTCTATGAATCAAGAGAACCCAGAGGAGGGACTTGATAGTTCTTAGGGCCTCTCGCTCAGCAGTCAGTGATTGGGGCAACTTCCTGTCAGCTGATACAGGGTAAAAAACACATTCCTATGGAACAAACCTCAGAGAACACTGCAGAAGTTGGGCAGGCTGGGTTGTAGGCTTCCCAATAAAGGAGAAGCCTGTGAAGAGCAGCACCGTGGAGTGCTAAGGCAAATTTAACTAAAAATTCCCTGGGGAACCTTAGAAAGGAGCCTGACCAGAAGTCAGCTCACCCTCCTGCCTGCTTAAGATGGTAGCTTTGGTCAGCAGAGTTTTTATACCCAGGGCTGTGCTTTAAAAGGACCTGAAAGAGGGACTTGGCAACTTTTAAGACCTCTTGTTCTGCAGGCAGTGACTGGGGCATCTTCCTGCCAACCAATACAGGTTACAAAGAGCAAAAAGCCTGGGGAGAGTAGTCCTGTGAAGCACTGAGGCATACTAGACATATCTGGAGGCTCACAGAAAGACACCTGAGGAACAATCGGCTCCCAGCCCTGCCTGATTACACTGGGGGCTCGGACTGGTGAGGCCATATTCAGAACTCTGCGTTGAGTGGGGAGAGAGGGGGGTTTGGGCAGCTCTTAGAGCCTCTTGCTCTCCAAGCAGTGGAAGTGGCAACTTCACAGCTAGGTCCCCAGACTGCTGGTTCAGGAAGGAGAAACTGGGGGAGAGGCTCCTGGAAAACATACTCTCCCATTGTCTAAGCCTGCAAATGCTAACAAGCCTGCCTACCAACAGGACTGAGGCCTAGTTTATGCCATTGCCATAATGACACATCAACAGCCAATCTCTACCTAAGAGTGCCACAGGGGCAAAGCCTGGGGTACAGTGCCACCAGCCAAAAAGAGAGAGAAAGAAAAAAAAGGAAGAAGATAACCTCTCAAAACCAGAAAAAAATCCACAGTCTTTATAACTTTCTCCATTTTGTTTTCTTTTTCTTTTTGTATCTTTTTTTCTTCCACCTTGGTCCTTTTATCCTCTTCCTGTTTTATTCTTTTTTTTTTTTTTTTCATTTTGAACTTTATTACCTGTAGGTGTTACATTTTCCTTTTTTTTCTCTCTCTATGAGGGTTACATTCCAAAACCTTAACTCTCTCCTTTTCTTTTCTTTTCTCTTTTTTTCTCCCTCTCTTTTGGTTTCCTTTTTTCTCTTTCACTTTTCCTCTTTTCCTCATTAGATCCTCACTCACAAACAAATTATTTTATTTCAGATTCAAACTTTTTCTTTGTGGCATTTTGTGTGCTTCTTACTTCGCTGTTTATCTCATTAGCATTCCCCCCAACTCTGGCTCTCCATTCTATGTAGTTTTTGTTCCACTTAATCTAATAGAAATTGCATCTTTCATTTTATTTTTTTTCTTTTTCTTTTCTTTTATTCTTTTCTCTTTCACTATATCTCTCATTCGAACATCATTTACAAACAAATTATTGTATTCTTGATCCAAAATTTTTCTTTGTAGCATTTTGTGGGTTTTTACCTTGCTTTTTGCCTCTTTGTCATTTATCCCCAACTAGGTCCTCATTCTATGTAGTTTTTGTTCCATTTAGCACAATATAATTTTCAGTTTTTCACTGTATTTTCTCCAAAAAATTCTTTTTTATATTTCTACTTTATTTTTTATCTTTATTTTTTTTATTCTTTATCAACTCCTATTAGTGTTATTAATAATACCACTCTCAAATGCCATTAAGAAAAAATAAATCGAATATCATGGATACAAAAGACAGAGATGTAGCTCAGATAGATGAGGAAAAATCTATAAAAAAAAATTTTAATACCTTGGAGACCTTGGAGTTAAATGACAGAGAATTTAAAATTGAAATCTTAAAAATACTCAGGGATATACAAGAAAGCACAGAATGGCAATTTAGGGAGCTCAAAAAACAATTCAACAAATAGAAAGAATACATCACCAAGGAAATTGAAACTATGAAAACAAATCAAACAGAGATGAAAAACTCAATTTATGAACTGAAAAATGAGATAACAAGCTTTTTAGAATTAGTGACATGGAAGACAGACAACTAGAGGCACCACAGAGAGAAGAGGAGAGAGACTCACGAATTTAGAAAATAATGAGAAATCCCTACAGAAATTGTCTGACTCTATCAAAAAGAATAACATAAGAATAATGGGTATATCAGAAGGGAAGGAGAGAGAAAATGGAATAGAGAACATACTCAAACAAATAATAGACAAGAACTTCCCAAGCTTGTGGAAAGAACTAAAGCCTCAAATTTAAGAAGCAAACAGAACACCAAGTTATCTTAACCCTAACAAACCTACTCCAAGGCACATCATAATGAAATTGGCACAAATCAGTGACCAAGAATATTCTCAAGGCAGCCAGGGAAAAGAAGAATAAGACATATAAAGGAAGGCACATAACATTTTCATCAGATATCTCTGCAGAAACTCTACAAAGTAGAAGAAAGTGGACAACAATATTTAAAGTTCTGAAAGAGAGAAACTTCCAGCCAAGAATACTATACCCATCAAAGCTATCCTTCAAATATGAAGGAGAAATAAAAACATTCACAGATACTGAAAAGATGAGAAAATTTATCACCAGAAAACTCCCACATCTGGAAATACTAAAGGGTGTTTTCTGACCAGATACAAATAACAAAACAAAACCACAAGTAAAAGCTCCATCAAGAACACAATAAAATCAAATTTAATCTGTGACAACAAAAACAAAAAAAGGGGAGAGAACAAAGATTAACAGTAGCAAAGGAGGATGGAGTGCAGAAGCACTCATGAGGTAATGTACTACAAAGAACGTGATAGATAACCTTTCCATTACTTAATGGTAACCACCCCTGAAATAACCAGCATAGAAGCACATCGGTTGGAAAAAGAAGCAACAGAGAAAAGAAGTATGGATTACAACCAAACAAAAACAAATGAGAGAAAAATAAAACAAGATACAAAACTATCAGAGAGAAATATATAAAATGTCAATAGGAAACCCTCAAATGTCCATAATTACACCAAATGAAAATGGATTAAACTCACCAATAAAAGGACACAGAATGGATTTTAAAAAATCCAACTATAGGCTGCCTACAAAAAACACATCTAAGTTACAAGGATAAAAACAAATTCAAAGTGAAAGGTTGGAAAACAATACTTCAAGCAAATAACATCCCTAAAAAAGCAGAAGTAGCAATACTCATATCTAACAATACTGACTACAAAACAGCACAGGTAATCAGAGATAAAAATGGTCATTTCATAATGATAAAGGGGACATTGAATCAAGAAGACATAACACTTCTTAATATACATGCACCCAACCAAGGAGCACCAAAATACAGTGTGTCCGTAAAGTCGTGGTGCACTTTTGATCAGTCGACTGGTCAAAAGTGCACCATGACTTTACGAATACACTGTATATAAGACAGCTACTAAATTGCCTAAAAACAAAAACTTACAAAGAATACAATCCTGCCTGACCTTTGGTGGCGCAGTGGATAAAGCGTCGACTTGGGAACACTGAGGTTGCCAGTTCAAAACCCTGCACTGATCTGGTCAAGGTGCATATGGGAGTTGATGCTTCCAGCTCCTCCCCCCTTTCTCTCTCTCTCTGTCTCCTCTCTAAAATGAATAAAATAAAAAAATTTTAAAAAAAGAATACAATTCTACTTGGAGACTTCAATACACTGCTGATGGCTCTAGATGGTTCATCCAAACAGAAAACCAATAAAGAAATATTGGCCTTAAATAAAATTATGATAGACATCCACAGAACATTTCATCCCAAAGTGCCAGAGTATACATTTTTCTTTAGTGTACATGGAACATTCTCAAGAATAGATCATATGCTGGGCCACAAAAATAACATCAACAAATTCAGAAAGACTGATATCATATCAAGCATATTCTCCGATCATAAAGCCTTGAAACTAGAATTCAACTGCAAAAAAGAGGTAAACAAAACCCACTAAAATGTGCGAACTACACAGCATACTTTTAAAAAATGAGTGGGTCAAAGAAGAAATAAAAGCAGATATCAAAAGTACATACAGACAAATGAAAATAACAATACAACATATCAGAATCTCTGGGATGCAGCAAAAGCAGTAATAAGAGGGAAGTTCATATCACTACAGGCCTATATGAACAAACAAGAGAGAGCTCAAGTAAACCACTTAACTTCACATCTTAAGGAACTAGAAAAAGAACAAAGGCAACCTAAAACCAGCAGAAAAAATGAAATAATAAAAATCAGAGCAGAAATAAACAAAATAGAGAACAGAAAAACTATAGAAAAAATTAATAAAACAAAGCTGGTTCTTTGAAAAGATCAACAAAATTAACAAAACCTTGGCAAGACTCACTAAGAAAGAAAGAGAAAGGACTCAAACAAAATCCAAAATGGAAGAGGAGAAATCACCACAGATATACAAAGAATTATTGTAGAATACTATGAAAAACTATATACCACCAAATTTAACAATCTAGAAGAAATGGATAAATTCCTAGAACAATAAAATCTTCCTAGACTGAATCATGATGAAGCAGGAAACATAAACAGACCCATAAGCAGGGAGGAAGTAGAAACAACTATCAAATACCTCCCCAAAAATAAAAGTCCAGGATTAGACGGCTATATTAGTGAATTCTACTAAACATTCAAAGATTTGGTTCCTATTCTACTCAAAGTCTTCCAAAAAAAATGAAAAAAGCAATACTTCCAAACACATTTTATGAGGCCAACATAACTCTCATACTGAAACCTGGCAAAGACAACACAAAAAAAATAAAAGTACAGACCAATATCACTAATAAATACAGATGCTAAAATACTAAACAAAATACTAGCAAATTGAATACAATGACACATTTAAAATATAATACATCATAATCAAGTGGGATTCATCCCAGAATCACAAGGATGGTTCAACATACGTAAAATGGTTAACGAAGTACACCATATCAACAAAACAAAGGACAAAAACCATATGATCCTATCAATAGATGCAGAAAAGGCATTCGATAAAATGCAACACAATTTTATGTTTAAAACACTCAACCAAATGGGTATAGAAGGAAAATATCTCAACATAATAAAGGTCATTTATATAAACCATTAGCTAACATCATATTAAATGGCATAAAACTGAGGACTTTCCCCCTAAAATCAGGAACAAGACAAGGTTGCCCACTCTCTCCACTCTTATTCCATGTAGAGCTGGAAGTTCTAGCCAGAGCAATCAGACAAGAGGAAGAAATAAAAGGCACTCATATTGGAAAAGAAGAAGTTAAGGTTTTACTATTTGCAGATGATATGATTCTATACATCGAAAACACCAAAGACTCCACAAAAAGACTACTAGAAACAATAAAACAATACAGTAAGGTCACAGGATACAAAATTAATATACAAAAGTCCATTGCTTTCCTATATGCCAACAATGAAATATCAGAAAACAAACTCAAAAAAATAATCCCCTTCATGGTTGCATCAAAAAAAGTGAAAAACCTAGGAATAAACATAACAAAGAATGTAAAGGACCTATATAATGAAAACTACAAAGCATTGTTAAGGGAAACCAAAAAAGATACAATGAAATGGAAAAATATTCCTTGGTCCTGGATAGGAATAATAAATATAGTCAAAATGACTATATTAAACAAAGCAATATACAAATTTAGTGCAATTCCCATAAAAATTCTAATGTCATTTTTTAAAGAAATGGAACAAAAAAGCATCAGATTTATATGGAACTATGAAAAAACCCGAATAGCCAAAGCAATCCTAAGGCAAAAGAATGAAGCTAGGGGCATTACAATACCTGACTTCAAATTATATTATAGAGCCACGACAATCAAAACAGCATGGTACTGGCAGAAAAATAGACACTCAGACCAACGGAACAGAATAGAAAGCCCAGAAATAAAACCACATATATATGGTCAAATAATTTTCAATAAAGGGGCCAACAACATACAATGGAGAAAAGAAAGTCTTTTCAACAAACGGTGCTGGGAAAACTGGAAAGCCACATGCAAAAGAATGAAACTCGACTACAGTTTGTCCCCTTGTACTAAAATTAATTCAAAATGGATCAAAGACCTAAATATAAGACCTGAAACAATAAATTACATAAAAGAAAACATAGGTACTAAACTCATGGACCTTGGTTATAAAGAGCACTTTATGAATTTGATTCCAAAGGTAAGGGAAGTGAAGGCAAAGATAAATGAATGGACTACATCAGACTAAGAAAGTTTTGCACAGCAAGAGAAACTGACAGCAAAACAGTCAGACAGCCAACTAAATGGGAGATGATATTTTCAAACAACAGCTCAGATAAGGGCTTAATATCCAAAATATAAAGAGAACTCACAAAACTCAACAACAAACAAACAAACAATCCAATAAAAAAAAATGGGAAGAGGACATGAACAGATACTTCTCCCAGGAAGAAATACAAATGGCCAACAGATATATGAAAAGATGCTCATCTTCAATAGCTATTAGAGAAATGCAAATCAAAACTACAATGAGATACCACCTCACGCCTGTTAGATTGGCTATTATCAACAAGACAGATAATAACAAATGTTGGAGAGGCTGTGGAGAAAAAGGAACCCTCATCCACTGTTGGTGGGAATGTAAAGTAGTACAACTATTATGGAAGAAAGTATGGTGGTTCCTCAAAAAATTAAAAATAGAGCTACCATATGACCCAGCAATCCCTCTACCCCATAACTCTACCCCATAACTCAAAAATACTGGTACGTAAAGACACATGCAGCCCCATGTTAACTGCAGCATTGTTCACAGTGGCCAAAACATGGAAGCAACCAAAAAACCCTTCAATAGATGACTGGATAAAGAAGATGTGATACATATATACTATGGAATACTACTCAGCCATAAGAACATTTACATAAGATCATTTACAACAACGTGGATGGACCTTGATAACATTATACTGAGTGAAATAAGTAAATCAGAAAAAAACTAAGATCTGTATGATTTCATACATAGGTGGGACATAAAAAAGAAACTCAGACATGGACAAGAGTGTGGTGGTTACCAGGGCAGGGGGAGGGGGGAAGGAAGGAGACGGAGGGAGAGGGGGGAGGGAAGGGGCACAAAGAAAAGCAGATAGAAGGTGGTGGAAGACAATTTGACTTTGGGTGATGGGTATGCAACATAATCAAATGTCAATATAACCTGGGGATGTTTTCTCTGAACCTATGTACCCTGATTTATCAATGTCACCCCATTAAAATTAATAAAGAAAACGAAGTATGGAGATGTGGCATAACCACCATAAATACTTTCTACAAAAGTATGCCTGTATTAGAAATATTAGAAATTAGTCTGACCCATAACTATGAGCAAACCTTTCAAAACCTTCTCATATATGGCAATATAATAAGTGGTCATATAGAGAGATATAATGTATGATGTAATGTGGAAAAAATGATGCAAAAGTGTGTTAATGATTCAAATGCCACTACCGTAATAACAACAACAACAATTGTATGGTGAAATAAAATGGAAACAACTCAAAATATATATATATATATATATTCCTCCCAGAGAAGTTCTTTGCACCTTGCTCCTTCTGCCTTACTAATCATACTGGTTGGCAGCAATAAAGTAGAAACCCATGGCTCTTGAGTTGGCTCTTGACAGAGCACACTGTCAAAATCTCAAGAAAGGATTTTCCACTATCCCAGTGTAATTCAAAGTTGAATTGTGTAACCGTTGGTTTCAGAACAAGAAAAACAGCATTATTTTCCTTATGGAATTAATGCAAAAACAGATTAGGAATTTTATATAAGAGAGTGGGAGAGAGAATTGAAGTATTTGCCTTCTTTTAAGATGAGCTAACATAGAATCAAATTTTGTTGATTTTTAAAAAGTTAGCTCTAAATAGAGAACTAACAGCATATACAAATAAACCTGGAATCATTTAGAGTATATTTTCAAACATTTCTGATGCAGATTATGGCTGGCTTAATGTTTTACTTAATTGATTGGAAAATGTTATTCAAATCCTCCTTTTCAAAGTGTGGCCTGGAGACTTATAGCATTAACATCACCTGGGAGCTTGGGAGAATTGCAGCCTCTTGGGCCCCTGCAGACATGTGGATCATAATCTGCATGTTAACAGGTCCCTAGGGGATGCTTGTGTGCACAAAAGTTTTCTTTTCTTTTTTTAATTTTTTTTCTTTTTATTTATTCATTTTAGAGAGGAGGGGGAAGAGGGGGCGTGAGCAGGAAGTATCAACTCCCATATGTGCCTTGGACAGACAAGTGCAGGGTTTCGAACCGGCAACCTCAGCATTCCAGGCCAATGCTTTATCCATTGCGCCACCACAGGTCAGCCACAGGTTTTCTGAGGCACTGATCTAAATAAACCACTCACCAAAGACAGCATCAATTGGGCTTTGGAAAGCCATCTTTCTCTGCAGCAACTGCAGATGAACTTGAAAACAAAGTAAAAATTATGTTTGCAGTGTAAATGTAACTTCAAAATGAGTTCCCTAATGCATCCTTCAAACACTTGGGAGCTACTATCTGTTTCTTTATTTCTGTCCTGATTTCTCTGAATACTCACAGAGTAAGAGCTTCGGTTTTTGCAGATTCTTGTGCCAGTGACTTTGGAAACATGAGTAGCAGATATGGAAAAATAACAGAAAGAAGTAATAGTAGGAGGTGTATAGAAAAATAAATAAGTGAAAGACAAGGGCAGAAATACAAAAGAGCAAACATAGCATGAACTACAGAAATAAATACCTCTATATATTACTTACAGTGAAAATAAAAGTGTTAAGGTCCTGGCTGCTTGGTTCAGCGGTAGTGAGTCAACCTGGAGTATAAATGTCCCGAGTTCATTCCTAGTCAGGGCACACAGAAGCAACCATCTACCCTTCTTCCTCCCCCTTCTCTCTCCCTCTCTTCTCCTCACACAGCCATGGCTCGACTGGTTTATCAGCCCTGGGCACTAAGGATGTCTCCCTGAAGCCTCCATCCACCTCAGGCACTAAAAGTAGCTCAGTTGTAAGCATAGCTCCAGATGGGTAGAGCATTGGTCCAATATGAAGGTAGCTGGGTGGATCCCTGTTGGGGCCCATGTGGGAGTCTGTCTGTCTTCCCTCCTCTCACATAGAAAATAAAATTAAATAAATAAATAAATAAAATAGATGTGTTAAGTATAAAATGATGCATGCTGATAGTTTTTCAGTTTTTGCTAATTAAAAAAATGTAAATTCCCAGATAACAAGTGAAAGTAGAAAGCGAAAAATAAATATGTCCAGAGACATCATTACGAAGACACAGACTGCTCCTATTCTTTCAGTAGCCGAACATCGCTTATACTTCTGGTAATAGTGATGTCGCCAATTTTCCTTTAGGGAGACTCCTCTGCTCTCTTTCTACTCCATCCAACTCCCAGGCTATGGGTATTATTCCGTATTACCTGTGGGTATGGTAGCTGTATGGTGGAACATGTGACACACAGGCCTAAGTCAATAAGAATCTTTCCTTCTCTAGATCACAGGGTTGGTTTCAGTATTGGCACATATCCCAAGTTCAGTCAGCCAGGCCCAAAGAAACCAGCCCTTTCAACTGGGTGATCAGAAGAAAGACATTCTCTCTTTCACATTGGTGCTGAAATGGGGAGGAGGAGAGGCAAAATGTATGGCAGTCATCTTGTCACCACAAGGGGAGATCCTGTTCTGAAAAGAGATCCACCACAGAGAAAGCAAAGCAGACACTTGGGAACAAGAAAAACGGGCTCTTCCTGATGACCGTAGTTGAAGCCTGGGAAAAGATGTGCCTGAAAGCAAACCAGCACTCTACCCTTGTCAGCCATCTGAGCCGAAAAGTTCTACTTTTGCTTAAATCAGTTTGGACTTAGTTTCTGTTACTTGTATTCAAGGGAAGTATAAATGATACGTAGTGAGAAAAGTTTGTATAGTTCTATGTATGCATCTACATAGATGGATTTTATATATAATTTCACACTGTTTATTCTTTATCTATTTTTAATCTTCTCCATCAAAAAAATATGTCATGAGCAGCTTTCTGGGTAGTTATATTCCGATCTATAATGCTATTTTATTATATGATGGTTCTATGATTTTTACCATAATTTATTGAAACGGTTTCATACTGAGGGACATTTATAAATTATGTACGTTTAAGAGAATCCTCGTACGTATATATAAATTTAACCTACACAATGATCTTCTTGGCATAAATTTTTGTAAGTTGTTAGGACAAAGGTATCTAATTTAAGAAGTAATACACACTCACACATTACCTTCCAGAAATCTATTGAGTTACATTTATATCAGTAAGACTTGGACTCTCTAGTGTTCCCTACAATTACATACACATCTACTAATTTCATGAGTAAAAAATAATATATATAATTACTTTCCCATTTTTCTATTAGTTAGAATGACTATTTCTCACATGTTTATCAGTCCTTGTATTTCTCCTTTTTTGAACTGTTATTTTTGTACCCATATTTCTGTTGGAGGGGCTCACTGTTTCACTGATATGCTAGACTTCCTCATATACTTATTAAGTATACTAACTCTTTCCCTTATATTTGCCAGCTTGCATTTTGTTTATGGATTTAATTTTAAAGTTTATTTCATGGTATGGAAAGTAAATATTTTTATGTAACCAAACTTATCAAAATTTAATTATGGATTCTGAAATATTTATATTGCTTAGAAAGATTTTTCCATCCTAAGATTATAAAATTATTAACCTCTATTTTCTTAAAATATTTTCTGGTTTCTTTCTTTCCTTTTCTTATCTCTTCAAAACTAAATATTTAAATCTTTGATCCATCTAAAAGTTATTTTCTCATGAGGAATTCAGATCTTTTCCCCCAAATGTCTAGCCAGTAATCCTAACATGATTTATTGGATATCCTATTCATCTTTTCACCAGTTTGGAATGCCATCTTGTTATATACTTAACTACCAAATATTTCTGGGTTTACTTCTGATCACTTTATTCTGTTTCAATTCAGACTGTTTCTGTGCTTCCTATAGCAGTTCTGTTATAGAAGTTGTAATTTATAAATTATTTTTTATAAAAAAATTAATTTTTATAATTTATAAAATTTTAATATTAAGTAAGACAGGTATTCTTTTGTTATTTATTTTTAGTCCTTCTAAATTTTCTTGGCTTTGCCTGACCTGTGGTGGCGCAGTGGATATTTAATAAATGTAATAATATTGGTGACAAAATATTAATTAGATTACATTTGTACATTTGAGTTTTAATCACTTATTTTAATCACTTTAATTTTAATTTTAAAACTTTCAAAAATTTTAAGTTAATATTTCTTAATCAGCTTATTCATATATTTTAAAAGATTTATTAGTATTTTGAATATAACTTTCCTTACACTATCTTTTTTGCCAAATTTGGATTGTTATCATAAGAATATCTTATTTATAATTTTTGCAAGATTTAATGTTTTGTTATTTTTAAAAATAAAAAACAGGCCCTAGCCTGACCAGGTGGTAATGCAGTGGATAGAGTGTCAGACTGGGACGCAGAGGACCCAGGTTTGAAACCTCGAGGCCACTGGTTTGAGTGTGGGCTCATCTGGCTTGGGCATGGGCTCACCAGCTTGAGTACGGGGTCACTGACTTGAGGGTGGGATCATAGCTATGATCCCAAGGTCGCTGGCTTGAGCACAAACGTCACTGGTTTGAAGTCCAAGGTCACTGGCTTGAGCAAGGGGTCACTTGCTCTGCTGTAGCCCCTCCCATTAAGGCACATATGAGAAAACAATCAATGAAAAACTAAGGTGCCACAACAAAGAATTGAGCCTTCTCATCTCTTCCCTTCTTGTCTGTCTGTCCTTATCTGTCCCTCTCTCTGTCTCTGTTACAAAGAGAAAAAGAACAGGTCCTAAAATGAATCAAATACCTTTTAGCATCAATGTGATTTTTCTGAAATAAATTAATGTATTTCCTAATATTGAATTAGATACATTCTTGGAATTAATCTCACTTGATTATGTTGTCGTACTTTAATGTACTGCTAAATTTTCTCTGCTATTATAGCAATCAGAATTTTTGTGAGGAGAGAAAGAAAAAGGGGGGGAGTGGAGGAGGGAGAAAGGGAGAGAGAGAGAAAATCTGTTCTATGTTACTATCACACACATGCTGGTGTCAGAAAAGAATCTGAAGAGAGAATTCTTTATTTTATGTTGCTCTGGAACAAATTTAAATCATATTGGAATAATATGTTTCTTGAAAGAATAAAAAAAAGATCACCAAAGACACCTTCTGTGTCAGAAGCTTTCTGGCAAATTTTAAAAACATTCACAATTTCTTTCACAATTTGCAGCCTACTTCTTCCAGAAAAAAATATTCAAGATTTAAAAGCTTTTAATATAAAGTTTGCAAAGGACTTTCTTATATTGATTTTCTCATTATCTGTAATCATTTCCCCTTTCATTGTTTATTTTATAAAATTATGCTACTTCTTCTCTCTTCTGTTCTCTCATATTTAGTAAATAATTTATTTGTGTTTGATTTTTTTTCTCCAATGAAACAAAGTCTTGAATTTATAATTTCTATTATTTGTCCCTTAATGGATACTTGCTTATTAAAAAAAACAATTTCTTTCATTTTTCTAAAGTTTATTTTGGTATTTGTTTTTCTACCTTAACAAGTAGCATCTTATTCGCTTATTTCTGTTGTTTCTTTTTTTATAAGATTTTTTTTTTTTTTTGTAGAGGGACAGAGAGAGTGTCAGAGAGAGGGATAGATAGGGACAGACAGACAGGAACGGAGAAAGGTGAAAAGCATCAATCATTAGTTTTCATTGCAGTCACAACATCTTAGTTGTTCATTGATTGCTTTCTCACATGTGCCTTGACCGCAGGCCTTCAGCAGACTGACCAACTCCTTGCTGGAGCCAGCAACCTTGGGTCCAAGCTGGCGAGCTTTTTACTCAAGCCAGATGGGCCCGCGCTCAAGCTGTCGAGCTCGGGGTCTGGAACCTGAGTCTTCCGCATCCCAGTCTGACCTTCTATCCACTGCGCCACCGGCTGGTCAGGCATGTTTCTTTTTTAGTAATATAAATTATATGATTTAAATGTTTTTCTCACTTATTTTTTTGACATTCTGTAATTGTGATTTTGTTGTTTCTTTAACCTGAGGATTATTTAATGAAGTTTTGTTTTGTTTCTAATTTTCTTATTTGTTTATGGCATTGAATGCATTTTGGTCAGAGAGTGTTGCCTATAGTCTCTCTTTCTGGGAACTTAGTAGTGTTATTGTTTCAAAAGCATTATAAATTCTCTGAATATCCATGTTGGGAAAGTAATGCATTATTTTGTGTCTAGAGTTTTTTGTGTCTAGATATTTAACATATGCATATCTATTATTTACTATTATACATACATATTACTATTAAAATATACTGTATTTAAATTTTGTTTTATCTATAAAAAAGCTGAAAGTGAGGTGTCACCTTCTACTATTATTGCATTCTTATAAATATATCTTTCATCTTCTGTAATTTTATATTTTACTCATATTTTTACTAATTAGAAATGAGGAATAATTATAACTTGTCTGCAGATTTTAAGTGATGTAAGACTTTCAGCTTGAGTTGACCTCTGACTGATATTAGGATCAAGTTTCTTCCATCATTTTCTTTGTTTAGTAAATCATTATGGTGTCTACTTTTATCATTAAGCCAATATATTCAATTTTTTGTCACATCAAATGTTATTTTCTGCTTTTAATGTCTTGCCTCTTTTCTTTGCCATTGATTCTTTTGACATTTGAAAAAAATAGACTATTTAAGTTCAAATAGCAACTACAGTTATAGTTTTCAATAATATGTTCAAACCTGTGGTATACAGTCTATCAATTTGCATTTAAAGTATAGCTCTTTCAACTCACTTTGACAAATTGGAAAATAATTGTTCATTTTAGCAATCATAATTCTAGTTTCTAAGTGCTTACTCTTATCTCTGTTGTTCCAAACTTAGAGGGGCTGACATACAAATTATTATTGATTTGTGCCATGCTTAGGTCTCTAAGTTGGTGGTCCGTGGAAATATATCTATTACACTGCTAAAAATGGAACCAGGAAATAGCAATCCATTATAATTATTTCAGAACACTTCAATTTTAAAACTTTATCTTATTACCTTGAATGACAACAAAGATACTTTCAAAACAAATTGTAAGTACGAATGACCCACTCTTGTTTTGCTCTATGATCCACTATTGTTTTGCTCTACGTTACAACCTTCGGTGCCTGCATTCATTTTGTTTTCATTTTCAGTCCCCCTTCTCATTAAAATGCAAAAAAGGAGAATGTATTCAGTCTTACTCCTGTACAAACAACAGGAAAACAAATCCACTGGAGGGTAATGCTCCACTCCAGTTTGACAGTAGAGACCTGCCCTGTACGGATTAAGCAATTAGGCAGCTTGATTCCTCTTTTACTTCTTGAATTATAGTGTATTCCTTGTGGCATTATATCAAGAGTTAACCCATGGCAGGGGAATAAGGAGGGGGAATGGGAATGAAGTGTATTTTCCCACCCATCCAAATTATGGCCAACTGGCAGAAAATACCAGACGTGTCAGCATGTCGCCAAGCTCTCTCTCAGAAAGAAAGTTATAGCCTCCATTCCCATCTAGTCCCCAAGCATCAGAATGAATTCTGAGAATCATACCATTTTCTCTGCAGGTTTGCCTTTCTGGCTGTGTGTGTGCACAAATTCACATGTGTACATAGATGCCTGCTGGAAATGTATTGCTTCAGTCCTGTTGTTCACATGTAATTAACATTCCCATTCTCTTCTCACACTGAAGTTTGGAAAGAGAGACCTTGCAGTGGCCCATGCCAGCTTTAATTATCCAAAATAAATAAAATAAATAAAAATCAGGAGAATCTAACTCTTGTAAGGGATCTGTTATTGTGGTATGGTAAAGATCGCATTGAAACAGAATGATTTAGGAGCATTGAACTGTTTTCTCTCTCTGCTTTGGAAACTGAAAGGGTTGTTTCCTTTTCTCTTTTTCCCTATTTTATTAAATTTTATTAACAATATATAAAGTATTAGAAATCTTTTGGATCTGATTATGATTTTGGTCCAGAAAATATGTAATCCCCAATGAAGAGTATATTAAAAGAGCCAACTCCTTTCCAAAACTGTAGTAATCAGATGTTAGTATATGAATAGCTTTTGGCTTGAGTAGGAAACTTGTCCCTTCACCCCATCTCTTTTTACTTAAGCTATAAACTTTAAGAGTAATTTGTTTCCTTTATCAGTCAGGGTCTTTACAAACACCAGCTGGCATATTCAAATGGGATATTGTGAGGATTGCTTAAAGAGGAACTTGCATGAAGTTCTAAATGGGGTATAGAGAAACCTAAAGGCATGGTGCAGTACTTGGGAAAGTAACACTAGGGAACCCGTTCCCACCCTAAGCCTGAGAGGTAAGAAGAGGAACTTGCTACTGGAATAGAGAAATAAAGGACTGGGTGAGAAAGGCCTCAAATAAGAGCTGAAATTTTAGTTAAGTCAAGTGGCCAGCCCAATTCAATCTGAAAGAAGGAAATGGAAAAACATTCCCCAAATCTTTCTCTCTTCTTCCCTGGGATCTCCTGCTGCACTCCCATTGGTCAGCCCTACCGGCTCTCATAGGGTAAGGGAGCCCATGACACTAGGTAAGCTTCTTGGTGTGCAGATCATGATGGAAAGGGTGACGGGACAACCAAAAGAGATCTAGTAAATTTCTATTTATATCAACCAATATCTATTGAACACCTGAAGAATTTCTCATTTCCAAAACGTCATTATCTATATAAATGGAAATCCAAGGAGCATTTTTCTATGAAAACTGAGTCTCAAAATTATAGAAAACTGTTATGATAAAGGGAAACTTAATGTGGCATTTGCTGTCCTATGATGCGTATTCCAAAACTAACTTCACCACGTGCTAGTTGTGTAATTATGAACAAGTCCCTTCTGATCCCTCCTACTCCATAGTCTCTATCAGAATGGTGACACTAGTCATGTGCTTTTACTTCAGTCACAGAACTGTTGCCAGTATAATATTATTGCGTACATATGAAAGTATTTTATGAGCTATAATAAACTCTAATTATAATTCACTTTGGAAAATTTTCTCTGCTGCCATATTTTCAACTTCTTTATATGTCAAATTTCCTTTCTTTCTAAAGGAGGTACTATTGTCAAAGTTGATTGGTTTTTAAACACATTAGACATTTGTATCTTATGGAAGTAAATGACTGCTCAGAGTATACATAGACTTTCACCAGAAAATTATCAATTTCCTTCATCACATCAAGGAAATCTTATAAAGAATGTGACATATAGAGAGACTGCTTTTCTCATTAATTACATACAGTTGCTCCAGACAGGGTCTGGTTTGCCAAGAGTAGTGCTTATTTGGCCCTGGTTCGGGAAGTACAGAGATGATGCGACAGGCATGGCGTCAAGGCAGTGACTTTCAGACTTCTTCATCTCTGGGCACACAAACTAATTATTAAAGCTCTGCAACACACCCAAAAAACCTTTTTTGTGCTTATTTGACAATACATTTAGTTGACATCCATCACCACACATAGTAATGGAAAACATTAGCACTTTCGTCTGACCAGGTGGTGGCGCAGTGGATAGTGCGTCGGACTGGGATGCGGAAGACCCAGGTTTGAGACCCCGAGCTCGCCTGCTTGAGCCTGGGCCCATGTAGCTTGAGCAAAAGCTCGCCAGCTTGGACCCAAGGTTGCTGGCTCCAGCAAGGGGTGGCTCAGTCTGCTGAAGGCCCGCTGTCAAGGCACGTGTGAGAAAGCAATCATTGAACAACTGTGGTGTCGCAAGGACAACGAAAAACTAATGATTGATGCTTCTCACCTCTCTTCGTTCCTGTCTGTCTTTCCCTATCTATCCCTCTCTCTGATTCTCTCTCTCTGACCCTGTAAAAAAACCAAAAAACAAATACAAAACATTAGCACTTTCAATAAAGAACTTCATTAAAAGAATAACATGCATCACAAAAAATCACAATCAAAAAGGGTTAAGACTTAGCTGGTGGCCCAGTGGGTTGAGCATCAACCCCGAGCGCCAAGGTCTTTGGTTGGATCCCTAGGTCATTTCCTCAAACTCAGGGTCCTGGCTCTAACCTGAGGGCACCAGCTTAAACCCCAAGGTCACTGGTTTGAGCCCTAGTCAGAGCACATACAAGAAGCAATCAATGGCACAACTAAGTGGAACAAGTTGATCCTTTTCTCTCCTGCCTCTCTCACTTTCTCTTTTTTCCTAACTTTTTCTATCTCTCTCCCCATTCTTGGGGGGGAAAAAGGAGTTTAATAAAGCATTGCTAAATATTGGAAAAATAACAAATTGGTCAGTGGAACAGTATAGAGAATCAAGGATCCAGAAATGCATTTATACGTGTATGTGTCTGTATATGATGAGCTGTGCAAAAAATGAGATTGAAACAATTGACTGTTCTTTTCAAAAAAAGATTAGATTTCTACTTCATACAATTTTTGAAAATTCAGTTAGAATAACAATCTAAGTATAAAATAAGAATAATATACATTATGATTAAGAAAGTGATTAAACTAATAATACTAGATATTAAAAATAAGTAATTAAATTGATAAATAAAAAGGAATGGACAATCCAAAAACAAATTTATGTGGGAAAATGATGTGTTATGCAATAAATGGTGCTTTGACAAGTAATTATGTATTTTAAATAAAAAGTTTAAAGTTAACGCTCTACTGCATCCCTTACCAAACATTTTTAATTGAATCAATAGCTTAAGATAAAACAAACAAAAGAACTTTGAAAGTGATGATAAGAAAATAGAATATATACTTTATATTCCTGGGATATGGAAGATTTATTGGGAAAAAAACCCCACAAAATTCAGAATCTCTGGTATAAAGACTAAAGTTTTTCTACATAAAATTTATAAAACATTCTGGGTGTTTAGGTATTAGCATGGCACAAAAGCTCCATCCATATATACCCCATCCCACTCACTGATTATGACTGAAAACTGAACAAAATACAAAGAAGAACTACATGAGGGCTCTGAGAGGTAAACAAAAGTAGGCAGATTGTGGAAACAAGTCAAAACTTTCAGAAGTGATTGCACAGCGATGTTTTTCATTTTTTCTCTATTCTATTATGGTCATCCTCCAACAGAAAAACTTGGTCTTGGAGTGCTGCTGCAGCAGCCAAACTGTAAGTGGCTAAAACTCCAAGAACTATCCTATATTTCTGGCTAGTGGAAGGAGGACAATGAGTCTCCAGTGGCTGGAAAGTGAAATGAGAACCCAGAGGGGACAACTGCAGAGGTGCATACTCGAACTCTCAGTCTGACCTGTGCAAGTTTCAGGTTTCTCTCCGAGATGTGGGAGATTTTAATACCTGTTACTTGCAAATGATATAACAATAAGACAAAAAAAGTATAAAGATGTAGAAGATCTGAACAACACTATCAACCATTTAAACCCAATTTATAAACACTACACACAAAAACTAGAGAATACATATTTTCTTTCCCAGATGCTCACAGAACACTGACCAAGATAGACTATATGTGGGGCCATATAATACATTATTGTAAATGGGATGATAAACATGACCCCAAGGTCACTGGCTTAGCTGGAGCCCCCAGGTCAAGGCACGTAGGAGAAAGCAATCAGTGAACAACTAAAGCAGTGGTTCTTAACCTTTTTTGAGGTACCGAACCCACCAGTTTCATATGCGCATTCACCGAACCCTTCTTTAGTGATAAATAAAATATGATTATTTTTCCAAATTCAAGACATAGGTATATGTTTTTTTTTACTGGCGCACAAAATGAGCCGTGCATGAACATCACCTTGCTCAAAGAACAAAACCAACAAAGTGCATGAACTCACAACAAATGACGGTATTACTTTATTCTGGCCTCTGTGGCAGAGGCTTCTCTGAGCCCCTGAGACCGACTCATCGAACCCCTAGGGTTGGATAGAACCCCGGTTAAGAACCACTGCTGAACAACTAAAGTGCTGCAACTGTGAGTTGATGCTTCTCATCTCTCTCCCTTCCTGTCTGTCTGTCCCTGTCTGTCCCCAGCCCCTTCTCCTTTGCTAAAAAGAAGAAAAGAAAGAAAGGGACTAGAAAAAGAAGAGCAATGTAAATCCAAAGTAAGTAGAAGGAAAGAAACAGTAAAGATAAGAACAGAAATCAATGAAGTGGAGAATGGACAATAGAGAAACTTTGCAAAGTCAAAAACTGGCTCTTTAAAAAGATCAACAAAGTTGACAAAAAGTTTAAAAAGATAATGCAAATCACCAATATTAGTAATTTAAAAAGAGTTATCTGCATTACAGATATTAAGGAATAATAAGAAAATGCTATGAATAGCTTTATGCAAAAATTGGTATATAGAGATGAATATAGTTCAAAAAAATACAACATACCAGAACTGACATAAGAAATAATTATATTATTAACTCTATACCAAAAGCAATTAACTTTTTATTATTAATTTTAATTTATTGTGTTTACATGGATTCAAGTGTCCCACCAAATACAACTCCTTCAGCCCCCACCCCTGTGTCCCTCCGACAGTCCCTTTTCCCCCTCCCCTCAACACCGTTTCACCTTCCCTCTAGGACTTGCCGTATTGCTATCTATATCTCTGTGTTATGTATATATAATTTCATGAATCCCTTTTACCTTCTGTGATCCTATCCCCTCATACTTCCTTCCTCCGTCAGCTGCTCTTCTGGTCCCTGTGATCTCTCCTCTGCCTCTAGTTCATTCCTCAGTTCACTTTGCTCATTAGATTCCACATATAAGTGAGATCATATGATATTTGTCTTTCTCTGCCTGGCTTATTTCACTCAGCATAATAGTCTCCAGGTCCATCCATGCTGTTGCAAAAGGTAAGATTTCCTTTTCACAGCAGCATAGTATCCCATTGTGTATATGTACCACTGCTTTTTAATCCACTCATCCACTGACGAACACTTCGGCTGTTTCCAGATTTTGGCTATTGTAAACAATGCTGCAATAAACATGAGAGTACATACCTTCTTTTGAATCAGTGATTTGGTGTTCTAAGGATATATTCTTAAAAGTGGGAGAGCTGGGTCAAAAGGTAGTTCCATTTTTATTTTGAGGAAACCCCATACAGTTCTCCACAGTGGCTGCACCAGTCTGCATTCCCACCAGCAGTGCAGGAGGGTTCCCTTTTCTCCACACCCTCGCCAGCACTTATTCTGTGTTGTTTTGTTAGTGAGCGCCATTCTGACAGGTGTGAGGTGGTATCTCATTGGGGTTTTAATTTGCATTTCTCTAACGATTAGTGATGTTGAGCATTTTTTCATATGCCTATTGGCCATCTGTATGTCCTCTTTGGAGAAGTGTCTATTCATTTATTTGCCCATTTTTTGATTGGATTATTTACCTTCCTGGTGTTGAGTTTTACAAGTTCTTTATAAATTTTGGTATTAACCCTTTATCAGATGTGCTGTCGAATATGTTCTCCCATTGTGTGGTTTGTCTTTTTATTCTGTTCATATTGTCTTTAGCTGTGTAAAAGCTTTTTAGTTTGATATAGTCCCATTTGTTCATGCTGTCCTTTATTTCACTTGCCCATGGAGATAAATCAGCAAATATATTGCTACGAGAGATGTTGGAGAGTTTATACTTCCTATATTTTCTTTCAAGATGTTTATGGTTTCACGACTTACATTTAAATCTTTTATCCATTTTGAATTTATCTTGTGTATGGTGTAAGTTGATGGTCTAGTTTTATTTATTTTGCATGTACCTGACCAATTTTCCCAACACCACTTGTTAAAGAGATTATCTTTACTTCACTGTATGCTCTTACCTCCTTTGTCAAATATCAATTGGCCATAATGGTGTGGGTTTATTTCTGTTCTGTTCCATTGATCTGTATGTCTGTTCTTATGCCAGTACCAAGCTATTTTGAGTACAACAGTCTTGTAGTATAACTTGATTATCAGAAAGTGTGATACTCTCCACTTTATTCTTCTTTTTCAAAATTGCTGAGGTTATTTGTGTTCTTTTCTAGCTCCATATAAATTTTTGAATATTTGTTCTATATCTTTGAAGCATGCCATTGGTATTTTAATAGAAATTGTGTTGAATTTGTAGATTGCTTTGGGTAATATAAACATTTTAATGATGTTCATTCTTCCTGTCCATGAACACAGTATATGCTTCCACTTGTTTGTATCCTCCTTGATTTCTTTTCATTTCTTAAATTTCTATATCAATTGTCTTATAATTTTCTGAGTACAAGTCTTTTACCTCCTTGGTTAAATTTACTCCTAGGCATTTTATTTTTTTGTTGTTGCAATAGTGAAGGGGATTGCTTCCTTAACTTCTTTTTCAGACCGTTTATTGTCAATGTATAAAAATGCCACTGATTTCTGAATATTAATTTTATATCCTGCCACCTTGCCAAATTTGTTTATTAGGTCTAGTAGTTTTTTTACTGAGACTTTAGGGTTTTCTATGTACAGTATTATGTCTTCAGCAAATAATGATAGTTTTATTTCTTCTTTTCCAATTTGGATGCCTTTTATTTTTTCTTCTTATCTGATTGCTGTGGTTAGGACCTCCAGAACTATGTTGAATAAGAGTGGTGAAAGGGGGCACCCCTGCCTTATTCCTGATCTTAAGGGGATTGTTTTTAATTTTTACCCATTGAATATGATGTTGATGAGTCTGGTTAAAAGTTCATCAATCTTATTTACCTTTTCAAAGAACCAGCACTTGGTTTCATTGATCTTCTATATTTGATTTTAGCTTCTATGTCATTTATTTCCACTCTGATCATTATTTCCTTACTTCTACTTCCTCTGGGTTTTATTTGTTTTTCTTTTTCTAGTTCTTTTAATTGCAGGGTTAAGTTGTTTATTTGAGCTTTTTCTTGCTTCTTAAGGTATGCCTGTAATGCTATGAACTTCCTTCTCAGAACTTCTTTTGCTGTGTCCCATAGATTTTGAGTTGTTGTATGTTCATTTTCATTTGTGTTAAGAAAATTTTTGATTTCTTCCTTGATCTCATTGTTAACCCATTTCTTATTTAATAACATGCTATTTAGCTTCCAAGTGTTTGAATGTTTTTCAGTTTTTCTATTGTAGTTGATTTCTAGTTTCAAGCCACAGTGATCAGAGAAGATGCTTAATATGATTTCAATCTTCTTAAATTTATTGAGACCACGTTTGTGTCCTAACATGTGGTCTATCCTAGAGAATGTACCGTGAGCACTTGAAAAGAATGTATATTCTGCTGCTGTGGGATGAAAGGTTCTGAAGATATCTATTAAATCCAGTTACTCTAGTGTGTCATTAAAGGTCACTATTTCTTTGTTAATTTTCTGTCTGGAGGGTCTATCCCTTGATATAGTGGGGTATTAAAGTCCCCTACTATTATAATATTGCTGTTGATCTCACCATTTATGTCCATCAAAATCTGCTTTATATATTTAGGTGTTCCTATATTAGGCACATAGATATTATAATGGTTATATTTTCCTGTTGGATTGCTCCCTTTATCATTATGTAGTGTTCATTTCCATTTGTGTGAAATTTTTTCATCCCTTGATTTTCAGTCTATGTGTATCTTCTGTTTTGAGGTGGGTCTCTTGTAGACAGCATATGTATGGGTCCTGTTTTCTTACCCATGCAGCTACCCTATGTGTTTTGGAGCATTTAATCCATTTACATTTAAGGTTATTATTGGTATGTAGTTATTTACTGTCATTTTATTTTTTAAATCCTCATTCCTCTTTTTCTAAATTTTTTTCTTCCCTTTGTTCTATTTACAACAAACCCCTTAACAGTTCTTGCCATATTGGTTTGGTTGTAATGAATTCCTTGGTTTTTTTTTTTTTTGGTTGTTGTTGTTGTTGTTTTGTCTGGGAAGCCTTTTATTTCTCCTTCAATTTTAAATGATAGCCTTGCTGGATAAAGAAGTCTTGGTTGTAGAAACTTGTTTTGCATTACTTTTTGAGTATTTCTTGCCAATCCCTTCTGGCCTCAAGTGTTTCTGTTGAGAAGTCAGATGTCATCCTTATGGGGGCTCCTCTGTAGGTAACTAACTGCTTTCTTTTGTAGCTTTTAGCATTCTTTCTTTGTCTCTTAATTTGAGATTGGGAGATATTTCTTAGATAGAATTTCGAAATCATGAAGCATGAAAGAAAAATTAAGTTAGCTCTCTTCAAAATTGAAAACTTTTCTTATTAAAAACACCAGTAAGCCTGACCTGTGGTGGCGCAGTGGATAAAGCCGTCGACCTGGGAACACTGAGGTCGCCAGTTCAAAACCCTGCACTGGTTCGGTCAAGGCACATATGGGAGTTGATGCTTCCAGCTCCTCCCCCTTTCTCTCTTTCTCTCTCTCTCACTCTGTGTCTCCTCTCTAAAAAAAAAAAAAAATGAATAAAATAAAAAATGTTCGATTTAAAAAAAAACAAAAAAACAAAAACACCAGTAAGACAACAAAAACACAAGCCATGGATTATGCGAAACTATTGGCAAACCAGATATCAGACAAATGACTTGTATCCAGAATACATGAAGCATTTTTGTAACTCCATTATAAAGAGTAAAAACCCAATAACAAATAGATAATTTGAAGAGATACTTTACAATAGAAGCTATATAAATGGCTAATAAGTACATGAAATGATAATCAATATTATTAGTCATCAGAAAAATGCAAATTAAAACTATAATGAGATACAACTACCTATTCAATAGATAGCTAAAACATAAAACAAATTGTATTTTTCAATTAAAGTTGAGATGCATTATTATGTTAGTTTCAGGTATACAGCATGGTGATTGGATATTATATTACTTACAAAGTGATCACCCTGATAAGGCTAGTATCTATCTGACACCACATATTGTTATTTCAATATTATTGACTATATTCCCTGTGCTGCACTTTACATTCCCATGACTATTTTTATAATTGACAATTTATATTTCATAATCTCTTTACTATTTTATCCACCCCCTTAACTTCCCTCCCATTGGGCAACCATCAATATGTTCTCTGTATCTATGAGTTTGTTTCTGTATTTTAGATTCCACATATAAGTGATATCATATGGTATTTGTCTTTCTCTGACTGATTTATTTCACTTAGCATAATACCCTCTATATCCATTTATGTTTTTGCAAATAGAAGCTTTCATTCATTTTTATGACTGAGTAATATATTTCATTGTATAAAATGTACCACATCTTCTCTATCAAAATACCAATGGTATTATCCACAAAACTGAAACAAATAATTCTAAAACTTATATGAAACCACAGAAAACCCCAAATAACCAAAGCAATCTTTTTTTTTTTTTTTGACAGAGACAGAGAGAGACAGAGAGAGAGAGAGACAGACAGGAGGAGAGAGAGATGAGAAGAATCAATTCTTTGTTGCGGCACCTTAGTTGTTCATTGATTACTTTCTCATATGTGCCTTGACCAGGGGGTTAGAGCAGAGTGAGTGACCCCTTGCTCAAGCCAGCAACCTTGGGCTCAAGCTAGCAATCTTGGGCTTCAAGCCAGCAACCATGGGGTCATGTTTATGATCACACGCTCAAGCCGGATGAGACCACAGTCAAGCTGGTGACCTCAGAGTTTCGAACCTAGGTCCTCTGCATCCTAGTCTGACACTCTATCCACTGTGCCACCACCTGGTCAGGCTAGCCAAAGCCATCTTGAGAAAGAAAACAAAGTTTGAGGTATCATGCTACCTGACTTTAAACTAGACTACAAAGCTATAGTAATCAAAGCTGCATGGTACTGGCATAAAAATGGACACATAGATCAAAGTATCAGAATGTGGTGTCTAGAAATAAAATGATGGCTATATGGTCAATTAATCTATAATAAAGGAGGCAAGAGTATACGATGGGGTAAAGACAGTCCCTTCAATAAATGGTGGTGGGAAAACTGGATAGATACATGCAAAATAATGAAACTGGATCATTTTCATGTACTATATATAAGAATAAACTCAAAGTGTATTAAAAACTTAATTATAAGATCTGAAATCATAAAACTCCTAGAACAAGACATAGACTGTAAACTCTTTGACATTGTTTTAAGAATACCTATTTATAAATGTCTCCTTGGGCAAGGGGAAGAAAAGGAAAAAAAGAACAAATAAATGGGACTACATCAAACTAAGTATTTGTACAGTGAAGGAAATCATCAGCAAAATGAAAAGACAGCCTAGTGCAGGGGTCAGGAAGCTTTTTGGCTGAGAGAGTCATGAACACCACATATTTTAAAATGTAATTCCATGAGAGCCATACAATGACCCATGTATGTTATGCATTATTCAATAAAAATTTGGTGTTGTCCCAGAGGACAGCTGTGATTGGCTCCAGCCACCCGCAACCATGAACATGACTGGTAGGAAATGAATGGATTGTAATACGTGAGAATGTTTTATATTTTTAACTTTATTATTTTTTTATTAAAGATTTGTCTGCGAGCCAGATGCAGCCATCAAAAGGGCCACATCTGGCTCGCGAGCCATAAGTTGCCAACCCCTGGAATGGGAGAACATACCGGCCAATGATACACCTAACGAGGGATTAATATCTAAAATATATAAGCAACTCATACAACTTAATACCAAAAATATTTCTGATTAAAAATGGGCAGAGGACCTGAACAGACATTTCTCCTAAGAGGACACACAGTTGACTGACTGACATATGAAAACATGCTCAACATCACTAACCATCAGGGAAATGCAAATTAAAACCACAATGAGATACCACCTTACACCTGTCAGAATGGATATTATAAGTAAATCAAAAACAAAAAATGCTAATGAGTATGTGGACAAAAAGGAACCCTCATGCATTGTTGGTGATATTTTAAATTATGCAGCCATTATGACTACTATATAGATGTTCCTTTAAAAAATTAAAAACAGAGCTATCATATGATCCAGCAATCCCACTTCTAGATATTTATCTGAAGAATTCCAAACCACTAATTCAGAAAGACATGTGGGCCCTGTCTGGTTGGCTCAGTGGATAGAGCACCAGCCTAGTGTGCAGATATCCTGGGTTTGATCCCTGGTCAGGGCACACATGAGAAGTGACCATCTGCTTCTCTTCCCCTCCCTCTTTCCCTTTTCTCTCTCTCTCTCTCTCTCTCTCTCTCTCTCTCTCTCTCTCTCTCTCCCTCTCCTACAGCCAGTGGCTCCATTGGTTTAAGCATTGGCCCAGGCACTGAGGATAGCTTGGTTGATCTGAGCTTCAGCCCCAGATAGGGATTTCCTGGTGGATCCTGGTCAAGGCACATGCAGTAGTCTGTCTAACTCCCCTCCTCTCACTTAAAAAAGCAAATACAAGACAAAAAGACATATGCATCTCTATGTTGATTGCAACATTATTTACAATAGCCACGATATGGAAGCAATCTCTGTGTCCATAGATAGATGAATGAATATAGAATAGCTAAAATTAACAAAACTGGTCATACTAAATATTGGTAGATTGTGGAACAACTGGAACTTTTAAAGTACTTCTGGCAATTCTGTGATATGATACAATTACAGTAAAAAGATAACTACTAAGCAGAGAGCCCTTTTACCTATTCCCATTTACCATGAAAAATTTTAAGTTTCTGTATTTGATTGGTCTCCAAATTTTTAGGTTTCATCACTGTTCAAGTCAAGCTTTTTTAACCCTATCACTTCACTTTAACTGCTGTAGCCAAAATGACTAATGACCTTGTCATATATAGACTGAATGTTGTAGCCCTTCAAAATTCATGTTGAAATCCTAACACCACCAATGTGATGGTATTAGGAGGTGGAACCTTGGGGAAGTGATGTCATATGTGGGATTAGTACCCTTATCAAAGAGACCTCAGGGAGCTTCCTCACTCCTTGTACCATGTGAAGATAGAGCAAGAGGATCGCTATCTATATGAACAAGGAAGTGGGCTCTCTCTAAACAGGAAATCTGCCTGTGCCTTGAACTTGGACTTCCCAGCCTCCACTGTGAGAAATAAATATTCTATTTATATCGCTTATAAGCTACCTAGTCTATGGTATTTGCTTTTAGCCTAAATGGACTAAGACCATAATTGGTACTGGGTCATGTGCTGCCGCAACAAATACCTTAAAATGTGGAAATGGCTTTGGAAGAGGCTGAAAGAGTTTTGAGGTGCACATTAGAAGAAGCCTACGTTGCTGTGAACAGACCAGGAAGGGTGATTCTGGTTCAGAATTCAGAGGGAGAGTGAGAGAGCTCTAGAGAAAGCAGCAATCTTCCTAGAGAGTACCCAAGGAATCCTGAAGAGAATGTTGGTAGCAATACGCACTGTAAAGGCCATTCTGATGAGGGCTCAGATGGAAAGGAGAAACACAGCATTGAAGACTGAAGGAAATGCCATCCTTGTTATAAAGCATCCAAGAACTTGACTGAATTGTATTTCTGTTCTAGTATTTTGTGGAAGGTAGAGCTTGTGAGCAATAAAATAGTATGTTTAGCTGAAACAATTTCTAAGCAAGTGTTGAAGTTGTGGCTGGGCCCCTTCTGACTGCTTATAGTTTAAATGTGCTCAAAGAGAAAGAAAGACAAACTAGTTAAGAAAGAAAGAAGCAGCAGCAGCAGAATTTAAACATTTGAACCATGTTCAGCATATTTTTACTGCAAAATATGAGAGGATGTGTTTGAGATAGAAGACTGAGGGGCAGCCTGGCATTCTTCCAAGAAAGGCTAGTATGTGTGCGCACCTTGGATTGAGCAGGTCGCCACAGTAGGAAAGCTGCCCATTTGAACTGAAGAGGAAGGAGATGGGAAGGCTGAAGAAGACTGCTGGACTCTAGGATTTTACGTGACAGAAATCTAGAGCTACTTGACTAAGAACGTGTTCTTCAAGACAAGGAAGAATACCCTCAAGGTGACTCAGGGATCATCAGGGCTGCCTCCTTGGTTTCAAAAGGGGAATCCATCACCTCACTTTCAACAGGCAAAAGTTGTAGGGTTGAGGCTTTCCCAGAGTTTTGGGAGTGGGGGAGAGTTCAACCCTGGCCTGGCAAAGCTTTGGGAAAAGACTGCCACAGGTGGGACTTACCCCATGGTGTGTCTGGAAGATGGGACCTCTGCTCTGCCGGGGGGGCAGAGCATCACACTGAAGAGAATTGTACTTGAGCTTTAAGATTTCATAGAATTTATCTTGTGCTTTGGACTTATTTGAGACCTTTTACCTCTTTTTTTAAATTTCCTGCTTCTCCCTTTTGGAATGGAAGTGTCCATCCAGTTTGGCCTTCTTGTAGTTTCTGTCAGGCAATAATATTCTGCCTCAGGACATTTGCTATTGCTGGTCTGTCTGAAAAATCTCTTCCACGTCTTGAAATAGAGTCCATTCGCTTTAAATTCTATGCTCAAAGATCTCACAAGACACTTCTCTGGGTGTTCTGTCTAAATAGAACTCCCAGCACTCTCATCACTCTTATTCTCTGGCCCTGCTTTATTTTTCTTTTGAAGAAAAATATTTTTACTTAAAATATTTTTACCCCCTCCTTCCCCTTCAGTGAAAACCCCAAGAGTTCAGGGATTTTGTGTTTTCCATTTATCGTTTTATTCCCAGTGTCTGGAACCTGGTAGGTATAGTATTTAATGAATACTTGTTTCCTGTTGGTTCAAGATCAGCACTATTTATATCCTAAAGAGAACTATGTGGTGCACTTTGAGTCTCAAAAATTTTCTATCCCTTCCTGTTGGAGGATTATACACCATTCCCCACAGAATTCACGCAGGGCTGTGTGTCCCCACCTAGGCGGAGGTTTTCGGAGCCTGCTCCTGGTCTGCATGTCTTCTTGGCCACTCCACCACAATAACCAGCAATGTTCTAGACAGAGGCCACTCTGTCAGCCTGAGCCCCAGAGAAAGCCATGGCTGAGCCTATGGATTTGTAGCGTGCGTAGTAAATAAGCTTTGCTGTATTAAGCCATGGAGAGTTGGGTCTCTTCGATTCCACAGTAAGACCTAATTTATCCTGACTAGTACAGACACTTAGGCAACCACGGACTAACAGAAGGTCCAAGGGGAGCCAGGACACATTTGACAAATCACCTAAGTTTGCCTGAGCTGGCTTTTTCTAAACCATCTAGTGCTTTGCCACCAAAACATTCTCTTTGAAAAAAATAAAGGCAACAGAAAAAAACTAGGACATTTATTTTAGCATGATCAGAAGTCATTACTTTATTTCTTCAGGTTTTTATGGAAGAGCATTATAGGAAAAAATAGCTAGAGTATCTTATGGATTTAAAAACAGTTTCTCAAAATGTGTATCTTAAGATTGTGTAAGAGACTTGCAAATAATACTGATTTCAAAGCTTTGCCTCAGACCAAATGACTAAGAATCCTTAAGACTGGTGTCTTCAAATCTGTATTATTTTTAAAGTTCCCCAACTGATTATGATGTAGCCATTCCAAAAGCCAGTGCTGGAGTAAGTGTCTTTGTACATATAGCTCTAGGAGACACAGGGGACATACAGACCAGCAAGAGTGCCTGTTTCATTCCGTCTTAAAAACACATTCAAAGGCATGGTTTCTCTAATCCCTCACTGAATCACAACACTTCACCTTGTCCATGGAGATATTTGTCAAATGACTTTCTAAAGAAGAAAATATTTGCTTTAGTTTCATTTGTCATTAAATGGAAATGGCTTACTGTATCCAAAATCCTGAGGACAGTATCACTTAGATCTAACTCTTGTAGAAATAGATAGGACTAAGGATGCCAATATAAACCCACTTCAATTGTTTTCTGTTTAGGCATTGTGAGGCTGAGTTGGATCCAGCAGGAGAATTTCCTTTATTAATACAATATGAGCTCATTGTGTGTGTGTGTTTGTGTGTGTGTGTGTGTGTTTTATAAACTGTAATTCAGATGAAGTAGCAGCAGTCACCAAGACTCGAATAGGAAACACCAGAATATTACTGTTAGGTGCCAGAAACTGCCAGCGTTGGATGTGAAGAAAGAAATTGAACACCATGTGGATACTTCCAAACACAGGCAATATAATGGAGGCTTGCTTCTTACACAAAAAGGCCTTTTACCCCTACCTATCCCTCTCCCCAGGATTCCCTTCCTCACAGGAATGAAGAAATTAAAGATTGCAGCCTTCTGCACTTTTACTTGACTTTGATAGCAGTGTTAAAGCTCTTATAAAATTAAAATGTTGAAGCAGAGGCCATTTGTGCTTTCAAGAGTTAGAGAAAACACACTTATCTGACAGTGTTCTGAAAGGAAACCAGAAATCTTATACCAATTTGTAATATATGTGCTTTTATGAGCAAGAAAAAAAATCATATTGAACAATCCCTGTCTAAAACGAGCTGTGCAGTATAGTGAGGCTCCCCAAGCCAGAAGCAATAGCTGGGAGCAGTGTGGTTTGCTGGATAGCAAGACTCCATTCTGCATGCTTTGGCAGAAAGTTTCAGCCTCATCCAGATATACATGCAGCCTTCATGGAGAAACAGAGATAAACATCTACCATTGCTGACAGATGAGGAGAACTGGTCTACCGCATCTTGGCTTCTGTGCCTTCATTTTTAGAAATACAAACACAAACGAGATTTTTCTTTCCCATGAAGTAACTAATTACTAGGTAAGTTATTTCAAGTCCTAGCATTACTACAAAGAAAAATAATTCCTTTCTGGCAGCACCTTGAAAGAAGAATTTCAATTGGATTAGGTTCCTTCAGTCTAGATGAACATAATAATACCTTCTTTTTTTAACTATCCCTCAGCTAAGTCCTTGCCTATCCCATGCTTTCCTCATTCTCACTTAAAAATAGCTTTTATTTCTTAAATTTTATGATTAAGCCTTCCCAAATGAGGCAAAAGTACAGATTTTTGTAAAGTATTTGCACAATTTGGAATACTTCACAAATTAAAATACAAATGTTTGAGTTATTCAGAAAGCCAAGGAGCTAAATATACATCACTTGCATGCAGAGAGAGACAGAGACACAGACAGATAGGATACAAAGACTACACCCCCCAGTTTTGGAATACCAGCTCATTCTGCTGATTTGCCGTTTTTTTGCTCACTGACCTGTGAATAAAGCTGAGGTTTGTCTAGAAAATTTCCTCAGTTTGATATTTTAAAATTTTAATGTAGAGTGCTTATAACTAACCACTGTTTTACATGTGTTGCCCTTTTCCTCATTATTTAAACTGACTTATTTTAATACTTAACAGATTAGATGCTTAGAATCACAGGCTGTAGTCACCTAAATGTAGTCGTAAAACTTTGCTGGGAAAGGTAAGAAAGTTCTTTTAGGTCTTAAGTCTGCCATACTGTTTTAAGAAGTGAAACATGCCTCCTCTTTTCTCACACTCCCACCAGTTTCTAATTGCTACATAACGGCCAACAAACTCGAACTTCCCAAATATTTTCAGTGGAGTAGTGTCTTCTTTCTCTAGAAAGATCTTCTTGAAACCTTCCAAAACCTCACTTTACCCAGGGGAAATGTTACTTCATTTGGGTAAAATCGAGAAGAACACACATATTTTAGTTCTTATTTCTTACTTACTTGTAAGATTCAAGGGAAAAAAAAATCTCAATTGTTTAAAAAGTTTTGTATCATTCTTATTAGATAATCTATGTAATTTTGAAATATGAGAGAAAAAATTCCCCATTACATTCTTAATTGTGCTTCATAGTATTTATTTTATTTATAATATTTATGGCAATATTTTCATGTAATTATTTTTAATATTTTACTTCCCATGCATCTAGAAGTTTCATGAAGGCAGAAATGTGCCTGTATTATTCACCCCCATGAAATATATTTTCAGCTAATGCATACATTGATTTGAATAAATGAATGGGTCAGAATGACTAGCCCAATCTATAAAGTGGGAACAGAGAAATCTTTTTCTGTTCTCACTTGACACAAATTGTCCTAGCCATTTACAGGGGCTTAAACCTTAATGTATAGATCAAGCATCTGATAACATTTAGAAAGGAGTCTAAAAGTTGCTTTTTTGCCAACTTTCAAAAAGTTTGCAGAAATATGGATCCAAGAACAGTGATGGAGCATAGCCACTCTTACACACACACAGGATCTGTTTCCGAGAGTTGAGAAAGCCATAGGACATGCTGAGAAGTTTGGTATAGCCTCACAGTGGTCAACACATCAAGAATCCTTGTCAGGGGTATTGTACATTAGTATATTTTGGGAGGTTAAATTCGGAACTATGTGTCAGGAACTGGGAAGGGACTGAGATTTCAATTTACATACAAATTAACTTGTCACAGTTTGATAGGGCCGGCAGACGATATAACACTCCTGGATCAGAGACAAAGAACAGTTTATTACACTTAGCAATAGCAGTAACATTACTATGCTAGACACTAAGCTCAGTTCCCACAGGGCACTGTAAGGAGAGTCACAATAAACTCGTTCACACAGTTGTTTAGATACCCTAAGCTCAGGGAACCTGAATCTTTTATAACGCACAGTGAGCATGCCGGCACTTTGCTCTAGAGGGAGACACTATATATTGCATGGCTGTTCACTATATAAACATCTTTAGAAATATGGCCAAGAAGAAAGAAGAGTCTGTCTTTGGCAAGATGTGCAGAAATGTGAAAGACTCATGGAGAATGGTTTGTCAACACCATGTCTCTGGAAGGTATTTTCCTGGGACCTTTATTAAATTAGTAGATATGCAAAGATGTACACAAAGATAACCTCCAGTATTCTGCACGGCTCACACACATGCCAACCTTAGGAGAATGGAATCAGAGTGAAGAACAAGAAAGCCAAGTGTCCAGCTAAGAAGAAAGGGCAGGAGATGAATACTACTTTCATCAATTGGCGTGGGTATACCAAACAGGTGTTAACAGACTGACACAGCAAACAGGGATGAGAAAAAACCCCAAACATGCTATTCTTCTCTCCTGTCAGAAAGTATTGTCATTTGGGGCAAGTTAAATCAGTTCTTTTTACTTTATCCTTATTCGGAGCTTATGAAAACCAATATAACCCTTTCTAAACCTACTTTACCTCTGCTTAACAGGCAGCTGCTTTATTTATCCTCAAAGACCAGAGAAGACACAGAGCAAGAGTTCAGATGTGTCAGAGGTTACAAGGGTGAAAGGAAGAAAAGAAAAGCCATTTGTCACCTGTCACGCAAGGAGCTAGCAGTGCTGACATGGAAATCCTGCAAATCTGGCTTGCTCCTGCTTTTGATAATGTACTCAATCTAAAAGCAAACACGATTTTAGAGTTCTAGGGTCCAAGGGAGCCTCAGTCCAGCAGGACAATTATGCCTGCTTTTTCTTCTTCTTCTTTTTTAAACCAATGTCTGCCTTTGTTCTTTAGAGCGAGAGCCTCTCCCACACCATAGGCCCTCAGGGCACATAGATAGTAAGTGTAAAGGTTTTTTTTTTCAAGGATAATATAAAGCTCTTGAGGATTTATAAACTGTTTCATCTGTCAGAACCTATTTATGCCGACTTGGCACTTAGAGTGAATTATTCTTATTAAGTAAAAGTTGAGAAAATTGCTTAAGTCTCACCAGAAGGCTCCTGCAGTCTATCAGAAGCTAGGACATTCTGTAAGCTATAAACTTAAGAGAAAAGAAATTACTCGTCTGTAGGGATGTCAGCAGGGAGATAAATGACCCTGAAAGAGAAAGGATCTAGCTTTGCTCCTCATGCTGCTGTGCTGGGGATTTTTCCATTTACACCCCATAGGGAATGAGGGAAGGCATCAGAAAGGACTGCATTCCAAGGACAGGTTCTCCTTTCATTTCTCCAGTGACATCTCTCTCCACACACAGTATGTCCACTGTCGTATAACACATGCAAATCTGTTCAAGGACTTTTACAGAGTACAAGGTATTGAGCAGAGCACTCTCCATGAAGTTTCTTACTTCTTTCTAGCAGTAATCCATGAAGTAGTTATTACCGTACTTCCCCATGTATAAGACACACCTTTTAAAAAAAAATTGGGGTCTAAAAACTGGGTGAATCTTGTACAGTGGTTATAGATTTTTTTACTTGCATTTCTCACTTTTTCGTGCTTATTGAGGAGTTATATGAATTTTATGATGAATAAAACTTGAGTTCAACAACTTTATGTAATACATTTTTTGTTTCCAATTTTGGGCCCCCAAATTAAGGTGTGTCTTATACATGGGAGCTTCTTATACATGGGGAAATACGGTAACTTCCTTGTACAGATGTGGAACTGAGGGGTGGAGAGATTGAGGAACCCAGCCTCAGCTGCATGGCGATGGTGATAGGTCTGTGATGTAAGCTCAGGCAGCTCAACTTCAGGACAGACCCCCACCCCACTCCGTGTAATGGCTCCAACAGATGCCTCTCCAACTGGAAATCTCAGGATCGATCACCTGATTCAGCTGGTCACTCCTGAACTTTATCAGGGAATTTTACTGAGCAACTATTTTTTTTAAAGATTTTATTTATTAATTTTAGAGAGAGGAGAGAGAGAGAGAGAAGGGAGAGGAGTATGAAGCATCAACTCCCATATGTGCTTTGACCAGGCAAGTCCAGGGTTTTGAACCAGCAACCTCAGCGTTCCAGGTTGATGTTTTATGCACTGTGCCACCACAGGTCAGGCCTGAGCAACTGTTTTTAATAGTGGCCACTCAGTCCAGACTCCATTCACCTAATTTGCCTAATTATAAGTTTCAGTTCTTTTCCAAGCCCTTTATCTCTTTTACCTTTTCTCTCTTCTTTTCTATATTCAGAAAGCCTTACCAGTTCCAATACTTCAGAAATTTGCCAAACACAGTCCCATGTAGAGCTTGGCACAAGGTCTAAAGCAGGGGTCAGGAACCGTTTTTGGCTGAGAGAGCCATGAACGTCACATATTTTAAAATGTAATTCCATGAGAGCCATACAGTATGTTTAACACTAAATACAAGTAAATGTGTGCATTTTATGTAAGACCAACACTTTTAAAGTACAATAAGTCTCTGAATTATTTTTAATAATGTTGTTATGCTGTTGCTAACCAATGATGAATAAAGTACTTCTTACCATTAATGCGACTTCTGGTTCTGCATGGTTTTGCTGATGGCTTTGTAGTCTGGTTGTTATGTGGTGAGGTTAAGCTCCATATAGACATTGAGACTTCCATCTGTTAAACATGATTGTAGGTTGGCCTTAATGTTCTTTAGATGTGAGAAAGACTGCTCACATGCATATGTAGTGCCAAACATTGTCAGTACAGCAATACTCACATGCTGCAGTGTGTGGTACGTGATGGGAAGCCCGTTCCAAGTTTTGTCAATCAGCTGGTTTGCGGGTTGAAGTTTTTTAATTTTTCCCCACTTGTGTTTGCTCACCAACTCTGCTTGCTGTCGTGCAAATCTTTCCAAATCTTCATTCAGTGACTTGAACTTATTCACCCACATGTCTGAAGCCTTCAGGTCAGCAGCTTGTAGCTCAAAATCTCTGATGGAGACACCGGGGATGTAACTCAGGTTGGCACTGTCCACTGCACACTCATGTGAATGGGTGATGAACTTATAAAGACAAGTGCACTCACGAAATTCTCCAAAGCGCACTTTGAATGACTGCAGGAGATTAGATGTGAAGCCCGCTAGCTGCTGAAGATCAAGATGTTGAGCAGGGTCATTTGCTGTGCATGCATCTTTAATCTCTCCCAGTTTTTCAAAGTGTAGTAAACGACCTATTTCAATGTTGACGATGAAGAGTTACAGCTTGTTTTCAAATGCAAACACTGCTTGTTGAAGGGATAAGACTGTATTTCAAACACCTTGCATTTTCACAGTGAGCTGGTTCAGATGTTCAGTCATGTCCATGAAATAGTAGAACTTCAGGAGCCACTCAGTGTTAGCTAATTCAGGATGCTTGATGTTTTTCATTTCAAAAAAAGTCCGGATTTTGCTCAGATAAGCCGCGAAATGGCTGAGCACCTTCCCTCTTGACAACCAATGCACATTGCTGTGCAGAAGCAGACCAGGATAATTATTCCCAACTTCATCCAGCAGTGTTTTAAACTGGCAATCATTTAAAGCTTGGGGAACAATAAAGTTGACCACCCGAATGACCAGCGATATCAACTCACCAAGCTGCTCACCACACATCTGAGCACAAAGTGCCTCCTGATGTAGGATGCAGTGAAAACTTAGGATGGGTCTCTTTTCATGTTCACAAAGAAGTGCTACGAATCCTCTGTTTTTACCCACCATGCACGGAGCACCATCAGTACACACCGAAATAAGTTTATCCATTGGTAGATCTTTTTCTTTAGTGAACTCAGTGAAAGACTTGAGTAAATCCTCCCCTCTTGTTGTCTCTTCCATAGGCAAAACAGAAAGACTTTCCTTACGTAGTGTGTCACCGACAGCATACCCTGCAATCACGCTGAACTGGGATAAATGGCTTACGTCTGTTGACTCATCCAAAGCAAGAGAAAAGAATGGTGTTGCATTTATGTCCTTCACTTGTGTTGCCTCAATTTGATTTGCCATCATGATGGTACGATTGTGAACAGTTCTTGCCGACAGAGGCATGTCTTTTATTCGTTTGATTATCTTGTCTTTATCTGAAGTCTTCAAAAAGTGCATTGGCAACATCAATCATGAATGTTTTGGCATACTCCCCATCTGTAAATGGTTTTCTGTTTCTCACAATTGCTAAAGCACCAGCAAAGATAGCTGAATTCCAGTCACCTTGTTGGGTCCAAACACGGAGTTGCTGCTGACTAGCTTGCACTCTGCACAGTAGCTCTTGACATGTTTTCTTCCTGCTGTCCCCCGCTAGATATTTTGATACAAATGTAGTATGGCGTGTGTCAAAGTGCTGCTTACATTTGACCATTTCATCGATGCAATTTTATCATTGCAATTAGACACACTGCAGAACCTGCTCTCTCCACAAAGACGAATTCCTCTGTCCATTCCTGCTGAAAAGTATGATACTCCTCATCCCTTTTTCTTTTAGCCATCTTCTTCGTCAAAAGGGTTTCTGCAACTAGCTAGCTGACTACTTGATTAAAAGGAGGAAAGTTTACTTCCTGACCTCGCAATGACACGTGTACATTTTGCATTATCCAATAAAAATTTGGTGTTGTCCCAGAGGACAGCTGTGATTGGCTTCAGCCACCCACAACCATGAACATGAGTGGTAGGAAATGAATGGATTGTAATACATGAGAATGTTTTATATTTTTAATGTTATTATTTTTTTATTAAAGATTTGTCTGCGAGCCAGATGCAGCCATCAAAAGGGCCACATCTGGCTCACGAGTCATCGGTTCCCAACCCCTGGTATAGGGGCTCAAGAAATGTTTACTGAATGAGCTCAGAGGCAGATAACTCATATCCAGCTGGGCTCGTTAGCATCAAAGCCATTCATTGCTCATACCTTCCTTTATGAGGTCCATCCTTGTTCCTTCTGTTGAAGATAGAAATTCCCCCATTTACCTGTTATAACATCTCCATCAGTCTGGGACCACCAGCATAGCATGCCACATTTACTTGAGCTAATAGCCCCATGATAAAAACATTTTAGAAGGATAACCTTTTTTCCCAAAGTTCTTATTTAAATAATTGATTAACACTCCTAGAAGTGCTCCAATCAAAATAGTAGTATTCCAAACTTTATTGAAAACATGTATTAGATTTGCATGTTGTTTCTGTCAAATGAGCATTATTCTAATAGCGATCAGTATCTAAGACATGATGATGATCTCTTTGTATTCCCGATATCATTAGAACCATTTTTAGAACAATAAATGAGAAATAAAAAGAAAGTTGGGAAAAGAGAAAATGTCTAATAATGTGGAGAAAGGATTCTAAATGATAACTAAGCTGTGTCTGAAAACATTACCACAATCAATCAACAATAGTCATCGATCAATGTTATCCATAGCTTCTTATGTGTACTTAGCTACTATCAGCTATGTACCCTGGCTTCTCTTTTTCACCAGAAGATTCCTATCAGCTGGTTTTCAATTTTGTGGCCAGCACTACCACTGAGGACTAAGACCTGACTGCTAAGAATGCCACAGCTGTGGTCACTTCTAATTTAAGGATATGTTTTCCAGTCAGTAGCTCATTCCTTCATGTTCCCAATTCTTTATTGTGAAAGATCACAAATGCTGAGATTTTCTTCAAGAAATCTAGAGTTCAACTCTGTCTACCTTAAATTCATCTCTGGTTAAATGATCCTATTTGCAGTGGAGCCAGGAAAGAAATTTCACTCCCTTCTACTCATTAGACTTGTAGCTCAGAATCCTAAGTGGACTTCAAACTACTAGACACATTTCAGGCAAATATTCTGAGATCTGGGCAGTAGAACTGGATTGAAGGGCTCCGCAGACATTTAGCAGAATTTGTACAAGTGGTTTTGCCTTTCCAAATGTAGAACCTTTGCTTCTATCTACCCTCCATTCAATTACTAGGCAAAATCCGTCCCAGAATCCCATTTACCTCCTCAGAAGTCATTAGTGACTCTTTTTTCATACTCCTTCAAATCTAAGCTTCTTCTAGCTTATGTCACCCTCCATAAGTTTGTCTCAGCCTTACTGTCTTTGGAGAACAGATGTGGAGGTAGAGATGGGCATGCAGAGAGCAGTGGGCTGACTTTGGCAGGTGATGCCTATGGGGAAGTAGGGACAGCAAGATTGGGCAGAGACAGATGTTAGGCTGTGATATGGTCACAACAAGAGGCTGCTGTCAATCCCATGAGGAGCTGGGACAGCCCTGCAGAACTGTTATTTCATTAAGTCAAGAAGCCCAGCCTTTATATTGTAGCATCAATCAATCATTTGCTATGGTTGCCCCTGAGAAGAGAATGAGACCATGGTGCAGATGGCTCTCTCCAGTGAAGTATATTAGTATTATATAATTCTTGAGAGCAAAGGCTATGTTTTAAATTCTTCTGTATTACACAATGTATGAAGAGTGCTGTAGAAATGTACAGGACACACACACACACACACACACACACAGTATGTAGCACTTATTATGTGCCAAGCACTATTATAGGTAATGAAGTTTCAATGGTAAATAAGATAGATAAAAATCCTCATTTCAAGATTACAGTCCACTTATTAAGAACTGGGAGTTAGTCTGCTACTTATTTTATCTTAACATTTTATTAGTCATTATCTAGAATGCGCAATACTTACAAAGAAATCCTAATAGTCAAATGTTACATCTTTCTAACATAGTGAAGCTAGGCTGTGGTAATAAGTTAACCTTGAAATCTTAGTGGCATAACACAGCAATTTATTTGTCACACTCCTCATACCCTGACATGAGTTGGGTAGCTCTCCTCCATCTTGGAGCTATACCCTCTGGAACATGTGGCCTCCAAGTTCACTTTATCAGGGAAAGGGTGAACTCAAAGGCACACTGGCTCTTAACTGCCTCAATCCTGCTCCAGCTCATTGGCTATAATTAGGCACATGGCTTTAACCTAACTGCAAATTCTGGGAAATGTAACAGAAAAAATAAATAAGCATTGAACACTAATGGTCTCTGCCGCAGTAGCCAATGTCTCTTGAGTATTTCTATGTGACAATACTATTTTAAGTGTTTAAAGGTTCTGCACCTAATTCTACTTGGGTGGGGTGGGGGTTCTATACCAACAACAATTCTCAGACACCAGCCAGCTGTCCCTCAATTCAATTCAATTCAATTCAATTCAATTCAATTCAATTCTGACATTCGCTACCTGAAGATAGTGACATCTCACAGGTTAAGGGCTCAGTCCCACAAGACTGCCCCTCACACATGCTACCCCATTTCAGACACCAATTCAAAGTCCAGGTTATCACCTATGCTTCTGATTGACCAGCTACAGACTGGAGGGTCCAACAACCCCCACCTTGAATTAGGTTAGTTTGCTAGAGTTTCTCAAAGAAGTCAAAGAAACCTTTTACTTACCAGATAAATAGTTTATTATAAAAGGATATAATCCAGTAACAGCCAGATGGAAACGATGAATATGGCAGGTATGGGGGGGAAAGCACGGGGCTCCCATGCTCTCTCTAGGTACTTCTGTCTTTCTGCTTCACCACGTGTTCACCAACCCGGAAACACCAAGCCCATCCTTTTGGGTTTTTTATAGAGGCTTCACTTCATAGGCATGAATCATTAAGTCATTGGCCATTGGTGACTGATTCAACCTTTAGCCCCTCTTCTGTTTCTAGAGGTCAGAGGGTGGGACTAAAATGTCCACCCCTCTAATCACATGGTTGGTTCTGTTTGCAACCAGCCCCATCCTTAAATTTAGTCCAATGATTGCCTCATTATCACAACAAAAGACACCTTTGTTGCCTCTCAAAAAATTCCATGGTTTGTTTAGGAGCTCTATGCTAGAAGTAGGAACTAAAACCAAATATATATTTCTTGTTATAAATCACAATGTCACAGTGCTTAACACAAATTGCTGACAATTGCAAATACTAATATTAATTCCATTTTATAGGTAAAGAAACTGAGGCACAGAAAAGGATGAGTAATTTACTCAAAATCCTACAAGTAATGAGTAATGGAGGTGGGATTTGGATTAGATCTGTAAACTCCAAAGTCTATATTGTTTCCACCAAGTATACTTTAAAAATCAAATCAAGACCCTAAAAGAAAGGCCTATCTTTTTTTAAAGCAAATCTTTGAGAAACACCCATTAGAATAATCTCTTCTTTTCCAGAAAATAGTAATCTCACCTAGTGTAGATGTATCCCTTTTCCAAATCCTTCTTGTAATACTCAGTTCTCTCAGTGTTCTGCCTGAAAACACTCGGGGTTTAAAATTGTTTGCTTTTTATAACCGTCATTAGTAGTTCAAACCCTGAAATGAGCTCCCTTTGAACAAATAAGCCATACCAAACAGTGCCAAAAACCTTACTATTCAGCTGAAAGCGATTGATGATTAAAATTTTATTGTCCTCCCCCAACTAAAAAATAAAAAATCCTTACAATGGTAACATGTACAGAGACTATTAAAACATGCATATTCTTTATGAATAGGAGTCCTCAGTGACTCGGGAAAGCAGAATCCTCCCAAGGGCTCAGATTTTATGTACAAACTTTCATTCTTCCTAGTCTACCCTGACTCTGCCTATTCTTGTTTCCATGACAACAAGGAGACCATAGATAATTGAGATTAGGTTTGTCATCATGATGGTTTAAGAAGCTGGGTAACTTGAAATGCCTGCACATGGAGGGGAGAGAAGAGCCTCTATTGCCACCTGCTGGGCTCCACATCCTCCTCACCCTCTCTAGTCCACCATCTCCGATTCCAAATCTCTTAGCTTTGGGCTTCTTTTGCAGGCTAAATGCCCTCTGACATTTATCAATCTTTCTATTTCAGTTTAGATGGAGCATTATTATGAGAAAGAAATGAAAGCTTAGCCTTAAACATGGCCTACTCTTTAAACTCAGGCTCATTCATAAACAAGGATCATAACTAACCACTTCTCCATAGCACTCAATTGCTTCCAAGTGTTTTTCATTAAACCTAAGTGAAAACACTTCCCATGATGCAATTTTAAGGGAATATTATTAATCACATGCCTTAATTAGCCTTGCACAGGGTAATAAGTGAATTGGCTGAATACAAATAATTTTCTTCTTCTCGTATATCCTCATTTTACAAAATGGGTACTGCTAAATGTTTGGGTTTCCTAAACAGTACAGTGAACTATGCAGCGTGCTTTCCCAACTGTATATTGATTTGCAATGACGGTTGGCATTTAATTTCATATGGCTTTGCATTTTAACTATTTGGTTACAGAGAAACTATTGATGTAGACATCTTCAGGGTCTAATGCAAAACTCTGAAATTGTTTTCTGGAGCACTTAAGAAAATAAACAATTCAATTTAACAACATAGATTTAATAAATGAACAAGGATCTCCCAGGAGTTAGAAAATTTGTGTGAAGTTTTTATTCTCCTCAAACTCTAATTCCCTAGGCATGTACTGCCCCTCAGAGTTTTCTGAAAACACATCGTTGTGAAAAGGAAGATGCCAACAGTTCCACAAATAAGTAGAAGACACGCAAACAGACTGTTATTGGTCAAACAAATTAGCATGGGTGGGTGATGGAACTCAGGATGAAAGATTTGTGATTTTAAACATAAATTGCATACATACTGTGTTCCTGAATGAGCTTCGTCTTGTAAAAATGTTTGTTCTTCCTAAGAGAACTTATCAATTTGATTTAATGTAAATCCATATCTTAGCAGAATTATTTATGTTATTTGACATACTTCATTTTAGAATTCACCGAGAAGAATAAATAAGTAGGAAGAGTCAAAAATTTCTGAAAAAGAAGCAGACTTTTGCGGTACAAGATAGAAATATAGTCTAAAGATAGAACATGTACTGTTGCAGAGATAGGAAAATAAGAGCAATAGAATGGGGGGTTCATCAACAATGGCCCCATTTTTATACGGGATGAACTAATTAATTACCGCTACTGGCACACTTCATTGAACATAAAATGTTAGCTCTTTACTATGCACCATATAATAATAAAATTTCAGATGAATTAAAGACTATATATAGAAATAGAAATTGTTAGAGGAAATTTATGAGGCTGTATAGTCTAGGCGAGGGAGAAAACTCTCTAAATTGGACATCATACTCAGAAAGCACAAAGGAAAGTCTAATATATTTTGCCACATTCAGAATTTTTTTTTAAGATTTTATTTCTTGATTTTACAGAGGGAGGGTATAGAGCAAGAAGTATCAACTCATAGTTGCTTCACTTTAGTTGTTCATTGACTGCTGGTCATATGTCTCTTGACTGGGCAAACCCAGGGTTTCAAACCAGTGACCTCAGCATTCCAGGTCAACACTTTATACACGGTGCCACCACAGGCTGGACACATTCAGAAGTTTAACTGGCTGTCTGGCTCCTGCTAAGACACCTCTTTTTCAGATAGAGCATTGCCCACAGTGGAATTTAGGGGAGGCCCACGAAGCTGCCTTTAATCCCTCACCACACTTTATAGTGCAGTCTAGAGAGAAGAGGACTGAATACTACATACCCCTAAACTTATGTGAGGCCCCACATTCTGGGCTAGACCCACCCTTCCTGACTTACAGTACATAGTACTCCTAGAATACTACCTCTCTGCAGGCATTAGCCTTAATTAGAACTGTGAGCCATCATTCCCTAAAAGACTATCTGTACTATCTCATTGGGAATTACAACCCTGTTTAAACCCTACCAGAAATTCAAGCTTCCCAGAGCCTCATAGAGACTCTTTTCCACAGACAGATCTGTAAATTCCCTAGTCTGACATTACCCGAACTTCCACATATCCCTGACTTCTAGCTACAGAATTTACATAGCCTAATGTAAAATGAAAATGTGCAGCTCCTTGCTCAAAAATTAGTGAGAATTTTTTTATGGTAACAGTAAGACATTAAACCAAGCATGGGCCCTTCTAAATATGGGGCTCTGGGTGACTACACAGGTTGTACATTCACAAGGTGCCAAGTTCCCTGGTCTAACCCTTTATGGCCTCATACTCTGTTATCAGCAAAATACTCTGTATCCTCCATTTCTTCTCTAAATGTTCAGAAGAATTCTTCCCTACTCTGAATAAATCGTAGCTGTCCTCAAGGACACTGTCTGATTCCCACACCCCACACCTCACAATGCCTGGGGATGGAGCAGGGGGGCTCTTTATTTCCCATTGCTTTCCCTTTTTAAAACTTCTGTGTCTTTTTCAAAAATTCAGTTTCTTTCAAGCTCATGTCATCCACTGACATGACCCAGTGTCTCTTTCTTTTTTTTTAATGTTTCCTCAGTTTTCATTTATTACATTGTTTTTTTAAATTAATTTTAATGGGGTGACATTGATAAATCAGGGCACATATGTTCAGAGAAAATATTTCCAGGTTATTTTGACATTTGATTATATTGCGTACCCATCACCCAAAGTCAAATTGTCCTCCGTCACCTTCTATCTGGTTTTATTTGTGCCCCTCCCCTCTTTCTACCCCCTCCCTCACCTCCCCCTCTCTCCGGGTAGCCAGTACACTCTTGTCCATGTCTCTGAGTCTCATTTTTATGTCTCATCTATGTATGGACTTATATAGTCCTTAGTTTTTTCTGATTTACTTACTTCACTCAGTATAATGTTATCAAGGTCCATCCATGTTGTTACAAATGATCCGATGTCATCATTTCTTATGGCTGAGTAGTATTCCATAGTATATATGTACCAAAGCTTTTTAATTCACTCGTCTTCTGACGGACACTTGGGCTGTTTCCAGATCTTCGCTGTTGTGAACAATCCTGCCACGAACATGGGGGCGCATTTCTTCTTTTCGAACAGTGCTATGGTGTTCTTAGGGTATATTCCTAAAAGTGGGATAGCTGGGTTAAAAGGCAGTTCGATTTTTAATTTTTTGAGAAATCTCCATACTGTTTTCCACAGTGGCTGCACCAGTCTGCATTCCCACCAGCAGTGCAGAAGGGTTCCCTTTTCTCCATATCCTCACCACAGTGTCTCTTTCTGTTGTGGTCATCTCTGGACCTCTCCATTAGCCAGGATATGACACCCTGTAGGTGCCCAGGAAAAAATGAGGAAGTTAAATGACCTGTACAATCATTTTGAAGGAAGAAGAAACAATAGAAATCAAATTTAACTTGCCAACTGCATAGTAAGAGCAGTCATACTTTAAGCAAAGCATCCATTTTGTCTGAATCACCCACAAAACTAGATATTTGTATTCTATATTCTCTGTAACTTTTATCAGAAAACTGGCCCAAGTATGGCCTATTATGAAGCTAGGTTGATCTCTATACCCTAAACATTGATAGTTATTCCTTTAAAAAGTAGAGAGAAAGAGGAGGTGAAGAAGTCACTTGTGATGACATCAGTAATATAAGTCATGTCCCTTTTATAGTTTGTTACTAAACAAACAAAAACAACAAAACGAGAACACAGTCCCTTTGCCTGTTGACGCCTGTGCCTGTCCTGTGAGAATTTCTAGCCTCATTGCTTCCGAATACTGCCCTCTTCTGGCTAGAGAGTGCATACCGCTGGAGCGGTGAGACGTGAGCCTGCGTAAGCAGAGAAATGAACTTGGGATAGAGACAAATCTATTGTGTGAGAAAGTGAAACTTAGGAAAAGGTAAGCGTGGGAACAAAATGGCAAAAGCAGATTTATACCCCTCCTAACCTTTACATTCATTCGCCCTCATTTTTCCTTCGGAGGTTTTCTTCTCCAATGCCCTCCCGAACAAAAGCAGGCAAGCCCTGTCCAATTTGCTTTGGCACCTACCACAAGTGGAGGGTTTGGCAGAATGAGCCATCTATTCTGATCTCTTCTCTGTCACCGCCCCTCACCTTCGTCTTTGCCCCAGTTGGTCCTCTGCCTTGCTGTCCGTGTTGCTCTCCCGGAAACCATACATAGAGTGCCTTCTTTTGAACAACAGTGGGAGACTGGCTGGATTGCCCCAGCTGGACACAGGTTTTTCCCTCTAACCACCGGTGCCAAAAGGTATATGTCATTGCTTTACCACCTTCTAGATCTGCGTTCTTCTCCTCTCCAGGAAATAGCATGCTGGTGATAGGAGTTGGGCAGAAATTATATCAAAGAGAGAGGAACAAATGGCAGCATTAGCTAGAGCAAGTAACTAACACATGAACTTTGATAACTTTCTTATAAGTTGATTCAACAGTCTAAAGTGTCTGTACTCATCTTTCCCATGGTCAATGTCACTTATCAACGTAAAGGATGTAGAGCTGTCCACTAAGTTTCACTTTACAGCACATCTAGAAAATTCTGATGCTGGGACAGCACGCTGGTATTAGCCAGTGGGGCTGCTTACAGCCAGAGGTGACCACCACAGGCCCTGGCAGACTGCTGGATGGCCAAAGGACTAATGTGTTACATCAATAATGGGCACAGAGGTTAGGAAGCTGTGGTTTAGAAAATGTGCCAGATGGAGGCCAAATAATGGTCCTTATCAAGGTATCAGGAAATCCTGTGGACAAGCCCCAGGAAGTAGCAGAGAAAAACAAGCCAATTGGTGTGGAAACAAAACAGCAACTGCAATTCTTGGAGTAGACCACAATTTCTGAGGCTTTCTTCCCTGAGGTGTCCTTTAGTGCCCTCACTACCTCTATCTGTTCCTCTCTCTGCTAGGAGGTCTACTTAACAATGTCCGTTCTGTCATCGGCTTTGGCTGCAGGAGTTAGAGGCTTACACCACTACTTATCACTGTTACATACAGTCTTGGGATGTTGACTGATGTTTGTTTAATTGGAGCATGCTTAATCATATGCTCATGTTCTCTGGTCTTCCGGGGTTGTACGCAGCTTTGCCAGCCAAATAACCAAGATCTAAGCCCCCAGTAGATGATGTCAGAAATCCCAGTCCTCTACTCACTTTTCTGAGGATTGCCGGAGGCTACGCACCTGCCATGGCTGTTGGTTGCCATCCGTTGCTTCTAACTTCTGCTTGGCATGCTCCATGGCATTTCAAGTGCTTTCTCTATTTGTCCATGTGTAGACATTGACTTCCCTTTTAATTTCACAACTCCACCTTAAACTCCAGCACAACTAACCATAACACAGAGTGAAAGGTTGATGATAATATGCAGAATTAAAGTGCAGAAGAGGAACCTTTAAAATTTGGTAACAGCAGTCGCTACTCCTTGCGGTCTCTCAGCTCAGTCTGCTTGCTATGGTTCCAGTTCCTCCTCATACAGGTGGGAGTTCCCCTTGACTTAATACTGAGTCCAGAACTCCAAATAATTTATTTGTTTACTTATTTATTTTTGTATTTTTCTGAAGTGAGAAATGGGGAGGCAGAGAGATTGACTTGCCCATGCACCTGACAGGGATCCACCCGGCATGCCCACCAGGGGGTGATGGTCTGCCTATCTGGGGCCTTGCTCTGTTTCAACTAGAGCGATTTTAGCGCCTGAGGAAGAGGCCATGGAGCCATTCTCGGTGCCCGGGCCAACTTTGCTCCAATGGAGCCTTGGCTGCAAGAGCAGAAGAGAGAGATAGAGAGAAAGGAGAAGGGGATGGGTGGAGAAGCAGATGGGTGCTTCTCCTATGTGCCCTAGTCAGGAATCAAACCTGGGACTTTCACATGCTGGGCTGACACTCTACCACTGAGCAAACTGGCCTGGGACTGAAACTTATTTTTTAATTGTTTTTTTATTAAGTGGGGAAGCACAGAAAAAACTCCCACATGTGCCCCAACTGGGATCCACCCGGCAAGTCCACTAGGGGGCGATGCTCCTTCTGGGCCCTTGCTTTGTTGCTCAGCAACTGAGCTATTTTAGCATCTGAGGTGAGGCCATGGAACCATCCTCAGCTCCCAGGGCCAACTTGCTCATTCGAACCATGGCTGCAGGAGGAGAGAGAGAGAGAGAAAGAGAGAGAGCAAAAGAGCAAGAGAGAGACAGAGAGAAGAAATAGAGGGAGGGGTGGAGAAGGAGATAGGCGCTTCTCCTGTGTGCCCTGACTGGAAATCAAACCTGGGACTTCCACACGCCAGGTCGACCTTCTACCGCTTGGCCAACTGGCCAGGACTCACCAATTTATTTATTTATTTATATTTTTACAGAGAGCAAGAGTCAGAGACAGGGATAGACGGGAATGGAGAGAGATGAGAAGCATCAATCATCAGTTTTTCGTTGCAACACATTAGTTGTTCATTGATTGCTTTCTATGTGCCTTGACCACGGGCCTTCAGCAGACCAAGTAACCCCTTGCTCAAGCCAGCAAACTTGGGTCCAAGCTGGTGAGCTTTGCTCAAACCCGATGAGCCTGCATTCAAGCTGGCAACCTCGGGGTCTCGAACCTGGGTCCTCCGCATCCTAGTCCGACGCTCTATCTTCTGCGCCACCACCTGGTCAGGCACCAATTTATTTTTGACAGGCCCTACCTAGAGGATCAGAAGCTAGTTTACTCAATTATTCCCCCAAATTGGGGCTCCACTCACTATAAAGGTGGCCATTCACATTGTTTTTGCAAAATTGTCCCTCTCCTCTTTGTTGCAACTCCCCCTCAGGAGAATAAGCCCAGGACTAAACTTTGCATATTTAAAATGCCTTTTAAAGCAAATAACAACAAAATAATCTCTCTTTCAAAAATTGATACTGCTATTCCTGATATGTGAAAATGGCTGCAATTTTTCTGTTTCACTTTTTTTTGTTTGTCTTATCAATTTGTCTGTTTTGATGGTAAGAACAATTTTCCTCTCCTCCTGGGTTTGTGACCAAATATTGTCAATTTCCCACAAGAGAGAAAGTAATCCCCTAACAAAAGCCAATGATAGATTTACCAATTAGGTGCGTCACCAGACCACTGCGTGCTCCCCAAATCCCATTCACCTCTGCTTCCTGCTGCTGCAGTGAGAACGAGTGTGCAGTCTCCCCTGCACTTAGGTCCTCTCTCTGGCTGAGATTTAGCCAATAAGTGTGAGTGGTGTAAGGCCAGGGGCCACGGCCGTTATGACCATTCACATGCAGGTTCACATTGAATTCAGACAGATGGTAGAGAAACAGCAGAGCCAAAAACTGGTGGGCCATACCTTATTTTACCCTTGCACCCAGCCGGTGAGTAAACACAAACACACAGGGCACCAAAACCCATTCACACATTCTCCGGTTCCACAACCAGCAGAATCTTCTCCAAGTTTTCCTAGAATCAAAGGCCACCACCAGCTTCAGACTCCTCTGGTTCTCCACGTTCTTCTCTGCACAAACTCTGAAAAAACATGGCTTCCTTCTTCCTCCTTTCTCCTTCTTCTTAAAACATTTTGGCATGAAAAGCCCTCCTCCAGCACACATTAGTGTAACAAAGTCCCTTCCCATGCAGGAAGGTAACACTGGGAAACAAAAGTTTTGTTGCATCCACAAAAACACTTGTTCTTACCTAATTAGAGTGTGCTGATCTCAAATCTGACATTAGTTTTTCTCTATAAGCTACAGTTTTTTGCAATTCAAGATTTTAGGTTTTCATCTTATTGTAAAATTTTCAACATTTAGTTTAACATAATGAAGTAGAATGTCTTCTTGGGCATCATCTTTGTGAAAATATAATAATATATATAATACAGTAAATACACTAATACACTAAAAGATATGATTGCATCAGAATTTGTCTACAATTTCAAAATAGAACATATTAAAACACTTATTTTAATCATAAAATTTGTGCAAAACTTACTTAAATTCTATTCAGGCAAAAATTTGCATTTGTAGCTCTTGTGTTTCTGTACTTGTTGAGGACAATCTCATTTGATGCTCCAGCAGTAGTGCTCATCACTAATAACTCCAAAGTTTTCAGGAAACTTATCAAGGTGACTGTTCAGGAAGTGAATCTTAACACTCATGTTCCATCCAATGTCATGGAAAGCCAACAGCATCCTTTAAACCAGAAGTTCATAGTTTTCTGCTTTTTTGTTGCCAAGGAAGTTCTTTATAACTGCCACAAAAGACTGCCATGCTGCTTTCTCCTCCTTATTCATCTTGGCAAATTCTTCTTTACATATGAGGGTTCGAATTTGAGGTCCATTGAATACACTTGCTTTTATCTTCTTAAAAGACAAGGCAGGAAAAACAGAAATAATATTTTGGAAGCATTCACTTACTTTATTCAAAGCCTGAACCAACTGCTTCATTAAGCCAAGTTTGATGTGAAGTGGGGGAAAAATGATCCTGTCTCATTTAACTACAGGTTCATTCACAATATTTGGCATCCCTACTTCCCGAGCTTCATGTTTCGGCCACTCTTTGTGTGTCCAGTGTTTCTCCCAAACTCGGCTGTCCCACAAACACAGAAAGCAAGGATACTTGGTGAAAACTCTCTGTTGTCCTAGCAGGAAATTTACCATTTTAAGATCCATACAAATGATGCAGTTATGCTCCTCATACTTCAGAAAGTTGAGGACAATTTTTTTGTCATTATAATCTTCTCACAGATGAGTTGAATAACCAATTGGAACCACTGCATAAATATTACCATTGTGTAGGAGAACACATTTCAGACTCCGTTTAGAGCTGTTAAGAAATAACCACCATTCTGTTGGACTGTAAGTGGTAACACCTAGCTGGCTGAGAAGACTACTGATATCATGACAGTAAACAAAGTACTTTTCTTCGGAAAAGAAGTCCACAAAAATTTGTTCTCATTTCCTGAAATGGGATACTTTAATGACCGGTGAAGTACATTTTTTTCTTGAAGCCTGGAGGCTAATAACTCAGTTGCTTTCTTTGATAGGCCCAAATCTCTTACTAAGTCACTCAATTCGGGGTGGCCAAACTGCTGAGGGGTTAATGACTGCTTGGCATCAGAAGAAGACCCTTCAGATTCTACAACCATTTTGTCATGCATCTTATCAAAATACACTTGATCACCATGTTCACTTTCTTCATCCTTAGAAGAAATAAAACCATTGAAAACTGGAACCTGGAATGTCTCAGAGTGTGGGATAGGTCGTATTGCTGAAGGAATATTAGAATATGTGATCATATGCCATTTTTTCTTGCTGATGCCCCTTGTGTGGATCAGACAGAAGTAACAGTCACTGCTGTGGTCCTTAGGTTCACACCAAACCATAGGAATACCAAAAGGCATTCCTTTGCATTTTCCTTTGGTTCAGTCACGAAGCATTTTCTCACAATTATGACACACAATATGAGGAGCCCAATTCTTGTCTTGATCGCCAAAGGGAACTTGAAAATAGGCAATATATGCACGTGTCACAAATGCTGAAATATTGCACCTTTGACGTTGAAGTGTTTAACAGTCACATATATAACAGAAGGTGTCAGGACTATTCTTACATTTATGCCTACTTGAAGAAGCCACGAGTCAATCTTAAAACAAAATAAGGTGTTTTTATCAGATAATAATTTTTTACATTTAAAAACAACTACAATTATGTAAAAGTGATGTTTGTAAAACATTAATTGCCTTGTGGTTATGTTCAATCCAAGAGTTGTTGCCCTTTAACTCCAATTTAAAAACCAATGCATGCCATTAAGTGTAACAAAAAGTTAAAATTGCATAAAATATAGAGCATGAACTAAAAAACGGATTTTAGATTTGGAATCAGCGATATAGAAATATATAGAAAAAGTTCTAAAACCTCATGCAACAGAAAATGAAAAATAATTGTTCCCCAGTGTAATTAGCAGTTTTACCTGGCAGCTCAATTCACATGGGCAGGAGCCATTTTTAACAATAAAAGTGAGAAAAATCAAATAACACAAACTTTACAAACTGATTTGTCCAACAAGTGGCATGAAGAGCATTTCTTCCAGGACTGGCCTGTACAAACTATGCTATTTTCTTCTTGTGGCTGGGTCAAAAGAAGTGAACCTCCCAGGGCAAATTTTGAGTGTCACATGTCGAAAGTGGCAGAGGTTGGGGTCCTGAATGATCTCATGATGGAGGGCCATATCATTAAACTGTTCATGGCTTCAGACTCTTTTTAAAATGAGAAATAAACTTCTGTGTTATTTAAGCCATTATAGTGTTTTGGGTCTATTTGTTATAGCAGCTGGCCCACCTTAATACATACTGTAAGGGGATACCCATTAGAGATACCACGACTAGATGTGGAATGAGCAGAGGTCTTTGCATGGTAATAAAGAACACTAATGGTCCAGAAAAGGCCTACTCTCCATGCCTTCTTGACTTCCATTTCAACATTTTGTCTAAAATTCCACCAGGTGGGTTTTATTACTTTGGATTAAGACATACCACTTCTAGGAAACTTCTTTTAAAACAACTGTATCACCTAAAAAATATAACAAACCATTTTGTCTTCCACAAACCCCTTAAACATAAATGATTTTCTTGCATTTATTTCTAATGAAATAACTAATGAAGAGTTGAGAAAGAGACCGAGGCAGTCAAATGTTGAAGGGCAGATAGAGACAGAGGAATATCTGGAGAATGGAGGACTTGAGGTTTTTCTCCAAAAGAAACAGAAGTCTGGGCAGTAGGTGATGAAAGGTGGAACTGTGGGGGTCCTGGAGAAACCTTGAAGAGTGAAGAGGAAGGACAGAGGTTCAGAGATGAAAGATAAAGGCATTAAAGGCAAATATCTTCTTGATAACTTGCTGAAGGCTAGTCCTCAGATCAGGTGCTTTGACACACCTTTCCCTTTAAAATTTATTTTATTTTATTCATTTTAGAGAGAAGACACAGAGTGAGAGAGAGAGAGAGAAAGAGAGAAAGTGGGGAGGAGCTGGAAGCATCAACTCCCATATGTGCCTTGACCGAACCAGTGCAGGGTTTTGAACTGGCGACCTCAGGGTTCCCAGGTCTATACTTTATCCACTGCGCCACCACAGGTCAGGCTCACTCTTTCCCTTTAAACAAATCATTTTAATGGTCCAGCCTACTTTAAAGATGTGTACATGGCCCCTTGGGAAGCCCTGGTGAAAATCATAACTTTGGGATTTGCTCACACCATATCTGCGCTTTCAGAATTGGGGTGTTTTGACTATTTTTCAGTCAGTGCCTTATTCAGGGATTCCTCTAACAGTAACCATCTACTGTTTCAGCTTCTGCAGGTATTTTTCCTTCCATAGCCATGAACAGTACAGACAGGTAGACAGGGAAAGGCCATGGGGTCATTGACACCAAAAGTCAATCTCCAAATAATTCAACTGCATTTGTCCATTTTTTTATTTTTATAACAAGTGTGTACATATGACAGAATCCATTTTATGGTTGAATATATTAACAGAACATTAAACATCTGCATCCAGAATTCATACATGCTGTGCAACAGCTGTGTATTCAGAGGTGGCAAATCTTGGGCTCACTGCCCCTACTGAATGTTGTCTATGGGGCCCCCTCACTACGGCAAGCAGTAGAAGTGCCCCATGTCCCTTGTGGAATTGAGAGCTCAAGTTCCCTATCAATAAAATTTTTATTGGTCCTACCCTACACCAAATAGATGCTTCTTCTATTAGTTGTCTGTTGCTGTCATAACAAGTTACTGCAAATTTAATAATTTAAGCAACAAACATTTATTTTAGGTCAGAAGTTCAACCCTGGATTCAACACATAAAAACAAGTTGTTGGCAGGGCCGCAATTCTTTCTGGAGGTTCCAGGGGAGAATCTGTTTCCTTACTCATTGAAGTTGTTGGCAGAATCCAGCTCCTTGTGGTTATAGGACTGAGGTTCCGGTTTCCTTGCTGGGAGTCTGCTGGGGCTTCCTGTAACTGCTAGAGGTTTCTCTCAGAACCAACAACAGGCTGTGCAATTCTTTTAATGCTGCCATCTCTCTCACCCACCCTTTTTTCTTCCAACACTTCTTTTAAGGACCCATTACATTAGATTGGGCCCACCCAGATAATCCCAGACTCTTTTCCCATTATAAGGTCTATAACCTTACTGCATGTGCAGATCTCTTTTACCATGTTAGGCAACATAGTCACAATTTTTGGAGACTAGGGCATCAACATCTTAGGGGGCCATTATTTTGCCTAACACACTCTCAACTAGAATCATCTGAAAAAACTTGGCCTGTAGGGTGATTGGTGTGAAACAATGATAGGACCTAGCCACCATGATACCTAGATCTGGTGCGCTTTTTTTTTTTTTTGGTAATCACACTTGTAGTTGGTTTATATACATGCTGACTTAATCTCTTGTTTCTAGAAGTTGAATTAAAAGGCATTATCAGAGCACCAGCACCTCTCCCTGACACCCCCATCCTCCTCTCATACCCAAAAGAGTGGATTTGAAACTTAAACCATTCAAATTCAACCTTAGTGGGATGTCAAGAACTAACTTTGCCTGGGCATAGAGAACATAGGCTTTTCCCTATGAATGTATCTACATAAACCCTTTTAGAACAGAATATTAAAAGAGCTAAGCATAAAGGTGTTTCACCATCTGATGACCTAATGGTTTTCCTGGTATACATTCTTTCTACAACACTCAATTTGGCCCCCTCTGGAAACTTGACTACTTTTCATTTGTGATGTTTCTTCCAAGTGTAGGAAAAACTCCTTTTTCATTTCTGGTCACAGTGTTCAAAGAGAGTGGGCAGGGCAGACACAGGCACAACAGTTCATGCGGGCCAGACAGTGAGTCAGTAGGAAAGCAATAAATGATAAAAAGAAGGCGGACTATCGCCAGAGGAGGGAATGGACCCCTCAGCATTGGGAAATGAAAGAGCTGAACTTCCTGCACTGACCTGATACAGGATTAGAGCCGTATGAGTTGCTGGTTTAGAAAGGAGTGTAAAGGAAAAAAAAAATGCTAGTAATGTCAGAAATAGGCAAGTACAAAAAGTCCAAGGGCTGTTTTTAGGGTAGACAGGACTTTGCATATCTTCCCTGTATCTCTTTCCTGTTCACAAATGGGTCTTCTTGATGGTAGAAGCTTCTTTTTCCATGAAGGACTCAGGCCAGTATTCCCGGGAGTGAAGCATTGTTATCTGGGAGCCATTCTTGGACATACTGAGACCCCATTTGGAAATACTTCCCAGGCTGCTTGATAAGACTGCTTGAAGACCTCCCACATGGAGCTCTAATGGATTTCCATGTTTATTCACAGCAGAACCCTTCATTCCACTTCCCTTACCAGGACATGCTTGTTCTGTCTCCAGTGGTCCCTTCTGATAGGACATGCCCTTCACCTTTGATGTGAATTCAATGTGCAAATTAGCATCAAAAAGTCCTGGAATTCTTCCCATGACCTCAGCTAGAGGGAAATTCAATTAAAGTTGGTGCAGCTCCAGTAAACAGGGCAGCGAGGGAATTACATTGTTGTTGATGCCTGTAATAACACTATACCCCAGATCAATAACTGCCCGGGTGAGTGTAAGAGCTCCCAGGACTTTCCTCTATGTAGGACCTGTTCTTCATCATTTAGGAGAGCATCTATGGAAACTATTTCAAGGTTCAAAGTCATGGCTTATGGTGGTACCAACCATTGTTAACAAAATCATTATTATTTTTTTTGAAAGTACAAAGATCTACACAGATGTGAGCTAACTGAGGGAGAACGGGTGGCAAAGAGTATGTGAGCTCTGTCGTATTAATGCAAGACTTGAATGACTTGCCTTGTTAATGGTGGGAACTCTTAGATTGATGTCATTACAACTGAGCTTGTTCTAGGTTTCTTCTTTTTTTAAAAAATTTTTTTAATTTATTGTGTTGACATGGTTTCAAGCATTCCACTCAATATAATACCCTTTACTCTCTGCATCACGCCCCCCCATCCCCCATGCAAAGTCTCTTTCTACCTCATTTCACCTTCTTTGTCCCCTCCCAACTCCATCCCCCCTCTTCCTCTAGGAATTGCTACCGTTGTCTGCTATCTATGTGTTATGTATATATAATTTGGCTAATCACTTCACCTTCTCTGGTCCTGTTCCCTCTTCCCTCTTCCCTTTGACAGCTGTCCATCTGTTCCCTATGACCCTGCCTCTGTTTCTATTTTGTTCCTCAATTTATTGTGTTCATTAAATTCCACATATAAATGAGATCATGTGGTATTTGTCTTTCTTTGCCTGACTTATTTCACTTAGCATAATAATGTCCAGGTCTATCTATGCCACCACAAAAGGTAAGATTTTATTCTTGTTTGGGGTTGCATAGTATTCCATTGGATAAAGGTACCACAGTTTTATATGCAGTTTTCCACTGATGGACCCTTGGGATGTTTCTATATCTTGGCTATTGTAAGCAATGCTTTAATGATCATGGGGGTGTATATCTTCTGTGTTAGTGTTTTGGATTTTTAGGATATATGGTATTCCTAGAAGTAAGATAGCTGGGTCATAAGGCAGTTTCACTTTAAGTTTTTGAGGAAGCACCATACTGTTTTCCACAATGGCTGCACGGGTCTGCATTCCCATTAGCAGTGCAAGAGGGTTCCCTTTTCTCTACATCCTCACCAGCATTCGTTTGTTGATTTGTTAACAGAAGACATTTTGACAAGTGTGAGGTGATATCTCATTGGGGTTTTAATTTGCGTTTCTCTGATGATTAGCATTTTCTCATATGCCTATTGGTCATCTGTATGTCTTCTTTGGAGAAGTGTCTATTTAAGTTGTTTGTCCATTTTTTTAATTGCATTGTCTACCTTCCTGGTGTTGAATTTTAGAACTTCTTTATCAATTTTGGTTATTAACCCCTTATCAGACAATGGCGAATATGTTCTCCCATACAATGGGTTATCTTTATATTTTGTTAATGGTGTCTTTTGCTTTTTAGTTTGATATAATCCCATTTGTTTATTTTGTCCTTTATTTCCCTTGGCCAAGGAGATATATTGGTAAAAATACTGCTATGCAAGATGTCTAAGAGTCTACTACTACCTATGTTTTCTTTTAGAATTTTTATATTTTCATGATTTTTATTTAAGTTTTTTTAATATATTTTGAGTTTATTTTTGTGAATAGTGTAAGTGGGTGATCTAGTTTCATTTTTTTGCATGTACCTGTTCAATTTTCCTAACACCATTTATTAAAGACCCTCTTTACTCCATTGTATACTCTTGCCTCCTATGTCAAATACTGACCGTAAAGGCATGGTTTTATTTCTGGGTCTCTCTGTTCTGTTCCATTGATCTGTATACCTGTTCTAATGCCAGTACAGGCTGTATTTAGTACAATGGCCTTGTAGTATAACTTGATATCAGGAAGTATGATACCTACAACTTTGTTCTTCATGTTCAAAATTGCTGAAGTTATTTGGGTTCTTTTTTGCTTCCATACAAGTTTTTAGAATATTTGTTCTAGATCTATGAAGAATGCCATTGGTAGTTTAATAAGAACTACATTGAATCTATGCATTGTTTTGGGTAATATGGACTTTTTTTTTCTTAAGTGAGAAGCAGGTAGGCAGAGAGACAAGACTTCCATATGCGCCCTGACTGGGATCCACCCGGCAAGTCCCTTACCGGGTGATGTTCTGCTCATCTGGGACTGTTGCTCTGTTGCTTAGTAACTGAGCTATTTCAGTACCCGATGAAGAGGCCATGGAGCCATCCTCAATGTCTAGGGCTAACTTGCTCCAAACAAGCTATAGCTGCAGGAGAGGAAGAGAGGGAAAGAGAAGGGAGAGGGGGAGAGGTGGAGAAGCAGATGGCCACTTCTCCTGTGTGCCCTGACTGGGAATCAAACCTTGGATATCCATATGCTGGGCCAACGCTCTACTACTGAGTCAACCAGCCAGGGATGGTATGGACATTTTAATGATGTTAATTCTTTCTATCCCTAAACATGGTATATGCTTCCACGTGTTTGTATCTTCTTTGATTTCTTTTCTCGATCTTCTTTTTATTGTTATTATTATTATTAGCTTCCAGGAAAGGCAGTATGTGTAAAAACAGCAGCCCCTGTGGTGCTGGAGCCCCCCAAGCAGAGATGCCAATGGGGCCGGTGGTGCTGTCTGCTCTCATGTCCCTGCCAAACTGGAAAACACCACTGCCTTTGTATCTCTGTGACTCACCTTGGGGACCAGCAGTCAGAAAACCCACTGGCTTTAGGTGAGTCCAAGACAAAAATTCTGTGTAATTCTTATGTTAAAAACATCATCAACCTTGCTGGTTTGCCTGTAAGCTCTCTGTGGTCACTAGACCAGGGGCTGAACCCATCTGAGACATCAGCCTCCTTTCTTCGGTCACCACTGCTTCCAAAGCAGGCAGTTATGGCCATGCCACCCTGAAAATGCCGTATCTCATCTGATCTGGGAAACTAAGCAGGGTTGAGCCTCGCTAGTACTTGGAGGGGAGCTTGCTCACAATTTAATCCATTGGAACATTTGACGGCTGACCGAGGTGGACTTAAGGTGCAGCCCCCAGCCAGCCCTCTGAGGGACCTCAAGCTATTTCACAGTTCCTCATTGAAGTGACAATTCCTAGAAGGGCTCATCTTTTTCAACCATTTTAAGAATTCATAGGCTTAATAATTTCTACAGATAAAGTAGTTTTGTTTATTTTATTTTATTTTTGTCATGCTTTGAAAGCCAAGTGCCCAAGAATCTCCTTTTAAAACCCTGAGTGGCAATTCATTTCAATATTGAGACCACACTTTCTCTTTATTTCCCTGCTATTTGACTTTGACCCTTAGCAGAAAGTGTCTTTTGAAACACCGCATTGTTCAAATGTCTGTTTTACCTCAGTTTCAGATAAATCCAGAGCAGCAGGCACACTGTAAGCATGCTAAGATTCCCATTTGCCTTGGTTACAAAACCTCGTACAAAACTCTCCCCTTTGTCAGATCATTACGTTACTCTAGTTAGTATAATAATTAATGATGATATCGAGGCTACAAATGGCAGTGGATAAGATTATCGGTTTGGAATTCCAACAGTTCTGAGTTTGTTTTCCTGCTCCATTCCTGAACTCAAGATCAGTATGACCCGGAGTTACTATTTAGACTAAGTATTCATTTCCTCATGTGTAAAATAAGGACAATGACATGAGATGTCTGTAAATTGATGCGCAGGAGGCACTAGCACAGTAGTTCTTAACCTGGGTTCTATCGAACCCTAAGGGTTCGATGAGTCGGTCTCAGGGGTTCGGAGAAGCCTCTGCCGTGGAGGCCAGAATAAAGTAATACTGTAATTTGTTGTGAGTTCATGCACTCTGTTGGTGTTGTTCATGCACGGCTCATTTTGTGCACCAGTAAGAAAAACATATACCTATGTCTTGAATTTGGAAAAAATAATCATATTTTATTTATTACTAAAGAAGGATTCAGTGAATGTGCATATGAAACTTGGTGGGTTCGGTACCTCAAAAAAGGTTAAGAACCACTGCACTAGGCACAGGGTCTGACCCACAGTGCAATTACTACATATTAGATGCTGTTGTCACTTTTGCTAACAAAACTAAAGCATCCACCATGAGCCATTAAATACTATGTCTTTCACAAGGTGATAATATTATTGGAGGGAATCCAAAGACTGTAAGAAGTTCATCTCTTGCTTTCTTTGGAACAGGCAGGGACAAAACCAAATGATAAGCACCATTATCTTATCCAAACCTTGTATGATACAGAGATGTACGACCAAAATATTAGGTAGAATATGGCTTGTACATTTGGGGGCTAATTGTGCCATGTATGGTCATGAACACAAGCTTGCAGGAACCCAGTGAACCCAGAATGGCCCCGAAATTCAGCCATACAATGAACAAAGATCTCAAGCAAAACTGCTGGGAGTCCGCACAAAGCAACGCTGCCCGGGGGAGCAGAATTTCCTGGGCAGAGCAGCTCCCAGGCCCTGGCCTCTTCCCAGGAGAGCCCTGCCTCTGTGAATACACATTCAAGGACTCTAAAACACAGAGCAGTTTCACAACCCACTTGCTATGCCTGAGCCTTGGGTGGGGAGGCTCAGAACTTCCTGGCAGGCATTGAGAGCTCAACAATAAAACACCTATAAGCCCCTTGGAGGGCATGGAGAAAACTCTTGCTGGACTTGCCCTATAGAAGGGAGGGGCCTCCCCCTACTTGATGAATCACGCTACAGCAATCTTCTGACATATGAGGCTGGTGCTGGGTCTGAAATTTCCATTGCGTTTTTCACTTTTAGTGAGAGAATATGAGAGAGATATGGTTACAGTGCTATAAGCCCTCAGCCCTCTTCTGACTGTCTCTCCTGTTCAATGATGTTATAGATATAATAAGATTCCAAATCAATAGCTCAATTAGAAACACTTCCCTGGACCAGAGGAAGCAGGGAGTGGCATGCTATTTCAATAAGCAGAGGGATGGGAAGGAATCCAGTTTTTCGGGGGACTAAGGAGTTGCCTGAAATCGCCAGCCAAAACGGCCTCTGTTCACTGAATAATAGTCCTGACTGTGAGGTTCAAAGTCTCACTCAGGAACATAGAATGGGAGAAAAATGTCAACAACTGGCTCTGAAATTTCCTTGAGACAAAACCAGGTCTGAGAAAGGGCAGCCCACTTGTAATTCTCCCTGACAAAAGTATGACACGCACGGCCCCCGGTGTGACTATGCCCTCCCTAAAGTGGTCACATGCATGCCACCAAAGCACTGGGCCCAGGCTACATGGCTTTTGATCCATCCTACATTTTATTGCTCCTCTCCTCGCCAACATTTCCTCCTTCCCGCCATATCCTGATCTCTTTCAAAGGGATTTCATTCCTGTAACACTTTGGTAGGGAGAAAGGGCTTTACTTGGCGACTTTTGGTTTACAGGATCGCTGGTGAACAATCAGTCTGTCTGGCAGGAAGGTACGCCCACAAATATTGCAGGGAACCAACTGGCTCTGGGCACTGGTCCAAGCAGCTTCATTTAAGGCACCGAGATCATAGAAACCTTTGGCTGGAAAAGTTAAAAAATAAAATAAAAAAGAACCAAAAAGAGAAAAGGAAAAGAAAATGGTAAAATGGATCGGTTTTCATTGTGGAGAACCATATTCTACTTTTTATGGAAAATATTTTCAGGAAATACCTGTTGACTGAGGCTTTTAAACAAATCATATTACTTTGTCCAAAAAAAAAAAAATGCTTTTCACTCAAGGATTGAATCAAGTTAGCTATGAACCAGAGTGTTTTTCACTCCTTGGATTTTAAAAAGGGAAAGACATTGTTTTATGTGTTAGGATATGCATTCTTTACTAATTATTAACATCTTTGCTTACACACTATTATCTTGCAAGTATAACTTTTGGCCTTCTTTCAGTTGACTCTAAATATAAACTTACAAAGAGAAAAGAACATGTATTCATTCGTCTTTTCCTCTTCCGTAATCCTGCAGTGGAATGTTTTTAGGGGCCAAAACTGACAGTTAAGAGTGAATTTAAGATAAATTATATCATAAAAATTTATCATTTCTTTAAGGCCATAAACTCAGAGATTCTTTAAGTAATTAAAGGGAAGAATGCAAACAGAATAGTTAAACTGACGAAAAGAAGTACCCTTAGGAAAACAACGAAGACAGCTGAAAGATGTATAATCTTCATTGGCAGAGCACAGGAAAAAAGGCATATGGCTTTATTTTAGAGAAACAGTGTGGGATTTAGCTCTAACAAACCTTATTTAAATAGAGCGACTTTAGTACATTAAATTGACTATGTCTCAGAATCTCCCCAAATCGGCCCCTAAAAGTGTAGCCAGGCACTCAAAAATACGTAACATAGTTTTTATCATTTTCACAGCATAAATTTCCTTGTTAGAACCCAAGCAATGCTCATATGAATTCTGTTTAATGGTTCACACAACCATAGCAAATCTCAGATTCCTTAACATGCCTACACCTAATATTCCTTTTTTTTTAATGGCAATTATCACAATTATCACTTTCTTTATAGGATATGAGAGTATTTTGAGTGCTTTGAAAACTATTTCAAAAAGAATGGCTCTGACTTTCTTCTTACTCATAAGTTTTAATATGGACTAAAAATTTCAGGGTATTTATTTATTCTCACTTTAAGATGATTCATCACATCTCTAAAAGTGTTTGCATAGGGCTCTGACTTTGGATCTGAAGGAAGGGTTATTTGAACTCTATGACTACAGTAAGTCCATGGGGTGGAAATGGTAATGGGAATTCTCCTGGCCTAGAGATAAAGGACACCTTCAGAAAAGAAAATTACCCGAGGCCAACAGGAAAATTATAAGGGGTGCAGTTATAGGATGTGCCTTTTCCATCTGTAGGCAATAACAAACAGGAGAATGAACCCAACAGGGCTTTCAGAGTAGTTGTTTCTTTCACTTCTTCCAGGCTTGTGATAATTATACTCAAGCAGAGAAGGTGATAAAGATCAGAAGTGAAGGAAACACATTTTTGATGCCAAATGAGAATTGCTGGAGAGAGCTTCAGTGAGGCAAACGATCTCTTTGTAGACAAATGCTCTAATTTCAATGGGCGATGCTTTTATCTCGAGTTCCTTTCCCATCTATACTGAGTCCTTCTCTTAGCAAGGGCTATGAATGGTTGAATTCTAGAAGCATCTAGAACTTCATGATAAGAACTTAAATTCCATTCTGTGAGTAGTTAAAAACTCCCTTTGGGTGACATTTCTAATTAAGAGAGTTTTGAACTAAATGATACCAAATAACTCCGAGGTACCTACCAGCTCTGCAAATCTATGGCTATAGACAATGAATGAATTGAATGACGCTCCTCTTAAAACCAAGGATAATATTCTTTTGAGGGGAGTTAGGGGACTAACTGAGAAAATGACAATGGTAGAAATGAGTCAGAGCTTGTATAGCAAACATATTTTCTAAACTACTTTATGCTCGTACCCTAAATGAATATGCATAAGGCTCTGTAACAAGGTCACATAGGATAGTTTATGGAGTTCCAATTTTATTTAGCTTGTGCAGTGCTTAACAAAGTACTAATGGTAAAAATTTTTAAATCTGGACATTTCATATGTATGCCTAGATATGCCTAGATTTTCAGTTTCCTTTGTATTTTTGAAAGGTACAACCACACTATGCTAAATTTCTTAATGATAACAGCAGCTGGAAGTGCCAGCAATTGTCTGCTTGAGAGGGAGCTAGTGCTTTCCAGCTCACCATAGTCTTCACTGTTGCCTTTTTCATACACTGGCCACTTTATTCAATTTGGAAACCTTATTAGTGGACCCAGTAAGCATTTGAGTTTGGTACCCCTGTTCTATAAACTCTAAGAAGCATTCAAATTTGAAAACGTGTCACCAGAGGTCCCCAAAGGTTTTTTAAAGCTTCATGGTTTTTAAATATTATGTTTGATAATATATGAATGTAACTTTTAAGAAATAATATGTAAATTCCAGAGGTTGCCTCTCCTTGCACAGTGTTGCCAGAATCTAGTGTCTTTGTGTCTCAGCATCGGAGAATTTGGGAAGGCATTCCAGAACTATTTTTCCAATTCAGCTGTAGCCAAGACCGTAAATATTGTGAGCAAGAGAGAAAAGAATATCACTACTCTTATAAGTTTAGAGAGAAAAGTATCCCCTTATGCACTCAAGGATTTTCATCGAAAAACTTACCACTGATGGTCCTGACTTGGGGTTTTTTAGGTTCTGATCTCCTCAACTCTTTGGGCAACAAGTTGTTTTCATTATGCCATTTTTTCAGACATTGTGGCTCATGGATGGCAATAGATTTGGTTCCATATTCACGACCACAAATGTAGCAAATAATAGTTGGTGGATGCCTAATCATTGTTGGCTGCAAATAACAACATATATCTATTAGGTAAAGTTTAGAAAATTATATATTTTTTTGAAATTGTAAAAGTTTGAAAATTATATTTTAGAATTTCAATTATCTAGAAAATAAATATATATATATTTTAAAATCCCAACAAGTCCAGCAAAGTTTAACTTTTTAGAAATTAAAAGCACAAGTTATTTTATCTCAGTGATTGGGGCGAGGTTATGACGTAGGGTTGGGAGAATAGAAAATAAATCTGAGCTAACTGGAATTCTCCATATTATTACTTTATAAAATATATTTTTTATTCAGTAAATATTGATTGTCTTCTGTTTATTCTCCATGATGAGAGAATACAATGATAAATCAGGTATGAATTATCTTTTCAAAAATATAAGGTTTGAATATGACTGAGAAATAAAATAATAAGAGTTATTGGAGAGTTTATAACAGTGTTATGCCTGCCCACATTCCCTCATGTAAACAACTTCCTACTCCTGTGATTCTCTGCCATTTTTGACCTGGAGTAGGCCCCTCCCACAGGCAAGTAGCTAATCAATTACAGATGGAAGTTGGTGGATAAATACCCAGTTTCCTCCCTAGAGTGGATTCCACACAGTCTTCTAGAAGTCCCCACTGGGATTGCACCACAATTCCTAATTAACTATATAGGCTTCCTTCTTTTCCCCATCTTTCCTCCCACTATTTTACTGGGGTTTCCTGGGATCACCTCCCAAATAAACTACTTAAACTCAAATCCTATTCTTAGCATTTGTTTTTGGAAGAATGAAATCAAAGGAACAGTTAAGGATGAAATGCACTAAGGAGCTTCTGCTTCTGTCTGGGATATTGAAAGTTACAAAAAAACATTGCTTCCATCTAAACAATGAGAAAAAATCAGATAATTTACAGAATCAAAATTTTCGAGCCCATTGAAGACTCTTAGTTGCAAGATAAATTTATGAACTGAAGGGACTGCCTAAGTATGATGGTGGATCAACAGAACCAAGAAAAGACCTCCCACACTCCAACTTTACATGAGTGTGGACAGCAGTTGTCCACCTCAGAAAGGGCAGGACAGCTGCCTGTGAACTCCATCCTCCCACCAACAAGGGCTTACACCCAGTAACAGAAGATGACTGGTTAACACTGGAGAGAGGCATGAGCATTGACAGAAACCATCACTAAGTCAAGAACACAGGGCCTGCCTAATCTGAGGGTAATATATTTCCCTATGTATAAGAAACACCCTCTTTCAAAAAATTTGGGATCTAGCCCTGGCTGGTTGGCTCAGTGGTAGAGCATTGATCCACTGTGTGGAAGTCCCGGGTTCGATTCCCAGCCAGGACACTCTGGAGAAGGACCCATCTGCTTCTCCATCCATCTTCCTCTCCTTTCTCTCTCTCTCTTCCCCTCCCACAGCCAAGGCTCCATTGGTGCAAAGTTGGTGCAGGTACTGAGGACGGCTCCATGGTCTCCGCCTCAGTTGCTAGAATGGCTCTGGCCACAACTGAGCAAAGCTCCAGATAGGCAGAGCATCGCCCCCTGGTGGGCATGCTGAGTAGATCCCGGTCAGGAGCATGTGGGAGTCTGTCTCTCTGCCTCCCTGCTTCTAAGTTTGAGAAAATACAAAAAAAAAAAAAAAGATATCACACGCACACGCGCGCACACACACACACACAGAAATTAGAATCTATCATTGTCAGATCCTAAGTGTAACCCAATCAAGGTATGGCCAAGATTTTAGAATTATCAAGGTTTTAAATAACTATTTTTAAATAATTATTCTAACGATACTTAAAAATAATTATTTTAAATATTCTAATTAATACTTAAAATAATTATTTTAAAATAATTGTAATAACTATGTTAAAAGATGTAGAGAAAAAAGGTGGGCAGCATGCATAAATATATGGGAAATTAGAGCTGAGAGATAAAAAGCAGGTAAAGTTATTCAAGAAAACCAAAATGATAGAAAACTGTTAAGCAGAGGAATAACCTATAATTGCACTTCAAGAAAGTTAGTCCGGTTGTGATGTACCCAGAAGGGCTAGCAGGGCAGCTTATCTCCGAGAGCTTGAACATTCGTGGCTCTGGGGATAAGGAAATCATGAGCTCAGTGAACACCAGTGTTTTATTGTAGGTAGCAAGGAAGATGGTGATGTGACTTACTGAATGGGGGAAATCAGGGAAGGAAGATTGAGGAAGGAACAAAAAAATAGAACCTGCTCTGGACCTGTTGCATTTAACATATTAGTAGAATTTTAAATGTGAATAAATTCAGCCTAAACAGGAAATAGAGGCCTATAATTCAGGATGAATGAACTTCGGAGCTATTCACAGAGAAAAGACATCAAAAACCATGAAAACTGTATAAGAGAAGTATATAGAGATTTATTTGGAGAAAAATTATTGGGAGAGTATCTACAATAAGGAGATTGGGCAAGAGATATCACAGCCTAAAGAGATAAAGGTTCAAGTTTGCAGTTAAATAAACAGGAAATTTAACCCATGTATACCTATTTATCACCCCATTAAATTTAATTTCAAAATAAAAATAATAATTTTTAAAAAAAGAAACAGGGTATAGAGACAAAAGGCTCCATTCAGAATTCTGCAAATACATCCGGTTGCCAGAGAGATGGTGTCGAATGCTACTTTGTCAAATGCTACAGAGAGAAATGGCTGTTGAAGATCTTTAGATTTGGTTACCAATAGATTATAAATCAGTGACTTTTGAGAGTTCAGTTCCAGTGGAGTAGTGAGGATGAAAACTAAATTTTTAGGAGTTAAACACCTGGTCGAGGAGAAGAGGAATACGAATCCAAAAAGTTTGCAGAGAGGAAATTTGAGAGATAAGTAACATTGAAGAAGGATTTGTTTTGTTGTTGTTTATAGGATAGGAGGGTCATTGGCAGAAAGACTGCGGACCTCAGAGGAGGCAGGAGGATATGTAATCAAAGGGGTAATTGGAGAGGAAAGGAAAGAAGGAGGAAGTAGATGAAGTTACAGAAAGGTTGTAAAGGAAAAAGACACTTGTGGGGTTCACATAAGATGAATTTAGTCTTCTAAGGATGGGGCACAGGGATCTTCAGAGAATAAAGAGTCAAATTCTGGGAACTGGAATAGTGGAAAATGTTGGGATTAAGCACTGCAAGGAATGTCACTGATTCGGTTAGGGAAGAACAGCCACCCAATATTGCAACAGACCCAGTTAAACTGAGCTGCAAGGAATTTTAGTGAAGTGAAATGACCTTCTCCAAACGTTCTTAAGTAGCACTGGGGTGGTATGAAAGCAGTAACCAAGTTGGTGTTGTGGTCTTTGGGGAAATGAAACATGGTAAAATGTGTGTGTGTGTGTGTGTGTGTGTGTGTGTGTGTGTGTGTGTGTGTATGTTACAATCAGCCTGCTTTTAACTAAGACTATAGGATGTTACACCTGCAGAAGGAAGCACATATATGATATCTTCAAAGCCAAGCAGAAATAACAAATTCTAGATGAGCAAGTCCACACTTAATAAAGACCAAGCAAAATAGAAAGTGCAGTTCTCACTTGAGGATCTAAGTTCTTTTTTTTTTCTAAAGCACATTATTTGAGGTCGAATATTTTTATTCAATTATTCTCTACTGAACCATAGCAATAGATCAAAATAACTAAATAGTTGTCAATCCTTCCTTGTTATTTATTAGCCATGTAGCATCTAAAAGAATGATTTAAAAAATATCAGAGGAATTCAAGACCTAAGAGAAAGAATAAAGCAGAAACAATAATTTTCAAAATATCCAAAAGTTCCTTACTATTTTTACATGTTTATTTACTTGAAATCTTAATTAAACGCAAGGTTTTTCACTTAAAAATGAGAAGTTATTCTTTTTGCTTTGAAAATAATGAATTTATTAAAATTCCATACAGAGAGTATGAACCAAATCCAGTATTTAACCAAGCATACCAGCAAAATAAATGGCATGGGTCATAAATGAAGGCATTCATGTCACACTGTCAGAGGTTTCTTTTGGAAGGAAAAAATAGAAGAAAATAGGCAGACATAGAGGCCAGAAGACGCACACAAAATAACCTGAAGGGATGTGGGAGAAAATTAATACCATAAAAAAGCTAAGATGTTCTATATTACATTTTCCAAAGCATGCTTTGTGCTCTGCATTTGTGGTTGAACTGCAGTTGAACCTACAACATACTCCATATTCCAGGTTTTAGACATCTCACTTCTAAGTGGTGCTCTGGGGAAGGACAGCTGAAGAGAAAAACGCATCCCTGTGGGTCTGAATGGAGATGAGTCCCCCTTCTATTTTTTGTTACTTTCACAACTGTCAACCTGAAACTTCCAGGGAAAGCTGAACAATATCCAACTTGGGGTTATTGCCAGTACCCCAGATGCCAACGTTTTACTCTTCAGTCTCCTTGTCCAGTTTTCAGATGGAAGGGATGGGTCGGGCTGGAGAAGAACAGGAAGAGGAGACCATAGCCCTGGCAGAAGGGGCAGAGGCCTTTTCTTGGCTTCTGTGCTAATTGTGACACAGCCAAACAGAGCAAGGCTGGGACCCTGGAAGGTTTGCCCAAGGGCCTTGTCTACACCGGGCTTTGCCAGGGCCTGCCAACTCCAGGAAAGTGTAATCAAAGGAAAGCAAAGGGGAAGTCAATGAACCTGAAGTTTCTGCAGAGCAAAAGATTCCATCAACAATTTTCCTGTCAACATTACAGATATTTTGGGGGTGAAGCACTACTTTTCTTAACGTTGGGGTAAAAGATGTTTTAAAAAGTTCATCTCTGAATTTGCATAAATGCCAGGTGTTAACTGTTTCATGGGAGGAAGGAGACCACATGTCTACACACAAGTTTATTAGGGATCACCCCAATGTTGTCTTTATTCTTTCAGTTCTCTGGGAAAGTCTGTTTAGGCTGGATACAGACAGAGGCACTCGAACACTTCAGGGAGAGCTTTCATGTGTGCATTTCTTTTAACTTGAATCCACTAACTTTCATATGTTTTTAATCATTTTGCTGGCCACTATTGAAATTATCATTTTATTTTTCCATGCAGCATTTTTTTTTCTTTTTTTTAATGTCTTTTCTGTGTCAGAAACAGCTCGTGTTCAATCCTTTAGGCCAGAACTGTGCAAGGCAAAGAGAAGCGAACGTTTAACAACTTCTCTTCCACTTAGTGTAGATGACCTGTCATCCATGCATTCATTTTTACAGTTTAAAACAAACAGCAATAATATCACCATGAAAGCAAGGGGGAGTGAATAAGGAGCAAGAAAAAGAGGGTGGCTTGGTGAGCAACCTTAAAAGAGGTATTGCTGAAAGAAGAATGAACATAGTTCCATAAAACTAGACTAGGATGCCTGTTTCAAATAGCTCTCAATGACCTCCCTGATAGCTCGGACTGAAAGGAAACCACAGTGAACTACACAACTCAATAGCAAATAGAGTTTATAGAGGAAGTTTAACAATTGGTTAGAAGGAAAAATATTTTTAACATTAAATATCATTGCATGAATCTTAACAAATGATATATTGAAACTAAAATGGAAGTCATTACCAGCAGTTTTACAGAAGACCAGAAACACTTTACATTTGGTCATTTCTTATATTAATCCCACAATAAATACTAAATAATAATAGTGTGAAATCATAGTTGTTCAATGTTATTTATAAGAAAGTCAGAAGAACATGAATCAAGGATGTAGCATTTTGAAGATTTGATGTGAAATAGATATTAGTAAGTGATATGTATGGGCAATATGTCCCTTTGAAAATCTAATGGCTGCTGATTATCTCCCCAGAAAACCCCATGTTTCTGGGGAGATAATCCCCATGTATACAGAATTATGGATACAATTTTGAATGATTGGTGGATTTCACTTCTATGAAAATATCTGCTTATTAATTAATTTATATATGTTTGTATACATAGAAATGTACCTGTAATGATATTCACTAATTTCAAACTAATTTGGTTTAATTTTATGCTAATTTTTATACTTTCCTAAAGGCTTGAATTTTTATAATTAACTTGTATTATTTTTTTAAGAATAATAAAATAATTTTTAAAAGTAAATTCCAAAATCAGAAGATTAGCAGAAATCAGTTCTAAAAGGAAAACTCAAGTGGAGCCCAAGTAACTTTCTGAAAATTTCTTAAAAAACTAATAGAAGATAATAGTCAAGTTTTTTATATAATACAGTTTAATTTTAATTAATTAGTAATTAAAGTTAGAAATATGAAGGATGAATACAGCTTTGCATAGCATAAATAAAATGCAAAATAAAAACATTTATAGTATTTTAAATTATATTATTCTAATATACTATTTAATGTGGCAACTGCATAGTTGAATATACTTCAGTTAAATGCTTGTATAATACAATTTAATTGAAGTCCTAGAATTTTGTTCCATTACTTTAAAAAGCAGTAATAATGACCTGGAAAAAATAATCTGAGGACAGGATTTAAAATGAATCTATTTCTACCATAAGATTATCTAAATATAGCTCTTCTAGATATTTTAATTTTGTTCAGGCTTGTTTTCTTGGCTTGGTTGCATCAGTCAAAAAATAAATTCACAAATAACTAAATGGGACCATATGGTATCAGCCATCATATATTGAAAGTGGCAGCCAAACAGATAATTGGGGATGGCTGGATTGAACCATCCCCTGGGTCCTGTGTTGCCCATTGTGGCTGGACTGACAAATTACCATAAATTTTCAGCCTCCTATCTGCCCCCCTCCCCTCTGCATTTGACTATGTTCTGTGCAAACTTGGCCTGTCTGACATTACACCAGGAATTTCTGTGGTTTTTCATGGCTACAAAACAAAGGCAAAATACTTTTTACTGACTTCATTCATGCCCAACCTTAGCCCATGAAATAGGTCTGTTAACCACACCAAACTCAGCTCTATTCCCCAAGCTAGAGACCACAGTCCTCAACTTTGCTGTCTCCATGACCTTATTCATCTGTTCCTTCCAGCAGCAAGCATTTAAATTGAGCATTGCACCTTCATCAAGCTGGAGGTTATGGGGAACCCAGATCCTTATAGCTTTCCTGAGTGATAAACACAAACATGCAAACTGCTAATTAAATTAGAAGGCAAAAGGTGTAAGTGCCCTTATAGGGAGACAGAGTGCCAAAGGATGCAGAAGTAGGGAAGAAAAGGAATAGTTTTGACCAGAAGCCAGTGAAGAGGGTATTATTTGAAGTGGCTTTGTTGGATGGGTAGAAGTGTCCTGATGTGGGAGGACTCCCTCAAGCAAACAACGTGATCTATTCAACAACTGTTCAACAGTACTACATATTGTACATTAATATGAAAGCTATAAAGTCCATAGTGAAAAGACTGATTAGAGAAAGTGTGAAAGGATCAGTCTTTTCAATATGTTACTGAAACAGGAGTGGTCAAACCTTAAGGACACAGCCAATGCTGGCACCTTTACTATGTGTCCCACCTTGGTTCTGACCCCTGATTCCATCCTGTCATTAGAAGATAGCCATTGTTTGGTATCTGGGTAGGGGTTTGACAGACATATAGAAGCAAATGTTTTCTATGTCATGAGAGCGGCATCAACCACAGTAAGGTAGCGTGCTGTTGTGGGAGTCAGGCGGAGAGAAGGCAATGAAAAACGTGAAGTGTCTTGATCTTGTTGACACCTGAGTGCCAGAATGAGGACTTAATACCAATGATACAGAATTAGATCAAGAAATAAGCTGGGAACAATTTATAATTTGCATACACTAATACATTGATTCTTCCATACTGAAGAATTACAGACTAGTTCTACCTGCACTGAAGGAGACTGAAGAACTATGAAGTGATTATAACACTCATACAACTGAAAACATTGTGAAAAGATGAAGTGTAATGCCGCCATCCAATGGACCATTACTCCATAGTAAAAAAAATAAAGAACTGCTGTTACTTGCACCAGCATGGATAAAATTCAGAATCGTTATGTCGAACAAAGCCACACACAAAAGAGGACATTACTGCTTGATTCCATTTATATAAAATCCAAACTAACCTGTAATGATTAAAAATCAAATCAGGGTTTGCCTAGAAGCTGGAGGTGGAAGGAGGAATAAGGGGGATTAGGAAGCTTTTGAGGTGATGAAAATATTTTGTAGCTTGGTTATGATGGCTATTTAATAGGTATATAAAACTGTCAAAACACATTGAGTTGCATGTGGTTAGTGGATGCAGTTTAGTGTTTGTATATTATTCCTCAATAAAGCTGATTGAAAACCGCTCATGCAAACCTAGTTTGGTGGCGTGCTTTTGAATTGCCATGGTCATGCAACGTAGTCAGTTCAAAGTCAGCAGTACACATTGTCAGAGGAACTTCCAAAATCAAATTATGCATTTGAGTGGCTTTTGCCAGGAACTAGAGAATATTTTTAAGGGATTCTAAACCCTTTAACTTGTCTCCCAAGAAATTTTTCAGTAAGTGGGGAAAAAAAGAGAAGAAAACTGAAGAAGAGAAAGAGCTAAAGAAAATGAGAAAGTGTTTTATTGAGGATTTTCCCTCCAGGACATTAACATTTTTGCCAGAGCAAGTACATGACGCAGCAATTCACGTAGAGAGCTCCATCCAGAGAAGTGCAAGTCCGGAGAGGCAGGGTCTGAGCCTGCAGCAGAGACGGAGAGCTTCTAGAAGCAGGCTTGTTACTCTGTGGCCATGCGTGGGGCATCAGGTCTACTGGAAACATAATTGACACCATTTTCTCAACTTTTAGTAAGAGGGATTTCGTGGCCCTTTAGTATATGAGTGTGAGTGTGTGTATGTGTGTGTACGCCTGTGCACAAAAGCTATAAAAGGTGAGTCACTTTCTTTAGTTGATTTCAGAAATATCAAAAGACCTCAAACTATTTGCCTCAACCTATTCATTCCTTGACCTTCCTCTAGCCCAAAGTGATCATTTTTAGGCTCATCGTTCTCAGGAAGAAAGAGAGCTGTGAGCTTCGGCTCTAGGTCACAAATACAATGATCGTATTTCCCCATGCACCTTAATTTTGGGGTCTGAAATTTGAAAAAAAATGTATTACATAAAGTTATTGAACTCAAGTTTTATTCATCATAAAATTCATACAACTCCTCATCACTGTCGAAACTCCCATCCATTAGCTTGTCCTCATCTGTGTCTGATGACAAATCACGGTCTGCATGTGTTGCCTCGTCTTCAATTCCATCTATGGCATTTGAAATACCACAGCCACTGTATAAGATGCACCAAGTTTTAGACCCAAATATTTCAAAAAAGGGTGTGTCTTATACACGGGGAAATACGGTACACATCTGCCACCACCAGGGACAGGAGGAGGTCTCCCATGTTCGCTCATTGGGGGCAGTAGTTACCTGGATTTATCTGCTCTCCTTGACACAGTTGGCCTTTTCTTTCTGAGGAGGCCATTTTAGTGGCCTGTGCCCCAGCAGTCATATCACGATGTATAAGATGCCTTTTTTTTAAATGACCAAATAGGTACACAAAGGGAGTGTCTGGCTCTTTTCCTCCAGGAATGTGTTCCCCATGTTATTTGGAAATGAACAAAAAATAGGGAGAGTTTAATGGGCTCTCTTTTTTTCTTTTTCAGTTTGCATTATAACAATTCCTGCATCCAAACAGTCTTATGCCCTGTGTTCATTTGGGAAAATTCATTACGAGTCAAAGAGAAATGAAGGAACCCAGCGGTGAGAAAGCTACTTGAGAGGAAACAGTTTCTGTTGGCTTGAACCATGACTTTGAGTAAATTAGATAAAAGTGCTCCACCTTCACACACTTCCAAACCACCTGTGATCACTAATCTGTATGGTACGAGTCACAGGATACAAAATCTGAAAATGGTGGTCATGGAAGAGAGACACACACGACAACCTTTCCCCCATCTCAGGACTCGACCTGGAACTGGCCCTGCGTATTAATAGCACTTAATGTTTCTCACACGGAGCATGACTGGTAACAGAGCACAGTAAGGCCAGTCTGCAAATATCTGGGTTGAATCTGATATTTTTCAACTTCACAGAAGCCAGCAAAGGAATGGGATTCTAAATACTGATACTCAAGTTGCACTGGGAACAGGAAGAACTCGGAGACATCTGCTGAAAACATAGCTAGGAGGGATCCGAAGATGGAGACGTGCACTGACCGGAAAGCAGCTGGAGGAAAGGGCTGTCTCTCAGGACAATGGCAGCCCAGATGCGACACGGGAAAAATGATCTGGTTCCAGGCAACATGCCAGGTGCTGCGCTGGTCAGAACCGGGAACTGGCCCCCACAGTGGGAATGACCACATTTAACACCTTTATTTGGGAACCATTTCGTACTTTTCCTCAGCTCTTCCTCTGGGACAGGGAGTCAGCTACACAGATCCCTGTCTGGCATTCACAGAGCCCATTCCACCTCGAATCAGTCAAGAAACAGGGCAGCATGAGGAAAGGGACCTGTGAGCAGATCCCTCTCCTGACTGCTCTGCCCATGGGTATATTTGAACTCACACTGATTCGTTCTGAAAACTACTCTCCAGATGTGGAGCCACTCCAGGATCCTGGCCTTTTTTGTGGCTCTGTAACATCCTTAGAAGGTTTGGCTGCCAGATGTCTGATCCCCAAGAACGGCCTCGTTGTTTTGGAGACTCCCACATTTTGGGTGACCCAGACAGGGGTCAGCAGCTGGGGTGAGTTACCCCATGCTCAGGTAGGAAGGGTGAGCGCTTGTGGTCCTGGCACACAACTATCACGCAACCATGTGGGTCCCTTCATGGGTCATCCTTATGTCCCGGGGTGTCCTCTTCAGAGCATCTCACCCAGGTTACTCACCAGACTACTTCCCCTTTGCCTCACACTCTAGGATCTGAACTTATGGACCAACAGACATTTCAGTCAATAGGCAGGCATGCTTCTCTTGGCCAGCTCAACGTTCTTAAAAGTCTGATATGTGAATATCTTCAGGTGGGACTTACTCTCCAGAATATCACAGGCTCACCACTCCCTATTGCCTGACACATAACCTGCCCAGGCCTGAAAGCTTGAACTTGTGACTCTATACACTCTTCTTCCCCAATCCCTCTTCCCACTCGTCTCCCAGGTAAAAAGTATCTGCCTTGTATTTCATTTGTAAGAAATGTCCAAACTTATGGCTAATTTGCATGAATGTGCCGATGGCTAAAAAGGGTGTATTAGCTATCTAGGGAATCTTTAGCTGGGATCTCCTACAGAGTCAGTGCTTTGAGTCAAAAAGATCGGATCTCTGACTGAGGAATTAAAACAGCTTCCCAGGTACTAGGAGAGGTTCTTTATCTTTTTTTAAAATATATTTTGCCTAATTGATTTGAGAGAAGAGGTATTTTAGGAAAAAATGTATGCAGTGAGACATTAGAGATCATCACAATGACAGGAGGCTTGAAGCCCATCCATAGGCAGAACCACCTACTTTAAAGGAGGAGACTGGTTTTCAAGGCCACATGCACATAGTGTCCATTTAGTCCTCAAGTCACTTACTTGCTTCCCGGACTCCTAGCTGGATCCCAGGTTGCCAGGGTCTAAGGGAAACGTGTGACTGTGCAGCTGTTGGAATGGGTGTCATCTCATTGACAGTGTTCTCGCCGTGTGACAGAATTAAACAAAGTATGTGGGCCTTAGCTGCTGTTTGGGATTTTCCACACTCCCAATCCATTCCATTAGGCCAAATAATTGAAACGTCTATGGTAAGTGCACAGGGGATATCATAGAATGCAGAATGTTTGGATGGGGAAATAAGAAGAAAAGTGTTCTCCCCATACTCGAGGTAAAACAAGTAAAACCACTAGTAGAAATCCTTGTGAATATTCCACTATTGAAAACGTCTGACCAAATAGCAGCTAAGAATTACCCAGTGCCTTCTAAGTGCTGGGCCTTGTACTGCTTTATCTCAATAATTCTCCTAATAATTTTCTGGGCAAAACTCAGTACCACCTACTTTGTAAACCAGGAAACTGAGGCACAGAGCTGTTAGTAAGGGGTGAAGCTGATTTTCTCAATTTTCTAGCAACTGTAAAGGGGGCAGGAAGGGGCTGACAAGTGATGACTTCTCAGGTACCAGCTCAGGTCCTTTGCAGCATTTTTTCCTCACACAGTGGGACTGCTGAGGCTGGGGGAAGTTATGTAATTTGCTCAAAGATATGTGGTTACACTGGGTATCTTTTACCTGATTCCAGGTCTGTCTGATTCCATCCAGCTGCTTCTAGAAACAGGGGTAAGGTAATCAATGGTCCACAGAGTGTCATGGTCTACCTATGTGTCCACAGAGTCAGCACTGGGTGGGAATTTTGAAACCAACAAAACTCTTACACTGTTGTTACCTCAAAAATTCATTCCATCGGGTTCAATACTGCCCTCTACCCATACTCTATCAAAAGGCAAATAATTCTGTTAGAGATTTTTCTATGAAAGAGTTTATCAGATCCTCCCAACCCTCTTCCAACCATACAAAGGAATTGAGATTGGGGTGGGGCAGGTACAGAGGTGATGAAAGAAACAGGAGGTCAGAGTATGAGGCCAGATCACCAAAGAGTCATTCCTAAAGTCAGAATTTCATCTGCGGCCATTTAAAGCACGATTTCCACACACTTGAGTGAGAATGAATGTGTACATTTCCAGTCTTCCAAGCATATTCTGCAGATGCAGACCAAGTATAAATAACATTTTAGTGTATATGAGTAAATGTATAGTTTAATCTCAAACCTCAACAATTGCAGAGTTCAACTGTCTAGAAACCACCAGTATTTCACATGTACTTCTGCTGTTTTCAAACAATGCTCAAATGTCACATCTGGAAGGATCGTTCTTTGAAATAAAATTGTTTTTGGAAATCACTATATGCCACGTAAAAGAATTTTTCCAATCTAACCTATTGGCCAACTATTAGAGTCTGTTACCTCTGATTTGGAGTTTTGTTTTGCTTCTTTTAACAATAAGAAAGACTTGGCCGGTCATTTGGAAATTCTATTAATAATTATGTACCTTCATGTGCCTGATTTTTAAAAACAAGCTACTGATATTTTGAATATATAGTTGCATTTCAGTTATTTAATTGCTCATCCTGAGATACAAAGGTGGAAAATATAAATTAAAGAACAAATTCCAAATAAGACTCTCTGTGTCTGAAAGGAATACAGTTGCTTAGCTCAAGTTATTTTGTCTTTTCTCATTTTACAGAAAAGAAATATTTTTTTCTGATCATTTGGAAGGATATTAATTAAAAAGTAAGGTTTTAAATAAATATCTGCAAATTCTTATAAGAATGAGTTTTCTTGAAAAACATGGCCAGAGGAAGTCCCTGGAATTTGGTTCCATTTCGCAATAGGCATGACCCTCCTGGTCAGATGGCTTCCAGGTCACAGGATAAAACAAAATAACAAGTGAGCAATGTGGGCAAGGCAGGAAACCCCACAAATTGAGACGACCAGTCAAGTTTCCCAGTTACTACAGTTAGAGAGGGAACTTAGAAGGTGGGTATATCCAATGCCTGATTTGTTTACAATTTATATGCCAGAGGGCCTCCAGCTCAGGGGAAAGGCTGAGGAAAGAAATTTTCCAATAATTAAAAAAAAAAGAAAGAAAATGATTACAGGATAGGCCAGAAAGAATTCTAACTGAAGGAGACAGTTTTGTTTTCCTGTCGGAGTTGTTGACCTCAATCACTCCCTGTCTTTGCCTAGTCCCTCTGCCTGAGTCCCTGAAACGTTAGGCTCAGACCAGGGCTACCTTTATGTTTGCACCTTCTCTGTTAAAACAAAGGTAACCTGGGATGTGCAAGCTCCTTGGGGACTTTAAATGACAGGATCGTGGCATATGAGCTGGTGCTTGGAGCAGGAATATTGGAAACATTGAGTCCCTAGATTAGGCCTTTCTTCAATTTGTAAGACATTTCTTTCTGTATAAAACAGCCTTACAGAGGTAATATTTGAAAGAGACAATATATGTGAGAAGGAGGTGAATGAACTACATAATATAAAAGGAAAGTAGGAGATGGCATTTCAAGTCAAATCCTCTCAATGTTCCAGCTAGTGGTAATGCTGAAATTGAGCTTCACATTTAGTGGTGAGATTCTATTCACAGAACAGTCAACTTTGTTTCAATAGGAATTTCTTCAAGGGGTATTGCACTGACTTTGGTGAAGTCTAAAAATTTTTGGAGAGGTTTTAGTTGTTGACCTTGGAATTTGGATTTCTAAAAACTATGTATATCCACCCATTCAGTCATGACACAAAGATTTACCAAGTATTTATCACTAGAAAATATAGGTGGCTATATATTTGGGGCTGGGTGCAGGGAGATGCAGGTGACAGGGGAAAGCAGGTTTATGAAGACATAAAATCATTTAAGTGAAGCTAATTCTTTGAGAGTATGGCATGTTGTAGTTTTGTTCATTTTAGGCCTGAATAATATCTGAATTCATAACCTATGACCCTTTCCCCTCACCAAGGTTACAATCAGTATTTGTCTTTCTGGAAAAGGAGAAAGCCACATGATGAAGCACCAATGTAATGACCACCTACTTTTGCTTTGGTCTTTGGACTCTCAGAGAGGTAGCTGTATCTTTTATGGTCTCTTCTATCATGGATATGTAATTATAACCTGAACCTGACTTTTAAAAATAATTCTGTTAGGCTGTAACTTGTACAGGTATTATCCTTTAAATTTTTATATTAAGAAGCTATACAACAATTTTGTTAGTGATACTGGAGATCTAAAATTTGTAACTCCCCCCCCCTACCCTCAATGCACACATATTCCACCCAATAGACACGGTGGGGCAAAGTTGGTTTACAGTCATTCACATGGAAAATAATACAATCACTAATAAATAATAACACAAGAATAAACTCTGTTTTGCATTTTTACAACTGTAAACCTACTGTTGCCTCACCTTGTGCATATATGGATTCTTTTGGGTTGGCATTTAGAAAAAACACTGCAGAAGAGAACTGGTCTCCTTACCTTAGAGTTGTATTTTGTACACCTGAGAGTGATGGGATCCTAAAATGCTGCCCTGGTGTGCAGGCATGGTTGGCACCAAGGAAAGATGCAGTGGCACATGGAGTTGGATATTAATGGTCCAGCTGCCAGCATCATCAGGGAGCTGTTTGTGAGGTCAAGGCTGGTTTATGTGACATCAGCAGAGCTGACAGGGAACTAGGGCCACTGAAGATAATTATAAGGGTGCAAACCCCCAAAAGGATCCTACTGGATATTCCATCACTTCCAAAGAGTTCCAAGTCATTCTTGTGTTTGGGGATCCTAGAGGCAAAAGGTTCTACGAGTGCTAGCCTTGATTTCAGGAACTCAATTCGAGTGCTAGCCTTGATTTCAGGAACTCAATTTCACTGAAGGCATGAAGAAACAAAGGATTAAATAGACTCTTAAAATTAATCTTTTCTCTCTCATTATACCTCTCTCTTTCTCACATGATAGGCCTGATAAGCATGCCTGGTATTTCACTGAGAGGATAAAAGCTAATAGAAATACTCAAAACAGTTTCCTTTTTCCCACATCTCCCAATAAGCTCCACATACTTCTTCCCCAGTAGGTACATGTGCACACACAAAACTTTTCACAACATGAGAACTTCCATTCTGCCCTTCTGAGTCTTTCTGATTGTGTGTGACCTTCCTATCGAGAGTTTTTGCCTTTAGAGAATGAGGCACTTAGCCATGAAACAGAATTTATAACATTAAATCAACTATGTAATGGAAGCCCTAAAAAACTGGAGCTTTTATTATAAGAGTAACTTCTCAAATATTTTTGGAGGTAATACAAAGAGAAAAGCAATAATATTTTTGATAGTCTAGAAGACATGACTTTAAAAGAAAACACCAGATGGCAGCACCAGATGCTAAAGAGGTATCTGAAGGGATTGTTAGCTCAAACTTGAGCATCTAGGATGATGTCCAAGGTAGATTAAAACTCCATTGAGAGACAATCATTTACAGAAAAGATAGTTTCTCTAAAGAAGAAGAATGTCTACTTTGTAATATAGTAAAGGATTTTCAGGAAAGGTGTTTTGCATGTTACAAGCATAACTGTAAAGAAATAACCCCAAGTATGATCTAACCAATAAAAGATAATTAGAAAAAGGCTTCATTTCAGTTTGTAGTTATATTTAATTAACTCTGTCAATCTGGGTTTCAATTAGCCAGAAAGGGCCTAAAGCCAAAAAATGAAATACCACTGGCTTCCAGAAAAGGAAATATTTTTTCCAAAAATTTAATGCAAACATTAAAATTTATGCACTCATATTAAAACAGAGCAATCATGACCTCTGTTACTGTACTCCTCAGTGTCACTTAGGAAACTACTTATTGAAGTAAACATCAAAGGATCTCACTAAGTAAATGTAATATTAAAATTCAAAATTATAATCTATGATTTCCTATATTATATATCAAAATTGCACCTGGAGTTAACGCCACTATTAAAATCTTGCTGAACTGTATATTACTTATTCAGACTTTTCTACTTTTAGAGGAAAGAAAGGCAATTCAGTGCTGCCGGTGACACCATGTACTGGGAGAGCCACAAGCCCAGCTAGGGAAGTCACACCTTTTAAATAAAAATCTGCGTGGAACAGAGGTAGATTAAGGTTGGTTGAGGCTCCAGGTGCAGAAGAAAATATTGGGCCCCTTAAAGAAAAGAGAGAGAAAAAATAAAAATACATGTTAAACATATTTTTAAATAAATAAAAAATATTATGTACTATTCGTGTTAAAATTGTACATATGATACCAAGCTTGGTGTCATTAGAAAGAAGTGTAAAGTTGGGGTTTTGCGGAGCCCTTCAGAAGTCGGGGACCAGGGTGTGTGCCCAGTGCGCCCACCGTTAAATCTGCCTCTGGCATGGAAGGCTTTATTCCTCGTACGTATTACTTAGTATACCTCACAACTTTCTTTTCAGATCAGAAGGAGTGAATGCAGCGCTACATTTTGGGTGGGAAGCAACAGGACAGCTCAAGCCTGTTCAGTGGTTACAGAGCAGAGCAGAGCTTGCACAGGTACCCACCGAGGCCATGGCAGAAAACTAGCCTTGGTGGCATTTGTTTGTGTTTATAAATGACTGAAAGGTGACAGAAGCATCTGTGTCATAAGAGAAGTGAGCCAGTCTATCCAGTCTATGCTGGAAGAACATTCTGAGCAGAAGAGAATTCACTCTGCCAGCAAAACAGTCATAGTTGCCCAACTGGAGTGAATTGTTTTCCAAGTACTGTGATCGTGGTTCTGAAAATATTTTCTCACCTGAATTCACTATAAGGCTGAGCCCCCTGAGAACACCAGGCAAGATCATTGATTCTAATCGGAAGTCAGATCAAGGATGCCAGAAGGAAACTGTTCTAACGGACAAGAGAAGAAATGAAGCAAGCATTTGAACTGTGAAAAGAATGCGTGTGCGTATGGTCAGCCAAAAGTCAACCGTCACAGGCAGATGAAATTCTGAAATCTAATAATGCATAGGGCAGTGCTCTTTATGGAAAATGTATGATTCCCTGTAATATCTAAAATTTAAATGATATAAATAAAGAAAAACATCAATAGACAGGATCAAATTGTAAGCAAAAGAGAAAACTACAGCACCCAGGAGAGGTTCTCTGCTGGAAGCACCGTCACATGGAAAACATCTTTTTTAGCGAAGGAATAGAGTCTCCATTGCTTCGAGAACCTTAGGCTTCTCTGAAGCCTAGGAGATTTCTCCACTGTAATTAAACCAAGCTTGCTGTAAGTCTAGCAACTAAAGGGACCTTAAATTAGATGACCTTTCTGTGACCTCCACTAAAGCCTGCATGGTCCACAAACAGGCCAGCACACATCTGACAGCTGTGGGCGCCAGTTTCTCACTGACACGTGCCTTTTCGGGTCTGGGAGGAGGGTTAACTGTGCTCTGACACAGCCATGTCCTCTAGGTGCCCTTGTTCTGCTGCACTCCCCCTTACACTGATCTAAACGCAGGAGTTGCCGAGGGCCATCGCTGGCCTCTCCTTCTGACATTTTCCCTTCCAGACGACTGCGTGAGTCAGGAGGTGTCTTCTTGTGAAGCCGTTGGCCCAGGCCAGCCTCTTGTAGCAGTTGTGACTGAGTGAGAACATGCTGTGCTCAGCCTGTTGGCTCCACTCTTGGGAGCACAAAGTATGTGTTATAACAACAAGCCCAAGAATCCCGACCACACTCTTCCTTATCTCAAGATCTGTAATGAGAACATTTGAAGTAAATGCATACAATCAGAAAACAGGGCTGAAAGTCATACACTAACAGAGTTTCTGATTATGACCCTGAGACACGATCCTTTTGCTCTCTGAATCCAGACCTCACATGTTTTGGAAGAAAAGCAACAGCCAGAAGATGGGAAAAACAGATCATGTTTATGAGACCAGCCTGAAGTCCATGCCACACTGAAGGGCTTGGGTTTTCGTTCGGCAAAGAAACCACCCATTCTTTCTTCAGTGTTCATCGGAAAACTTACCCAGTTTCTGTTAGTCTGACTTTTCAGCCTTAGGATCATTGTCTTGAAATCTTATAAACCAGTAAGTCCATAATAATTTCATTTTAAATATGGAAGTTAGGAAAAAGTATTAGGCACTTGCCAAAATAATACAATGCAAAAGTAAGGGGGAAAATGGATTAAGAATAAAAGATCCCCCTGCTCACTCCCTGCCCTATACTATTCTCTCTGGTTTAATCCTTTACAGTAGCTTGAGTAACCTTAGTTTCCCAAAAGCAGCCATTTAAAGAACCCTGAAGGTAGGCATTTCAACTGGCAAGCCATAGAGAAAAAAGCTTTGACCACTTCCTATTTCTCATGATTTGACACTCTGTAAGGTGTGATACAGGCCAGCACATCCAATCCCTTGGCTAAATGGCAGGACAAAGTCCACAGATCATGCCCTGTTTTTTTTCAGGTAGCCGCCCTTATAAGCATCCTTCCCCAATCCTGGTTGATGAAGAAACTTCAGGTGAAGGCCCAACAACATTTCATCATATGATTGGGAACTCCTGGGGTCATGCTTATTTACAATTGCCCAGTGGCGAATCAGGACGTGGTGTCCAACCTGAACACGAGGCACAAAGCAGCAGTGGGAAGTCGGCACTTCCCAGAATCACGAACATACAACTAGCTGCTTGCGTGTCTATGCTGGGGTTAATTCCCCACATACTACGATCATGTAAGTATTAAAAGAAAACATGCTGTATTCACAGAGCATGTCTATTTCTGCAAGTGCTCCAGTGTTTAATTATTGCTAAAGTCATTTGGGGTTTTTGACACAGATTCTATTTTAGTAAGATAAACTCAGCATAACCCAGCATTGCCAAAAATGAATTCCTAAGGTAGATGACTAAAATAAACTGGTAATAAATATTGGCTTTTGGAACAGGAATTATAGCTTTGTAATGTAGACATAGCATTAATGACTCATTTTCAAATAACAGTCTCTCCCAAGGATTATTGGTGGGAGGGATCAGGGAAGAAAAAGAAAGTTCATCTGTCTCTCTCTCTAAAGCAGCAGAATGGAAGAGGACTAAGAACCCACCAGGCAAGGATGTTCTTATGTCTACTTTGCCAACAGAGATTCAGCCCCTGGAGTTGGACAGGGGATCAGCTTGGACAGGCATTGAGTCAGAATAAGGCACTGAAAGAAACCATTCTAGGGGTTGAAGCAGTTGATTCTGAGGCCGTTTCTCTCATTCCCCTGGAAGCAGAATGTTCTCCCAGGTCCACCCAGTGCACATGATTTACCTTATCGGTCACAGCGGGTGCTGCCGTGTTCCTTTGCTGCTTGAAATTAGTGGACTCTTTTAGGCTACCTTTACTCTCTAACGTCAAATTCGGAACTTGAGTGGACCTTGGTGTAGCTTTACAACTTCTCTGGTGTACCGGAAGGCGGTCAGGAGCAAAGGTCCGGCCACAATTCGAGCAGGGCAGGAGCAGAGCTGGACTTGGTTCCTCCCCAGTGAGAAGGGGCGGAGGTTTCTGTGGGAGTGGGCGGCGGAGCTCCCTGGGGAGCCGGTCATTTTCCTTCTTCCACTTCTCCAGGCATTTGGGCTCATGAATAGGAAGGGAGAGGGTGCCAAAGTCCCTACCACAAATGTAACAGATGACAGTCCTTGGTCGAGCTGGGGTGCCACCAGGAGCTTTCTTAAGACCAGTAAAATCATTAGAACTGTTGGGGTTTGGTGCTCCCGGCCCCTTACCCTTGGGCTTGCAGCTTCTCTGGTGAACGAGGAGACGATCTGGCAAGAAAGTGCGGCCACAGGTGTCACAGGGCAGCAGCTGAGCCTGGGAACTCTGGAACGCAGCCTCGTTGGCCGCCTGTAGGGAATAGGACCCACTGCCGCCTAGAGGCTGTGGTTTGGAGGGCTCTGGCCTCCTCAGGTGTTTGGGCAGCTTGCTGTTTTCAATATGCCACTTCTCCAAGCACTGAGGCTCATGAATGGCAAGTGACTGGGACCCAAATTCTCGGCCGCAGATATAGCATATGCGGAATCCAGGCCTGCGAGACGGGATCACGGGTGGGCTGGGCTGGCTTTCCGACATCGTTCTCTTACTGCACTGTTTGGATAGTATCACAGTTCCAGGTCTATTTTTCTGAGGTTTTGTTTTTCTTTTTTCACCAAGATTGACCTGCTCTATTTCTGGCAAAATGCTAGAATCGACGTCCCCAGCTAGAACAGCTTGGTTGATAAGGAAGGTAGGTTCTTTAAAACAGTGGGAAGCCTGCTGCGCTTTTTTGGAAACCTTTTTCTCCTTTCCTCTTTCCATTCACAAAGAAATCTTTCTCTGGTCCTTGCTCTGATTTCAGCCCTGATTCACTTGGGGCTTCTTCCTATGGCAGAGCGTGGTCAGGATGGCTGGGACACTCATTGCCACCAGTACCTTAGACCTACAGACCATGACTCAGAGCTTCATTGGAGGGCAGCAGTCTGGCACACTGGAAAGTCCACCAGCCCAGGTGCCTCCACAATCTGTGGGGGAAACAAATCAAGAAGTTATTACACACACACACACACATACACACACACACACATACACACACACGTGTAAAGCCAGTAGCCACGGCCACCATCACAGCCGCCTGGCCCGTGCAGGTAGTTTGCATCTGATTCGAACAGACGGTAATGAAACAATGGAGCCAAGAACTGGTGAGCCATTAGCTTTACTCCTAGCTTGTACCCAGCGGGCAAGTAAAAACACACACTGGCTCCAAAACCCACTCATTCAGTGCTCACAAAGCTACTGACTTATCTGAGTTTCCTAGAATCAAAGGTTTCTAGCTCACCAGACTTATTCACCTCTGTTCCCCATCTCCTTCTCTCTGCACAAACTCTGCACAAACTGGCTTCTCCCTCAGCACTCCGCCATCTTGGCTGCTTCTCCCATCCTCCACGTGGCCTTTCTCTGCTCTTTCTCTGCTCTCCTCCAGCATGAGCTCCTCCTAGAATGTAATCACTCTTCCCAGGAACATCGTGATCTTTCTTCTTTTTAAAACTTTTTGGCGCGAAAGCCCTCCCCCAACACATATTAACATAATCACGCCCATCCCAAGCAAGAAGGGCAACTAATATTATCACCTGGGTGACAGGCTTCCACATGGGCAGCACCATCTTTAACAAAGTGAGCATAATATATTTTATCTGCCCAACACCCTGTTAGATTGAAAGCTGATAAAAAACAGGGTTTTGTGGGGGGTTTTTGGTTGTTTTTTTTTTAACCTAGTATCTGCTTTGCCTAGCACAAATGCTAGCTAGCACATAGGATTTTTTTTCAGTAAATGTTAAATATGAAGAAAATCTCCATTATAAATTGCACTGTTACTGTATTGAAACTAGTATTCTGCTCAAAAAAGGATCGACATTTGCAGCATATCATAGACACATATGACACAAACCACTGGGGGTATGGTGGTGAGATCATAGAGGAGAGAACCCAAACCTAGACAAATTAGATGAATGAAACCACAGATGATGTGAAAAGACCACCACCCCCACTACCTTAGGAATTCTTAACATTCTAGTGCCACGGGGCCCTTTGACAATCTTTCAAGCTTACAAATAATGATTTTTAAAACTAAAATATAAAATTCTTACTATTACAAGTGAAACTGATTTTACTGAAATAATATATCAACTATTTTTACTTGTTATATATATTTTATTTACAAGAGAGTAATATGCCAGATGGCTTGGGTGTCCACAGGTCTAAGGTGAAGGACTCCTACAGAGGAAGCAATTCAACAGTAACTATTATGAAGTATTATGAGCATATTATGAAGTATTATGAACATATTATGAAAACTCTCAGGGGGGTGTAAATGTCTTAATACCTGCCAGGTGTCCGTTTTTCTTTATTGCGGGAATGAAGTTTTAAAAAAATTGTGGCCACAACTGTCAAACCAAGAATGCAGCTCAGGCATGTACACTTCCTGGTGGGGTATATGCCCTTCTTCTCTGGGATGCAGCTCAGATCTTGCTTGATACTCTCTGTGTAGCTATTGTGCTCACCATCCTATCTGGTATATGTATATGTATTTGTCTACCTACCTATCTTCCAAATATATTTTTATAAAAACATGGCCAATTATTTCCCCAACCAAACCAGAAGAAAGGGCCAATAAGATCTCATTATGGGCAAAAGCCTAAGGAGTTCTTAAACTGGGGGAAGACATGAAACTATTGTACCCGGGTCTACAATCTAGCCCCACCCTACCCCAAGAAAAGAATTATTTTTTTGGAAGTCTTAGGACCAAGTTCACTACCTGAAGGCTGACCTGGATCTGGATTAGATGCTTTGTAGTATCCATTCCCAACCACAGACAGGTGACCATGGCAGACACTCGAGTTCAGGCAGAGCAAGGATGCCAGTGCTAGTAACATCAAAACTCTATTTGGGCACTGTGCTCGATAAGGGACCAAAGAGCTGTGAGACCTATGCCTGGTTCCCGTAGTTTGGTGCCAAGAAAGGTCTGAATCTTTCTAGTGAGCACTATCAGATCAGGTCTGGCACAGAAAAGGAAGTGATTTTTCATTGTGACAGATCTTAAGACAGTGGTATTAAAACATGTGACAAAAGAATGTGTTGGCTCCAGAGTGGCCAGCATAGAAAACGAAGCTTAGAGAAACAAAATTTAGCACTTGATCAGCACCATCCAAAGGAGAAAGTGCGCCTAGAGAACACAAGGAATCTGGTATTACTTCATTTGGTTTTAATGGCAAATGATTGAAATAATCCCCCCAAACCACTCTGCTTTGTTCACCCAGGATCTCCTGGTTATTTTTCCCGTTTTTCTTGATACCAGGAAGTTTCAGATACCAAAAGTAGTTAAAACAGATTGCAAAAATCAATGCACTCAAATTAACTGACTTCCTTTAAACTTGTTTGCAATCTCTATCCCTCTCTTTCTCTCTCTCCTTCTTACACACGCTCTCTGTTCCCAGCAGACTAGAATACTGAGGAAGCCCCATGACTTGCCCCAACAACCCCGCTATTTTCTTTCTGATTAAGTAAGAGAACTAACATATATTGAACACCAAACTATGCATCAGATATTGTACTAGTTTTTTATATACATAATTTAAACCTCAAATGATTATGAGGCTGGTATTATTATTTCAATTTTATAAGTGAAGAAACTGTGACTCAGAAAAGACGAATAACTTGCCCAAGACAGTCAGTTTCTAAATGACAGTACTGGGAATCAATCCCAGCTCTCCTTGGCTCCGGCCCTCAGCTCTTTCCATTATTCACTCTGCAGAAAATTCCCCCCGCGGAGCTTCTTCTCTTTCATTTCTATCTCAGTGTTAATGGACGATTCATGTGCCCCAGGGGACAGTATGGAACCCACCACCAACAGCCTTCAGGAAAAGGAAGAGGAAAAAGGGAGGAGGGAAGAGGGCCCAGAAGAAGAGTCACCTCTGCGATGGAAAAAACAGGAGAGACAGATTGGGGCTATCGAAGACAGTGTTTTTCTTTAAGTGACAGGGATCATTTATTTTGCTGTAAGTAGTTTTCTACAATAGATGAAGTTTCCCCTGCCCGGTGTGCAATGCAGATAGATCCTTTCCCTGATCTCGCCAACCTTCTATTTTTTTTGTTGACAAATGTCTTTTTTCTTTAATTTTTATTTTATTCATTTTAGAGAGGAGACACAGAGTGAGAGAGAGAGAAAGAGAAAGAGAGAGAAAGGGGGAGGAGCTGGAAGCTCAACTCCCATATGTGCCTTGACCAGACCAGTGCAGGGTTTTGAACTGGCGACCTCAGTGTTCCCAGGTCGACGCTTTATCCACTGCGCCACCACAGGTCAGGCTTCGCCAACCTTCTTAAGAGAAAAATCTACATTACTAACCCCGGGTAGGGAAGGACGAGGGGGAACTGGGGTGCAGGGTGAAAGTGCAGGCTGCCCAAAGAGGCCAGCTGGTGTGCAGTGTGCAGCAGCTTCACCACTTGGATTAGGACCGGCTCTTTATGCTTGCAGAGGTGTGTGTGTGCCCTACAAATATTTTCTTTGAAGCAAACACAATAAGCATCATAAAATTCCCAACTGAGTCTTCATCTTTTTTTTCTTTCTATCATTTCTTTCCTCCTCCAAAGTCCTGAAGTTTCTGTCTTACTGTGATTACAGGCATCAAAATATTAAAGATGAGGTAGCTGGTATCGAGTCAAATTTTTGGACACTGAAACATTTATGAAGTTTCTGCCAATGATTCTGACACAGCGCGGCATAGTCAGCTGCTTTATTCTATAATTTAGTTCAAAAAGCAAAAATGCTGGAAAGTACCAAATACATATATTTAAATTACTTAAGAAATTGACCTGGTCACCCAGACACATTGTAAATAAATGTTGCTACTTTATAATGAGAACCACTTTGCAAAGCCAGCTAGTTTCACCCTAAGTATCCATGGAGAAATGCTCACTCCAATGGCCTGGATTATTCATTTTGACCATATTTGTACATAGAAGATTTAAAGAGTGTCTTGGAAGGCATTATGTTTTATCAGTATACCGTTTTCCATGGCCTTTGGGGTTCATGGGAAGGGAGAGACAAACTCACAAAGATGAATATAATAACCATGGAAACCCAAAAGCCATCTTGGCATTAGAAGCTATTTCTCTATAAAAGAGGGGAAAGATACAATCAAAATGATTACATCTTTAAAAAATTAATTTAGTCCTTTGGATTAAAATAAATGTGATACATGAGACCTTCCTTGTTAGTATAGAATCTAAATTCTTTAAATGGACAAATGAAGAAAAACCAAAGATGGAGTTTGGGCTAATGGTTCTGAGCTAAACTGTAACATAGAGGTTTGTCTTTAATACCTTCCATCTATCCTGCGCAGCAGACTCTACTCTCTTCTGCCTAGTGTCCTCAGTATTCCTTACCTATGGAATCTCACTTTCAAAAAGGAGCTGACAGACTTGTTTTATATCAAGGCTTATGATTGATGAGGTAAGATCCCTCCCAGAGTCTAGCAGAGATAGCTAGTTTCTTACCACTAGTTATTCTGCCCAACTCACTCAAATTAAGAGAGTACCAATTTTTCGGAGGGCACATGATTTCCTGGCTATAGGCTGGGAAGTCTATAGGCTCCTTCATATAGTATGTCCAACTTGTAAGAACTCTTGAAATGTAGGAGTACAACTTGCTCCTCTTTCCTACCTTCATACTGATGCTTAGAACATGGGTGTGATGGCTGGAGCTCTAGCAACCATATTGGACTAGATCACATTCAAATAATCTCAGTACAACAGAGCAGAGACCTGGATGGACTTAAGTCCCTGATAAGTTTGGAACTACCATATAAGTACTTCCCTTGAGCTTTAGGTGCATACAAGAAATAAATATCTATTGTATTTTAGCCATTTTTAAGAGTCTTTTATTCACATGCAAACCTAATACTAATTGAGATATAGTTGTAATTTAATAATAGTTGTCATTGGTTTAGCATAAAATGAATTCTAATAGTAATATTTCAAATTTTAGGATCCTTTTTTAAGAGAAAATATTTTTTTGAGAAAGTATACTTTTGGGGTCAAAATTGACTTTTAAATATATTTTTTCCTGAAAACCAGAAATAAAAAAACTAAACTGTTATACTGAACCAATGGTTCTTTAAAAGTCGATTCTAAATTCATCCTTTCCTAGAATTTCTTTTGAATAAATTTGAATGACATATTTTACTTCTGGAAAATAAAAACCTAGTTTATTTCCATGATGAGCTTTTGAAGGAGCTAGCAGGCATCATTGTTGTGCCAGTTATTAACCCACTGTCTCTATACTCAAAGTACTCTTTCCTTGCTCAGCTTTGGGGCGCTGGCCCTGAGACTGCATACCCCACTTCTGCCTGCCAGCTGGCTCCAAGTTCTGCTCTGCCAGTAGTGGGGATGGAGGGAGAGTGCATGACTGGAGGGGGAAGAGAGGACTTGCTTCTTGTTAAAGGCTTGCTGTCTGCTCATGGTGCCTCTGAACACCCCACCACCACCACCACCACCAACACCGATACTCCTTTGTCCCAGCAGAAGCACTGTGTTCCTGCAGCAGCAGCTGAAACCAGTTTATAGTTCTTCAATTTTTGCACAACAGATTCACTCCCTGTCCCTAACCACTGATCACCAGTCTGCCTGTGCCTTCTCCTGGAGATCTGATTTTCGACTCTGTAAGGCACATCTGCTAAATTGCTAAGTTTTAATCATTCAAACCTCTTCTCTTTGATATTTCACCCTAGAAATGTTAGTTGTCAGCTCCTTTAGATAGTATTGTTCTCTTCTTACCCTGCTAGTTACTAGGTAACAACTTGATTCCCGTTTAACAAATCTTTATATAAAATCTTCTTTGTTTAAATAAGTGGCATGGATTCTGTCTCCTAACTAACATAACCACCCTCAAAATATAAGTAATAAAAATCTGCGATAGTCAGGTTGTGCATTGCCTTACTATTGCAACAAATATAAACTCGAATAAATTATTTTATAAAATCTTAGAAAAAATATGAGGCTTATCTTAACATTCAACCCTCAATGCATTCAGACCTCTGAAAACATATTGTTGTAGTTTTTACGCCATCATTGTGCTTCAAGGGCTAAAGAATGTTGCTCTTTCATTTCTTTTAAAGATTTTATTTATTAATTTTGGAGACGAGAGAGAGGGAGAAGCAGGAAAGGAGAAGGAAGCATCAACTCCCATATGTGCCTTGATCAGACAAACCCAGGGATTTGAACCAGTGACTTTAGCATTCCAGGTCGACATTTTATCCACTGTGCCACCACAGGTCAGGCTTACTCTTCTATTTGTGACTGAACTAAATCTTAAGGGATGCCTGACATTTTAGGCATATTCACATTTTCCTTCATTTCATATGACATTTTTCTACTGCTGACTGCCAAGCCATTAGGCCACCACTGCCTCAGAAGGAGTCAAAATAGAGTGATCACATTCGTAGATCGAGTGACCAGGAAGCACTGAGGGAAGCTGGTTCAGCTCACACTAGCTGGTTCTCTGAACGCCCTTCTGGGAACCACATGGACGGGGCATTGGCAGTCCTCAGTAATTCTGGTGGAAATGGACAAAAGGCCAGGTGAGAGCAACTGGGAATTGGAGACAATATGGTTTGGGGAAAACAGAAGCAGCATCGGAAAGTAAAAGAAAAAAAAGTAAAAACATTAGCCTTGAGGCTTATGACTTCTAGGAGAAATGGCTGTCCATATTGGCATTTCCATGCAGACTTTGAGTAGACAATAAAAAATTTCCCCTTCCTTGTCTCTCTTTCATTGTAAAGAATTTTAAACTAACAAATAAGTTCTTTCACTTTCGTTCAGTCTGTCAGGTACAGACATGATAGACTATAGTGTTAGGAAAGCTATGGAAATGGAAAATGGGAGACATGCGCTCTTTATGTTTCTAAGTAGAGCCTTCTGCCAGGACATTTTAAGATGTTGAGGCTCTAAATATCACCCTATGACAGCTATTGTTAGATAGAGCCTGTAATTTTCACTCTATATTGAGTATCCAAACCACAGAGTACTCAAGAGTCATGAATGCCACACAGGTATGACCATGTAATTGTAATATTGACATTTGGCATGGAAGAGAGAGGGTCTTAGAAGCATCTGTATAATCACATTAGAGGTCTATAATGTATAGAAATTCAAAGAATAAATTTAAAAAGTGGGGGAGTCAGGCCATTGAGCAATAAACAAGTCTACATACCACATTTCCTGACATTTTGGATAGTTCTATTCCAATAACATAGTTCTCTATTCCTCTTTCTCAAGACTTTAAAGCAGTGTTTCATAGGCCAAATCTGGCCCATAGTTTTTTGTTGTTGTTGTTGTTCTGCATAAAGTTAAAAATGTTTGAATTAGCTTCCATTACTTTAAAATTGGGATATGTCACACAAAATATAGATTTCTGGTTTCCTTTGAAAAAGTAGATCTGGCCATGCAGAACCCACATTCCCATAGGGCAACACCAACAGAAGTTGATACTGAGAAAGGACTGTTTCTATAGGTCAGACAGCCAGTCTTCACTCTTGCAAAGTTTCTCATCAGCTCCTTGAGCCATTAATTTATAGCACATGCTTGATTCTCAAAAAACATTTAACTTTGTGACCATTTGTAACTTTTGTTTAAAATGTCCCTTTCCCTCCATTCTTCTCTTAGAATATTTGAAAATCACTTCAGGGAGCACTTGTCCTCAGGAAACTAGGAATCTAGTTGAAGCCTTTTCTATGGGAGAGTTACCAAAAGCATGAAATATGTAGTTAAAAATTCAGAAAGGAAACTTCCTAATAAAGTAGAGTGAGGCTGAAACACTTGATTCTAGGAGGGAGGGAAACATCCAAGGGAAAAAGAAGGAACCAGAGACCTGAGAAGCAATTTTCATACATTCCTAGAGGGTCTTTGGAAATGATGCATCTAATTTCAGAATAAAAAAATTTTAAAAAGCAACCAGTGTTTAGATCAGCCATAGAAAAAATGATGGGAGAAATTTAAAAAAAAAGAAAGAGAGAAAGAAGAAAAGAAAGAAGGAAGGAAGGAGGGAAAGAAGAGAGAGAGAGAGAGAGAGAGAGAGAGAGAGAGAAAGAAAAGAAAAAAGAAAAGAGAGAAAGAAAGAAAGAAAAAGAAAAGAAAGACAACAGGCAAGAAATGTGTTTTGGAGACGTGAACTTATTGAAAGCATTCCCCTAACTATTTAGTTATCCATTAATATAATAAGAACAACTCTTCTGCTTAAGCCAACAGTCCTTGACTTACCATTAAATGATTCCCCAGAGAAATAAATAATGTTGGATTTCTTAAGTCACTTGTTTAAAAAAAAAAAAAGGATCTGTCAATAAAGAGAACCTAACCAAATTATTAACAATATATTGTTGGTTTTCCAAGATTTGGGCTGAAAATACTTCAGAAGAGAATTGTGCTTCCTTTTAGGAATTACATAATAAGGTGTACTTTTTCTTTCTGCCAAGCTGACCATTTTGTCAAGGACCACTGACAAATTTAAATTAGTTTGAACTGTAAATGTGTAAGAACAGCACATTAGTTCCTTCTTCTTTTTTTTTTTTACAGGGACAGAAAGAGAGTCAGAGAGACGGATAGATATCATTAGTTTTTCGTTGCCGTCACAACACCTTAGTTGTTCATTGATTGCTTTCTCACATGTGCCCTGACCGTGGGCCTTCAGCAGACTGAGCAACCCCTTGCTGGAGCCAGCGACCTTGGGTCCAAGCTGGCGAGCTTTTGCTCAAGCCAGATGGGCCCGCGCTCAAACTGGTGACTTCGGGGACTCGAACCTGGATCTTCCGCATCCCAGTTCTATGCTCTATCCACTGCGCCGCCACCTGGTCAGTTTTTTTGTTTTGTTTTTTTTTTTACAGGGACAGAGAGAGAGATAGATAGAGACAGACAGACAGGAATGGAGTTAATTTTTTTTTTTACAGGGACAGAGAGAGAGTCAGAGAGATACTAGTTCCTTCTCAACCTAGCATGAGATACCTGATATACATCAACTGTCTAAAATTAATATATTATCATAAACAATAGTGGAGGAAAACTACAAATACCCTCATTTTAGTATTAAATTTTTAAAAACTGCAAATAGATGCATGTTTACTAGCCCCCAGCATGTGATAATGCTTGCTCAGAGTTCCTACTGTCTTCACGCTCATGATTTATTGCCTCAGGGTGCTAACACAGGCAATGTCTTTGGCATGGACTTCCAAGCATTGAAGTTATCGTATCAGAAGTGTAATGCCTGGACTAATTCATCCAGGTGGAAACAAACAATGAAGAATGCAGCTGCCCTTGAAGGGAGCAGCTTGGCCAGGATACTTGGCATGAGAGATGGACTTTACTGTATCCTGGAGGAACCTTTTATTAACCACATCACCCACTTACCCCACAACAGCCTCAAAATTGTACTTTAGTGAGATCCACCTCCAGGAGGTCAGTGCCTCCCAGAGCCTGGCTAACACTTAAATGGATCGTCATTACTGTTCATTACAGTCATCAACAGCCTTTGTTAATAATACTCTCTCCACCCTAAGCTGGTTCTGAGCAAAGTGCCCGGGAAGAAAGTCAAAAACAGGGCCGAGCCCATGAGGCAGGCCGGGTTTCTGCAGTATGTGTGATGAATGTGCCTCTGTTTTCTGATATACTCAGCATGACTCCCCTGGTCCATACCCTGGAGACTCAGAGGTTTATGCACAAGCTGAAGGCTGTTTCTAAACATGGGCTTTTTATTGCTGTTCTCCCCACATCTCTCATCCTCCTATATAAATAAGTCATCAAAAAACTATTGTCATTCCAGCTGATATTTGTGACTCTCATGAACAAGTCACTCTTTCACATGCCAGGTGGTTTAAGCTCACTGATGGTTCAGAATTCTCCATACTACAACCCTTCACTGCTCAGGAATCTTACACGGAAGAAAGCTTACAGGCTGGAGAAACCACTAAAAGGAGACTCCTGGTGGAACTCACTAATTCTCCATGTCTCTACAGCCCAAGACAAACATAAAATGTGGTAACAGCTCTTTATTTGCAAACATTCTGAGCTTATAGTTTTTCTGTGGTTTAAAATTTACCGAAAGCCTCCTTCCACCCCATGCCTAATAACTATCAAATAGCAAAGAAGTCAGTGAGAGTATCAACTGCTTCATTGTTTTCCTTCAGTAACAAAAGGATCCCTATATATTTTAGGATCAGAAAAATTGGGATATTTGATTAGAATAATTCAATTTAAAATCAATTCTGTGGAAGCTGATTTTTTTTCCCCTTTGTGTGTTTTCTTCCTCTTTTTTTGTGACAAAGACAGAGTGAGTCAGAGAGAGGGACAGATAGGGGCAGACAGGCAGGATTAGAGACAGATGAGAAGCATCAATTCTTCATTGCAGCTCCTTTAGTTGTTCATTGACTGCTTTCTCACATATGCCTTGATGGGGGGGAGGGGCTACAGCAGAGCAAGTGACCCCTTGCTCAAGCCAGTGACCTTGAACTCAAGCCAGAGACCTTGGGCTTCAAGCCAGCAACCTTTGGGCTCAAGCCAGTGACCATGGGGTCATGTCTGTGATCCCATGCTCAAGCCAACAACCCTGCACTCAAGCTGGGAAACCCGCACTCAAGCCTGAGACCTCAGGGTTTTGAACCTGGGTCCTCCGAGTCCCAGTCCAATGCTCTATCCATTGTGCCACTGCCTGGTTAGGCTCTTTCTTGTGTTTTCGACAGACTCTTTCCCATCTTCTGTGTTTTCTTTCATTTATCTCATTGTTTCCATTGTTTGGCAGGCTCCACTTTAAATCTAGAAAGATCTGACACAATAAGAACAAGGTGCCATTAGGAAGGGATTATAGAATGAGGCATTCTGTGGTTGATTCCACTGCTAACTTGCTCTGGAGAGATAAAGCAATACCAACCAGCTCACTTCTGAAAATGTGTGCCCTATATTTTAACTCCAATAAATACTGGAGTAAGCAGGATAATAAGCAATGGCCCCAATCAATCATTACCTTAGAATTCTATAAGTCAGAAGTCCACCAAGATCTCCTGAGGCTAGAATCCAGGATCAAGGTACAGCCAAGCTGTGGTATCTTGCTACAGCAGTACTATTAGACACACCAACAGAAAGAGAGTGTTGGGCAAATGAGTTTGTAAAAGTTGTATTTTTTGAGTTTATTCACTTTTATTGTTAAAAAATGGCACTGGGCATCCACCTGTGTGCTTGCCTTCAGAGCAGGGCAGTTGATTGCAAATAGCGCAGTGCATTACTGCCTGGGAGGGGCCATTGTTTTGCTAATGTTTGCTGGAGAAGGGGTCTTTGTGGGCCCTTTGAGAGAGGAGAGAATGCAGACTGCTGAAGAAGGAGCCAGTTTTGCAGAGAGAGAGAAGGTGTGCAGATAGGGAACCAGAGCTGAGGAGCTTTGGGAGCCCTGAATGAAAAGGGAAGTGTTTTCCCTGTGTGTTTACTCATCAGCTGGTGTGAGACTTTAATAAACAGAATGGCCCACCATTTTTTGGCTCCCGTGTTTCTTTACCGTCTGCCCAAATCCAATGTGAACCTGAATGGCCATGGTGGTGGCCGCCTCTGGTCATACAGTTGTGAATGCAGCTTTCTATAGCTAGTTTGCCGATACTGTGCCTAGAATCTTAATAGTCAGCTCACAGTCACCCTACTCTATATTCTATTGGAAACACCATGAGGGGGGACTCCATCCTGGGGGTCTTGCTGAGATGCCCCAGTCAGCCCTCTAAAGTGAGAATTACAATTCACTCTGTAGTAACAAAAGCATAAATGTTTACATACCATAATAGAGTGGGGTCCAGCGTCTCTTGCTCTAGTGAGAACCCTCCACCAGTGTGACTCAGTAAACAACCCTCTCCGGTCCTGAATTCTCTTCAGTGTAGTCTGTCCACATGTCAAGTCCTTTCTCCTCTTTCCTCTCTGACTGTATTCTTTGTTTTTGCATTTGCGTATTTACATCAGAGTCTTTATTGATTATTTTCTTCAGACATTTGACTTAAAGACACTCTGTTCCTGGCTAATGGACAACATTTCTTTTTTTTTTTAATTAATTAATTTTTTTTCAGAGACAGAGCAAGAGACAGAGAGAGGAATAGATAGGAACAGAAGACAGGAATGCAAAGAGATGAGAAGCATCAATCATCAGTTTTTTGTTGTGGAACTTAGTTGTTCATTGATTGCTTTTTCATATGTGCCTTGACCATGGGGCTACAGCAGACCAAGTAACCCTTTACTCAAGCCAGTGACCTTGGGTCCTAGCTGGTGAGCTTTGCTCAAACCAGATGAGCCTGCACTCAAGCTGGCAACCTCGGGGTCTCGAACCTGGGTCCTTCGCATCCCAGTCCGATGCTCTATCCACTGTGCCACCGCCTGGTCAGGCTGGACTACATTTCTTGTTAATGAAAGTACTGTGTGCATAACAAAGTTTTCCTTCTCTCCTTTCGACAGTTTTCTCAGGATTATGGTCAGTCTTCTCTAATTGGAGATGGATATTTAAACCCTTCTTAAGTGTTGAGGGTCACTTCCAGTTTGGATTCCAAGCTAAGAAGACATTTTCATTTTGTAAAGTCATTTCCTCTTTGGAACTGTAGGATAGCAGAATATGTCATGTTGGCATAAGGATTATTTTGAGCTAAGGGCAACTGAGAAAAAAATGCATATGAGGAAAGCTCTCTGCCTTCCCTCTATTTACCTAAAAGCAGGATATATGTTTATATAGGTGTCTCCCTTTCCTATTCCAGGAAGGGCAGAACCCATCAGGAGACAACTCTAGACTCTTTTCTGTCCAGAGACAAGCACCAAGAAGAACCTGCCTGACCAGGCGGTGGCGCAGTGGATAGAGCGTCAGACTGGAATGCGGAAGACCCAGGTTTGAGACCCTGAGGTCACCAGCTTGAGCGTGGGCCCATCTGGCTTGAGCAAAAAGCTCACCAACTTGGACCCAAGGTTGCTGGCTCCAGCAAGGGGTGGCTCGGTCTGCTGAAGGCCCACAGCCAAGGCACATGTGAGAAAGCAATCAATGAACAACTATGGTGTCACAACGGCGAATAAAGACTGATGATTGATGCTTCTCATCTCTCTCCATTCCTGTCTGTCTGTCCCTATCTATCTCTCTCTATGTCACTGTAAAAAAAAAAAGAAGAAGAAGAACCTATGTAACAGCATTATTAAATAGCCTTTATCTTCTCTTTGTTTCCCCCATATAAGTACTTGCCTTCCTATAGTCTACTGCCTCTAAAAGTCTAAATCCCTTTTCCTTTGTCTTGTCACTTCTCCACAAAGTCAGTGTTCTTTAAGATGCTAAATAAACCACAAATTCTTACCACCCTTTGAGATACTCATCACTGAGTCCTCTCATGTGTATGCACAATGCATTTGTTAATAAACTGTTTGTTATTCTCTTATTAACCTGTCTTTTGTCAGCTTATTTCACAGGCCTAGCCACTGAACTAAAGAGGGTAGAGAAATTTTTTCCTCCCTTACCTACAGAATTTTAGAATAAAAATAATCCCCCAACATGCTGCTCCATGTCACTTTCTGTAAAAACCCATTCAATGGCATCAATAGCTCATGGTCACTACTGTTCAGTCATTTGATATGTACCACTTAAACAAGAGCAAAGCAAAAATGAAATTTGGAACATACTACACAAAGAGCATAACATTAGAGATGTGGCCTGTCATGCTCAGAAAGAAGAGGCAGGTTTAATTTCAATACAGGGGTGAGACTGTCTTTGAGTCATAGTTGAAACTTCTCTATGGGTAGAAGAGAGACACATAGGAAATATTGTTGCATTAGCATGATGTAGTCACCCAAAATGTAGAACATCCCTTGCTGTTTTCCTTCCTGTATGTCCTTTGACAAAGAAAGACCTATTCAGTAATTCAGCCTCAGAGTGTACTGCTTAAAGCTTTGGTGAAGAGTTGCCTATCATCACGTTCCCAGACTTCAGCTGTGATCACGGGATCTGTTGCTGAGCCAGGTTTCCCCGAGTATGCACTGATGCAATTGACTCTTTGGCTCTAACTGTACAAGTTTACATTTCCCTGGGGCAGTGGTCGGCAAACTCATTAGTCAACAGAGCCAAATATCAACAGTGCAATGATTGAAATTTCTCTTGAGAGCCAAATTTTTTAAACTTAAACTATATAGGTAGGTACATTCCTTATTGAGGTAGCGCCTGCACGTGGTATTTTGTGGAAGAGCCACACTCAAGTGGCCAAAGAGCCACATGTGGCTCGCGAGCCACAGTTTGCTGGCCAGGGCCCTGGGGCATTTCATCCCATTTGGTTTTTATCACTTCATGATCCTTTAAAATGGATTTTGATGATACTATAATTTTATTTTAATTATAATTTTTATTAAGATAATTATAGATCCACTTGCAATTCAAAGAAATAATAGAGATCCCTTGTACACTTGCCCAATGGTAACAGTTTGAAAATTATAGTACAATATCACAAACAGAATATTGATATTGATACAGCCACTTTGACCTGCACTCCTACATGTCTATACATTAAGCTTTATGCATCTTTGCCACCTGTGTACATGTTCACCACTATTGTCAAGATAATGAACAGTGCCAACATCACAAGGATCTCTCACTTTGCCATTTTATGCCATTCCTTCTCCCACTGCACCCTCCAAGTCCCTACCTCTTACTCCCAGAAATCACTAATCTGTCTTTCATTTCTAAATTTTTTTCATTTCAAAATGTTATATAAATAGAATTACACAGCAAGTAACATTTTGGGATTGGCTCTTTTCTTTCAGCACAATTCCTTGGAGAGTCACCCAATTTGTTGCATGTATTAATAATTAGATCCTCAAGCAAGGGAAACAAAAGAAAAATAAACAGATGGGACTACATCAAACTAAAAAGTTTTTCACAGCAAAGGAAACCATCAATGAAATGAAAATACAACCTACTGAATGGGAAAATATATATGGTTAATATCCAAAATATATAAATAGTTCATACAATTAAAGAAATCCAATTAAAACATAGAAGACTTGAACTGACATTTCTCCCAAGAGGACATACAGATGGCCAACATATGACATATGAAAAGACACTTAACATCACTAATCATCAGGAAAATGCAAATTAAAACTGCAATGAGATATCACTACAGACCTGTGAGAATGGTCCCCATCAATAGCAACAAACAACAAATGTTGGCAAGGATGCGGAAAAAAGGGAACCTTCATACGCTGTTGGTAGGGTTGTAAATTAGTACATCTACTGTCAAAAACAGTATGGAGATTCCTCAAAAAATTAAAAATAGAGCTGCCATATGATTTGGCAACTCCGCTTCTTATATCTATCTCAGTGGTTCTTAACCTTTTTTGAGGTACCGAACCCACCAGTTTCATATGCGCATTCACTGAACCCTTCTTTAGTGATAAATAAAATATGATTTTTTTTCCAAATTCAAGACATAGGCATATGTTTTTTACTGGTGCACAAAATGAGCCGTGCATGAACATCACCTTGCTCAAAGAACAAAACCAACAAAGTGCATGAACTCACAACAAATTACGGTATTACTTTATTCTGGCCTCCGCGGCAGAGGCTTCTCCGAACCCCTGAGACTGACTCATCGAACCCCTAGGGTTCGATAGAACCCAGGTTAAGAACCACTGATCTATCTGAAGAAAACAAAAATACTAATTTGAAAAGATACATGTACCCCTATGTTAACTGCACCGTTACTAGTAATACCCACGATATGGAAGCAACCCAGATGTCTATCAATAGATGAATGGATAAAGAAAATGGGCAACATATATATAACGGAATATTATTCAGCAATAAAAAGAATGAAATCTTACCATTTGTGACAACACAGATGGACCTAGAGGGCATTATGCTGAGTGAAATAAGTCAGACAGAGAAAGACAAATAACATATGATTTCACTTATATTTGGAATCTAAAAAAGCAACATAAATGAATAAAGAAACCAAAACAGAAATCTATTCATAGATATTGAGAAAAAGCTGATGGTGGGGGAACCAGAATTAAAAAACCAAAAGGAAACATCAGAGAAATACTGGCTAGCCATTTAGAAAAATATGATTGGCTGCTTTTAATAGCTGAGGAGTATTCTGTGATATGTACCATAATTTGTTTCACCTATTCAAGGACATTTGGGCTGATTACAGTTTGACTATTACAAATAAAGTTGTTATAAACAATTTGTGTGCAAAATGACAGTGTCATTTTAGCTAGCTCTTTTTTTTATTATTATTTTTCAGCTATTTCCTGAACAATGAATAGAAGTTAGAGAAGAGGCAAAGACATTTCCAGCTGACAACAGCATGTGCAAAGATGCAGGAAACCGTAAAATTGTGGGATTTGGTTTAGGGCAGGAAGGACAGCTGTATATGACTTGGGTGGTGTGTGGGGGAAGGGTTGAATGTATGTATGCCTATGAGCAGATGGGTACTTATCTGAGTAGAAGGGTGTAAGAATGGATGAGTATGTACATGAGTATGAGTGTGTAGATGGATATTAGTTGGTGGATGTGTAAGAATGGATGTGAGTAGAGGGATGGGGTTATGGGTATGTATAGTAGAATGTGAGTGTATGTACATGTGTGTGTTTATATGTGGATGACTATATGAGTGTGGGTATGTACATGAATATGAGTGGATGAATATGTGTATATGGATAAATGAGAGTGGATAGTGTGAGGTGAGTGGATGTAAATGTGTGGACGGGTATGAATTGTTAAATGTGCTGTGTATGTGGATGTGAGTGGATTTGTGTGTGTGTGTAATTGGGTATGAGTGATTAGGTTGTGTGTGGCTAGGTGTGAGTAGATAAGTATGAGTATATAGGGATGTGAGTTTGTAGGTGTGACTGTGTAAATAGATGCATATATGAGTTTGTAGATAGATGAGAGTGGGTGCATACATATATGTGTACATGTGTGTGTGTGAAATGTGGGTGAATGAGAGAGGGAAAAGAATGGTGAAAAATTGATATAAGTAACTGAGAATGTAAATTGAAAACAAATTATAAAAAGCATTATAGCTAATCTCAGGAATTTTGAGTGCCTATAGGAAATGAGGAATCCTTATGGATTTTCTTATAGCACATATGATTTTTAAAATATCTTGAACAATGAAATCTGGAGAACATCAGCATTTAACATTTAAGGACTATACAAAGGAAGTTCTCTAGTTTCCTAAAAGAAATTATAGAGTTTTCTCTAAAAGTAAACTTTTAGTAGGAAAATAGATCACTCTGATTTATAAAACATAATACGTACCTAACTTCACGAGACTGTATGAACTACACAAAGCCATGCTTGTATTGCATGTTTCTTCCAAGTCTGAAATTCTGTTTAATGTTGGTGCAAACGGTTGCCTCCATGGCCCATCTTATGTTACTAGTAGCTGACATATGTCTAAATATTTTGATCAAAAATCTTGACAAATACTTCTGGACCAGAAAGCAACCTTCTATTGCAGAATTTTGCTGAATTTAGAAAAAGCTTAAAGAACAAAAGAATTTATTTCCAACAGTATCTTCTCTTTGGATGCCAAACCAATTCCCAGTCCCCTTTCTGTGTGGCATAGATCAGGTCATTTAGATTTTAATTTTGACACTACTACATCTGGGGAAAAAGTCAAGTTCAAGTAAATGACGAAATATATTGGTAAAGTCTTATTTGCAAAAGGGGGGGGCAGAAAATAAAGCAGCTTATAGCAAAGAATCAAGCATACCCCTCCTGTAATCTTAGACCAAGGTCAAATGCTAATTCCAAAGTGCCTATCAGTTGTTCAGTTGTGAAATCTTGTCATCTCTAAGTGTCCTGTGCCAGGGCTTCATTTTATGTTTATGGGATGATGATACTTATCTTGCAGGGTTATATAAGGACTAAAAGTCAGATACCATACTTAGCTCACTCTGTTAGGTAATAGGTATGATCTCATAATTGTTGTTATATGGTTTTAATATCTGTCTTCATCCCCATATTTTCGTAAATAATCTAGCAGGCTGAAAATGTCATTAGGAAACTGACTATAGCATTTAAAAATAATTCTCATTTGCTAAAATATTCTGAGGGATCCGAAAGTTTTCATTTTCCAACTAACTCAAATCACATTTTGTTAATAAACATTCTAACCCATAGTCCTGAAAAGGAAAGAATTACTGGAAAGTTGTGAGAAATATGAGCAAACCACATTTTTTCAATTTATCAAATCTAATTGTACAAAATGTGTGACTTAATTCACCATCCCCAATCTGAGCTGATTGGAACGGAGCTGGGCATTGCAGAAAAGGCTGTCTGTCCACCCATAAGCTCACCAGCAATCTAGAAAAGCACCTGAGATGAAATGATAAACTAGTCCAATCATATTCTCCTCTTGGGAAGGAGAACTGTTAGCAGCAGTTGCTAAAGCGGAGAGGACACTGACAAAGAGTTGTGAAGTTGAGCAGCAGCATGAAATAACACGGCGGATAAATTATGTGTAAGAAGAGGGAGAGGAAGGGACTGTGGATGAAATAGAGTAGAGCCTGGCCATAGGCTAGTGCTGGGACACTCGGATCGAAGTCCATGAGGTACCACTGCTATTTGGGTACAAAAGACACGTGATGCTTTTCCGTCTTCAAATCTTTCTCTATGTCTAGAGCAGTGGTTCTTAACCTTTTTTGAGGTACCGAACCCACCAGTTTCATATGCGCATTCACCGAACCCTTCTTTAGTGATAAATAAAATATGATTTATTTTCCAAATTCAAGACATAGGTAGATGTTTTTTTACTGGTGCACAAAATGAGCCGTGCATGAACATCACCTTGCTCAAAGAACAAAACCAACAAAGTGCATGAACTCACAAGAAATTACGGTATGACTTTATTCTGGCCTCCACAGCAGAGGCTTCTCCAAACCCCTGAGACTGACTCATCGAACCCCTAGGGTTCGATAGAACCCAGGTTAAGAACCACTGGTCTAGAGAATATCTGTGCTCCTGGGACATTCTGATATTCTTGTTAGAGAACAGAAGAAACCTTTGTCAGAGTGTCCCAAGTAAGAAATGAAACATTGTGTTCGTGTGTTATCACTGTCAATCATGTCAGGTATAAAAGAAGCAGGTCACCTCGGGTGGGAAAACAGTGACCAGTCCGGTTTAGAGAGCTTGGCTGGGGCCAGGCCTCTGACTCCACTTCTAAAACGGGAGGCAGGGTGGCGTCTTGAGTTCTGCTCAGACTTTTGAAACAATTCAAGAAAGGGCCCTGATGAGCACAGAGCTGGAAAGCCATGGGAGTCATGCCTGCTTAACACTCTATTCAGCGGAGATGAAAAGAACATGGTTGAAAAGCAACTCCGACTTTTCTCTAGAATCCTGAAACTTCCATGAGAAATTACCTATTAATTATTTTGGTGTCTGAAACAGAGAACAGAGTCTACTCAACTCCTTGGCTAGCAATTCCCCTGGAACATGTAGTTCTTGTGCTTCCTGAAGCCTGGTTGTGAGATTCCCTTGTGTTTCCATGCACATGTATCCTTATAAGAAATGCTTCACCGTCTAAGGACACTTGAGTCCAGTTAGATGGCCTGCCTAGAACTGGATTTATTGAATAATTCACTCGGCCCAGAATATTGCCTCTGGCAGTGGAGCCCAAAACAGATATTTTGTGACATAATCTTTGTGTTCCCATCACCATCACCACATTATTCATTAGAGATATTTCCAAATGACCCAACCCTTCCACCCATGAGTTAAAAGGCTAATGATTACAATATGTTTACTTTAGCTATGTATCTGTTAGAATTCTGTGTCACAAGACAATCCTACTCCAGTCACTTAAAGAAATAGAGGAATATCTTTCTATCAAAGTTAAAAAGTCATATTTTGAAAATAAATAAATAAAGCAAATCAGAGTCTTAACAATACCAATGCTTCCATGATGGTCTTGGCCTTTCCCTCATGGATGCAACCGCTACACTGCTTCTATGGTGTTGTTTAAATGACAGCAGTCTACTGTTTTCATGCAGAGTGAATGGGCCAATCCTAGGGTCCTCAATCCCAGGGTCTAGTAGAGCTCTTTTCCTCTGTGGGCTTTGTGTGATGGTTTGTGGGTAGCCCAGCTCTCAGGCAAACTTTTCAGAGATTTCTGTCAGCCTCCGTGCATGGGACACCAATAATAGGCATCATGAGCATCTTTTCTCTTCCTTTCATTCCCCTCCATCACCTTGCCTGTCCTTTCATGCCAAGAAGGACCATCTACAAAGGCTGCTCTGCTGAAAGACAAACATGGTCAGGAACTCCCAAGCTGATTAAAACTGTTTTTCCTTCTTTTATATCTTGAGAACAATTGCATGATCACGGATCCCAGGGTGGGAAGGCACGGATGAGATGAGTTTAGTAAGTCTTCATTTGCTTTCAGTGGACTTCGGAAATTCCTCAAGTGCTTTACTTTTCTGTTCACCATCCTTTATTCAACAGTTGTCTTCTTCAGTTTCCACTTAAGTACTGTAATCTGGTTTTCATTTATTTGTTCATAGTTTTCCTAGTTTTCTCATTTTTCAAATACCAGGATATTATAATATCATATTAAGTGAAAAAAATATATAGGCTAGACTGAAATATCTCAAGACATCATGGAATCAATATTTAAAAATGCATAGATTTAGGCTCTGCCCTATAAATAGCATGTAGAAGAATAACACAAGTTTAGGCTACAAATCTTGATCCGTTTTGATTAACTGTTAAATTCTAGTTACAACATTAACACTGACATAGATTAGTTACATTTAAGATTATTAAATGGTTGGTGAATCACAATAGGACTTATTTTACTTAGGCAAGTGAATGCTAGTGTCTTTTTTTTTTTTCTTTTGTATTTTTCCGAAGTTAGAAGTGGGGAAGCAATCAGACAGACTCCCCAGCATGCGCCCATCTGGGATCTGCTCAGCATGCCCAACAGGGGGTGATGCTTGGCCCCTCTGGGGCGCTGCTCTGTAGCAACCAGAGCCATTCTAGCGCCTGAGGTGGAGGCCATGGAGCCATCCTCAGTGCCCAGGCCAACTGTGCTCCAATGGAGCCTTGGCTGCGGGAGGGGAAGAGAAAGATAGAGAGGAAGGAGAGGGTGAAGGGTGGAGAAGCAGATGGGCACTTCTTCTGTGTGCCCTGGCCAACAATCAAACCCAGGACTTCCACACACCGGGCTGACGCTCTACTGCTGAGCCAACAGACCAGGGTGCTAGTGTATTTTTAAGTGATTTTATCTAGAACAGTATTCCTGTGCTATTTATCAATAAGTTTCTTCAGACAGCCTCTGTTGAAAACTATATGAAAACTTTTTTTTTTAATTTTTTTTATTTTTTATTCATTTTAGAGAGGAGGCACAGAGTGAGAGAGAGAGAGAGAGAGAAAGAGAGAAAGGGGGGAGGAGCTGGAAGCATCAACTCCCATATGTGCCTTGACCAGACCAGTGCAGGGTTTTGAACTGGCGACCTCAGTGTTCCCAGGTCGTCGTTTTATCCACTGCGCCACCACAGGTCAGGCTATATGAAAACTTTTTGTCACCCATAAATACCACAGTTAAAATAATTAAACTTCACCTGATGTAGTACTTGACATAGGAAATAGGCTAAATAAAAAGAAAAATGTAGTTTTAATTTTTGTGGATTGAAATGTCATGTGTTTAGTATATAAGATGGTTCACTTGGAACCAGATAAAGCAATCCAACATCTATCTATTTTTTTTTCAATATTTGTTTTTTTTAATTTTATGTATTTATTTTTTTACAGGGACAGAGAGAAAGTCAGAGAGAGGGATAGACAGGGACAGACAGACAGGAACAGAGAGAGGTGAGAAGCATCAATCATTAGTTTTTTGTTTGTTTGGGGTTTTTTTGCCATTGCAACACCTTAGTTGTTTATTGATTACTTTCTCACATGTGCCTTGACTGTGGGCCTTCAGCAGACTGAGCAACCCCTTTCTGGAGCCAGCGACCTTGGGTCCAAGCTGGCAAGCTTTTGCTCAAGCCAGATGGCCCCGCACTCAAGCTGGCGAGCTCGGGGTCTCGAACCTGGGTCTTTTGCATCCCAGTCCGACGCTCTATCCACTGCGCCACCACCTGGTCAAGCCATCTATCTATTTTAATATTGAGCAACCATTTGGTATTTTTGAGAGGAAATGTCATGAACTGATTCAAGTAATAATGTAAATACTAATTTTTTATTACACATTTCTGATTTTAGAATGAGATATAATATAGTTTTCCACAAATTAAAGATACTTATTTCTGTCCTTTCAATGAATATGTATAGTTTCTTAGCGAGAAGTTGGAATTTTATTATATTTATTATCACCTCATTGAGCACTCTCCTACCAATTGCTCACACACAGACACACATATGCATGCACACACACACACACCCCTCTACACATCCCTCTTCATTTTCCTTCTTAGTCAAGAGACTATATTGATAATCATTGTCACCATCTTCATTTAGCAATGAATCCATGCCAGGACGCCGGTCCTTCTAACAGTCATTTGGTAATGATATGCTGGATTATAACCAGATCAGATGGTACTAATAAGGACACTTGTTGGCTATAAATCTCACTGAAAACTCAATTCTGAGTCTTTATCCAATTGTTTGTTTCTTTTATCTCCAATCTTCACTACTTCTCATTCTGTTCTTTGTTCATTTCACAGTAATTTTAAAATAAATTCTGACCATATCTTTGACTTGGGAGAAGTCACACTGGTGGTGAGCCAGGTTGAGTTGGCCATGAGGATATTTTACCAGCTCTCCAACTAGGTTCTGATCTTATTGCGGTTTTGCATGGGACATGTGGGGGCGGGGATAAGAGAGCAAGAGGAAAGATAACATAGACAAGCAGACACTCTAAAAAAATATTTAGCATCTTTTTATACCCTTTATGATGGCCTATAATGATTTGGCAGAAAATAAACATCTTATCTTTCTCTAGTCATTTCTTTCACTTTCTTTCTGCTCAGGTTCTCATCTCTTCTTTCTGTGTTTTGCATCTTGATGCATCTCCTTTCCCATATTCTTGCATTCCTGTTTTCACTCTACTCCTCTGATATTGGATAACCTCTTGTGATACTACACCAAGGCGCACAGAGATGTTTCTGCATCTGTCATTGACATGGCCAGTTCCCCCTTTCGGATATTTGGTCGGCACTGCTGTGCTGGGTTCACAGCCAGGCAGTGACAGGCCGGGCCTAGCCATCCACGTGCTGATTCGGCCACAGTGGTGAATGACAGCTCCCATCTTTGCTGCCTCTAATCCATCCTTTTCAGAGTGCTCATCCTCAACTACTTACATTACAAAACAAATCCTAGCCCTGCCCTGACTAAATGTTTCATGGTTGTCCCTCTACTCTAAAAACAAAATCCAAACTCCTAACCAGGAAGTTGCTTTATAACCTGGTGCCTCCTTGGTCTCCCATTTATTCTCTCCTGTCTGCACTGTGCTTTCCCCATGTTCATTTTCAAGTTCCTCAAACAAGCTAAACTCATAACACAGGGGGAGGCTAGGGGACCGATCGGAAAGGGACTCTGTACATGCTCCTGCCACTGCCTAGAATCTTCTCCAGTTCCTCGCACAGTTTTCTCATGTTGTCCTCCAGACCTCTATTTAAATATCATCAACTCAAAGAGACCCTTCCTAACTACTCTTTCTCATGTAATTTCTTTCTCAAACAGACACACATACATGCATATGTGCAACACACACATGTGCGCACATGCACATGTGAACATACGCATGCATATACATGCACAAGCAGGTAAATGTCGTGCACACACAGACATCTGCATATACAGATATGAACACAGATATGTACATGAACCACGGCTGCTACCACATCACATTTCATTTTCTTCACAGCACTCACTGAGTATGTTTTTGTCTGATTTGTTTACATATATGGCATCCGTGTCCTCCCTTTAAATATAAACTCGAAGGCATTAGGGGCTGTTTGCTCTCTCCATGGTTATATATCCAGCACCTAGACCAGTGCCAGGCACACTGAAGATGCTAACAAAATATACTGAGTCTTAAATAAACTGAGATTAGCTTGACTTTACATCACATTGATAAACAGAAATCAAGCTTATTATGTAAATAGATGAATAAAAACATACCAGGACTTTTGGAAAGGAAGAGGAAACAGCTAGCTGTGTGGTATTTGTTCAAGTCTGCGGGATCCCTGAGAATCCTTGTTTAGTCCTCACAATACTAACTGAAGGGATTGATGTTCGAGCTTCAGAACCTTACCAAACCCAAGAGAAATGAGAATCCAGTTAAGGATTGTGCACTGGATCAAACCTTGTCCCTGATGGTGAAGATCATTTATCTAGTCATGAGCAACCCCCACTGATGGCACAGAGCTCCCCTGCCTGCCCCGCCAGCACAGGCCCCCCCACCCCCCCACCCCCGCCCCCGAGAACGGGGCTCAACAGGCAGAGCAGAGACAGCTGTACTACTGGGCAGACACAAGCCCTGTATGACTAGGTAGAAAGCTAAAGGAGAAGCTGAGGCCTAGGCTTTCCTGAGCTGAGCTTATTCACATACTGCCTCTCTTGACTACATGTGTTCCCAGTGCAGATGATTTTCAAAGTTTAATTCTTCTTAGAAGTCATCTCTCTTCTGAAGAGAGCTCCAAAGTGCCCAGCACTCAGAGGAAGGTTTGAGGCCACAGACTTTTACCTGTAAATGGATGATTTGGGGAAACATTTCATCAAAATTTCTTGAAGATTAGAATGAGGGTCAACAAACTATAGCTTTCTGGTCAAATCTGGCCAGCTATCTACCTCTTTTTGTATATTAAGTTGCATTGATACACAGCCACCCTTACTCATTCACATATTTCTCTTCGACTGCTTTTGCTCTACACCTGAGGACCATATGTCCTACAAGGCCTAAATTATTTACTATTTGAGTATTTATAGAGAAAGTTCCACAACTAAATTCGAGCATACAAATGAGGCTCCATTTTATTTTAACAGTGAAACATCAACTATTAATCAATGTGAATTTACAAAATAGCACTCAATGCAACCTGAATCCTAACCAAGTTTTGCTTGCATAGAATTCTATCATCCTCCTGTTAGAGTTCTATCTCTCTCAAAAAAAAATGCTTACCTGTATATTATACCTGAACACTCTATTTGCAGCTTGTCATCACTATTACCCTACAGCCCACTTGCCTCCTTCACCTTCCCCCTCCCTGCTGCCCTCAGGATGGTGCACGCCTTGTGCCAAACTTCTATACTGTCATATGTAAAACATGCTTCCGTTTTTAAGACTCAACAGGAATCACCACTGCTCCCTCCCAAAGTTGTTTGGAAATTGTTCACATTCTTAGCACTTACAGAATCTTTTTTAGAATTGTACACATTCTTGAAATGTTTCATTCACCAGAGACTTTGAAAAATAGTTTTAAAAAAATAGTAATATTACACATGCATTTAAATTATATGGACACAGAGATGAAAAAGCCATATTAAGGTCTAGTTTGCAAATGAATTTCTCTTAGAAATAATATATAAGATAAAAATTCTAAAATAAACTGAAAATACAATGGAAAGAAATGACACTTTACATTCTCGGGCTCAAAAGAAATGGCTATTTTATGACAGTGACAGCAAACTTGGAAAACCCAAGGCAATGTGTTTTCTTAGCAAACATGTGAGTATTGATAATTTCCTGTCAATTCATAGGAATGCATGAAGCATTTAATCTAATGCTTATCTTTACCAGGCATAGGGTTTATTTGCCTCTGTAATTGTGAGAAACACATTGTTCAACAAGCAATCGACTAGGGATAATAAATAATTGTTTACTTGCAGAAATAGTAAACCAAGGAATATTCTCCTTTCTTCTTTCCTTGTTTAAAACAGTGTCTGAGATATAGTAGACACTCAATACATTAAGAATAAATAAATGGATAAATGAATAAAAATTAAGTTTAAGTCACATTCTATAAATGGATTTGAAAAATGCATCTCTTTTACTGGAATTATTGTTCTTGAATACATTTATTACTTTATATTTTTGGCTTTTGCTCAGTATAGAATTACTTAAAATCAAATTACTGTAGTCTACCCTTATATGAAGTATTGCTTTCTGTGGTTTCAGTTACCCTCATTCAATTGTAGTACTAAGATATTAAATGGAAAATTCCAGAAATAAACAATTCATAAGTTTTAAATGTGTGGTACTCTGAGTAGCCACTGTGACAGAGACGTGATTCATTCCTTCATCCAGAACATCCATCCTGTTTGCACTCCCCACCCGTTAGTCACTTAGTAGCCACCCGGATTATCCGATCTACTGTCAGGGTATCACACTGCTTGTGTTCAAGTAACCCTCATTTTACTTAATAGCCTAAAAGGGTAAGAGTAGTGCTAATAGCAATTCAAATATGCCAAAGAGAAGCCATAGAGTGCTTCCCATTACTGAAAAGGTGAGTATAATAAGGTATTTTGAGAAAGACCATATTCACATAACTTTTATTACAGTATATTGTTATAATTGTTCTATTATTATTAGTCATTGTTGTTAATCTCTTACTGTGCCTAATTTACAAATAAAACTTTATCACAGGTTTCCATGTATAGAAAAACATAGTATATACCTAGGGTTTGGTACTATTCTTGATTTCAGGCATTCATGACCAGCGGCTTTGAATGTATCATCTTCGGAGGGGGAGAACTACTATATGGCCTAATGAAAAATTCAGACAACATGCAAGGAAAAAAATGCCCAATCTTATTCAAACTCTTGCTCATGGTTTCACTGGGAAGGAGAGTCATGGAAGGACTCAACTTGTATATTTGTTTTTAATATTTGCTTTACTACTTATAAGACAAGATAAGCTGGCTTTTTAAAAATTAGTGATGCCATCACTGGTTGGGTTGCTTAGTAGATAAAGCATTGTCCCTGCATGCCAAGGCCATGGGTTGGATCTCCGGTGAGGGTATATATTAGTAGCAATCAATGAGTACACAACTAAATGGAACAATTAAGTGGAACAGCAAGTTGATGTCTCTATTTCTCTCTCTCCCTCACCCCCTCACTCTCTCTTCCCCCCTCAAGTTAATGGAGAAATTAAAAGAAAAGAAAAATTAATGATGGCAATAAAGATAGACTCATGTAACAGAATAGAGTCCAGAAATATATGGTTGATTCACATATGTGATCAATTCATATTTGACAAAGATGTCAAGGCAAGTCATTGGATAGAAAAAAGTCTTTTTCTTTTTTTTTTTTTAATGATGGTGAAACAACTGGATACATGTAAGGGGAAAGTTAATAACAACTCTTTATTTTTACCACACACAAAAATTAACTCAATGTGGATCAGAGAACTAAACATAAAGCTATATAAAATATATAAATATAAAAACTATAAAGCTTCTAGAAGAAAGCATAGGAGAATATCTTTATGACCTTAATGTTTGTAAAGACTTCTTATACAAAATTAAAAAATCACTAAACTTAAAAAGAATTTAAAATTTTCCTTCATATAAATTAGAAACTTATGCTCTTTAAAAATACCATTAAGAATTAAAAGGCAAACCAAAGATTGGGAAGAAATGTTTGCAAAACATATGCTTGAAAAAGATTACATCATGCATATATATATCAAGCAGCCGAGTTTTCTTTTTTAATGGGCAAAATTTTGAATAGATTACTCAGAACAGAAAGTATATAGTCAATAAGCTCATGAATTAAAACTCAACATCATTAGTTGTTAGTCATTAGAAAAATGTAAATTAAAACCATAGACATACCACTATGTACACACTAAAATAGTTACAATTAAAAAGATTGTTAATGGCATATGTTAGTGAGGATGTAGAAAAACCGGAACTCCCAGACCTGCCTGGTGGGAATATGAAATAATACAACCACTCTGGAAAACAGTCAGTTTCCCACAAAGTTAAATCTACACCTGCCTGATAACATAGGCATTTTATCTCTAAATAATTACACAAGAGAAGTAAAAATATATGTTCAAAAAATAACAAATACAAATGTTTATATCAGCTTTTACCCCTAGTGAAAAACTGGAGACAACATAAGTATACATCAACAGGTAAGTGAATAAGCAAGTTATGACATATTCATGTAATAAAATATTTACTCCACAATAAAAATGAACAAACTACTGATACACACAATGACATGGACCCCTCTCAAAAGTATAATACTGAATAAAGGAAATCAGATACAAAAGAGTCTATGCTGAATTATTCCACATATGAAACCCTAAAACAAGCAAAGCCAATAGATAGGTGACAGAAGGTAGATTAACGATTGTTTGGTGGGTAGATGCATGGGTGAGGACTGGAATACAAAAGTTAATGGATATGTTGTTACATTAATATTGTTGGTGGTCACATAAATGTAATCATTTGTCAAAACTCATCAAATTGTGTATTTAAAATGGGTGCACTTTATTTTATGTGAATTATAATCTTAATAAAAATGATCTAAAAAGAAAATCTAAATGGTTAAAAAATATGAACAGAGGCCTGACCTGTGGTGGCGCAGTGGATAAAGCCGTCGACCTGGGAACACTGAGGTCGCCAGTTCAAAACCCTGCACTGGTCTGGTCAAGGCACATATGGGAGTTGATGCTTCCAGCTCTTCCCCCCTTTCTCTCTTTCTCTCTCTCTCTCTCTCTCTCTCTCTCTCTCTCTCTCTTTCTCACTCTGTGTCTCCTCTCTAAAATGAATAAAATAAAAAAAAAACCAAAAAAAATAAAAAAAATAAAAACCCTTTAGAGTTCTTAATAATAAAATGTGCGTTTCTTTTAAAAAAAAATATGAACAGATACTTAATAAAAGAGACATACAAATCTCTAATAGATCATGAAAAATGCTTAATTTCATTAGTCACCAGGGAAATGAAAACTAAACCACAATGACATATCATTTCATACCCATTATAAAGTTAAACATACACTTACCTTATCATCCATGAATTGCAATCCAAGGACTAAACCCAAGATAAATAAAAATATATTGTTTACCAAAAGATTGTGAAAGAATGTTTATGGCAGCTTTAGTTATAGGAGACCCAAACTGGAATCAAACCAAATGCTCATCAATAGAAGAATGGATAAACAAATGTGGACTAATCCTATAATGCAATAATACTCACCTATATAAATAATTGAACCAGTGATAAACACAACAACAGGGAAGAATCTCAAAAACATTCTGTGAGCCAAAGAAGCCAGATACAAGATGTATATACTGTATTATTCTCTTTACATAAAGTTCATAAATAGCCAAATTATTCCCTAGTGATAAAAATAGAAGCAGTGGCTACTATGGAGGGACTATTGATTAGAAGGGATGTGAGAAAACTTACTGAGTAATAGAAATGTCCTCTGTCTTGATTATGGCGATGGGTTACATGGTTGTATATATTTATCAAACTCATTGATTTTAGGAACTTGAATTTAAGTTCTTAAGCTCAGTTACATTTCAACCCATGGACATTTAATCTCAGTTAATGAAAGAAAAGCCTGCAGAGGCAAATGAGCAACTATAGACTTGATCACCTTTTTCTTTCAAGGGTCATTTGACTAAGAAACATGTCATCCTGGATTAACATTAAAGACATATTTTATCTAGTTTTCTTAGATGAAAATTATTTTTTAAATCATCCCTTCAAAAGGAATTTGATTCTCTTTTAGCCAGTGGAGCAGTCAATTCATTGTTTGCAGTATTGCCAGCGTCATTCAATGAAATAAAATATTTATTTTGTTTAGTAGTACTTAAAGTTTTTTACTATACACTGGTGAAAAAGAAGTGGGAGAGATCAAGACAATCTCATATAAGCAACCATTACTAGTTGAAAGGTAAGATTTGAGATTGATTAGCTACCAAACAACAGAGAAAGAGCACACCTTCTGAGAGCCTCACCTTGTAACATTTGTTCTTTGTCTATTTCTGCCTTTCTCATGGCCTGCTGAGCCCCTCAGGGAGGGGGCTGCTGGAGACAGGAGCAGAAGAGCTGGGAGCTCCTGGCTTCACATCCCCTCTTGCAGGAGGTCGGGTAGTATGTGAGGCTGCCTGAACAGGAACCCCAGCCTTTGTCGCCTGGATGTATCCTGGCAACCTGTCAACAAAAGGGAGAGGACTGAGTTCTCTAGTAACAGATTGGAAAAATCCAAAACAAGGGGTGAAGAAATGACCAAACAGATGGCAAAATGGCCTCAGCTTTCTGTGCAGCCGACTCCAGGAACTTTACCAATGGACTAAGCCTCAAACAGAGAGGCGGGCGAATTGAAGTCACAAGGTTCTTCTTAGTGTGGAAAGAAGAAAGAAGGAAGAAAAAGAAGCAAAATTCACTAAATGTGTTATTGAGCTTCCCTAAGACCTTTAAAAAGGATCATCTCAACAGGTGTCTAAAATGCAAGAAATTACAAGAGGCAGAAGCCTATGGTTAGTTTATTTTCTAACGTGTCTTAAGGTACAGCAAAGTTGTTTTTTTAAAATAAGGTCAACCTTTTAAAATGTTTCCTAAATAATTTTTTGAACCTCATATTTGAATATACTCTGAGACATCAAGCTAATTGTGGTGAATGAAATCCTCTGCAAACATTAAAGCCAATGAGGTACAAAACCCTTTGTTAACATGGGGGAAAGTTCACAATGTTTCTAAAAAGAGAAGCTGCAAAACAGAATAAACAGTATGATCTCATTAAACTCTGTGTATATTCACAAGTGCCTTTGTGTGCTCCAAACTCAAAGAACATTCACCAAAATGTGAACAGTGGCCATTGCTGGACGATGAGATTAAGAAGCATTTTATTAAACGTTCCTTTGGGTTAGGAGTTGGGGTGGAAAGAGCCCTAACCTGAAAGATTCCCAAACCCTGTACCTTAGCCCAGATAAATGAATTCGGCCATACAGGTGATTCACAGAACTGTTAGTTGTTGAAGTGATCTCAGACCACACAGTCTACAGTCCCTGTTGGATACTGAAATTCCACATCCTAATATTCTATCATGTCCAAAAGATGGATAGATATACATTCTTTACAGAGATTTCTTTTCCTCTACAGAGATTTACAGCAATGTCAGTTATACTGTCACATAAAATAGTTCTATGTTGAATGCTTTTCTTCTGAACCCTTCCATAAGATGACACATGTAAACAATAGCATGCCTAAAATAACTTCAGAGCCTCTGTAAGAGTGACTAGCTATTGAGAGGAAATAAGAAAACCTAGGTTTCTATTTGGCTTTTACCAATTTGTGGGTCCCTGGTGGATGTATTTCTTACTTGACAGAAACTGTGCTTTCTTAGCCCTGTTGTGAACTAAAAGACATATTTCTCTAAAGAAACTGCCCAGTAAACAAACAGCATCCCAAATGCACCCAGAGTATCCAGTCCAGTGGCTGGCTATTTGGGTCAGATGGGAGAACAGATAGGAACTGCTGGCAAACCTGGGAAAACACGGAGGGAGCAGGTATTTCCATGTTAAAATAGGTCAAAGAGTTCTTTATTTGGCCAGAACCAGGGGGAACTGCTCTCAGAGGCCGGGGGCTATTCCAGCTCCTACAGCAGAGGGCACATGTGTGAGCTGGGTAGCTAAAGGTGTGTTCACAGCCCTCTCTTCCCTGGTGGGGCTGCCAAGTCGCAAGCTGCCTTCCTGTTGTCCTAGGAGCTGCTGCTTCTGAAACTGGCTGGAGAGGAGCCTTTGTTTTCTCTCTAATTCTGGCCCCATTTGAAATTCATGGTTTTGTAGTTTCAGTTAAAACTGAACTCCCTGGTGTTCAAATATACTTCCTCTTGGTAAAATAGGCCTCCCCGGGTGCCTGCTTCTCTCTTGCCTCCCCCACCCCCCACCCCCTGCCTCTGCCTTTTAATATGACCAACACTTTTAAGTGGCTTAATTTTTTTTTTAAAGCAAGTTCAAAGGCATCTTGGACATTCACTAGCTCTTACAACACAACCTTTTGATGATTTAAGTGTAAATGAAGCAGAAACATATGGATTCCATTGTCCATAAATCACACACGGACCTTAAAACAATCAAGGGAGAATGTGCTCAGCGCGATGTATTCTGTTTGGTTGAACCCAAAACATCTGAAAAATACTTGGAGGCTGATGAATCCAAAATATTTACCCATCCTTATTTATAACATTGGGGTGGGGGGAGTCCTTGATTCATGGCGACAGCCAAACTGCTCGCATCTGCTGAGTGGTCAACCAGCAACCAGTGCAAGCTTCAAGATAACTGTGTTCCTTCTTCTGTTCCCACTCCAGACACTTAAGTCAACCTCAGATCAAAGACACTGCAGTCTGTGCTTAAACAGAGCTGGTCTGGTTTGGTATTGCTTGGGCTTTTCTCACCTCAAACAATTGCAAGTTGTTTCACGCTATTTGATGTCCAGTCATGTTTGTGTCACTGTGGGAGGATGCCAGCCTCCACCAGTAATCCAGATCTGACCCCTTGTAGCAACAGCCCCACCACAAGGAATTCTGGCTCGTTTTCCCTTCATAAAACCACAGCTGTTGTGCCTGCACAAGCCCCTGACTTTTTCATTAAAGGAATAAATCATGGTGATTTTTATAGAGCGGGCTAAAAGGCTGCTCCCTGCCAGTATCACTCATGGTCCTGCTGTCTCTTCATTGAGGCAAAGCCCAAATCTTACCCTGAAAGTCACTGATAAGTTTATTTAAACTGGGCAGGGACTACATTCTGTGTGCAAGAATTTTTCTTTTTTTCTTTTTTTTAACAGCAGCAGCAGCAGGAACTCAAACAGGATGTTTGTGAAGTTTGGCAAAGTAGGTCCACTGGGCGTCTTGTTCTCTTCTATCCAGTTGTTTACTTCGCCTCACTACTGAACTCAGACACAGTGAGTGCCAGCCACCTGACATCCCTTATCTCAAATCCTTGAACAGTCCTACAAGATGAAGCATCAACATCTTTGTTTTACCAATGATAACACTAGGAAGTAGGGGGTTTAAACAACTTTCCCTAATTGCAAGGCTAATCCAGAGCAAATCCGGGTTTGAAATGTAGGCCTTTCTGGTGCCCAGTAACTCCCCTTCCACAGCCTCCTGCAACACATCGCTATCAGAATGCCTCACAGAACAGCCTGACCTCAAAAGGCAGTCGTTTGTCAAGATTCACCTTTTGTCACAAGAAAAGTCTCTGCACAAAATAAGTCATATATGTGAAATCTGAAAATGTCTAAATTTATGATATTGCAAAAAGTGTTCTGGGAAGATTAGAAAGAAAAAGGGAGAATACACTTTAAATACAGATTGAAAACTCAATATATATATATATTTGATGTATCAGAGTCCTGACCAATACATGTTAAATCCTTGAGGGCTCCTTGTCCCAGGGTGATGTTTCTCAAACTAACTTTCATTATTGCTCCCCTTCCAAGTCTCTCTCTCTCTCTCTCTCTCTCTATATATATATATATATATATATATTCTTTCTTTTTCTAATCGCCCTCAACCATGAAATTTTAATAATACAGATATATCTTATATCTGTTTATGTATTATGACCCTTTGGTAGACCACAAAACAAAGTATTATCTAAAATTATGTCACCTCCAAAGTCCATTTTTACTGTCCCTGTGGGAACGCATGCCTAGCAGATATACATCCAAAGAGCTGACAATGTTGGCCTCAGATAATCTTAAGGTCAAGCTGATACATACAGAAAACATGACCAAGAGGCCACAGAAACCATGGAAACCCTTCCGAAATTGCCAAAACAAAAATGCAGAGCAAATTATCCTTTAACTGTAATCAAGGGGGAAATGGATTTGTTTGAGAAGGGCAATAAATATGTCATATTCTCTATGCACTTGAGTGGTTTTTATCATAAAAATGGGACATTTGGAGCTGAAGTATACCTTAAAATAGCCTCTAGTTCAGTCATCTGTCTTAAGACAAAAAGATAGTATTTGTCTAATGTCTTAAAATTGATGAGGCATCTCGGCAGAGGACACTTGTTTGTTTATGTGCCATAGATTTCAACTCAAACTCTAATAAAGAAAAAATTCCCAAGGACTTCCTTGCTTTCTCGTTGGCATAAATCCAAACATTGCCAGGCCAATAGAGGGGTTTCTTTTTTCTGATCTCCCTTCCTATGGATGGGGCATGTTGCTTCAGTATTCTACCACTCCACGAATTATAAAACATTTTGTATATCCTGTGTTATAAAACCTTCTGTTTCAAGGGTCTGAGATTTTAAATATCTGCTGTGAGTCTAGACAATTCATCACAAGTGTGGTTCTCCAAGCACTGCTTCCCCACCCTGCGCCTCCTCTTCCTTTTCACCACCCACTAAACCAAACCAAACACAGTACTTGCACATAGTAGGTGCTCAGTAAATATTTGCCTACTAAGCTGAATATACACCTTTTTGTTGTTGTTGTTGTTGTTAAAAGGAATAATAATAGCAACCAGCCTCGTTGAAAATGACTAAAAGTTATAAGATGTGAAGGCCAGATTAATACTTAAAGTTTCTACTTAATATAATATAAACATTTTGAAATAATTTTGCCTTTCTTTTTAGAGAATTGGCAGAAGTCCAATGCCTTGTGGCATGTGAACCATAAATGTTTAATAAATACTTGGTCACTAGTTTATTACCCACAGATTTCTAAAGCTGGTTTAAATTAGATTGTTCGCGGCTGATAACAGTCTAATATTTACCTTTTCATGTGCATTTTATGAAGAGCATTTCAACTCTTAATTGAAAACAGTAAGCTATAAGGGAATTCCCTCTTTTTCTCATTCTTTCCATAAGTCTCAGAAGAGGGATATTTCCTCTCTGGTAATTTGCTTCCCCAGTTAGTCCCTCCTCCCTAGCACCTTTTTTCATTTCTTCTATTCTACTGTTTTCTTTCCCTTAGTCTTCATTCAGTCTCAGGGGTCCTGTCTTAAAAACATAACCTGCATTTGCTCTGTGCACCCACACTTTTCTTGGCAGAGAGTGGGCTGTCTGTCACTGCCTCCCCGCTTCTCAGAGCTTCCTTAATTATTCACCCTCCAGGTCTATCCTCTAGATTCCATTCTTTTCTCTCTTTTGAAGCATCTTCTTAGAACATCATCAGCGGCATTTCAATCAACTCATGTGCAAGTTCTTCCAGTTTCCATTACCCACAATAATTTTGATGGGTTTTACACTGTCACTCTTGCACCTACTAGAGATATTCTCCTCTTTTAAATACCCATTGATTATGGAAGAAGAAGAAGTGCCATTCTTCAGTCTGACTTCAACACCTGATGAATATAAATATAATCTATCCAAGAAGGAAAGAGGTCAAAAGCTACGTCACAGCCCAGAGTTCCTGGTATGGAGGCTGTCAGTCACCTTCTTGAGGGAGTGAGGAGAGAGACAACCCTGGTTAGGCAGCTCTGTATTCTGAGACCTAGAAAGAAAGAAGTTACTCTAGTCTTGTGCCAGGCAAATTGCTATTGAGTTCTCCCTTTGCTGTTGTAGGGTGAAGTTTTCTGTCTCTCTCTGCTCCCAACTTTCCTACAGATCTTCACTGAGGCAGAAACTTGGTTCGAGTAATAACTTGTGATTGCTTTACCAAAGCCTTGGTCAACATCAGCAAGCCCAAGCTTGTTTGCCTGGCAGAGACTCTCCTTGAACTCTGCATGCCTTGAGCGACTCTTGTAGAGACTATTTCCCCATTGTTCCAGGGAGCTGCCTAGTGCAGCTAGATGGAGGGCACATGGTAAGGGAAACCAGAGGAAGGCAGTATTTTCCACACACCCACCCTTGTCTGACTCTGTATGAACCAGAATGAAACTTGATAGGAAACTCACCCTCTGAATCAGTAGTTCCCAACTGGAGATGATCGTTCCCTGTCTAGGGTTATTTTTGTCCCATATGAAACTCAGGGAATGTTACTGGCATCTAGAGAGCAGAGACCTGGGGTGCTAGTGAACTTCTTACAATGCCCAACACAGCAAAGAATTACCTGGTTGAAATGTCAATAGTGCCTGAGTTGAGCCTTATGCTCTGGACTCTGCATGTGTTCAAATAAGAATGCTTTCTTTCTATAATAGGCTGTGTCAACAGGCTCCTTCCAGATTCCTGACACATAACTAAGGGATTACATTACAAATGAATCAGCAGGCACAGTGAGTCTAAGTAGCTCAGTCATATGCATTGAGGACACCTTTGAAATGTGATCACAGGCCCTGCCTGATTGACTTCTTCAGAGCCTATGTTCTTTTCCATGTCACCTACCCTGCGCAGCTAGGTGGCAGACATTCAGTTGTCTGTGACTAAGGGTGAAATCACTTAGGCAATGCAAAAGCCAGCTAGAGAAAGTGCAAGGACAGAGTAGTAAACCAAGTCTTCCCCTGTGAAGGCTGTAACGAAATTAGAGTGGGTGGGTATAAAGCTAGGAGCTGTCTGAAGTGTGGGCAAGTACATACTCTGGTTATGAGGACAGAGCCCAGTCATAGGAAGATGCAAAGACAAGGTCCGGTGGACCTCCACACTGAAGTTTGCTCCTAGATAAAGCACAGACAGACAGAGACAGAAGTGATAATCCCAGCCAGGGATTATTTTAATCAAGTTCTGCCTTTGAATGTGCTTGGTTTATCCTAACCCTGTGTATTTAAGCAGCCTGCTTGCCTGACTCCCACAGAAACTTTACCCCAAGCCACTTCTCCCTTTCCCTCTTATATTCCTAATGATCCTCCTCATAGCAGCCGCTCAGTATACAACCATTGAATTTTGAACTTTTTGGCTAATAAGATACTTCTTTTGTTATTCATATTGGTTCATATTGTTATTATTAACAATACATTATGTCTCCATCAGACTCAGAATGAAAAATGCTGTTTTCTACAATTGTGGAGTTCCGGCTTAAAAAAATATTAGCTATTTCTGTAGTCTATACTCTATCCCACCACATTTTAGAAAAGAAGCATCTAAGGTCCAGAGGGAGGAAATTATCCATCCAGTTTAATGTAAAATCAAGAAAAATATGGCCCTTCTCATTCTTTCTTTTGCTATTATATTTCTCTTCCTAAATAGGATATATATAAATCAAAATGAAAACAGGGTATACATGAAAATATAACTTCCTTGCCCACCCCTGACTCAACTCACTAGGTTCCCACTCTAGGACCCACCCCAGCAGTAACCACTGCTAACAGTTTCTTGTGTATCCTTCCAGAAAGTCTATGAACGTACACATGTATACCTATGTGTGAGCATCACCTCTTGACCTGCAGGCTGGTGCTCTACCCATTCCTCTCTGTGACAACTGCGGCTTCTATTGCTCAAGACAAGCCATGACAAAACAGATGACACATTCAGGCTGTTGAAGGAAAACTCCGTGACTCAGACACAAATTGTTCCATACACCTTTCATCCTCATTACCAGGTAACATTGCCAAGGTCAAGTGATGACATTCTGATTTACCACTAAGCAGACTGGATACAATTCACATTTGACGAGAATCTGAAATTCAAATACCAAAAAGAAAAAAAAATATTTTCTTAAGGCCTCCGGTTTTGTAATTGAACTTGCTTTTTTGCTTTGTTGAAAATATTGTTTTCCTTGAGTTCAATGAACACCATCTATCTGAAAGAATAAAAACAGGACTCCCCCCCTTTCCCAATTCCTGATTAACCACCAAATCTTTAAATTTAAAATCCAGTTGTACCACAGTCCTGAAATCTCTACTTAGCATCTCCGAGAACAAAAACCAAGAACCCTACCTCACCATTTGACTAGCCAGATTAGGTTGAGTCAAACCCAGGCTTCAGGTATGAAATGCAAATTTGGCTAACTGTGGCTTTGCCATTTACAAGAACCTGTGTTCGAATAAATCAGGGATACATTTCTCTTGGCTATAGAGAGCTTTTTACATGGTGACTTCAGCCCCCTAAGGTTTTTGTCCGGGTTGCCTGAAAGTGGACAATTTTCACAAGTTTGCTTTGGCACCCATGGCATGAATTTTTATTGAAAGTCACAGTTGTTTTAGTGGGCACCACAGTCTGCCAGCAGATCTCTGTAGGAGTCTCCCAGCCAATTTCATGAGAACTACGTGCACCTAAAACATGCCAGCCTTGTAAGGAGTGACCTGTCCTCCAACTCTTTGCACAGTCACTGACTCATTTGCACTTTTGATCTAAGGACACACTATTGAGTGTTTCTGCAACATTTTTGAAGTCAAACAGCCATCTCTATACTGAAGACTCCTCTGCTTCTTCTCTGCAAAGATTCCTTTTTCTCTAGAGTTAGATCCAATTTATTCCATCACATCAAACAGGAGAGGCAACTCAAGAGAGATAGGTTCATTGGGGACATACCTTTTCCATGGAATAATTAAACAAAATAAAGATTCGGTTGAGAAGAGGTGGGAATGTTGCCTAAAACCCATTGTTTAAAATAAATGTGCAGAGGTATTTTGAGACAAAAAAAAAAAAAAAAAAAAAAAAAAAAAAAGAAAGAAAGAACATCTGTTATGATGAGGCAAAAAATAAAATGAAAGGAGCATTGCTAAGAGAGTCGCTTAAAACAGAGTCAGGAGGCCATTGAGGAGGTGAAGCCTTTGCACGTCTCTCATCCCAGATTTTGGAACTAGGGTTAAGTTGCTGACCTGTTGCTAAATTCACTTTAAGGCAGAATAACAGACACTCTGGATCCCTGATTGCTATAGGGACATATGTGGACTTCCTCCTCATCATGATGACAAGACCATCTGCATCTTCACCTGGAAAGGGACCAATTTCGACAACCAGCATCCTCCGTTTACATAACAGACCCAACCAATACCAACCGACCTAGCCAACATCCTTTGTTTGCACAGAGGACTTCAATGAGAACAACTCCTATGGGTTTTCCTTTTATACACCCTGCCTCTCTTTGTTCCCTTTGCAAAACAATTCAGGCGGCTACCTGAATCCATGTCCCAGATTGTAATCCCTCCTTGGCTCAAACAAATTCTTTTTATTCTTTACTACAACCGAAATTTTTTCTTGTTGTTGTTAACAGTTATTTTTATGTTTCCACACATAAATCATCACATAATCACTAGGAAGTCAAACCAAAATGGGCTTAAGTTTGAGTTTACAAGGTCTCTGCTCCAAGATTGAGAAGTCCCCCACATTTTTCCTTTATTTTTTATATGCCATTTTATCATTGTGTTTTGTTCCTTTGCATGATTGGCAAGCTCTTTAGAATTTTACTTTATAAAACACTTAAGAAAGCTTAGCTTATTAATGGTTCAACCTTGAAACAACACAATTCTCATTTTAATAATCAGGCTACAATCTCCTAAAGCAAGTTATTTCATATTTATAAACAACTTTCTTAGTACATTTTCATTAAGGCTAGAAAACTAATGCATAGAAGAGAGAGAAAAAAAAGTACATGAAAATAGATTTTATTGGTTGTTCTAGTGAAAAAAAATTTTATATCAACTAAAAAAACCTTGTTATTTTACAATTTTCACCTTCCTTTCAATTATACTAGCTTTAATGTTTTTCCTCTGAATTTCCGTGGGTTAGACAGTGCTGTTAAACCTCAATATTGTATAAACAAGAAACCTTTCCAAAATCACATGGGTAAAATTTCAATCTGCTGTTAAAAATACCACTGATGAGGCCAGTGCTTCACTCTCTGGGCAGGTTTCATAGGCTTCATGACCTTGGAGAATCAGTGGGAAGCACAAAACTGTAGGGAGCATGACGTTCTGGACCATTCTGTCTTGTGAGAAACACTGTGGCAGATCCTGGGAGCTGTCCCACCAAAAGCCATTCCCTACCTCATTTGTCCTTTCCTGTTTGCCACTAAAGAGGCCAAACAAAGAAATGTTCATTTCCAATCCTTCCTTCTACTTGGGGATAACCAAGTTATCCAGGTCTGGCTAAAAAGATACAAGAAAAAGTCTGTTAGAGCAGTGTCTCTCAAACTTCCCTGTGTATTCAAGTCACCTGGGGATCTTGTTAAAATGCGGAAACTGAATCAGTAATCATGGTGGGGCTTGAAATATTACACTTTAATAAGTTTCCATGTGATGAACAAAGTGGAATGAGGACCTAATCTTAATAGCAAGGTATTGGAGGGCATCTGGCAATAAATAGTCTTTGTCCTTGATTTGGACAGAGATATGCAAGAAAAAAGCTGCTTCCTATCCTTTCCTCCAGCTTCCTGCTTTAGAACAGGACTGAAGAAGGATGTTAGTGTGAGATACATTAGCCATCTTGTATCAAGGAGGCATGGAAGCCAACATGCTGAGAATAGCTGAGTAGAAAAATAGAAAGTGTCCAGATATTTGATGGCATCATTATGCTACTGAAGTTAACTAAGCTTCAGATCTCCTACCTCTAGGCTTTTTATTTTAATAGGATAATAAATATCATTATGGCTTAAGTCACCATTTGTCATGTTTTCTATTGCATGCAACCCAACAGTTTCTATTTATTACATGAGCTAAGGAGATCCATTCAGAACTGGGCTTATAATTAGTCTGCCTAGAGGTAGATCCCATCTCTCATAGCCCGTGGTCCACAGAGAATCACTGGGTCTAGACAATGGTAATCCTATGGTTGCAAAGAATATAGAACATTCAGTCATGTGTTGCTGGAAAAGAAACTTATTCTTAGGAATGTAGCAATTTGGTTTTTAACCACAGGCACAGAAAATGGAGAGAGGAAAAAAAGATGCTGAAGTGTTTCTTCTAGTGTCTTGTTCTAATGAGACTATTCTGAGGAATGAGAGAATAAGTTGTTTCCCATGATTTGGGTCATAAAGTGAAGTTAGCTGTTGAAAGTCATTGGCATTCAAAAGCATTTTTTGATGTTCAATACTGAGGACATGATTACAGAATTAGAGTAAATTAACTAATGTATATTATTTTGGAAAATTCTCACATTTGCTTCTCCAAATAGTGAATAAACACTGGGTTGTGGAACTTTGTCAACAATGCCTTTTTAACTTCTTTGCTTTGTCTTAAGTATCTTTTATACACAAACACTCGGATCTTCCCAATTTTGCTTAAATCTTTGGTAGCTTTCTTTTTATGGTCTCAATTTTCACTCATTCATCAGGTGGCTTACAAGGGTTGTAGCTGTCCTTTAACAACAGTGATTTTTTAAAAAAAGTCTCAAATATTGCCCTTTAGAAACAACTGCAGGTGTTTAGTTTCTAGTGTGATATAACTTTCTTCCCTTTATAATGATGTGCTTTTCCCCAGTAGAATGTACCTTTGTAAAGAAATCCTACAGTGGCTCCACATTATAACTATCCTCTATTTCACTCAATTAAACTCTATTGAGTTCAGTACCTTCTTACACTAATCCACAACATTCTTGCCAATATAATCAAAGAATTTGACAAGCTCCCAAAGTAATTGTGAGTGAATACCCAGTTTGGGCTTAACCAACAGTCACTCTAATTTACTGACAAGTCTGGAGAATAGATAGACTGGGCCTGAAGCAACTCCTACCAGTGACATCATCTCAATGGGAGAGGGAATCTTTTAGATACATGGGTTTACCTGGAGTACTCAGCACCTGGAAGTGGGTAAGGATGATTCTGAGAATACCACCATTACTGTCTGTCACTCTGCTTTAGCCACCATGATCTCATATTTTTACTCAGAGACAAGGAGGACTGTTTAAAATGTTGAATAAAAACTAATATAAATGAGATTCTTGAGAGTCCATGGCTTTGTTATGTTGATGCTAGAAGTTTCCATGATAATGTGAGAAGAAATTTGTATTAACAGCAACAGTCAAAGCCTTGGTATCAGGGCCACTGACCATAGATTTGTATTTTGGCTAAGTAATTGCAGTGTTGTAGCAGGAACACCTCTGATGTGCACTGTTAAAATTGCTTCTTTGATCGTTACCATTGCCATAATAATTTGGAGCAAAAGAGATCACAAATGGCACATTGCAGTCAAATGATTTGGCTTCGAAGCATAGCAAGAGTTGCCTGAGAGCTTCCACGACTACTTTGGAAGAATTTGAGGGTTTCTGACTTTTTCACAAAGTAGGTGGAGTGTAGCCAGAGAAATACTAATTTGTAATTATCTATTTTCCTCCTTGCTATGCTTATTATGAGAATTTATTCTTCATTCAATAGTTTTCACAATTCTACATTTCCCAATGAGTACTAAATGAGTATCATGCAAAGCCAGCCCATTTGTTCCCATCTTCTGCTGGCATCACTTTTGTTCCCACTCCATTGGCCAAAGCAAGTCACAGCTTAAAGGGAGGTAGGAAATGAAAATTACTACCATATACCCAGAAGGAGGAGAATTAGAATATTTATTATAGTCAAATGACTGTCACTGTACTTACAAACAGTGAAAAGCAAATGACATATGATTGAAACTGAATTACCCATGAAATTTTGGTTCCAACACTGCATTAATCACTACCTTACCCACCTAGTGCAACTCTTCGTGACTCCCTAAGACATGGAGTATATCTACTAAGGCATGGCCTAATAGCCAAAGAATATGAAGAAAACCCCAATCTGCTGGTGTACATTACATTGAAAAATTGGCCATGCAATAAAAAAAAGTCACACACTTAGGTTTAAAAGAAGTTACATTTCAACAGTATGCTGTACTTCCATCTAGAATGGCTATTGTGAACAGAGCCAGGACTAGGAAAATAGGTGAGTATGACTTGGAGCCATTCCCTCATCTTTTCGGAGTAAGACTATCTTTCCACTCCACCAAAGCTTTCCAAGTCTTCTACAAGTCTAATATCCACATGTAAACTTTACTTTTCAAGGAGAAACCCTTCTTAGGCACTGTTTCTATCTCAGAGTTCACAATCAAAATTTAACTGTATTAAGATACGTTCTTTAAGGGCACAGCTCTGCGCTAACCAATATGAAAACATAACTTTTTATAAAGTGTTCATGGCTGAAAGGAATAGAATTATGTAATCTTTTCCACTAATAAATTTACAAATTAACAAGTCTTTCAATACCTTACGCCAAAACAAAGAAAAACAATAGAAATTTCAGTCTTCAGGGAAAGAATTATGGGAGATCACTTTGAACAGAGCTTCCTTAGGGGATTTCCCTTAAATCACTCCATAAACTTTCAAATGACAGTTATAAACATAACTAATATCTTTTTTATTCTCTTACTATTAAAATAACCTAAATGATACCATCTGATGCTGGCAAGGATGCAGTGTAACTAGTCCTCTAATACACAACTTGGTGCTAGAATAGGAATACTTTTATTGGAAAGAAAGCTTGGATTATCAACTCAGATAAATCAAGGACTAAATCTTATTGTTGATGAATGTTCAGCAAAATGCAAAAGAAACACTCAAATATTCTTACACATGATCCTGTCTCCAGGCACACTGCTTTCTTTTTTAGTTTTCTGTGCCTCATATGTGCTCCCTTGTTTCGTGGTCTTTCACATGCCATTAGCAGCGCCTTGAGGTCCCTTAGCCTCCTTTCTTATCCCACCCTGCTTCTTTGCTATTTCCTTATTCATTAGGCTTTTAAACATATATTCCTTTCTGTAGAAGTCCTACAAGGCTCTGAAATTAAGGGGTTGAGCCCTATCTCTGTGTTTTCATAGAACATCAATTTCCCCATTCATAGTGCTGGTCACTTTTTTTTTTAAGGTTTTATTTTATTTATTTATTTATTTATTTTTTACAGGAACAGAGAGAGAGTCAGAGAGAGGGATAGATAGGGACAGACAGACAGGAATGGAGAGAGGTGAGAAGCATCAATCATTAGTTTTTCATTGCCATTGCGACACCTTAGTTGTTCATTGATTGCTTTCTTACATGTGCCTTGACCGCGGGCCTTCAGCAGACCGAGCCACCCCTTGCTGGAGCCAGCGAACTTGTGTCCAAGCTGGAAAGCTTTTGCTCAAGCCACATGGGCCCCACACTCAAGCTGGCTACCTCGAGGTCTCCAACCTGAGTCTTCTGCATCCCAGTCCGGAGCTTTATCCACTGCACCACCGCCTAGTCAGGCTAGTGCTGGTCACTTTTGTTAACTGATCTGCATGACCCATCATAACAAGAGCTTCACCAAGACAAGGACAATGCTTCCCTTGGCCATTGTTGTGTTCTTAGTACGTGAGGAATAGCACTTGATAAAGTGCTCACAAAGCATATTTTGAATAAATTAATTAATATATTTAATATTGTAGAAAATTGTCTCTTCCTAACTTACTAATTGATTACAGCCTTGCCAGATGTTAGGGCTAAAAATTTAACTATCTCAGTAAAGCATATACTAATTAAATAAAAACAGATATATTCCATTAGACATAGATTAGGCAGATTCATAATTACCTATAAACAGATAAATAATCCCACTACTAGGTTAAATAAAACATGTAAAAAAACTATAATCACAAAGCTGCTCCTAGTAGTATTGTTTGTCAAAGTTAAATGTTAAGAGGTATTCCAAATGTTCACCAAGGGGGTGTTATTTAAATAAATTATAGTGTGATATTATATTAATAAGTACTCATTAAAATGATATTATAAAAAAAGTTAACTGATCACAAAGTAAGATACTAAATAATATGGACATCATCATTCTAACCATGTGGAAACAACCATCTGAAAATAAATTAATGGTTGCATTAGAGTGGTGGATTGTGAGTTATTTTTTCTTTTAGTCCATATTTTAATTCATGTGATTATGCCACTTTTTAAACTGAACTATATTATAAAGATATTTATGACTTTAAAAGCTAATCATTATCCATTACAGGTGACAAAATACATAAAAGTCTGACTGACCATTATGATTGAAAACTTAAAAGATAAAATGCTAAAACTACTAGTGTCCAAACAAAAGCAGAGATTTTACTCAGAGTGCTGAATTAACAGGAAGTAAATTGCTAGAAATCCAAAAACAAACATCTCTTTTGCAAACTCTTTTTACCTAACAGAATGAAGACAGCTGCACAGCTTCCCAAGCTGGAGGAAGGCACACCTGGAAGGCGGCAAGGTTAATCACAACAGGAAGTTCTCCAGCCTGTAGCGCTCTCCTCCGACTTTGTAAACAGAAATGCTCAATTTTTATGTGAAACACCTGAATGATTGGTTGCCAACTGCAGAAGAAATGTAAAGGTAGAACAAGCAAATGGCTAAAAAGGGAAATGTTTCAGAAAGAAAATATGTCAGGCCTTGGCTTAAAAGTAAACAATTTTCTGGGTTTTATTTTTAGTGAAGAAAAAGAAAAGAGTGTTCACAGCATCTATTAAATGCACACTCGATCAGAAAAAAAAACAAAACCCATCTGTTTAAGATTAACTTTTGTAATAAACATTTCAAAGGAAAGAATGTAGAAGGCAAATATATATTGTAAAAAAAATCTACGCTCTTGGGATAAAGTAATACTTCTTTTAAAAGTATCACAGTGCTCTAGAGGTTATATAGTTCAGAGCACAAGAAGCAACAGTTAGATGCCTGAACACCACATTGAGAGGGAAGAATATGAAGCTGAAAATCAAGCAGAAGATCCTATTGTATAGAAAGCCAAACTTCCTTAGAGGCAACTGACAAAAGAAAAAAAAATACATACATATACAAACTTTATACAGGTATATATAAACCTTTCTGACACGGGTAGCAAAATGCAGACAGAGATGAAATAAAGCTAAGAAGTTTCCAAAATCAATCCTCATCAGCAATCATGGAATTTTCACCTTAAATTATCTCTTGCTCTTTTTAACTTAAGCCTTTTCTGAGCTGGATAAATAGAGAAGAATGTGTACACACACACACACACACACACAAAAATACAGATTAAACTATAAATTAGAAACAAAAATTGTACATTTTAAAACCATGACTTAGATATATTAAATTGGTTACTCTAAGAAGTTACTTATCAGGTACTTCAGCACAGAATCATGGTTTACTAATTTGTACTTGGACAATAGCATTAAATGAATGTATAAGCATATATTTAAAAGACTATTTGAAAGAGCAAGGCTGGGGCAATAGAATACTAAAGGCTAAATTGAAGATTTTTTTTTCTACCTTTAAAAATGTTTTATGGCTAAGTTTTATGCACATGGACACAGACCATATTCGATATTTAGTAAGCGGAAAGAAAAAAAAAACTATTCGTGGTTTTTATATTCCTGTTTTTGGGGTTTTTTCTTTTTAACTAGTCCTGTTTTTATATATCTGTGTTGAGAAATACGCTTTAGTGTCTGTCCAGCTTGGAAAAAGTGGCCTTATTCTTAGTCAGTGTTGGATGGTTTAGAGCAGTGCTATCCAATATAATAATTACTAGCCACATGTAGTTATTGAATGTAAATAAAAATTAATTAAAATTAAGTGTGACATTTCATTCATTCCAAGTGCTCACTAGCCACATGTGGCTACCCTATTGTACAGTGCCCATTATAGAACATTTCCACCATTGCAGAAAGTTCTATTGGATAACACCAGTCTGGGGTGAGTTTGACAGAAGAACTACTCTACAGGAGTCTTGAACTGGGATGCCAGTAAAGCTTTAAAGAAAGGGCAAGGAGACCTGAATGAGGGTGTGGAAGCTGCAGTGTGGGGGAGGCTTGGGCTTTGAGAAAAGAGGGCCTGTTGGTTAGAGAAATGTCTGGAGTATTTTTTCAAACACGAATACCTAATATTTAGTGTGAAGTACTCCACCCCGTCCCACCCATAGCCTTTGTTTCAAATAGGAAATTCTCCACACACAATCCTGAGTCTGTGGTATTTAGGGGAGTGTGAATCAGCATCCCATACTGTAGGTGGGTTGAAAGGTAGAGATAAGAAATTCAATAGAATTTAAGGACAGAGGTAACCGAGGAAAAAAAAGACACCTTCCCATAACTCCAATCTATCCCCCTGTAAAAATCCTCAAAAGAATTGAACTTTTATTCAAACTCATCCAAGGACAGGTGACGCCAAATGAATTACTTCAGTTTTTCTACTACAGAGGTTCCACATGTGTGAAGAAAATTACAAGTTATTATTCTTTTGTCTATTTCCTGAGAGATAATAACATTTTCTTAGGGATGAAGAAGGGTAAAGAACTCGAATGCATTCTTCTCTATGTATCCAGAGCAGAAAAGACTTAAGCTTAAACGAGCTACAGATAATTTTTGAGGTGGATTTTCCTTGAGTGCTGATGAGAGATTGAGTTGGGAAACTTCTAGTGTTATCTCTCTCTGCTCTTTGCTACCAGTTTCAGAAACCTTAAGAAGAGAAAAGGCCTCCTGCAGAGCTTACATTTTGAGGTAGATATTCCAACTCAGAAACAAGATAAGGCTCCTGTTAGGAGATTTCTGAGGATACCAGAAAGGTCTCTAGCTCTTGGGTTGGGACAAGAATGACTGACTGTTCTTTTGTTTTTCAAAATCCAGTAACATCCACCATGTTAAACAGGAATTTAATGTTTATTTGTGGATTTTTAAAAAAGCCTTTTGGTCAGCCCTGCAAATAATACAGACTTCCAAAATTAAAGGAATACCAAAATAACTATGGCATTTCCTCACTTGAGCATAATGGTTTCTTCAGAGCAGATTTGCTGCATAAACACTGAACATTTTCTTTCCCGCCAGTAACATCTGCGAGCAAGTTCACTGCTTGGGAAAATGAAGGACTAATAACTGCGTCCAGACATGGGTGGGCACAGGTGCTTCAACACAGTTCCACAAACAAGTCCCAGTTCCGACAAGTGGGCTATTTCTGACTGATTCCTTCAGACTTCAGTCACACTGTGTGTTTGGCCTGGGAGAAGTGCAACCCACTGGCAGAGCTGTCAACATCACCATCTAAAGGGACTGACTTTTTACTGGCAAAGTGCATTCCTTGAACATATTGACTTTGTGAACACAGAACACCAGCCCAACAATTTATTAAAAGCAATTGTGTGTTTCCTAGGTCTAGCCAAACATTTGGTGCATGTTATACAACCCTGCAAGACCAAACTTCAGTTTTACTTCTTTGAAGAAAAGCTTCCCCAGCTAGCTCAGATGATGATGAACCTCTGATCTCCCATGGCAACCACTGTCTGGAATGTTCACTGCATATTTCACCATGTACTGCCTTCTGAGAGGTACTTCTTCCATTTATAATGAACTGTTATTTAAAAGTTTTATTTTAATTTTAATTTCACATTTAAAATGTTTGCTTTTTACCTTTAGCTATAGTTCATGCTCTTCGATGGCAAAGATTGCTTTTTCTATCTGTTTGCCTAATAATATTTAGTATGATTGATTATATCTAATATGATTATAACTAATATCATTGATTATATCAACTGTGTTTTTGTTGATTTGAAAATACAACCAAAAAGGAAAATGCAGGAGTAAAGAGGGAAAGAAGAGAAAAAACTCGTGATCAGACAGTAGTGTGGTCATTGCTAGGGAAGACGGTTGTGAGGAGGTCAAGGAGAATATAGGGCAGTGGTTCTTAACCTGGGTTCTATCGAATCCTAGGGGTTTGATGAGTCAGTCACAGGGGTTCGGAGAAGCCTTTGCCGCGGAGGCCAGAATAAAGTAATAGCGTCATTTGTTGTGAGTTCATGCACTTTGTTGGTTTTGTTCTTTGAGCAAGGTGATGTTCATGCACAGCTCATTTTGTGCACCAGTAAAAAAACATATATCTATGTCTTGAATTTGGAAAAAAATCATATTTTATTTATCACTAAAGAAGGGTTTGGTGAATGCACATATGAAACTGGTGGGTTTGGTACCTCAAAAAAGGTTAAGAACCACTGATATAGGGGGATAAATGATGATGGATGGGGACTTGAAAATAAAAAGAAAATACAAATTTTAAATTACAATTTGAAATAAGCATGCACGCCTAGCCCCTTATGAAATCATTTTGGGTAGCAAGATGACATTTGTCTAACATTCTTGTAGTATGGAGAAAAAAGGAAATTAATCTAATTATTTTTAAAATTGGGGTCTTGCTGGGTATGTGAAAAAGGAAGGCAGAACAGACAATATATGCATCAGAAGTTACAGAATAAGCACTCAATGCACTAGTTAAAGTAAGACTATTAAAACAATCAAGTACTTGCACACATAATGCCCAGTGTCAAGCTAAAAATCAGACCCTCTTCTCTGCTTCCTAACATCCATTGTTTGGAGGCCAATTATTTTATAATAGTAATGTTGTTCTGGTCATAGACATATAGTATTTTGGCTTCCCTATAAGTGGCATTTTGTATATACATAGTTTTAAAAATGAAAATTATGACATATGGCTCATATAAACATTTAGAAATTTACTAAATTTTATGAGGTGACTCATATATTAGATATATCAGTTAAAATCTGTTCAATGTTTAGTACATATGGTTTTTAAAATTGATGTTAGCAAATGACCTCTTTTTTAAAAGATTTCTTACTTGGAAGAATAGAACCTAAAGAGAAGTGAACACAGTCTATGCTTGAATATGCTAAAGAATAATCTGAAGAATTAGAATTCTTTGGCCTGTCTAACAGCAAGTTATAAGAAGGAATTAGCTGTTGTCAGCCTTATCAACAGCATAATAGGAAATGCATAAATAAAATGTTTTTGATATCTGAATAGTAATAAGGGATCTGTCTTACTCTTTACCTTTACAGTGAGCAGCTTGGGGGATTTTAGTAAACCAGAGCCAAGAGGCCAGTTTTATTATAATGATGCATCAAACATGTATATAACATGTGAAACCAATACATCAAGCTAGTGAACAAGTTCATCACCTCTGAATGTTTCCTTGTGCCCCTTTGTAGTCCAGCCTCCTGTCCACTTATCTGAACCCACTGTCCCCAGACAAACACTAATCACCTTCTGATGAATATATTAGTCTACATTTTCTAGAATTTTATGTAAATGGAACCATACAGTACCTACTCTCTTTTGTTTGGTTTCTTTCACTCAACATCATGAATTTGAGATTCACCTGTGCTGGTGTGTTCATCGATAGTTCAGTTCTTTCATTGCCGAATAGTGTTCCATTGTATGGATACACCAAATTTTGGTAATCCAGTCACCTGTTGATAGATATCTGGGCTGATTCCAGTTTCTGTTCATTACAAATAAAGCTACTATGAACATTTGTCTGTAAGTCTTTGTATCAACATATGCTTTCCTTTCTCTTGAGTAAATGCCAACAAGTGGAAAGACTGGATCATAAGGTAGGGCTGTATTTAACTGCTAAATTGCTTTCCAAAGTAGTTATATCATTTTGTATTGCCAATAGAAATATATAAAAGTTAAAGTTCTTCCACATCATTGCCAACATGAGGAGTCCTTTAACTATTGCCACACTAACAGGTACGTAATAGTATCTCATTATGGCTTTTCTTGAATTTCCCTAATGACTGATGATTTTTAATATATGTTTAGGTGCTCATTTGCTATTCATAGATCTTTTTGGTGGAGAGTCTGCTAAAACAGTGTTTTTCAACCACTGGTCCATGGGCCGGTCTGCCAGAAATTTCATGCTGGTCTGTGAAAGAGTTAACCACCCTGATGTTGTATGAAGGTTACAGACCCAAGGATCTTAGTTGAATTCACTTACGCTCAGGGTGATTTCTGCCTTAGCAGTCCTCAAAATAATTCTGTGTTCATTGTTCACCAAGTATAAAAAGATTGAAAACCACTGTGCTAAAACTTTATCCAATAAAAATTTTGATCACTTATCAATTATTGAATTTTGAAAGTTTCTCATACCTTTTATATACAAGTCCTACATCAAATATATGATTTATAAATATTTTCCCCAATCTCTGACCTGTCTTAATTATCTTAAAAGGGTCTTTTAAAGAGCAGAAGTTTTTAGTCTTGATGGAGTCCAACTTATCAATTTTGTTTTTTTGTTTTTGGTGTTATATACAAGATATATTTGTTTAACCAAGATCAAAGAATTTTTTTCCTGTGTTTTCTTTTGGAAATTTTATAGTTCTAGATTTTAGATTTGAGTTCATTTTGTATGTGGTATGAAATTTGGATTGAAATTTATTTCTTTGCACATGGATAGCCAGTTGTTCCAGCACCGTCTGTTGAAAAGAACATTTTTTCATTGAATTGCATTTGCATTTTGTTCAAAATCAATTGACCATATACATGTGGGTTTGTTTCTTTACTTTCTATTTTGTTACATTAATCAATTTGTCTATCTTTAAACCAATACAATATGGCCTTATTTTCAAAATTGTTGTGACTACTTTTACTTTTTAAATTTTTATATGAATTTAAGAATCTGTTTGTCAATTTCTACAAAACAGCTTGTTTGGATTTTTTTTATTTTTATGATTGAGTGGAACCTATATATCAGTTGGGGAGAATTAACATCTTAACAATACCTTAATATCTTCTGATCTATAAATAAGGTATGTCTCTCCATGAATTTAGGTCTTCTTTAATTTCTCTTAATACTGTTTTATACTCCCAGTGTACAATACAAGACTTGGATATCTGTCATTCATATTATTTTATATTATTTAAGGACATTATTTAAAATGATATTGTTTTGAACACTGACTGATTATTGCTGGGATATAAAAATACAATTGATTTCTGTATATTAATTCAGTATCCTGTAGCCATGTTAAACTCACTCACTAGTTTATGAAATTTTGTGAATTCCAATAGATTTTATACAAGGATAATCATGAGAATAAAGTTTTATTTCTTCCTTTTAAAGCTAGATACCTTTATTTTTCTTGTCTTGTTGAAGTGGTAGAATTCCTTTACTATAATTGTGAATAGACATAGTGAGAATCTCTTGTTTTTGATCTTTGGGGAAACATTTCACTATTAAGACATTAGCTGTATTTATTTATTTATTCATTCATTCATTTATTTATTAGATATTCTTCCTCAGGTTAAAGAAGTTTCCTTCTATACTTGGGCTACTGAGAGTTTTAGGTGTTCTTGTTTGTTTGTTTGTTTTGTTTTAATTCAGAAATGGATGGTGAATTTTACAAATTCTTTTTCTCTATTGAGATTATTATATATTATTTATTTGCTTTATTGTCATTTATTTTTGTTTTACCAGTTTTCTGTCTTCTTTAGAATTAAATATTTTTATGCTTTCAATTTTAACCTCCATTTATAACTTTTTGATTATTTATGTTAGTTGTTTCAGGTTGATAGTATACATCTTTTACTTACTATGGTCTACTGTTAAGTGATATTATACCACTTCATGTACAGCTTAATAACTTTCCAATAAAATATTTCACTTATTCTCTGTGGTCTTTATACTACTGTTTTCATACATTTTTCTTTCATATATATTATTATTTAAATAATCATTATCTTTGATAATATTTAAATAATATAAAAACCTATATATGTGCTCAGACATATTTTCTTCTTTCCTGATGTCCTTCTTTTGTGTGTGCACATATTTCCACTGCTAGTATTTTCTTTTTTTCTAAGGGACTTCCTTTAAAATTTCATAGAATGTTGATCTGTTGGTAATGAATTCTTCCAACTTTTGTATGTCTTAGGAAGTCTTTATTCTGCTTTCACTTTTTTTTGAAAAACTGTTTAAACTAGGTATAAAATTCTAAGTTGACAGATTGTTTTTTACAGTATTTTAAAGATGTTTCACTGTCTTCTCACTTGCATTGTTTCATTAAGAAATCTTTTTTTTTTTTTTTTTACAAAGACAGAGAGAGAGTCAGAGAGAGGGATAGATAGGTACAGACAGACAGGAACAGAGAGAGATGAGAAGCATCAATCATCAATTTTTCCATTGTGGCACTTTAATTGTTCATTGATTGCTTTCTCATATGTGCCTTGACCGTGGGGCTATAGCAGACCGAGTAACCCCTTGCTCAAGCCAGCGACCTTAGGTCCAAGCTGGTGAGCTTTGCTTAAACCAGATGAGCCTGCACTCAAGCTGGCAACTTCAAGGTCTTGAACCTGAGTCCTCCACATCCCAATCTGATGCTCTATCCACTGCACCACCACCTGGTCAGGCTCATTAAGAAATCTTATATAATTCTTACTTTTATTCTTTTGTAGGTAAGTTGTATTTCTTATTTCCTTTGGCTCTTAAAAACCTTTTTTTATCATAGATTTTATAGGATTAGGTTATGATTACAATTAGGTTTATCAGAATTTCTGTGGTTTACTTTGTTGAGTTTCTTAGACCTATTGATTTATTTATAATTTTAATCAAAGCATCATTTATTTAAATATTTTTTCCTGTTTACCTCTTCCATTAAAGACTCTAATTATGCATATATCAGGTTGCTTAACAAACAAAAATAAAATAATAATTAAAAATAGAAATAAAAATGAAAACAAAAAAGAGAAAAAAAGGCTGCTTGAAGTTTGTTCACAGCCATTTTATGCTCACTTTATATATAACTTTTCCCCTCTGTTTTATTTTGGATTGTTTTTATTGCTATGTCTTCAAGTTCATTAACTTTTCTCTTCTGTACTCCTTTTGGTTCCATCTTAAAAAACTGTGATAAGTCATTATTAAATATCCCAGTAGGATGCATCAAGTGTTTCTTAATCAGAGGAGAGCCTCTATAATATGAAGAAAACTTTCTTGATGGTGTTGACCATCTTTCAGCACATAATTTCTGTTATTATCCAAATAACCATATGTCCTAATTTGATTGTGACATTCCTGTTAATGACCATTGTTTTTCCATTTCTTTAACTTGATTTAAAAAAATTTTTTAAATTTTATTTATTGATTTTTAGAGAGAGGACGGGGGAGAAAGAGAAATGGGAAGAATTAACTTGTAATAGTTGCTTCATGTATGTGCCTTGACCAGGCAAGCCCAGGGTTTTGAACTGGCGACCTCCATATTCCAGGTTGATGCTTTATGCACTGCACCACCACAGGCTAGGCTGAGCTCATTATTAATATACTATCACTCTTAAAAATCTCCCATTTAAAAATAAAGTATACAGTCACCTTCACTGTTATTCTAAGAAAATCCCAGTCCCTTTACTTTCATTTATTAGTAAACCTCTCAGTAATAAGAAATATGTAAGCAGAAGTTCTTCATCATCCTGTTTGCTTCTTTTTGTGTGTGTAGTTGAGAGGAAGCTGGCTTTCCAGTGCTTCTGTCAATTTCTCTTTGGAAAAGACCCAACAAAAGGGCTGTCATATTAAATAAGGAAACTGCCCTCTGTGATACTGTGTTCTTTATGTCTGTACAGGCAGTCCCAGGGTTACGAATGAGATAGGTTCTATAGATTTGAAAATGTTTAAGTGTTTATATGCACAGAAAGGTAAAAATAGATACAATGTTAAGACAAATATCTCTCTAAGTTCCATTTAATAGGTAAATGTACCCGTTCCAACTTATGTACAAATTCAACTTAAGAACAAACCTATAGAACCTATCTCGTAACTTGGGAACTGCCTGTACTTTAATGGGCAAAGGAGACCCTGAAAATGTTATTAAAGTTACTTTGTGTTTGATGCTTGGGAGGGACGCACAGGGCAGGCAGAGGGCACATTGAGAATCAAGGGTCATGTCCTCCTGTTTCCCCATCTTAGAACTAGAGGGCTTGTGTGAGCGCTACTCTTTCAGAATCCACCAGCTGTGAAAGGTGTTGAATAGATCATCCTGCCTTTTGGTGTTTTTATTATTATTATTATTTTTAGTTTACCCAGTTTCCCAGGGACCATTTCTTGCTATCCTTGCATCAGAGCAAGAAATGACTTTGGGTAGGTGCATCCCAACTGAAACAACAGGGCTTGCAGGAGGCAGAGGGGACAGTTCTGGGAAGAATACATCTGAGAATTGAAGAAATACTACTTAATGTGTTTTTCCTCACAATAATTCAGTTTTCCCCTTCCACTGTTACCACCTTTCAGCAAATAATTCTAGCCCTGGGGTTTCACTGTCCCTGGGCACGAGTGGTAGATAGATATTCCCTAGATTAAAAATGCCATTGCTGCGATTTGAGTCTAAAAGCAGACCGTTTTGATCCTCTGTGAAATAATAGCACCGAAATCCAGACCTTGCTGAAACAGAGTTTTAAAAATAAATCTAAACTTTCCTTTATGTATCAAGAACAAAACATGAGAGTGTGAACCAATGGTGGGGTTCAGCCGGTTCTCCCCGGTTTGGCAGAATCGATACCTAATTTTTTTGAGTTTGGCAAACTGCATGTTAAAATGGTACTTGTAATCAGGGTTCTCTCTAAGGTGGGAGCCTAGGCAGCTACCCAAAGTGGAAATCACAAATTTACATTCCTTACTCTTTTTTTAACATTTATCTGCGAAACAGCATATTCTAAGCACCCGTAGTAATGTTCATTCCATCCAGAGCTAGAAAACATCGCAAGTGAGGATGCCAATCAAGAAGCAATATGGAAATAGCTTAAATAACAGTTTTATTGTCAGGTATTATTTATTATTAATATTTTAAAACTCATAACAATCTAGTTTTGCATACCTCTTTTATTGTTCTTATTTAAGTATTAAATACATGAAATAATAATCTCTTTTTATACTTAAAACAGTCATTAGGGCAGAGAACCTGTTGTTAAATTATTTGAACCCCACCACTGGTTTGAGCATATTTATTGTAAGTCATAGTAAAAAGAAGAACAAAAGCTATGATGTACGGAAAGACTCCATTCACTAGAAATAAGGAAAGATTCTTCCAATCGCTATGAAACAGAGCCAAGAAGGGTGAGAGTTGGACAAGTGGTCAGTTGCAAGTATTCTAGCTCCTCTCTCAGCGCCCACATCCCTGGGGTAAAAGGAGAGTCAGTATCGAACAAGATAAGGGATGTTGCAAGGGCACTGGTGCGAGCGGTCCATAGCCACAAAACCAGGCAGGGAGACTACATTCCTCAGCAAATCTCCAGATCCAGTTTGGTGCTGGCATGATAGGACTCAAATGAGCAGAACAGCAATGGCTGATGTAGGAGCCTCAAGCTGCTTCATAAAGTCCTGCTCCCTGCACCCGCAGTGCAATGTAGAGAGGGCCTGCAAAGGTTCTGGAGCTCCCCAGGGGGACTCTCATGTACAGGACTAGCAATTCTATGGCACAGGGGGCACCGTACATACAAACAATGGCTAAACCTGTGATCACTGACACGACACCACAGCACCAGTTCAGACAAGACCAGTCACAACTCAGCAGGCCAGTGCAGCTCTCCCAAAACAAGGCAAGATAAAGGAATCTCAGCCAAGGCTAGGGAGGGAGAAACTGTCTTCACCCAATGCTCAGTCTGCATTCGCTTCTCCTGACATCTAGATCCCAGTTTGGACAGAAAGAAGGGGACTAAAAGTCTTGAAAGTAAAAATTGACCCCAGTAAGAAATGTGAATTTTAAGAGAATAACTTGCATTTAATTAGCAAGTGTAATTATTTTTCTTCCCGCAGTGGGAAGAGTGTTTCCAAGATAAGATGATGTTTTTAAAGAAAAAAGAAAGTACGTTTTGTTGTAGATTTGAATCTTGTTGTCCCTCACGGCACGGCACGGCACTGCACATTGCTTCATGTTAGCAGACATCACGCAGGCAGAACTCTCCAGGGAGAGCCTCATCCCACTGGCTGCTGCTGTTGCGCCTAGCCTCCTGGATTCAGAGCCCAGAGCACCAGGGCTACTACTGTTCTCGCGATGCAACCAATGCTGCTGCCATGTGCACAAGAATGCCCTGGAACAAGCATCACAGAAAATGATGTTTTGTTGGGTCAGTTCACCTTCTTCTCAAACTCTCTCATGTCCCTCTGACTCTTTTTTTTTTTTTAAAGAGATAGAGAGGGACAGACAGACAGGAACGAAAAGAGATGAGAAGCATCAATCATCAGTTTTTTGTTGTGGCACTTTTAGTTGTTCATTGATTGCTTTCTCATATGTGCCTTGGCCGTGGGGCTACAGCAGACGGGGTAACCCCTTGCTCAAGCCAGCGACCTTGGGTCTAAGCTGGTGAGCGTTGCCAATAGTCAAATGATTGAATGCATGCTGATTTTAAAAAAAGTCATCATGCATTCTCTAATTTCTGATTTTTTTTTCTTTAAAGTGAACTGAGATTTTGAAAATACTTATAAAACAATCTGAGTGTAAAATCCTCCTAGATTAAAATAACTCTCCTCTCTGCCATTTTTTTACACTAATTGTCCATATATAATTCAATAGAAATTTTAGGGATTTAGTTTTATCAATTTAATTTTCATAGAAACAACCACTATCTTACCTTTTATCATTTATACTTCATTATTTTTTGTAATAATTTGCCAGTTTGAAGTTGTAAGCACAACTGGCACAAACAGGTTCGAGAGCAAACACAACTGCCCATGACAGAGGCAAACACACGCCTCGCCTGGGAGCAGCGCCGCAGATTGCCGGCCGGCTGAGAATGCTCACCGAGCTGTGGGAACCTGTCAGTGTGCTCTACAGAGACCAATGGGAAAGGTTGGTTCGCATGGCAAATTGGTGAAGTCGTCACAAGTTAATGCAGTTTCTTATGAAATCTTTCCCCATAAATGCTTATCACAGGATGTAGCCATGTTTCCACGGGGCCGTCCAGCAGCGTCCTTTACCAGCAGTCAACTTGGTGTTCAGTTACTCGCTCTGCACTGTTAGTGCAGGAACTCTATGTAATCTCCTTGTGACTTTTTATTATTGTCTGTATAATCTATTTCCCACTGGTCTTGCTCACTCTGAGCAAGTTTTGTTTGTTTTATGCACGTAGGAGCTCTCAGCCAGGCTTCCTCACTATCTCCAACCTGCTTTTCTAAGACTGCCCCTTATTATTTTCTTGACACTGTTGGCTCCAACTTTGGTCTACCTCCTGTTTCAACTTCCTACCGTAGTCTTCTGAACAAGAGTCTTTAACATGTCTAGCCGTCAGTAAGACGGTCATCTACTTGTCTTTCTCTGACTGGCTTATCTCACTTAGCATAATGCTTTCCAGGTCCATCCGTGCTGTTGCAAAGGGTAAGGCTTCCTTCATTTTTAAGGCCAAATGGTATACAACTGTTTAAATGTACCACAGATTTTTTACTCAGCTCAGATTGGGGAGGCTGCCTAATGACAGAATGTGGTCATTCAGGGTCACTGCTGTGCTAAATTTTAACCTTTTATGTGCTAGATCATGGAATGATCCAGGTAGCCTAAACAGCTAGAAATAGTCAGGAAGCTTAGAACAGCCACTATTTACCAACAAGTAACTTATTAGAGAGTACAGCTGAACATGTGTGTGCTGACGGAATATGAAGTTGGAATTACAGAATTCGTTCACGATTCTCAGGAATTTCACTGTGTGTGTGCAAACATGTAAATATGTACATATACTAACGTAACTCTCAAGAATTGTTTTCATTGCCACAGTTTAACATCACAAGTTATTTTAAAAACTCAATATAACTATTTTAATAGAGATAAATAATTATTTTTCGTCTGTCCATCACAGAAGTCAAGTGTTAAAAATTTCACCCTGAAAGTGGTGGTAACTGGAAAATATTCTTCTGATGGCAAACTTTAAATAAAGATGAAATGATTTTATTTACTTCCTTTATTAGCCTGGATCTAGTTAAATCAGCAATACATTCCATATTCAATGACACAAATTAAAAAGAACAAAAAAATAAAATAAAAGCAAGGAGAGCTTTAAAATATGTGTCTGCTTCAGTGGAGGTTAGAGCTGACCATACCAAAGACAGAAAAGTACTTTTAAGTGAAAAATAGCACTTCTGGCCATGTTTTGCTTTGACTGTAAATAATAAGTTTATGACAATCATCTATCCTTTCTGAAAAATATTTATTTTTATTAAAAATGTGCTTGTTCTCAAGGATTTATATATAAATAAAAATGCCCTCATGAATTTGTTTCAAAAAGACTCCAGCGGAGGACTGAGGGAGTAGGTACCATAGATGAAATGAGTTTGGCCGTGTTTGATGACTGAATGCTGACGCTGGGCAATGGGCACCTAGTGACTCCTTATATTATTCTCTCTACTTTCATTTATGTTTGAAATTGACCATAATAAAAAACTTTCTCCTCTTCCATTTTCTGGTTTATTTGCTTTGTTTTTTGCGTTAGGTTTATTATACTTATATTTGTAATTTACTTTTTAATAGAAAAGAAAATATTGGAGAAGCATGCATGCATGCAATTAAATTAAAACCAATCTTAAAAATAATGCACCCTTTCCCATGACCATTCTAGTCATTATTTGTAATTTACAGATGATAGTCATTTTAATGGAGACATTATTTTTGGTTCAACATCAAAGAATTAACAAAATTTAGAGTATTTCTGTTCATTAATTCATTTAACAAGTATGAATTGAGCACCTCCTGTATACCAGGAATAGCATAGTAAGACTAGAGTTATCTGTGGTAAATGAATAGATACATATTCAAAGTCTTAGTGCAGAAAACAGCTATCAAATCTGTGCTGGATTTAAGCCATTTTCCTGTTTGGAAGAGCACAGTATCCAGTATGTCTTATTAAAAATTTTGCTTTCTGATAAGAAATATATTGTTTGTAAGATTAACATATTTTCACACTGCATATTTTTCTACTGATTGATTTCTATGAATAGCTTATCATCAAAGCAGGAGAGATCAATAGGATATATTAGTTATAACTTATAAATGTTATAATGTATCTTTATAACTTATAAAGAAGGTAAAAACATTAATTGTAGAATGGCATAGTGAAAAAATATCTACAATTTGGTGGGGAGGCTGTTGTCAGGTCTGATTTTGGTTTTACCCTACTTACAAACTAATGAATTAGCCCACTGCTTTCATGTGTGCTGGCTAAAGACATGAGACTGCCCAACCAGAAACACAGGACTCCGTTACTCACGGCACAGCAAGCCCTCAAGCAGCAGCATAGTCATATTGGTTCTTCCTGTTCCCAAGTCCCACCAGCATGACCCAATATAGTCAGATGGACCCGATGCACAGAGTGGGTTGTATCACAGATACAGAACGCTGAACCCACTGCTATTTTAACAAATGGTAAGCAAGCCCGTTCTTTGTCTGGGGAACACGCTTACCTCATTCTCTCAGAAGAGATCGAAACTACAGGTATATCCTAGACTAAAAACGGGACAAGGGGACATCTGCTGTCTCCCTCAGCTCTGGTGTATTAAGCTCTACAGTTAAAAATTGTTTCCTTCTGACCAGACGGTGGCACAGTGGATAGAGCACTGGACTGGGACGCAGAGTACCCAGGTTCGAGATCCAAGGTAACCGGCTTGTGTGCAGGCTCACAGACATGACCCCATGGTTACTAGCTTGAGTTCAATGTCACTGGCTTAAGCAAGGGGTCATTCATTTGCTGGAGCCTCCCAGTCAAAGCACATATGAAAAAGCAATCAATGAACAACTAAGGGGTTGCAATGAATTATTGATGCTTCTCATCTCTCTCCCTTCCAGCCTCTCTCTCTCTCTCTCTGTCTTTATCTCTCTCATTAAAAAAGAAAAAAAAATGTATTTTCCTACTGAAATCGTGAGGCATGAGAATTCCTAATCCAATTACACTTTTTAAGTAGGCTAATGAAGCTATCATTTGTAAGTAATACGTTTCATGTAATTCCTGGTTCTGAGGTTTTCATTCTACCTGGTGCCAAAAACTTAAGGTAAAAAGAGTAAAATTTAGTGACTGCACAGCTACTTAGGTTTGACATCAATCACATTGGGGTGCTCCCTTTCCCCAGGCTTTGGTGCTCCTGGGGCTCACACAAATGCTGCAGTGCTGTGTGTGAGCGTGGAAGTTAGGAGATGTTTACTTACTGATCTGCTCAGGTCCCTGGATGGCTTCTGGTTCCACACATCACTCCTGTCATGTACCAACAGGCAGGCCATATGTAGGATCCCCTTGGATGGATGGTGAAGTCACAAGAAAAAGAGAACAGCCGTTAACAAACACAAAGTATACCCCACTACACAAGGCTAATAAAACACTGCTTGAAGCTCAAAAATGCTAAAGTGAGGGAGGGACATGATATGCCAACTCTTGTAAAGTTAAAGGTCACTCATCTTTAGGTTTCTTTCGACATACAGAAGCTTAGCAAGGGGTACAGGTGCAGTTGCACACAGTACATTTTGAAGCAAAGCATAATTACTCAAAGTGACCAGCAGAGGGCACCTAGCACAAATGAATGAAACGATTACACCAACATCAGGTTCTAAAGATTTTTCTTTGACTATTTACACTTTACAAGTCAATTTATTTTATGTGTCTATTACAAACTCCTTTTGATATGAGGATAATGGTGGTTACGTATTCTTCTTGAGAACAGTCCTGTACTGTATGCTATCCCACGTGGCTAAGGTACTGATTTATAGGACACGATGAATAAGAAAAAAATTCAGAGGAAAGAGTTTATTTATGTAGACAATTTCCCAAAATGAATACTTGAGAGGAATCAAAATGTATTCAAGCAATTGTTCAGAAGAGGAGAAACTCCTATGTTTACTGAAATGTTCCTGTAAGAAAGGACTTCTGACTTGTTCTCTTTCCTCCATTTCTTACACAAGTCTGTGGTTTGGTTCAAATTGTGAGCTCAAAGAATTCAAGATCAAAGAATTCATGCTCAAAGAATTCATTTTTGAACACACTAAATCAAGGGAAAGAATATTATTCTATCATCAAACAAAATGGGTCACTATATTTCCCAGAAAGAAGAAAAACACAAAAAAACTTAAATTCTATGTATTTCCTTTCAGGACTAACATAGACATAGACAACAATTAATTGGCCAACCATATTCTTCAGGCATATAATTTTCTTTCTTCCCCAAGTGGACACTCCCTGGGAAAATACAAATAACTTCTAATTTCAAAGCCCTTCAACACAAAAAGAAAATAGGCCACCTTGACCAGAGCACAAAATCATCTTTTCCAACGGCTTGAATGAGCACATTATTCAAGGAAAAAATACATAATAAGATTTTTAACTACTTTATTTTGTTTCATTTTTAAGTTCTTTTTATAGCCACAAGAAAAACATATTGATGAATTGATTTTTCCAAAATAAAACCATTATGCTTAATTTAGCCTAAATATAGCTCCCCGTGTCCAGTATTTCAGAAATAACAACACTGTGGCACAATGTGGCTGGGACTTGTTCAGGGACACACAATGTTCCCAAGTTTGGGTAGGATTTCCATCCACAAGGCATTAATTTTTATGCTAGAAAGTCACCTACAAATCCCAAATTATTTCTGTCCTACTAAATATAAAGACATTTCTATAATTCATAAAGATTATAGTTTAATTTACATGGCAGTAACTGTAATCATCAGGAACCTAATTATTTCCCATTCAAAGGAAGTACATTTTGCTTTCAGCTGACAATTTATTTTCCACATCATTCATAATAATAAACAGTCCCTTTATAGAGTGATTGCTATGTGCCTTGAGCCTTTCCACTATCTTCCAAGATAGTTCTTATTATCTCCATTTTACAGAAGAGAAGAGGGCTCAGAGTTGTCACGTAACTGTCCCTTAATGCAGAGTGACTCATGGTAGAAGCAGATTTTCTACCAGCTGTGTTTGACCCCCATCCACCTCTGCCATCTCCAGTCTGCCTCACTTCTCCTTAATTAATTAATTAGTTTACCAACTTAAAACACAAATGGCACTTTCTGTTAATGGCGACTGTGACTCTTTCCTAATTTTATTTCTTTCCTCCTAAGACTCTATTTTTCAATTTGGAGCAAAAAGGGGTTGCAAAGCAAATTATCTTTTTATTGCACTTCATCAACATCCAGAAAGTACTATGAATTTCTACTATACAAAGTATTTGGGTTACTAGGCTGAGTACACAATACCACTCCAGACGGTTCCTAAGAGATCTTGTTATCAATCAATATTAAAGCATTTTGTCAACTTATTTCATTTTAAACCCAATAAAAAAAATCTTATTAAATATAACAAGATTTTTAAATGATCCGCTGATAAAGTTTTTGAAACAACAATATATAGTTACTTTCAATAAAAATATAAATCTCAGGAGTTCAAAGTCAATGCTCTCAAAAATCTGTCCACGCAATTACTCAGAGGCCAACACAATTTTAAATTGCTTTTACGCACTTTAGAAGTTCAAACTAGGTGACTGTAAAGCCAGTAGTCGCGGCCACCATCACAGTCGCCTGGCACATGCAGGTTCACATTAGATTCAGACAGACGGTAATGAAATAACGGAGCCAAGAACTGGTAAGCCATCAGCTTTAATTCTAGGTTGCACCCAGCGGGCAGGTAAAAACACACCCTGGGCTCCAAAACCCACTCATTCAGTGCTCACAAAGCTACTGACTTATCCGAGTTTCCTAGAATCAAAGGTTTCTAACTCACCAGACTTATTCACCTCTGTTCCCCATCTCCTTCTCTCTGCACAAACTGGCTTCTCCTTCACCACTCCTCCATTTTGGCTGCTTCTCCTCTCCTCCACGTGGCCTTAATCTGCTTTCCTACAGCATGAGCTCCTCCTAGAACACAATCACTCTTCTCTTTAAAACCTTTTGGTGCAAAAGCCCTCCCCCAACACATATTAACATAATCACGCCCATTCCCAAGCAGGAAGGGCAACTGATATCATTACCTGGGCGATGGGCTTCCATGTGGGCAGCACCATCTTTAACAAAGTGAGCATAATATATTTTATCTGCCCAACAGTGACATACATAACATGCTTTAGAAAATCTAGGGCTTATTTTTAAAAGATTAGGTACTGTTGGTCAAATAAGTTTACAAATATGACATATATGTTTGCTCGCTTATAGTTTGCATTGGGTGTGGGGGACAGGCTGTAAGCGGGCAGGGTCATTATACCCTAAGTCAGGGGTCCCCAAACTTTTTACACAGGGGGCCAGTTCACTGTCCCTTAGACCATTGGAAGGCCAGACTATAAAAAAAACTATGAACAAATCCCTATGCACACTGCACATATGCACATGCATCTTATGACATGCTTCCAGAGCCGTGATGCCTGTGTCCTGTGTCACCGGAAGTAGTACTGTACGTGAGCCATGCTGCGCTTTGTGGTGCCACCACATACAGTACTCCAGGAGCACAGAATGTGGATGCATCCTGTGCTTCTCTCACTGACCACCAATGAAAGAGGTGCCCCTTCCTGAAGTGCGGCGGGCGCAGGATAAATGACCTCAGGGGGCCGCATGCGGCCTGCAGGCCGTAATTTGGGGACTCCTGGCCTAAGGCTTAGTTTTAAAACTAAGTCTTTCCCATCCTTTTAATACTAAGATCTTTTCAAAACTAAGCTTTCCCCCACACCCTTGACTGTTGCATGATGTGGGGTGGTGCACTCTCATGAGGAATCCTATTATGCCTCAGATAAGTGACTTTGTATCAGAGACTTCCTTGTTTGTATATTGGATTAAAGGTTTTCATATTTACACTATTAAATGAGGCAGAGGAGCCTATGCTGGAGGAGAGCAGAGAAAGGCCACGTGGAGGAGAGGAGAAACAGCCAAGATGGCAGAGTGCTGAAGGAGAAGCCAGTTTGTGCAGAGAGAAGGAGATGGGGAACAGAGGTGAATAAGGTTGGTGAGGTAGAAACCGTTGATTCTAGGAAACTCGGATGAGTCAGTGGCTTTGGGAGTCTTGAATGGAAAGGGAAGTGTTTTCCCATTGTGTGTATTTCTTGCCCGCTGGGTGCAAGCTAGGATTAAAGCTAATAACCCACCAGTTCTTGGCTCTGTTGTTTCATTACCATCCGTCCAAATCAAATGTGAACTTGCACAGGCCAGGCGGCTGTGATGGTGGCCATTACTACTGCTTTTACAGGTACATAAAATCTCAGAAGTGCATACAGTCCTTTTGAACAGTTGCCATCTTCCTGAGAGCCACCTGTGTTCAAACAACAGGCAAGGTTTTTCATGTGGTCACTGGCTGTCTGCACCATTCACTGGCAGGAACACTCAAGAACAGCTGAGCCTTGGGAAGAATACCCAGATGAATAGACAGAAGATTGAATTCCAGGGGGGGGCTCCAAGCAGACTCAGACGAGACCCGGCCCCTACTTCCGTTGCTGTCAGGGTGCACCCGTGAGATCCCAGCCTGATCCATGGGTCTGAGGAGTTCACATAGAGAGCTGCTGTGCAGATCAGAGTGCTAGTGTGTTGAGACAAAGGCAAGTGCTGGATCCTCCTATATAGCTCTGCCTTCTTGTGGACCTAGATGGAATCCTGGTCTTGCAGCCAGGAGCTAGTCCAAGGCTGCCTTGCTGGTGGAAACGGTGGATTCTTGCATTCCTTTGACCAGTTGGCCCACTTATTCTTTTCACATAAGCCACCCCATCACCTCTCTCCATCTTCTATCCTGCTGTACCCTCCCCAGTCTGTCCTCCACACTCGGGGTGCCCCTGGGACAGAAGCAAGAAACAGCAGGCTGGGTGGAGACGCATCCTAGAAGGACCTAGAGCCCAGGCTGCAAGTCACCTGAGTGGCAGGGTTTCCCTTGTCCGCTCATTCTCTGTCCATCCCTACCTGCCCACCTCTGAGGCCCCAACCATAGCCTTCACCTGTCCCTACTTCCGTCGGTCCCAGCCCTACTTTCTCACCCGTGTGACAACGGAAATCACCTCATCTCTCCCGGGCTGAGTTTCACATTTTATGCATTATTTAAATTGACATGTAGCATCACGTAAGTTTAATGTGCACAACATGTATCAAATCAACATGCTATGAGCCTTAAACTTACACAATGTTATATGCCAGTTATATCTCAATAAAAATCAGTAAATAAATTAAGAAATAAACAAGGGCCCACTCTGAGGAAACAGGTTGCAAGGCAAACAAATTCCTGGACCCTGAGAGACACGTGGCAGATGGAATGGTGATGACGTCATCCTTGAGAACCCACTCAAGAAGGCCACTCCGCAGCCATAAAATGGGAAGTTTTGTTGTCTGGAAAGGAAAATAAGGTAGGATCCCTGTTTCACTCTTTAAACCAAAAAAATATATATATATATCATCTTTTAAAACACAACAGCAAAATCCATGAACCAACTGAAAATAAAAAGCTGCCTAGAATAACAAACAGTACTGTAAAGAAAGGAGAATTTTATTTGCACCACACAAAAAAATGTTTGAAAGCCTGTTTCATTAATATATAATTAACCACCATAGATCACATTGAAATGACTAACAATCCATAACCAAAAGACTATGAACACTTAAACAGGACTAGAAACACAGATTAATCTTATACTTAAAAAAGAAGAGCTGCTCTTGGTCCCGGACGGGCTTGCCGGGTGGATCCCGGTCAGGGCCCATGCGAGAATCTGTCTCTCTTGCTCCCCTCCTCTCACTTAAAAAAAAAAGAGATGCTCAAAATCACCCAAAATAAAAGAAATGCAAATTAAAACTAAATGAAAATAACCATTTCCGTGTGTCAGGTTAATATAGATGAAAATGTTTACTAACACCGTGAGTTGAGGCGGACACAGGAAAGGAGGTGCTTTCCCAGACAGCCGATGGGACTGCACTCTGAATTACTCCTCCTGGAAGCAATTTGGCCATGAGGAGCAGGCACACATACTCTTTTCTTCAAAAATTCCATTTCTAGGAATATATCCTGCATATCCTCTTGCATATGAGCTAAAGCTGCATATACAGAAGAATATTCATTGCAGCAGGTTTTTTAAAATTTATTTTATTTTTATTTTATTCATTTTTTAGAGAGGAGACACAGAGTGAGAGAGAGAGAGAGAGAGAAAGGGAGGAGGAGCTAGAAGCATCAACTCCCATATGTGCCTTGACCAGACCAGTACAGGGTTTTGAACTGGCGACTTCAGTGTTCCCAGGTCGATGCTTTATCCACTGCGCCACCACAGGTCAGGCCTCATTGCAGCAGTTTTTATAACAGTAAAAGATTGGAAAGAATTTAAGGGTCTATAAGTAAGGCTTAGTTATACAAAGAAATTCTATAAAGACAACAAACACTGTGTAGATATTAGCAAAATTAATAAGAACACTCTGCTTGTACTCATGTAATCACTGTCAAGATAGGTAAACGAATATATTAAAAAAATAAAATATTGCCTGACCAGGTGGTGGTGCAGTGGATAGAGTGTTGGACTGGGATGCAGAGGACCCAGGTTCGAGACCCTGAGGTCGCCAGCTTAAGAGCGGGCTCATCTGGTTTGAGCAAGGCTCACCAGCTTGGACCCAAGTTCACTGGCTCGAGCAAGGGGTTACTCGGTCTGCTGTAGCCCCGCGGTCAAGGCATATGTGAGAAAGCAATCAATGAACAACTAAGGTGTTGCGACTGCAACGAAAAACTAATGACTGATGCTTCTCATCTCTCTCCTTTCCTGCTGCCTGTCTCTCTCTCTCTCTCTGACTGACTCTCTCTGTCTCTGTCCCTCTCTCTGACTCTCTCTGTCTCTGTCAACCCCCCAAAAAATATTTTGTGTTTCTTGGCTATTTTTTTTTTGCTTGTAAATGCGTATACATATTATATTTCTCCATGTATAAGACACACATTTTTCCAAAAAATTTGGTGTCTAATAGCTGGGTGCATCTTATACAATGGTTGTAGATTTTTTAACTTTCCTGCTTTTTTGTGCTTGTTTTTGCGCGCATTGTTGAAGACAGTGATTTGTCATCAGACACAAATGAAGACAAGCTAATAAATGAGAATTCTGACAGTGAAGAGGAGTTGTATGAATTTTATGATGAATATAATTTGAGTTCAATAACTTCATGTAATACATTATTTTTCAAATTTTGGGCCACAAAATTAAGGGGCATCTTATACATGAGAGCATCTTACACATGGGGAAATATGATATATACATATGGGATACACAAGAAATTGGTAACAGATACCCAGGTAAACTGGTATCTAGGGGGCAATTGCAAAACGGAACTTTATTTTTCACTATATATCTTTTAACTGTACCGTTTGAATTTTATAGCATGTGTGTGATTTACTTAATTTTTTTTTTAATTTCAAAAGTAGGGGCTTTGTGATCAAACAGCTCTGTATCAAGTCCCCTTCTACCACTCTAGATAGGTTAGTTAACTTCTCATATTTACAATGAAGATAATGCCCTAAGTAGAAAGTGTTTGCATTTTTAAAAGGACACATCTTAAACAACAGTAATGGCTTGCTTGTGGTAGATTTTTCAGGCATTTTGATGGTACATAGAATACTCAAGACAACGACTTCTCCTAGACGATGTAACAAGTTGTTTTGCTACCCAGCATTTCTTTTGCATCTTCTGACAATCATTGTAAATACTCCTTTAGAGAACTACCCTACCATCTTCCAAGCTCTCAAACCATTTGTTTTGAGTGGATCTGAAGCTTGGTACTGGGGGTTGACATTGCACCCAGCCAGTGAGAGCTTTGCATCTCCTGGTCAGAGGAAGATAGAAAGCAAGTTTTCCAAGACTGTTATCAACATACCATAACAGTGAGTTCTATTCACGATTGCACCTCTTCCTGTCCAGACCCATGGATACACTGGTCACTGGTAGAGAACAGGTTTCTTCTTCTATGTGGACCCCAAATCACAAGCAGTTGACTTCCAGCTAGCATCACAAGTGCTGTCTTCAGCTTCCATTACATTTTTCTATGAGGCCAGCTGCTCCTGTGCAATGAGGTACATAGTAAGAGCTAGAAACATTGTGAGAATCACACATTTCATTACTTCTTTCAGTAAAAATTTGTAGTGTTTTGAAGTGCAAAGAATTTTCCTTTCAGGTGTAGCTTTGTAACTGGTTCCCCATGGTATCAGATTCTACTTTATAGGTCTGAAAGAAATATTGTAAGTAGGATAGAACACAAAGCAAATTAGCATCCCCAGGTAAAGTGACTACATCAGCAAAGCTCACAGCAGGTTTATAAAGCAAGGAGAGACTAGAACACGGGGTAGAAGGGACTACTTCTGCTCTCATGAGAAGGTGGACGGGTGTAGTTGTGGGGTAAGCAGAATTTCCCAAATCCTCCCAAGGATCACTTCTCCAAATCTCAGAATTTTATTTTTTCCCAAGCAGTGCATTTTCACATAACCCTGGCCAGTCTTTAAATTCAATCTATGTTGTAATTTAACTAGCCATAGGGCCAGACTCTGTGATTGATTTCTGGTTACCAACAGCCACAAGAAAGAAGATTCTTTTAAGGCTAAAAATTCCCTGGTTCTCTCACCACATTGAATGGATAATTTAAAGCCCTGCATTTCTCATTTCTTTTTTTACTCTCTCCATTGCAGTTTGCAGCATTACCTATTTGTCATGCCCTCAGACTGTGCCATGGTTTTTTACCACCCAGTTAATAAAGCCATGTTTTCTATATGCACTTCATACCAGGTAACACAAGTAATAAGTAGTTCATCGGCAGCTTCCATAGATGATTACTATACCATCATTTAATAGTAAGTCAAGCCTGATCAGGCGGTGGCGCAGTGGATAGAGCAGGGGTCCCCAAACTACGGCCCGCAGGCCGCATGCGGCCCCTGAGGCCATTTATCCTGCCCCACCGCACTTTTGGAAGGGGCACCTCTTTGATTGGTGGTCAGTGAGAGGAACACAGGATGCATCCGCACCCACAGTTCCCATTGAAATACCGGTCAGTTTGTTGATTTAAACTTACTTGTTCTTTATTTTAAATATTGTATTTGTTCCCGTTTTGTTTTTTTTACTTTAAAATAAGATATGTGCAGTGTGCATAGGGATTTGTTCATAGTTTTTTTTTTATAGTCTGGCCCTCCAACGGTCTGAGGGACAGCGAACTGACCCCCTGTGTAAATAGTTTGGGGACCCCTGATATAGAGTGTCAAACTGAGATGTGGAAGACCCAGGTTCGAGACCCCGAGGTTGCCAGCTTGAATGCGGGCTCATCTGGTTTGAGCCAGCTTGAGCCCAAGGTCGCTGGCTTGAGCAAGGAGTCACTTGGTCTGCTGTAGCCTCCCAGTCAAGTCACATATGAGAAATCAATCAATGAACAACTAAGGAGCCACAATGAAGAATTGATGTTTCTCATCTCTCTCCCTTCCTGTCTGTCTGTCCCTATCTGTTCCTCTCTCTGACTCTGTCTCTTCCACAAAAAAAGAAAGAAAAAATATAGCAAGTCAATGCTCACTTCTTTCAAACGCCAATAGGTTTAAATACCTAACCTATTGCACAAACACTACTATCAACCAGGATTCAGTCACAGATAACTGGAAACACTTTGTTTTAAGGTGAAAGTAATTTAAATCAAGGAATTTGGTCCTTATAAAATCATTGAAAAAGATAGAGAACTGGATTCGAAACTGGCCTCCAGAAAGAATTTCACACCAATTCTGTAACATCGGACACCAAGGGAGTCGCTCCCTCAACCACATTTAGGGATACTGGGAATCAGGATCCCCCAGAACGCTGCTCTGGGAACACTTAGCTTCGGAATGCTGCTCTGGAAACACTTAGCTTCTCTGCAGTCCAGGGCACTGGAAGGTGCAACCGTGAGCTCCAGAGCCATCCTTCACCTCCTAGGCTCTGCACTACACCCTAGCCACACAATGCTATTCTAAACAGCGGGGGTGGGAGGGGGGGAGGCTCTTCTGCTGTGGGGAATGCCAATTCCTGCATAATTATAATTACACCTGCCAGCAAAATCAGCAGAAACTGAAGGATAACTTCAAATTTTGTGCCCCAGGATCTGATTGCAGAAACTTACCTTGAACCCTAGATTCAGAGGTTTCTGAGAGATCTAGATTTTAACTTCACTATTTCTATAGTTTAAGAAGTCACATGAAGGGGACTAGATCTCCCTTTAAACCCCAAAGGAAAATTCTAATAAGCTTAAAACAAATGACCTCATTTACTCTTAAATTTGTGATAAATATGGTTCTTAGATATTTCGTATTATAAAATCTTAATAAGTTACATTCTGAGTCTAAACTCAGACTAAGCACAATGTTTGTTGTAGCTGACTCCCAATGAGTTGGGCCTGGCCCTAACTGGGTAGCTCAGTTGGTTAGAGCATTGTCTTGATATGTCAAGGTTGTGGGTTTCATCCCCTGTCAGGGCACATCCAAGAATCAACCAATGAATGCATAGTAAGTGGAACAACAAATTGATGTTTCTTTCTCTCTTCTCCACCTTTCTTTCTCTATATTAAAATAATAATAATTAAAGACAATGAGTTGGGCCAGTATTAGCTCTTGAGCTTCCTTCTCCATGTGGTCAGTCAAGGGCTGAATTCCAAGCAAAGCAAATTAACTTCTAGGGATTTGTGAATGAAAAGGTTCCATAACGATCCCTTTAAATAATGCTCAAGTTTATTTAAAGAAATTGTGGGGCAAAGTTTCATTTATGTCAGTGGAAAGAGTAAGGAAATCTTTCAGGTACTATAGATATAACAGAGGAATATTATCTACTCTAAGTAGTTTTAAAAATGTATGTCTTAGACAAATGTACAGGTCTTTTTCTTTATAGCTGACAAAAGCAGCAAATTATTTCATGATTAGGTAATTTTCCAAAATAATGAATATTAAAGTGACCAACATGCAAGGGTATAGAAGAGTCCATGAGAACCCCAAGGCATGCTGGAAACCCGCACAGCAGCTAAGCCACTTGTAAATGGAGTCACATATCAATCAGTAGGTTCCCAGGTGAGATTTGCAGACTCTGCGTTTTTATAAATTTGTTCTGCACATTACCAACTTGGAAAGAACAAGGAAATTCAGCTTCAATTCAAATTTACTAAAGAATGTCAAAGCCCAGATCTGGACTGTGGCTGAGAACTGTGGGTTCAGCATCCCTGGTCGAGCAGTGACACTGTGACCCTGCGGTCTGTGTCATCATCACCTCAGTTACTCATAGCTTTGTGGTTGTTTCCAGTCCGTGTGTGTTCTTAAATAACATCATCTTTTTATTTTATTTTTTAATTTTTTCCACTGATTTTGAGAGAGAGGAGAAGCACAAGAGGAAGAGAGAGAGAGAGAAGCATCACTCAGTGTCCCACTTAGTTGTTACGCTTAGTTGTGCACTCCGTGATTGTTTCTTGTACCTGACCTGGGGTCAAACCCGTGACCTTGGCACACCAGGACGACACTCTACACACTGAGCCACATGGTCAGGGCCCTGACTTCATCGTCTTAATATGACATGAGTGTTCTTTGTACTTATATACACAAAAGAGTGTAATTTAATAAATGGCTTATTACAATAATATAAAGAAAAAAAAAAGCAAGAGAAATAAGAAAAAAGAAGTAAACAGTCTGATAGGAGAAAAAGGTACTCAACATTTTCTTCAATGTTCAGTCTGAAGAAAACATACACCTTGTTTCTTGGATCTGCTGAGTGACTCCACTGAAAAATCTCTTCTTCCAGCATATGGCTTGAACTAACCCACCAACCTTCCAACAGACTAATGTCTCCACCCAGCTACTCATTCCAGGGTTATAGTTATTAAGTCAAATGCCTTGGCCATTCTAAGAAAATTCCACAAGTAACAATTACTGTACTTGGCAGGAAGCATGGTAATACCCGCCTGGAACTTTATTATTTTGTTGATTTAAAAATACATTTCTAAAATATCTTCAGATTTATTTTACTTAGGAAAGTGTATGATCAAAATATAAAGTGAAGACAGAGTTAAAATAAGTAATTTATGTTTATAAGTAGATAATAATATTTCAAATCAGTATACTATTGAATTATAATCTGAATATAATTGAGTCTCTGTCCCCAAATGGCCTATTCTTAAAAAGTAAATAAAAGCAATTGGAATCTTAAAAATTTTTTTTTTCATTGATGAGAGGGAGAGGGAGAGAGAAAGTAAAGCATCAACTCATTGTTGCACTTAGTTGTATACTCATTGACAGCTTCTCATATGTGCCCTTACCAGGGTTGAACCCACGACCTCAGTGTGCCAGGATAACACTCTATCCACTGAGCCTGGGCTAGCAATTGGAATATTACTAAGTCTCTTGGTGGGGAAAGATGCCTAAAAACAAATATAGTATTATTAATATAAGCCATGACTTAACATTCTTCTTTCTTCTCCTCCTCCTCCTCCCCCTCCTCCTCCTCCTCCTCCTCCCTCTTTTTTTCTTTTTATCTCTTTAAAATATGCAACTCATTCCTTTAACATGGTCTTCCACTGCCTCCCTCTCTCTCCTCTATCTCCTTCCAGAAGAGGGACCCTTTTAACAGTCCCTTACCAATGGCTCCAGCTGCTGACAGAGACTTTCTGCGCTGCAAGCAGCCCTCTGTCAAGTTTATTCTCACTTTGTGCTATGACTGCTTTTCTCCATCACCCACAATCTTCATAGAAAATGAGATTCAACCTGTAAGAATGTTTTCTCCTTGGAAGAAAACAGAGGGGTTGAAGGAAGCTATGAATATTTGCAAAGCAATTCTATTTTCTTTGCTTCCTTTGCCCCATTAGATCTTTAAGTACCACTATCAAGAGGAGAATGCCATATGTGTTTGTACAACTTACGACCACCACTCGTTGCACTCTAGAATGCTTTTCTTCTTCTTCACTTTGGTTAGACATGTCCCCACCAGGCACTCTGGAAAGTGTATTGTGCTTATGTCCATCTAAATTTCTCCTAGAACTGGAAAGAAAATGCATCATCAGTAGGGTTTTAATGCTCATCTACCCAACCAGGGTCCTTGCTTTCAGGATGAAGGTAATTTTATAGAATTGTATTACATGGGCATTTGGTCACTAGATGACCTGGATCAATACAACTGAGGCAGTATGAAACCAAGCCGAGCCTCCAAAGTTTTGAGGAATCAGAATGGGCCAAGAAAAATGTTCCTCTCATTCTGGGTGCTATAAAATATAGTGAAATATCATACTGAAGTTAAACAATGCATTCCCCTGGCAAGGTAGGGTCTTCTCAGGGTCAGAACCCTCACTTAAAAGCATCCACCTTCAAGAAGCTGAGTCAGGTTTGCCTCATCCCTTCTTCAGGTCTGGGGTGTAGGCTCATTTGTCTGCAATGCAGGGCAGCTACGATCATGTCTTGGTCCACTCTGACCTGTTTAGTTTTACTTACCATAAAAATTTAGCGGGATTCTGGGGGATTATAATGAAGTTGGAGCCTATTTAATGTTTCCTAACATTTTAAATAATTCTTTGTGATTAATCCTTCTCTGACAAACTTGATCCAGTCAATTCTAAGCCTATGGCATACTCTATTGCCCCCTAGAGGATGACTCATCTAAGTGGTTTTCTGTAGGAATGCAAAAGCAGTCTTTGCCACCTTAGAGTTATGAACTTGACATATGAATTCCATCAACTCTCCATCTGCCATGCAATAATTCTAAAGCAGTGAGGAAGTCCACTGTGGAGAGGAAATAACTGAGTGGCTTTGAGCCCACTGGAACTATGGAGAACAATTTTCTGTCTCCAAGGAGGTCTACGAAAGTAGACTTAAGTCATTCACTAACCACACCTAAAATTCCATTTCTTGAGTTCTTGGTAAGACATCTTCCTTGAATTTCTAAAATTCTTAGTAGCAAGGAGCCTGTATCAATAGATCTAGAAATTGTTTGACTTCAAGTTTCCCAGGAGAAGCCATGTTCTGGGGACATGAGGTTTGTGGTAGAGGAATAGAGACATTAAACTAATAAGAGCATGTGTACTACAGTCTTCTTTTCTTTTAGAAATTATTCCAAGAAATTAAGCGTCTGTCAAGAATGAATTAAGAACTAAGATTCTAGATACTCTCATCATAATGCAACATAAGTCTAGTTCTATATTTAAAGCATCCTGTCCCCAAAATGACATCTCTATAATATACCGGTGGCTTTTAGTATTACTCTAAAAACCATTGGCACTTGTTCTGCTACTATTTCCTCCTTTATAACTATTCTCTTAATAGTCTGTCAAGCGCAGGGTGTTTAGTTCTAGCAATTATTATACACTAGGCTCAAAATAAAAAAACTAGTCCATAACATATAACTCGAACAGAACCTAAGCTCCATACTAATTCAGCAGGATGTCCATTCAATAAACAATAGTCAATTAGCCCAATTGTCATAAGGCAATTAGAAACTTTATTCAGCCTCCAAAGAAAATGTCAAAATGGAGAGCACATACTTAAAACATAGCCAGTTTTCTTCAAAAATCTCTTTAGATATAATACTCAGTCTCAATCACGAGGCAATGTGAAATAAATACTGATTATTTAAGACGGATCTCAGTTCTCTTACAAAGGGATATGGCATACAGCCTCTCAGAAATAAAGTTGCAGTACCATCAAGATAGACACATTCTTTTTAATAAAGATGATTAAGTATAATGTAGCATATTGTAGCAGCATTTCATTTCATGGTCCCTTAGTATCATCAGGAAAATGTATTATTTACTTCCAGAAATGACCCACTTAATAATATCCATTTACCTATAAGGAAATGAGGAAACTGTCAATTTGTTCTCACTCGTCACTGATTCTATAAGTGATTATTAGTACAGGGTTATCGCATAGTAAAAATGTACCGATAAATAAGTGATCTCTGTGTATGTTTATTGTCCATTCCTATAGCCAGTTGTAGGGGGTATTTTTCTTTTTTGAAGACAAATCTTTAATGGAGACATTTAGAGAAAAGCCCATTTGATCGTGTACCTAAGTGTCAACACAAATAAAGTCAGCTGTAGTAATTTGTGGATTTCCCCTATAATTGGCTAAAAAGATCACTAACTGATCATTTAACACTCCACATATGACAATATCACCACTTGGATTGCAGATGCAGCTGCTCTTAACAGGGGTTCTGTGAAGATTCAGAACAAGTCAGAGCATTTTTGGGAGTGCCCCATCTCAACGCTAATGCATACATTCTGCCACATAAATTTTGTAATTTAGTGTTAAATCATCTTAAAGTATTTCTTTTCCTCATCTTTTCACAATTCACCAGTCCTTGTTGAGCTGCCCAAACACCATCCTTAACAAGAGGTAGCTCATAAAATAACCAGTCCTAAGATAGGAATTCTGCTCAGTTCAACGAATTATTCAATTTACAAATAAAAATTTTAACAGAATAACTCTAAAGCTATTTGGTCTACCATAAAACTGCTTTGTTTACAATTGAGTTACCCTTACCCTTTTCAAATTAAACAACATGTAGATTTTGGTACATGTAAATGTGAGAGCTTGACTAAAGCCAGTTTGGTGTGGTCAAGTATTGGGCAAGATTCCCCATTCAACTCTGCCAAGACCCTGTTATTTTAGTGAGATTAAGGTTCCAATTGCTTCAGCCCAAGACCTCTCTGGAGCAGACACTCTGCTATTCTGGTTAAATTATGCCCATTTCTTTCCCAAGTGAGTAAATACTTAAGTTCCCATGCTGAGACAGCTGAAGTGACTTTTCATTTGGCACACTGATCCTGAGAGTGTAATACATGTTTGTTAAAACTATGCTGGTCTGGGACAAAGTATTTTTATGATTATGACTTATTAACATGTATTGAGAACAGATATTATACTTGGTCCACACAAAATACATAAAGGAAATCATCATTCTTACAGATGGAAATAAGCAGCTTGGATGAATATATTAATATTATTATTATTATTATTTTACAAGGACAGAGAGAGAGAGAGAGTGGGATAGATAGGGACAGACAAACAGGAACAGAGAGAGGTGAGAAGCATCAATCAGTTTTTCGTTGCCATCGCAACACCTTAGATGTTCATTGATTGCTTTCTCACATGTGCCTTGACCGCGGGCCTTCAGCAGACCAAGCCACCCCTTGCTGGAGCCAGCGACCTTGGGTCCAAGCTGGTGAGCTTTTTGCTCAAGGCAGATGGGCCCCGCGCTCAAGCTGGCGAGCTCGGGGTCTCAATCCTGGGTCTTCCAGCATCCCAGTCCGACGCTCTATCCACTGCGCCACCGCCTGGTCAGGCAGGATTAATATATTATTGATGAAATTTATATCCTATGGAAATATTATTCAGTTGTGAAGACAGACAGTGAACACATAGTTACAGGTGGGCCAGCTTTACCAAGAAGTGCAGTATACTATGTATGTGCAAAGAGATGAAAAGTTTCTACACAGAATATTACAAAATATTGCTGAAAGGAATTAAAGAAGACCAGAAAAAGTGAAGCCATATATCATGTTTATGGATTGGAAGGTTTATATTATTAAAATATAAATTGTCCCCAAATTGATTTATAGGTTCAATTTAGCCTCAATCAGAATTCCAGCAGTTTTTTTAGGTAGAAATTGACAGGCTGTTTGTAAACTGTGTGTGGAAATGCAAAGAACCTAAAACAAAATATTTTTGAAAAATATTATAAAATTTGAGGATTTTTCCTACTTGATTTTGAAACTTACCATAAAGCTAGAATAATCAAGCCTGTGGTATTAGCATAAGACTAAGTAAGCAGATCTATGAAAAAGCATAGGAAGTCCAGAAACAGACCAGCATATATTTTTGACAAAGGTACCAAGGGGCATATTGGAAAAAAAAAATCCTTTCAATAAATAGTGCTGAATCAACTAAATATCTATGTGAAAACAAGTAAACCTCAAATCCTACCTCATACTATACCCCAAAGTATTTTAGATGGACTATAGATCTAAACATAAGGCTGAAATTATAAAGTTTCTAATAGAAAACATGGAAGAAAATATTGTGGACTTGAGCTGGAAAAAGTTTTCTTAGGCAGGATTAAAAACACTAATCCTAAAAGAAAAATTGATAAAATAGATTTTATGAAAATTACAAACTGTTCTTCAAAAGACATCATTAAAAAAATAAAAAGGTAATCCCATAGACAAAAAAATATTTACAATGCATGTGGCTCATATAAGTCTTGTATCCAGAATGCATAAAAACTATTACACCTCAATAAGAATATTAAAACAATTAAAAATTGGGCAAAATATTAGAATATATATTTCACAAATGTGTAGAACATGAAAAATAGCACATGAAAGAAATGCTCAAAATCGTTAGTCATTAAGGAACATGCAAGCTACACAATGAGTTATCATCTCATACCCAATGGCTAAAATGGGAAAGACTGAAATATCAGAGGTTAGCAACGATGTGGAGCAAGGGGGCTGTTACAGGTAGCTGGTATAAATGTAAAATGATATAAGTACTTATAAGAATATTTCAATCTGACCAGGAGGTGGCCCAGTGGATAGGGCATCAGACTGGGATGTGGAAGACCCAGGTTCAAGACCCCGAGCTCGCCAGCTTGAGCGCGGGCTCATCTGGTTTGAGCAAAAACTCGCCAGCTTGGACCCAAGGTTGCTGGCTCCAGCAAGGGCTTACTCGGTCTGTTGAAGGCCCGCGGTCAAGGCACATATGAGAAAGCAATCAATGAACTAAGGTGTCACAACAAAAAACTGATGATTGATGCTTCTCATCTCTCTTCATTCCTGTCTGTCCGTTGCTATCTATCCCTCTCTCTGACTCTCTGTCCCTGTAAAAAAAAAAAAAAAAAAATTGAAAATTTCTTATAAAATTAAACATGTACCTTTTCTAAATGTACAGCAATTCTAACTTTAAGTATTTACCAAAAACAGCCTAACCTGTGGTGGCACAGTGGATAAAGCGTCAACCTGGAATGCTGAGGTCGCTGGTTCAAAACCCTGCTCTTGTCTGGTCAAGGCACATATGGGAGTTGATGCTTACTGCTCCGCCCCCCTTTCTCTCTCTCACTCTCTCTCCTCTCTAAAATATAAATAAAAATAAATAAAGATAATATTTAGAAAAAGAAAACTTCAAGTATTTACCAAAAATAAGTAAAAAATATATTTATGGAATAACCTTTAGATGAATGCTCAATAGCCCCAATCTGGAAAACAAACAAACAAACAAACTGTGGTATGTTCACAACATGAAATACCTTTTATTAAGAAAAACAAATGAACTGTTAATTGAATGACAACATAGAAAACTCTTACAGACATACTGAGCAAAAGAAGAGACACAAATGAGTAATCTCCTGTATGAAGTTCTAGAGTAGATAAAACTGACCCAGGTGGGGAAAAGAATCAGACCTGCCCTTTCCAGGGGCAGGGCTGGAGTAGGCTCATGGGAACTTCCCAGAAAGATGGAATTACTGTCTTGATGTGGTGCCGTTTACAAAGCGATATATACTTGTTAAAATACATCACACCATATACTTGAAAGTTGTGTGTCTTATTTACATAAATCATATCCCAACAAAGTTGATTTATTTTTCAAAGAACCTATCTCAAAGTAACAAAATAGGCATTTAAAAGCAAAAAATAAAAGGCCCCTTTTATTATTATTCTAGAAAACTCCTTTCTACACAACTATCACAAATAGACTATTCTGACTTTTCAATTCCAATGTCCAAGTAACAAGTAGTAACAACAGCTACTATCTCTTCAGTGCTTAATAATCCACTAGATCAGTGGTTCTTAACCTTTTTTGAGGTACCAAACCCACCAGTTTCATATGTGCATCCACCGAACCCTTCTTTAGTGATAAATAAAATACGGGGTTTTTTTCCAAATTCAAGACAGGTATATGTTTTATTACTGGTGCACAAAATGAGCCATGCATGAACATCACCTTGCTCAAAGAACAAAACCAACAAAGTACATGAACTCACAACAAATTACGGTATTACTTTATTCTGGCCTCCACAGCAGAGGCTTCTCCGAACCCCTGAGACCAACTCATCGAACCCCTAGGGTTCGATAGAACCCAGGTTAAGAACCACTGCACTAGATTCTCTGCCATACACTTACAAACATTTCATTCTCACAGCAGCCTTGCAAGATAGATCTTATCATCTTCATTCTGGGTCGAGAAATTCAAGTCTCAGAATAGTTAAGTAATTTGTCCAAGAATACCCTGTTAGAAAATAGTAGAGGTAGCTGTTATCCAAGGACTGTCCCCACTTCCCATGTTCTTTCTATTACTTGTCACCTTCCAGTTAATTCGTATGTCACATTTATCTCAAAGCCATTTACCTATGGGCATTAGGTAAACAGCCACTGTCAGTCTGTTCACTTAGTTGGCCTGGCCACAATCTCCTTGTCATGTTACCTTTAATGAGTCACTCATTTAATAATTATTTCAATAATTAAAACAAAGAAAGAAAATCAAAGAAACGAATACTTACCTTCTTTTAACCTCACATGGCAAAAGTTTAACACAAAGTTTATAATAGGCTAGACCTGGGTTCAAGATGTAGCTTTGCCAATTTTTCACTGAGCATATTGCTTAATCTCTCTAAGCTTCTATTTCTTATCCATAAAATGAAAGCATTAATAACCACCTCATAGGGCTGTTATGAGGATAAAATGAGGTAGTACATCTAAGCACTTTGCATTGTGCCCGGAGCATAGTAAATGACAAGAAATAAAAACGCTTGTTAATAATGAGAAATCAGGTATTGTTCTGTTAGAGAGGCTGATTAATTGCTCATTTTTCTTAATATTGCATATTTCCTTATTATTTCCTTGTTCTACTAGCAAGCTTGAAAAGGCCCTGTGCATTCAACTCAATTATTTGGACATCAGAGATTCTTTAGCCAAAAATCATTTTGAGGTTGTATACATTCACTTTCCACTTAATATTTATTTAATATTTTCACTTCAAACAATTCATTTAATATTTTCCATATGCCATTGTATTACAGTCCCTTGCATTACTTGCTAAAAACTTAAAGTATAAACTATATGCCACTGTCTTGATCTCATAAATCGCCCAAAATAATGGTCAAACTATCCAGTGCCATTACGTGACTTATAGGAGACACAATTCTCACAGACTATGAGTTTCAGGTTTTCCTTCTTATTTTTTACCTTCCGGAAGAGATCTATGAAATAGCTGGAATGTAAGAAAAGAAAATAGGTAGAATCCAAAGAAACCAATGTTTATAAGTAACTGGGCCTGCTTTAAAGACTCCTGGCTTTAAAAGCCATTATATAAAATTCTTTGATTCTTTGCTTAGGGTATTATATTATTGAGAAGAAGTAAGATGACAAAATGAGCAGTATCTTAATGATAATAGAATGGGAAAGTATGGTTTGCAAAACTGACATTAAACACAATTAGGGAACAGATTTCCATCATCATAGCCACATTGGAATCTTCCACTCTGCCTCTATTCCAAACATACATAACACCCTCAAATGTTCTCAAAAGTATCGTTTTTACAGGGAAGAAAAAAAAAACTTTATATAATTTGCATTAGGTTGTTAGTAATTTGTTGTCTTGCTCATCCTGGGCCCCCAAAATAAGCAGTGAACCTTGGGTTAATTTAAAGCAGCAGGATGACTATAGTGGATTGCAAGTATTGTGTGTGAGAAGCAGATAAAGAAAGATGAAGTTAAGCATGAATGTCCTTCTCACGGCTCTCTTACCATTTCAGAGGCTCATGATCAGGTTATATTGCATATATATATATATATATATATATATATATATATATATATATATATGCGTGTGTGTGTGTCTGTGTGTGTGTATGTGTGCGTGTATATATATATATATATATAGAGAGAGAGAGAGAGAGAGAGAGAGAGAGAAGTGACGCTGAATCCAGGAAGAACCGAGGAGCAGCAAGTAAACTAGGAGGTAGACCGAGGCACACCATATTCTATCGATTAAACAGAAATGGCTTAGCACACTCCACAGCACAAAGAATAGTTGCCTCATTGTCATTGGACAGTCTGTAAGGCCCAATCATATCACTTGGACTTCATTTGCAGGCAGTTTTTCTAGCTGGCAGTTCCCTTATTTTTGTGGTCAATATAACCAAATGACTTTGAACTCTGATTCACTGAATTTCAAACACCCATTCTCCTATCATAACTTCACCTTTTCTCATTTTTCCACTTGGTTATTGTGATTAACATTATTTAGTTAATCACATATGACTATGCACTAAAGACATCAGCATAAAATACTTTTCCATTCCCTAGGGTTCCACTTTTCCATTCCCTAGGTGGCCCAAGGGGATAGGTAACCAAACAAGATATATTTAAAATTCATTATTTCTGGAATTCTCCAACCCAGTCTGTTTACAGATTTTTTTTTCCAGTTCAGTCTTGACACACAGACAAGTGTGTACCAACTGTCTACTTTTTATATTTGGGTGAGTACCTGGAAGTGGTATGTGGCAGAAGACAAGAATGAAGAGAAGGAAACACAAGCACACTGTTAATTGCAAGACTAACTTACCCCTCTCCTTTATTTTACTCCCAGCAAAGAGATTCTGGTTCTTCATTTCACTCTCTTACCCTTGCTGATTTACCTTTTACAATGTGCTCACATCCTCATCCACCCCTCAACTCTTCCCCCTTGTGCTGGATGTCATACCTACCTCTTTTCTCAATCATTTTCCTCTTATGGGTCTCCAACTTCACACTTTCTTTCTTTTACTCTCTGTGATATTTTCACATTACATGGCATCAGAGCACATATGAGCATTAGTATTTACCAAAGAACAAGATTTATATGAGTTTCCTGAGCCCCAAGAATCTATGCTCAACCCAGAGCCCTTTGACTAGACATTGGTTTTCTGGGACTGGCCATTCAGTAACACTGCCATATGATTTGGGCTTTCTGTATAATACGACTTTCCATTTATATGGATTATACCCAAAATATAAATTCAGTTAACTATCAAAAGCATAGCTTTATGACAACTTTCACTTTTTGGTCAATGGGGCAGGCACTGCAGTTAAGTCCTTAATATTGATAGTCGAGAAAGTTAAATTTTAAAAACAGGTGACATTATCCTCTTCCCCTTCCTCTTATGGTATATACTGCAAAATTGTCCACAAAAAGAAAGTCTCAAGGTCAAAGTAAAATCAGCAGTGGATCTTATCAAAGCTAAAGGTATCTTGATGTAGCTGCAGTTATTTTTATTATTATTTTAGTGTTGAGTAGAAGGAATTGAAGTTTCTCCAATATTGTGAATAACAGTTTTGTCATTAAACGGAGAGCACGGTGTGTGTCTAGACTATCTCCCATAGGGCTCACAAACACTTTCAATTGTCCCCAATGTGGTAGCCACATGTTTGTTTTCAGCTGGCTGAGTCTTAAGCCAGGGTTGAAAGAAAGTAGAAGAGAGAGAAAATCAACTAAGTGTCTCTTTAGGTTGTGATAAAAAGGGTAATGTGTTTCCCCTCCCTAAAGAATTGTGTTTGAAAGAAAATAAATATTGCACACCATTACTGTTCTTGCTAGATATTTCTACTCTGATAAGACATTTTTAAGTCTGTTGGAGCAAATTCAAAAATATTGGTAAACCCACTCAGCTACAAACTTTGAGAATGAGTGAGTGAATCCCAGGACATTCACTGAGTGCTCATGTGTGCCAATCAGCATTATAGACACTCCAGAGCATCAATGTTTTCAAGAAATATCTGTAAAACAAATAAATGTATATTAAATTCCACCAATGGAAAATAAGTAAAATGGAAAATGACAGTCTGCAAACTCTAGCTCACACATAAATACATCCAATGTCTTAAAGTTCAACTGAAGTAATTATTCAATTAAATATTAATAATCATGAAACATTATAGTGAATGAATTAAAAGTCATTGGAATTACTTGGATATTCACAAAAATCAGAGATTTTAAAACTAGGAAAACTACTTTAGAAGAGATTTGGATTAATTCTTGATTCCTACAGATAAGTAAGAGCCAGGGAAAGTAAATCAGCTGTCCAAAGATACACACACAGCTTTTTTGTGTGAGCACCAGGATTGGAAACAAGGCTATTTTATCTGAGATCCAGCATAAACTTTCTTCCCTCCCATTAGGAGCTGCTGTGGTCGGCCACTCTGAGAGTGTGACCTCCATAGCAGAGGTCTTCCCTCAGAAACATGTGGTCAAGCACTAGCAGTTACAGGCTTCTCTCTCTGGGGAATACACTGTTCATGGGTGCACGCAGAATCTTTTTCAAATGAGAGATAATTATAATCTCTCTTTTCCTGCTTCTCCTATAATTTGGCCTGTCCATTCAAATTATACACACCTGCTTCTTTTTACTCTATCTTCTCTTTGTGGGTTTGGAGAAATCGAGTAGTTTAATTTTAACCATGGCATCAAGTCTGTAAAATAACAGCTGAAGATGTCTCTGACTTTCACAGAAAGAAATGACACAGTTGACCGATGGGATTTGCACTTAAATTTTTATCCTCATTATATAAGCAATAGATTTGCCAATCTACTGGCAAGCTTCTACCTGACGCCTCTTTCTGACCAAAGATGCTATGTGATCATGGGCAGAGAAAATCTAACTTAACTCATAAAGAACCAAACCTGCATGACCAGGTGGTGGCGCAGCGGGCAGTGTCGGACTGGGACTCAGAGGACCCAGGTTCAAAACCTCGAGGTCACTGGCTTGACTGCACGCTGATCGGCTTGATAGTGGGCTAACAAGCTTGAGTGTGGGGTTGTTGGCTTGAGCGTGGAATCGTAGACATGACCCCATGGTAGCTGGCTCAAACCCAAAGGTTGCTGGCTTGAAGTCCAAGGGGTCACTCACTCTGCTGTAGCCAGTGGGTCAATGCACATATGAGAAAGCAATCAATGAACAATTAAGGGGCCGCAACAAAGAACTGATGCTTCTCATCTCTCTCCCTTCCTGTCTATCTGTCCCTCTCTCTGTCTCTGTTATCCAAAAGAAGAACCAAATCTATCACCTTAAACTCAAAATTGTGTGCTCTGACTAGTTGAGAGAACCAGCCAGTTCTCTTACTGTCACTCAGGGTTCTTTAGGTCGCAAACAACAGAAATTGACTCTGACCCCATTAAGCCACAAAGGAGCACATTGGAAAAATGGAAGCTAAAGCTGAAGACCCAGGTGCTGATGCTGAAACGTATGGGTGTAACACAGTTCAGGGGGAATTGTGTCTCAATGCTCCACAGACACTTTTTTCAGTAGTGAGAAGAGTGGACTCCAACATTTTTGACTCTTGTGTCCTTCTGCTCAAGATTCAAATACAGTACTAGGGAGACAGTTTGATGAACCAAGCTTGGATCTCATGATCATTACCTGAAGTGGTGGAAGGATCATGAATGCCGAGTCCCACAATTCAGTTGAGTAGGGATCGTTTCCCAAAGAAAAATATAGTTCTGGTCAGAAAAATGGAAATGGATGCTGGACAGTCAAATCAGCAGATGTCCACACCACCACCAAAATACACTGATTAAGCATGGAGAGACAGACACCAACAGAGAGCTGAATATCGAAGTGTATCTAGAAGACAGCTCCATGATGACATAAATAAAAGGCTATTAAAATCTGGTTTTGAGTCGTACTTTTAAATCAGGCCATTTAGCATCCAATTTTCTTTGAGACTCTTCCAGCACTACAAAAAAACCTGTGTGTTATGTGAATAACTGATCCATTAAGTATCTCTTTCCAGTCAGCATTACCTACCTCCCACCCGTTCTTCTTTGGTCACTCCTACTCCTGTCTCTTTACCAAAATCTGAATCCCAGCGCTGTTGCTTCATCTTTGTTGAAATTAGAAGATCAATCAAACAATCTGAGACTTTTCAACATTTAACAAATAGTGACTTAAGTTTTTAAAATCCAAAGTCAAACCTAATTATTAGCTGTAGAAAGAGAAAATAGAAGTCAGACAAAATGCTTATTTGAAGCTAGCTGTCTTCTGAGTGCTCTGCTAGGCAGACTTACTCTAGCGTCTTCCCCTCCCCCATACCCCCTTCAATGTAACTTCCTAGGAGACACTGTTAAGGTGAAAGATGGTTCTTCATTTCCATTCAAAGTACAAATCAGGACAGCGTTCTGAAAAAATAAAAATAAAAAATAAAACAGGTTTATTCATCCATTGCAGTGTTAGCTGGTTTTTGTTCCTTGCAAAATTTCACTTTTAGCTATTAAAATATTCACTGTAGGAAACAAATTTCTAACCCATTTCTCATATTACCTACATACAAAAAAACAAAATTTGATATCCTGGGGTTTATTTGCTGAGGACACTTCCCATAAAAACGAGTCAGTATGCATTGGGAAATTTGTCTGGTTAACTCCTTATGGATGAATGTTAGTCACAATCGTTCCGCCCCCGCCCCCAACTCTCGCCCCCAGCACCCTCCCCATCTCCTGACTTCCCGCCTCTCCAGGGCTGGTGACCTAATAGCATTTTTCTTCATGCATATTTTGGCGTCGCCCCATGGCCTGGCTGCCTTCGCCTGTCTGAGTCTTTTGAAATTCCTGCATGTTCGCCCCAGATTAAGCCGAGTGTGTCTCAGGATGTGTGTTCCGTTTTTGTTCTTTCCCCTTAACGCTCCCTGTGCAACGTGTCTGGGGGGAGGAGGACAGGACGCCGCAGGGAGGGAGGGGCAGAGGCGAGGAGCTGTCCCCCTTGCACGTTTCCAATCGCATTACGTGAACAAATAGCGGAGGGGTGGCTGGGCCAGAACGGCTTGTGTAACTTTGCAAACTTGCCAGAAAGTTTAAAATCTCTCCTCCTTCCTTCACTCCAGACACTGCCGGCTCGTCGGGCGCCGCGCCGCTCCCCATCGCCTCCCAGAGCACTGGGAAAGAGGAGAGGCGGGTGCCACGTCCCAGCAGCCACCTCTACTGAAGAAGGGTCTGCAGCCCACTCTTGGCACCGCTTGGTGGGGACCAATACCCCCGCGCCTCCACCGTCTCCCTGGTTGAAGAGTTCTCCCAGCCTCCCGTGATTTAAGCCGCTTTTCTCGTTACTCTGAGCTACGTCCTCCCGGAGTGGGGGCGACTGGGAAAGGGAGCGATGCGCTTTGCCTGGACCGCGCTCCTGCTGGGGCCCCTGCAGCTCTGCACGCTACTGCGCTGCGCCCCGCCAGCAGCCGGCCAGCAGCAGCCCCGGCGCGAGGCACCGGCTGCTCCCGGCGCCTGGAGCCAGAAGATTCAATGGGAGAACAACGGGCAGGTGTTTAGCCTGCTGAGCCAGGGCTCACAGTACCAGCCACAGCGCCGGCGGGACCCGAGCGCCACCGCCCCGGGCGCCGACAACGCTGCCGCCCCGCAGCCGCGCACGCCGATCCTGCTGCTCCGCAACAACCGCACGGCGGCGACTCGGGCGCGAACCGCTGCCTCGTCGGGAGCCGCGGCTGGCCGCCCCAGGCCCGCCGCCCGCCACTGGTTCCAAGCTGGCTACTCGTCGTCCGGGGCCCGCGACTCTGGAGCCTCACGCGCGAATAACCGGACCGCGCCGGCAGAGCGCCCTGCGCTCAGTAACTTGAGGCCGCCTAGCCGCGTGGACGGCATGGTGGGCGATGACCCGTACAACCCTTACAAGTACTCGGACGACAACCCCTATTACAATTACTACGACACGTACGAAAGGCCCCGTCCTGGGAGCAGGTACCGGCCCGGATACGGCACCGGCTACTTCCAGTATGGTAAGCGCCCCAAGTTACTGGAACCACCCGCACCCCCATCCCCAACGTGGCTGGTGGCTCCCCGACGTGGCTGCCAGGGCGCGGCAGGCCCTAGTCCCCGCAGATGCAATTCCTCCCCCTGAGCCTGCAGAAGCAGCCCTGGAATCTAGTGCAAACCGCGGGCCTGGCCCCTCCTGCTTTCTTTCCACTTTGCTTTGCAGCCCGGGGCATCCCTCATTCTCCAGTTACCCGCAGCCCCACAGCATGATAGGACAAAGGATGAGGAGTTGGGACACGGAGGGATCAGTAGCCAGGATAGGGGGTGCAGGGTTGTCTCACTCCTATGCTCATCGCCTGCTGACGTTTAGGTCTCCCAGACCTGGTGCCAGATCCCTACTACATCCAGGCGTCCACGTACGTGCAAAAGATGTCCATGTACAACCTGAGATGCGCTGCGGAGGAAAACTGCTTGGCCAGGTAAGAGCTGGGTTAAGAGCCGCTCGGCTTTTCCGTCTTGATTCCGGGGGTTGATCAATTGCCTGGTTCTGACCACTGTTGTTTCTACTAAGAGTTCGGAAGTGGTACAAGAGCTCGGAAGTAGGTCATGCTAAGCATGCTTACCTGGGTGGAGAGTTAAAATTTTGCAGATTGTGTGGGTTCTGCCTTTCAAACTACAGCACAAAGCAGGGAGAGAGAGCAAACTCTTATCCTGGAGAGTGGTTGCAGGTCCCACATCTGTTTTCCAACATCCTTCAACTTTGGAGCCAATAGCTTTGTATTAGACAATTTACTGTTCAATAATGTGGGGGGAGATACTGTATGTAATCAAAGAGCTTAATACACCTTTAAAAGATTGGGGACTAATTTGCCAGTGTGGAACCCCTCATTGGAAAAGGTTATGTTTTCTTCTTTTGTCTGAAGCCATAATTAATTTAGTTATTTGGGGTTATACTATAACCTCTGCCAGAATAAGACCATGAGCAAGAACTTTGTTTTCCCATCAGTCCTAAAATAAAATCATAGCAATTTTGGGAATAGATTTCTCTAAGTTTGCTGCTTGGAAACCAGCAGAGGGAGCAAAAGGACGTGTTGATAGGTCTCAAAACATTTTAAGGTGTAAAATAAGGTCACCAATAGTATTTCAATGTATATTCACACAAAACATAGTAGAAGGAACATAGTAGTGCTTATTTGTAAATTTCTGCCACTTTGACCCTTTATAACTGTCAGGCTAAAGGAAAAGAAGAAATAGAAGCTTATTTTCATTCTTGAGTCTTGCATCACTTACACCATTGCATTCCCTATATTATCATAGTAATGCTGTTATTTTGAAGACAGTGAAGTTACAAAATTGTTATATCTAATCTATGTGTACTCTTTTTGAGTTATTTCCCCACTGTATATCTTAGTTGTTGAAGAAATGTACTGCTAAATTCAAAGTTCTTAAGTAAATAAATGTGGATGATTTTTCATAACTGGTGTGATTTCCACCTCAGTTTCACAGATTCATATGATCAAACTTGATTATAAATACAGAATTTACTTTTCACATGTAACTGTGATTTTATTAGTTTTTTTACATTTAAACTAAGGACTTCCACAGTTGTGCATTCACCCGTTCAACACATTCACAGTGCTCTGCTTGTCAGGTATTGTAGGATCTGGAGATTCAGCAATAAATAAGATAAGCAAAATACCCTGGTCTCTTGGAACTGAAAAGCTAATCCTGGGAGTGGGGCAGTCACTGTTACATATTGAAAAGGTTTTGCTTGTAGCTTTGTCTTTAGTCAACATTCTGAGAAAATAACAATGTTTCTTTTTTCAAAATGACAGCTCAGCATATAGGGCCGATGTCAGAGATTATGATCACAGGGTGTTGCTAAGATTTCCCCAAAGAGTGAAAAACCAAGGGACGTCAGATTTCTTACCAAGCCGACCAAGATATTCCTGGGAATGGCACAGTTGTCACCAGTAAGTGGAAGGATCTCCTGGATACTTCTGAGTTGCTTTTTCATTTTTGCAAATGATTCTTATACAATTAGAATTTATCTCCATGTATTGTGGCATAACTAGTGGAGTCTATCTTTAAGATAACATGTCAATTACTAAATCCTGTTAGCTTTTAAATTAGAAACTATAAATCCAGTTTATTAAAACTGTTAATAGGAGCCTGACCAGGTGTTGGCACCGTGGATAGAGCATCAACCAGGGAAGCTGAGAACCCAGGCTCGAAACCCTGAAGTCACTGGCTTGAGCCTGGGCTCACCAACTTGAGCGCAGGGTCACTGGCTTGAGCGTGGTATCATAGACATGACCCCATGGTCACTGGCTTGAACCCAAAGGTTGCTGGCTTGAAGCCCAAGGTTGCTTGCTTGAGCTCAAGGTCACTGGCTTAAGCAAGGTGTCACTGGCTCAGCTGGAGCCACTGGTCAAGGCACATATGCGAAGCAATCAATGAACAACTAAAGTGCTACAACTAAGAGTTGATGCTTCTCATCTATTTCCTTTCCTGTCTCTCTCTTGTTAAATACACACACACACACACACACACACTGTTGATAGGATATAGCAATTGCTTCACTAGAATTTTACTCCAATATCTTGCAAGTAAGATTTATTTAAAAAGTTCATTGCGCCTGACTGGGCAGTGGTGCAGTGGATAGAGTGTCGGACTGGGATGCGGAAGACCCAGGTTCGAGACCCTGAGGTTGCCAGCTTGAGTGCAGGCTCATCTGGCTTGAGCAAAAAAAGCTCGCTAGCTTGGACCCAAGGTCACTGGCTCGAGCAGGGGGTTACTCAGTCTGCTGAAGGCCCACGGGTCAAGGCACATATGAGAGAGCAATCAATGAACTAAGGTATCACAACGAAAAACTGATGATTGATGCTTCTTATCTCTCCCTGTTCCTGTCTGTCTGTCCCTCTCTATCCCTCTGACTCTCTCTCTGTCCCTGTAAAAAGAGGGGGAAAAAAAGTCCATTGCATCCAAGATCATCTATAGTTAGTTAGCATTTAAGAGCATTTGATGAAGATCTCAAATGGTTACCAAAAGTGTTCAGAAAACTTTCTCAAAGAAAGGTGTATATGCTCTATTCCATGGACTGAGGAGGACCTATCTCCAGCTTCTTAAAGACCTGTATCAATACAACTGTGCCTGTTCTGTACTGAATTTAAAGATCTGCACATTAGGTTATTCTATAATTTGCCTTGACAAATTGCCCAGGTGTTTACTGCCAGAACATTCTGATGTGTGCCCTTAAACTTTCTGCAGTTTGAGCCATGTCCTCTTGTTCTTTCCTTTAGTGTAAGGTGAGCAGCTCAGAACCTTCTCTATAATGAAGAGATAACAATAGATACGAGCACCTAATCTGCTGATAAAATAGAATTACTTTATTTTCAAATAAAAGTTTATACCAGTTAAATAATAATGGTGGGTAACACATGCCAGTTTCCTCTTGAGCATTGTAGTAATGACTTCAAATCTATGAGAACTCACAGAAACCTCCCAAGAGTCATGTGCTCTTCTTTTTGGAATGAAACATAAGTTGTGGCAGCCAAGGGAGACATACTAGAGAACACGTGTCAGGTTTCACTTAAACACAGATAATTTATTGTCTATTTCTATGTAACATTCAAAGGTAAAACAAGGTATTATAGAAAAGCAGAATATTCAAAATACTCAAATAAGTCCTACCCACCACCCCAAATAACAAAGTTTAAAGCTTACAAATTTTGACATATTTCTGACGCTGAGTGGGGCCAAATCTAGCACCTTTAAGAAAATAGGTTTCTTATTTTAAAAACTGTCTCTTTATTTCAATTTTTATGTGCTAACAAATGTGAGAGGCAGCAGGGAATTCAACTAAAATTGTCATTGCTTCTTCTCTGTATGTTACTGACCTCGGTCTCTATGTTATTTCGGACATTAGACATTACCACAGCATGGATGAGTTCAGCCACTATGACCTGCTTGATGCCAGCACCCAGAGAAGAGTGGCTGAAGGCCACAAAGCAAGTTTCTGTCTTGAGGACACATCATGTGACTATGGCTACCACAGGCGATTTGCATGTACTGCACACACACAGGTAGGTTGGCATTATCAAATCAGGAATCCACGGGCTTCAGAGAGAAAATAAAGGGGTCTTCTATTTTCTTTCCTCCTGCTTGTCTTTTATAAACTGTTTCATTTAGGGGTCACCTAGTCCAGATGGAAAATAGTTGGGAAAAATGATGGCTTGATTATTTAAGTTATTGTGAAAGTTCATCATCACAGTAGGTCACTGCATACTCATTATGTCCCACAATCGAAAGCAGCACTTTACTCTCTGAAAAAATCTGAATGGTTTCCAAAATCTGCACTCATTCTGTACTCTTTAACAGGCTTGGTAAATAACTACAGAAAAGATACCTGTTTTCTCACCTGCAAAACCATTCCTCCCTCCACCTAGTAAGCTAAAAATAGGATACCCCGGGATTGTGGTTAGCAAAAGGAGAGAAAATAGGTTTCTTAAAAAGCACTTTTAAAAACTGTCTCTTTTAATTATGCAAATAAGAGCAGAAGGATACAATTTCTTTCTTCACGCATATATATTTAAAGCTACAGTATAATTGATGTCAGATGTTCTTTGGATGGATTTTTAGAAATCAGGCTGAACTAAGCAGTTTGTATGTCTTATAATGGGAAAATCTGTGTCAGTTAAAAGCCATGCCAGTATTTCCATAAGAAACTCTAATTTATAAAAGGACATTTTAATTTTACTCTGGCCAAAATCTTGGCAAGGGGCAGCGAATGTATATAACTAAGGGCACAAAGGGATCAGCAGCTAGAACCTGGGGAAGCAAATTCCCTGGCTGCAGCAAGAAGCTGTTTGGTGACTTAAATGTTACTGTTGCTTCTTTCTCTGAGCTTAGAACTTCATAGCAACTGGAGGCAGGCAGGGAGGGGGGCAGAGAGGGAAGTCCAGTTCCATGTGCTCTGAGGCAGCAACAGATGATGTAACTTTCCCACACATTACATCTATGTGCATATAGAAATTCCCTTTTTCACTCAGTGATCTCCAAGGCGCATAGCACCTGCCTGTGCAGGAACCGGGAGTTGATTCTCTTCACTTAGAAAGAGGCGCTCTGGACAGCTCACTGCCAAAATACTTGAATCTAGGACGACAGACATTTATAGCACTTCTAGTCCCCCGATTATTGGGGTAACCCCACTCTACTTTCTGTGGTAGCTTTCCTGTTAATCCTCGTCCGTTTGTGTTCTATTTAACTATTATTCATCAGGTTTTGAATTACAAGTGATTTATGCTTTGTGTTTTTCACTTAGACTGGTGTTTCGTTTAAAGGAAAAAATAATTTTCACAAAACCCCAATGTTGGCTTAGATGAAATGTATTATAATGTTGATTAAATGTACCCAAATATAGCTAGACATATCTTCCTTCTATTTATACTTTCATATAAGTTAGATAACAAATGTACATATTAAATTTATAGCTTTGGCCAGTTTTCTCAGTGGATAGAGCATTGGTCTGGCGTGCAGCTGTTGTGGGTTCAAACCAAGGTCCAGACACATATGAGAAGCGACCATCTTCTTCTCTTCCTCTCCCTCTCTTCCTCCTCTCTCTTCTTCTCCCACAACAAGTGGATCGACTGGTTCAAATGTTGGCCTCAGGCACTGAGAATAGCTTGTTTAATTTGAGCATCATCCCCAGACAGTGGCTGCTGGGTAGATCCTGGCTGGGGTGGGTGCTGGAGTCTCTCAAGCTCCCCTCCTCTTACTTAAAAATAAAAATGATAAATTACTAGAAACTGTCACATTAACCTCATTCATTTAATGTAACAAATGCTTGTGTTTTATCAAAACCAAATAGCTAATTTAGGCCCTGGTGGAGTGGCTATCGGGATAGAGCATTGTCCTAGCACACTGAGTCTGCAGGTTCAGTCCCTCGTCAGGGCACACAACAGTGAGTGTACAACTAAGCAGATAACATAAGTGGAACAAACTGATGCTTTCCTCTCTTCCTTCCTCTATGTCTCTCTCAAATCAATGGAAAAAGTTAAAAAAAATAATTAGTTAGGCAGCCACTGGTAAGGGTCTACACTTAATCTTTTTTTAAAGTCTGACTTTGAATATATGAGATATCTGTTTGCTTAATGGCCTTAAAAACTCCCATATTTGTTTGCTAGTTCAAAGAATCAAAGCTCATATTAACTTCTGCCAGCTGAGTTACCCTGGAGTACCCACTTCAGCATTCTTTAAAGCTCTTTTGTTCACTTGAAAGTCAGATAAACATTGTACCATTATTTAAATTTGTATTAAAGAGGTATCTAATCCAATGAATCCCTTATAATGCCATGAATTTAGTAGTAGCAGTAGCAACAATAGTAACCACTAAGACTTCTTAAGTATTTATTATGTGCCAGAATCAGAATTATGTGCTAGAATTAGAAAACAAAAATTATTCATTATATATTTACTCCTTAACGTACTGGTTGGTGTGAACTAGGGTGGGTATATGGTTATCACTACTATGGCTCAGGTACTTTTGAGTGTGGCCTGTCCATGCTATATTGTGCGCAGCACGACAGCACAATTCTCCCTCTCTCTTCCCAATCAGGTGATAACCAAATCAGCATTGACAGGACAGGCTTAGATGATTTTGCCATCTCTTTGGTGATCAAGGTGATCTTCAGCACCAAAGCAATTTTGGGTGCTGAAATTAAATGACAGTACTGAGTTAAAATGATCTTAGCATATGCTCTATAATTTACTTTAGATTGCCATTAGAATGAAAATGCAATAGTAAAACTTTTCGTGAAGAACTAATGGAATCAAGAATATTACCTACGGACTTCAATTTAAGAAACTTCTCCAGACTAGAACTTTCTGGAGGGCCAGGACTCTATCTCCTTGGTATTCTCCTCTCAGCCCATAGAAGTCACTCATTTATTGAAATGAATACCTTAGCAAATGGAGTCAGGTGTGATCATACATTGAGACATTCATCCCTTTAATTCAATAAATCTGTCAGTGACTATGAGAGAGAGAGTACAATGTGGTGGTTAAGATCAGAGGATCTGGATCCGATTGCCTAAACCAGTGATGGGCAATCTTTTGAGCTTTGTGTGTCAAAATTTGTCAAAAAATGGAGCATAACTCAGGTGGTATGTCACTTCGAGAAAAACGGCCTAACCGGAAGTCCCAGAACTAGACGCTCTGTGCCGGAGTTCTGTTGTTTTGGCCTACAGACCTCCAGCACAGAGTGTCTACACTACAGCAAATGTTTTATCTTCGGTACTGCACCTGGCTGTGCAGGAGCCGAGGATGAAATGTCCTTCTTGGCATGCGGCCCCATACTTCTCTGGTATGCGGCCACATGTCATTGAAAATGGCTACATGTTTCAGTGCTGACACGTGTATCATAGGTTCGTGATCACGGGCCTAAACTCAAAACCTACTCAGCCACTTACAAGCTGCATTTCCTTCCATGACTTGTGACCTCACTGTGCCTGATTCCTTATTTGTAAAATGAGGATAATAACAGCACCTACCTCATTTAGTTCTAGGAACTCAATTTATATATGTAACGTTTAAAATTGTTCCTGACATGTAATAAAGTTAGTGTAGGCTATTCAAAAATACATAAACCCTACCATTAGAAAGCTTATGACCTAGATATGTTTTTATATAGTATAATTATAATTCAGAGCAGAAAAGGATAAATATTGTAAAATCTATACACACAAAAAGCATCATGGCAGAGTATCAGAAGGTAATTTCCAAAAGGGGAAACTGGGGAAGGTTGTACTGAGAAGAGGACATTTGAGCCAACTTGGTTATTATGTGGCCCTTATTCTTAAATGGGTGATAGTCTCGAATTCTGGTGAAGGCCTATGTTGTCACTTAAGATTGTATTTATTTCTGGTGATTATGACACTTTTCAGAAGCTAGATGTACTACTACTTATATTAGTCCTGTATTTTTTTTAGCTGGAGGTGCTATAAGGCTGAGTAATGTATACTTCTCAAGGGAGATGCAATATAAGTATAGTTTTATGTCAAACTCTTGTAAGTACTAACTTAAAATTTAATTTGCAAATAATAAGCATATTCTTTAGCATACTCTAACCATATATCATCTTTAAAAATTTTTAATTCCATTTGTTTTAGGGGTTGAGTCCTGGCTGTTACGATACTTATAATGCAGATATAGACTGCCAATGGATTGATATTACAGATGTAGCACCTGGAAACTACATTCTAAAGGTAGAGACCTTTGAAAATATGTACTTATAATTTATTTCAATTGTAATTCAATAGATCTCTTCCTCTGGATTCAAATGTTAAATAATCATGTCCCTGAAAGCAAATTATATGTCCCCTAGAATTATTCTAAATGATCCAATATATATGAAAATTCTTCTTCTTTTAAAGAACTCAAGGGAAAAAATTATAGCCTCTCCCTAAAACTTCTCCAGAGGTTAACCACTTGTCTGACTTAACCCTCCCTGCTTCAGTGAGTTGAAGCATGCTAGCCCTGTGAAAATAGGAAGAAATTAGCCAGTAAACACTGCTGATAGATCTGAAATATGGATGATGTTTCTGTTTTCTAGGTCAGTGTGAACCCCAGCTATCTGGTGCCTGAGTCAGACTATTCCAACAATGTCGTGCGCTGTGACATTCGCTACACAGGACATCATGCGTATGCCTCGGGCTGCACAATTTCACCGTGAGTCTTATCTACCCAAGTGATACTCTTTCACGAAGCATTTTATTTTATCAACAGGCATTCTACAGGAAGTGTCTGTTTCTACTACTACTATAGCCTCCTTGTAAACTAGACCAAAGGTAAAAAATGTTAGTCACCCTGGCCACTTAGCTCAGTGGTAGAGCGTCCGCCCAGCATGTGGAAGTTCCAGGTTTGATTCCTGATCAGGGCACACATTAGAAGTGACCATCTGCTTCTCCACCCTTTCCTCTTCTTTCTCTCTTTCTCTTTCCTCTCTCTCTCTCTTCCCCTCCTGCAGCCAGCCATGACTTGGTTTGAGCAAGGTGGTCCCGGGCACTGAGGATGGCTCCATGGCCTAGCTTCAGGCACTATAATAGCCTGTTGCTGAGCAACAGAGCAATGGCCCCAGATGGGCAGAACATCGCCCTTAGGGGGCTTGCCAGGTGGATCCCAATCCAGGTGAATGTGGGAATCTGTCTCTTCCTCCCCGCCTCTCACTTAATAGAAAAAAAAAAAAAGAACGAAAATGGTAGTCTGGCCCTGGCTGGGTAGCTAAGCTGGTTGGAGCATTGCCCTGATTCACCAAGGTTGTGGGTTCAATCCCCGGTCAGAGCAAATACAAGAACCAACCAAGGAATGTATAAATAAGTAAAACAACAAATCAATATTTTTCTATCCCCCCACTCCCTTCCTTCCTCCCTCTTTCTCTAAAAAAACCAATCACTAAGTACAAAATTTAAGAAGAAAATTGTAGGGTTTACACTATCACATAGTTGAAACAAGCTTATCTTTTTTTTTTTTTTTTTTGGTAATGCTAAAGAAAGGGAGATGTACTCAGGTTTGTAGTATCCTGAAGCTTAGTTCTGAAGACAAGACATACACACAGAACATACTGTTTACCCAAAAAGCCCTTGTGGAGGCTGAATATGTAAAATATGCAGTAGGCAGTGTGGGTGGGCTTGTGGGAGCCCTAACTGTTGGGCTTCCTGCTTCTGCCAAAGAGTCCGTGGAGGAGTTCTGAAGAAATTCCTAGAGTTCTTCAGAGTACAGTCTGAAAAGTCACTGCCTTAAAGAATGCAACTGGAGACCAGACTGCCTGTTCTATAGAATCGAGAGTTCACATATTTGAGTTCTATCTAGAACAAGTCCTAGGGAAATACAGTGTGTCCGTAAAGTCATGGTGCACTTTTGACCAGTCACAGGTCAAAAGTGCACCATGACTTTACGGACACACTGTATTTATTTCGCAAAAGGAGGGTTGTGAGGAGGTGTCTTCGTAATTCTCTTAGTCCTAAAATGAATTAAATCTTAGGTAGAATCTCAGCACAGGTATGGTAATGGGGTGGTGTGGTGACAAGAGTGCTTAAAGGAAGCTGGGTAGGTTCCCTGCTTGTCTGTCTGTCCCACCCGGATCCCTTAAGCCCTGCTGGCTCTACTGTTGCTGGGTTCTAGATTCTCACTACAGATGCCACCTGTGAGTGACAGGTTCCAAAAAATGAGAACACCATTAGAGTGACACTGAACATACACCAGTGCTGCCTTGATGTCCGAGAGGCACCAGTGCCTCTGTGTTGTACAGAAAGGTCTCACAGACACACTGGACACTCACAGTTAATGGACAGTTCTCTGTTACACAAACCAGAACGGTGTCTTGTCACACGTGTACCTGTAGTTTGTTGTTTTCCCCAAGACCACCTGAACCTGGCTGTGCAGGTTCTAACACCTGGGCTCCTGGCTTAGGGGGACACAGGGGCTCCCTGCCCAGAGCCATCTACTGTGGCCTGGGCTGCACTCACCTTGCAGGTGTGCCTTTTACTTATCTCCTCAGAGGAGCAGAGCTGTGCTTTACAAGGGTCATCATGACTACAGATAAAGGAAGCTTGTAACAGCAACAGGACAGCACTGAAAAAAAGAAATAAAGATATTCTGAATATGTTCGTAATACAGAAAACCTAGATAGTTTTATGTCCTGTATTACATAAAGTTGATCATAGTATAACGCAAACTCTCAAAATACCAATGTAATTTAAGGTAAATAAAAAATAATAAATGGATTAATTTCTCTTAATTTTCATCATTTAATTTATTCACAGTCTCTGTTTATTCACTGGTATGCTCACATTGCACTATGTATTTACTGAGCTACTACATTAGATATCAGAAAGCAAGGCAAAGATAAATAAGACTCCTGATTCTGTAGTGTTCCCTTATAACCTTATTACAATAACTCCAACTAATTACTTGTCTGTTTCTTAGTTTAATGTTTGTCTCCTGCTCTACTCTGTCATGGTTGGGACTAGCCTGCTGTCCACTGTATACCCACTGCCAGGAGAAGGTCTGCTACCATGTAGCCTCTTATCCAGTACTTGATTAAGAGATAAGTTCTAGTTTCATAGGAATTTAGAACTGAGAGGGTGAGAGACACAGATACATAACCATAACAGAGAAGCAATGTGAAAAGTTCCATGAGGGGTAAATGGGACCAGAGCCTCTGTTAAAATAAGCGAGGTGACTCCCAGGGATAACTGCTGACCTTCCTCTAGGAATAGTCTGCGTAGGAGACCGTTGTTTGCTGCACAGAGTGTGTCTTGCTTTTCATCAGTAGAATCTATTGAATTGGATGTTGTCAAGTATTTCAAGCAAATGAAAATTGTTATACTGCTCTAGTCTAGAGTTGCCTTTTTAAAAACCATTTACCACTGATGGTAACTAAACTGAAAGAATGTCTGAGGTAGAATTTTAATAATAAATACCAACCAGATGAAAATATGAAACGATTTAATGACCCATAACTACTGATTTGTAATAAAATAAAATCATCCTTATCTATGAGTGGGAAATAATGGGAGAGGTGCAGAAACCTTGACTTGAAAATGAAACCCTCACCTTTAAGATGACTGGCTCTTACATTTTGACTTGCACTTCTGGCCTCCCTTGCTAGGAACCAGAGTTTGGAGGAAGGAGAGATTTCCTCTGGCTGAGAATCAGGAATGGCATTAGGACAGATGGCCTTTGAACTGGGCTCTGAAGGCTGAGGAGGTCTGCTCTGGGGAGAGTTAGGCAAGAGCATGGTGGGAGGAGTCGTCCACATCACCAACACCTCCATGGCCGGAAGGAATTGCAGAACATGTTTGGAAAAGCAAATGTTCTAGTGTGGCTAAAACACGTTTCATGGAGTTAAGAGGCAAAAATGATAGAGAAGTAAGCCGGGCCCAGATCAAAGAGAGCCCCGAATAGCAAGCTAAAAAGTTTGAACTTCAGTTTGGAGGCCATGAAGAGTCTTCACAGTTTCTGGGGAAAGGAGTGTACCTTGCCTACAGTTCTGTGGTCAGTCTCTAAGCAGTAGTGTGTGTGATTCCCTTGGTAATGGTACTGTACTTTTGTTCTTGTTCATCTCTTAAGGACATATCACCTCTCAATTTACTAATGCTTTTCACATTAATGAAATATTTGGGACTATTTCATTTGTGTGAACAAACTACCCAGTTAGAAAGTATGTTCCTTTAATGTGTCCTCTTCTCCCTCGCTTTCCTCATTGTAAACAAAGCCTATGGACCCAGTGACGCTGTGGTCAGTCCTGTTCTACAATGCTACTATTAAGTTCTCTTCTCACAGAATCTACTGTACATCTATGGTTTATGATTTGGATTAAGTGCACTCGCATTTCCTTTACATGGGCATCTATGATCGTAATATCAGTACACTAATGTTTGATTTATTGGCTTTGATCCAGTGTCCTGCCTATTAATGCCTCACTGTCCATCCAGAATCATGCTGGAAAAGGTCTAATGCAGGACAGTGAAGAGGCCATGACCCTGCTTCTTGGTGCACGCCATACCTACTCCAGGGAGTGAACTCACCAGGGCAGGGCTGTTGGTCTGATAAGTCCTGCTTTATGCTTCATTGTTTCAGTGGATTTTTTTTTAACTGTAAACATCAAGTCTGTAGACATCAGGCATACACTTTCTGCTGACACAATTTTGTTTAAACCAATATTAAAACCATGTATTAATGGATAACTTCAGAAGGTAACTTGCTTAGCTGAAAGGAAAATGATACCTCAATTTTTAAAAAGGTCTCAAACTTGTCTACTATATTCATTTATAATATTATCAGGTTAATAACTTGTTTTATTTTGTTTTTTAATATAGGTATTAAGAAAGGAAGCCACGACCCCCAATGGATAAATCAGTGCCTGGTGTTCTGAAGTGGGAAAAATAGATTAACTTAAGTAGGATTTATGTGTTTTGAAAAAGAACAGAAATCAACAAAGGAATTTCTGTTTGAACTGTTTTATAACTAAGCACATAACTGGATTTTGAACATTTAAATTGGCATTACTTGGAAAAATTGTAATATTATTATTCATATTATTTTGTGAATTAACATAATGTTTCAATTTTGTAGTTGCATACTTGGATCTTTCAAAGAAATCCAAATTTCTTATGCTCTTTTTGAAATTATAATACAGAAGAGAAAATAACATTTCAATGAATGAGCCGACATTACTTTGAACTGGGAATTTTCTAAAGTGCTGAAACTTCAGTGGACCACCACAATAACTGGTCTATATATGTCCTGGCATCGATTAATTTAGAGATGGGGCTCCTACTCTTTAACTAGAGATGGACACATTTGGTGCTGAGGAAGGAACAAACACATTGGTGTCAAGAAATACTACTATATAGCAAAGAAATGGCAGTATATGTATTCAGATAGTTACATCCCTATATAAAATTTATGTTTACATTTTAAATTAGTAGATAAACTCTTTTCTTTCTGACAAGTGTACAAGTTCATTCTGACTTAAGTCAGCTTTTGTTTTGGAACAAATTAAGTACTTGAGCTGCTCAACTCCTCCCTGACATTTGTTGATGCTCCCCTCTACTCTCTAAATTTCCTTTGGGTGGAGACCCTTTGAGAAGCATTGTTAAAAATGCCATTCTGGGGACTGGTATACATAGAACAAATGTGTCAATGGGAAGTTATTCTGGTGAATATGATAATCTATCCAAAGATAATGCACAAGTATACTGAAGTATAAGCCAAAAAAATTTTCTTTCTGACTGAAAATAAAAATCATACAAACAAGTCCCCCAAGCCATAACTGTCTCTCAAATACTTTTAAAAAATTAACGAGAAACATGTTAGAATTTTCATATTTTCTACATTTAAAAATATATATTCAGCTTTAAAAAGAGGAATGCTAAAAGAAAATTTACGTTATCCAGATAGATGACATAATATGTGTGGATCCAGGAACCTTATCCTAAGTCATCCAGGAATCAGTCATACATGTTCATGTGTGTGCGTGCGTGTGTGTTTTGTCTAAAATATAATCGAAATTAGCCGAGCACATAGCATTACATACTTGAGGGGTTGGTGAATAAGGGAAGAAAGTACTTTCTGCAAAACAAAGGACTGTGCTGCATAATGAGACAGCTGTGATTTTATTTTAAACTGTGAAACGATGTGCCACAACAGAATTTGGAGAATTTCTCTTTTTCCTAGATTTAAAAGGTGCAGAAAGAAATTAAATTACACTTTTAAGCTACTGGTGCTTAAGCTGAAGTTTTCCTACATTAACCAGCATTAAAATCTCAAGCAAGGTATTTCAAGTGCCAGGACACATCAGGTAGAATATAAAAACGAGTTGACATCCCTGTATTATGTATAGGTCATGGAGTTGTAAAGTCAACACCATTCCGCACTCATTTGGTGCCTAGCATGTTGAGAGGGGTTAGAGATGGACAGTCATTGAGGGGTAGATAATAGAGGGCCACAGAATCCACATCCACCAGGGCACACACTTACCAATAGAGAATACAAACAGCTTAATAGAGACCAGAACTTTCACTGGGCTAGTGTCTGAGCTATGGGATAGCTTCTTTGATGTACCTCTTTGCCTTAAATTGCTTGTTAGTTTTAAGATTGTAGAATGATCCTTTCTTTTGAACTGTAATCTTTTCAAATATTTTAACATACTTGCTTTTTTTAAAAAAACTACTGTCAGTATTAGTACTGAGCCAGACTGGCATCTACAGATTTCAGATCTATACTTTCATCAAGATTCTTACCCCTGTATTAAAAGCTAGCCAGTAGCATGGCCTTTGAATACACATGAGAAGACACATTTACTATCATTCGTTGGGCCCTCCATCTGTCCATTCATTCTGGGGGCCTCATATATGCTCGGAATTCACAGGCCAGGCATTGTGATATAAAAAAGGTTGTCTCTAACCTCAATTAAGTATTAAAAATGTCATTACTACACTTTAGGTTCATCTTATTTCATTTTTAACAACTATAAGTATATGTCTAAAAATTATATTTTAAGCACTATTGTTTTTAATGACCACATTTTATTTTAAAAATAAGTTAAAAATTAATAGTTGTATGCATGTATGTGTTACTAATAATTAAAAATATGTTTCCAACCCCTAAAATGTCTGCCTTTTAAATACAACATGTACCATTTGGTTGATAAGGGGAAAGAATTTCAAATAGGAGGCTAAAGATTCTCACTTATTCCTTATGTAAGCAATCTACCCATTCAGTTACTCTAAACACTACCAAATGACTCACAAGTCTTGATCTAACATTAGATATTTATGAACCCCAAAGGATCTCTTCTTCGAATAACCACCAAAACTCACAGAAAATGACTACTTGGTAAAAATTATCCATTAATAAGATAGACAATCCAGCCTTACCAAACTCTAACTTAAAAAATAGTTTAAATAAAAAGTAGAAATGATACAAACAATATTCAGTACTGAAAAGAGCAGTTTTTAAGCTAATAAAGATGTGAAAAACTGGGCTAAACAGAAAAATAATTTAGTAAGCCTTCCATATGCCATTATTAGTGGGTTCATAATTATTCAGACCACAGTCTGAATTAAAGATGTCCTGACCTGGGAGGCTAGGATTCAGTCTCCCAAGAGTACAAAAACATATGAATCCAGAACTTGTCTATTTCCAGGAAATCTTTATATTTTTACACAATAATTCACAATTTCAATCACTAGGCATTATCTATAATAATGAACAATATATATTTTTCTCTTTGAAGCTTCATAGGATAACCACGTTCATAAGCATTCTCAATATTCAGATTCTAGAGGAAATACATACAGATCATTAAAATTGTCATGGCACTGAGAACTCATCTTAAGCAAATTGTGTGAAAATAAAGAATTTCTTGTCAGAAGATACCTTATTTTTAAAGTAAGTTGTTTTGATAGCAGTATAGTAACTGATAAGTAAAGATTACCCTTTTCTATATATTTTTTATATTTAAAATTCATATTCACAATTAATATACTCAAACAGCAGCTATACAGGATGGGACAAAAGTAGGTTTACAGTTGTTCGTATGAAAAATAATAAAATAATAATAATAAAAGAATAAACTGTGTCTCTCACACTCACAACTATAAACCTACTTTTGCCACACCCTGTATTTCATTTCCAGCTACGAGAAGTCCTGGGACACATTTAAACACTTCAAGCTCACATGGTGCTGAATTATTTCAACTTGAATGTAAAATGTGTTGTCTTAGTTCACAGGATATAAACAATTAATATATAACTGCTTGCTACTAACTACATGTCATTTGGTAATGTAATATTTTTACTGAAGATTTAGTTTCTTCCAAATTTTTCAGGAATCCTATTTGTAAAAACACCTGTAACTTTTTTTGAAGAGCTCTTATTTTAAATGCCCAGATGCTGGCTTTATATTCTTTCCTACTCTCTCACATTCTTTTATTGTATGCTTATACTATGAGTGCAAAATTTTATAAAAAATGCCTTGAATAAATGATTTCAAGTATCCATAGTGGTCATTTGTTGTTTCATATAAATACATCATATGACTTTCATTTTAGGTTAAGGTCTTAAAGCCATGTGTATATGGCTGGTGGTTTTGCTTAGTTCCCGCTTGTATTAACAAATTGTTTAAAAAGCTCACATGACTTGAAACTTGCCTATGATGGATAAAATATCTAGCTAATGTTTTATAAAAGAAACTATCATACATGAGTGAACCCTCGCTTTTGTCACCATTACCAACCACTTTAAGGATACAGAGCAGGCATTCTGAGAACAACCACACTGTTTTAATTAGGATTTATAAGAAATATGCATAAGCATATATACACTCAGGACATATCCATCTCAAGCTACAAACTATATAAATAAATAGTTGCTATCATAGTTATCCTTTTTGAATGTGTACCAGATTTACCTGGAAACTGGTAACCTGAGAGAACAAACCAGTCTCAAACTGGGGGGAAATTCACAAAACCCACAAAACAATTCACCTTTAAAGAGTTCTTGCAGGTAGAACAGGTGAGTGGATAAGAATGCAGTGGTGCATTTACACAATACAATACTACCTGGCCAAGAAATAAAGGCACGCTTACCCTTTGCAACAAACAGCATGCATGGACCTGGAGAGCATTATGCTAAGTGAAATAAGGCAGCCAGAGAAAGACAAACACCGTACGATTTTGCTCACATGTGTAATCTAATGAACAAAATGAACTAGCAAGCAAAATAGAGACAGATTCTTTAGCCCTTTGAGAAGTACGAACGATCATGGACGTCCTCGTGCCTCTTGACCATCCAGAGTACGATCATAACAAAAATTTTTATTTAAAAAATGTGTAAGGCAACATTTAAAAAAGGTGAATATATGTTCTTCTTGTTTCCATAAATTGGTTATCAAACCAACATGATTTTAAGTTAATAAAACTAACTAATTTTATTTTTTGAAAAAAAAACTCACTCCCAGGGGTCAGCGAGCATGAAAAAAACTCACTACTCAAAGGGTTAATAAAGAGTAGACTGATAGATGGAGGGTGGGAAAGGAAGGAATTGAACAAAAAAGAAAAATAAAAGAAAAAACTCATGGACATGGACAACGGGGTGATTGCTAGAGGGGGAGGACAGTACGGGGCATAAATGGTGATGGAAGGAGACTTGACTTGGCGTCGTGAACACACGATATAATGGACAGGTGATGTGCTGTGGGACTGTATACCTGAAACCTGTATAATTTTGTTAATCAGCATCACCCCAATAAATTTCAATAAAAAGGAGAAAAAAAGAAAAGCTCTTTATCTTTGCTATCTAATGTTTTTCAGATTTGTTTTGCCATAAATGTCTCTTCTTTTTTTCTTTTTTTACAGGGACAGAGAGAGAGAGTCAGAGAAAGGGACAGATAGGGACAGATAGACAGGAAGGAGAGAGATGAAAAGCATCAATCACCAGTTTCTTATTGCCGCTGCAACACCATAGTTGTTCATTGACTGCTTTCTCACACGTGCCCGGACCGCGGGCCCTCAGGAAGGAGAGAGATGAGAAGCATCAATCACCAGTTTCTTATTGCAGCTGCGACACCATAGTTGTTCATTGACTGCTTTCTCACATGTGCCCTGACCGCGGGCCCTCAGCAGACCGAGCAACCCCCCACTGGAGCCAGCGACCTTGGGTCCAAGCTGGCGAGCTTTTTGCTTAAGCCAGATGGGCCCTGTGCTCAAGCTGGCGACCTTGGGTCTCAAACCCGGGTCCTCCGCATCCCAGTCCGACACTCCATCCACTGCGCCACCGCCCAGCCAGGCGATGTCTTTTTTTTTAATAGTACTTACTATCCTGTTAAGCTTTTTTTTTTTAGCAAAAACTCTGAGATATGCCATATTAAATAATGATCAGTTCATAAAAATGGGATTATTTAAAAATTACTTAAAACAAATATATGACAGTGTCAGTATTTGAGCAGTAGGAGACAGGAACGCTTGAAACCCACCAATCCATTGTCTATCTTGCTTCCTAGAAATACAATAGTGCTAGTTCCCATTTCTTCACCTACCAAGGCAAACCTGTGTTCATAACACAAATGTACATAATAGGGGTTAAGAATAAATATAATGATAACTGTTAAGAGACAACTCCGTTTTTTGAAAAAAGTCAAATATGTTGGCTCTTCATTGTATATATCTTATTGAATTAATGTATAAATTTGGAGCCTGAAAAATTTGAAACAAATATTACCAACCAGTCATTTGCAAACTAGTGAATCATACCATTGTTATACAACAAATTTTAGAGTGGACTACTTTAAATTATTACAACCCCATTCTTTCTTTTAGAGGTATAATATTAGGGAGTAAACTTTTATAACAATGTATAGTTGGGTTGCTGCTGGGGCTAAGATTCATGGATAAGTAAACAATCCAGTAGTTCTGATCATTTCACTTTTGTTTAAGGACTCACTGGTTTCTGATATTAGGAATATTACTTAAACTTGTTCAGTCCAAAGAGGAATTTAGGCTCATGTAATCAAACAGAGGGAAGGCAAATGTAGGCCTGTCTCAGAAGTACATGAAACCAAGAAATCAAACAACATCAATGTTCTGTCTTTTCTCTGTGTGTAGACTTTATTCTTTTGGTTTAGTTTCTCCATGAGGAAGGAGGTTTTGTTGCCTGAAGATCTTAGTAGTCACTTTTTCTTTTTTCTTTTTTTTTTGACAGTGACAGAGAGAGTCAGAGAGAAGGACAGACAGGAAGGGAGAGAGATGAGAAGCATCAATACTTCGTTGTTGTGGCTTCTTAGTTGTTTGTTGATTGCTTGTTCATTGATTACTTTCTCATATGTGCTTTGACTGGGGGGCTCCAGCAGAGCGAGTGACCCCTTGCTCAAGCCAGTGACCTTTGGGCTTCAAGCCAGTGACCATGGGGTCATGTCTATGATACCACTCTCAAGCCAGCGACCCCACACTCAAGCTGGTGAGCCTGTGCTCAAGCTGGATGAGCCTGCGATGAAGCCAGCGACCTCGGGGTTTTGAACCTGGTCCTCCATGTCCCAGTCTGACACTCTAGCCATTGTGCTATCACCTGGTCAGGCTCAGTATTCATTTACAGAGCTTGTGGATCAGAAAGAAAATGGCATTAATGTGTAGCTCAAGTTTAAAAAATCTAGGGGAAGGCATTTCATAGGCACAGGCTGAGTTCATATGTCAAGTCAAGGAGGCAGGGTCAAGTAAGAGAATGGTTGTTCCATGTCAAATCACATGACTACATTTTGGCTTTATGTGTGTGTGTGAGAAAATGGTGGGGAAAGGAAAATGATTCTCCAGAGGAAGTGGTGAGTTATTACGAATATTTTCAGTAAGATCACTGGGAGCCAACAATGCACCCACTGTACTTATGTCCAGCAAAAAGCTTAATAAAGTCAACATCTGCATAATCCAACTCAAAACCTTTCCTTCCAAGCTGCTCATCCACCTGATTTCTGTTAAGAGAACTCCATAGTCTCAGTATCTAAAAGCTGACTTTTCTACAAGAAAGATGGAATGCCACTTTATTCTCCCTTTCAACATTATTTTCGTCGCTTACTGCCAGCTCTAAGCAACCTTCTCCCTCCCACACCACCTTCAGTGTTTCATGAAGTCTTAGCAGGGCATTTCAGAAGGGAAGCTCATCTTTACAGGTGAGAGAAAATCACAGTTTCTTCTAATTCAACCAGTCACAATGGAGTTGCAAAAGGGTCAATCCAAATAACAAAAAAAAAAAGGGAAAGGAATAATAAAGGAGCCATACTTTTAAGGTTTTGTTCCTCCATTCCCAGTGACCCCCTCTGATCATCAGTGAGGGACTCTCTCTAGAAGGGATACCTTAGGAAGGCGGTATTGCACTCCTCATTTCTATTAGTTACATTGTGCTTTTGACACATTACAGTCCCTGTAGAGTGGGTGCAGCTCAAAGGTAAAGTAAGGGGGCAGGAAAACCTCAGAGAAAAGCACAGCAAAATACTAGTGTTCTGGAAGAACTGCAGTGAATAATGAGAGGCTAGGGTGAGAGTGACAAGTAGTCAGTGTACCCATCCCTCTCTCAATATTGTCTCTTAGTGCTCTCACCATTTCTTTTCATCTAGGGCATAGAAAAATGTACATGACGTCATACTAGGGTTATGAGACTGGTGTACAGGAATGACATCTAATCCCAGAGGTTTTTGAACCTGAGTTTGAGAGCATCAGTAACTGCGAAATTTGCTTTGCAGAGAAGAGATCTAAGGGGATGAGGTCAGAAGGATGGGATGGAAAATATACATATGGTGCAACTTCTCCACTAATTTAAGCAAGCTGCTCTCTGGAAAATGATCTAGTAAGCCAACATTGTTTCCAAGGCCAAGGCTGACCAGAGATGCCTTTTAGTCCACAGGGAGTTATCCTGTTATTCTTTCAGAGTTTGAGAAGGCTTATCAGGAGCTAGGCACACATAACCTTATTCCCTCATCCCTTCTGCCCAATTTTCTCAGGGGAATACTTCTGAATATTAGAGATGTGGAAAAAATGACATTCTTCTCTTCTCTCTCCTCATGTAGGGATTTCACAATTTAGCTACAGGGGGCCCTCTAGAATTCTTTCTCTCTCAATGATCAACAAGAGGCCAATGTGAGTACTTTAACCTCAAACACTGGTCTCATTTGAATGTGCCAGAAAAAAAATACCTAAGAGTGAATTTTGCCTAACACAATATTTTGGATCTTCACTCAAAACCAGTATTTCCATCCTGGTGACACTAAAACCATTTATGTTGGTTGTCATCAATATATACTATTTGTCTAACTGAGGTAACTACTAAGGTAACAGTTTCTTAGTATTATTGAATATCTATATAGTTGGTATTCAAATTTTGCCAATTGTCTTATAACTTCTTTTTTAACATTTTTAATTTTTTTAAGTTGGATTTTTTGGATCAGGATCAAACAAGGACCACACACTGATTTTGACTTTATGTTTTAAGTATTTGAAAAATATATATATTTCCTTTTTATTATTTTTTCTTTGTTTTGCTATTAATGTATGTTAAAAAGTAGGTATTTTTAATAGAATACCTAATGCCTTATAGAATTTTTCACATTCTGGATTTGCAGATTTTATCCTGGTAGTGTTATTTAATACATTCTTCTGTTCTTTTTAGGTCCTATAAAAATTAGATCTAGATCTAGAGGCCTGGCAGACATGTAGTTAGGTTTGTGGTCCTTCATAACTGTATTACATGAGGAAGCCCATGGCATCGAGCTGTCCTTGGTCATGTTAAGAATAAGCCTTGGGTTCAATGCTGTCAGTCTGATTCATTCACTACCAAATCCCCCATCAGATGTTTACCTCCTCATTTTAGCAGCCATTAATGATCACTGCTAGACCCGTTATCAGTTATCAAAATCAGTGATTGTTTTAAAGAACTGAGAGTATTTCATAATGCTTTTTCATTTGAAGTGAACTATTTGCTTCTTTCATTAATGTACTTTATTAAATTAAATAACATTTAATATGAAACTTGATAACTGACCTTTCCCCCTCCCCCCTTTTAGTAATTTGAGATAGTTCTGGAACCTTATGAAAGACATTCAAGGTGCTGTGCTCTTTCATAAGAAAAGCCAAAATGTTGTTTTTGGAGCTGTTTTTGTCATGTGCATGTGTATTTTCCCCCATTATTGTCAAATGTAATTTTAACCTTACACAAATGATCTGATGATTTGAAATATCATGGGAACACTTTGACCTAGAACATTTTCAAAGAGGTTGGTTACTGAAAACACAAACTAAGGACACTTGGCAAGGTGGTTATATTACATACTTTAAATCTCTACACAAGTACATAACTTCCTTCTTCCTCAGATTTTTCAGTTCCAAATTTAGTTTCTCAATTTCTTGTAAATTTTAAGTACCCTACCTGACTTTCAAGGCCTTCCTTTATCAAATCTCAATTCCCATTCATAGTTTCGTACCCTACCACTTTTGTACATTCTCACCTACGGCCCAACCAGACAACTGACTGCTTCCCTTAGACCTCTTGGACCCCATGGGTCAAGCCCTTCCCCTTTAATCACACAGGGACTTGACTTTTCTATCTCAAGGCATTTGTTTCTTTTTTATACATTCACATATATACATAATCTCTTAGACTTCTACTGTACAGCTACTGTTTCTTGGCTAATACTTTGTGTAAAGCCAGTAGCCACGGCCACCATCTCAGCTGCCTGGCCCATGCAGGTTCACATTTGATTCAGACAGACAATAATGAAACAACGGAGCCAAGCTGGTGGGCCATCAGCTTTCATCCTAGCTTGTACCCGGTGGGCAAGAAATACACACAGTGGGAAAACACTTCCCTTTCCATTCAGGGCTCCCAAAGCCACTGACTTATTCGAGTTTCCTAGAATCAAAGGTTTCTACTTCACCAGCCTGTTGGTCAAATAACTTTGCAAATATGATGTATATGTTTACTTGTTTATAGTTTGCATTGGATATGGGGGGACCGGCTGTAAAGGAGGTAGGATCATTATAACCTAAGGCTTAGTTTTAAGACTGAGCCTTACCCACCCTTTTTGATGTGGGGTGGTGCACTCTCATGAGGAATCCCATTATGCCTCCGATAACTGCCTTTGTATCAGAGACTTCCTTGTTTGTATATTGGATTAAAGGTTTTTGATTTCTACACTATAAAGGAGAGCATAGAAAGGCCATGTGGAGGAGAGAAGCAGCCAAGATGGTGGAGTGCTGAAGGAGAAGCCAGTTTGTGCAGAGTTTCTGCAGAGAGAAGGAGATGGGGAACAGAGGTGAATAAGGCTGGTGAGGTACAAACCTTTGATCCTAGGAAAACTCGGGTAAGTCAGTGGCTTTGAGAGCCCTGAATGGAAAGGGAAGTGTTTTCCCACTCTGTGTATTCCTTGCCCGCTGGGTACAAGCTAGGATTAAAGCTAATGGCCCATCAGTTCTTGGCTCCATTGTTTCATTACTGTCTGTCCGAATCAAATGCGAACCTGTATGTGAATGGCCATGATGGTGGCCCCTGGCCTTACACTTCATCAAGTTGTTTGGGTGTTTTTGTCCTCCTTTGCTTCCTATAATAGTGAGGGGAAAAAAAATAAAGCACCCCCCTCAAAAGAAAAAAAAAAACAAAATAGAAGAACCCTTACTGTGAGCATTAATTGTAAGTGAATAGAGTCAATGGGAAATTCCCTACAAATAAGGCAGTGCTGGAGTTTCTTTTTTATTCTTTCCACTTAGCTATAACTCATATTTCTTTTATTTCTAACTGTAGTGGCTTTAATTTCCAGGACAATGTTAAATAAAAATGTAATAACGGTATAATAATGGTGAATTTTGTTATGTTTTTTCACTTCCAATATTTTTTCATTAAACTCAGCATTGGCTTTTAATCAAAGATGCTCATTTTCACGTTGAGATATTATCTTTCTATTACCGGTTTTTTAAGTTCTTTGTTTAAAAATAGATAGATTAATAAATCACATGTCTTTTTATTGGGATGAAAAATAATTTTACTGGTCTTATTGGAATAATATATTTAATCAAATTTAGTTTCTAATATGTAATTAATCATGAAAATAGTAGACAACGTTGAAAAATATAGAGAACAGAGTATTATTTAACATTTTCATGTCCACATTTATAAATAATTTGGCCCCTCTCACCCATCCTCTATAATCTTTATTAGGTTTAGCTAGTGTCAAGATTATCCAAGCCTCAGTAAAATTGACAGCATGATGTAGTTGCTAACAACACAGGTCACCGAAATTCACATCCGAGCGTCACCACTCACAGGCTATGTGACATTTAATAAGTCACATAACTGCTCAAGTATAGAGCGATAAAACAGAATGTAAATACTACATGTGGAGGCCCTGAATAGGAACGTAGCACAGGAACGGAGGTCAGTGCCCTGAGGCAAATGCCAGAGTAGCTTTTCTAACAAAACTACTGAACAAAGTACTGTGCTGAACACAGCACAATCGGGATAGAATTAGGAATTCTTATTCAAAAGGTGGCAATATTTGAGCTACTACCTTGCCCTTTTATCTGCTCTAAAGAAGTTCGTCATTCCTTTCTCCCCTTCCTGACTTCCTCATTCTCATCCCTGCTTCCATTTACGTATATCAATAAATACCTGTAAGGACTGGGGGTCAGGGCCGTCTTATGAAATCTGAATAGGGGATTGTGAGGTGGTCTCCTCTAGGTCCCTCTGTGCATCTCATGTGGTCTCTGAGTAGTCACTGTCTCTGTGACAACTACAAACCTTCATAAGGTAGGAATAGAATGATTAACAAACATTGAAAGCAGAAGAAAAAGAAAGTTTGCCACTTCATATTTTTATAGCTAGAGTCAAAATATGTACTTTGAAGCAGATAAACATATACACCTGCCTATTCTTACACTTATTGTATAAAGATAAATCTTAAGAAAGATAATACTACCAACTAATATTCAATAGTAGAGAGAAACATTCTGAGAGAAAACAATATATTAATTTAATCATGAATCAGAATAAGGAGTAAATAGATACCTGTCCAAAGCAGAGTTTGACAAATACGGACTACTAGCTAAATCAGGCACAAAGCTGTTTTTGTAAATAAAGTTTATCAAAATATAGCCAAGCTAATTTGTTTATATATTGTCTACCTCTGCTTATGTGCAACAATATCAGAGTCAAGTAGCTACAACATAGATCTTACAGGTTGCAGAACCTAGAATATTTACTGTATTACCTGTTATAGAAAATATTTGCTGACCCCTGTTCTAAAGCAATAGAATATTAAGTATAGCATATAAAATTATAATTATAAAGATAGCCTCTATTAAAATATATAAATATTTCATATTATAAAAAAATCACTGACACAAAAGTTATTTTAAATGCATGAATATGTGACTGCCTGCCAATCTCAATAGAAATATAGTCAGAAAACAATGAGATCTTTTCATAGTAATGTGAGAAAATAATTACTAACCAAGATTAGTTACCCTATTAGACTGTAGTTGGGCAGATAAAATATATTATGCTCACTTTTTAAAAGATGGTGCTGCCCACATGGAAACCCATCACCCAAGAAATATTAGTTGCCCTTATGCTTGGGATGAGTGTAATTATATTACTGGTTGTGGGGGACAGGCTGTAAGCAGGCCGGGTCGTTATAGCCTAAGGCTTAGTTTTAAGAGTAAGCTTTTCCCCACACCATTGACTGATTGGATGATGTGGGGTGGTGCACTCTCATGAGGAATCCTCCCATTATGCCTCAGATAAGTGATTTTGTATCAGAGACTTCCTTGTTTGTAGATTGGATTAAAGGTTTGGATTTCTACACTATAAAGTGGGGCAGACTGGGAGCTTGCTCGCTTTCAGTTCATGAGGTTAGCATTAGAGAGGAGAGCAGATTAAGGCCACATGGAGGAGAGGAGAAGCAGCCAAGATGGCGGAGTGCTGAGGAAGAAGCCAGTTTGTGCAGAGTTTGTGCAGAGAAAAGGAGATGGGAAACAGATGAATAAGTCTGGTGAGCTAGAAACCTTTGATGTTAGGAAACTCAGATAAGTCAGTAGCTTTGTGAGCACTGAATGAGTGGTTTTGGAGTCCAGTGTGTGTTTTTACTTGCCCTCCGGGTGCAAGCTAGAATTAAAGCTGATGGCCCACCAGTTCTTGGCTCCGTTGTTTCATTACCGACTGTCCGAATCCAATGCGAACCTGCATGGGCCAGGCAGCTGCGTTGTAAGGCCAGTAGTCAGGGCCACCATCACAGCCGCCTGGCACATGCAGGTTCACATTAGATTCGGACAGATGGTAATGAAACAAAGGAGCCAAGAACTGGTGGGCCATCAGCTTTAATTCTAGCTTGCACCCGGAGGGCAAGTAAAAACACACACTGGACTCCAAAACCACTCATTCAGTGCTCACAAAGCTACTGACTTATCCGAGTTTCCTAGAATCAAAGGTTTCTAGCTCACCAGACTTATTCACCTGTTTCCCATCTACTTCTCCAGCACAAACTCTGCACAAACTGACTTCTCCCTCAGTACTCCGCCGTCTTGGCTGCCTCTCCTGGCCTCCACGTGGCCTTTATCTGCTCTCTTCTCTAATACTAACCTCAGGAACCAAAAGAGCAAGCTCCATGTCTGTCCACTTTATAGTGTAGAAATCCAAACCTTTAATCCAATCTACAAAGAAGGAAGTCTCTGATACAAAGTCACTTATTTGAGGCATAATGGGAGGATTCCTCATGAGAGTGGACCACCCCACATCATCCAATCAGTCAAGGCTGTGGGGAAAAGCTTATTCTTAAAACTTGCACGTGGGTAGTGCCATCTTTAACAAAGTGAGCATAATATATTTCATCTGCCCAACACCTTACAACTGTCATTTAAGAATGAGTCTAAAATATAGACATTCTGACAGACAAAATCTATGAAGGCTTACCAGTAACAGATCTTCACTTAGAAAATGTTGCAAAATATGTCCTTAAGAAAATAGGAAAGTAATACTAAAAAGAAGATTGGAGACATAGAAAGATAAACAAAAAACTGATAAAGATATGTGTAAATCTACATAAATATTGACTATATTAAGCAATAATGATAATGTCTAATTTGGAGATAAAGTTATAAGGAAGAACTAAAATACTTGACAAATACATGTAAGATAAAAAAATGATAATGAGTTAGGAAGCCTACATTTTGCTAATAGAGTTACTGAGATTAATTTAGATTTTTAAGAAAATATTCACTTAATTTAAAGGCAGTTACAAAAAGAAATTCCAAAATAGCAGAGAGGGAAAATAGGAAAAAAACTTTAACTGTAATTGAATAAAGAAAGGAAAATAGAATACCAGAAGCCTAGAAATCACAATGTGTTCATATGTCAAACATGGCTAAAGAGCACACTAAGAAAATACTGTACACCTTACTTATGCAAACCATTACCCAACTAATTTAGAAAAAAAAGTACAAAACACAAATATGTAAAATAAGACAAAAGAATAAACTACCCCAAAAGTGCATAAGTAATTTTAAAAATCAAGAGATTATACTGTTTATAGTTCTGCAAATAAAACATTTATCATGAATGAAATGGTCACAATATTTTTTAATGATTTTGAGAGACTGAGAGAAGACAAACAGGGAGTGAGTGAGACAAAAGGAGGTGAGAAGCATTAACTCATAGTTGCTTCACTTTAGTTGTTCACAGATTGCTTCTCATGTGTGCCTTGACTGGGGGCTCAAGCAAAGCCAGTGACCCCTTGCTTAAGCCAGTGACCTTGGGATCATGTTGATGATCCTATGCTCATGCTAGGGACTTCAGGGTTTCAAGCCAGGAACCACAGTGTTCCAGGTCAATACTTTACCCCCTGGACCACCATGACTCAGGTGAAATGGTTTCATTAAAAACAAAACAAAAACAGGGCCTGACCTGTGGTGGCGCAGTGGATAAAGCGTTGACCTGGGAACACTGAGGTCGCCAGTTCAAAACCCTGCACTGGTCTGGTCAAGGCACATATAGGAGTTGATGCTTCCAGCTCCTCCCCCCTTTCTTTCTTTCTCTCTCTCTCTCTCTCTCACTCTATGTCTCCTCTCTAAAAAAATGAATAAAATAAAATAAATATTTAAAAAAAAAAAAAAACCTAAACAAAAACATAAATTGAATTCTGCTGTGAACCAGCATGGCTAGTAATTTCAGGTCCTGAGAGGGAATGGCGCAGAATTAAGAAAATAGGCTTGGAGTAAAAGGATGGACTCAGAGGCCTCTGCAATGCTGAAGGCAAGAACAGAGTGTGCTCAACACCTGCTTCCTGCTTTATTTATAGGGCAAAGTGGGCCATTAGCAAATCAAAGAGATCTTTGATCACATTTCCAAGGCAACCCAAGAATTTTACCAAGTGTAGAAAACCGCCACCTTACATAACATCTTAACAAAATAAACGATAAAAGAAACTTGCCTCCAGTCTTTTTGGGGACATAAGGGGCAGGATGAGTATAAACAATCCAGCACCATAGCAAAATAGCTTTTAGCAACTTCACAGAACAAGTGAGGTGGGGTGTTGGGCAGACTGTCAGATTACTCCCAGTTCCCATCACCTCTGTCCGGGAAAAATCTAAACTGCAAAGACCCTGTTGGCTTTCGGTCCCAACAGAATTTAGGTGAAAATTTAAACAGATAAATTTAAAAAAGATAAAGAAAGCTGCCAAAATGAATGAGGATGAATTTTTTTCAGTTACTAATTCTTTAAAAAACAAAACAAAAATCATAGTTATTTTTGTAAATGCTTCAAAGCCACTGAATAAAGCTCAGCACCTAGTCTTAATTTCAAAATAATACATCTCAGTAAGAGAAATAGATCTTAACATAAAATGTATTGAGCTACATCTAAAAGTCAACTTCATGCTTTTGAGGAAGAACTAGGAGTATTCCCGTTAATGTCAAGAACAGACAAGAAAGTCCACTTTCAGTGTTATTATCTTATGGAGCATTAGAGGTACTAGCCATTATAATTAGATAAACATTTTAAAATTAGGAGCAGGTAAAAGGATCATTATCTTAAAATGATACAATTTAGAACCTGAAAAAATGCAAAAGAAACAATGAAATGATTGTTTATTTTTTTGTATTTTTCTAAAGTGAGAAGTGGGAAGGCAGATCCTGCATGCGCCTGACCGGGATCCACCTGGCATGCCCACTAGGGGGCAATGCTCTACCCACCTGGGGTGTTGCTCTGATACAACCGGAGCCATTCTAGTGCCTGAGGTGGAGGCCATGAAGTTGTCCTCGACACCCAGGCCAACTTTGCTCCAATGGAGTCTTGGCTGCGGGAAGGGAAGAAAAAAATAAAGGAGAGAGGGAAGACTGGAGAAGCAGATGGGCGCTTCTCCTGTGTGCCCTGGCCGGGAATCAAACTCGGGACTTCCACACCTTGGGCCAATGCTCTGCCATTGAGCCAACCAGTCAGGGCCGAAACAACGAAATAATTATTAAAAACAGTAAGAGTTCTGTAAGATGGCTGAAAACAAAAATAAACTGTCAGTATACAGTTCATTGCCTTCCTATATACCAGTGGTTCTTAACCTGGGTTCTATCAAACCCTAGGGGCTCAATGAGTTGGTCTCAGGGGTTCGGAGAAGCCTCTGCCGCGGAGGCCAGAATAAAGTAATACTGTCATTTGCTGTGAGTTCATGCACTTTGTTGGTTTTGTTCTTTGAGCAAGGTGATGTTCATGCACGGCTCATTTTGTGCACCAGTAAAAAAACATATACCTATGTCTTGAATTTGGAAAAAAAAATCATATTTTATTTATCACTAAAGAAGGGTTTGGTGAATGCACATATGAAACTGATGGGTTCGGTACCTCAAAAATGGTTAAGAACCACTGCTATATACCAATTATAACCAGTTAGAAGGTTAAATAAAGATCAGATATCATTTAAAACATGAATAAAAGAAAATACTGTTTGTAAAAGAAAATCAAAGTTAAAAGACTAATAACAAAATAGACATTCTTTGCAAATAATAACATGCAAAGGGCTTATTTCTCTAACATATGAAGAGCTCCTACAGACCAATAACAAAAAAGTTAAAAGTTCCAAATAAGTACAGTAATAATACAGGTCATAGAAATGAAAATACAAATGACTTTGCTGATTGCACTCACTTCAAATGAACAACAATATAATTCAAATGGGTCCAATACAATCCTAATGCTGCCCAGTAATCATACTGTTTCTTATTTCATTTATTCTTACAATTTTCCAAGAGCATTCATACTTTCTCCTCTATAATAAATCATCACCTTCTTCCCCATTCTCATTCTACACTGTTATTAACCAAGTAACACTGAACTATTCTAATAGCCTCCTAACTGGTAGCTGTAGCTATTCAACTATAGGAGTCATTAATAAACTGAAAAAAAAAACTTGAACATATCTATGATTATTTATTCAAAACAATAATATTTACTCAAATACTTACAGAATATGTATTCAAAAAGTAATATTTAACTTATCATTTACTATGTACTAAGAGCTGTGTAAGTTTGGGACATGGCAGAGAAAATAACAGTCTTTGCCCTCACAAAACATGGGGAGACTGACAACCATGTAAGTATATATGATAAATATCATAGAGAAAAACCAAGCGAGGAAGAAGCAACTATAACCAGTTGATGCTTTTAAAGGGCAGTCACAGAAGCTCTCCCTAATAAAATAACATTTACAGAGATCTGTGAAATTTATGGACAGAGCCTTGTAGACATCAAAATGGAGAAGATAAATTCAAGCACTAAAATGGGTAGGTAAGTTCTAGACATTCATAATGCAATTATAGTGCTAATCTTTAAATTTTTAATGGGCCTCAAAATGTCTCCTTTATCACAGGTTGTGCATATGATATTAAAATAAAAAATAGTTCATGTCTATTTCAGAACTATTGAACTAAGTTGGTTGTTGTTAGTATATGTGAAGACTATGAAGTTCTGTCCACAATAGAGAGGGCTAAGCTGAACACTGAATATTCATTCCATGTTTAGTTTAAAAATAAACACAAATAACCTTCCCCCCCTCATTGACCCTCTAAATTTTGGCTGTTTTTACTGAAAAACATCCTTTTAATTTTATCCTGAAAACAACATGGAGAATGACTTTCTTTCAAAACAAGTTTTCCCTTGAAGAGAAACACATGTTCAAAGAACAAACAACATTCCAGTATCTGACTTAAGGCTACTTAATCTTTGCAGAATGATGTCATGCTTAGGCTACTGAACATATTCCTGCATATACCATTTCTTCTACAATTCTATAATTGAGGCCTATTTATGGAAGCAGACCCATCCCTTTATGGAACTAGAGAACAATAGAGAGAACATGTTTGAAGTACAAATACTTCTCAGGTCACAAATAATTTCTAAAAGTAATCCAAATTAATATTACTACTTGTTTTTTAAAAAATTTACAAGCTAATTTTAAACTTCCTTTGTAAATATATTTATATATAGAAAAAGAAAAGACTTATGAATGAACCAGGTTACTAAGTATCTAAAGAAAATACAAGGCTATAATTTTAAATATAACACTGGATCAGAGAAATAGGTAAGAGAAAAAAAATTAGGTTAGAAACACTTACTTCTGTGATTATATGGTGACATTTCAAATCAGTAGAGAAAGCAACCTAACTACTCAAAAATAGCATTAGAAAAATATCCATTTGAGCAAAATAGAATAGTTAGATAACAGTCACATATCATACATATTTCAGAATAAACCTAGCTGCAGTAACAGATAAACACCCTGAATTTCAGTCACTTAATCAAGTACTCACAGATTTCATGCTCTTACCAAGTTCAAGAGGCGGTTATATAGGGTTGGGAGATCTTCTCCATGCAACCATGTAGGGACCCTGGCTGATAGAAATTTCACCGCCTTCAAAATCTATCTTGCAAGGTTGCCTAGGACATCAACATCTAGCTGGAAAACAAGTGAAGAAATATAGAAGATTGGAAAGTTTTGTGGGGCAGGAGAAAATCATATAATCATTTTTACCATATTCTATCCACTGGCTAGCATTTGTCTAACTTCTAGAAGGCTGGGAAATGTAATTCAGTTAGATACCTAAGTAAAAGAAGAAATGGATTCAATGAATACTTAAGACATTTTTTAATACAATATGCCTTTCTGGTCACTAAGTGTCTTACCACACCTAGAGCACATTCCCTCTTTCCCCAAGTGAGACAATGTAAAATTCTATCCAGTTATTACAACCAGCTCAAAGTCCAAGAGTTATGAATAATGTATGGTACAGTTTTTATAAGTGTCCTCCTTGAGTAAATTTGAGAGCCCCCAAATAGTTTTAATGGTAGAGCATCCGGAGGCTAAATGCAGGCTTGCAATTTTGTTGCCACTACAAATGAGCAGATAGATTGTTTTGGGGGAAAGATATCTCTCTTCAGTTACATATGCTAGTAGCATTTTCCAAAGTTCTTTCCTAAATCTAATTCTCAAGCCTGACTTATTTTTTCCTCTTCTGACCCATGCCTGAAAACTATCATGTTTAGGAGGAAATGCCACACCTTTACTCAGGTCTGTCTTGGAACCAGAAATCTTAATGGACATTTGTGCATAATCTCTTATCAGCTGGGACTAGATGCTTTTTCATTCCTTCTTTTTCATTTTCATGCTAGCAAGTTAAGAAATTATTGGCACATCCCATCTCTCTTTTTTTATCACCTTGATAAATGTAGGTAGTATCAATCAGCACTCACTACCAACATCCCACTTTCCAATCTTTCTCCCAAGAGTTATAGACGGGTCCCTAGATATGGAATCTACATTCCAATTGTAAATGACCATTAAAAAAAATCGTTTGGTCACTGCAAGACACAAATCTTGTTTTCTAGGCTTGAGTATTAGCTTTCATCTTGACTGTCTGCAGGGCCAATGCATGTATTTTGAATTTTTGTTACACTAGCACCCTTCTAGCACCAATTAAGAGTAATAATACCTGTTCTTTCAAAAAAAAGAAAAGAAAGAAAATCCTCAATTCTCTGGCTTAACACAATATATTTTTGATAACAAGTCTGATTAGCTTAAGTAGAAAAAAGGGTTGATAACTATGATTCTCAGTCAGTTAGGTTCCTAGGTTGATGGTTGTTTCATTTTAAAAACACCAGTCTTCTAAAGTCTCCCTGGAAAATGACACTCAGCTGAGGGCCAAAAGAAGAGTGGAGGACACAAGAGGGTCTGATGGGCCAGACATGAAAGTGTTTTATGTAATTTTCACCCATATTCCACAGCATTTCTTAAGTCACATGACCCCAATCTAATTTTGAGAGGTTGAGAGATGTAGATTACTAGTATACTAATTGACTTGATTAAACAGTTTCCCAATCTCTGCCAGGATACACAGGGGTATGTTCCAGATAAAGGTAAACAAATGTAAACACCTATAAAAACCTATAAAAGGTATTAGTGAAAAATATAGAATTATTTAGGGATTTCAAGAATTTTTCAGGGTATAGAGTTCCATGGACCTGCATAGGGCACCCAGGAGAAAGATGGCAGACAGAGCAGAGTTTAATCTTTCCTTGATGGTGCAGGCCTGAAGAGAGGCTACTACGGCTGCTGGAAAGACACAAATACCCACCAGGATCCCTCCTCCCTACTGAGAAAAAGCCTTAAACTACTATAATGTCATCATGGTCAATCAGAGCACAGGTAAAAACTCACTCTGGCATGGGTCAAATAAAAAACACTACTACTGAGAAGGGTCAGAAAGCTATACTGCATTGAGACTTGGAGAAGGGCAAGAAACTTTCAAATATGATTCAAAAGATACAATGAAGACTTTAGCTGCCACAGGAAGAGGGGCAAAGTCACGGGAAAGACATAATCCTAAAATCCAGCCACAATCTAAGGATGAAAACCATGGAAAATATTTTAAAGACCAAGGGCTCAAAGAATTATTTTCATGAGTCCTTTTTTTCAGAAATCTACTAGAGACTGAACTTCATCCAAACAAAAGATGATTGGGAATACTTAAGCAATTTAGCTTTAATATAACTTAACTACCAAAAATAAAATTAAAACTAAGTTTAGAACAAGGATAGGAGAATAATGTTATGTAATAATGCTCTATGCTTTGTGTTGTGTTTCAATGAAATAAAAAAAATGCAACGAATGGAGACTGAACAGGAAAGTAGAATAAACCCATTAAATCAGTGGTTCTTAACCTTTTTTGAGGTACTGAACCCAATAGTTTCATATGCACATTCCGCATTCACCGAACCCTTCTTTAGTGATAAATAAAATATGATCTTTTTTTTTCCAAATTCAAGACATAGGTGTATGTTTTTATACTGGTGCACAAAATGAGCCATGCATGAACATCACCTTGCTCAAAGAACAAAACCAACAAAGTATGTGAACTCACAACAAATTATGGTATTACTTTATTCTGGCCCCAAAAAATATTTCGGCCCCATAAAAGAATTCCAGCCGCTCAAATATTTTTTTACTATTTTACTAGTAAAAAAAAATTCGGATTTTTTAAAGAATTTAACATTTTTTTAATAACTTAATTTTTTTAATTTTAAATTTAATTTGTTTTGTGTCGTTTTGAATCCACAAAATACTTGTTTGGGGCCAGAATAAAGCATTGCCCAAATTACATACCTGCAAATCAGTGTGACTTCTGCTGTTGTTTTTGGGAGACCAGTTCAGATATGCGTGGTTTCACCTTAGCAAGTGCTACTCTCATGTCACCTTCACAGCAAAGTCTATTCCTTTTCTTTGTTTTTATGTCCAGCATCCTCGAAAAGGATTGCTCACAAAGATATGTTGTAACAAATGGTATAAAAAATTCCAGGGTTTTCTTAGCAATAACTGGGTACTTTTCCATTTGTCGACACCAAAAAGTTGAGAGTGTTGTTGTTCTGAAGAGCTGCAGTTGAACCTCGCTCTGCTGAATTTCAATGATTTCGTCGAGGTATTCATCATTGACATCCGCTGTCTCAACAGTAAACATAAATGGCTGTCTCACCCATGCTGGTTATGACTCTCTTGTAGGGAAATATCAGTCGAGAGACTTTGCAAGCTCATCTAAGTGCGTGGCAATTGTTTGCTTCAGTTTCATGGGTACAGAACCATCTCCGATTCCAGACATGTCTTCGATCTTACTTACACAGTTGTCCAGAAGGGGAAAGTTTGCGAAGTTATTGTTCTCTATTCGTCGTTTCCATAACAGTTTTTTTTGAAAAGCCTTCAGGTTTTCTTCCGCTTCCATTATGTTGACTGCACCACCCTGTATCTGCTGATTGAGATGATTGAAAGCTGCCAATATATCAGCCATGTACACTAAAATCACAATGAATTCAGGATTTTTGAAGCAATCTGCATGACAATGTTGCTGCTCTTGCAAAAACATGGCTAATTCCACACGCATGGCAAAAACACAATTCAGCGCCTGTCCCCGGGATAACCACTGAACATTAGAACGGTACAGGAGTACCTCGAATTCAGAGCCCATTTCTTTACACAGCTCACTGAAGATGTGGTGCCTCAGAGCACTATTATGCACATAGTTCACACATTCCACCACAGTTTTTAATACATCTGCCATTTTTGGAGGCAAGGTTTTAGTTGCCAACACATGCCTGTGCAGAATACAATGTGTAACAATGATGTGTGCTGCATCGGCTTTTACCAGCGCACCAAAATCAGACTTTCTTCCCAGCATGACTGGAGCTCCATCCATATAAACTGCAGAAACCATATCCCATGAAAGATTGTTGTCTCTGAAGAAGTCATCCACAAGCTTCTTCACATCGGCTGCCTTAGTTGTTGTTGTTAAGAGGCTTACAAAATAAAAAAATCTTCTTTTATCAAGTCTTCTTTCACATAGCGCACAAAAACAGCAAACTGGCTTAGATTAGAAACGTCTATGGTCTCGTCAAGTTGAAGACTAAATTTTGTCGGACTTGAAATTAGATCTGCAACTATTTGAGCCAAGATGTCTTTATAAATGTTCTCTATTCTGTCGCTGATGGTGTCATTTGAAAGAGGAATTGTGATAATTTACCTTTGGCCGCTGTTCTGAGTATCAGATTTGCCATCTTTAACACAGCTGGTTTTATGAGTGTTTCACCGATGGTGTGTGGCTTACCCTGCTTTGCGATCAAGTAAGCAACTTCATACGATGCTGTGAGGATCGGTTGTTAACGGGTACAAATCCAAGAGCAGGCAGAGTGGCCCTTTCATAGAATCTGGTTCGTTTCACCTTGAATTCAGCAGGCACTGTGTTCTTGTATTCACCAAATCCATGCAGCTTCAAGAAGTGTTCCTTTAGTTTTGCTGGTGCGAGACTAGAGTTGCTCAACTTGGCATTGCATATCACGCAGATAGGATGCTGACTCCCATCCCGTTCCGTGATACATGTGAATCCATGTTGTACATATTCGTCCGACCTCTTTCTTTTTTTTCTCGACATATTTAGTATGGATTAAAATATTAAGAAAGAAACCACACGACGTACAACTATGACAACCATTGACTACTGCGCACACTAAATTCCCCGCAGCACTGGTTGGCCAAGCAATGTAATGTGATCCTCTGCAGCAAGTGATGGCCAAGCGGGGCGTGTCAGCACGACTTTACACAAGTGTGTCCTTACCTCCGCGGCAGAGGCTTCTCCGAACCCCTGAGACCGACTCATCGAACCCCTGGGGTTCAATAGAACCCAGGTTAAGAACCACTGCATTAAATGTTAGACAAGTAAAAGAAGTTATTAAAAATGGAGAATATAAGTTGCAAATAAAAAGTAACTGAGAATGCTAAAAAAGGTTTAAGCACAAAGCCAGCCAGTAGAACTGAAATACTATCCTTCCTAAATACCAATTTTAGAAATGTATTTATTAAAGACACAGCAAACACATTATGAAGAGAAACAGTAAGTGTAATAAATATAATGACAGCGTAAGTCTGATAATTTAAAGCAAACATTCATCTCATCAACAACTGTGAGAGGGTTTAATTTGCTTATTAAACAGAAAGATTTTCAAGTTGGGACATAGAGACCCTACCGTATGTCTATGCAAGAGACATGCCTAAAACAGAAAGGCTAAAAATAAAGGGAGAGTCAAAGGTAGTCCAGGGAAATGGAAACCTGAAGAAAACAGGGGCAGCAATATAATCAGGTAAAGTGGAAAGCAAATGATAGTAGAGAAAAATTTTCTAATTATGATTCCAAATACATACATAAATAAATAAATAAATAGATAGATAGAAAGAAGAAGAACCCTGGTCAGATAGCTCAGTTGGTTAGAGCATCATCACGAAGAATAGAGGTTGCTGGTTTGAGCCCCGTTGAGGGCTCTTAAAGGAACTGCCATGTTCCTGTCTCTCTCTCCATTCCTCTCTTGCTAAAATCAATAAATAAAATAAAAAAAATAAACAACTAATACATCTGACAACTTACAATAAGTGGCAGATGAACGGTAGCAGAATAAAAAACATAAATAAAATCAAAAGACAACTGACAAATTTGGGGAAAAATATCTGCAATACATATAACAGATAAAGAGTTAGTATCCCTAATATTAAAAATAAATCTTTAAAATTAAGGGGAAAAGACAAAAACAAAAAATAACTTCACCAATGTAAAAATGAGCAAGACACAAATTCATAAAATTAATTTGAAAATAGTTCTTAAAAATTGAAGAAGTATTCAACTGTATCTATAATAAGAAAAATGCATAGTAAAACTACACTGAGGTAAGGCAAATTTCTCACCTATCCAACTGATGACAAAAATGTAAAACCCCAAACTCTACTGGAGAGGTTGTGGGGAAATAGACTTCTCTCATATATTGCTTGTAGAAATACAAATTGGTACAACTTTCAGAGAGGAAAATTTGGCAATTTTTAAACAAAACTACGTTGCATTTACCTTCTGATACAACATTTATAACTCCAGAAACATAACCACAATATGAAAATGTATCTGCTTTTCATATTTTCTTTGCAACATTGTAACTACAAAATAAATAACCTATAGTCATACATTGATAAATGGTTGAATAAATTGATAGATTACCCAAATGGGCTACCATAAAGTTGTTGGTTTTGATTTAAATGAAGATCTTCATGGACAGATTTGCAGAGATTTACAGGATATATTTTTTAATGAAAGTAGCAAAATTCATAAAAGCATTTAGGGAATGCTAATTTTTACATAAGAGGAAATAACAAAATATATATACATTTGTTCATCTGTGCAAATAGAAAAACAGCAAGGATAGACCAGAGACTAACAAAATTATCTACAGGGAATGTACGGGAGTGAGGTGGAAAGCATGGATGGAGCTGCCACTTCTCTGAGTATAACACTTTGTGTGACTTTGACTTATGGAACAATCTTAATGTTTCACATACCTAAAGAAAAATAAAACACACCATCAGAAACATATGATCTAATCTGCATTTCAAATGAAATACTACATAGGAGGGGGAAAGGGACAGCCATAATCCATGTAATGTTTTTGTTATTTTTTAAAATTTACATACCATAATATTTGCATTTTAAAGTACATAACTCAGTGGGTTTTTGTATACTGAAAAAAACGTGTAACCAACACCACCTTCCAATTCTAGAACACATTCATCAATCCAAAAAGAATGCTATACCTATTAGTCACTCACTATGCCTCCATCTTCCAGCCCCTAGCCATCACTAATCTACTTGTGATTTCTATGGAATTCCTTATTCTGAACATTTCATTTAAATGGAACCATACTTGGTTTTTTGCTTCTTTCTTAACATATTTTCGATTCATTGTAAGTATCAATACTTCTATCCTTTTTATGGCTGTATAATAATATTTCACTCTATGTACAGTTCACCTGACCCTTGAACAACATGGGGGTTAGGGGTACCAACCTCTCACCCCTCACAGTCAAATGTCTGTATAACTGTTGATTCCCCCAAAACCTCGTTGCCAATCAGGATCCACAGAGGATTGTTTCCAAGACCTTGGCTTCCCTATGGATACCAAAATTCACAGATGCTCAAGTCTCCTATATTAAATGGCATAAACCAATATATAGTCATCCCTCCACATACAGATTCCCAACCACAGATCAAAAAAGCAACAGGTATTTATTAAAAATATCTGCATATAAGTGGACAGTTCAAACTCCTGTTTAAAAGGTGACTATATTTACTTTTGTTTATTCATTGGGTTGTTTCCTCTTTTTAGCTATTATGAATATTACTATGAACATTGATATTCAAGTTTTTGTTTGAACATTTTCACTTCCCTTAAGGTCATCTGACACTCCCATTATGCCTACGTTTGTGTACTTGTTGGTACCCTACAAGTCTTTGAGTATTCTTTTAATTCTTTTTTATGTTCCTCAGATCAAATAATCTTAATTGACCTATATTTAGGTTCACCGTATCTTTCTTCTGCCTGCTCAAATCTGTTGTTTAGCTCTTCTGTTGAATTTTTTTGTGTCAATTATTGTACTTTTCAGCTAAGTTTCTTTTTGTCTCTTTATCATTTCTGTCTCATTGTTGATATTCTTCATTTGTTGAGACATTGTTCTCAGACTTTTAGTTCTTTAGACAGTTCCCTTTGGTTCTTTGAACATGGTTAAAATAGCTTATTTAATCCCATGGTTGAATAAATCCAAAGTCTGGTTCTCCTTAAGGAGTTTCTACTGATTGCTTTTCCTTCTATATATAAGTTGTACTTTGTTTCTGCATTTTTTTTGAGAGACAGGCAGACAGAAAGAGATGATAAGCATCAATTCTTTGTTGTTCACTGATTGCTTTCTCATATATTTTTTGATCAGTGACCATTTGCTTAAGCCAGCTACCTTTGGGCTCAAGTTAGCGATCCTGTGCTCAAGCCAGATGAGCCTGGACTCAAGTGGGGGACCTCGGGGTTTTAAACCTGGGTCCTCTGTGTCTCAGGCTAATGCTCTGAGTCTCTGGTCAGGCTGTTTCTTCATGTCTTAGCATGTTTTCTTGAAAACTGGGAGTTTAAAAATAATATTGCAACCCCAGAAATCAGATATTCCCCTCTTGCAAAGTTTTGCTGTTACTAGCTTTTGTTGTTTAGTGACTTTTTTGAATTATTTTTGTAAAGTGTGTATTCTTTGTTGTGTATGGCCACTAAAGTCTCTGCTTCATTAGTTCAGGTGTACACTAATAAGTCTACAGATTTCATTAAATGCCTGGAATCAGTACTTCCCTGATTTTGCTGATGGGGCTCTTTGTGTATTAATACTTAGTTGACAATTCCACCTTAGCCTTCATTTCCTGCTTGTGCAAACATCTGCTCTGTCCTTTTGACATGTTAAGGCCTTTCTCTAACAGTGAGAAATATATATTGTGAGGCCAACTAGAGGTGAGAATGCAGGGCATCCTTGTTTTTCCTAAATATGCATGCAGCCTTATAAATGTAACTTCCTTAACTCTAAAAATTATGCAAAAATGAATCAGACTTCCTAAGGATATTGAATTCTCCATATTTGTTCTTAAACATTTTGATGAACTTCTTGTTTGCTCTGTTATTCACTGCCTCAGGGAGCTGTTATGTTAAACTGCCTCTGTGTTTTCAAAAAATGATCTCAGGATGATGGTTTTTCTGTACTGGGAAAGCTCCTTGTCAAGACAGATTTGCAAGAGGGGGTCTTTCAGTGAACTACCAAAGTGATTAAATAATGACAATTCTGAGAAAAACCTACCTTTGAAGCTCCAACCCTGTTCTACCACCTACAGTATTCTACTACCCCAGCTGGTCTTCAAACTACCAGGGATATAAGAATTGGGAAATGAGAATAGGGCAAATGAAATGTCACAAAGATCACTATTGCTATGAAGAGTCAGCCATTTTTCTTGAAAAGGTTCCCGACCGAACCTTTTTGGCTGAGAGAGCCATGAACGCCACATATTTTAAAACGTACTTCCATGAGAGCCATACAACGACACATATATGTTACACATTATCCAATAAAAATTTGGTGTTGTCCCGGAGAACAGCTGTGATTGGCTCCAGCCACCCGCAACGATGAACATGTGCGGTAGGAAATGAATGGATTGTAATACATGAGAATGTTTTATATTTCTAATGTTATTTTTCTTAAAGATTTGTCTGCGAGCCAGATGCAGCCACCAAAAGAGCCACATCTGGCTCATGAGCCATAGGTTCCCGACCCCTGCCTTTGGTTAACTCCTTATCTCTGAAAATGTTGATTCTGACAACATGGACAGTTAGTTTTCTCATTGCTTTATATGGTGTGAAGAATTTACAGATGTCCTTATGCACCATTATTGCTGACATAATCCCAGATAACTTTCAAAATTAGTTTTGAGACCATAAACCCTCTGGCTAAAGAAAAAAGAACTCTAAACATATAGTGAACTTTGTTTAGTAGACTTTTGTTTTGCAGAGAAATAATTGGCAATTCTGAACCTAATTTATGTGTAGTAAAGGGTTGAAAAAGCAAGTAAATATATTGTGGATAATATATATTTCTCACTATTAGAGATTTAACTGTTATGTCTCACTGTTATAACTTAACACATCAAAAGGACACAGAAGGAAGCTTGAGAAGATTCCTGGTCAAATTAAGGACAAATTGAACATCAAAATAAATAACAGACTTCTATTTCTGACCACTATGTAATAACAGAAACCAGATTTTCCCTTCTATGTTAAAAGACTGGAAAACTGAATAAAATATATAAAACAATGGTTTTCAGACAATGGACAAAAATCTGTACATAATATTAATACCTAAGAGAAAAAACACAAATGAGTAGAGTACTTCAGTTCACTATTTGAAGAGTTTCCAAACTATAGTGCAGGGGGAGGGAACCCCCAAATAGCTCAGTGGTCTTATTGAAGAGACAGAGTTCAGAGTTTAGATAGGTTAATGAGACTAGAAATCTGTGAGAAATCTCTAAGGAAGAAAAAGAAGATGCACAGAAAAAAAAGTGTTCTCTAGATCTACAGAAAGGTTCACTCAAGTCAATGCTCTAACACTGATGTGTGTGTGAAGAATCTACCAAGGCCAGGGTGGGGGGGTAATCACTTAAAAGGATTTAGTAGAACAATCTCAAGGACTTCTACAGTCCCTGGAATAGCATGTGTTCCCACCAGACACAACAGAAAGATTTCCTAATAGACAAAGCATTAGGTAGTGCTTCAATAGTGGGGCCAAATTAGCCGTAGACCAAGGTTTCCCAACCTTAGCATTGTTGACATTGTGAGCTTGATAATTCTTTGTTGGTACTGTAGAATGTTTAGAAGCATCCCTGGCCTATATCCACTAGATGTATTCCCTCTCCTCAGTTGTGATGCCCAAAATATCTTCAGATGTTGCCAAATGTCCTCTGGGAATAAAAATTGCTCCAAGTTGAGATCTCCTGCAGACAAGATCATTAAAACAACTATTAATGTTCCACATGTTCAAGGAAGAAGAGAAAAACATGGAACATATAAAAGGACAAATAGATTTTTATAGCAAAAATAATAACTATGTATTACAGGGTTACATATAGAAGCAAAATGTACGTAAATAACAGTACAAAGGCTAGGGGGAAGGAAATTAAAGTGTACTGTGGTAAGGTACTTAGACCATAAGTAAAGTGGTATATTATTGCTTGAGGTTAGACTGCGATAAATTAAAGATGTATACAATAAACCTTAAAAGCCAATAATAGACACATAAATTAATAAAAAATACTCAATAAAAATGAAAAATGGAAGATGTATCCATGCAATGAAATGGAAATAAATTTAAAAACTGAATTGGGAAGAAAGGAAAGCTCTTCTCTAATATAAAAGACCAGCTAGTAATTGTAGAAACAAGAATTTAAACAAAAAATCACCATATATAACTACTACTGTAGTAACTGTTTCCAGTAAGAATTATGAATGTTATAAATGAATGTTACAATCGTGAAAGTTTTAGAATAGTATATGCTCTCAAAGTATCTCCCTAGAAGATAATTATTAATTACAGAAAGAAAAATAGCAACTTTCCATTGAAGAAACCTCATAGATAATACTTGAAATAAGAAAAGTTAACATCACCAGTACCAGGTCACATCAAAATAGGTCTTATCCCTAACATGCACCAAGATAAATATAACATCCCTCCTGTGATAGTTAGGCCAAAAGTGCCGAACTAACCTGAACTTATTAATGGGAACATTAGGGAAAACCAAATAAAGGGATAATGCAAAATAAAGTACTTGGTACTTTTGAAAAATGTCAATTCATGAAATACTAAGAAAGACTTAGACACTATTACCAAATAGAGACATGACAGTTGAATTTAAGACATGATGCAGGCTTTTCTGTTGTTGTAAAAAGACATTGGGACAACTGGCAAAATCTGAATACTTGATAACTGAGTTGTGGTAATACAAGAAAATGGAGAATGACTGTTTTAAAGGAAGAATATAAAAAGGGAAGGAGAGAGAAAAAGAAGAAAAATGAAATGGGGAGAGAAAAAGGGGAGAGCAAGAAAGCTGATGTAAAGGGAGAAAAAGAGGAAGACAGAAAGAGAGGAAAGTGGAAGAGGAGGAGGAAGAAAGGGGAAGGGAGGAAGAAGATAAAAGCCAAGGACAAAGAAAATATAGTAAAATGTTAATGCAGTAAGTGTGTGCGGAATATGGGTGCAGGATATTGTGTAGTCAAGAACCTAACCTCAGCCTGACCAGGAGTTGGCGCAGTGGATAGAGCATCGGACTGGGACACGGAGGACCCAGGTTCAAGACCCCGAGGTCGCCACCTTGAGCGTAGGCCCATCAGGCTTGAGCAAAAGCTCGCCAGCTTAGACCCAAGGTCGCTGGCTCCAGCAAGGGGTTGCTCAGTGTGCTGAAGGCCCACGGTCAAGGCACATATGAGAAAGCAATCAATGAACAACTAAGGTGTCGCAACGAAAAACTGATGATTGATATTTCTCACCTCTCTCCATTCCTGTCTGTCTGTTCCTGCCTATCCCTCTCTCTGATTTTCTCTCTGGCCCTGTAAAAAAAAAAAAAAAAAAAAAAAAAGAAGAACCTAACCTTGCCCCTTGCCCAAAGAGAAGAATTGCCTCTGTCCTCAGCATCTTGAAGGTAATCTAAGTTGTACCTCATAGGACTACCTTTGTTCAGTTAGGAGAGGAGCTGGCTACACTAAAAAAGACAAACCATGTGATTTATGATAGGGGCTTTGAGTCATGTGGTCCATCAGGAACAACCATATGGGCAATCAATCAATTGTGCTTCAATTTTTTTTCTTTTTTTTTAAAGGGACGGAGAGTCGAGAGTCAGAGAGAGGGATAGATAGGGCAGACAGACAGGAACGGAGAGAGGTGAGAAGCATCAATCATTAGTTTTTTGTTGCCATTGTAACACCTTAGTTGTTCATTGATTGCTTTCTCACATGTGCCTTGACCGCGGGCCTTTAGCAGACCAAACACCCCCTTGCTGGAGCCAGCGACCTTGGGTCCAAGCTGGCAAGCTCTTTGCTCAAGCCAGATGGGCCTGCGCTTAAGCTGGCGAGCTCTGGGTCTCGAACCTGGGTCTACCACATCCAACGCTCTAGCTCTATCCACTGTGCCACCGTCTGGTCAGGCAATAGTGTTTCGATATTGAAGGCAGTAAAAATTCTGGACACTAAAGCTTGGGTAAGTTTCTCAGACTGGCAACCTACATATTGATGCCAGGATGATATGTGTCCTGAGGACAAGAGAAGCTTTGCATATAAATCCCTCATAGATATTGCTCTCTGCATCTCTTCCTTTGGCTGATTATAACTTGGATACTTTCCCTGTAATAAACTCTGTGAAGATAATAGGTTTCAGTGAGTTCTGGGAGTTTTTCTAGCTCATTTTTGAATCTCAGAGTATATGGAGAGCCCTCCAACCCAACTCTCCTCCCCACATACCACCTCTAAACCTGCAGTTGGCCTCAAATTAGAATGGTCTTGTGTGGGCTCCTCCCTAACTTTGTAGTTGTCCCCTAACCTCTTGCAATTGGGGTAAAAAGTCTTAGCAGACTTTGCAGTCTGGAGGATAGGGCTCTCAACTTCACAGTTTGGCTAAATCTGGGTAGGCACAGAGACATTTTTCTTTCATTTTTTCCTGTAATAAATTTTCATAATTAAAATATCAGTTGAAATTAATTTCAATCTTACACAATTGAAATGTCAAAATAAAATCTGAAAAAAACTAGAAAAAAATTGTGTTTAACACACTAATTTTCTTTCTGCATAATCCTTTAAATTCCACTGCTAAAGTTATCTAAAATTTTAAGTTCTTGGAAAAGATAAAAATGACTCTGCAGAGCCTGTGAATCCCTGCTCACCAGAAGGACCTCCCTGCTATTTAAAAGCACCGAAACTCAGAAGGGCAAAATGTCACTACTTTTATTTAGTTATCCAAGAACTTTTAATTTCTCCCAGAGCAGCAAAAATGAAACTTTTGAGGGGATTTTCAAAATCCTATTTTCCTTTTTCAGAGTAGTCCCTTCCTCAGTGAGTCATCTCATAACCTTTCTGTTCAGCTATCAGTGGAAATGCTTTCAATCATCCTTCCTTCAGAATTTGTTCATACAAATTCCAATCTATAAATCCTCAAAATATGTTTCTGAAAGAGCACATGGTCACGTAATTAGATGTTGTACATTCTGGATTTAACAGATATATTTAAATACAGTGAATTATAAAACTACATTTAAACAATATATGCTGCCTAAATAATTGAAATATAATTCAGAAATCCAAATTTGTCCTAGAAAAATGAAACAGTCAAAAAGTACAAGATCACAATTAAAACTGTAATAAAAATTAATATTTATTTATATAATTATCCATATACCCCTAATAAACATTACTATCTTAATCTTAGTTCTGTTAACAGGAATGACTTAGCAAAGGTAATCTATTTTAAATAGCCATAATTTCCTCATATTTTTCTATATTATTTTAAATGTATCTCAAAAATTATTTTCAAGACAATAAAACACAGACCTAATTCAGTGAAATATACTTCATAAGAAGCACAAATAAGGAAATCTGAGATTTATAATCTCAAAATTCTTTTATAAACGGAACAGTACGGGTGTATTTTAAGAAATAATTAATGTAGTTGATCTGTGGAAGTTTTATGTATTTATGTAAACATAACTTGAACACACTTTAAAACGATAAATAAAGACAACAACTAACTTATTTCTATTATCTCCTCCTAAGAGACTTTTTCAAATATGAATTTAAATAATGGACTGGTTAAAAAAACAAAAGAAGAAAAGGAATTTTTAGATGGAAATGTCCACAAAAAGAGGTTCTAATCAATCATCAAATGTTATTTTTTTCCCCTGAAACACAGTGATTTGAGATTGCTGTTCTTTCCGCCTCCGGCTTGCTTCCCAGGAAGGGTGCAGAGGCGGCTGTGTCTGCCGCTTTGTGCTCTCGGGTCCTCTTTGGGCAGTCTTCACGAACTGATTCTGCAGCTGAGGTTCCTTTTGCTGAAAACCTGAGTTGAAAAGCAAAAATAATAAAAACTAACTATATACTCAATCAACATACAAGAGAAATATATTTCATTGTCTCAAAGCACAAATTTAGTTTTACTGAAATGGAATACCTCACAATTTCAAGTCTTAAGTCCAAGAGGTTTGAAGCTGAAATATTTGAGGTTGAAGTATACATGAGTAGTCAATTTTGGAACATATGTTTTCTGATCATTGTAAGAAGATGTGTTTTGTATGCCTCCTAATATATGCTGTGCTATATTTAAAAATATCATTTGCTTATGGTATCTGCGTGTAAAGCAGATGTAGCTATAAAATACATGTTTTTACCGACATTGAATCTGACAACATTGTTGGGAGAGATTTATTCTTCAAGGGCTATTAACTGATTTCACTCACTTATGTTACTGAACAAAGTCATTATAACAAGCTAAATTATTAAATCTACTCAAATACAAGGAAAAATTTTTAGTTATAAAGTTATCTACCAAATATGAGCATGGCAACCTGTATTCTAGTCCTTAACAGCCTCTTATATATGAGGACTTCAATTATATTGTTTTGAACAACAAAGTACTCTTTGGGAGAGGTATACTAGCTTGAAAAGGCATGAATCAATGCATGTTTATAGAGTCAGAAAGAAATGGAGGCAGAAAGTTAATCTAGATGTATTAAACAGTCTTAGGGAAGCATGATTTCTCCACTGTAACTTAGACATCACTGTCGAAAGCCTTTTAAAAATCTCCTTAAAAAACAAATGGCATAATGTTTTAACAAGTGCACATAGTTTGGAATAGCCTTTCCAAAATATCATTGTACACAGATTCAGAACATCGCGTATCTTGTACGAATCACATGTGCTCCAGATATTTATAATATTCAGAGTTGCTCTAGTGATGAAAAATTATGAGTTTAAATGTTGAAACTGTTCTATAATAATGGAGATTTGAATAAGGCAGTATTTCTAAATGAATATTATTTTATAATTATGCAAAGTAAATTTGCTAGTATAAATAAATTGATAAATATTATATATATTTAAGTTAAGCAAAACAAACAAAAATAACTTTTACATGGGTCTCCTCATTGGGAAAACACGGGTGTGCCTTTAGACATCCTGTTTGTGAAAACCAGGTAAATGGGGCAGAAGGCCATGTGTTTGCCAAACCCATTCTTCTTATCTAAGGTGCACGATCATAATGTATTTCCCATCCTGGTCCAGTTACATGAGGCCAGGTAAATGAGTTCTAGTCAGTGGACTGTGAATTAAAGGCCCAATCTTAAAAACCTCACATTCAAGCTGCTATTTTCTCTTAAAATCTGTAGTACATTGCCTTAAGTACGGCAATCTTTTTCTTCTTTCCAACCACCTCCCCTGGCACTACAAACTCCACACACTTGCAGCCCGATTTGCAAGTGTTCACAGTGAACCAACCGGTTTACCTATCATTAGCACACAGGATGCTCACTTTTCAGCCTCAGGTATCTACTTTGTTACCACCTGTCAGTGAACTGCTAAGTCAATGCCAAATTTTTGTTATTTTAATGGCTCTTCCCTACTTCAGAATACCACTTAGAGTGTTATGCACAGGAGACTAACAAATAACTAGAATCTCAGTGACATTTTCTTATTAGCTGCAGTCTGCCTGCTCCTTGCAGTCTTTTCCACCTCGTCCTCTAGGAGTCCTCTTTGCTCAGGCAGTAGCTGCTGAATGCATTCCCATTTCTCCCTCAGCTGGGTGAGAGGTTTTATTGGAGTTACTTTGCCCCTGGTTTGTCACTAAATATTAGGTATGAGTTGAGGCAGACAGTTTGTTTTTTTAATGCACAGATACCAAACTGAGCGGTCACGTCCATGAGACCTGATGGAAAGCACCATGTCATCACTCAGTAACCCTGGGCTTTGAGCTGCGTGCAACTAGGGGCTGGCTTTGTTGGGAAGGAGGGAGTTGTGCTCTATGTGTGGGAGGAAAAGTGAAATGGGCATCTGGTGATCAAAAGGAGGGTCATTATGTGTTCAAGAAATCCCACTTTTTCCTGCTGGCTAGAGTCAGATGGCATTTCTTAGCTCCCATGGCTAGATGGGTTTATGAAATTGAACTTTGGCTAATGAAATGTTAAGCAGAACTGAGTCCTGCCACTTTCAGGCCTGACCCATGATAACCTCCTGCAAATTCTCCATGTACTTTATTCCCCTTCTGGTGACCAAATGGTGACTGTCTGGAAACTGGAAGAGGAAGGAGCCAGAAGAAGCAGCTTAGTCCTTGAACAACTATGGGAAACATAGGCCCTCTGCTGATTTATGGTGGACTGTGATGTGAGTGAGCAATAAATTTTTATTGTTTAAATCAGTGAAAGTTTAGATTATACACAAAAGTCAGACAACTCAAATATATTAAACTTGATTTGTTTTAAATTAATTTAAATATATTTTGATTTTACTTTCAACCCAGAAAGCAACATTACTTGTTACCGAATGTTTAACACCATGGCATGAAGATATAACTTTCATAATAATCTACTTAAAGAATGCATTAATTTAGTTCAAGATAAATTAAATAGAAGCAATATTTCCCAATAAGTTTTGTCTATATCTTTCCCACTAGCAGGACATAGGGGAAAAAATAATTTAAATTAAAAATTATATTGATAATTATAAGAGGTTCTGTTTCCATTTCTGTATGTAATTTATTCAGGCTATTATGCAACCAAAATTTTCCATCCTTTCACTTTGGCAAAGCATTGCTTAATTGCATATGGAGGTCAGACAGACATTAATAACATACCTGGGGTGTTGCCTTTTGGAGCTTGTTCTCTATAATTTCTAAAAGAAGGAAAACACCATTAGGACTTTTAAAAGATAAGTAAATCTTCTGATGTAACAGTCATAGACAAATACTATATAGGATTTCACTTACATGTGAAATCTACTAAAGGACAAAATAAATGAACAAACAAACTAGAAACAGACTGATAGATACAGAGAGCAGATTGATGGTTGCCACAGGGGAGAGGATTTAGAGGGCTGGGTTAAAAAAAAATTGAGGGATTAAAAAGTACAAATAAGTAGTTACAAAACAGTCACAGGGATGTCAAGTACAGCATAAGGGATATAGTCAACGATATTGTAATAACTTTGCACGTTGCCAGGTAGATATTGGAAATATTGGGGGCAACACTGTGTAAAGTATACGACTTTCCAACCACTATGTTGTATGCATGAAATTAATAATGTTGAATGTTAACTGTAATTGAAAAAATAAAAATTTAAAAGAAAACAACTTCTGACTTAAGAAGATAATGTAATAAAACTGATAATAAAATTCATTCAACAGATTGTAGTACTCCTGCATCCCACTAGCAATCTATAAAAAAATCATAAAAACCCTAGGTTTTAGCTACATCAAAGGTATGTTAGGCTCCAATATTACTACAGAAAGATATGGAAATTTTCCTCTCTCTATCCTTCTACTGGTGTCTGGTCATAAAATATACTATGGTTACCTTGTATCTACTCTTGAGGATTATTTAGAGGACTCTCAAAAAACTTCTCAGAGGGGTAATGAGTCACATATAACAAAAATTAAGATTTACATTGTGTGGGGAAAGAAAGGAATAGTGATGTGTTAATTTTCAAATGAGAAAAAAAATGTTGCCTTTGAGACAGGTTTGGGAGAGCTAAGTAATAGTTAAACTATTTTCAAGACTCAAAAGATGGTTATGTGTCTTTTCCATACTCTTACTTCTTTCAAAAATTTTCAACATCACATTTTTATACTATATTAAAAATGAAGGCCCTGGCTGATTTGCTCAGTGGCAGAGTGTCAGCATGGAGTGTGGATGTCCTGGGTTCAATTCTTGGTTAGGGCACACAGGAGAAGTGCCCATCTGCTTCCCCACTCTACCCCCTTTGCTTTTCTCTCTCTCTCTTTACCACCCATGCACAGCCATGGCTCGATTAATTTGAGCGAGTTGACCCTGGGCTCCGAGAATGGCTCCCCAGCCTCCACCCTAGGTGCTAAAAATGGCTTGGTTGCCAAGGAACAGAGCAAGGCTCCAGACAGGCAGAACGCTGCCCCATAGCAGGCTTGCCCAGTGGATCCCAGTTGGGGCGCATGCAAGAGTTTGTTTCTCTGCCTCCCCTGCTCTCACTTAATTAAAAAAATAAATAAAAATGATCCCTGACCTATAAGTATATAAAAAATAGTTTACTGAAGAAAATAGCTGTTATTGAAGAAATTAGTTTACAATGTGTGAAGATAAACCCTAATGATGAAAATTACAAATGAAAATACTTAATTGATTTTATAACATTAACAGCTGTGGAAAGTAGTGGTTAATAGCAGGAACAGAAACAGCAACAGCACCAAGTATAAAGCAGTCTGGAGAAACCTGGTGTTAGGGCAAGCAGCTGTATGTACTGAAACAGAAATGCATCATACTATGACTAAAGTTCACAATCATGGCCCTATGTTAACAAAAACATCCCACATACCCACATATTTCTATCTATTAAGTTCTATTTAAAGAGATATGAGACATTTCCAGTTTTTCATCGAAACCTAATTCAACATTTGAAAACTTGAGTAATTGAAGGAATAAACTTCTATCAGCTAGAAAAAACATTTGGTTATAAGATCGCGTTTTCTTATGAAGCTAAATAAATGTGTCATTGCCATATGTATTTGTATACATTATCCTAATACACAGTTGCAAGGTCCAAGTCACAGGATTTATTTTGTGTTAGAATTATGTATGAGAAGTAGACTTTCCTCTCATTATGATGGTGTGTAAATATTTAATTTTGTTAAACATTAAGAACTAATAATTATTTTAGAATATAAAAATAATAATACCTTCTAGAGCTTTTAGATCCAGATAAAGAATGAAAAAACACCGATTCAAACTTCCTTGCTTCTGTACTTGGCTTGTTTTTGTCATTTCTTGTACCCTGACAGGTTGCAAGTTTATCTTCTTCAGGGAACATTTTCTGGGGGCATTTTTGTTCCCAAACTGAAGAATGGCCACTACTTTCCTTCTTTCGCGTCCGTCTGACTTTGCCAATGAAGAAGTCATCACCACTATCACTATCCTCGGACATGGAAGACTGTTTGTAAAATCTTTCCTCTGTGCTATCATCAAAATACTCCTTCTCTTCTTCATCTAATTCTTCTCCGTCACTGTTGCCACCAAAAGAGCTATCGTGCTCTTTCTTTGTTTGGGTTTGACGTAATATTTTCATTTTTGAGTCAGCAGGAGTCTTCTGGGGTTCAGAGGGAACTACAGAACCCTCTGCAGGAGGCTTTGATGGACAATCTGGAATGTCCACTGTTTTGGGGCCATGCTTACCCTTGGCTAGTTTTTCTTTTGAGCTATTTATTGATTTCTTTGCCAATATTTTGGCTTCTTTGTCTTTTTGCTCATTGATAATAGCTCCTTCATACTGTAACTGAATGGCATCATCATTTGAATAGGAAGCATCCTTGGAATGATTTTCTTCTGAAGCATTTTTTGATGACTTAACTTCAGTATCATTTCGTCTTGCGTCTTTAAAAGCTTTGACAGCAGCTGCAAGAGAAATAACACACAAACTGTTTCAGCACCAAAACAAGTAATATAAAAGTATCACTGCTTCAGCACAGTAAATTTCTTAAGTTTTTGAAAAACACTTAGGATAATTTATTCATTATATTAAATATAACCATGCATCACAGAATGTCATCAACAGTAGAAGGCATATAAGAGAGTGGTTCTATAAGATTATAATGGAGCCTAGATGTGTAGTAGGCTATATCATCTAGCTTTGAATAAATGCACGTGCACTCTACAATGTTCACGTAACTAGAAAATTGCCTAATGGCCAATTTTCTAAGAACGTATCACTGTCATTAAGTGATGTATGACTGTATATTTAATGAACAGGTATGAATTCATAAAGAAATTTACTTGACTTTTTAGAAAACAAATTATAAGAATGCTCAGGCATATTCATTCAAAATCCAAAATTAAAAGAAAACCATCATTTCATGTCTAGGAGTTTTGAAGAACAGTTAAGAACTTCAGAGAATGCAGATAAATAGAATAAAATGTAACTTTAGTTTCTGTAGGAATAATGTATTGATACAAATGTAGAGCATTATAAATTGGCTTTCAAACATAAAAAATAAGTATCTTCTAATCTGTGACAGAGACATTTAATTTTCTCAATACATTTTATAATACACATACACATAAATAAAAATTATGTGGCTAAATAGTGGCATCAAAGGTAATAGTATGAATTACATCAATAATTAGAAAATCAATTGTATTTAATATTATCATGACTATATTATATATAGTCATATATTAGAATTTAGGAAAAAATACAGATTCAATTTTTCCTCAGATATCATCCATATTTTCAAGCCCTTTCCCACATATGGAAGTATTTGAAAGATATTTATAATATAAAAGATCCTTAAAAAGACAAAGAATCAGAAACACAAATAAATCAACAGCCATTTATTCAAAATAATTACACAAATGCATTTAAGTGTTACATGGCTAAAAATAATTTAATTCATACCTTTTAGCACATCTAGTTTTTTCTTCAGGAGAGGGTGCACTGCTAATCTTGCAATTGCTCTTTCAGTCGCGGTAGAATCAGGCTGTAAATTGAAACAAAATCACATTGACAAAAAAACTAGTGTCCTTGGACAATTATAACTATTATGTAATGAATGAATAAATAGTCTTTGGGTACTTAGTAGCTTCCAAAATTGTGGTAGGCATATATATGTGTGCTATTAAATGTAATATAGCTCCTGCTTTCAAAGGACTTAAAAGATCAAGTTAAGACTAAATTAATAAGAAGTAAATATAGTATTAAGCTTGGTGATATAACTATGGCTACGATAGTGTTTGAACTTCCATTTAATAGACAGAGAAATGCTCTCATCCTATGTATTTATATTCTGAATGTCTGGTATTACTATGGCATTCTCAGAACTTTCCACCACAGCGCCTGGTTTATACAGCCAATACTTGATAACTATCTGAAGGTGATTGAATGGGAATGATAATACATAATATTTAATGCATTTATGCATTTACAAAATTCATAATTCGGGCTGTTTTAAAAATCTGTGGGCTGATAATTTCTAAATTTCTACCTTCAGCTCTAACTTGAGCTATAGATTCATATATGTAACCACCTACTTGATAGTTAAAAGAGTTCTTTCATTTTCTTCTCAAACCTATTTCTACTATAGTCTTTTACCCATCAATTTCAAGTTTTCTGGTTGCACAGGCCTAAAATTCTAAAGAGTCTTCCATTATATTTCTCCTTCCTTCACATCTCACAATTAATCACAGCTAATCCTCAGGACCAGTCACTTTTCACCATTTTTACTCTTACTACCTCTGACCACCTCACTGACGGTCCTCTCACTTAGACCAATGTAGTAAGTTCATACCTGGTCATTCTCCTTAGCATCTTGCTCCCCCACAGGCAATTTCCCTTATAATAGTCACAGTGAACTTTTAAAATATAACCAGATCATGCTATCTTCCCCTGATGCTTAGGCTACTATTGCAAGATCTTCTCTACCTGGAATACTGTACAGTACTCCCAAATTTATACATGAATGACTTCTCACTATATTCAGGTCTCTGCTAAAATGTTATCTAAACTAATATAACACTTTTCTTCACTCCTCATTTACTTCACATCACCTAATACTTCATGTCAGTGCAGATTATTTCTGTATTTGTAATGCAGAGATTTTGTCCTCTTCATTGCTACAGACCCAGTGATTAGAACAGTAATGGGTAATAGTTGGCATTCAATACACTTCCATAAAGCAAGTGAATAAATTTCATTAGTGTGTGAAAGGAGAGCTACCAGCTTTAAACATCTGTATTTTAAATTTCCCCTTCATTATAAACAGCCCAATATAAGGTTTTCTCTGCTCCCCGTAATACAAATTTACAAGTATTTAAGTTAAAGCAAGCTGACAGTTTCAAACCTATTCTGTTTGGAAGACTGATCTAGATAATATTACTCAAAAATGTCTCTAAGCCTGACCTGTGGTGGTGCAGTGGATAAAGCGTCGACCTGGGAACACTGAGGTCGCCAGTTCAAAACCCTGCACTGGTCTGGTCAAGGCACATATGGGAGTTGAGCTTCCAGCTCCTCCCCCCTTTCTCTCTCTCTCTCTCTCTCTCTCACTCTGTCACTCTGTGTCTCCTCTATAAAATGAATAAAAGAAAAAAAAGAAAAAAAATGTCTCTAAATTTTACCTGGGACAAGAAAAAAAGAAAAAATTTTTTATCTGGGATAAATCCTGCCAGGACCACCTGCTTTGTACTGGGTTGAATAATATTCTCCTAAAATTTATGTTCAACTAGAAACTCCAAATGTGACCTTATTTGGAAACGGGATTTTTGCAGATTTAATTTAAGAGCAGATCACAGTGGATTAGGGTGGGCCTAAATCTATTATGACTGGTATCTTTTAAGAACATTTGTATACAGAGGCAGAGAGAGAGAGAGGGGGGGGGAAGAAGATTGAGCAGAGATTCGAGTTAAATTGTCACAAGCCAAGAAAGGTCTAGGGAGGCCAGTGGTTGCAAGTAGCAAGGAAGGTATAAGGCCAGCAGTTGTGGCCATCCAGACCATTCACATGCAGGTTCTCATTGAATTTGGACAGAGGGTAAAGAAACAGTGGAGGCAATAAATGGTGGGCCATTCCTTTATTAAAGTCTCGTACCAGCCAACAAACAACACACAGGGAAGACACTTTCACTCAGGGCTCCCAAAGCCACTGACATATTCTCTGGTTCCACAATAAGCAGAATCTTCTCCAGATTCTCCTAAAATCAAAGGCCCCAGCAGTCTCAGCAGAGCTCGCAAAAGTCCCTCACCTCTGGTTCCCCATTTGCACCTCTCTCTTCTTCTCTGCCAACATGGTTTCTTTCTCTTCACTCTGCTTTCTCTCTGCAAACATGGCTTCTTTTCCCTTTTCCTCTCTGCTCTTTTCAAAACTTTCTGGTGTGAAAACCTCTACTCCAGCAAACATTAGCAGAACAATGGTCCTTCCCAAGCAGGATTGCAATCCATAATTTACAATCACCTGCCCTGCTCTGAGGGCAAGCACACATGTGGCTGCCCAGAGCCATTTTCTAACAATAAAAATGAGCAAACTCAAAAATTACAAATTTTGCCTGACCTGTGGTGGCGCAGTGGATAAAGCGTCGACCTGGGAACACTGAGGTCGCCAGTTCAAAACCCTGCACTGGTCTGGTCAAGGCACATATGGGAGTTGATGCTTCCAGCTCCTCCCCCCTTTCTCTCTCTCTCACTCTGTGTCTCCTCTCTAAAATGAATAAAATAAAAATAAAATAAATTAACCCCCCGCCAAAAAAAATTTACAAATTTTATGAATTCATGTGCCCAAAAAAAGGATTCCTTCCTAAGAGCTTTTATGGAAGTATACTACTACTGACACCTTAATTTTAGGTTCCTAGCCTCCTAAAACATGAAAGAATAAATTTCTTTCGTTATAAACCATCTATTTTATGGTACTTTGTTATAAAACCCTTAGGGAAACCAATATACCTTGATTCTGACTCTTGCACACATCATTTCTGCCCAACCTTCTCCCAGAAATGTAGTCTATTTGGAGTTCATTACATACAGTATTAAATCAATCCTCTGCTTCTTGCATCCATTGCTGGGTTTCCTGATAAAACACAGGGTATCATACCCATTTTATCTACCTTGAAGAAATAAGAAAGATATGGGAAGAAGCCCATTGCTGGTTTCCTGAGTCATTCACTGTCAAGGTGGCTTGCTGATGTTTATGGGTCAAATATGTTTGAGTTTTATAGAAAGCATATTAAAACTATAGCAAACCACCCAATGAAGAACATGATTTTTCCGGCTGAAAAGGCTCAACACAATATATGAAAACTTTCATATCATAATATTGAGGTTTATAAGCTTTTAGAAGAAAAAACAAAACAAATTATCAAGAAAAAAAACATTCAGGAATCAGACTCAGAAGTGAAAAGACCATAGAGCATAGAGTAATACTTCTGATCTCTGCAGGATAATGATTTTCAAACTATGTAAGAATAAAAATACTTTGAGATATGCAAGGTTTAAAAGTTTATATTATTTGAACCTTTCTCCCAAGAAGCTACTATTTCAGTGAAGTGAAGGATACAAAAAAATGAAGAAGGTATGGGATATATACACAAGAGGAGATCCAGGCAAAAGGAATCCCGAGAATGGTGACAGAGATTTAGATATAGAATACTTAATGTATTAAATATCTTTAAAATTCAATAACTGTTGAGGACTTTGATGTTACACTAGAAAGAAGATAGAAAACTAACAAAATAAAGAAAATTATAAACTATAAAATATAGAAATATGTAGAAAAGAAAAGGTAATAATCACTACATGACTTATAGTTAATGTTCATCTAATCTAAATTTGACCTACACATACTAGGAGGATGGTAAGCTACATATATGACACGGAGGAGGAGGAACAAGATTTAAATCCTACAGATCACAGAATGGTATCAATAGCTAATGCTTAAAGTGTAATATTAAAAACCGACTGATATAGGAATAAATTCTGTGAGAATCAACTTAAATTGAAAGTGGTGAAAAACTAATAAAGACCTGTCATTTTCTCTCTCTCTCTCTTTCTCTCTCTCTTGTGGAAGTATTTGATTCTTATAACCTGTAGTTGGCAAATAGGCCCATGGGCCAGTTCTTACCTGCAGTCTATTAAAATAAAGTTTGTGGGAGCATAGCTGAATTCATTCACTGACATACTATCTATGGTTATACTATGTCATGATGGCAAAGTTGAACAGTTGTGACAGAGGCTGTATGACCTGCAAAGCCTAAAATACTATGAGGTCTCTTTACAGAAAAAGGTGTGACACTTGCTCTAAATTACATGCAAGTAGAATCCTCAATGGGAGTAAACTAAAAAATTATAAAAAAGAAAAATATAACAGGCTCAAGATATTTAAAAGTTAAATATAAAACAAAAACAACAACAGATACTTCTGTTGCCAAATCAAGGCACGGGGTTACAGCACTAAATGTGCTTATTACTGAAAGTGACATAATTCAACACTCAGGCTTAGTAGAAACAATTTAGAATTCAGTGCAATGGCAATACCTTTATTTCTTTTTCTTTATTATTATTAAGTGAAAGGCGGGGAGGTAGAGACAGACTCCCACATGTGCCCAACCGGAATCCACCCAGCATGCCCCTTATGGGATGATGCTCTGCCTGCCCATCTGAGGCTGCTCCTCTATTGCTAGACAACCAAGCTATTTTAGCACCTGAGGCAAACCATGGAGCTATCCTCAGCACCTCGGGCCAACTCACTCAAACCATTTGAGCCATGGCTGTGGGAGGGGAAGAGAGAAAGGAGAGAGGAGATAGAGAGGAGAGGGCAGGGGAGAGAAAAGAGAGAGAGAGAGAGAGAGAGAGAGAGAGCGCTTTTCCTATGTGCCCTGACTGGGAATCAAACCCAAGTCTGCCGCTTGCTGGTCAACATTCTACTGCTGGCTCTACTACTGGTTCGGCAATACCTTTCAATTCTCATGACAATTCCCGTAACATTGCCATGTAAATACAGCAACAATGACAACAAAAACAACTAGTCCCAACAACAAACCTTATACCCACTCCAGGAACCTGACCTTCTTTCAGGTACAAGGGAAAATAAGACACTCCAGCAGTAGCTATTTATCTTTAACTGTCCCCCCCGCCCCAAGTATATTTCCTGTAGCAACTAATGTTTGCTTCAAAAATAATCCCCAACATACAAACATCTGTATTTGTAAAACAGGTAAATTAGAAAGTAACTATTCTAATCACATGGTTTAATTTCACATGTTTTTAGATAAAAAGTTCTGGGAACCGTAATAGATTCTGACTGAATGTATTCACGAATATTTGCTCAAAACATATCTACTACTGTTCCAAAATCCCTACTTTGACAACTTGCTAAAAACTTTGATGAATTGGGTATTTTCCTTTCCAGAGTTAGCTACAACTTTCCATCTTAGTAATAAAAAGTCTCAGAAGAGCAGCGGTAATACCTGCATGACTAGCGCTGACTCTATGTAAATAATGTTTTGCTAAGAATCGTTTTATCATTGAGTTTATTTACCAATGTTATTTTTCTGTCCTGGAAGATATCCCAGTGTTACTTAATGATCCAATTCAATAAATCCTATATTTTCTTTTAAAAACGCTCTAGAATAAGTTTAAAATTTTACAATTATGTATTAATTGAATAAATGAAGATGTTATTCTTATTTGTTATGTCTTTATCTGTAACTGTGTTTTTCTGTTACAACCTTTGTGGAAGACGTACTTGGAGGAAAAGAGCAGGTTAATATGAAGTGAATCTGATTCACAAAGCCAGTGCATTGCATAACCCCAATGGCCACTCATACCGTAGCTGTCACAACTGGAGTTGTGCAGCATATACTTAATGAAGTAATATGTAACAGCAGTGAGTTTAAAGAACACAAAGGCTTGAGCCAGGAAACTGACTAGGTAATCTTGAAATCAAGTCAAAATGGTTAGTATAATTATTAAATCACTGGTCAGTGTTCCCTTTACCTCTTGTTAAAATTTAAATTTAAAAAATTAGATAATTTTTAATTGCTTTTTGAAGAATAAAATTAAATCTGACATTTTTTACTTAGGAGAAATAAAAGTTCATTTAAATGATGGCTGGAATTTATAAAATTTGATATTTTAAACTAAATTTCTTTAAATCAAACATTTTAAGAACTACATGTATCAAAGACAGGTTTCTGCATTCAGTCTAGTATGAAAATAGTTGTTGAAAAACAAGTTTTCTTCCAAACTATTTGAGATAACTTTCATTTTGTGACCCAACTCCAAACCCCTCTCAAACCATTTTGGAAAGAAATCAAATATAAACATAAAAAAAAAGGAGACTTGTGAAGCAAGTGGGCTCAGGTTCATGCCTTGGCAGTGCTTTGGGGCGCTGCTGCAATTTGCTGAAGGCCTGGGCTAAGTGCAGGAACTCGCCGGAATAAGCAGGCCGCCCCTGCCATGACAGACTTCCTTTATCTCTCCTTAATTTCTCTCCAGTCCATCTTCCTTCCGATTTATATTTGTATTTACACAAGCATGACTTATTATGCAAAGGTATGGGCTTATACACGAAGACAAACACTATCTATGAGGCTCATGATCTTGCTGTATTTTAAAAAGTTAAGACAAATGTATAAATAACTATTCCAAGGCAGAATGTGATAAACTTCATAGACAAGAAAGACATAAAATGCTATGGAGGTTTACTGAAATTTTTCAAATACAATCACAGATCTTAAATTTAAATATATTTATTTTGAAGCTTAAAAGGCTAAGTAGTCTCTGTGAACAAATAGTTTTTACACCTGCATAAAAGTCTTCACAATATTGAGGGGTATGAAAGGAACCGCAACTTTCCTTATTTAAAATTGACACAATGTTTGCCATGGAAAATTCTCAGGAAACTGTGGTTTAACACACCTCCAGTTTTCTTCCATTTCAAATAAATTAAATAAAAAAGGGAAAACACCTAATTTTTTAATGGAAAATTTTCGTTTTGGCATATGGGTATTTATTGTAAGCACCAAGCATTTGGTGTTCCATTTTGAAAAGAATTTTGAGAATGTACATGTGAATATAAACAGTCCATAACTGAAAAAGCTGTCTTATGTGCAATGTTCATTCCTTTGAAACGATGCCTAAAACAAACAGACTCTAAATGAACTGGTAGAGGTAGAATGCTAGTAGCAGTACTTTTAATGCTAACTGGGCTTGATTTCAATTCTAGGTTTTACCTAAAGATTTAAATCAACATGTTTCTACTTGTACGTATTAAAAAACATGTCACAAGAAAGTCCATTTAGCCAGATTTGAAGAAATGTGGCAAACTGAGCAGACTAAGGTTAATAGTTCACATTTAATGTAACAGACCTTTTTGCATTTGTTGAACTCTTATAATCCCTACCACACGACATCATGATTCTAAAGTATAGTCTTAGATATACGAAAACTTATTCCATCCTTTTGCCCTAAATTTTCATTTTGTAGAACAAAACGAGAAACCTGGGTTTAGACCTGAGATCTGCTATTTCCTACTGCCTGACTCTAGGTATGTTTTGACCTTTCTGAGTCCACAGTCTCATCTGTAAAATGGGGTTATATCATCATCTTCCCTGAGAAAGCTAACATACCTAAAGCACCTAATGAGTCAGGCAACTGGTACTGATTAAAAAGTATTAATTTACTTCCTCTTATCCTATAGCTGTTAAATGTAACTATCTTTTATTTTCTACTGGATTACACAGTCCGCTAGAAAATAAAATCTTCTATTCCCCTCACATCTTCCACAGTGCCTAGCTAATAGCTATGCATGCAACAGATGTTTTAAATTGAGACGCTCCTAAAATTCTAGCAACAGCTGTCTGGAAATGTCAGCATTCCAGTCCCTAAATTCTCTTGCTTTAAACTCTCATCATATACATTATTAACTGGCTACTTAACCTTTCTAACCCCCTTCCTTTATTACAAAAATAAAGACACTACTAATATTACTACACACACATGAATACTTTCTATATGTGATCTCTGTTTAAGATCAATGTAAGATAAGAATGCATAAGGAAGAATTGTGCAAAGCTGTAAGATGTTACACAAATTATTTTGTTCTGCTCTATTCTAATGGTCACAAAACCTCAAATGTTCAGAGCTCTAGGTCACAGACTCATTTCCTATTTGGTCATCTTCCACTGAATTCCCTTTCTAAGGCAAACTAAATAATCAGTGCCCTATCCCAGACATCTGGTGCCTGCCTCATTTTTGTTTTAGAGGTTTAATTTATTCACAGATTTTGATATGGAAGAACCTGAATCCAATGAAAAACTATCACAAATGAAATAAAGTAGTAATGAAGTCACTGAAATCAAACAGCTTAGGATGAATCTAAAATGATTCTTAAGCAGGGCAATTTCCCTCAAGAGATCTCTCAAGAACTCTGAGAGAAAGACAAGTGTACAAATAACAATTTCAAGACAGAATGTTTTCCCTCCCTCCTTCTCTCTTCACCTCTCTTCCTTCCTTTTGTTTGGAGGAAGGTTCAAAAGGGCAGAAATGTAATCAGGGTTCACTTCACAATATGTCAGTCAGATAGAGTCTAAACTTTCTATCTGAATTACTATTATAAATCTCATAACTACAAATCCAGTTACATGCAAAATGATGTACTACTACAAAATAATAACCTAATACAATATAGACATCTGTTTCCCCATTTTAAAGTTAAATGATACTTCAAAACACTGGAAGGTTGAACAAAGTGCTATAAATGAAAGATACACTATACCCTAAAAAACAAAGTGCTATAAATGAAAGATACACTATACCCTAAAAAACTGACTTCACATATACTACACGTACCTTAACTGATATTAACCTTATAAAGTGAAAACAATCTGAGAAGTTAAAAAGGAAAAGACAGACACAGGATATTTTATTTTGGATATTTCCAAATTCAAATTGAGTAACAAATATTGCCAAGTGTTACTGTTAAGAGCTTAGATGAAAGCATAATATTATTAGGCAACTAAAAATAAACTGCTTTTAGCTTTCACCACAAATTAAACATTAATTAAATATTTTTAGAACTTAGGAACCAAAAAGTTCAACAAATTTATTCTGGTAAAAATCTAAAACTATATATTTTAAAATTTTATTAAGAGAAAACAAAAATGTATCCTGCCATAGTTTTATACCATCACCACTGTTTCATTTAAAGTGTCATCATTTTGTGTGAGATACAGACCAAACCACAAGTTTAAAACTATACAAAACTAAAATTTTTCCTGCTTTCTTATGAATGAATCCTATGAAATATTATTTACTGTAAAACTAAAGTAGTATAAAATAAAAAGGCTACTACAAAATCATACTCATGACTCTGGTGTTGCTTCTCTGACAAGGACAATGATGGCAACAATAAATCCTCATCCCTCTCAAACAAACAAAAACCTTTTATATTCTGACCTTCTTACAATAAAATTCCTTAACATTTAACATGTATAACATCAATGAATTGTAGAGAAGTCAGTGTTGGTCTACATAAATATGGAATGGTTTTTTCCCCTAAGTTGGAATAGACAATCTGACATTTCTAGTTAGCAATTCCAACTCTTATCAGTACTCAATACAACAAGCAGGCAGAAAATCAGTGAAGATGGTGGTTAATACCATCAACTAGTTACACCTAATGACATTTAGAGGACACTGATTCTATTAGCATATATATTGTTTCCAAGCGCATAAAATAATCACCAAGATAAGTCATATGCTGGACTATAACACAAATAATAAAGTTAAAAGAATAAAAATTATAAGAAATATGCTCATGTATTATTAAAAAATTAACAAAAGTATACCTAACATATCCCCTAGTTGCTCAGAAATTAAATAATATATTTCTAATTAAACCAAGGGTCAAAGATAAAGTTTCAAAGGAAATTCAAAGCACCCTGAACTCAAATAACATCATATATATGAGATGTAACTAAAGTAGTACTTAGAGGAAAATTTATAGCAGTAAATGTTTACATTAGAAAAGACAGTCTAGGCCCTAGCCAGTTGGCTCAATGGATAGAGCATTGCTTCAGGAGGCGCATGCCCCAGGTTCAAACCCTAGTCAGGACACACATGAGAAGCAACCATCTGTTTCTCTTCCCCTCTCTTTCCCTCTGTCACAGCCAGTGAGTTTGTGAGTTTGTCAGTGCTACTGGTTTGAGCACTGACCCTGGGCACTGAGGATAGCTTGGTTGGTCTGAGCATCAGACCCAGACAGGGGCTACTAGGTGGATCCCAGTTTGGTCACATGTGGCAGTCTGTTTATCTCCCATTCTCTCACTTGAAAAGAAAAAAGAAAAAAGAAAAAAGGAAAGGAAATGTTAAAATCAGTAATTTAAGCTTTCACATTAAGAAACCAGAAAAAGAACAAAGCAAACACAAATGTAAAAAGAAGGAATACAGATTAGAGCAAATGTCAATGAAAGTGAAATCAGAAAAGCAATACAGAAAAATCAATCAACCCCAAATATTCTCAGGTGGAACTCTCTTATAATTTTTACATAAGAGAGTGGTGGAAATATAAATGGTGGAAATATAAAAAGGGAATAGTAAGGAAGAAGAGTGGCAAATCCAAGGAGCAGAAGATCTGTGTAAAAGTCTAACTGTGTAGCATAAGAGAGGTAAAAGCCTTAATCATCTCACTTCATCAGTTTTTGTCACTTGTAAAAGGGGTTAAAAGTAATCGTTCACAGGGTGAATGCAGGGGTTAAGTGGAATATTCATGAATATTATTTGGAAAATATAAAAATAACAATTCTTTGTTTGAATTACTAAGACCGACAAACTGTTATCTAACCCATAAACATCACATTAAGTTAGTTCAACCTATCTCTAAGGACCTTGAAGGTGTAATAACAAGGAAAAGCAAGATTCATAGACTATTATAAAATATTATTTTAGTGGCAATACTGGAGTTCAAGTTGGAAAAATTCAATATTACTAATACTTGGCTTCTTGTTAAGTTTTCTCATCAAGGAAAAAAGTAAAAAATATAAATAAGAAAACTTTTCCTAAATGAAACACAATCCATTGTAGATATACCTTTTTGCAGATTTTTTCAAAATTGATATCATCACCAAGAGCAGATTTAGTTACTGTATCAGGTTTCAATTCCTATAAAAAAATAAAATAACTTAGTTATATGTCTAATTTAAAACTGTCATTACTATGAATTTATTTACTTTCTGTTTTGTTTTTAAGAAATCTGTATTAAATAAATTCTTAACATTTAGGAGAGCATAACTCCTACCACACATTAATAAGAAATACCATGCTATGAAAAAAAGCCACAGCAAAATGAATTTAAGAGCTAATACTCCAATTATATTCACATTTTATGAAAGGGAATTCAATGTGCCATAAAATCTCTAACACAAAAAATTTCTTTAATAAAAATAAGATTAAAATAATTCAAAATGTTAATTTAAGGATTCTTAAGTAGAAAGAAACTCTTATTTTAATGACATTATAGAACACTGGCAATTTCATCAATTTATAGAAAAATGTAGACATTCACTGAGAAATACCCAATTTTAATTAATTAAAAAATTATAAGCCATAAAATACTCTTATATTATGCAAGATATTAATCCAGATTTAAAAAATTAAAAATAAAACAAAACAGAAAGCAGAAAAAAATAAGCAAAATTACTGGCAACGTTTTCATGGTTACAATTTTATCACACACCCTTCTTCATGTTTAAGAGAATTTTAATTTGATATGTATTTCACTAGGGAATAATAGATGACTTTATGATCATACAAAAATGAATTTTTTATTAATAATTATCACATTATTCTAATGTGCATAATTAGATGGTTGGATGGATGGGTAGATGGATGGTTGGATGGATGGTTAGATGGATGGATGGATGGAGAGAAAGATGGATAGATAATCTGAAAATGTATATTGCTGGTTTTAAAGACAGAGAAAAAATCCACTAGTCAAGGAATAAAGGTATCTTCTAAACGCTTAAAATGGCAAACTGATAGTCCCTTTAAAATCTCCAGAAGGAATACAGGCCTGCTAACATTTTGATTTTAAGATGTCTGATATGTACAACTGTGAGATAATAAATCTGTGTTGTTTTATAAAATATTTATTGCTTTTAGAGAGAGGGGAACGGGCTGAGAGAGATATATGTACGTAGAGAGAAACATCAATTTGTTCTTCCACTTACTTATGCATTCATTGGCTGATTCTTGTATGCACCCTAACCAAGGACTGAACCCGCAACCTTGGTTTATGGGGACGATGCTGTAAACAACTGAGCTATTCAGTCAGGGGCCAAATGTGAGTGGTTTTAAAACACTAAATTTGTGGTAATTTGTTATAGCAGCACAAGGAGACTAATTTCCTACCAATCTTCATATTATAAAATAACTCATTACAGCATTTATATGAACAAGCACCATATGACATAAGTAATGCCTAAAATTAAATATTTACCTTAAAACTATCAAAGTGAAATTTAGACACTTAAATGGCTTAAACTTTCCTTATCACAACTCTCATACTTAGGTATTCTGGGGTTTTTTTAATGCCTATGTTTTAAATATAACCATGTATATAGAAAGTTATATTATATTATTTCCTAAAATGTCAGTCATAACAAAATTTTAAATGGTATTTAAATAGCAAAACTGTATCAATAAGAATGCTGGGCTATCACAGTAGACACTGAGGAACTCATAAATCAAATGGTTTTTTAGACAATGCAAAACTGCAATAACAATATACTATTAAGTTATTGCTCCTTACATATACTTTAATTCAGAAGAGATCAGTCATTGCCTTTCAAATAAAACTTTTTGATGCATTATCACAAATTAATAGATAGCTCAAATATCAGTATTCCCCCCAGAAGATAAGAGAAAATGTAACCCATAGCCCTTCTAAATCCTAAGAGTCTGCTGTAAAATCCTTTTATGGAAGTTTATGCTAAACTCATAGGATTTACAAGTCATCTCTTCACTATTTTCTTTATTTCTTTTTTTTTAAAGATTTAATTTATTCATTATAGAGAGGAGGGAGGGAAGGAGAATGGGAGGGAGGTAGGGAGGGAGAAAGGGAGAGGAGAGAGAGAGAGAGAGAGAGAAAGGGGGTGGGAAGAGCAGGAAGCAGCAACTTCCTTATGTTCCTTGACCAGGCAAGCCCAGGGTTTCAAACTGGTGACTTCAGACTTCAGCATTCCAGGTCAATGCTTTATCCACTGTGCCACCGCAGGTTAGGTACAAACCATCTCTTAATAATTGCTTTAAATTCTAAATTTATATGCATTCTAACTCAGAATGTCTAATATAGTTTTAAGAGGGGAAATTTTAAACAACTGTCATCATTATTCTTGGACTGAATTTAATAGTTTTAACAATTGGCTATAATTTAAACACAAAATTTAAATGAATTATATTTTTAAGAACACATAACCTTTAAAATTGATTATGAAGTTGAGTTGCTATAGTAAAATTAACTAGGGTTATACCAGATCTGCAATTTAAACGGCAAAAGATATGGGAAAATGGTATTTTTAGGGTCTTAAGTAATTCACCATTTTCAAAAAAGGCCTGGGGTGGTGGGAAATTTTCTGGGTTTGTGACTGTTGTACCTTACTTGAAAATACATCTGCTCTCTTCACTGAAAATAAATGTTTCCCACAAGAGCTTTGTAAAGCAAGGAACACTGCAAGATATGTGAATAAAACTCCAAAAAGCAATAATTTAGGTAAAGAACTTTGAAAGGCAAATTGTATTTATAGGCAGGACATTAAAGAGTTTTAACAATTCCAGCTTTCTGGCTAACTATCAATATTTAGAAGCAGAAGAATAATATATTCTAACCAGCTTGCTGGAAACAGTTCATCTTCAAGTGCACTAGAAGGAAGCAAGCTTGAACAAGATCAGGCAATAAACCATCCAGTCAAAGGAAAATGGCCTGAGGAACTACATAAAATAGCAAATAAAATTCAGGCTTATATTAACTGTTGCCATTTTCTTGATAGAAAAATGGAATGAAGAGCTTAGAGTATAAGATCTTTGATGGTAAGAACAGCATATTATTGGTCCACGGAGGAGAGGTGGGAACCACAGCGACTGCCACAGAGGGCTGATGTCAGCAACGCCCATACATGGACACCTGAGGCAGCGACAAACAAGGTGGGGGGGCCTGCAGACAGGCAAAACCTAGGGAACACAGAGTCCACACCCACTGGACTCCTGTGGCAACACACATCTTATACACAGGCAAAATGGGAAGGCAGAGAAATGCAACTCAATTGAATCAAGAGAAATCCCAAGAAAAGGACTTGAATGAGTCGGATATTACCAAATTACTGGATCCAGAGTTTAAAATAATGATTATTAGGATGCTCAAAGACCTTGGAACAACAATACATGGATACAATGAACATTGAAATAAAAAAGAGTCAGAAATGACAAATACAATATCAGAAATGAAGACCATAATGGAAGGAATTAAAAGCAGGATGGATGAAGCTGATGATCGAATCAGCGAGATAGAGGACAAGATAAATGAAGGCATGGAAACAGAGCAGCAAAATGAAGAGAGACTCAAAAAGTCTGAGGAAACTCTAAGAGAGCTCTGTGACAACATGAGGAGAAATATGCATCATAGGGGTTCCTGAAGAAGAAGAGAAAGAACAAGGAATAGAAACTTTCTTTGAAGAAATCATAGCTAAAACTTCGTAAATTGATGCAGGAAAAAGTCACACTGGTTCAAGAAGCACAGAGAATTGCATTAGAGAGAAACCCAAAGAAATCTACAAGACATATCATAATTAAAATACCAAAGCTAAGAGATAAGGAAAAAATACTAACAACTGTAAGAGAAAAGCAGTCTATTACCTACACAGGAGCCCCCATAAGGATGACATTTCACTTTTCAATAGAAATACTTGAGGCAAGAAGGGAATGGCAAGAAATAGTCAAAGTAATGCAAAACAAGAGCCTTCAACAAAGTCTTCATTATCCATCAAGGCCATCATTTAAAATTGAAGGAGAAATAAAAAGCTTCCCAGAAAAAAATAAAAAAACTCAAGGAAATCAGTACAACCAAACCAATGCTACAAGAAATGTTAAGGGGCCTGTTGTAAACAGAGCAAAGGAGGAAAATAATACAGTAAAAGAGGAATGTAGCTTTATAGAATAAAGTGGCAATAAACAACTACATATCAATAAAAACCTTAAATGTAAAAGGATTAAATGATCCAATCAAAAGACATAGGGTAGCTGCGTAAATAACAAAACAAGACCCCTACATATGCTGTCTACAAGAGACCCACCTTAAAACAAAAGATACAGATAGACTGAAAGTAAAAAGGTTGAAAAAAAAATTTCATGCCAATGGAAATGGAAAAAAGAAAACTGGGGTAGCAATACTTATATCTGACAAAGGCTATAGTAAGAGATAAAGAGGGTCACTACATAATGATAAAGGGAGCAATCCAACAGGAAGATATAACCATCATAAATATCTATGTACCTATACAAGAGCACCTAAATATATACAGCAGACTTTGATAACTATAAAGAGCGAGATCAAGGGCAATATTATCATAGTAGGAGATTTCAATACCCCACTAACATCACTGGATAGATCCTCAAGAAAAAAAATTAACAAAGAAACAGCAGACTTAAAGGACACACTAGATCAACAGGATTTAATAGATACCTTTAGAACCTTTCACCTAAAGCCAGAAGTATATACATTCTATTCAAGTGCTCAAGGCTCATTCTCTAGGATAGACCACATGCTAGGGCACAAAAGGGGTCTCAACAAATTTAAGAAGACTGAAATCATATCAAGCATTTTCTCTGATCACAATGACATGAAACTAGAAATCAACCACAACAGAAAAACTGAAAAATACTTAAACACATGGAAACTAAATACCATCTTATTAAATAATGAATGGGTTAACAATGAGATCAAAGAAGAAATTTTAAAAATCCTAGAAATGAATGATAATGAGCATACAACTCAAAATTTATGGGATACAGCAAAAGCAGTACTGAGAGGGAAGTTCATAGCATTACAGGCATACCTTAGAACCTAGAAAAAGCTCAAACAACTTAATCCTACATCTAAAAGAACTAGAAAAAGAACAGCAATTAAAGCCCAGGAGCAGTAGAAGGAAGGAAATAATAAAGATCAGAGCAGAAATAAATGACATAGAGGCTAAGGAAACAATACAGAGGATCAATGAAACCAGGAGCTGGTTCTTTGAAAAAGTAAACAAGACTGATGAACCTTTAACGAGACTCACCAAGAAAAAAAGAGAGAGGACTCAAATAAATAAAATTAGAAATGAGAGTGGAGAAATAACAACTGACACAACAGAAACACAAAAGGATTGTAAGAAAATACTATGAAGAACTGTACGCCAAAAAATTAGACAACCTAGGTGAAATGGACAAATTTTTGAAACATATAATCTTTCAAAAATCAATCTGGAAGAATTAGAAAACCTAACCAGAACGATTATAAAAAATGAGATCGAAACAGCTATCAAAAAACTCCCAACAAACAAAAGCCCGGGGCCTAGTGGCTTCACAAGTGAATTCTACCAAATATTCAAAGAAGAACTCCTATCCTTCTCAAGCTATTTCAAAAAATTCAAGAGGAAGGAAGACTGCCAAGCTCCTTTAATGAGGCGAGCATAATTCTGATTCCAAAACCAGGCAAAGACAACACACACACATAAAATTATAGGCCAATAGCTCTGATGAATCTAGATGCTAAAAGCCTCAACAAAATATCAGACAACCAGATCCAGCAATATATGAAAAAAATCATACATCATGATCAAGTGGAATTTATTCTGAGGAGGCAAGGCTGGTACAATATTTGCAAATCAATCAATGTGATTCATCATATAAACAAAAGGACAAAAACCACATAATAATTTCAATAAATGCAGAAAATGCATTGAATAAAATCCAGCACCCATTTATGATCAAAAGTCCGCAAAGTGGAAATACAGGGAACATATTTCAACATGACAAAGCCCATCTATGACAAACCCACAGCCAACATCATACTCAATGGGCAAAAATTAAAAACTATTTCCTTAAGATCAGGAACACGGCAGGGTTGCCCCCTTTCACCAATCTTATTCAACATAGTTCTGGAAGTCCTAGCCACAGCAATCAGACAAGAAGGAAAATAAAACGCATCCAAATTGGAAAAGAAGAAGTTAAACTATCATTATTTGCAGATAATATGATATTGTACATAGAAAACCCTAAACTCTCAGTCAAAAAACTACTGGATCTGATAAATGAATTCAGCAAGGTGGCAGGATATTAATACTCAGAAATCAGAGGCATTTTTATATACCAACAATGAACTGTCAGCAAAAGAAATTAAGGAAACAATCCCCTTCACTATTGCAACAAAAAATAAAAATAAAGTACGGAGCAGTAAATTTAACCAAGGAGATTAAAGACTTGTACTCGGAAAATTATAACACATTGATAAAAGAAATCAAGGAAGATACAAACAAGTGGAAGCATATACCATGCTCATGGTTAGGAAAAATAAACATCATTAAAATGTCTATATTACCCAAAGCAATTTATAAATTCAATGCAATACCAATTAAAATACCAATGACATACTTCAAAGATATAGACCACATATTCCAAAAATTTATATGGAACCAAAAAAGAACATGAATAGCCTCAGCAATCTTAAAAAGAAAAAATAAAGCAAAAGGTATCACTCTTCAGGGTATCAAGGTATATTATACCACAAGGCCATTGTACTCAAGACGGTCTGGTACTGGCATAAGAATAGGCACATAGATCAATGGAACAAAAGAAAGAACCCAGAAATAAACCCACAGCTTTATGGACAACTGATATTTGACAAAGAGCATACAATAGAGTAAAGGCAGCCTCTTTAACAAATGGTGTTGGGAAAACTGGACAGCTACCTGCAAAAAAATGAAACTAGACCACCAACTTACACCATTCACAAAAATAAACTCAAAATGGATAAAAGACTTAAATGTAAGTTGTGAAACCATAAGCCTTTTAGAAGAAAGCACAGGCAGTAAGCTCTACGACATCTCTCGCAGAAATATATTTGCTGATTTATTTCCAAGGGCAAGTGAAATAAAAGACAGGATAAACAAATGGGCGTAGCAAACTAAATAGCTTTTTCCACAGCTAAAGACAATATGAACAGAATAAAAAGACAAAATATACAATGGGAGAATATATTCAACAATACGTCTGATAAGGAGTTAATAACCAATATTTATAAAGAACTTGTAAAACTCAACACCAGGAAGACAAACAATCCAATCAAAAAATGGGCAAAAGAAATGAATAGACACTTCTCCAAAGAGAACATACAGATGGCCAATAGACAGATGAAAAAATGTTCAACATCACTAATCATTAGAGAAATGCAAATTAAAACTACAATGCGACACCACCTCACACCAGTCAGAATGGCGCAAGTTAACAAAACAACACAGAACAAGTGCTGGCCAGGACGTGGAAAAAAGGGAACCCTCCTGCAGTGATGGTGGGAATGCAGATTGGTGCATTTTGCAAAAAATTAAGCAAAGAACTGCCTTTTGACCCAGGCATCCCACTTTTAGGAATATATCACAAGAACACCTTATCGCTGATTCAAAAGGAGAAATGCACCCCCATGTTTATGGCAGCATTGTTCACAATAGTGAAGATCTGGAAACAGCCCAAGGTTCCGCCAGTGGATGAGTGGATTTAAAAGCTATGGTACAGCCTGACCAGGTGGTGGCACAGTGGATAGAGCCTCGGACTGGGATGCAGAGGACCCAGGTTCGAGTCCCCTAGGTAGCCAGCTGGAGTGAGGGCTCATCGGTTTGAGCAAGGCTCACCAGCTTGCAACCAAGATCGCTGGCTCGAGCAATGAGTTGCTCGGTCTGCTGTAGCCCCCCCTCCCCGTCAAGGCACATATGAGAAAGCAATCAACGAACAACGAATAACTAAGGTGCCGTAATGAAGAATTTATGATTCTCATCTCTCTCCCTTCCTGTCTGTCCCTCTCTCTGTATGTCCCTAAATAAATAAATAAATAAAAATGCTTTAAAAAAAAAAGAAATAAAAAAAATCATGGTACATATATACAATGGAATACTATAGGGCCATGAAAAAGAAAGAAATCTTACCTTTTGCGACAACATGGATGGACCTGGAAACTATTATGTTGAGTGAAATAAGCCAGGCAGAGAAAGAAAAATATCCTATGACCTTACTCATTTGAGGAATCCAAGGAACAATGTGAACTGAGGAACGGAACTGAGACAGAGGAGGGATCAAAGGGACCAGAGGAAAAGAGGACAAAGGGAAAGGGGAATGATAGGAGGGGATAATCCTGAAGGGAAGGGGGGAGGGCACTATGAGGAGGGGACAAGAGAGATGTTGAGGGGCATACGGGAGAGGGGGATGCATTCAGGGTGACACTAGAATCTATGTAAATGCAATAAATTAAAATCAATAAAAAAATAAAAACAAAACAAAAAAGAACAGCATATTATTCAACTTTGACTAGTAGTTTCTAGTACAAAGTCACGCATTTTTAACAGAATTAGACCAGAGTAAAGAATTTTAAGATGCCTGTTTCTGAGTAAGAAAAGATAAAATCTAAAGAGGTCAATAAAGTCTCTTATCAACAGAAAAATCAAATTCAGGATTTGCCAAAGAATTTTCATTGCTAATGTCAGCTTTTGCTTTAGAGAAGCAAAACTGAAGAGAACAACTACGGGAAAACCAGGAGGAATACTAGAGTGCTGCAAGGTAGGGCACTTACTGCTCTAGCATATTCTACATTACTATAACTTTTATTTAGAAGGTAAACACTACTTAAGGACTCACTGAGCCAGATTGTGAATGGCTAGGAAACCACACTACCCAATAAACCAGGCAATGCCAGCTGAAAAGTAATACTTTGCTCTTTCTGAGAAAAGATTTATGCCAACTGGAAAACTAAGATCCATTTCTAAACCTAGCAATAAACATTTTAGATAACAGCTGTGTACCTATCCCAAGGACATTTTATATGCACTCAGTGTTGAGAAGTCACTTGGTCCCCTCTTACACCACACCGACACAGTTAAGAAAATACAGGTAAAAGATGTGAAGAAAAGAGCTCAGTTTCTATATGGTAATTTTACACTGTGCCATTTCCAATGTACGGGGTTAATTCCAGGTACAAGGACTAATCAGAAAGGAACACTAAGTCTTCTTTTCCACAAAAGTAATACCAGTGCTTCTTTTCACATAAAGTATCTCTTAAATTTGAGAAAAATTTTAATTCTACTTTAAATTGAATATAACCATTTTAAATATTCTGTAATTTCAAGTGCAGAACAAAATACATTATTTCACATGGTAATCTGAAAATTTTATACCAAAGTTATACATTATGGACTTGGGAAGAAAAAAACACACCTAGATATACTTTTATTTAGAAAAAAATATTTTTGAACATTTTTTAAATCAAAGAAATTTTAAATATGACCCAAACACATTAAGTGGCCACAAAAATATAAAAGATGTACTAAGAATACAAAACCATTCTCAATTAGATAACCACAGATCAAGAAAAAACAAAGGTAAGATGAAAATACCAGCATTAACAGGCATTAAATATGGAATATTCTGCACTAAACAACATTAAAATAAGTACAAGAGAGACTCATACTAAATTAGACGGTAAAACTAGAATTTTACTCAATTGTACAGAAAATGGTTTTATTTTAAAATGTTCAAATTTATCACCAAATGCAAAGAAAATTAAAAATCTCAGTAACTGCTAATAAAATGTTAACTGAGCTTCTGAAACTGGGCTTAATTAAGTATTTTCCTTCCCTTATATTCCCTTAAAATGACTCAAGTCTGAAAAATATTAATCTTTCAATGTGGGAGCTTATTCATTAGTGAGCAGGGTTCTATGTTGACTGGTATAAGACCAATTCTTATATTTTACACATTCAATTCAGCATTATTTTATAGTACCAGTATAATTTGTTTCTTTTATTTAACCTTTCAAAAAAAATATCCAAACCATCTTAAAGACAAAGAAAGCACTGGATTCTTCACAACATACATGCAAGTTACTAATCCATTCATAAAACATTAGAATTATAAGGGACTTTAGCTATCATTTAACTCTATACGTGTGCAAGAGACTCAGCAAGCCTGCGTTGCTCAAACTCTACTCATACCTGAAAAGGCCTGTCTTCAGGACTGCTCCTTGACCAGCTCCTGGAAAATGAGCTCTATGTCTTTGGGCTAGGGGGTGTGAATTTAATCAGATAGCTTATGTTAACAATGTGATTTATAGTGACTGCTTCTTTGCTCTCGGAAGCTGGAGAATGAGTAGTTGAGGTCAGTCATGTAGGAAGGTGATTCAATCTCTAATTGGCTTTCAGTAACAACCCTGGACACCAAGGTTCATTTTGTGCTTCCTGGTTGGCGACACTGCAAGTGTTGTCAAACTTCATTGCTGGGAGTGTCCATGTGACTATACTGGGAGAGAACACCTACAAGCTTGTATCTGTCTTTTTCTGGAGTTATCCGTGTGCCCTTTCCTTTTGCTGATTTTAATCTGTATCCCTGAACAGTACTAAACTGTTACTGAGAGTATAAAAGCATATGTTGAGTGCTGTGACTCGATCTAGTGAGCTTTAGGGTAATCTCAAGGACCCTTGACCCACTCTGTTTTGAAAGGAGAAATAATAGCCCTAGAAAGTTTTTCAGAGACTCGTTCCAGGTATTACGAGAAGGGAAGGACTGACTAGAATCCCCTCATTTTGCTTTTTGCCATATCCTGTTGTCAGTAGTGGTGCTAAATTAAAATTGTTTTAATTTCTTCCTAAACACATAAAAGTAACATTGTTCAAGTTTCCTCCATTAAAGGTACTCATCCACAAATAACCAGAACATTCCAGTTCCCTTATTCTATATGCCAGGTTCTAATGCTTTGCTTGTATTCAAAATAGCATACTTAATTGGAATTACATAATCACTATTTTGGCCATTAGGCTATATCCTCGTCTTACTTTTCTCCAGATACTTGTGTTTAACAATCAAAAACAGTAGTCGCTCTTATCCAATGAAGATTTGTTCCAAGTGAGTGATCCTCTGGTGAATACCTAAAACCATGGAGAGTACCAAATTCTACATACAGTGTGTCTGTAAAGTCATGGTGCACTGCTTTCCTGTGACTGGTCAAAAGTGCACCATGACTTTACAGACACACTGTATATACTATATTTTTCCAATACATACACACCTACGACAAAGGTTAATATATAATAAGGCACTGTAAGAGATGAACAACTACAGTACAGCAATAAAATAGAAAAATTGTAATAATAGACAATAAAAGTTATGTGAATATGGTCTCTCTCTCAAAACACCTTACTATATTGTACCCGGCTTTTCACTTAAAGTAAACACTTCACAACTTCTTTTTGGCATGTCCAAATTGTCAGGATCACCACTCTTGCACTTTGGGGGCTATTATTAAATGACTTATAAAATAAGGATTACCTGAACAAAAGCACCTGTGATACCATGGTAGTATATCTGATAACCCAGATGGCTATTAAGTAACTAACGGGCAGGTAGCATGTACAGTGTGAAATGCTAGACAGAGATGTTTCTTGTCCTGCATGGGAAACAGCAGGACAGTGGGGGATTTCAACATCCTAGACATCACAGTGCACAATTTAAAACTTATGAATTGCTTATTTCTGGAATTTTTCTCTTAATATTTTCAGACCACAATTAACTGCAGGTAACAAAAGCAAAACTATGGGTTAGGGGAGACTATGGTACACTGACTCACAACTGTATCACCAGTGGTGTGGTCTCTGATTGAGTGGAGAAAGAATGTTTGCAACCAAACTACTTTATAGCAGGCTATGAGGAGGGACACCATATTAAGACAAAAGGTAACTTGGAGACAGTAATCATACAGATGTTTTATTTATTTTAAATTTCTATTGCTTTTTAGAGAGAGAGAGAGAGATGCAAGAGGTGAGAGAAAGAGGGAGGAAGAGGCAGAGAGGGAGGGAGAGAAAAGGGGGGCAGAGAGAGAGAAACATTAATTTGTTGTTCCATTCATTTATGCATTCATTGCTTAATTCTTGCACGTGCCCTAATCAGGCTCACTGAACCCGCAAAGTTGGCATATGGGCACGATGCCCTAACCAATGGAGCTACCTGGCCAGGGCCCATGTAGACACTTTAAATTCCAAAAGGCTCTCAATAAGGTTGCACTTTTAACTTAATAATATTTTCCAAAATGTGATTAAAACTGATACATATTTAGATTATGAGGAGTTAATTCCCAATACAAAGAATTACAAGGTGCCAAGAAAAGTCCACATTCTTGGAGATTGTTTTTTGTCCATTTAAAAACGAGGCAAGAAATGTATTTCTCTGAAATAAAGAATCTGAAATAACTTTTGAGAGAGCTACTGACATCCAAATCTTCATGCTTTTCCTAGGATGGGAATCTCATTATGGTCATCCTTCAGTGACAATAAAAAACTTATTTCCTACATATTGTTCTGTTTCTCAAATGAACTTTTACCAGATGGAACTTCAATAGGCTATATTCTGTCATCATACTGCCAAGCAATTCCCCCCCTCCCAAAATCTTTGTCTTCCTCCTTCATCTATCCCTGTGTTCTCTATTGCAATTAATGGCATCTCCAGCCTTTGCTGCTCAGGTTAGACAGGTCAGTCATCTGACACTGTAGGGCTCTTGGTCATGCCTCTGTTATGCTCTTGGTCATGCCTCTGTTATGCTCTCATCTCCCCCCTTCCCCCCCCCCCCCCGCTCTGCTGTAGTGTCTGTTGAATTTTGTTTCCTCTTTTAGATTTCCATTATCCCACCCATAGACTCAGAACTTCATTATGGATTGTTTGGATTATAATAGTTTAAGTGGTCTTCCTGCCTACAGGACCAGTAACTCCAAGGCTCATTATGTGTCACTGTTCTAAATACAGAATGAAGTCAGACCTTGAGTCTTACATTCAAATCCTTTCATGACCTGGCCTCAAAGCAACCTTCTGTTTTTATATTATAATACACTGCTGTGAGGGGGTCTTATATGCCATCCACTGTGTTTTACATAGAATCCCCTGAATAAATTTTCTATTCTTCCATATCAGTATCTTTGGTACACTGTCTGCTTTAAATTTTTTTTGGTGAAATGCCTTTTGCTAACTGGCTACTGATCTTTCTCATTCTATTCCCCCTCTCTATCAAAATCTATCCAAATTTCAACTATTGCTTGCAAAATACCATAAAATGAGACAGCACTTCTTAGAAAAAATGACTGATTATAGATCAAAGTCAGGAAAAGTATAAGGCCAGCAATTTTTTGCTATGATGAAAAGGACTAACGGGGTTCTCTCATAAAGTCATGTAAACTAACTTTGAAGAGATAGCCATTGGTCAAATTTGGGTGTGATAAAAGAACAATGACAATGACCATATATTTTGTTACTCAAGTGAGGACTCATTTGAAAATGAAATGGGGCACTATTAAAAATTATACAGGGGACTCCAAATGCTCTTTACTTTCTTTTAAACTCACTCAGGCAGGTTCCTGTTCCAGTCACTCCAATCAAAGCCATTCTTGTAAAAGTCATCAGAGCTTTGCATGTTGTTAAAACCTAATGAAGAGGTCTCAGTACTCCTCCTACTCAACATAGCTACAGCATCTGGCTTCTCCCTTCCCCGGCCTATCATCACTTTTTAACAAATTAATTCCCCCTTTCATTTTGATAGACATTCTTCAGATGAATTTCAAGGCCCATACTGTTGATTTTTCTTCCTTAGCTAGTTCTTCCTCTTCTTTCTAGCTTAAGGGTGGACCAGGATTCTGTCCTTGGTACTCTTCACCATTATCTAATACTAACTTAGTGATTTCATCTAGTCTCATGACTTTAAATATCATGTCCAAGTGCACAACTCAGCAAAGTCTTTTATCTCTAGGCCAGTACTGTCTTCTGCACTCACATTAAACTACTTCACATCATACTCCTAATCCTTCCTACTCTGCTCTAATTTTCTATAGCACTTCAGTTACTAACATACTCAATAACTATTTATTATGTTGACTTCCCCAATCCTGCCCCCCCCCAAATTAAAAAAGATAGAACACTGTCAATTTTTGTTTCTCAGGTGTATCTTAAGCGCCTAGAAAAGCTCATGATGGCATTGGGTAAATGTTGAAAAATACCTGCTAAAAGAATGAATACTAAAGTTGTTTTTATTTGTTAGGTATTATAAGTTGTTAAACTGAATATCTCAATTATCTCAATATTGAATAGAGCATAAGCTAGACCTACCAGTAAACACTGTTCCTGTTCAGGAACTATTACAGAGAGTTCTTCTAATACTTTTGTCTTTTATTCAAGCTTACTATTTTTACTTTTCTAAATTAAAAAAATAATCTTTAATCTTTTTCATGCTGAGATATAAGTTGAAGTTTTTTTTGTATTTCTTAATTCTACAAGAGCTTCCTTTACAACTTTTCTGAAACAAAAACAATAAAGCAATATAAATTTAAGACTTCCATCCTATACCTTGTGAAGTTATAGTCACTTTTCATAGTCAGCTTCATTTTACAGAAAGCCCTCCAAGAATCCTCAAAGAAGTACTAAGTGGCCCTCCTCCAATACATCTATAGGTGTTTTATACACTGTATTGAAGTCCTCTGTTCTGAGGTCCATCTCACTCATTAGAGTCTAACCTTCTCAAGGAAAATACCCTGTTAATTTCTATATTTCTATAAACTAGCTAAGTATTTGGTAATAAAAGTGCAGACCTAATATGATTTTGTTGAGCTGAAATAAAGTGCTTTTGGTCATGAGGAAAACTCTGAGATGAAATATAAAAGTGTGTGAGCTTTTATGTCAAAGTATGAAACTTAATATCAGGTAAAACTTGTTTTTTAAATTCTATAATACTAACTAAAATAGTAAGAATAATTTCAGCTTTTGATCTAAAGTCACTATGCAACATGGACAATGACAATGAACTGCAGGGTACAGATCTCTAAAAGACCACTGTTAATAACTTTTCACAGTAGTACTGAGGCAATGGCTGCCTTAATATTTCATCAATGCCATTTATATGGAGCAAAAGACTACAAAGATAGAAAATCTTTAAAAAATATTAAAAGAGTACTATGCTAAGAATGATATTGCATATTTAGTGGCAAAAACACTGAGGAACAATTTCTTTTTCATTTTCTGTTGCATGAGGTTTTAGAATTTTTTCTATGTATTTCTGCATCACTAATTCCAAATCTGAATTCTGTTTTTCAGTGCATGCTCTAGTTATCATGCAATTTTATTTTCTTTTTGTTACAGTTAATGGCATGCATTAGTTTTTAAATTGGAGTTAAAGGGCAACGACTCTTGGATTGAACATAACCATATGGCAATTAAGTGTTTTGCAAATATCACTTTGACATAATTGTAGTTGTTTTTAAATGTAAAAAATTATTATCTGATAAAAACATCCTCTTATTTTGTTTTAAGATTGAATCCTGGCTTCTTCAAGTAGGCGTAAATGTAAGAATAGTCCTGACACCTTCTGTTATATATATGGTTGTTACACACTTCAACGTCAAAAGCGCAATATTTCATCATTTGTGACACTTGCATATATAGCCTATTTTCAAGTTCCCCTTGGCGATCAAGAAAAGAATTGGGCTCCTTATATTGTGTGTCATAATTGTAAGGAAATGTTTCATGACTGGAAAAAAGGAAAACACAAAGGAATACCTTTTGGTATTCCCATGGTTTGGCGTGAACCTAAGGACCACAGCAGTGACTGTTATTTCTCTCTGATCCATACCAAGAGCATTGGCAAGAAAAAAACGGCATATGATCGCATATCCTAATATTTCTTCAGCAATACGACCTATCCCACACTCTGAGACACTCCCAGTTCCACTTTTCAATGGTTTTATTTCTTCTAAGGACGAATAAAGTGAACATGGTGATCAAGTGTATTTTGATAAGATGCATGAGGAAATGGTTGTAGAATCTGAAGAGTCTTCTTCTGATGCCAAGCAGTCATTAACCCCTCAGCAGTTTAGCCAACCCTAATTGAATGACTTAGTAAGAGATTTGAGCCTATCAAAGAAAGCAGCTGAGTATTAGCCTCCAGGCTTCAAGAAAAGAATGTACTTCACCAGTCAGCTGAAGTATCCCATTTCAGGAAGCGTGAACCAATTTTTGTAGAATTTTTCTCCAAAGACAAACACTTTGTTTACTGTCTTCTCAGTCAGCTAGGTGTTACCACTTACAGTCCAACAGAATGGTGTCTATTTCTTGACAGCTCTAAACAGAGTCTGAATTGTGTTCTCCTACACAACAGTAATGTTTATGCAGCGGTTCCAATTGGTTATTCAACTCATCTGCAAGAAGATTATAATTACATAAAAATTGTCCTCGACCATCTGAAGTATGAGGAGCATAACTGGATCATTTGTGTGGATCTTAAAATGGTAAATTTCCTGCTAGGACACAGAGAGGTTTTACCAAGCACCCTTGCTTTCTGTGTTTGTGGGATAGCCACGCTCGGAACAAACAGAGGACACAGAAGGAGTGACCGAAACGTGAAGCTCTGGAAGTAGGAATGCAAACTATTGTGAATGAACCTGTAGTTAATCAAGACAGGATCATTTATCCCCAACTTCACATCAAACTTGGCTTAATGAAGCAGTTTGTTCAGGCTTCGAATAGAGAACGTAAATGCTTTCAACATATTATTTCTGCTTTTCCTGCCTTGCCTTTCAAGAAGATAAAAGCAGCCTGACCTGTGGTGGCGCAGTGGGATAAAGTGTCAACCCGAATGCTGAGGTCGCTGGTTCGAAACCCTGCCTTGTCTGGTCAAGGCATATATGGGAGTTGATGGTTCCTGCTCCTCCCCCCTTCTCTCTCTCTCTCTCCTCTCTAAAATAAAATTTAAAAATAAAAAAATAAAAAAGATAAAAAAAAAAGAAGGTAAGAGCAGGTGTATCCGATGGACCTCAAATGCGAACCCTCAGATGTGACAAAGAATTTGCCAGAAAGATGAATAAGGAGGAGAAAGCAGCATGGCTGTCTTTTGTGGCAGTTACTAAGAACTTCCTTGGCAACAAAAAAGCAGAAAACTATGACCTTCTGGTTCAAAGGATGCTGTTGGCTTTCCGTGACATTGGATATAACATGAGTGTTAAGATTCACTTCCTGAACAGTCACCTTGATAAGTTTCCCAAAAATCCTGGAACTGTTAGTGATGAGCAGGGAGAACTTTTTCATCAAGATCTGAAGATGATGGAAGAGCGATATCAGGAGCGATGGGACAGAAATATGATGGCAGACTACTGCTGGAGTATCAAACGAGATTGTCCTCAACAAGTACACAAACTCAAGAGCTACAAACGCAAATTTTTGCCTGAATAAAATTTAAGTAAGTTTTGCGCAAATTTTATGATTAAAACACGTGTTTTAATATGTTCTATTTTGAAACTGTAGACTAATTCTGATACAATCATATCTTTTAGTGTATTAGTGTATTTACTGCATTATATAAATTATTATATTTTCACAAAGATGATGCCCAAGAAGACATTCTGCTTCATTATGTTAAACTAAATGTTGAAAATTTTACAATAAGATGAAAACCTAAAATCTTTTTTTTTTTTTTTTACAGGGACAGAGAGAGGGATAGATAGGGACAGACAGACAGGAACGGAGAGAGACAAGAAGCATCAATCAATTTTTCGTTGCAACACCTTAGTTTTTTCACTGATTGCTTTATGTGCCTTGACCGTGGGTCTTCCGCAGACTGAGTAACCCCTTGCTGGAGCCAGAGACCTTGGGTCCAAGTTGGCGAGCTTTTGCTCAAGCCAGATGGGCCCATGCTCAAGCTGGCGACCTTGGGGTCTCGAACCTGGGTCCTCTGCATCCCAGTTTGACGCTCTATCCACTGTGCCACCATCTGGGTGGCCTAAAATCTTGAATTGAAAAAGAAAACTGTAGCTTACAGAGAAAAACTTATGTCTGATTTGAGATCAACACACTCGATTTAGGTAAGAACAAGTGTTTTTGTAGATGCAACAAAACTTTTGTTCCCCAGTGAAATTAGTATCAACCCAACTTGTTAAAATTTTCAGGAAATGACAAAAATCAACTTTATTATTCTTTGCTTTTAGAATTATACCATTCTACGTCTTAAAATTCACCAATACTTGCTAATTTTACTTCATAAATTTCATTACAGTTGACCATTGAACAACATGGGTTTGAACTGTGTGGGTCTACCTAGAAGTAATTTTTCTTCAATAAACATACAGTCAGCCTCCACATCCCAAGGTTTTGCACCCACATATTCAACAAACTATAGATCGATATTTATCTGCAGTGTGGAATCTGCAAATGTAGAGAGCCAACTATATGCAACCACCTACGCCATTTTATATAACAAAACTTGAGCATCCACATATTATGGTATCCATGAGGGGTCCTGGAATCAATCCTGAAAAACAGCCATAGTTAAGTTTTTGGACAGCCACAGTTATACGTGGACTTTTTGAGAGATAAGAGAGTCAGAGTCCCTAACCCCTTATCTTGTCAAAGAGTCAACTATATTTAAAATTCAAATTCTTAAACCTGAAATGAAAACTAAGTAACAAATCTCAAGCATTATTATTAAATGGTGGATTAAAAAACTAAAAAATACACAACTGACAGAAATGTATCTTTACTGTAGCAAAATTTAACAGTATCTCTTTAAAAATCTATTTATAACAGATGTGCACATTAATATGTGAAATGTTATGAGAGACTTCTACAGTGCACAACACCAGACACTGTATAAAAAGACAAATAACCAAAAAGAACAGTTTAGAATGTGCATATGACTTGACAGTCATAACCCAAAGAAAGATACAATACAGTAAACTGTTAAAAATTGATTATATAAGTACTATACATATATATGAAAATGAAGAAAGCAGGGTAATTTCTGTTTAGTGCTGTGGTTTTCAATAGTGAAAATAATAAGAGATACTCCACATTCTGGGGTCCTTTCTCAATTTGCACAAAACTGCCAGCCATATATTTGTCATCAGGTATGAATTCTCATGTTATTTATCCCTGCCTCCACCACCAAAACCACTATTTTAGAAGTTGATAAAGGCTTTGACAATGATTCATTCTGGCTTTGTAAGAGCATTGTGAGATGAGGGGGAATGCTGGGTTGTTATAGAGAAAGCTAGAGACAGTCAGAAGTAGAATGGTACAAAGTATGCGTAGGGGATAGAAAGTTGACTATAGTATGTAGATAGACATGGGGATGAGAGAGGAAGTTGGTCAGGATGAGAGAAACCGGTTACTGAAATAGTTTTTAATACCCATAAGGAATCAGACCCTGTCTGGTAGACAATAGGAAGCTAATTTACGTTCTTGAACAGAAGAGTAATATATAAAACAAAGTAGGTTTAACTATTAGAAAATTTTACTAGTGTCAGGTTTTGCTGGCAGCCAGTTAAAGAATTACTAAATGTCTACAAATAGTACTGTCTCACTTTGGTTCCAAGTTGAACTTTCATGTTTAAAGTTGAATCTTCATATTCTAAAAACTAAACTGAAATGCATCTTTCAACTATAAATTATTTTCACCAAGATAAGAAAATAACACCGATATAAAAATAATTTCAAATTCAGTGAACTAAAATTTATAACTTACAAGCAAAAACAACTTTTAAAATTCAATAATTCAATAACTTGGGTTACATTTAAGCACTGCATTACATAAGCATTGCATTAAATTAGATATTAACTAAGCGTAAAAATTATCAAATAATTTAGTCAAATGAAGGTCCAAAACCTTCTTGGCATTATATAGTCCTATCTCCCACAGAACAAATGCCTTTTAGAAAACAGGACAAAAATAATTTGTTAAACTCAAATGATTAAACACAATCACATTTTTTAATGCCAAATAAAAACATCTACACTGTTCTTGGAACTTGAAATTACCCATTTCTGAATGTTCAAGGAGGCAAGCACAGAAAATGAAATGCAGCAATTGCATCAGCCTGAAGATTCTACTTAGAGCACTTTAACAATTCTAAGGAATAAGTCAGAGTAAACAGATTTTTTTTTCATTTTAGAGATTCCCTTCTAACAGAATGCCTGGCCTTTGGGAGAAAAGTTTACTATTTTTGAAATGGAATCTAAATATTTGTTTAAAAGTGCATGATTTTGTGAATAATATATAAAAGGTAAGTAAAATACTTAAAACTACTTTATTTTTGTCTTCTCAATAACGTTAATAATTAGAGGTGCGATCTATATAGTTAATTATTTTTTATTATTCAGTATATCAAATAAAAAGAGGACAAAATTACAGCTTTATATAAACATATATTTACTATATTACTCTTAAATTTTTAATCTACATATATTTGCAAATTTAGTTTTCCTCGCCCAACCTCAAAGAGTTAAAGGAAAAACAAAAAACAAAATAACCTTCAAAACTTAATAAACAATTACATAAGCCCATAGAACATTTTTTCCCCTGTGCTGAATTACCTAGGAATCTCATCAAAAGACCTTAGTAAAATTTTATTAGGTGACTGAGGCAGTATTTCCCTATAATATTGCAATTATGACTAAGATATAGGGATGTGCTAACAGGGATTTGGGAGTGTGTTTAAAGAGAGTGGTTTGTAACTGAAAAAAAAAGGACAATCTTTCAGTCTCAAGGAAGTCAAACTATTTGTTATTACAAGTGCTAATTCCTTCAAAGTATTTTCTCTAGAATTCAATGTTTCCAGTAACCTTTCTCAAGGACACATATAATAATAAAATCTGTACTTTATATAAAAAGATGTTCATCTTCGCTAGCTATTAGAGAACTGCAAATCAAAACTATGAGATACCACCTCACACCTGTTAGATTAGCTGTTATCAACAAGACAGGTAATAACAAATATTGGAGAGGTTGTAAAAAAAAAGGAACCCTTATTCACCATTGGTAGGAATGTAAAGTAGTACAACCATTATGGAAGACAGTATGACAGTTCCTCAAAAAAATGAATAAAATTCCCATATAAGCCAGCAATCCCTCCACTGAATATATTCCCAAAAAACTCGAAAACACTTGTACACAAAGACATACGCAAACCCATGTTCATGACATTATTCACAGTGGCCAAGACATGGAAACAACCAAAGTATCCCTCCATAGAGGACTGGATAAAAAAGATGTCGTACATATATAGAATGGAATACTACTCAGCCATAAGAAATGATAAAATATTGCCATTTGAGACAACATGGGTGGACCCTGATTATGCTAAATGAAGTAAAATTAGAAAAAGCTAAGAACTATATGATTTCACACATAGGTAGGATATAGAACTTAGACTCATGGACATAGACAAAAAGTGAAGTGGTTAACAGAGGGAGGGAAATAAAGGGGGCAAAATATATGGTGATGGAAAATGTTCTGACTTTGGGTGATGGGCACACAATGCAATGAATAGTTCAGATGCTATGGAGATGTATACCTGAAACCTATGTGCTCCTATGGACCAATGGCACCCCATTACATTTCTAAATTAAAAAATAAATAAATAAAATGTATATTTGTTTCTTTTTTATATTTCCATGTTTTAAAAAAAAGCCTGTATCAATTAATACTAAATTTGAGTTACATTCAAATTTGTTTAAAATATTGTGCCAAACTGTGTATGATATGTAAATATACAGAAACCTAATCACTGTTACTAAACCACAGTGCCTAGGGAATTATTTTGGTAATTAGCTTCCAGATATTATTCCTAAATGTTAAATGCACACAAGAAATCCTTTATGGATAACCAGGTACTCTGTTATCTTTGGAAAAGATCAACTTCGGTATTCTAACTATGTCAAATTATAAACAAATCTAATATAGTTCCCAAGAGGCAATGATGATAAATCATTTCATTGTATTTTTACTTTTCAATTAACAGCAATCATTAAAATTATAATACAAAAGCACATTTCTTTGTAATACCTAATTATTCTTGCTAAAAGTGTACACTCAATAAATAAAGTAAGACAGATTAGGTTAGTAGAGTTTTAAGAACATGGCCTACTGATTCAGATAGATTTGTACTGAGTCCTTTGCCATGCTCTAGTACAGTGGTTCTCAAAACTTTTTGAAGTCGGTGTGCATTTAAAATCCTACAGATAAATTGTAGGAGCACTATATACAAATTTCTGAGAAATATGTTATAAGACTTAATCAATTATTAAAGAAAAAATATATAAAGTCCAAGGGTGTTTTTATGGTAATTAAACGAAATAAATACAACAAAATTAAATTTATTCTGACATTAAAATCACTTTTATGTTAATTTTTTTAGTTATGTTTTTTGGAATTCATAAAAAAGGGGTTAAAAATAAAAAAATGACAAAAAAGTTATCATATGTATACACACACACACACACACACACACACACACACACACACACTCTTAATAAGATTTAGTAGATTAAACAGGTCCCGGAGCAAATGTGTTAAGTTTTTTCATTCTTGTGTTTATGAGAAACATGAGCCTGATGTGTCCTAGTGATTTCTTCAATGTCTGGGCATATATTTGAAAGGCAAACTCTCATTTCCTTGTCAATACATTGAAGAATTCCTCTTTTTACTCTTAATTGTGTTGAGTACAGAAAACTCCCACCATATATATCATCTTAATTTTACACCAAAGGATAGAAGAAACTTGCCTCTAGTCTTTCTGGGAAGATGGGGGGTAGTGTAAACAATCCAGCACCACAGTTTAACAGCCCTTTTCAACCTAATCAGGCAAGTGAGGTGGGGGGTTGCGCAGACTGTCAGCTTACAGCCAATTCCCCACACCTCTGTCCCCCAAAAATCTAAACTCCAAAAACCCTGTTGGTTTTTTGGTCCCCAACAAGCACATATTTCTCTGTAATACCATAGGTCGCACCTGGAAATCATCTAGGGCTCATAGTGTGCCCTGGCGCATACTTTGAGAGCCACTGCTCTAGTAGTATAACTTTGGGCAAAGCAATTAATCCATAAATCCTCAGTTTCCACATCAGCAAAATGACACTAAATAGGATCCTTGAAGAGCTACCATGAAGATTACAAATACAGGAGTGGGGAGAAGTAGGTTTACAGTTGTGAGTACATGAAACAGTTTATTCTTGTGTTATTATTTATTCCTAAATTATTTTCTATGCCAACAACTGTAAACATACTTTGCCCACCCTGTATAGGGATGCTGCAGCAGAGGACCTAGCACAGAATAGTCACTCAAAAATCTATCTATATAAATAAGAATGTAAACGTTCATTTGTTCAAAATCTTAAATCTCTGAAAGTTCTTCAGATTGCTTTGAAATTTTGACACAACATTGCATTTGAATACGCACATGTTTTTATCTCAAAATGACATAGCCTTAGCTCTTGCGTCATCTGGAATAGCTGTGACATTGCTACCAAGTGGAAGAAGCGCTTTGAAATTGCCATTGGACGTGCAATTCATTGAAACTCCCACATGCAACATTTCCAAAGCATCAGGCATAGAAAAAGTATTGCAGAAATGCAAACTTATTGTTTGGGATGAATGCACAATGGTGCACAAAAAATGGCTCAAGGCTCTTGATCGATCATTGCAAGATTTATGTGGAAACATCAGATCATTTGGGAACGCATTAATATTGTTTGCAGGAGATTTCAGGCAAACATTACCTGTAATTACTCGATCGACACCAGCAGATGAAATAAATGCTTGCCTGAAATACTCTACTTTGTGGCGACACGTAAAGACGTTAAAATTAACTACAAATATGCTTGTCCAGCTGCAAAATGATTGATCAGCTGAGATATTCTCACATCAATTGCTAGAAATTGGAAACAGAAAGGTGCCGGTTGATCTGACCTCAGGACGAATTTCATTGCCTCATAACTTCTGCCATTTAGTGACGTCAAAAGAAGAATAGGTTGAAAAAGTATTTCTCAACATTCAAACCAATTATAAGAATCACAATTGGCTAAGTAAATGAGCTATTCTTGCAGCCAAGAACAAAGATGTTTACGAACATAACAATATTATTCAGTCTAACATTCAAAGCAAGGTAGTCACATACAAGTCCGTCGACACTGTTGTGGAAGCAGATGAAGTGGTTAATTATCCAACAGAATTCTTGAATTCACCATCTGTCAGGGATGCCACCGGGCATATTGCAATTGAAAATCAGCTGCTTGCCAATTAGCATGTTGTGAAATATCAACCAGCCAAAGCTTTGCAACAGCAGGCGGCTTGCAGTAAAAACATTAATGAAAAAAGAAACATTAGTGAGCAACATCATAGAAGCAACAATCTTGGCAGGACTTTTTAAAGGTGAAGATGTCCGCATTCTTCGCATTCCTATGATTCCAATGGATATGCCATTTCAATTTAAGAGATTGCAAATCTCAATTCGAATAGCGTTTGCAATCACCATCAACAAAGCTCAGGGCCAATCTTTAGAATTGTGCGGTTTAGATCTAGACACGGATTGCTTCTCACATGGACAATTGTATGTGCGTGTTCTAGAGCTGGCAAACCAGACAATCTCTATATCTGCACAGACAATGGAACAACAAAATATATTGTATACCCAAAAGCATTGTTGTAAAGCCAGTAGTTGCGGCTACCATCACAGCAGCCTGACCCGTTCAGGTTTCTCAATGGATTTGGACAGTCGGGTAATGAAACAACGGAGCCAAGAACTGGTGAGCCATCAGCTTTAATTCTAGCTTGCACCTGGCGGGCAAGCAAAAACACACACTGGGCTCCAAAACCCACTCATTCAGTGCTCACAAAGCTACTGACTTATCCGAGTTTCCTAGCATCAAAGCGTTCTAGCTCACCAGACTTATTCACCTCTGTTTCCCATCTCCTTCTCTCTACACAAACTCTGCACAAACTGGCTTCTTTCTCAGCACTCCACCATCTTGGCTGCTTCTCCTGGCCTCCATGTGGCCTTACTCTGCTCTCCTCTCTAATACTAATCTCAGGAACCCAGGAACCGAGAGACAGCAAGCTCCTGGCCTGCCCCACTTTATACTGTAGAAATCCCAACCTTTAATCCAATCTACACACAAGGAACTCTCTGATACAAAGTCACCCCGGCCTGCCCACATTACAGCCTTTCCCCTACACCCATCCCAAGCATAAGGGCAAATAATATCACCTGGGTGATGGGCTTCCATGTGGGCAGTGCCATCTTTAACAAAGTGAGCATATTATGTTTTATCTGCCCAACAATTGTGAAATTAAACATATTAGAAACGTGTGCTATCTTTTCTTTTCCATTTAATCAGACTGAGCCACAGAAACGTGTGGCTGGGTAAAGCTACTTAATAAATAAAATTATTATTAAATTGTTTATCAGCAGTATTCTTACATCTGTGGTTGAGCTTTCTAGTGCTATAAATAACATAAATCTGGGATATAAAGCTGTTGCAATAAATATAATCATCGATGTCTGAGATTCAATTAAAGACTATCAAGGAATATTATCAATTTGGTAAACCAGTAACATTTTTTATTAAACTGTCACCTTTTCTAGGAAACCTTCCCTGATTATTAGCTAAAGACAATCTCTTACTCCTTTACAATTTTTCCTTTTTTCTTTTTTTTGTGGCAGAGACAGAGAGAGTCAGAGAGAGGGACAGATAGAGACAGAAAAACAGGAAAGGAGAGAGATGAGAAACATCAATTCTTCATTGCAGTTCCTTAGTTGTTCATTGATTGATTTCTCATATGTGCCAGACTGAGTGACCCCTTGCTTGAGCCAGCGATCTTGGGCTCAAGCTGGTGAGCCTTGCTCAAACCCCATGAGCCCGCGCTCAAGCTGCCCCGACCTCAGTATCTCGAACATGGGTCCTCCGCGTCCCAACCCCACACTTTATCCACTGCGCCACCACCTGGTCAGGCTCCTTTACAATTTTCAAAGCATCTATCATATCATAACAGCTTGTTTTTAAAACTGAGCATACCAGCTCCTTTCTCTGATAATACTTTTGCAGAGCAGAACAATGAATTACATGACATATTACCTTCCAGAAAGATAGCTCAATGAATGTCTCCTTAGTACATAAAATAATTAAGTCAGTCACTGCTTCCTAATTCAGTTATCTCCACTCCAATCTCTTTTCCCTCTAGTCCAGTGGTTCTTAACCTGGGTTCTATCAAACCCTAAGGGTTCGATGAGTTGGTCTCAGGGGTTCGGAGAAGCCTCTGCCGTGGAGGCCAGAATAAAGTAATACCGTAATTTGTTGTGAGTTCATGTACTTTGTTGGTTTTGTTCTTTGAGCAAGGTGATGTTCATGCACGGCTCATTTTGTGCACCAGTAAAAATACATATACCTAAGTCTTGAATTTGGAAAAAAAAAATCATATTTTATTTATCACTAAAGAAGGGTTCGGTGAATGCGCATATGAAACTGGTGGGTTCGGTACCTAAAAAAGGTTAAGAACCACTGCTCTAGTTAATCCTCCACTATCTTCAACATTTTGGTCTACATTCATTCCATAGTCCAGCCAGGACATTAAAGTACTGAAGAAATACTTGCTAAATGTCTGCTTTATGCCAATAAGCACACTAGGCACTAGAGATAAAAAAAAAACCCAACATTCTATCCTTAAATGAGACATATAAAGAAATAATTATACTTCAACGTGTAAAATATTATAAAAGAAGTATATTTTATATATATATATATATATGTATATATATATATATATATATAATATATATATATATATATAAAAAAGAGTAGTCTTCTAAATCACACCCAGTACTTTCAGTCCCATATGCTCTCTTTTTGGTATGCTGTTTAACTGCCTTTTCCAAAGTATAATCATATTTACTCTTTAAATTTCAACTCAGTGCTCCCTATTCTGTAAGGTCTTCCCTAAATCCTGTAAGAAGTTAAAGTAATTGATACCTTCTCTAGGTTCCTGAAACTGATTTTAATACAGGTATACTATCTATCACAACAGACTGATATGCTTATTTCTCACAGAACAGTATGCTCCCTGACAGTACAATTCTACTCATCTACATACACAGTAGGTTCTAAATTAAAGTTTATTTAACCTGAATATATAATATAAAATTTATAATAGCTGTTCTTGAAATTCTGAATTATTGTTTTATTTGTACTTTTTGTTTTTCCTTTTCTGGTTGCAAATTTTATGGGTCTTAAAAAGATATATGATCATTAATAAACTGGAATGCTATCTTACATTGTGAAGAACAGAATTATTAACTACAATCAAAACTCACAAGTTCTATTCTAATATACTGAGTTTCAACACAAATTAAGAATTTAAAAAGTGAAGATTTCTCTCCTTACCTTCTTACCTTAATTTGCTTTTTAAAGGGTTTGGTTAGATTTTATACAGAAAAAAAAGAAAATAAGTATACATTTTTATTATAAATTGCTAAAGAATTATTTTTATAATTTAGTGGCAGGTAGAGAAAACATAATGAAATTCTTCATATTTAAGAAAAAATAGAACACTTAAGATTCTCTTGTCACAAAATATTAATACTCTGAGTAGTAAAACACTAACATTAGTTATTCTAACACAAAGGAAAAAATACATGGTTTCTATTACAACAGAAATCAAATAATGCAAAATAAGTGGGAGTGCTAATGAGTAAAAATGTTTAAAAGCAACATATCTCTGTTTAATCTAAAATTCAGGTAACAACCTGTTGACTGAAAAGAAAATTTCATTTTCTAGACCACTTATTTACTGTTTCTATTGCTGCTTTTCTCTAGGACTCTATGTCGCCCTTTGTGTGTTTAAAACAAACTATGTTGTAAGATTTGCTTCTTTTCTCAATCACCACATTATTTCAAACTGACATTATGATAGTAATATTGATTGTCCAAATTTTTTGAATTAACAGTTGAAAAGGGCTTTGGATACCTGCACAATTAGTAGGAACATTCTGCCAAGATTTTAAGTTCAAATTTGCAGAATTACAAAACTTAAAAAAATGAAATCAAAATAAAATAAAAAATATTTTTCACTAAACACTCATGTGATAATCCTTTCTTAGTTCCTTTTTCTACCCTTAAATCTTGTTTATAAACACACTCAGCAGTCTCTAAGATAGGCTTATCTGAACAGAAACAATTCAAACAGCAGCTTTTTAATTTTAAAATTAGGCACCTATAATAATTCGGTAAATGGCAATAGACATTTCATCACTTTTGCCAATAAGAACCTGCAATGTTTCCTTTGTTTTCAAAGAGAAGCAAGCATGTTCAAAAATCGGGGGATATATACCACTTTTATTTGCTACAACTGCTCTTATTTAAAAGATAAAAAACTTTAAGGTCACCATAGACTTGATATAACCTCTTTCTATCAACACAGCTTATCATTAAAATCATGACCCCGACATATTAAAAATGAAACACTGCTAAAGGTTATAGGACTTATTCAAAATACCGGATTAAAGCTGTAGAAACCACATACCAGGAAGCAAACTAGAATTTCAACATGATGATCTGTTTCTAAATACTATTGCATGTGTGTGAGGAGAGCAGTATATATACTATAATGATCTTTTAAAACGGCACTATGACTTCCTGTTTATGATTTCAAATGTCACAAGCTGAGCACAAAAGTATATTAAATCAGGATATCTTGCTCTGTTATAGAAGCAATAAAAGTTCAAAAAAAATGAATTAGAAGTTAAATGGCTTTAGAGGACTGACCAAGAGGACTATAAAATGAAGAGCCTATCCACTCTTCTATTTCTGACATTTAACATTAAAACCAACAAAAAACAAAAATGACTGGTTATAGACTCTTCTTAGTAATAGTTTAGTAATATTCTACTTATCTACCAAGACTCAGAGCAACCTCAACATTCTACATATGCCAATAAAAGAAATTCTGCATTAAATGTCAGTCGGCTAGCCAGGCAGCATCACATTACTGGGTCTTAGGGATAAAGAATTGAGTATAACTCCCTATTTTCTTAATAAGCTCTCTGTTGGTAGGAATGGCATGAAAGCTGATTCATAGACTCTGATGGCAGAAATATATGAAGGGAAAGGAGTTGTATAGCAGACATGGTGAATAATTACTTTGGGGTCAGAGTGATGGTGTTAGGAAAAGTTTTCTAGAGCAAGTAACACAAGAACTGAAGTAAAGGGTTTGAAATAAAGAGTACATCTTTATTCAGATGAGAGAGATATGCTATGTGCAAAAAGCCTGATCAAAGGCAAGTAGGAATGAAATAGATTGGTACGTCTGGGATTCAGTATAGCTGGACCACACAACACAGTGTACAGATAATGAGTTGTACAACTGGACCCCATAAAATTTTGTTAACCAGTGTCACCCCAATAAATTCAATAAAAACGGGGGGGGGGAGTATGGGATACGTAGATGTTACAGTTGGAAGAGAAAGGCAGCTAGAGTACAGACCACAAAGAGCCTTGTGTGCCATGTAAGAAGACAGAATCCTGATCAAATCTGCATTTTAGAAAGGTTACCAGCTACAGTGCCAAATGTGATTTGAAGTGGGGTGAGGCCAAAGGCAGGAAGTCCAAGTAAGAAATAATAACCTAAAGTAAGAAGTGGTTACATCTTTAGAAGATAAAAATAATAGATCTTGGTGAAGGACAAGATTATGAGAACAGAAAGTAGCAAAGGGAAACTGGAACTCAAAATGATTCCTAGATTTTTGGCTTAGGAATTTAAATGAATGATAGTGTTAAAACCTAAATCAGGAATAGAAAAGAACATCTGATTAGAGTGAGGGTGGTGAGGTACAAAATATTAGATTCTATATTCAGATACTGATGTCTTTTGGAATATCTACTCATCTGTTTACTTTTCTTTACAACACATCACCCTGTTTCTTACCCCAATGCTGGCTAGACTTAGACCAGTGATGGACATCTATCCCAAGATGCCCTAGAACTTGAGTCAATCAATGTGTGCTCTTCTCATGAACAGAAGCATGTAGATTCCAGAGCTGAGGATGCCACTGTATGGTGATCCTGGGCATACCTAAGGAATGAAAGCTGTTTGGACTCATAGAGAAGGGGAGTGAGAGAGAGCAGAATGGGCAGAACAGGGGAACATGAGGAAAAGCAGAAACGAAGCAAGAAATGGAGGTAAAAAGATCAAGAAAAGAATACAAACAGTACTATCGGAGTTTCTGAGATATCTCCAGGTCCTCATTCTCATCCCTGCTGAGATTAAAATTCAGTGCTTGCCCTTAGGCTTCATAAGAAACTCCACAATCTTAACCAAACTTTACACACACACACACACACACACACACACACACACACACACACACACACACACACACATTTTTACAGGGACAGAGAGAGAGAGGGATAGATAGGGTCAGACAGACAGGAATGAAGAGAGGTGAGAAGCATCAATCATTAGTTTCTCGTTGCCATCGCAACACCTCAGTTGTTCATTGATTGCTTTCTCACATGTGCCTTGACCGCAGGCCTTCAGCAGATCGAGCAACCCCTTGCTGGAGCCAGCGACCTTGGGTCCACGCTGATGAGCTTTTTGCTCAAGCCAGATGGGCCCGCGCTCAAGCTGGAGAGCTCGGGGTCTCGAACCTGGGTCCTCCGCATTCCAGTCTGACGCTCTATCCACTGTGCCACCGCCTGGCCAGGCTTAACCATACGTTTTAACTCAGATCAGTGAATCATGTAAAATAATGAGTTTTTGGTGCATCTGGAACCCTAAGTGGAGCTTAACATAAGAGTACAGTTCTTATAGAAAGATCTACATCAGAGAGAGATTATAAAGTGTCCAGAATGAAAGTAGCCATGTTAAAGAGTATAAAATAAGAAGATAAAGAAAGAACTTAGAGGCCCTGGACAGTTGGCTCAGTGGATCGAGCATCCGCCAAGCCTGTGGATGTTCTGGGTTCGATTCCTGGTCAGGGTACACATGAGAAGCAATCATCTGCTTCTCCACCATTCTCTCTCCTCTCTCTCTCTTCTCCTCCCACAGCCATGGCTCAGTTGATTCAAGTGTGTTGGCCACAAGCGCTGAGGATGGCTCTGTGGAGCCTTCACATCCAGCACTAAAATAGGTCAGTTGCAATCATGGCCCCAGGTGGGCAGAGTATTGGCCCCAGATGGGGGTCACCAGGTGGATTCTGGTCAGGACACATGTAAGAGTCTATCTCCCCTCCTCTTACTTGGAAAAGAAGAAGAAAAAAAGAACTTGGGGGAACAACAGTATATAAGGGTCAGTGTCAGAATCTTGTTCAAGGAAACTGATGACCAGACAAAGAGATAAACTGAGTGGGTTGCTGAGGAGATGGGAAGTGAGGAAATCAATATCACAAGTGGCTATGCTACTGGAGGTAAAGATGCTATCCTATTGAGAAGGGGAAAGGAAGAAACCAGGAGGCAGTTAAAGGATGATACAGTATAAATTACGTAAGTTTATTAGCTGACAAACATCCAGAGGAACAGAGTTTGAAGCTGTAAGTGAAATAAAGCGTAAGTAATAAAGGAAGAAAAAGAAAGGGACATAGCACATTAAGAGAGACTGGCCCAAAATAGAAAAAGAAGCAACTTTTCCTAGGGACCAATAAGAATAAACTATCAGTCTGGCATGACTTTGTGAAAAAACACAGACCTATAAAACGCTTTAGAAAGTTTCACTGTACATCATTTTTTCAAATACCAAAATTGTATCTGTCTTTTTAGTAAGGCAAAGATAATTATCATATCTAAAGAAATCATTATTATCATAAAAGGTTAGCTGTCTCAAGGAGAAACAACTAGAAAGGTCCTTATCCTAAGTATTTAAATCATATAAGTATTACTACAACATGTAAAAACATGTCAACCCCTGCTTTGTTATTAAAATGTAAATTCCAGTTAGACTACTTCAAATAAAAATTCTATTTCAGTATGAGGCTAAAGAGCCTACCTTTTTGCTCAAGGTTGAAAGAGCAAGATAACAAAGGTACTAAATTCCAAGCTAATAGAGATTAAAGAATAGGACATGGAAGCAAATGACTTTATTTTTTAAGAGACAGAAAAGGGGGAGAGATACACAGAGAAACAGAGAGACAGAGAGATAGAGACACGAAAGGAAAGAGATCAGAAGCATCAACAGCACTATATTTTTTAGTTGCAGCACTTTAGTTTTCATTGATTCTTTCTCATATGTGCCTTGATGAATGGGGGGAGGCACTCCAGCTGAGCCAGTGACCTTGGCTTGAGCCCAAGGTCTCAAGCCAGCAATCATGGGGGTCATGTTTATGATCCCAAGCTCAAGCTGGTGAGCCTGTGTTCAAGCCGGCAACCTCAGGGTTTTGAACCTGGGACCTCAGTGGCCCAGGTCGACTCTCTAACCACTGCACAACCACTGGTCAGGCAGGAATCAATGACTTTTTAAAATATAATCTACTTAATCATATTCATTTCATTGATGAAGAAACTGAAGCCTCCACAGATCAAAATTCATAACCTTAATTATACCTAAATTTTAAGAATTAAGACCCAATTTTCTAGTTTTCAAGTCATACCCCTTCCACTTTGTTTTTCATTCGGCCTATGTGCAGCAGTGCTAGATGGAAAGACTGTATGTTTTAATAAAAAAGCAGGCAAACATATTTAAAGAAAAACATTACTCTGTTCTAAGACTTTTCCAAACAATTAACCCAGTTCATAATCAGAGTTCTGTAGCTTAAAAATTTTAACTGTCAAGTACTAAAACAGCTTTATTCAATTTCATATCAGTAGCTATTCTCTTATTATCTTTGTGGATTAACAATATCATCCACTTCTTGCCCAATATTCACAAAGCACATATTTGTGACTAATTTTATACAAAGCTTTCTCTCACTTTCACATTCAACTATGTTTTAATCCAAGAACTATGTTAAAAATATTAATATTATTTTAAATTATTGTAAAAAATTAAAATAGCAACACACATTAAAATTTTCAAAATTCTTAGAATATAAAAACTCGCTACTTAACATACACACATCCACATGTGCATGCACCACTACAATGAATATGTATATAATAAATTCTTTCTATAAGATTTTTGCTGTACAATGAATATTATGTTATGAGGATGTTTTGTAATCCACTTTGCTTTAAAATTCTTTGAATTCTCTACATAAAAAATATACCTACTTTAAGAGTGACATATCTCTATTTGTATAAAAAAATTAAATAAACATGTAAAGTAAAAGGTAATTCAAGTAGATACACAGTCCCCTGCCTTATTTTCTGTACATTTAATTCTATAACTTATAATTTAGTGATTTCTAGAAAAAAAATTCTTAAGGTGGAAATTCTCAGTCAGTAATTTTAATATGTTGCCAAATATCTGTGTAAAAAGGGAACAATTTTCATGCCCACCAACAATGAGTAAGACTGCCTGACCATGTAGCAACAGCCACTCCAACAGATATTTTCTGATCTCATTTTAGTACAATAGCCATTAAACTTTACACATTGCTCAGTCTATCAACTTATGTATGCTATAAGTTATCTATTTAATAAGGTGTCCACCAGTAGAGATATTACGAGTAACTACAATAAGAAAAAACTAAACAAGGAGAGAAAAAGGTAGGAAAAATGTGATAGGACTAGTAGAAGTTAAAAAGAAAATAAAAACGAAATAGTCACACAGACAGAACTACTATCATTGGTGTCAGCACTGTCCAAACTCTTCTGAAGAAGTGTGCTATTTATCTCCATCTTTTTATTGGGGATCTTTAAAGCTACCAAAGGTTTCAAAAAATTATTAATTACTGGTTTCTGTAATACATTAGTACAGATTTATAAAAGGGAGTTAGAAATCATCCTGTAGTCATAAGAGACCACCACTCAAGGAGTACGCTCAAGGAGTACAGAACATAAATGAGAAACATTATGCCTCTTCCACTCAGACCAGTTTGCAGATTCTAGGTTTCAGACATAAGGAATTGAAAACAATTTCAGACTTTCAAGATTTAAATGTTTCTTTGTAGATAAATAGAACAGGGAGGCCCAAGCCGGGAGGGTCAGTGGATAGAGCAGGGGTCGGGTACCTTTTTGGCTGAGGGAGCAATGAATGCCACATATTTTAAAATTTAATTCCATGAGAGCCATACAATATGTTTAACACTAAATACAAGTAAATGTGTGTATTTTATGTAAGACCAACACTTTTAAAGTACAATAAGTCTCTGAATTCTTTTTAATAATGTTATTAAGCTGTTGCTAACCAATGATGAATAAAGTACTTCTTACCATTAATGCGACTTTTGGTGCTGCATGGTTTTGCTGATGGCTTTGTAGTCTGGTTGATACGTGGTGAGGTTAAGCTTTATGCAGGCGCTGAGACTTCCATCCGTTTAACGTGATCATAGTTTGGTCTTAACGTTCTTTAGATGTGAGAAAGACTGCTCACATGCACATGTAGAGCCAAACATGGTCAGTACAGCAATACTCACATGCTGCAGTGTGTGGTATGTGACAGGAAATGTGTTCCAAGTTTTGTAAATCAGCTGGTCCGCGGGTTGAAATTTTTTCATTTCTCCCCACTTGTGTTTGCTCGCCAATTCTGCTTGCTGTCACGCAAGTCTTTCCAAATCTTCATTCAGTGACTTGAACTTATTCACCCATATGTCTGAGGCCTTCAGGTCAGCAGCTTATAGCTCAGAATCTCTGATGGAGACACCGGGGATGTAACTCAGGTCAGTGCTATCCACTGCACACTCGTGTGGATGGGTGATGAACTTAAAAAGATGAGTGCGCTCTTGAAATTCTCCAAAGCGTGCTTTGAATGACTGCAGGAGATTAGATGTGAAGCCTGCTAGCTGCTGGAGATCAAGATGTTGAGCAGGGTCACTTGCTGTGCATGCAACTTTAAATTCTCCCAGTTTTTCAAAGTATAGTAAATGACCTGTTTCAATGTTGGCGATGAAGAGTTACAGCTTGTTTTCAAATGCAAACACTGCTTGTTGAAGGGATAAGACTGTATTTCCAACGTCTTGCATTTTCACATTGAGCTGGTTCAGATGTTCAGTCATGTCCATGGGATAGAACTTCAGGAGCCACTCAGTGTTAGCTAACTCAGGGTGCTTGACGTTTTTCATTTCAAGAAAAGTCCGGATTTCACTCAGACAAGCCATGAAACGGCTGAGCATCTTCCCGCTTGACAACCAATGCACACTGCTATGCAGAAGCAGACCAGGATAATTATTTCCAACTTCATCCAGCAGTGTTTTGAACTGGCGATCATTTAAAGTTCAGGCAACAATAAAGTTGACCACCTGAATGACCAGTAACATCACCTCACCAAGCTGCTTGCCACACATCTGAGCACAAAGCACCTCCTGATGTAGGATGCAGTGAAAACTTAGGATGGGTCTCTTTTCATGTTCACCAATAAGCGCTACGAATCCTCTGTTTTTACCCACCATGCACGGAGCAACATCAGTACACACCAAATAAGTTTATCCATCAGTAGATTTTTTTCTTTAGCGAACTCAGTGAAAGACTAGAATAAATCCTCTCCTCTTGTTGTCTCTTTCATAGGCAAAACAGCAAGACTCTCCTCACACAGTGTGTCACCAACAGCATACCTTGCAATCACGCTGAACTGGGATAAATGGCTTACGTCTGTTGACTCATCGAAAGCGAGAGAAAAGAATGGTGCTGCATTTATGTCCTTCACTTGTGTTGCCTTAATTTGAATTGCCATCATGATGGTACGATCGTGAACAGTTCTTACCGACAGAGGCATGTCTTTTATTCTTTGATTATCTTGTCTTTATCCAAAAAGTCGTCAAAAATATCATTGGCAACATCAAGCATGAATGTTTTGGCATACTTTCCATCTGTGAATGGCTTTCTGTTTCTCACAATTGCTAAAGCACCAGCAAAGCTAGCCGAATTCCAGTCACCTTGTTGGGTCCAAACATGGAGTTGCTACTGACTAGCTTGCAGTCTGCACAGTAGCTCTTGACATGCTTTCCTCATGCTGTCCCCCACTGGATATTTTGATGCAAATGTAGTATGGCGTGTGTCGAAGTACCGCTTTATATTTGACCGTTTCATCGATGCAATTTTATCACTGTATATTAGATACAGTGCAGAACCTGCTCTCTCTACAAAGGTGAATTCCTCTGTCCATTCCTGCTGAAAAGTACGATACTCCTCATCCCTTTTTCTTTTAGCCATCTTCTTCGTCAAAAGGTTTTCTGCAACTAGCTAGCTGACTACTTGATTAAAAGGAGGGAAATTTACTTCCTGACCTCACAACGACCCGTGTACATTATGCATTATCCAATAAAAATTTGGTATTATCCCAGAGAACAGCTGTGATTGGCTCCAGGCACCCACAACCATAAACATGAGCAGTAGAAAATGAATGTGTTGTAATACATGAGAATATTTTATATTTTTAATATTATTTTTTTTATTAAAGATTTGTCTGCAAGGCAGATGCAGGCATCAAAAGAGCCACATCTGTCTCGTGAGTCATAGGTTCCCGACCCCTGGGATAGAGCATCGTCCAGGTGCTCCAAGGTCGGAGTTCGATCCCCAGTCAGGGCACATAACAGAAATAACCAATGAGTCCATTAAATGGAACAACTGAGTGGCAAAAGAGTTTATGCTTCTCTCTCGTTTCCTTTCTCTTTCTCAAATCAATAGAAAATTTAAAAAAGAAAAAGATACGGAGTGGTGAAGGGGAAAAAGGAGAGAAGGCATACTTAGGGTCACATGAGTAAGAACAGACATATTTTTGGTTTTAACAACACAGTTCTGCCAAGTAGGCTAGACCACAGGGAAACTACAACTTGAAAAACTTATCAATAATTATGATCTAATAAATGAGTTTATACCTTGAAATATTGCTAATTTTAAAACAAGAGCAACAACATCAATGAAAACATCTAGTTCATCACTACTTTCTGAAATAGTCTTTTCACTTGGTTTCTAGATACAATACACTTTCAGTTCTTTTTTACTTTCATTTGCTATACTTTCTCAGTCTCACTTACTTATCCCATGTCTGTAAGACCTAAATTTACAGTGGCTTGTGGTGCTTTGTACTTTTCTTAGCTACATAGTTAATTCCAACTTCCACTGCTTCCATTTCTGGATATGAGAGACTATTAGGTTCCTTCCCTGTCCACCCCCCCACACACACATACCCCCAAATACCAAAGCATCAAACTATAAAACCTAGATATAAAACAGAAAGTCCCACTGGAAGGTAAAGGAGAGTAAATGGAAGAAGGCAGATTCTGACCAGGAATCTAAGGTCATGAAGGATAAAGATGGGAAGCTATATAAATAAGTAACCATTTCCTCACAGGGTGGCCTTGGGCTGACTGCAGTCTGCATGGTTCAGGGGCAGTGATAGCAGAACCTGATGAAACAACCTTGTCCAGTGAGAGAGCAGGGGAAACCCAGAAGGAAAAGAACCACACAAGGAATCCTTAAACTGAACCACTCATGTAAAAAACAGATTCAAAACAGCTCACTGAAAGACAAAAAACCTGAATTGAGGCTGGAATCTTAAAAAATATATTTTAATTGAATTTATTGGGATGGCATTGGTTAATGAAATTATGTATGCTTCAGGCATACTATTCTATAATATCTCCTCTGTATATTGTATTGTGTGTTCACCATCCCATGTCAAGTCTCCTTCTATGACTATTTATACCCCTTTAACCTCCTCTAATCCCTTTCCCTCTGGTAATGCCACACTGTTGTCTGAGTCTATGTTTGTTTGCTTTTTGCTTAATCTTATCACCCTTTTCACCCTGCCCTGAAACCCCATCCTACCCAACAGCTGTCAGTCTGTTCTCTATCAAGTTTGAAATTCAAGCCAAACCCAAAAATTAACCACCCACTGGACAAAAATAACCAAACTCACAATCTCTATTAATTAATCTTCATAATGTACAAAATACAATATAAAATTACCCACCATACAGAGAAACAAGAAATAGAAATATTTTGCCTCTACACAGCACAAATGTGGTTATCAGGCAAAAATGGCTATCGGCACTACTGTCGATAATGTTTAAAAAAAATCCTCTCGAATTAAAATTGTATCAGAGAAATAAAACTCCCAGAGTACCCTTGTTAAGCCTGTAGCTCTAGCACAATCACAGCCGCCTGGCCCATGCAGTTTCGCATTTGATTCGGACAGTTGGTAAAGAAACAATGGAGCCAAGAACTGGTGGGCCAACATCTTTAATTTAGCTTGCACCCAGAGGGCAAGTAAAAACAAACACTAGGCTCCAAAACCCACTCATTCAGTGCTCACAAAGCTACTGACTTTTCCGAGTTTCCTAAAATCAAAGGTTTCTAGCTCACCAGACTAATTTACCTCTGCTTCCCATCTCCTTCTCTCTGCACAAACTGGCTTCTCCTTCAGCGCTCCGCCATCTTGGCTGCTTCTCCTGGCCTCCTCCACCTGGCCTTACTCTGCTCTCCTACAGCATGGGCTCCTCCTAGATCATAATCACTCTTCCCCGGAACAACGTGATCTCTCTTCCTTTTACAACTTTTTGGCTCAAAAGCCCTCCCCGAACACATATTAACATAATCACACCCATCCCAAGCAAGAAGGACAACCAATATCATCACCTGGGCGAGGGGCTCCCAGGTGGGCAGCGCCATCTTTAACAAAGTGAGCATAATATATTTTATCTGTCCAACAACCCTGCAGAATAGTTTGGTTGGTGAGAGCTTTGTCCTGAAGCACAGAGGTTGCCAGTTTGATCCCAGGTCAGGGCACCTTTAGGAACAGACCCATGTTCCTATATCTTTCTTTCTCTCTCCCTTCCCTTCTCTCTCTACTAGCAAATAAGTTTTTTTAAAAATTTTAAGTTAAAGCCTGACCTGTGGTGGCGCAGTGGATAAAGCATCAACCTGGGAACACTGAGGTCGCCATTTCAAAACCCTGCACTGGTCTAGTCAAGGCACATATGGGAGTTGATGCTTCCAGCTCCTCCCCCTTTCTCTCTCTCTCTCTCACTCTGTGTCTCCTCTTTAAAAATGAATAAATAAAAAAAAAAGAAATTTAAAAAAAAAAAAAAAATTTTAAGTTAAAAAAGTCCCAGCAGAGAAATAAAAACCATTAACTGATTAAGCCATATAGTATCAGTCATTGGGTGAAAGATATTCAGAGTTTCAAAATTATCATCTCACAGATTACTTAATAATCACAAACAGAAAAGGTGCCTTTAAAATGGAGAAATCAGGCAGGTAACATCTAAATCAAGTAATTAGAACTCAACATCACCAGAAAAGGGACACACTAGATGTGATACTATATATCATTACTCTATTGTAGCAGTATAATTTTTCTCTGTGTTTAAAATATTTACCAAAACACTGGAGGGAAACATAAACAAAAGAGGGGGAAATAGTCAAAGGAAGACTATTACAAATCAGAGAGGGAAGAATTCAAACAGCTGTTCTGGGATGGGATTGCTTCCTTTACCAGGATGAAATTTGGGACAAGTAGGTGATGGAGCATAATCTGCTTGTTAATATGTTGATAAGGGGTCTCCTGGTAAACAGGCTAACGATTTTTTGTTAAAAGGAAAGTCCTTATCTGAGGAATGCTCTCAGCAGGATGTCCCTTGTTAAGGAAGCTTACAGTAAACAAGCCCAGAATCTAAGGATTTCGAAGGCATGGCACACTGGAAAATATTGTGCAAGCTACAGGACACTGAGGGACACAATGGAAAAATTTCACACTCTAAATGCTCTCTGCTGTGAGGTAATAACTAGACTTCCTATTTCGAGATCTCATCTACTCTGGGCCAGAAGTACCTGTCTGATGGAGAAAGGAAGGACCTGTGAAATCACGCAGAGTCCAGCTTTCTACTTGTTTCACCTGTGCCTTCTGAATGCAAGTGTCCTTGAAACTATCAGTAAAGGTGGATTCTAAGTAATATCTCTAATATGTGAGTCTGATTTGACAATATGATTCTTTGTATTAGCTTACAAATAAAAGATGAAACTAAAAAATAATTATAATTTAACAATACTATTAATACTATTACTTTAGTAGAATAAGTGAATTAAATGTTAATTTGACACAATTAATACAGTAAGTATACTTACACTATAAATGAAGCATATTTTTTTACCATATGGCAAACTTCTTTTTTAAGCACTCATACAAAAACACCTAACAAAATCAGTGTGTAAAATTACAGAGTAAAAAAACTTGATAGAAGTTTTAAAAGTATATAACCAGAAACATGACAAAATTTTCATTATATAAATCTACAATCCAAGGGATATGCAACCTTCTAAACATGTCCTCTGAAATAAGATTATTCTCATTTATAGATTTGTGGTGAAATTAAATTAAAAAGATATGATATTGTTATTATGTTACTTTGATGTGTTCTTTTACATAACACCTCTACAGATCATAATCTACACCACTTTTCCCATTTGTGATCCACTAAGAACCATGTAAGCAAGAGACAAGTTCATCCGAACAGCTAATGCAAGCTTAAAGGATGCCTTTACCAATAGAGACTGGAGCATGCAAAATTAGAAAAGAATGAAACAAAAGGAGAGTTTTAAAATAAAGAATAGCAAGCAGAGCAAGGTCTCACAGCATAACATTCAAGGTTTCAATTTATGGAAATACTCAGTAGAGGGAAAAGTAACGGCCTCAGAAAAAAGTAAAATAAAAAGAAAAATAGCAGAGTTAACTGGGTATATGTATTTTAGCTATGAGGAATTGAAGAATCTGAAAACATACTGCACACCTACCCGGACCCCTTTTACCTAGATGACCAGTATCATGTTTATTATATTGTCTCATCTGATCACTAGAACAGTAGAGATGTATTTCAGAAGTTCTGGTTTTATAAAGCAGTAAAGTGCCCAAGGTCACTAGCTTTATAATCCTAACAACTATTTGACCTTGAGCTAGTTGCTTAACTTCTCTAAGCCTTCATTTCCTATTCTGTAAGATAGGAATAATGATACCTACCCTCATGATATAGTGAATATAAAGTACATACAGGATAAATAAGGCATATTTTACCTTATAGCAAATTCTTTAAACCCTCAGAAAAGAAAGAAACCAGCAAATATAGTGTCTGACAGATAGTATGCTCAGTAAAAGCCAGTTATGTTAATTTCTTTATTGAGGAAGAGATTAGTTGTATATTTAGATTAATTTCATTGTCTGCCTTAATTTTACTATATCCTTCTCTAGCTAAATAACTTAGGGATCTATAGAAGTTAATCAGCTACTTTAATTTTCCAAGAAAAAGGAACTGTTCAGAAGCCAGAATTTGAACCAATATCTGAGTTAAAAGTAGGAACACTATTAGAAAAAGCAACAGAGTTGGTATTTATACATTATAGTGTATAAAATTGGAACCTATGATTTCATAGTATCATAAAGATCAGCCCCCACCCCCCTTTTCTTGGCCAGGAAAAAACAAACTCCCATTTCTAAAAATATCTCAGGTTTCTCCTTGAGGAAGTCATCTTGTAACAAAATACCCTATTATCATAGAAAGAAAGTATAGGACAGTATGTCATGAACAAGACTATAAAAATGTAGTGGTATATGAGCCAAGGAAAAAATTCATCTGGAAAAACGAATAGAGGTTTTTCTTCAAATGTAATTGAGACTGTGAGTTTTCTGTTTTGTGACTATTTCTTTGATACTCCCATATACATGATAAACAGTTCTTTAAGAAATTATAAATGACCTTTCACTAAAAAAGATGCTCTATGTATTTGCTTCTTTTAGAAAAGTAGACCAATTTCGTAGGAATCATAAATGAGGAATAAAATTTCACATGTAAGAAAAGCAAACATAATCTTACTCTTTTTTTCTGGTTTTATTTAAATTTAATCCAACTTTTAAACAGCATTACAAAAAAGCTGAATTCACAGCATCCAATTTAGACCACCAGACCAACCTAACCACTGCCATTAATTCAAGGAACATATACATATATATAAAAATGTATATTATATATATAATATTAAGTTTAGGAATTACAAAACTATATATAGGCTATGCATTTTTGCTTTCTATGAGGCAAAAATTCCATAGTGGTCTTATATAATCACACACACACACACACACACACACACACACACACACACACACACGCCCCTATAAATGTGACACAGTAATGTTGTAAACCTATAGAACTTTATCACTGAGTCTGATTTTTTATTGATGAGATATAAGAATAAAATAAAACAAGTTTCACATAGAGATCAAATTGGACAACTTTTCTTTCTGATTAACTTTAAATTAAATCCATTATTGAGAATTACAGAAGGGAAGTATATATTTTAAAAATTAATAAATATCTTTTGTTTTCAGAGTCTTCATACACGGCACATAGGTCCATTATATATAATACATTCTTTTCATGAAAAAAGAAAATCAGCAATTATATAGCAGCTTAAAGCCTCTAAATCAGGGGTGCCCACACTTTTTCAGCTTGCGAGCTACTTATAAGATGACCAAGTCAAAATGATCTACCTACAATAAAAATGCAAAACATAAATTTATTTCTTCTATATTATCATTATTTAAGTTACTATTATTACTAGTTAATATTGTGTATTCTTCTTTTACATTTCTCCTTCTCAGCTCTTTTCGGAGGAAAGTCAATGTCATAGTTTTTATGAACAGTCCGAAAAAGCTGCTCCACATTTTCCTTCTTTGGAATAGCAATGGCACACAGACAGATGAGGCAAACGCAATTAGAATATGGCATAGTGAAATAAATCCCCTCCCATTCTGTATGAAAGTGGTAGGTTTTAGGCTTCTTACTCAGACCAGCTATGGCACTCATTTTTATACCCTTTGTTGTATTTAGTTTAAATAAATTGAAGGCTAACTACGCAGCAATGTAACTGAACAAGTTAGCGCGGTTTAATGCACATGCGTAGGGTGTCAAAAGTTCAGTTGTCAGATTGGCTTCCCTGTATGCCAATCAAAAGACAAATGTCTTTTTAATGTCATGCGATCTACCCACACTTCCTTCGAGAGTGACCAGTAGATCGCGATCAACATATTGAGCACCCCTGCACTAAATAATATAGGACAACAAAAATGACTATTCAGAAGAAATTACAGGGAAAAGTTTAGATAAGGAATGTAATGATTCAGTAAAGACCTTTGTTAAAATAAAGTGAAAGAGACAAATGGATATACAATAACTTCCTCTTAGAATAATCCTAAAAACAAAGCTCTCTAAAGATTTTATTTCTCATAGGAATTTCATGAGGAAAAAGTATATGAAAAAGCCTAAATGATATGTAATCCAAAGTGACACAAATGACAATTAAGAGATAAATACAGAGTAACTTGATCAAATGATTGGAATAAGGGGGACTAAAAATTTAGACAACATACATCAAATGAATTTCAAAAATTTTGCATTCCTATAAATAAAAATAACTCCACCAAAAAACCCCAATAATACAAAAAATACCTCACACCAAAGAAAAAGGATGTCCTATATCTGTTTCTACTCAGATTAATTGTGATAAATAACTCTGACCTATAAAACACTTTACCACCCCTTCAAAATGAAAAAATGGTGAGAAACTATGATAATCAAACTCAATTGAAATATTTTTAGAGAATTCAATCATTTTTTATCTATCTTAAAATCTGAAAGTTAACCAAAATGTAATAGTCAAACATGCATGCAAAATGACCCTGCAATTAAGATAATTACTAGTACCAAATGTTGTTTCTAAGTTCTACAATAAAACAGTCTCCCAGACATTTAATAGTATGTTATTTGGTAAATGAAAGTTTCCACAAAATAAGAGCAGCAAGAAGACCTAAAATTTATGCTAGTGAAGAGTCTGGCTGAACGAAACAAAAATATGGATCATTTTGGTCCAACACTAATTTTATTTCGAGTTACTACAGAGCTGAATAAAATGCTGACACCACCACACAAAAATTTATTAAGTTGGCAATAGGCACAGCATGATGTCAGCCACCAATAGCCCCATCCACATTACCAAATAGTATGAACACTTTAATTCTTGAACGTAACTTAGATTTCATGCCTAAAATTACAGTAAAAATAAAAACCTTAGGCATGAGGCATTATTAAACATAGATGAGTTTAGTTTGGCATAGTTTTGACTCAAATTAGTCCAGTACTTTTAACAAGTTCAGTAAAAAAAAAATAAAAGAAAAATGCAAGCTTAAACATATTACAGTTTTCTAAATGTGCTACATTCTTCCCCAAACAGACCCATAAAACAAATCTTAGTCAACTTGCAATAATATTCAAATAAGTGACACAATACACACAAAAAATGCACACTGAGATGAGACCCAGAAGCACATATATACACACCCACACAAGTCCTTACCTTCATGGCGTGAATTTCTTCAAGCAATCGTTGTGCTCGTCTTTGATTTTTTAACAGTGCATCTTCAGTACCCCTGAAAAAATTAATTACAATATGTAGCCAGGGAAAGCATTTATTATAGACTCATATCATAATAAAAAGTCTCTTCATTTCTTTTAGAAAAGCATAAAAATATTTAAATCTAACCACTGCCTTTCCCTTCAACACACACCCCAATTTTCAATAAACCCAAGTTTTTGCCAAAAAGAAACATTGCCCTAGGATGATATTAATGAATATTACCACTGATAGTATACCTTCTAATTCCTTAATGGGAAGCAAAAACAATATTTTTTAATTAATTGGTTAAGATTATATTATATTTAATGTAAGTTCCATAAGCTACAATTAAAGGATGGATATAATTTTATTTTATTAAATAAAATTTTGTTCTCTGGAATTAAAAGAATATACAGTGTGTCCGTAAAGTCATGGTCACGGGTCAAAAATGCACCATGACTTTACGGACACACTGTATAAAGATGTTAAATATTTGATTATATCAGAGAGAAAGGCCATCTTCTGAAATTTAGGAAGAAAAACACAAGAAATTAATCAGGAACAAAACACAGTTGAAGACTGTAAGTATCCATGCTTAAAGCATAAGAACCATAAATAACGTACTTTTCTCTAATACCAGTGACAATGAAAATACAAAATATTATTTTTCAAAATTAGACAGAACCCAATTTTTTCCTTTTTGAAACAAAATGTTTTGAAAAACACTTCCAAAAGGTACTGAAGATTTCAAATTAATTATCAATTCAAAAAATAAAATGATACAAAATCTTTAAAATTGATTCAAGGTATTACTAGATCTGTTAAATTATATCAACATCTTAAAATTTCCTTTTCTTTTTAAGAAAATATTTTATCCCCTGGTCAAGGCACATATGAGAAATCAATGAACAACTAAGGAGCTGCAACAAAGAATTGATGTTTCTCATCTCTCTTCCTTCCAGTCTGTCTGTCCCTATCTGTCCCTTTCTCTGACTCTCTCTCTCTCCAAAAAAATAATAAATTAAAATAAAAAATATATATATATATTTATTTATTTATTCATTTATTTTTAGAGGTGGGGCAGAGCATAAAGTATCAATTCATAGTAGCTGCTTCCTGTATGTGCCTTGACAGGGCAAGCTCAGGGATTCGAACTGGTGACCACAGCATTTCAGTTCAACATTTTATCCCCTGTGCCACCACAGGTCAGGCTAAAATAACTTCTAATAACTTAAAACATATATATATATAACCTAAAAGGACTTTCATTCTGAAAATGGCCAAAAGGAGCCTTTAAAAAAAACTGAAGAATTAATCAATTATTTTAATCAAGTAAGGTCTAAACCATGTAAAGACGTGCTGACACAGCACATTTACTCTCACTTAGATTCTCTCTAAATATAAACAAAGTGCTGTATGAGTAAGATATTTAATTATTCCTCTAGGTCCCACCCTCAAATTTTGTAAATATTTAGAAAAAACAACTTATGACACTTTATTAGTCATAATACTGCTTTAAATAACTAACTTTTTTGACTTCAGTCTGCCAACACTCCTGACAAGTTTTCGGATAACCAAAACTCGAATTCTCTTCACTTCTTTTCTCATCTTCACAACCTTTGAAGAATAAAACCAAAATTAGAAAGGCTATTCAAGAAGAAACATATTTTTTTCTCTCTCTTTTTAAAATTTTATTTAGAAAATTAAATTTAACGGTGACATTGATCCATGAGTACATGGGTTTCAGGTAAATATTTCTATAGCATTTGAAGTGTTATTATACCCATCACCCAAAGTCAAATCATTTTCCTTCTATTTGTCCCTCTTGACACCATTCCCCCCACCCCTCCCTCACAACCCTCACCCAGTAATCACTTCACTTCTATCTATGTCCATGATCCTGTTTTATATCCCACCTATGTGTAAAATCATTCAGTTCTTAGCTTTTTCTAATTTACTTATTTCATTCAGTATGATGTTCTCAAGGTTCATCCATGTTGTCATAAATGTCACTATGTCATCATTTCTTATGGCTGAGTAGTATTCCATTGTATATATATATACCACATCTTCTTCATCCAATCCTCTATCAAGGGACACTTTGACTGTTTCCATGTCTTGGTCACTGTGAATAATGCTGTGATGAACATGGGGGTGCATGTGTCTTTATATACCAATGTTTTTGAGTTTTAGGGGTAGATACCCAGTAGAGGGATTGCTGGATCATAATAATAATTCTATTCTTAATTTTTTGAGGAACCACTATACTTTCTTCCATAGTGGTTGTACTAATTTGCATTCCCATCAGCAGTGAATGAGGGTTCCTTTTTCTCCACAGGCTCTCCAACACTTATTACCTGTCCTATTGATAATAGCCAGTCTTAACAGGTGTGAGGTGGTAACTCATTGTAGTTTAGATTTGCAGAAACATAGTTTATTTTGAGTCTTAGTATTATAGACTAAATCTACCATTTTACTGAAATTTTTGCTTATCTTCATAGCTTGATGAAATCAAATTTCTTCCACTAACAGTAAAGGAATAAAGGAATACATCAACATTTTAAAAGTATGTCTGAGGACTTATGAGAAACAAGCTGTTTTTTTTTAAAAAAGCCATAACATTCCCAATAATCAGCATTTTAATATTACACTTGCTATGTCTTGCTTGGTTTGGAACTTAATAAACTGTGTGTACCCTGAGATCAGAGACTCTCACATTAATCTCTGAATCCTCGTGGTTTAAAACAGAGCTTCACCTATAACGGTGGAAATTTAACTTACTGAATGAGTGTACTAACAAAAGCAAATATATGAATGTGATTATATTTATTTATAGAGTATCTCTTGCATTTACTTTTAACAACAAATTATTTGAGGCATGACTTTAAATGAAATGCGAAAACACATGCACAAGCACACATGCACGCAGGCGTGCGCGCGCGCGCGCACACACACACACACACACACACACACGATTTAAATCATCCCAATGGAGAACAATACTGAATTCTAAGAACAAAACAACAAAAACAGAATGATTGGCCAAGAAATGAAAATAGTCTAATGGGAAAAGAACTGTATGCTCTATCTAATAGTGCTTAGCACAAAGGTTTTGTCTGTCATTATTAGGAGCCATACATCTTTTTTTTTTTTTTACAGGGACGGAGAGAGAGTCAGAGAGAGGGATAGATAGGGACAGACATACAGGAATGGAGAGAGGTGAGAAGCATCAATCATTAGTTTTTCGTTGCCATCACAACACCTTAGTTGTTCATTGATTGCTTCCTCACATGTGCCTTGACCGCGGGCCTTGAGCAGAATGAGCAACCCCTTGCTGGAGCCAGCGACCTTGGGTCCAAGCTGGCGAGCTTTTGCTCAAGCCAGATGGGCCCGCGCTCAAGCTGGCGAGCTCGGGGTCTCAAACCTGGGTCCTCCGCATCCCAGTCTGATGTTCTATCTACTGCGCCACCGCCTGGTCAGGCAGGAGCCATCCATCTTATATTCCTCCTGGAATGTCCTTTTTTCCCTCCTCCACTTTAGGAACTACATAAAATTCAGTTTATATATAAAGATATAATCATTCCTGTGAAATCTTCGATGACTTATTCAGTTAGAGAAAACCACTGCATCCTTGGGGTTCCCAATATATTCTGTAGGTAGACTCTATTTCACCATACTGTCATTAATCACTGTGGCTTTCTTTTTCTATCGTCTGTGAACCCCCAGAGAAGTCGACTTGCAATATTTACATACTGCTTTCTGTGCCTTGCAAGACTGCCTAGCACACACAATCCTACAAATTCTTCTTGCCAAAATAACATCAAAATTATCCTATTTCTTCAAGGCTCTTATATTTGGCTGCAATACTTTCTCGCATTTATCATGAATATCATTTACTCCCCTGCTCCCAGGTCTGCCCTGTATTACATTGAAGAGTTTGACAATCAACTTAGAATTTCTCTCCACCCTATAACCAATCTGGGTGATGCAGATCCATATGGTAACTCACCCAATATATCCACTTTTTGACTTCCTCTTTTCTAGTGACCTAATCTATTCCATCTCAGTCACTCACTTCTATGGTCACACTGTAGTCCTTGTAAATACCATCACTTACAACCCTTCTGTTTCTAAAACAATCTGCTCCAATATTCCACAAGATTACAGCTTCTATCAGCTTGCTGGTTCGACTCCACCCACCACAATCACCTCTGACTTCAATGGGATCAGCAATTCACTGACTCCTATACTTTCAAACGGTTAGTCCTTTGCTTTTAATTTTCCTCCTTTTATCCAGTTAGGCACATGGTCAACATCTGTCAATACCTTAACCTTTCCTATGGTTAGCAATCCCTCTGGTTAATCTTGAGTGAAAATAACATTCCGAGTTATTTATCACAGCATCCCAATAGGTCAGTAATACCTGATACATTTCGTCCACTATTAATTTATCATAACTAACCTCAAATGGGCTCTTATCTTTCCTAGCAATCCTACATATTTTTTGGGCAATTCACTCCACAATTTTTAAATCTGTCTGCTTTCCTGACATATCTGATGTTCCTCTTAATTTTCTTTTAATGCCATTGAAAAAAATAAACATCAAATGGGAACCATCATCTTTCTACCACCATTAATACATATTTACTTGCACCCTGGCCTCCCGCTGCTGCTAGCTCTCCACAATGTCTAGGGCAGTCTTGTAAGGCCAGTAGTCACAGCCACCATCACAGCCGCCTGGCCCGTGCAGGTTTGCATTTGATTCAGACAGACAGTAACGAAACAATGGAACCAAGAACTGCTGGGCCATTACATTTAATCCTAGCTTGCACCCGGCGGGTAAGAAATACACACAGTGGGAAAATACTTCCCTTTCCATTCAGGGCTCCCAAAGCCACTGACTTATCCGAGTTTCCTAGAATCAAATGTTTCTACCTCACCAGCATTATTCACCTCTGTTCCCCATCTCCTTCTCTCTGCACAAACTGGCTTCTCCTTCAGCACTCCGCCATCTTGGCTGCTTCTCCTCTTCTCCACGTGGCCTTTCTCTGCTTTCCTCTCTAATGCTAATCTCAGGAACCAAGAGAGAGCAAGCTACCGGACTGCCCCATTTTATAGTGTAGAAACCAAAACCTTTAATCCAATATACAAACAAAAAAGTCTCTGATACAAAGTCACTTAGGGTGGGAAAGGCTTAGTCTTAAAACTAAGCCTTAGGCTATAAGGACCCTACCTGCTTACAGCCTGTCCCCCACATCCAATGCAAACTATAAGCGAGCAAACATATATGTCATATTTGCAAACTTATTTGACCCACAATCACCCACCCTCTTCTATTAATAAAGTTACAATGTAAGAAATAATCCTAGGCCCTGGTCAGTTGGCTTGGTGGTAGAGTGTCAGCCTGGCGTGTGGAAGTCCTGGTTTCAATTCCCAATCAGGGCACACAGGAGAAGTGCCCATCTGCTTCTCTACCCCTCCCCCTCTCACTTCTCTTTCTCTCTCTCTTCTCCTCACCTCCTGCAGCCATGGCTCGATTAGAGCAAGTTGGCCCCAGGAGCTGAGGATGGCTCCATGGCCTCAGCTGTAGGCGCTAAAAAATGGCTCCAGTTGCAACAGAGCAAGAGCCCCAGATGGACAGAGGATTGCCCCCTAGTGGGCTTGCCGGGTAGATCCCAGTTGGGGCACATGTGGGAGTCTGTCTCTGCCTCCTCTCCTTGCACTGAAAAAAAGAGAAATAATCCTACACATATCTAAGGTTAATCTTCTAAAAACTATTTTGGATACCGTCCTTTCTGCCATCTTAGAACCCTTACAATACATTATCCCTGCCCTCTAGCATTGCCAATCTCTTAAGATATTTCCCACTAATTTTTAAAATGCTTAAGTAATTTTCATTAAAGACAGAACAAACTGAACATCCTCACTACGAAGTCCACAGGAGCACCCTCTGTTTTAAACTGCGTCATAACCAAACTTTTAGAGATGTTCAAACTCACAATTTCCATTTGTATATACCACATTATTCCAGTTTGTGGAATTAGTATGTGGTGTCCAAGATATCAATGATTTCTACATGTCCCTAAATCCAACAGGAGTATTTCAGACGTCATTATACTTGAAATCTCAGCGACACCGACAGTGTTGTCCACTTCCTCCTTTTTTTTCCCCTTGGATTCCATGACACATAACAATACTCTTCTGGTTTTCCTTTTGCCTCTTAGCCACTACATTTTGGTCTTCTTGGAAAGCACATTCACCACTAATCAGTCATGAAATGTTAGCATTCAAAGGATGGTCCCACACCCGTTCCACTTTTCACCACACACTTGTTAGCCCTAAGTGATCTTATTATGTGTGCATATTGTTTTAATTTGCCACCTAAACAAAGATGACTCAAAAATTTCTCCCTTTAGCTGAGATCTCTTTCAGCTCCAGACCCAAAAGTACAACTACTTGACAGTTCCTTTGGGGTATGCTTAAAATCACTTCCATCTCACACTTTAACCATGTTCTTCACTCCCAACTACATAGATCTCTTTTTTGGTGTTCCATGTTTCAAGGAATAGAACAATCTTTTTAGTTATAAACTTGGGGCTCATTATGGATAGCTCTCATTTCTAAATCCCTCTCAATAAATCTATTACCAAGTCCTGCAAATTTTGCCTAATTATCTCTCAAGTTGGACCTTTTTTTTTTTTTTCTATCTTGATCTCCTAGATCCCTTGGTTGAGTTACCGGTAACAAGTGGTTTATCTAAATCCTCCTTGCCCCTCTTCTGTTATCCATAACTAAGTCAGAATATAATTTTAGCCTTTTTACTGAAATGATTGCAATATTATTTACAATAACCAAGATGTGGTAACAGCCTAAGTGTTTATCAGTACATGAATGGATAAAAAAGCTATGGTATATTTATACAATGGAATACTACTTGGTGATAAAAATGAAGAAATCTTACCCTTTACGACAGCATGGATGGACCTGGACAGTATTATGCTACGCAAAATAAACCAGTCAGAGAAAGACAAGTTCTCTATAATGTCACTCATATGTGGAATCTAATGGACAAAATGAACTGACAAGCAAAACAGAGTCAGAATCATAGAGATCAGGATACATTTTTAATACACAGGTGTCATGTCACACCTTTAACTCTCTTCAATGGATTCCAATTGTTCTTAGATGGGCCACATGGGCCCTTTTTCAGTCTTTTGTCCTCACTATGTTCACATCTACCACCAAGTCTTTACACCTGCTGTTTCCCCTGGTAGGTATGCTCCTTCTTCCCATGTTAGCTTATTAACATTTACCCTTCTGATTTTGGTCCAATTGTCATTTCTTAGTAAAGTCCTTTTTGGCCTCCCTGAGAGTGTGAAAATTCAATTATAGGCAATTATAGGCATTTAGAGTGCTTACGGAACTTACCATGAACATTATTTTAAGTTTAATACTTAACTTTTAGTAGGATTATATTTAATGTCTCTTTCTCCAAATAAGTCATAAATTCAATGAAAGTCATGCGTCTTGCTCTACTCAACACTGTGTCTTAACACCTAACATAGCGGGTGCCATAGAGTTAAATGTGTTCAATAAATATTTGTTAAATAAATGATGAGAAAGGCAGCAAAACTCACTTGTTCATCCACACTTATTTAATAATTAATTTATTTTTGGCTTATAAACAATAGACATCTTTTTCTCACATTTCTGAAGGCTGGAAGTCCAAGATCAGGGCACTAGCGGAATTAGTGTTTGGTGAGAGCCTCTTCCTGGTTCACAGACTGGGTCTACCGTGTCCTCCATGATGCAATGGACAATGGGGCCCTTTCATTCTTTCATAAGGGCAATAATCCCACTTGGGAGAGCTTTGCCCACTCGTGAGAGCTTTTGCCTCACATCCGAAAGGCCCCTGCTCCTAATACTATCACCTTGGGGATTAGGTTTCAACTATGAATTCTGAGGTAACACAAACATTGAGACCAAAGCACAGTCCTACATTCATTACAATACAATCAGTGACTTAGAGTTGTGCTTCTGAAAACTTAATGTGTACTAAATTACCTGGGGATTGTTATAAAGCAGATCTAATCCTGTAGGTTTGGGGTAGGAACTGAGATTGTCAATTTCTAACAAGTATCCAGCTGAAGTATAAGATGTGGGACACCACTAAGTAGCAAAAATGTAGAAAATGTAATTTACTAAATGGATCTTATTTTCCTAAATAAATGTACTGGTATATATATTCTGGTCATCATACTGTTCCTTATATGTCCAAGTCAAACAAATACAGTAACAATGCAGAGTAATCAGGTTTCTTTTCCACTAGCTATGTTCACCCCTTTCACATCTGTTCCAAAGTCAGATCTATTTAGAAAAAAATCATACCTGCATAAATGAAAAGCCATTTAGACAATGTTTCATTGGGAAAAAAAAGAATCGTAACATTTTATAAACATAAAAGTTTATTGATATGTTGCTTAAAAGTTAAATAATTCATAAAATAAATTAATGAGATAAATTTTGCATTAAAATATATTAACAAATGTTTCTAATTGCTGCACCCTGCAGGTGCATGAGATTATATATCATTTGCTAACCACTGTTAACCAAACTTAACTAATAAGCAGTGGGCAGAGTTGGTCCTCGGTTACATTCCAATCATGGGAAAACTAGACTCCAATTTTAAAATTCCAATTTAAGAAATACTATGTTTATCATTACTGCATAAGGGAATCTAAAAGCAAAGGGAATGCTTCATGTACTCAGTTTGATGTCAATGTCAAAGAATGCTTTTCTAGGTTAACTTTCTCAGCATTTGTGTACAGGCAGCAGGAAAATTTGATGTTTAATATGTTTAAAAATAAGCATATTCATTTTATGTAAAAATTGAATTATACTTTTATTTTTTTCACAGCTGCTCATCCCAAGCACTTAGCTTTCTTCAAGTGTTTAAATTTACTTTTGTAAAACCGATAACAGCTACCAATAGCCTTTCAGTTAAGAAAAATCATTTGTCACCCACAAATTATGAAGCTGGTTTACAGATAACCCAGAAGTCAACAAACAGGACTCTAACAATTAATATCATCAGAAAGCCAGACAATACACTTTGGTGAATTCTCCAACCAAAAGCAAATAAAACTATCATTGTTAGAAATGCAATAAGAATATGATATTGTTTGGGAGGGAAATAAGGATAGAAATATGAGCAAAGAGGCATAATAATGGAAACGAAGTGTTGACAGACAAAAAAAAAAGTGAAAGAAAAGTAGAAGGAAAAGACTGACAGAAACTGAAGGACAAATCGGAAGGTCATGACCACCAACACTGAGAAGCCCTAGGCTAAGTGGTTCTAAGCAGCAAAAGAATGCACTTAGTATAATCTCCAAGAGCAGGAGCGAAAACACACACCCACAAACACACACACGTGCTGAACATGAGGTGTGACTAAAACCTGTAAATACAGATAATACCTTCAGTTAACCTGTGAAATCTGAACACAGTAATGAAACATGGATCTCTCCTTCGATAGACAGTACAAAAATATGACCTAAAATAAAAAAGAAGAAAGCTAATATATACCCACTTGGGAAAAAACTATGTAAGCACATGAGGAAGAAACAACATAAACACAGGAAAGGGAACCACAAGAACAAAAGCTGGCAGTGTCCAATTCAAGGAGATTCCAAATTGTACTGGAATACCTCAATTTAGGGATAGATGTATCATAGCCCAACAATGAATCATGCAATTAAAACCTTTTCTGTGGCTCTATATTCCAAGCAGCTGATGTAAATTAGAGATAGGAAAAAAATATATTTTACAATGAGAGCATTGCTGCTAAGTTAGATGTATTTCTGAATAAATGGGTTTTTTTCCTTAATACTGTCTCCTATAAGCTTATGTTCAATATAAATTTGCTTTTGAGAGAATGAGCTATAATTCTGCAATGATAATGTTAGCAAGTTTCTGATCTACAAAGCTGAGAGCAAACACTAGAACACAAAGTAAATACTACTTGAATTGATTATTATTTTTTATTATTACTTAAGTGAGAGGAGGGGAGATAGACTCCTGCATGCGCAGGGACCGGGGTCCACTCAGTGACCCCATCTGGGGCCGATGCTCTGCCCATCTGGGGCCTATGCTTGCAACTGAGCTATTTTTTAGAGCCTGAGGTGGAGGCTCCATGGAGCCATCCTCAGAAGCCGGAACCAACTGAGCTATGGCCCAACTGAATCAATGAGCTATGGTTGCGGGAAGGAAAAAGAGAAAGAGAGGAGGGGGAGAGGAAGAGAAGCAGATGGTTGCTTCTCCTGTGTGCCCTGACTGGGAATCGAACCTGTAACTTCCACATGCCGGGTCGACGCTCTACCACTCAGCCCACAGGCCCGGGATGAATTGATTATTTTTGCACTTAAATGTTTTCATTAAGTTTAAAATAGGTGTATTTAATTATAATATTCCTTTTTTTTTTTTGAGAGAGAGAGAGGCAGGGAGAGAGAAAGGAATATGGAACTGCTCCTGTATGCGCCCTGACTGGGGAATCCAATCAGCAACCTCCAGCGCAACAGGGCAACGCTCCAAACAACTGAGCTATCGGCCAGGGCTTCATTTCTTTTTTGTTTTCAGAGAGACAGAGAGAGGAAGGGAAAGAGACAGGAGGGTAAAGGGAAGTATTCACTTGTTCCACTCAGTTGTGCACTCACTGGCTGCTTCTCATGTGTGCCCTGACTGGGGATCGAACCCGCAATCTTGTTTCGGATGACATTTTTAACCGACTGAGCTAACTGAGCAGGGCTCAATACTGCCATTTAAAAAAATTTATTTTCCATTTACATGTGATATACAATATTATTAGTTTCAAGTGTACAACATAGTGATTAGAGATTTATATACCTTACGAAGTGATCACTCCAATTAAGTCCAGTACTCAGCAGATACATACAAAGATAGTTATAACAATATTACTGACTATGTGACAATATTTTACAACTGGATATTTGGGTGGGGGATGGGTAAATTGACTCTGAGTTGACTATCAGCTGGCCAGTTAACTACCCAGTTTCTCTTGGTAATGCACTGACTTTGCCATTCATTTGAATTAACCTGTAACAAAAACCCATGTTCAGTAGAAAACAATTACTACAGAGCTAGTATTGTTCTAGGGGAGCTTGCAGTGCTATGACAACACATTCTGTTGGTGAGGCTGTGAGGAAACAGGCACTTTCACATAAAGCTGGTAGGAATGCAAATTGATAAACTCCTTCCAGATGAACTTTGGCAATACCTAAAAAAATCCTACTTCAAGGAATCTTGATAGAAGACACAACCCCAATAATTGCAAAAGGTTATGCACAAGACTATTCATTACAGCATTCTTACAAAATGTTGCATAATAGATAAATTTTATATAAAATATACACAGTAATATTTTAAACCAATGCAATAGATCTGCATGTATTATCATGGGTAAAACTTAAAACTGGTGAAAAAACTTCTAGAGTGATATGTGCCCGATACCACATACAAAATTTAAAAATATACAACACTGCCTGACCAGGCGGTGGTGCAGTGGATAGAGCGTCAGACTGGGATGCGGAGGACGCAGGTTCGAGACCCCGAGGTCGCCAGCTTGAGCGTGGGCCCATCTGGCTTGAGCAAAAGCTTGCCAGCTTGGACCCAAGGTTGCTGCCTTGAGCAAGGGGTTGCTCAGTCTGCTGAAGGCCCGAGGTCAAGGCACATATAAGAAAGCAATCAATGAACAACTAAGGTGTCACAACAAAAAAATGATAATTGATGCTTCTCATGTCTCTCCGTTCCTGTCTGTCCCTGTTTATCCCTCTCTCTGTCCCTGAAAAAAAAAAATCTATATATATGCACACACACACACACAACACTAGGTGTAAGGATAAGTACGTATGTTATTAAAATTATGAAAACTATAGATGAGAAAATAACACACTAAAAGAGTAACAATTATTTCTGAGTTTGAATATACAGTGAGTGGAATTAAGCATTCTAATATGGCAAACTACTGACATTTGCTCAATATAGGAAATAGATTACAAGGACATTTGTTAGATCATTTTCCATATATTTGAACTATTTGATAATTAACAAAATTATTGTTTCACACAGAGGGCTTTTTATTTGGCCATTATGACTTAATTACACTTCTTTTTATTTCTGATGAGCAACACTTTAAAAATTCTAGAGTGCTTGGTGATTATCTACAAGTTAATTATTATTGAGAATATGCTGCCACCTAGCAAAACTTCCCAGAACAGTTTAAATAAACAGAAAATGGTTCTCTTCCTATGGGTGGATCCTGATTTACCATTTCAGTAAAAATTATTAAAAAGTACTACACAATTATAAAATAGGAGCTTTGCAACTTCAAAAGACAAACATAATTTTTGACATTCTTATCTGTTACAATACGTAGAGGCAAATCATTATGTTGTCTGGTACATTAGCTTCTACATTTACTATCTTACAGGAAATGGAAAACAACTTTCTAAAGGGCTTGTTGGTAATCTGCTGTCAAGAAAAAACATAATATTAGCTTTATATAAAAGCCCATGTATCGAATCCAGTACCCAATCAGATTATTTCATCTCATAATTCTGTTATTACATGTCACTGCTACATAAAGAAACAGTTGAGTGAAGCAAACTCAGTTCTAGTTTTGCAAATTACTCATCAAAAGTACAACAGCACTATTGTTTTCAATTGTGTATCCTTTCTCTAGCTCTACTGAAAAGGGAGGAAAAAAAGTCTACATTTAGAAGATTTCCCCCCTTATTGGAATATTAATCTCAAATTGAGTTATCCATACTTTCATCTGTACAAGTATTTACTTGTTACCAACTGTAGACAAGATACTATGCCAGGGGTTAGGAAAGTTGCTATAAGTCAGTTAAATATTCTCCCTTCAAAGTCCACATAAAGTACTGGTGAAGATAAACCACGCATTAAATAACCATAGGATGAAAAAAGTGATAGCTTTATTTTTTTTTTTTTTAAAAAAAGGTAAATTTTTACATTACTTCAGGAGAATTAACATATTATTTTTATTTTTGATTTTTTGAGAGGAGGGGAGATAGACAGACTCCCGCATGCGCTTCCACTGGGGATCCACCCCGCAACCCTATCTGGGGCTGATGCTCAAATCAACCCAAGTATCCCTCAGCACCTGAGGCTGATGCTTGGACCAATCAAGCCACTGGCTACAAGAGGGGGAAGAAGGGAGGAGGGGAAGATAAGCCCATGGTCACTTCTCATGTGTACCCTGAGTGGAGATCAAACCCAGGATGTCTGCACGCCTGCCAAACACTCTTATCCACTGAACCAACTGGCCAGGGCAAGAATAAACATATTTTAAGGACCTAATGTTAAGAAGTATTCTATAAAACGTAAGCCTAAATTTATCCTTGGAAATTATTTTTAAAAGATTGGAATTATTAAGGGTAGAGATATTGAAAGTTAGCATAATAGGTGTCTCTGGAGGCAGGCTTTTATTTTCACAAAAGGCATTTTGGGTAATCAGATTTCCCCACGTATAAGACGCTCCCATGTATAAGATGCACCTTAATTCTGGGGCCAAAAATTTGAAAAAAGACAACAAGCTCGAAAAAAGCAGAAATGAAAGCAAAAATAACAACCACCACTGTATAAGATGCACCCAATTTTTAGAACCCAAAATTTTCAAAAAAAGTGCATCTTATACATGGGGAAATATGGTAAATACAATGTAAAAACTCTAGGAAAACTATAAAAAATTACAATACAAGTAATCCAGTCAAATATATCACAGATATGAGTGCCAATATCCCAAAGATAATATCAGAGATTTATAGATGTTTGAAAATCTGATGAACATCTAAGGACTCTTTTCCCCAGAAACAGACACGCAAACACCAAGTTACACATAATTTCAGGCAAGTATAGTATCCCTGAAATACATTCCTGGATCTCAATTAAGGATAGTTAATTTATTAAGGATCATAAAAATGATGCCTCAAATTATTCATTCAACAGATAGGTACTGAGGAGATGATAATGAACAAAAACTTATGTTTAAATGGAAGGAATAAGAAATCTCTCACACATTCACAAACAGACACTAAGCAACTATTACAAGCGCTAAAGAGAAGTGAATGTCTTACAAGAGCTTATAAAAGGGGTAAATGAAAGTCAAGAATGCCTTCCCTGAGAAAGTGACAAATATGAAATGGACCAAGAGGGAAACAGTTAAAGGAATAGTATGTGCAAAGGATCTGCCAAGGGTCGTGCGAGATCAGTGGATGGAGGGCAAATGTCCCTGAAGCACAGAAACAGAGTTGGGGGTGTGGGGGCGGTAAGCAAGAAAGTCACATGATTAGATTTATGTTTTGAAGTGAGCACCCCAGCTGCACTATGGAGATGAGATTGGAGGGAGAGAAGAATCACAGTCAAGTAACTGGGATGTGGTGAATAATACTGTAGCGTTTGTGGGAGATATAACTTGAACTAGGACAGGACCGGGGATAAAAAAGTAATAAGACAATCTGAAAGATAATAGCAAATTTGAACTTTTTTAGATACATTTCTTCTTTGGAGAAGTCAATTCATTTTTTACCAATTTTCTATAAGATGGTTTCACTTAATTTCCATGAGCGACTGTATTTCCCCATGTATAAGACACACCTTAATTTTGGGGCACGAAATTTGAAAAAAAATGTATTACATAAAGTTATTATTATTATTTTTTTTACAGGGACAGAGAGTCAGAGAGAGGGACAGATAGGGACAGACAGGAACGAAGAGAGGTGAGAAGCATCAATCATTACTTTTTCATTGCCACCGCAACACCTTAGTTGTTCATTGATTGGCTTCTCACATGTGCCTTGACCGCGGGCCTTCAGCAGACGGAGCCACCCCTTGCTGGAGCCAGCGACCTTGGGTCCAAGCTGACGAGCTTTTGCTCAAGCCAGATGGGCCTGTGCTCAAGCTGGCGAACTCAGGGTCTCGAACCTGGGTCTTCTGCATCCCAGTCTGAAGCTCTATCCACTGTGCCACCGCCTGGTCAGGCTACATAAAGTTATTGAACTCAAGTTTTATTCATCATAAAATTCATACAACTCATCACTGTCAAAACTCCCATCCATTAGCTTGTCCTCATCTCTATCTGATGATTAATCACTCTCTACAACAAGGAGCGCAAAAACAAGTGTGAAAAGCAGGAAATGCAAGTAAAAAAATCTACCACTGTGTAAGATGTACCCAGTTTTTAGACCCCAAATTTTTCGAAAACAGGTGTGTCTTATACACAGGGAAATATGGTATTTTACAGTAATGACAGCCATTTAAGTTTACGGTTTTTTTCCTAACTGGTTTTGTCTTTTCTCTTTGGCATGTTTTTTAAATTTTATGTGGACAAATCTATATTTGTTTTTATCTTTGCAGTTTTTCTTCCATTAATTTAAAATTATCATACCTTTTATCATCTCTACTTTCATGTTAGAACATAAAAGATTTAATGTAGGATAGGTCATGTAAACTTCCTAATTTGTTAAGTTCATTTGGTCATCCAGCAAACATTTTTAGAGCATGTATGTTGTAGGTGATAGACATACACACAAAAAGAGAGAAACAGGCAAACAAGTGTAGAAAGCACTCTGGTTGCATAGAGAACAGTTAGCCCACCCAGACTTAGGTTAATTACTGAAGACTTCCTAAAGGTGAAATTTCAACTGTTTTGAAGAGGCCTGGAAATTAGCTAAGTGGAAAAAGAAAGAGCCTTCCTTAAGGAGTGATATAAGTCACTATTACTCTCAGAATAATTTGAAAGTTGAACAGGAACTCATTAGTATTTCCAGTGAACTCCCAAGGACATCACTCCAATTAAGGCCTTTTATACCCCACCCGTAACCTAATGCAAAAAGCCCACCAAATATTTTCTGGAATTAGAACAAGCTTTATCTATGTTTACGAATATATACTAAACACCTTTAGAGCTTCCCTCTCCAATAAACACTGTATTACACTGCCAAGTGAAACCCAGACTTATTAACCTAAAATATTTCAGTTCAATTTCTTACTTCATTCATCCCACAGGTTTTCATCAATGGAGAGTTATCTACCCCTATACCATTCAAGTGTTTTCCTATTACCAGCCCTTTCCTACTTATACTGGTCCATCTGCCTGTAATGCCTTCTCCCCCTTCAATGAATCACTGACTGAAATCTCTGCATAACAGCCTTAAATACCAAGAACACTTCGTTCTGCGGTCTTTGGAAACTTTTCTGTACTAGTTTTTCTGGGCATTACTCTATATCATAGATGAGTGTTGTTTACCTTTCCTACCTGAGTACAGATTGCTTGAAAATATAAAGTATGCCTTACACAAATACGTAACATGTACAGTGAGTTGCTTACAGCAGACACATATCCCTTAAAGAAGAAAAGGAGCTTCCTTTGTTGTAGCTGTAGGATCATCTGATCCTTGCTTTTCCAGCTTAATTTTAGGATTCATATGACTTATGACTGACTCCCTTGAATAGAAGTAGAACCTAGAAAGAGAATAGTGGCAGAAATGACAACCTGGTCACATCAGCATGTTATGGTGGAGGTGAGGAGGGCAAATGTTTGAGACTAGATTTAAGAGAAGGAAAGAAGGGGAACTGGAGGAAGCAAGGATCAACAATTCTTCAAGTTTTACTTGTAAACTGAAGCAAAGAAACGGGGTAGCAGCTGGAAGAAGAAATGAGGTACTGATGTACATCTCCAAAAAAGATCTGCTCTCAATCGTAATCAGCAATTTTTTAGGAGATGCTACATAAGGCAGGTAATGTGTGCTGAGAGTTTACTAATTGTTATGCACTGTGCAAACTCTTTAGCTAGTTCAGGTAACTTAATTCTCACAACCTTGCAAGGTAGGCACTATATTACCGCGAGTTTCGTTATACAGACGAGGACACTGAATATAGATATCAAATGATCTCCCCAAAGTCCCCCAGATTCTAAGTCATTGGGCCTGACGGCCAGGGACAGGTCTCTTGCTTAAGATACCTAGAAACCGTGGAGGGGAGTTACCGCTGCCATGCTCCAAATTACAGAAAAACAACCTGGGCCCACCAAGAAGCTCCTCCCACCGCATTCTCTATCCCTACCCCCGCCAGGCCACGCGCCCTTCAGAATGCCCTAAAGGTCCGCCCCACACGCTCCCAGACCTCAGTGCTCACCTCATTATTGAGATTCAGAATCCCTGGAGGTGCCATAGTAGATTTAGGAAAATAATCCGCCGCGGGCGGCACGTGAGCAGTATCCGCCGTACGGCGTCTGCGTCGCCACGCCCTCTCAACGGCGGCCTCCCTGGCCCAAAACTCATCAGTCGTTTAACTAACCAATGCAAGAACAAAAGGGACACCGACTCTGAAGGGAAGAATGAAACTGTGAGAGAACAACTTCCGGAGCAGAGTGCTTCGTGCGGGAATTGTGCGTTTCTATGGAAACCGAGAGTGAGCAAGTTGCCCAGTGGGAGCCTGGCGTTGTTTGTAGCCATGCATGAGGTTTTCAGGTAGCTGAATTTATTGTATTCGCTTGTAAACTGGGCCCGCCTTGTAAGGACCTTGGTTTTTACATCTCAGTGGAAGTGAGAGAGTTTTTATGAAAAGGCATCACTTGACCCACCTGTTTTTGCCTCAAAGTTTTATCTAGAGCCGTGGTGGTGAACCTATGACACGCGTGTCAGCACTGACATGGGGCCGCATGTACAGCCAGGTGCAGTAGCCGAGGATAAAACATTTGCTGTAGTGTAGACACTGTGCCGGAGGTCTGTAGGCCAAAACAACAGAACTCTTGCACAGAGCATCTAGTTCTGGGACTTCCGGTTAGGCCATTTTTCTCCAAGTGACACACCACCCGAGTTATGCTCGGTTTTTTGTCGAATTTTGACACACCAAGCTCAACAGATTGCCTGTCACTGATCTAGAGTGTGTGTGAAGATTCCTGTGCCTTGAACAGTATGCCTTATTAGATCCAACTTTTTGTTTCACTCTCACGTTATATCTAGGGCATGAACATATTTTCCTGCACACTGTAAGAAAGTTTAATTAGATAATGACCGTTTAAAGCAAAACCGGGATGCATATTTGCTACCGCCTGAGGGAAGGGATATTTTAAACTATTAGCCTGCGGGCAAAGAAGACAGTGGGAGTGAGTCTGAATTAGATAATATAATGATTAATACTTAACACCTGTTGTACTGAGCGTTAACATGAATCAGATGCTGGGCCAATACTTTGCATGAACTATCCTTAAAATAGTCACAGAAATCCAATCAGATCGGACCCATTATTCTTATTTTATAGACATGGAAACTGATTTATAGGAGCCAAATGTCTTCCCCAGAGTTGCTGAGCTCTGGTTGTAATCTGTGTAGCCCAGTGCAGAATGAAAATGCAGAATTCCTCATTCCAAAAGTAGGAAAAAGTTTCTTCCGTGCTATTGACCTATCGTATGTTTTTTGTTTGGTATTTAATCTGGTGCTCCCTAAATCACAGAAATTCTGGTGGGACAAACGCATACCTGGACAGGTGCCTAGGACCCCTATCCCAGGACTTGGGGAGGAGTGTATATGCTAGAGCAGTGGTTCTTAACCTTTTTTGAGGTACTGAACCCACCAGGTTCATATGCGCATTCACCGAACCCTTCTTTAGTGATAAATAAAATATTATTTTTTTCCCAAATTCAAGACATAGGTATATGTTCTTTTACTGGTGCACAAAATGAGCCGTGCATGAACATCACCTTGCTCAAAGAACAAAACCAACAAAGTGCATGAACTCACAACAAATTACGGTATTACTTTATTCTGGCCTCCACGGCAGAGGCTTCTCTGAACCCCTGAGACCGACTCATCGAACCCCTAGGGTTCGATAGAACCCAAGTTAAGAACCACTGTGCTAGAGCAAGATTGCAGCAGTGGCTGGGCAGAGATAGGGACATGGGAATCCTGGGATCCCAAATGGGAGGAAATAGGAGGCAGGAACCCACATGACCTGAGACTAATTCCTTAACATGTGTGGCATTGTCTCACTGCACTCACAAAACTCAAATTCACTGATGAAATAAGAATTTCAATCGTATGATAAAAAATATTTAATCCAGGCTTACTTCTGAACTCTGTTCAAGAAACAGTACTGTCCAGAGCCCATGCTCTTAACTGGCTATTCTGTGCTCAATTTACAGTAACTCAGACACGTATTTGGATTAGGATTCTTTTAATGTACAATTTGAGCACAAATGAATTACTGGCTGACCTACTGTTTGACTGGTGTCACATAAAGGTAGTTTTTGCCATTAATAAACCATACACTAAATTGTAATTGTCTCCTTATCAATCAGCTTCCCCTCATTAAAGCTGAGCTACTGGAGTGTAGTGGCTTGTTCACACCAGGTGAATGATAGACACTCTATACAAAAATAGGGAGGAAATTTAAAAACAAATGTAGAGCATATGGAAAATGTGTTTTCTTACTTGGCGGAAAAGTGTTAATATAATTTTATAATGCTTCAGAAAATGTATTCTTAATATTAAGTTTGTTTGTAGCTCTTCAAGGCTGTAGTGTTTTCTTCTGACCACACCTCTTATTCTCTAACACCTCATATTTCTGACAATTAGTCTCCTCAGGCTCATCTGTTTTCTACCTTTTCTTAGCCCAAGCTCTTCCCTTTGCCTATGATGCTTCCCCTGCCAGATGTGCTTTCTCAAGCATTACTTTACAAGACTATATCAAATTTCATCTATCCTTTTTAAAAATCCTTCCCATAGATCCCAACAGAAGTTAATTTTTCTCACCAACTGCTTATTCTTATATTACTTACAATAATCTAATCTGAAATTTCTTGTGTCCTGTCTATTCCTTTACATGATAAGCTCTCAGAAACCTAAATGCTCATTTTTAAAGTGACTGGTAGTTTTCCATTGTCCTTGATATATTACCGGAATGTACAGGTCAATTTCATCCTTCCCTTTCAATGCCACGATTTCAAAAATTATTTATTTTACATATGTGCTAACCTGCTCTCATTAAGCTGTGCACATTTCCTCTAGTATTAATAATGTATTTGTATAAATCAGGTTACAAGTTTTTCTAGAAAGCAGCACATCAGACCATCTCCCTGTTCATTTCTGAAGGGCTGATATGGATGAGTTAAATGCTATATGAAACAATAAAACTATTACATTAAAACAACTAATGTGAGAACTTTTCCCTCTTTATTGCAGTGTTCCAATCATGAGAAGTAAGGATCTAAAGAATGTTTAATGGGGACTCAAGTTTTTCAAATTCAGGTTTGTCAAGAATTACTCAAATTCCACTGTATTTGTCTACTCAGGCTGTCATAACCAAATACCAGACAGGGTGTCTTAAACAGAAATTTAAAAAAAGTTAAAAAACCCCACAGAAATTAATTTTATAGCAGTTCTGTAGGCTAGGAAGTCCAATATCAAGGTGCCATCAGGGTTGTTTCTGGTGAAAATTCTCTTTCTGGCTTGTAGAGGCAGCCTTCTTGCCATGTCCTCATGTAGCCTTTCCAATGTGTACCCCCGGAAAGATACTTCTCTAGTGTCTCTTCTTCTTCTTATGAGGATACTAATCTTATTGGTTAAGGTTCCACACTTATGATCTCATTTCACCTCAGTTACTTCCCTGAAGGCTTTATCTCCAAATACCATCACCTTGGGGGATAGAGCTACAATATATGGATTTTGGCAGGATACAATTCAATCCATAACACCCACTGTTTTTGAAAAAATAAAATGATCTCAAAAGTAAACTTTTCCTTATCTAACATGCCTGATGACTGCTATTTTTCACTTTTAAAAATTTTAGTTGGGCCTGACCTGTGGTGGCGCAGTGGATAAAGCGTCGACCTGGGAACACTGAGGTCGCCAGTTCAAAACCCTGCACTGGTCTGGTCAAGGCACATATGGGAGTTGATGCTTCTAGCTCCTACCCCCCCTCTCACTCACTCTGTGTCTCCTCTCTAAAAAAAAAATGAATAAAGAAAAAAAATTTTAGTCGTACATTCCTAGATTACAACTAAACATATAGATGGTTAACAATCAGAATAGAATTGAGAAATAAACCTGCACATATATAAACAACTGATTTTCAAAGGAGTTTCAAAGACAATTCAGTGGTGAATATGTAGTATTTTTAAAAATTGAGCTAAAACAATTGGATATCCATATAGAAAAAAGTAACTCTGACCCATTTTGCACACCAAATACAAAAGCAACTTAAAGTGGATCATACACATAAATGTGAGACTTAACACTGTAAGACTGTAGATAACATAGAATAAAAATTTTGTGTCCTGTGGTTAGGCAGAGATTTTGGGGGTTTCAGAACAAAAGCAGAATTGCTATAAAAATACATTGATAAATTGGAGTGAATAAATATTAAAACGTCTACTTTTCAAAATATACTGTTAGGAAAGTAAAAAGAGAAGCGAGAAAAATTTTGCAAGTAACATATTTTATAAATGAGTTCGTTATGTATCTAGAATACATAATGAACTCTCCAAACTCAGTAAGTAAACAACGCAATAAAAACACGGGCAAAAGATCTGAACAGATACCTCACTTAAAATGATACATAGGTAACAAAGAAACACATGAAAATATGTTCAACATCATCAGCAGGGAAGTGCAAATTAAAACCACAGTATGATATTACCCATCTGTTAGAGTAATTAAAATTTAAGTCTGATTATACCAAGTGCTGGTGAAGATAAAGAGCAACTAGAACTTTCAAGCATCATTTGTGGGAATGTAAAATGGTACAATCACTTTAGAAGTTTGACAGTTTTTTTCTTATATATCCATCAGCCATATGATCTAAACGCTTCCCTCCTAGATCAATAAAGAAACAAATACATATATCCAAATGAGACTTCATGAGTATTCAAACAAGATTCATATCTAATAGCACACTCCCCGAAAAACAATTCAATTTCCATTCAACCGACAAAAGAATGAACTATGGTATATATGCAGAGAGACAGATAGATGTGTGTGTGTGTCTATGCGTGCGCGCACACACACACACACACACACACACACACACACACACTGGAACACCACTCATAATAAAAAGGAATGTTACACACTACAATATGAATAAATTTTAAAATAATTATGCTGATGGAATTCAGACGAAAGAACTACATTCTGTATTCTATTTATGTAAAATTCTAAAGAATGCAAACAAATGTATAGTAAAATATACATAGGTTAAAAGCTTTGCCTAAGGAAATGGGAGGAAGAATGGACTGATGGGAGGGACAAATCACAATGGAATAGGAAGAAACTTTTGAGAGTGATTGATAAGTTTATTATCTTGATTTCGGGCATGGTACTACATTGTATACATATGTCAAAACATGTAAACTTTAATTATGTGTAGTTTATTCTGTGTTAATTATACCTCAATAAAGCTATTAAATAAATACAGTTACCTTGAACTAGCAATTCTACTTCTAGAAAAACATACTAGAGTTATATTGGTACAATTTAATTATGTATAGACAAGAATACTTACTATACAAGGCTCATCTGAATATATTCTTTAATAAATAAGTCGAGTGGCATTAAACTATAGTATGCTATCATTTGTGTGTGTTTTGAGGAAGGATATGTACACACACACATCACATTCACTTGATTTTTTAGAATTTTTGCTCCCTGGAGGTTAAGTTAGTGGCTGGAAAACATAATTAAAGTCAAGTCTTTTTACATTGTTTTCTTTTGTATCTTTTAAATTTTGTACTATGTGCTAGTATATATATTTAAAATATATTCTCACACATTATTTTGTTGTATTTGTGAATGGTATATGTTCTTTTAACCCCACCAACTATCCTGCCTTTGGACTCTGCCAATAATCCTGCCCAGAATCGCTGGTCAGGCTGAGTGGTGAGTGACTTTTCCTGCTGACTCCAGTCTGTAAAACCAACTAGACATGAGTGCCTCTTTAAATATGTGGCCAACAATGCAAGGCTCCTAGGATCATGATAAGTCAGGAAAACATAAGACCCTCAAAGTAACATAATAAAGCTCCAGTAACTGATCCTGAAACAATGGAGATCTATGACATACCTGATAAAGATTTCAAAATAATCAGGTAGTTAAGTTTGTTAGAGCATCATCCAGATACCCCAAAGTTACAGGTTCGATCCCTGGTCAGAGCACATACTAGAATCAACTAATGAATATATATATAAGTCGAACAACAAATTGATGTTTCTCTCTCTCTTTCTTTCTCTTTGTCTCTCTCCCTGCTCCCTCCAAAAATCAATAAAAATTTTTTAAAATCATCTTAAAGAAGTTCAAAAGAGAACAGAGATATAAAACCAAATGGAATCAACAAAACAGTGAATAAAATGGGAAACTCAGTATCCTTTTATAATAAAAACTCTTAAGAAAATTGGGTATAGAAGGAATGTACCTCAACATAATATGGGCTATATATGACAATCCACAGCTAATATCATAATCAGTGGTGAAAGGTTTAAAACTTCCTCTAATGTCAGGAATGAGACAACCGATGCCTACTCTCACCACTCCTATTGAAAATGGTACTGGAAGTCTTAGCCATAGCAATTTGGCAAGAAAGGAAAATAAAAGGCATTTAAATTGGGAAAGGAGAAGTAAAATTATCTCTAATTGTAAATAACATGGTCTCATATGTGGAAAACCCTAAAAATATGACAAAAAAAAATTTAAACAAGTTGCAGAATAAAAATATCAACAAAAATAAATTGTGTTTCTATACAATTACAATGAACTACTAAAAAGGGAATTAGAAAAATAATTCCCTAAAAGCATCAAAGAGAATAAAATACTGTACTTAAAAGTTAATGGAGCCAGAGAGGTAAAAAACTTGTACCTTGAAAACTATAAAACACTGATGAAAAAAATTAAACCAGACACAAATGAATGGAAAAACATTCTATGTTCATGAATGGGACAAATCAATAATATTAAAATGTCCATAGTACACAAAGCAATCTATAGATTCAATGAATTTCCTATCAAAATCTGAATGGTATTTTAAATAGAAAAAAAACACATTTAATACATATGAAACCATAAAACATCCGAATAACCAAAACCAATTTTGAGTAAGAATAAAGCTAGAAGTATCACATCCTCCCTGATTTCAAAATACATTTCAAAATTACAGTAATTACAATGGTATGATAATAGCATAAAAACAGATATATATACCAATGGAACAGAATAAATAGTCTAGAAATAAACACACACATATAAAGTCAAGCGATTTTCCACAAGAATGCCAAGAATACATCTTGAGGAAACGATAGTTTTTCAATAAATGGTGCTGTGAAAACTGGATATCTACATGCAAAACAATGAAATTGGACCCTTATCTTGCACCATATATAAAAGTCAACTCAAAATATATTAAATATTTAAGTGTAAGACTCAGCTATAAAACTCCTAGAAAAGAAAACAGAGAAAAAGCTTCTTGACATTGGCCTTCGCAATGATTTCCTGGATATGACACCAAAAGGTCAGGCAAAAATAAATAAGTGGTATTACATCAAACTAAAAAGCTTTGTCACAGAGAAAAAAACAGGATTGAAAAATGAAACGACAAACCACGCAATGGAACAAAATATTTTCAAACCATGCATCTGATAAAGTGTTAATATAAAAAACTATAAAGAGGGCCTTGGCTGGTTGGCTCAGTGGTAGAGCATTGGCCCCACATGTGGATGTTAAAGGTTTGATTCCCAGGCAGGGCACACAAGAGAAGTACCCATCTGCTTCTCCACCCTTCTCCCTCTTATTTCTCTCTATCTCTCTCTTCCCCTCCCCCAACCAAGGCTTCATTGGAGCAAAGTTGGCCAGGGTGCTGAGGATGGCTCCATGGCCTTCACTTCAGATGCTAGAATGACTCTGGTTGCAATGGAGCAACACCCCTGATAGGCAGAGCATCACCTTCTAGCAGGCTTGCTGGGTGGATCCCGGTTGGGCGCATATGGGAGACTGTTTCTCTGCCTCCCCACTTCTCACTTCAGGAAAAAAAATAACACACACACACACACACACACACACACACACACACACAAAAAAAAAAAACTACAAGGAAATCATACAACTAAATAGTAAATGAACAAATAACTGAGTAAGAAAATAGACTAAGGACCTGAAAAGACATTTCTCCAAAGAAGGCATACAAATAGCCAATGGGTATATATGAAAGTGTCCAACATATATAATCTTGCAGGAAACACAAATCAAACCATATTGAGATAGTAAGGAAAAAATAGTATTAAGGTTCCTAAAAAATTGAAATTAAAACTGTGAACCAGTAATTCCACTTCTGGGTATATATCCAAAGGAATTAAAATCAGGATCTTTAAGAGATATTACCACTCACTGAAACATTATTCACAATATCCAAGACATGAAAGCAACCTAAATGTCCATGGCTGGGTGACCAGATAAAGAAAATGTATACACAATTAGTGGAATATTACTCAGCTTTGATAAAGAAGAAAATCCTGCAATTTGTGACAACATGGGTGAATCTGGAGGACATTATGCTCAATGAAATAAGCTAGACAGAGAAATACAAACATGATACTATTTATATTAAGAATCTAAACTCATAGTAGGAAAGAGTAGAATGGTTACAGAGATTGGAGGGAAGGAATAGTGGGGAGGTATTAGCCAAAGAGTACAAAATATCAGTTATAAAAGATACATAAGTCCTAGAGATCTACTGTACAGCAAAGTGCCCATAGTTAACAATACTTTATTGTATACTTAAAATTTTGCTATGAGAATTGATCATCTGTTGGGCTTTTATCACCAAAAAGAGAAAAAGAAAAAAAAAGAAGTAGGCAGGCAGGAGAAAACTTGGAAGTGCTAAAGGAATGGTTGAGGTGGTGGTTCATACTGCATACTTATCTCCAAAGCCATCAATTTGTAAATATTATGTACAACTTTTTTTAATTTTTATTAATTTTAATGGGGTGACATTAATAAATCAGGGTACATATGTTCAAAGAAAACATCTCCAGGTTATCTTATCATTCAAATATGTTGCATACCCATCACCCAAACTCAACTTGTCCTCTGTCACCTTCTATCTGGTTTTCTTTGTGCCCCTCCTCTCCGCCTTCTATTTCCTTCTCCTCCCTCCCCCCACCCCGTAACTACCACACTCTTGTCCATGTCTCATAGTCGCGCTTTTATGACCTACCTATGTATGAAATAATGCTGTTCTTAGTTTTTTTCTGTTTTACTTATTTCACTCCGTATAATGTTATCAAGGTCCATCCATTTTGTTGTAAATGATCTGATGTCATCATTTCTTATGGCTGAGTAGTATTCCATAGTATATATGTACCAAAGCTTTTTAATCTACTCATCCTCTGACGGACACTTGGGCTGTTTCCAAATCTTCGCTATTGTGAACAATGCTGCCACAAACATGGGGGCACGTTTCTTCTTTTCAAACAGTACTATGGTGTTCTTAGGGTACACTCCTAAAAGTGGAATAGCTGAGTCAAAAGGCAGTTCGATTTTTAATTTTTTGAGGAATGTCCATACTGTTTTCCACAGTGGCTGCACCAGTCTGCATTCCCACCAGCAGTGCAGAAGGGTTCCCTTTTCTCCACATCCTCGCCAGCACTTATTCTGTGTTGTTTTGCTGATGAGCGCCATTCTGACTGGTGTGAGGTAATATCTCATTGTGGTTTTAATTTGCATTTCTCTAATGATTAGTGATGTTGAGCATTTTTTCATATGCCTATTGGCCATCTGTATGTCCTCTTTGGAGAAATTTCTATTTATTTCTTTTGCCCATTTTTTGACTGCATTGTTTGTCTTCCTGGTGTTGAGTTTTGTAAGTTCTTTATAAATTTTTGTTATTAACCCCTTATCAGACGTGTTGTCAAATATGTTCTCCCATTGTGTGGTTTGTCTTTTTATTCTGTTCTTATTGTCTTTAGCTGTGCAAAAACTTATTAGTTTGATAGAGTCCCATTTGTTTATCTTGCCTTTTATTTCATTTGCCCGTGGAGATAAGTCGGCAAATATATTGCTGCAACAGATGTCGGAGAGCTTGCTGCCTATGTTTTCTTCTAAGATGCTTTAGGTTTCACGGCTTACGTTTAAGTCTTTTATCCATTTTGAGTTTGTTCTTGTGAATGGTGTAAGTTGATGGTCTAGTATCATTGTTTTGCAGGATGATGTCCAATTTTCCCAACACCATTTGTTAAAGAGGCTGTCTTTACTCCATTGTATGTTCTTTCCTCCTTTGTCAAATATCAGTTGTCCATAAAGGTGTGGGTTTATTTCTGGGTTCTCTGTTCTGTTCCATTGATCACTGTGCCTGTTCTTATGCCAGTACCAGGCTATCTTGAGTACAATGGCCTTGTAGTATACCTTGATATCTGGAAGAGTAATACCTCCTGCTTTATTTTTTCTTTTTAAGATTGCTGAGGCTATTCGTGTTCTTTTAGTTCCATATAAATATTTGGAATATGTGTTCTATATCTTTGAAGTATGTCATTGGAATTTTAATTGGTATTGCATTGAATTTGTAAATTTCTTTGTGTAATATAGACATTTTAATGATGTTTGTTCTTTCTAACCATGAGCACGGTATATGCTTCCACTTGTTTGTATCTTCCTTGATTTCTTTTATCAATGTTTTTAATTTTCCAAGTACAAGTCCTTAACCTCCTTGGTTAAATTTACGCCTAGGTACTTTAGATTTTTGGTTGCAATAGTGAAGGGGATTGTTTCCTTAATTTCTTTTGCTGACAGTTCATTGTTGGTATATAAAAATGCCTCTGATTTCTGAGTATTAATTTTATATCCTGCCACCTTGCTGAATTCATTTATAAGGTCCAGTAGTTTTTTGACTGAGACTTTAGGGTTTTCTATATACAATATCATATCATCTGCAAATAATGACAGTTTTACTTCTTTTCCAATTTGGATGCCTTTTATTTCTTCCTCTTGTCAATTTGCTGTAGCTAGGACTTCCAGAACTATGTTGAATAAGAGTGGTGAAAGGGGACACCCCTGCCTGGTTCCTGATCTTAAGGGGATGGATTGCTTTTAATTTTTGCCCATTTAGTATGATGTTTGCTGTGGGTTTGTCATAGATGGCATTTATCATGTTAAAGAATGTTCCCTGTATTTTCACTTTACTGAGAGTTTTGAGCATGAATGGGTGCTGGATTTTATCAAATGCCTTTTCTGCATCTATTGAAATTATCATGTGATTTTTGTCCTTCCTTTTGTTTATGTGATGAATCACACTGATTGATTTGCGAATAATTAACCTCTCCAGAGTAAATCCCACTTGATCATGGTATATAATTTTTTTCATATATTGCTGGATCTGGTTGGCTAATATTTTGTTGAGAATTTTAGCATCTAAATTCATCAGGGATATTGGCCTATAATTTTCTTTCTTTGTATTGTCTATGCCTGGTTTCAGGATCAGAATTATGCTCCCCTCATAAAAGGAATTTGGAAGTCTTCCTTCCTCTTGAATTTTTTGAAATAGCTTGACGAGGATAGGAGTTAGTTACTTCTTTGAATTTTTGGTAGAATTCACTTGTGAAGCAATCAGGCCAAGGACTTTTCTTTTTTGGGAGTTTTTTGACAACTGTTTCGATCTCATTTCTTGTAATTGGTCTGTTTAGGTGTTCTGATTCTTCCAGATTGAATTTTGGAAGATTATATGATTCAAGAAATTTGTCCGTTTCACCTAGGTTGTCTAATTTTTTGGCATAGAGTTCTTTATAGTATTTTCTTAGAATACTTTGTATTTCTGTTGTGTCAGTTGTTATTTCTCCACTCTCATTTCTAATTTTATTTATTTGAGTCCTCTCTCTTTTTTTCTTGGTGAGACTAGTTAAAGGTTCATCCATCTTGTTTACCTTTTCAAAGAACCAGCTCCTGGTTTCATTGATCCTCTGTATTGTTTCCTTAGACTCTATGTCATTTATTTCTCCTTTGATCTTTATTAGTTCCTTCCTTCTACTAGTCCTTGGCTTTATTTGCTGTTGTTTTTCTAGTTCTTTTAGATTCAGGGTCAGGTTGCTTATTTGAGCTTTTTCTAGCTTCTCATGGTATGCCTGTAGTGCAATGAACTTCCCTCTCAGTACTGCTTTTCCTGTGTCCCATAAATTTTGAGTTGATGTATGCTAATTATCATTCGTATCTAGAAACCTTTTTATTTCTTCTTTGATCTTATTGTTAATTCATTCATTAATAATGGCATGCTATTTAGATTCCAAGTGTTTGTTTATTTTGCAGTTGTTCTTTTGTGGTTAATGTCTAGTTTCATGCCATTGTGATCAGAGAAAATACTTGAAATGATTTTAATCTTCTTAAATTTTTTGAGACCATTTTTGTGTCCTAACATGTGGTCTATCCTAGAGAATGTACCATGAATGTATATTCTACAGCTTTAGGGTGAAAGGTTCTGAAGATATCTATTAAATCGAGTTGATCTAGTGTATCCTTTAAGTCTACTGTTTCTTTATTAATTTTCTTTCTTGAGGATCTATCCAGTGATGTTAGTGGGGTATTGATATCCCCTACTATTATAGTATTGCTGCTAATCTCGCCCTTTATATCCACCAAAGTCTGCTTTATATATGTCTTGATATATGTCCTATGTTTGGTGCGTAGATATTTATAATAGTTATATCTTCCTGTTGAATTGTTCCCTTTATTATTATGTAGTGTCCTTCTTTATCTCTTACTACAGCCTTTGTTTTTTTTTTTTGTTTGTTTTTAAATATTTTGTTTATTCAGTTTTAGAGAGGGTAGAGAGAGAGAGAGAGAGGAAGGAAGAGGAGCAGGAAGCATTAATTCCCATATGTGCCTAACCAGGCAAGCCCAGGGCCTCAAACTGGTGACCTCAGAACTCCAGGTCGATGCTTTATCAACTGGGCCACCACAGGTCAGGCACTACAGCCTTTGTTTTAAAGTTCATTTTGTCAGATATAAGTATTGCTACCCCAGCTTTTTTTCATTTCCATTTGCATGAAATATATTTTTCCATCCTTTTACCTTCAGTCTTTGTGCATCTTTTGTTTTAAGGTGTGTCTCTTGTAGACAGACAATGTATGGGTCCTGTTTCTTTATCCACGCAGCTACCGTATGTCTTTTGATTAAATCATTTAATCCATTTACATTTAAGGTTATTATTGATATGTAGTTGTTTATTGCCATTTTATTCTTTAACGCTGTATTCTTCTTTTGCTATATTCTTTTCCCCCTTTGAACTATTCACAACAGGCCCCTTAGCATCTTTTGCAGGATTGGGTTGGTTTTAATGAATTTCCTGAGGTTTCTTTGTCTGGGAAGTTCTTTATTTCCCTTCAATTTTAAACGTTAGCCTTGCTGGATAGAGTAGTCTTGGTTGTAGGTCCTTGTTCTGCATTACTTTGAATATATCTTGCCATTCCCTTCTGGCCTCAAGTGTTTCTGTTGAGAAATCTGATGTCATCCTTATGGGGGCTCCTTTGTAGGTAATAGCCTTTTTTTCTCTAGCAGCTTTTAAAATTTTCTCTTTATCCATTTGCTTTGATATTTTAACTATGATGTGTCTTGGTGTAGATCTTTTTGGGTTTCTCTTTAATGGAGTTCTCTGTGCTTCTTGAACGTGTTAAACATTTTCCAGCCTTAATTTAGGGAAGTTTTCAGGTATGATGAGATTGAACAATGTTTCTATTTCTTGTTCTTTCTCCTCTTCTTCAGGAACCCCTATGATGTGGATGTTATTTCTCTTCATGTTGTCACAGAGCTCCCTTAGAGTTTCCTCAGATTTTTTGAGTCTCTTTTCTTTTTTCTGCTCTGCTTCTGTGCCTTTGTTTATTGTGTCCTGTAACTCGCTGAATTGATTCTCAGCTTTATCCATCCTCTTTTAATTCCTTCCATTGTGGTATTCAGTTATGATACTGTATTTGTTATTTCTGCCTGATTCTTTTTTATTATTTCAATTGTCTTTTTTATACTTGTTATCTCTTTATTTAGGTGTTCATAATGACTTCCATTGTTGCTCTAATTTTTTGAACAATCTAACTATCATTATTCTAAATTCTGCTTCTGGTAATTTGGTTATATCTGGTTCATTCAGGTCCTTCTCTGGGGATTTCTCTTGATTCATTTGGTTTGTATTCCTCTGTCTGCCCATTTTGTTTGTGTATAAGAAGTGTGTGGCCACTGGAGTCCAATGGATGTTGCCTTTGTGTTCCCTAGGTGTGGTCTGTCTACAGTCCTGCCACCTCATCTGCCGCTGCCGAGGGCAGTTGGGTATGGGCGTTGCCAGTGCCTGCCCACTGTGGCTGTTGCTTTGATTTCTGCCTCTCCTCCATAGGAGGGGCTGTGTTCCGGTGCATGACTCTACAAGCCTTAGCCTGTCTTGGCCTTCGCCTCACCCCCACTGGTGGGGTTGCGCACTCTACTCAAGCCACAAGCCTCAGCACCAAGGGTAGGGGTGAGCACCTTTGCTCAGCTGCGGACCCAGCCTGTTTCTGTGCTTCTGCCCAGGCCCCACGGTCAGAGCCTTCTCACTGCAGTTTCTTGGGTCGGATGGGGCTGCGGCGTGCACTAAGCTGTGAGCCTCTGCCCGTCCCGGGCTTTAACCACGTCCCCCATGGTCAGAGCCAACTCACGCATGCAGGATGGCTAACCGCGGTTTCTAGGCCCGGTGGGGCTGCTGGCATTCACTCAGCTGCCAGCCTCCGCCTGTCCCTGGTTTTAGGCCCGCCCCCGTGGTCAGGGCCGGCTTGTGCAGGGTTGCAGAGCAGATCTCTGACTGTTCCTGGCCTCTCGCTTTTCTCCCATAGGTGGGGTTGCAGGAGGGCCTGCAGCTGCCGGACTGCTTTTGCGTGTCCCCTCCATCCCTGCTGGGCTAGGCCAAGCTCACACCTGCTGGGCCTCCACTCCCGCTGATAGAACCGCGTTTCAGTGTCCCGCCACCACAGTCCCTCCAGCAAGCCCTCAGCAGTGTGGGTAAGGGCACTGCAGCTCAGACCCTAACACTCCATACTTTAGTCCTGGAAGCCCCCTCCGTCTAAGCAGTTCTGCTCTAAGTGCTGTGGGAGAGCTTGTTTGGCTGGTGTCCTGTCTCCCTTTGCTGGTATTGCTAGTTCCAGGAGAAATATTCATTTTCGATTTGAGAAGTGACTCAGCCCAGGGGTTAGGGTGGCTGTCCCTCAAAGTGTTTCTCCCTGTACCTTCAGTCCACACTCTCTTCCTGCTGCTCTGTTCCCGTTCCCTGGAGCCCCGGGTGAGTGGTTGTGAGAGAGGTTTTCTGCGCTATCCCTTTAAGAAGAATCCTGGGTCTGAGAAAACTGTCTCTTTCTCACAAAGAGTATCCTTACTTGTTTCACAGCTCAAAACTGTCCGAACACCTCTTGTAGGCTCTGGGGCTGCAGGCTGGAGCTTTGTTTCTGGGACCCACGTCCCTCCCTCTCCGCCAAACTCTCCTCCCGCCATGCTAGTCTCTCCAGGCTGCCGTTTGCTCCGGGGAGCTGGGCAGCCCTCTCCGCATTTTCGCTTTTCCTACCAGTCTCAATGTGGCTTCTGCAGTGTTCCTTGCTTGAGGAGTCCACTTAGTTTAGTTCAAAGTTGGTTTATCCAGATAGTTCTTAAAATTAAGTTATAATCCACATTGGATCTGGGAATTGGAAGTTGGTATGTCTGCCTACTCCATCGCCATCTTGCCATCCGGCCTATGTACAGCCTTTTATATGTCAATCATACGTTAATAAGGTGGTTTCTATTTTTTAAAAAGGAAAACTTATGAGCTGGTCCTGACAAGGTGATTTTAATGTTATACCTTTCCCTTACTTGGATGAGTCAGTAAAAGATATTGGGAATCTTGTCTTTTCAAGACATGTTTTCAATCTTCAGTATTCAAACTATTATTAATAAGTCACCTCACAACAAATTGTAATACAACTGAGTGTTTTAATTTCTCCCAAGAGTCTCTGCGTTGTTTTTCAGTTAATTTGGATGTGCAATTTCAGTCTTCTGTCCCCTGGATGGCAGTGTTGTTCTCCAAATTTCACAGTACAGTGGAAACTTGGAATCTTAAAGAAAACAATCTAAATGAATGCATTATTATTTTTATTTTATTACTATTATTTTCTAAATTAGAAGGAAATTGATCTGTCAGGTTTTTATATTTCTTTAATGCCTAAGATCTGCCGAGCCAACCAGCGTGGGCCTCAGGTTAATTTCTAATATAATGACTGGCTTTGATTCATTTAAATCAACATTTAAAGGCAGCCTTCTGTCTGATTGCTAATGACAATTGTATGCCTCTACAAATAGAAAGTAAGGGAGTTGAACACTAAAATTTGATTAATGTAAAAGGTAAGACCAATGAAAACAGTTTAAAATTACAACCAGAGCAGACTGTTTTGAACTTTACAAATATAGAAACAATGTGTTGGAAAATAAAATTAGAAAAATGGAGCAAAGAACCAAAACAAAGTTAATATAAAAATGCATTTCACAATGTCCTCTACCTTATTTTTAGGGATGAGCCAAGAATTAAACTCTAAGATTATAGTGCTAATATCTAGGGATAAATGCAGTAATTTTATGCTCAAAGTGACTATAGCATAAAATATGTTGTATTTTTAGAAGTGCAATTAATGTGATATTAAGATCAGAAAAAATACCTCAACTAGGTCCTCTTTATGAAACCTCATCTCTTGAAGACATTCTCATTCTCAACATCTTTATAGTAAACAGTTGTTGTTTTGTTTACTATATGTAAGCCACTAAAAATGCTTATATTTTTGTGTTCTATGGCTGAGGGCATCCTAGGTTTTGATTCACCAAAGTGTTGTTTCAAAATATTTAAGATCTAATTTTAGTATATGTGCTGTGAAAGCTGGCTGGTAGATCAGTTGGTAGAGTTGGATGACAATCCCAATACACCAAGGTTATGGGTTCAATTTTGGTCAGGGCACATACAAGATTCAACCAATGAACTGAGGCAGATTTAACGGTGGGCACAACAGGCGTGCGCCCTTGGCCCAAACTTCTGAAGGTCCCCGCAAACCCCAACTTTACACGTTTTTCTCATGACACCAAGTTTGGTTTCATATGTGCAATTTTAACATTAATAGTGCATGACCCTTTTATTTATTTAAAAATATGGCTAACATGTGTTTTTATTTTCCTTGTCTCTATCTTTTTATAAGGGGTCCTATATTTTCTTCTGCACCTGGGACCTCAACTGACCTTAATTCACTTCTGCCAATGAATGCATATATATTTCATTTATATATATATTTCATATGTATTTCAATTTCAGATATAATTCATATATCATTTTCATACATTGAACAACAGGCAGCACAAGGCTGTGATCTATGAAAGAAAACAAATGAATATAAACCTATTTTACTTCTTCTGGGACATAGTATCTATTATAATCATTGTCTAGCTCCATTATTTTCTTAATGGTTCCAAAATGGTGATATTTTAATTCTATAATATTTCTTCATTTAGGAGTTGTTCTAAAGAGAAACTTTCCTTTTCGTTACTTGGTTGTGTTAGGGTACAGTTATATAAGAGAGACAGAATAAATACTTGATTGCTTGAATCGGTTTAAAAAATGGAATTGGTTTCCTAGCTTGTTTGAAATATTAACTATGCAGTTTTCTGGGTTTTTTTTTTAAATGCAGTTTTAGAAAATAAGTACCGAATTGGTGGGAGGGAATCTACCTCATTGGGTTTTAATCCGACTCAGTTGATCAGTTTGTCAGGGAATAAATAAAGGTGGATCATATTATATACTGTAGTTATCAAGTTATGTATCATCTACTCATGTACTTCCTCTCTTTTTCTATATTTGTTCCAGATGAAATGTTATCGCTCCTTAATGTTTTTTTTTTTCTAAGAGAAGAACTAAGGATAAGAACAAGCTTCCTAAGGGAAAAAATGAGAGAGGCAGAGAATTATGGATTATTTTAAAGTGGAAATTCACAAACCCATTAGTTTGTTTTAGGAGGCTATAAGTAGGCTGCTGTTTGATCAAGCATGTTGACTTCCTAGAGTGAAATAGAACAGAAAGATCCAGAGAGGGAGAACTAACTATGTTTTAGTACATTTCAAAGGTAAAAAACAAGAAAACAAAGTTATGTTACTAAATTCAAGTAGTGATTGCTGATCTGAAAACCAGACATAAAGAAAAGAATGTTACAGGCTTCTTAGGTCCTATAATGAAGAAAAAACCACAATCAATGGTCAAATCATATTCCAAGATAATTGTTTTAAAAAATTTGGGTACTCCAAGAGGACATTTTCTTTTTCTTTTTTTAATTGATTTTAACTAGAGAGGAAATGTGTGTGTGGCTGGGGGGGTATGGAGGGGAGGGAGAGGACCATTGCTCTGTTCCTGTAAGTGCCCTGACCAGGGATGGGACTGGCAACCTCTGAGCTTCTGGATGATGCTCTAACCAACCAAGCTATCCGGCCAGGACACAAGGGTCATTTTCATTGAGCCATTTGCACAAGAATTGATCAGAAAGAGAGGAGAAAGTATTTTTAAAATACTGAAGTGCTCAGTTCTTAATTTATTCTTGGGTGACCTAATTTGCTTTAATTTTGAGGAGGTAGTTGATTATATAGTATATGTTCGATTATATGCTGATTGAAATGCAATATATATATATTTATCAGAACAGAACATAGTTTTAAATGCTCTAATTTGTGCTATTTGGATAATAAAGCACTATTAATTCTAACAATGCTTAAATTAAGCAACCATAAATAACAACCTCTTGTCAGAAATCCTAGATAGAAGAATAACAATTGCTTGAGAATATCATCAGCCTGCCATGTTACGAATTACCATCTTAATCTTCAACACTGAGATTCAGCAACGCTAATGCAGGGCTACAACCAGACTATAAATTAAAGAAGCTTCTAGACTTCTTTAGTTGGCTCAGTTTTACATTGGTTGCAGCTAAAACAAGATTGTATCTTATCTAGCATATGTTCAGTCATTCATATAAGAGACATTAATCAGTAAATAAAATTTAAAATCCCAAAATTATAAATTCAGTAGAACCCTAGGAACAATAATATAAATAATTTCCTTTCAGTGGGGAGAGATCCACAAAATTGAACAGATAGAACAAAACTAGCTAATTAGAAATTATAAAAAGGTTTAAAAAGAAATTGTATTTTTTTTCTTTTTCTTTTTTTTTTTAGGTGAAATGAGGGAAGATAGTGAGGGAGACACCTGCATGCACCCCAACAGGGATGCACTTGGCAACCCCATCTGGGGCCAGTGATTAAACCTCTTTTAGCACCTGAGGCTGATGCACTCCAGCAGAGCTATCCTGTGTTCAGGGCCTTGCTCAAACCAATCCAGCCATTGACTTTGGGAGGAGAAGAGGGAGAAAAGGCGGGGGGGAAGCACATGATCACTTCCTCTGTGTGCCCTAACCAGGAATCAAACCTGGGACATCCATATGCCAGGCTGATGCTCTATTCACAGAACCACTGGCCAGGGCCAAGAAATTGTATTTCATGTAAGAATGCTAAATGTGTCTTTACCTCTGATAGTGTGTCTAGTCCAAGTATGGACAGATGTAGTTTAAAAAATGTTAACTTTGATTAGAACTTTGAGTTATTAAATCATTAAATGATTTTATGTCCATCCAGTCTAGAATACTGTATCTAAACAGAACTGGGAAAAATGGACACATGAACCTGGCAGAATGAGGCATCATATATATAATCATTTGTGTCAAAAGAGAGAGAGAGAGAGAGAAGCCCAAAGCTATAGTTTATGTTTCTATTTTACTTTATAATTAAGATTTTTGCAAGAGAATTTCTGTGTAAAATAAATTTCTTTCCCTTTGGGATAAGTGAATGTTTTATTTTCAGTTTTCAGGAAGTGAAATATTGTTATATTTTACACAAGAAAACTACGTATAAATATTTTCAAATATAGAAATTAATTGCAATTATGGGTTTATATTCTTAATGAAAACTGATCTCTCCATGGATTACTTATCAGAGAAATTTTATGCCCTAGTGTATTGGAACATAATACCAAAAATGAAAATGCATTTATGAAATCATTGTTTCTTTTAACATTTTATTAGTTTAGAAATTAAATTTAATGTGTGACATTGGTCATTAGGAATACATAGTTTCAGGTAAATATCTCTATAGCATTTGAAGTGTTGATTGTGTTGTGTGCTCATCACCCAAAATCAAATCATTTTCCATCATCGTATATTTGCTCTTCTTTACTCCTCTCCCCCAACACCCTCCTCCTGATAACCACTTCACTTTTGCCTATGTCCATGAGTCTCAGTTTTATATCCCACTTATGTGTGAAATCATTCTTAATTTTTTTAAGGAGTCTTTTATGGTTACACATACTTCCTATATTTATTAGGTTATAAATTCATTCTTCATTGGCTTTGTTCCTGTTTTCCAGGTAATACCACTGTGGTGCCACAGCCAAAAGAGAATTAGGTCATCACTGTTTGTGAAGTAGAGGAGCTCTATGAGTTCCTACGTTTAAGCCAGTGAATGATTGGGAACAAATTTTTGTTTGCGCCAACTCTGTAACTGTTCTAAGAAAGCAAAGACTATGCTTCCAGTTTTGTTTATTATATACTGTATTGGGGTACATAATAATACCCCAATATTATAGCTCTTGAAAGTACTACTAAATCAAAAATAAATAATGTATCAGCACTACTCTTTCCAACTATTTGTATATGTTAACTTATTATTGAACATAATGTACTTTTCTTTCAAGTCAGAATGTCTTATATGTGTTAATCTTGTAAATCTCTCTTGATTTCCCTGCTTCCCTCCTGCTAATTTGCAATATTTTATTGTAATGTTTAGGCTAGCAGTATATAAGGAGTGATCAGACTTTAGTTCAATATTTAAAACTGCTAAAAGCTATTTAGCAATCCACACTTATTCCTTACTTCTGTAACCCAAATTGCTATCATACATTTGCATTCAACCTCCTGTTACAAGAGCAATTCATTACATTTCTCATAACCCAAGTCTTCTCAGCTTGTAAATCCTCTCATCACCCATTACTTCCTGTATAGTAACGACCTCCATAATCATCCTAGGAACCCAAGGTTGTCATGAACTTTTCCCTTTATCTTGCTTTATGCATCAATTGCTGCAGCTTGTTGATCCTTTTTTAAAAACTCATATCACAGCTCTCCATATGTCTTCATTCCTTTAACCACATTTCTAGTTCAGGCATATCTGTCACCTGTCCTTAGAACAATCTTTTTTTTTTTTGTGACAGAGACAGAGAAAGACAGATAGGGACAGACAGACAGGAAGGGAGAAAGATAAGAAGCATCAATTCTTTGTTGGTACCTTAGTTGTTCATTGATTGCTTTCTCATATGTGCCTTGACCAGGGGGCTACAGCTGATCGAGTGACCCCTTGCTCAAGCCAGTGACCTTGGGCACAAGCTGGTGAGCCTTTCTCAAACCTGATGAGCCCCTGCTCAAGCTGGCAACCCTGGGGTTTCGAACCTGGGTCCTCCACATTTAGTCCAACGCTCTATCCACTATGCCACTGCCTGGTCAGGCTAGAACAATCTTCTTGACTGGCCTTTCTGCTTCTGGATTGGTACCATTCGATCCAAGCTCTATACTGTATCCGGAGTAATCTTTACAACCAAGATATGTGATTATCTTACTTCCCTCTGTACAATTCTTCAATGATTCCCCACTGCTTATAGGATAATTTTAAACACTTTCTGCTTTGTATATAATACCCTGGAGCTTCAACTATTAACCCCCCCCCCACCTTGTACTTTATTTATAATAAGTACTCCAGTACTATACTTGTAATCCCTGAAACATTCTCTTGTCACAAGCCTCTGAACCTTTGCTCAGGCTATTCCCACTGCTTGGAAATCTCTTCCCCACCTGTCTGCCTGGTAAATAGCTACTCTTTCTGTATACTTTTGACAAGATCCTCACATCTCTTTCTTCCCTTCAATCATTTGGAACTTCATCACCTATTGGTCTTTGAGACCACCAGGACTGTTTCTATCACACCTTTGACTTCTGTGGATTTTATTTCCCACCAGAAGCCACAGACTCTCAAACCCATGTGGTTTGTGTTTAACCTTGGCTGACTCTATTTCCTACCCTATTCCTAATTTCATTCTTTTAACTCTGCGAGTGCACTCTCTGGAACTTGTGATTTGTCCTTATCAACATCTCCTATATCTTTAACCTCTTCATTAAACATTTCCTTTACCTTTGTGCTCCAACCAAGACTAGGTTGTATCCATACCATGCTTTTTTCATGTAGTTTTCTCAGGTAGTGGCTATTTTACTTCCTATGACCCTTGTGTCTCTGAGCTCTGAAATGAAATAAATGCCATTTTTGTTTCTCTGTGTTGTACCCAGAATATTGTTCATCCCTCCTGCTAAAAAACCTCCATCACTGATGCTTCTGCCATCAGACTATGTCACTTGATATTATTGTTTCTGTTAGTTATATACAGGCTTATCTCTCTTATTCCTCAAATAGTTGAGTATTGGTTCAGTATCACTTTTTTAGTATAACAAATATAGAATTTTTATGATTTCAATATCCATATAAATTCCAATAGATGAACCTTTCATTTCCCAGCCTTGGTTTCTCAATACCTTGACATTCCTTTATTTACCCTATATTTCACCCCCAAACAGCCAAATGCTCTAATATTCTTACTTGACACTTACAATAACTCACAACTGCTCTCTTCTCCCATAATTTCAATTGTAAGCATCCTTCTTTATTTTCCTTCCTGAAATTTTATTATAAGAAGTTTTCAAACATATAAAAGTTTTAAAAGAATTTTACAGTAAGAACTTATACACATAGCACCTAGATTCTATCATTAATATTCTACAGTATTTGTTTTTTATCTATATACCTCTTTCTTTTCCAGTCTCCCTTCTTCCCTCCCTCCCTATCTATCCATCCATTTCACCCTCTCTCCATCATTAATGCATCTTAATTTAGGCACTTGTCAAAGTAAATTGCACACACCAGTAAACTTTCTCTTTAATGCATTAGAATGAATATAATTAACTAAAGCTTAAACATTTATTTGCAATAATAGTAATTCTCACTCTCTTTCACACACACACACACAGACACACACACTTATATACACACGTATTTATTTGAATCTTGTTTTACCACTGTGCTATGATCTTTTTTTATTGTTGTTGTTAAGTGAGAGGAGGGGAGATAGAGAGACAGACTCCCACATGTGCCCCAACTGAGATCCACCCAGCAAACCCTGTCTTGGACTGATGATTGAAACAACTGAGCAATTTTAGTGCCCGAGGCTGATTCTTGGACCAACCAAGCTATCTTCAGTGCTTGGGGCTGATACTCGGACCAATAGAGCCACTGGCTATGAGAAAGAGACAAAAGGGGGAGAGGGAGGAGAAGAGAAATAGATGGTCGCTTCTCCTGTGTACCCTGACCAGGAATCAAAACCAGAATATCCATATGCTGGACCAATACTCTATCTACTGAGCCAACAAGTCAGGGTCGACTGTGATCTTCTTGAGGGCATGTACAATGAACCACTTATATTTGTATCCCTAGTGGCTAGAACAAGAACATTTAGTCATTTAGTAATTGATAAAAACTGCTAGTTGAATGGATGAACCACTCTCCTTACAATAGTACTAATCTGCCAATTAACATAATAGGATAACCTGACCATGTGGTGGCACAGTAGATAGAGCATTGACTTGGGATGCTGAGGACCCAGGTTCAGAACCCTAAGGTTACCAGCTTGAGTCAAAAGGTTGATTGCTTGAAGCCCAAGGTTGCTGCCTTGAGCAAGGGGCCACTGGCTCAGAGCTCCCAGTCAAAGCATGTATGAAAAGCAATCAATGAACAACTAAAATGTTGTAACTATGAGTTAATGCTTCTTAGCTCTCTCCCTCTCTCTCTATCTCACTTAAAAACAAAAAAGATAATAGATAAATTCAATTGAATCGCTCAAATTCAGAGTTAGATGACCTTGACATATCAGGCAAGGAACATTGCCAGAATGTCGGCACAGGCTGATTTTATAGACAAGTCAGTCTGTTTCTTGAAACCTTCTTTTTACATTTTGTCATATTGTAAAGAAGTGACAAAATTGAAATTTATCTCATGAGCAAAAGTTATAATGCTTAATTGCTTTCTTCAGAAAAGCATGCTTATCATTCTAGTCAAATTTATTTTCTACTATGGCTAAATATAGATTAATATTTTTATTATTAGTTTACTATGCCTAGAATACTTATAGCCTCTTAATATAGAATTACTTTCAGAGTACATTTTACCTTTGAGCTCATTTAAATAAAACTATATCATATATATAGCATAAAAACACTATTAAGAAATAAAATGTTCACATCAAATCTTGTTAGGTTATATGGATTAGATATTTAATACACTGGATGCAATCTGACATGGCTTTTAGACATATATGTTTGGATTTTTCACCATTGTCTGTAGTGTAAGGTATACTGTTGTCATCATGTTAATAAGAAAATTAAGACTGTGTAATATACCATACTCCCAACAAAATAATTGGGTAATTTATCCTTCCCACTAAGAGAATCCATCAGCATACTTAGATGCAAAGAAAAAGAAATACATGATATGCTCTGATAGGATGACACCATTTACTATACTAAACAAGAAGCATGTGTCATAAATGCAAATCTTAAATTATAGACCACCACCTTTCAAAATACAAGTGTGATCATAAAACCATCTGTTTCATAATCAGTTTGCAAAGTACATCTGGTATTGCTGTATTGGCTCACCAAATATTTCCTAAATGAATTTTAAAAACACAAAGTGAATACAGACAGTCTATGGTTTGGGAGACTAAATGTCCATATGGCTTCCTTTAGTACCTTTACTAATTTCATCCTTGTATTTCTTAATTAAGCTCTTTCAGTAAGCATGTAACTGTTACCATTAAAAACACATACTGATTAAATGAGTGTTTGAAGGACATTCAGGTAACTGGTGGCTTCAATTTAATCATGTAAGCTTAGCATAATTTCATTCTACTTAATTATTCCTTCATATTGAAATAACAAAAAATACAACACCACTAGAGTCTTTCAATCCTAATTTTATATACAATGTGATTATATTGTTAGAAGTGTCAAAGCTTAAAGTTGTAAATTAATGTAGAGCAGACAGTGTGTTCTGACTTTAAACATTTTTAAAAAGGAAGTTAAAAGCTTTATCTAAACTCAGAAGATACCTTGTTATTGTTGACATCAGAAAATTTGTAATTATATCTTTAGCAAGAGTAACATTTGATTTAAAAATAATTATTATTGGGATGATCAATATTTCACAGGAAAGTTTTTTCTTAAACTAATTCGCAAAAAATTGCAAAAATTTATGGATATTAGATTATTTTAATATTCATGTGAACTACTCTTTTTTAGTTCTTTTTAAAAAATTAAATTTATTGAGGTGATATTTTTAATAAGATGATAAAAATTTAAAGTGTACAATTCTGTGATATATCATCTATATATTGCATTGTGTTCTCACCACCCAAAGTCAAATCTTTTTTTATTTATGATTTTAATTTGCATTTACATAAATTTAAGTGTCCCAATGAATATATCTTTCCCTACCCCCTTATTCCTCTCGGCTCCCCCATGCTCCCTCCCCCCAACACCTTCTCCCCTTCCCTCCAGGATTTGCTGTCCTGTTCTCTATAATGCTGTGTTATGTATATATAATTTCATTAATCTCTTTCCCTTCTCTGATCCCATCTTCTCTTCTACTTTCCCTCTGACTGCTTTCTCTCTGGTCCCTTTGAATCTGCCTTTGCCTCTGTTCCATTGCTCAGTTCACACTGTTCATTAGATTCTTTTGTCAACATATATTTGACTCCCTTTATCCTTTACTACCCTCCCACCCACCCACCTCTTTCCCTCTGGTAACCATCATACTGTTGTCTGTATCTATGACTTTTTGTTTATTTGTTTTGTTTGTTTATTTATTTGTTATATCTTACATGTAAATGAATCATATTGTTCTGAACTCTTTCTAGCTGCCTTTTTTTGGATAGCACAATATTCTAAAAATTCAACCATGTTATTGCAAATGGCAGTATTTCATCTTTTCTTATGGCTCAGTAGTATTCCATAGTATGTATATACCACATGCTCTTTATCCCATCATTGATTGAAGGACACTCTCGTTGTTTCCATGTCTTGGCTACTGTAAACAATGTTGCAATGAATATAAGGGTGCAAATATCTTGCAAATAAGTGCTTTCAAATATTCAGGTAGATACCCAGAAGAGGAATTGATGAATCATATGGTAAGTTTATGGTATTCTTAATTTTTGAGGAGCCTCAATACTGTTTTCCATAGTAACTATACTAGGTTACATTCCCACCAGCAGTGAGTGTGGACTCCTTTTTCTCCACAACCTTTCTAACACTTGTTACTACTTGTCTAACAGATGTGAGGTGGTATCTCATTGCAGTATTGATTTGCATTTCCCTAATAGCTAGTGAAGACGAGCATCTTTTCATATATCTGTTGGCCATTTGTATGTTTTCTTGGGAGAAGTGTCTATTCAGGTACTCTGCCATTTTTTAAATTGGATTATTTGCTTGGTGTTGAATAGTATGAGGCTTTATAAATTTTGGATATTAACCCATTGTCAGAGCTGTTATTTACAAATATCTTCTCCCATTCAGTTGGTTTTTTGCTGTACACAGAAGCTTTCTAGCAATCAAGCCAAAGAAAAAAAGAAACCAGTCGAAATTGGGAATGCAGAACTAAAATTGTCACTTTTTGCAGATGGCATGATTATGTAGAAAACCCTAATGACTCCACCAAAAAACTACTAGAAACAATAAAAAAAATACAGGAAAATGGCAGAATTCAAAATCAATGTACAAAACCACGGCATTCCCAATACTTACAATGAAATTTTAGAAAAAGAAATAAAAACAATTTATTTTTTGCAACTGCAACAAAAATAATAAAATAGCTAGGAGTAAACTTAATGAAGGATGTGAAGAACCTATGTACTGGAAACTACAAAACATTATTAAAAGAAACTGAAAGAGACACAATGAAATAGAAAGATAATCTATGTTCATAAATTGGAAGAATCAAAATAGTTAAAATGTCCATATTACCCAAAGCAATATACAAATTTAATACAATCCTTGTTAAAACCCTAATGAAATTTTTAAAAAAGTAGTAAAAAAATTATCAAATGTGTTCGGAACTACAAAAGTCCTCGAATAGCCAGAATCATCCTGAGGAAATAGAACAAAGCAGGAGGTATCATGTGCTCTGATCACAAATTATACTAAAAAGCAACAATAATCAAAACAGCATGATATTGTCAGAAAAACGGATGCACATACCAATGGAACAAAATGGAGAGCTCAGAAATAAACCCATGTGCATATGGGCAAATAATTTTTAACAAAGGAGCCAAAAGCATACAATGGAGACAAGAAAGCCCCTTCAATAAATTGTCCTGGAAAAATTGAAAAGCCACATGCAAAAGAATGATACTAGACTACTATTTGTCCCAATATACAAAAATTAACTTTAAGTGGATCAGAGATCTAAATATAAGACCAGAAACAATAAGTTACTTAGAAGAAAACATAGTTACTAAACTTGTGGGCCTTGATCTTAGAGCAGATTTTATGAATTTGACCCAAAGGCAAGGGATGTAAAGACAAAATTAAATGAATGGGACTATATCAAACTGAACTATTCTTTTTATCATAATTCATCTCCTTTGCAAGTTTGAACTGATTCCTTAGTTAAGATTTTAGAATTTACATTTGCATGCCTCTTTCTCATGTCAGTACTGTTCTTTTCAGCATAATCATATTCCTCTTGCTATCCTAGAGAAGAGGAACAAATGTTTGCATTAGAGTGTTTTAACACCTCTTGAAATCAACATTTAAAATATTTAATTTCTTAACCAGCATTGATGACAAAATGGGCAAAAAACCAGTGTTTTTGGTAGGTGTGTAATACTCTAATCTAATAATTTTTAGAAAATTTTGATAATATGTATTAAAATGTAAAATGTTTATACCCTTGTCAATAATCTATTTTGAGACACATAAATACACTTTGCAAATGTACACAGATATGTTTACACAGGAATATTGAAAACAAAAAACAATATGCGTAATATGGAGTAAGTTAAATAAAATACTTCCTATCTAAGTCCATCTTTTTGTTAAAAGGAATCCAAAAACTATAAATGCTATCAATGACCAAAAAACAATAACAAAAACAAACAAACAAACAGAAAACTATTAAAGTGTGTCTGTATGCTTTTTAAAAAATTTAAAAATCTTTGTTTTTAGATGCTCGAAGACTTCTTTTTATGTTATATACTTTTGTTATACTTAACTATTTTACAATCAGGGTGCAGTACTCTAGTAAACTGACAAATAAGAAAGATAATAGACCATTTTAATGGTTGTAGTGGATATTTGGACTGATTTTAATTCCTTTATTCTTTACCCCTACATACAGCAACTGTAAGTAAATGACCACTTTCAAGAGTACAGAATTAAATATACTTTATAAAGTTGTATTTATAATGATAAGTATGTAACTAAAAGATGATAAACTTCTAAATTATTAAGACAAAAATATAGTCGCTTTTTATATACTGTGGTACCTTGAGATATGAATTTAACTCTTTCTGTAACCGAGCTCGTAAGTCAGTCAACTCAGATATCAAACTGCCAATACTGGATGCATGAGCCAACGCACCAACTAGCGGCAGCTTCCCGAATCACAACTCGTATCTCAGAATTTTGCTTGGATCTCGAACAAAAATACAAACCGAGTCACAGCTCGTATCTTAAAAAATTGTATGTTGGTCTGTTTGTATCTCAAGGTACCACTGTATTCTAAATTATAATGACAAAACACATGATTTCACTTGATGTCAAAGATAAAGCATTCTCAAAGGCAATTGCTAAAGGATTACTCCAGCAAAATAAAAATGAATGAAGTATTAGTAGAATTCAAAAAATCAACAATGAGAAAATAAGTTAGGAAACTTACTGCTAAATTGAAGTACAGAATCTTTAAAATGCTTAAAAACAATCTGAAATGAAAATTTTAAATATCAACATGGGATATTCAGGAATAGGAGTATGTATAAAGAATTAGATAGAAATAGCTTTCTAATTTTCTGTTGGAGAAGAGTTTGTATTGATACTGATGAGATCTAGATGTCATTTTTTAAAGCACAAATAATAAAATTTTACTAAAGACTAGAAGAAAAAGGTAGAATTTTCAAAACTAATAAGGATAAAAGAGCATAAAAACAAGTGAAAAATTAGATACAAAATGAGAAAATACAGAAAGCATAGTGAAAAAACACAAAATAAATAGCCGCAAAAAATACAAACATTTCAGTAATCACAGTATATGTGAATGTTAAATGTACAGGCTCAAATTAAGTAAAAAACCCTTTAAATCTTGTTGAATGCTTATTAAAAGAGACATTGCATATATATTCATTACAACACTGCATAAGCAGAGGAAAATGGAGGAGTGCTTCCCACTTAGAAGAATGATTCATCATGAACAAGAAATATAGCAGTTGGAACCCTTATACACCCAACAGATTTGCTTGAAATTTATTAAATTTAAAATCTCTATGTATAACAATGTATGGCTTAAATACATTATAAAACTAATGAATATTGAAAACATATTAAATGAACTTTAAGAGAGAACAAATAACAAAATATACTTACATCCAATTTACCGTATTTCCCCATGTATAAGACACACCTTTTCCAAAAAATTTGGGTCTAAAAACTGAGTACATCTTATACCAGTGGTTCTTAACCTTTTTTGAGGTACCGAACCCACCAGTTTCATATGCGCATTCACAGAACCCTTCTTTAGTGATAAATAAAATATGATTTTTTTTCCCAAATTCAAGACATAGGTATATGTTTTTTTTTACTGGCGCACAAAATGAGCCGTGCATGAACATCACCTTGCTCAAAGATCAAAACCAACAAAGTGCATGAACTCACAACAAATTACGGTATTACTTTATTCTGGCCTCCGAGGCAGAGGCTTCTCTGAACCCCTGAGACCAACTCATCGAACCCTTATAGAACCCAGGTTAAGAACCACTGTCTTATACAGTGGTTGTAGATTTTTCTTACTTGCATTTCCCTCTTTATCTCGTTTGTTTTTGTGCTCATTGTTGAAGACAGGTATTCATCATCAGACACAGATGAGGACAAGCTAATGGATGGGAGTTTTGACAGTGAAGAGGAGTTGCATGAATTTTCTCATAAATAAAACTTTAGTTCAATAACTTTATGTAATACATTTTTTTTTCAAATTTCAAGCCTCTGAGTTAAGGTATTTCTTATACATGGGAGCATCATATATACATGGGGAAATACAGTAATTAAAAATTTCAGGAAATTTTATTAGTGAACCTAAAATTATTTCTTTGAAAATAACAATAGAAAGACCCTTGGGTAAATTTCATCAAGATGAAAGCAAAGAGCAGAAATAACCTCAGGTAATTGTTATCTTTATTGCTAATAGGTAGCAGTACAAAGGTGATGTCAAACTTTATGGAAATAAATTCGAACAGCTAGAGCAAATGCCAAATTTCTGAGGCCATATCTATGACTAAAATTACCCCCCCAAAAATGTAAATGAGTAGACAAGTGAAATGTTATTGTGTATTGGAGAGTTCTTCAAATTGCAAAAATATGAGGCCAACATGCAAAAATTAATTACTCTTCTTTATCTCAACACTAACCATTGAGAAAATGTTGAATGGAAAAAATCAGTTGAAGTATTAGTTCAATAGTATGTAAATGCTCTCCTCAATTAAAAGATAATACTCTTTTTAAACTGCTACATATATATATATAAGGAAATATAATACAAAAAAAATAGTCTGGATGATTTAATGCCAAACAAAAAGTACTGGTTATTTTGGAATAGGAAAACGAGCAATAATTGCAGTTGGTGTCCAAATTTTAAACACTATAGATAAGACTATAAATAGTCTAATAGGCAAGATAAAAGCAGAGGTCTTATCTGTAATTTAAATAAATGTCCAGTGGATTACCTTCCTTTTTTCTTTTTGCTTTCATAATGAAATGCTAAATTAAAAAGTAAACAAAAAGCAAAAAGATAGTAAAAATTAATAATACTTTGTTGTGAGGATATTTTATTAAGAGAATGTGATGAAATGCTTAGCTGGTATTACAGTTTGTCTGTAGCAAAGTGTTGTAAATCAAGATTATTCTAGGCAAGCAGGATGTATGGCCACCACAATTACATGAATATGTAGTTCCAAGTGCTAGCAGGTCATTCTAGCTGGAGGAAAATAGGTATCATTGATAGTTCCCAGTTTTAGTAAATAGCTTCAATCTGTAGAACCACAGAAAGGTTTCAGAGAAAAAGCAGTCAAGAGTATAATGACTATGTGCTCTTCATTTTTAAGACTAATTTTCTATACTGGTTTTCTTCCAAAATTTAAAGGTCCAAATTGAAACCTCTTAGTTAGCAGCCAGAAAGTTGTATGTTTATTATGTGCTTGTCTCCTTTAACAGAACCTTGTATTGATTTTATATAGTCTGTTTTAATCATTCCCAGCATAAATTGGATCTTTATGAATGAATTGGGGATCTTTATCTCTGACCTCATGCCCAAACTCACCACTTCAGTTTTAAATAGTTCATTCAAAAACATATTTGATTTTTTTACTGTATTTAAGTCATTCATTCTTTTAGAAATTTGTATAAGAGTTATTGCCACTATGCTCAAAGAACCAAAAACTAAAATTCTGTAAGAATAATGATTTGACTCATGGAACAGACTGACAGCTGTCAGAGGGGAGGGTGATTGGGGGGCTGTTTGAAAGAAGGCAAAGGGATTAAGCAAAAAAAAAATAATCCTACACACGCACGCACGCACACACCCCATATACACAGACAACGGTGTGGTGATAGCCAGAGGGAAAGGGGAGGGAAGGTATGTGGAAATAGGCAAAGAGGGATTTTTTTTTTTAATTAAGGGAGGCAGAGACAGACTCCTGAATGTCCTGCGTACTTTCAGACCAGGATCCATCCCACAAGCCGCCTACCTAGAGGATGCTCTGCCAGTATGGGCTGCTGCTCTGTTGTCCTGCAACGAAGCTATTTTAGTGCATGAGGCAAAGCCATGGAGCCATCCTCAGCCCCTCGGGGCCAACTTGGCTTGAACCATTCAAGCCATAGCTGCAGGAAGGGAAGAGAGATAGAGACATAGAGATAGGGGTAGAGAAGCAGATGGTTGCTTCTCCTGTGTGCCCTGACCAGGAATCAAGCCCAGGTCTTGCACACACTGGGATGACACTCTACCACTGGACCAACCAGCCAGGGAGGGCAAAGAGGGATGAAATGGAAATAGAAATAGACTTTACTTTGGGAGGTGGGCACACAATGCAGTGTGCAAATGATGTTTTGTTGAGTTGTACATTTAAAACCTATATGGTTTTGTGAACCAATGTCACCCCAATATATTCAATTAAAAAACCCTGTCATACCCACAAGGACAGCTTTTATTATTTATTAATAAACTTAGCAATATAAGAATCCTTTTGAAGCTCAAGAAATGAATAGTGTATGAGGAGGCTTCATTAAGAAGGCGATGTGTCAGTTGGCTAATATTTTTGACACTTGAAGTTTTTGAGGAAATACAAAATGTAGAACATAAAAATACCCCCACAAAATTGGAATTTCAAGCAATATGAGACATGAAAAACATTAATATTGAATAGTTTTTACCAAGCACTATCTATACATATTTGATTTAACCCTCACAACAGCTATACAAGGTAAGTTAGCTCGGTCCATATGTTTTCTGAGTACACACTTTTCTTTATCTTGTAATTCCAAATTCAAATTCCTGGTTGAAACATGGTGGCAGCATGATTAGATTATAATAGAAAGTCCATAAAGAAAAGAAATAAAAGACTGAACGTCTTTGTTAAAATCAATTTTTGATACTATAATTATCAAGCTAAAAAACTTGAATTTTAGTTTAGAGATTTGGTAGTCACATCAATAACATCTATTGTCGACTAAGTAATAAGCCATTGGGGTCCATAAGGGAAAGGTAAAAGAACAGGAAAAAGGAGACTAAAAGTGTTTCATTAAGATACTAAGATGTCCAGTAGCAATATTTTTGACATTTCATATGTATCCTTGGGAACTCATCAAATATGTCCTGTGAAGCTATCTGGATTAAAGATAGCTCTCCACTTTTTTCAGAAGATAAGAGACACTGAAAAAGTGCATGAGAAGATAATTTGACAGTCTTTTTTCTGGTGAAGGTTAGTTGTGAAAGATTAACTACATGCTTTATTTATTATGTGTATCTTGCTCACTTTCAAAAATGAAAGTACTTTAATTCCATATGGGCTTAAAGGTTAGAATAGTTAGAAAGAATAAATTACAGTCAGCCTTCATCATATCATGGTTCACTTTTTGCGGTCTCACTGTATCACGAATTTTAAAAATTGCATATATCTAATTTTGTATCACAGATTTTCCGCTATACCACAGGATTTTGTGGAATATAGAGGTATTTTTATATATTTATTATGTTAATTATTTTGTGGTAAAATAAGCATTCTCTAGCCTAAAAAGTTGAAAACAATATAAAAATTCTAATTAAAACATTAAAAGAATATTAAATAGAAATAAAACCTTAAATATATATAAATAATAAAATAAATATAAGGTTGCTACTTTGTGGATTTTCTCCTATCGCAGGGAGTTCTGGAACCTAACCCCTGTAATAGATGAGGGAGCACTGTATTTCAGAATTAGTAGGTTGTATGGTTAAATCACAGCAAAAACCTCATATTGTTAATATTTTTATCTCCCAAGATAAAGGATACTATAATAGGGGTATTAGATACGATAAATGTACCATGCACATACTTTGAAATACTATGTAGATGACAGAATGAATGAATTTAGGTTGTATAGCAACATTAAATCAAGAAAATAATTTGAATAGAAATAGTAAGAAACAGAAGACTTATTGAAACACCATCACTTTAAATTGTTATGATCACATCAAACACTATTACATTTTATGAAAAAATATGTAAGCAGTTAACACCTGGATGTTTGGTTGAAGGGAACAAATGGGGCTTGGAATAACTGATGAAACAGGTATAATATAACAAGAAATACAATACCAAGGATGCCTTGTAAAGATGGGTGATCATTATAGTTATGAGCACTAACCTATAAACAATTGAATTTCTTCAGAAAGAAACAAAAAAGAAATAAAAAGAAAGAAAATAAGGAAATAAGGAAGGAAGGAAGGAAGGAAAGGAGGGAGGGAGGAAAGAAGGAAAAAAAGAGGGAGGGAGGGAGGAAAGAAGGAAGAAAAGGAGAGAGGGAGGGAGGAAGGAAAATGGCAGATAGAAAGAACTATGTGAGAAGGAGGAATAAATATTTATAAACACAATATCATAGTTTTAAGAGTGAGTGAATCTAAACCCTACTTTCACAAATTAAAAGCAGACAGAATTCTTGTCTTCAGCCCCTCCCACTTGGTTCTTCTCTGGTAGATAGAGGAAAGGGAGAGCAAGATGTTGGATTTCTGATTATGACTATTGTGGGCACCTGTTGTGTATCTGCAACAATTAGCCTCATTGACTTTGCCAAAACCTTTGCTGTTTTGAAGCTGAGTATTTTAGTTTCACCAGTCATACATGCAAGCTGACTAAAGTGCCTGAGGCTCAGCTCTCTAATTTGCCCCCCCAGCTACTGTCTGTTACAATTTTCATGACAAAGCCTTTTAAAAGTATAATTTTTTTGTTGTTATTTCATGAAATAATTTTCAGTCAGCACTCACCATTACCAGGAGTTGGCTACTTCTGTAATTCTTCTACCAGTTTTACTACATCTTCCTATAATTTTTCCAAGTTTTTTTATTGAAGTATCATTTAATGCAGTAAATTATACAAATTTTATATGTAGAATCATGTATGAATTATTTGCTTCTGAATTATTATATTATTGCTTTATAGTAATAAAGTACTTGTGTCTAAAATAGTCTCATTGTAGTCTGTATTCAATTTATATTTACGGCGTTTATAATTTGGCACTTTGTCTAAAACCTAGTAGCTTAAACTGGAAGCTGATGTCCAAAATAAAATAAAAATAAAAATTTCATATTTTATTTAAAGAGTTTTATTTTTAAGAATTAATTTTATTAAATTTCCCCTGGTAAATAAAAAGAAACCCACGAATCCACACTATTTGAGGGGCTAAAAATGAACAAAATTCAGAACTTTACCTGATCTGACCTATCTATCGTGTTTTGTTTTGTGCCTGTTAAATGGAACCTACTTTTTCTCACGTTCTTATTACTATGTAGCATCAGGAATGGAATCAACTTGATTTTTATTTTTGCTGTATTTTACATGGTTCCTAATATTTCTGGCTCAAGTGTCTGAAAAACCTTTTAAGAAGCACTTACAAATCTTTTCAGGACCGTGGTATTTATTGTCCTTACAAAGTAAAGCACATATTTGAGTAGGAGAAAACTCTATAAATATTTTACATTATTTAAAATGCAGCACATTTTATTTCTTGGCTTCATTTGTGAAAGATAATGGTTTTACTGTCACATTGAATAAAACATTAGCATTGAGATATGCCTGAAGATATTATCATCTAATATGGAACTTAATTATTCTTTCATTTTAAAGTTCAATAACAACTATGAATTAGCTAGAGTACTTTAGGTTGGCCTAATTTTGATGTTTATTTTGAGACTATAATCAACTTTAAATTATTTTAAAATTCTATGGTTATTTTTCGAACATAAGCAATTCTTCTAGAATTTTAATATTTTGCTTTGTTTATGTACCACCCTCCTATTATTTGCTTGATATTTTCTGTTGAAATGATTCTTAAAAAGAAAACAAAGCCTAAATACTATTTTAGTCTTATCTTTGTAATATTATCATAGTTTTGATATATTACTAAAATGTTTATATATATTTAATAGACACATTACCATTAAAAGGAAAAATGTCTATGTGCTAACTAAACTGTATCAAGTACTCAGTGTTAAGTGTACCACATTTGCAGAATGACTATTAAATTATAAATTATTATGTTATGAGGAAAGGAGATTGTTTGGGCATATCTCTAGCCACCAAGTAAAGTTCCATACAGGAAAATAGTCTCTGTATCTGGCAATCATGGGGCTACTAAAACCTGGTAAAAAGATCAACCACTAGGAATCATAGGTTTCAGTATATAGAAATCTTAGATAAATAGAGATAAGCTATTTTAATTTATATTTTAAAAATAGCATGCTAAATTAAAATCCAACTTAAGATACTACAGTATAGATAAATGGTCCCACAAAAATATATACTATTTTTGTGGAAATCCTGATGCAAAATATGATCTACTTACAGTATGGGCATATTTAACTACTTGTGGGAAGAAATATGAATCAGGAATAAAAGAAGATAAAGCTTCTCAAAATGGGGGAAATGACTGTCTAGGGTATTGATAAGTAGGTGATAGACCATCATGGAGCTTCCATGAAAGCCAGATTTTCATGAAGCTTCTTAATTTTTCATTTATATAGATGTGTGAAGAGTTGAGTAAGTATAGATACTGTACAAATAACAAAGGTTGTATTCTCTAAGTTCTAAATACGTAGCTAGATAGAATTCAAAAGTGCTCAGGAGGGTAATTGAAAATGATTTTGATGTAAAGTAATCTAAAAAATGTCTATAAATTAGAGATTTGAGGGAAGCCCATTGGAAATGTTGTGTTTAAGAAATTAAGGATGCATTAGACATCATCAAACTTATAGAGTACTATGTTGAACCATGTAATGTTTGAAATTTATTAAAGTTTTTGATGAATTTGATCTTCTGAATATTTTCTCTTCTGCTCTAAGTAATATAGTAGTATCTAAATTTTGAAATTAATGGTCAGTATTTATTATACACATACTTTTTAATAATGCATCTATTTCTATAAAATTCGCTGAGTTGTATAGAAACACTTGCTCTGATCTTTCACATAAGATTTTATTATGTAAATTGCTAATGGTAATACTCTGAAAAGATCAAAGTTTTTACAGCAATTTTGTTCAATAAAGCTATTGCCTTTCTGCATTTTAGGAATTTCACTTTCTTGTTTATAGTCTAACTTACAATAAGACAAAATGAATATTTTATGAGCAACAATGATCATTAAAATGAGATTTTTAAATGGTATGATCATATTCTTTATTCTAACAGTGCAATTTTTGGCCAAGAGCGTGAGTTCAGAAATCAGACAGCTCAGATTCCACCACTAAGAAATTCTTTTTAAGCCTCAGTATTATCTTCTATAAAATGAAGATAATAAGAGCACTTATTTAATTTAGTTGTTAAAGGGGTTAAATGAGATAATTTCCATAAAGTTCTTAATATAGTGCTAATAAACATTCCACAAAAGCTATTATTTTAAGTAATGATATAATAAGTAGTGAAAGTGAAATAAATTAAAACTGATGACATGATTTAAAAACATATAGACTTTGTGCCTGACCTGTGGTGGCGCAGTGGATAAAGCGTCGACCTGGGAACACTGAGGTCGCCAGTTCAAAACCCTGCACTGGTCTGGTCAAGGCACATATGGGAGTTGATGCTTCCAGCTCCCCCCCCTTTCTCTCTCTCTCTCTCTCTCTCTCTCTCTCTCTCTCTGTGTCTCCTCTCTAAAATGAATAAAATAAAAAATAAAAATTAAAACAAAACAAAACAAAACATATAGACTTTGTATATAAATAATAGAAGAGATATTTCTAGTTAAATCATTACTATAATACTAGCTGTACCCGAACACGCGTTGCTGTGTCTAGGTCTAAACAGCACAATTCTAAAGATTGGCCCTGAGCTTTGTTGATGGTGATTGCAAATGCCAATCAAATTGGGAATTGCAGTCTCTTAAATTGAAATGGCATATCCATTGGAATCATAGGAATGTGAGGAATGTGGACATCTTCATCTTTGAAAGGTCCTGTCAAGATTGTTGCTTCTACGATGTTGCTCATTAATGTTTTTACTGCAAGTCGCATGCTGTTGCAAAGCTTTGGCTGGTTGATATTTTGCAACATGATAATTGGCACGCCAATTTTCAATTGCAGTATGCGCGGTGGCATCCCTAGCAGATGGAGAGAATTCAAAAATTCTGTTGGATAATTAACCGCTTCATCTGCTTCCACAAAAGTGTCGACGGACTTGTATGTGACCGCCTCGCTTTGAATGTTAGACTGAATAATATTGTTAAATTTGTAGACGTCTTTGTTCTTGGCCACAAGAATAGCTCGTTCACTCAGTCAGTTGTGATTCTTATAATTGGTTTGATATTGGGAAATACTTTTTCAACCAATTCTTCTTTTGACATCACTAAATTGCAGAAGTTATGAGGCAATGAAATTCGTCCTGAGGTCAGATCAACTGGCACCTTTCTGTTCCCAATGTCCAGCAATTGATGTAAGAATATCTCAGCTGATCAATTGTTTTGCTGCTGGACACGCATATTTGTAGTTAATTTTAATGTCTTTACGTGTCGCCACAAAGTAGAGTATTTCAGGCAAGCATTTATTTCATCCACTGGTGTCAATCGAGAAATTACAGGTAATGGTTGCCTGAAATCTCCTGCAAGCAATATTAATGCATTCCCAAATGGTCTGATGTTTCCATGCAAATCTTGCAATGATCAATCAAGAGCCTCAAGTGATTTTTTGTGTGCAATTGTGCATTCATCCCAAACAATAAGTTTGCATTTCTGCAATACTTTTCCATTGCCAAATGCTTTGGAAATGTTGCACGTGTAAGTTTCAATGAATTGCATGTTCAATGGCAATATCAAAGCTGTTCTTCCACCTGGTAGCAATGTTGCAGCTGTTCTGGATAACTCAAGAGCTAAGCCTATGTCATTTTGGGATAAAAACACATGTGTAGTCAAATGCAACATTGTTTCAAAATTTCAAAGCAATCGGTGAATAACTTTCAGAGATATAAGATTTTGAACAAACATTTACATTTTTACTTATATAATAAAGATTGAAAATAATACATTAGCAATGGGTCTCTAGAACAGGGGTGCTCAATACGTCAATTGCGATCTACTGGTTGATTGCGAAGGAAATGTGGGTAGATCACATGACATTAAAAAGACATTTGTCTTTTGATTGGCATACAGGGTAGCCAATCTGACAACTGAACTTTCGACACCCTACTCATGCGCGTTAAATTGCGCTAACTTGTTCAGTTACATTGCTGCGTAATTAGCCTTCAATTTATTTAAACTAAATACAATAAAGGGTATAAAAATGAGTGCCGTAGCTGGTCCAAGTAAGAAGCCTAAAACCTACCAATTTCATACAGAATGGGAGGGGATTCTTTTCACTTTGTCATATTCTAAGTGCATTTGCCTCATCTGTCTGTGTGCCATTGCTATTCTAAAGAAGGGAAATGTGGAGTGGCTTTTTCGGACTGTTCATAAAAACTATGACATTGACTTTCCTCCGAAAAGAGAGCTGAGAAGGAAAATGTAAAAGAAGAATACACAATATTAACTAGTAATAATAGTAACTTAAATAATGATAATATAGAAGAAATAAATTTGTTTTGCATTTTTATTGTAGGTAGATCATTTTGACTTGGTCATCTTATAGGTAGCTTGCAAGCTGAAAAAGTGTGGACACCCCTGGTCTAGAACATTCAATTATCATGTGAATAAGCTTTCCTTGTGGGGAGCCGAGAAGATAGCTCTCTGAATATTTTTCTTTTTTATTTTTTTTGTATTTTTCTGAAGTGAGAAGCAGGGAAGCAGGGAGACAGACTCCCACATGCACCCCACTGGGATCCACCCAATATGCCTACTAGGGGGCAATGCTCTGCCCATCTAGGGCATTGCTCTGTTGTAACTGGAGCCATTCTAGCACCTGAGGTGAAGGCCATGGAGCCATCCTTAGTGCCCTGCCAACTTTGCTCCAATGGAGCCTTGGCTGCCGGATGGGAAGAGAAAGATAGAGAGAAAGGAGAGGGGGAAGGATGGAGAGGTAGATGGGCTCCTCTCCTTTGTGCCCTGGGCAGGAATTGAACCTGGAACCTCCACACTCTGGGCCGATGCTCTACCACTGAGCCAACTGGCCAGGCCCTCTCTGAATGTTTGTAACTTATCAACATCCTTTGATGATTGTTAAAAAGAGGTAGAAATGAGATTTTTATTTTCAAATTGATGGCCATGAGTTTCTTTAGGTGACATTTTGAGTTACAATGGTCAATTAAATTCTGCTATGAGTGGTAACTCACTGTACCCTTACTTATTAATTCTTGACCTTTTCTTTTTACATAATATGTACAATCATATTTTCTGCTTTCACACCTCTCCTCAAATTTATAGTATATCTGATGCTGCAAACCAGAACAGCTAATAATTGTCAAGGTCCTAAGTGAGAACGGTGAGGAATGAAGAAATAGACTCCAAGAGAAAAAAGGATGGGATTGGGGGGTCTCTGCAAGCTGATGGCAAGCCAGAGAAAAAGCAAAACCCCTGGTCTGCTTTATTATATAGTGTAGAGAATTAAAGCCTTTAAGCTATATGCAAATAAGAAAGTTTCTGATATAAAGTTACTTATCTGAGGGATAAACCGGAATCCTCATAAGAGTGCATCACCTCTCACCATGCAACAGTCAAAGTTGTGGGGAAAAGCTTAGTCTTAAAAAGGGTGTTTGAGAAAATCTTAGTATTAGAAGGGTGTTGAGAAGATCTTAGTCTTAAAAGGGTGGGGAAGAGCTTAGTTTTAAACTAAGCCCTAGGTTATAAGGACTTTTGTCAGCTTACAGCCTGTCTCCCACACTCTTGAGATGTTCCAAATGTTAGAGGAAAATATATTTAATCCCTAAACAACTCATTTTCTGATGCACTTTTAGAAACAAGTATAAAAAAATAAAAATAAATAATCACCATTATGGATAAGATAATAAGACATACCTTAAAGTTATTTCTTAATCATGTGATTCAGCAAAAAGGACTTAGAATATCTTTTTTTTTTCTTTTTTTTTTTCAGGGACAGAGAGAGTGTCAGAGAGAGGGATAGATAGGGACAGATAGACAGGAACGGAGAGAGGTGAGAAGCATCAATCATTAGTTTTTTGTTGCTTTTGTGACACCTTAGTTGTTCATTGATTGCTTTCTCACATGTGCCTTGACGGTGGGCCTTCAGCAGACTGAGCAACCCCTTACTGGAGCCAGCGACCTTGGGTCCAAGCTGACAAGCTATTGCTCAAGCCAGATGGGCCCGTGCTCAAGCTGGCAAGCTCGGGGTCTCGAACCTGGGTCTTCCGCATCCCAGTCCGACGCTCTATCTACTGTGCCACTGCCTGGTCAGGCAGGACTTAGAATATCTTAATAAAAATGTTAATAATGGCAATACTTCTGATAGAGAGTCAGTGCTACAAATTAAATTAATATTGAGTCCTCCATGGTTTTCACCTTAGACCTCAATAGACCAAGTATATTGTTAGAGAACTGAAGCACTGGTACTACTGTATGACGTACTTGATACTCTTAAGAAGGAAATTTGTTAATTTGAGCAGAACATTAGATGTGAACTAAGTGGGACATAAAAATTGTCTTCAAATTCAAATTACATTTAATTCATATCATGCAAGTTCTAGAATGGTCTATCTGGTTTCAATGTGCATTAGTTTACTAAACAAACCATCACTGAATGGCAGATATATACCAGACACTTAGGGCTTCTATGATATGAAGGTGAAAACTTTTCTGACATAAAGGTGCTTGCTTTAGAGAGAAGGATGTTTATGACAGTAATAATGACCTTTTTAAAGATTATTCTCCAATAACTAGAAAATTCGTCTATGTCTCTCTTTACAAGAAACTCCATGAATTTTTAAACTTTGTTTATTGATACAGTGTTTGTTATATTCGTGGACCTTTTGTTAGTTCAAAACATGTTTATCTGCTACCTACTATGTGTGCCAAACATTTTGTGAGATGCTAGAGATATCATATGACTAAGATTTAATTCTTGTTTTTAAGGAACACTTATTCATGTGTAGCATATTATAAAGCAGAATAACAACTTTAAAATTTATTAGTAAGTGAATTCAGTGTCAGTCAGAGAAAGAAAAGAAGGTTGTTTGCCACGTTCCTTTCCTCTTCTCCAACTTCTTCTAAATTCCTGAGTGCTTTTTGATGTTCTTTGATGTTTGTTTGAGTTTGGATTAATTTTGTTTAGATTAGTGCATCAGTTAGGATTCTTGGTGATGACCAATAGAAACTGACTTTGATTAACATAAGCCAAAAAAGGAGAGAATTTTTAGAAAGGATAATGCACTACTCATAATATAAATGATTTAACAAGGATTCAGGAAAGAACAGAAATCTACTGTTGCTCCAGGGATCTCAGTAAGTTCCCAGGAACTACCTCAGTTCTGTCTTATGTCTTTATGTAGCTCCACCCAATATTCAAATTCATGGGAGAAACAATTTGAATTTTCTGTGAATCATGTGCCCATAACTTGGATAAAGGAAGCAGCAGCAGCAGCATGATTTATAGTTGTACTAGCTCCATGTGGAATAGAGGAGTGTTTTCCAAGGGAAGAGTGGAATTATATTACTAAAGTTAGCATAAAAGATGCTAGGCAGCTACAGGCAGTGTTTTTCAGAGTTGAGAAATGCATTGCCTCTTTTAAATGAAGAAGAATGATCACGCCCTTCCTCAATGTAGTTTAAAATTATTTTTGTTTATCATTTTCAATATTTCTCTAATTCAAGAATTTTGTGCTTATTAATAAATATACTACCTCCTTTTATAAGGTTGTTCAAGGGGGAAGGATACAAAATGATGAGCAATTTTTTGTTTCTTGGTTTAAAACAACATGAAAAGTCACATGTAGCAGTACAGTAATAGTGTGTTTCTTTTGTCCTGCCCAGTGGTGCTGTCACCTGGTAATGGCAGATGGAGCATAGCTCCCCATAATCAGCTTACAACCCTTCTCTGTCATAATCCCTGTAATAATTTTACTAAGTAAACACCAACAAAACTAAAAAAAACCCCATAAAAGTTTATTTTAAAACATTTCGTGACTGTGATAGATGATGATGTTTGTTGAAATTGAATCATTGCTCAAAATGTAAATATGAGGGTTAGTGTTAGGGTTAGGGTCAGGGTCAGGGTCAGGGTCAGGGTTAAGAAAAGAAAAAAAATGTAAATACGAAACTAGCTGCAACAAAGCAGGGTCTTTTAAGTTTGGTGTGCCTATACTACCATATGCTCAGGGATAGCTAAAACTTTCCTGCACTTTTTTTTTTGTTTGTTTAAACAGATTCATAACCATTGCTTTGTGAATATTCAGTGATACCCATTCAACCTTTATTTGGCATGAAGAAATTTGTAGATGAAGTCCACATCTGTGTTTTAGTTATTAGAGGCAACAAATAAAGTGAACCATTTGGTTTCAATGTGACGGTAAAGATGAATGAAATGGGTGCTGAAACGGTAAAGCTGTACTCCAAGTATGAGGCAGATATACCGAATATGCTTATGTGCAAAACTTTAGATTATTATAGAAATAAAAACATCACTTAAAAATTATCATGGCTATCCTGACCAGGTCGTGGCACAGTAGACAGAGCATTGGACTGGGACGTGAGGACCCAAGTTTGAAACCGCGAGGTCGCAGGCTCATCTGGCTTGAGCACAGGCTCACCGGCTTGAGCGCAGGGTCACTAGCTTGAGTATGGGATCATAGACATGACCCCGTGGTCGCTGGCCTGAGCTCAAGGTCGCTGGCTTGAGCAAGGGGTCACTCGCTCTGCTGTAGCCCTCCAGTCAAGGCACATATGAGAAAACACTCAATGAACAACTAAGGAGCTGCAATGAAGAATTGATGTTTCTTATCTCACTCCTTTCCTGTCTGTCTGTTCGTATCTGTCCCTTTCTCTGTCTCTCTTTCTCTGTCATGCACACACACAAAAATTATCAAGGCTAGAACTCACAAAACCTCCTTGAGAAATGCTGTTTGGGCAATCTGGTTGAAGGGTGGAAGGAGCAGAAAGATAAGCTCAGTGGGCAGGACATGCGTTACATCTCTGCTCAGCTCTTTCTTCTCTCCCTTGCTTAATTTGGTTCAGCAATTGTAGTGAATGCAAACAGAACCAACTACATTTTTTTTCTCTTTTACAAAGGTTTTAATTAGGAGGCCAGAAATGAGAAAAAAACACCCCACACATATTTATAAGATGATTTACTATACACAGTGGTACTTTGAGATACGAATTTAATTCTATCTGTAACTGAACCCGTCAGTCAGTCAACTCGTTTATCAAACTGCCAATACTGGACCCGTGCACCAATGTGCCAACTAGCGGCAACTTCCCAAATCACAACTCGTATCTCAGAATTTTGCTCGGATCTTGAACAAAAATATGGATCGAGTCGCAGCTCGTATCTTAAAAAGTATGATATTCTGTTCATATCTCAAGGTACCACTGTAATACTTATTGATGCAAATCGGGAAAGCACACTTCTCTGAATTAAGGAAGACTTTCATTCATTTGTCAGAGAAGATAGTTATTAGATTTTACACTTGGATGGTACTTCAATAATTATTAATAAAAATTATTTTAAATTTGAACTTTATATAAATTAGTATTTTCATCTATGATAATAGAATATTCAGCCCCTTATTAGTAAATATACTATCCTCTTTACAGGGTTGTTGGTTGGGGAAGAATGAAAACGGTTCCCTCTCAAGGAGATGAATTCAGATTCTTGACAGAGATACTGAATATCCTTGTATATAACACATTCACAATAGCTCATTGATTATATAGTTATTTAATGTATTTTAATTATTTCTTTGACTATATTCTTTGACTATAGTTAAAATATGGATGCAACTTAAATGTTCTTCAATAGGTGACTGGATAAAGAAACTGTAGGACAATGGTTTCCCTTATATGTGGGTTCTCCTGCAGTTTCAGTTACTCACAATCAACCACAATCTGAAAATATGAAATGCAAAATTCCAGAAATAAATAATTCATAAGTTTTAAATTGTGCCTAGTTCTGAGTAGTGTGGTAAAATCTTGAGTAATGCCACTTCCTTAGTTGTGTATCCACAGCTGTATACATTACCTACCCATTATCAGATCTGTAAGAGAGAGAGATCACATTTGCATAACTTTTATTACAGTATATTGTTATAATTGTTTTATTTTATTATTGTTGTTAATCTCTTTCGGTGCCTAACTTATCATAAGATTTTACCAAAGGTATGAATGTATAGGAAAACACATAGTATGTAAACGGTTTGGTACTATCCTTGGTTTCAGACATCTGTGAACATGTGAGCATATCCCTTGTGAATAAAGGGGGACTACTATGTGTGTGTGTGTGTATGTATGTATGTGTATATATATATAGACGTGTGTGTATATATATACACATATATATATGAATATTATTAAGCTATAAACAAAAGGAAATCCTTCCATCTTTTGTGACCCATGGAAGGCATTATATTATATAAATGAAATAAGCCAGACTGAGAAAGACAAATTCTGTATGCTATCACTTATATGTGTAATATTTTAAAAAATGTGTTGGTTTCATAGAAATAGAGACTAGAATGGTTGCCAAAGGCTGGGAGAAAAGGGAAAATATGTAGGTCAAAGGATACAAACTTCCAGTTATAAAAGTAAGTTCTGAGGATCTAATATACAGCATGATGACTATAATTCGTAATATGGTATTACATATTAGAAACTCACTGAGAGTAGACCTTCTGCATTCTTACTACAAAAAAAGGTTAACTCTGTGAGTGATGGTGATGGGTATGTCAATTATCTTGATGTTGGTAATCATTCATATACAGTGTGTCCATAAAGTCATGGTGCACTTTTGACTGGTCACACTATCAAAAGTGCACCATGACTTTACGGACACACTGCTGTGCATATCGTGCCACTTCAGATGCACAGAGTTTAGATTAATAGCTATTATGAAATCGTACCTTCAAGACAAGTCTTCTAGCTATACTCAACCATATTGTTCTATTTTTATTTAGAAATTTTGAAGCGAATGTGGAAATTCTAGAGCTTTTGTCACATTGTGGACCCTTAAGGAAAGCTGGTCGGATGGACTTGACATGAGGAGACCCACCATAGAGCTAACAAATATTTCATGTTGCTGAAACAATTTGGTTCTTTAGCATACTAATATATTCCTATGAGAAGAAGTCTAGTACATATAAATAGAAAAGAGAGAGTTTAATAGAATTTGAAAGGAATTTGAACTTTATAAATGTAAAAGGCACTCAATTTGCAGGGTAAACACAATAAACAAAAACTAATTTATTTTGAAGGGATTACAGAGGTTCAGCGTATTAGACCTTCACTTTAATGAAATGGCAAGAAATGGAAACTTCACTTTTTCTCACTTAGACAGGAATTTATACTGATTATCTGAAGTCAGGGCTAATAATCTCAAGTTGTTAAAGGTCAGTTTTTATGTTTGGGTTTCAGTGTTAAAAGAAGCATTTAGTCAAAGATTTTTCCACTAGATTAAACAAACATTAACTGAACACTAGCTGTACAGATTTGTGTAAGGGGCCGTCAGGGAGACAAAGGTAAAGAAAGCAAGAAGGCTGCAGACAAGATCCGTACACACATCATTAATGGGGCATTATTGCAGTGTACATTTTGTTCGAGCACTACTCTACTATATAATCAAACAACTCGCACGTAGGAGCTAAGAAGGGAGAATGGTTACTACAACCCTAGGTGCTGGGAATACAGAGAAAAAATAAGATTCCAGTCTTTGCCTTTATGGTGTTTGCTATCTTGCAGCATAAACAAAATTAGATAAGTAATTATGCAAATATTTAGTTAATCATACATGCTATGAGCCCTGCAAAGGAGAAACATGGACATCAGGAGAGTATGAAACAGTGGAGCTAACCTATTCTGGTTTTCAACAAAGACTTTCCTGAGGAGATGGTATCTGAGCAGAGACCTGAAGGAGGCCAGGTTGCAAAGAATTCAAGGAACTCGTTTATGGTATCATTGAGGAGGCTGATAATATGAAGAGAAGCATCTCAGG